>JAPDVR010000020.1:31815067-33201317 GCA_026230005.1 Gila orcuttii | reverse complement strand
AAGTAGGCCCACCACAGTCCACAAAGCAAAATTTTTTAATCCACTTGGGAGAAAGTCTTCAAAATACTAAATTTTCACTAGTCAAAAATGGCATCTAAAGGTCACTACATAGCAAATGAAAAACAAAATCATCTGGCTTTTGGTAACGCTTTTTAGAATAATAATTTTGTATGATTTAGATTATTTATGTAATTATTAATCGATCACACATGTACAATTTTAGTTTATCAATTATTATTACGCACAGTTTAAAATAATAAATATATAAAAGGTCATATAGATACGCTTTAGAATCAATAGATAAAGTTCAAGTCCAAAACGTATAGAAATTAAAGATGCATTTTCAAATATAGCCTATATGGATTTGTGTAAGCATAGTCTGTCTCATTTTTCTTTCCAATTCACCTTGCACCTTGTTATTTTTCTATTCTGGTCCTGTACCAAATGGCACACTTCATATGAACTTTCGGTCTTGTGGACTTTCAAAGGCTGCCGCGTGTGCGTGTCCGTTAAGTCCACTAGACTGTAGAGTGTCCCATTTGTCATTTTAGGTCTCAGAAGGGTGCTCGCGAACGCCCCCTTTGCTGTCGATATACGCCCTTGATGCGCACTTTTGCTCAGTCCACACTGATGCCAGCTCCACAGCAGACTTCTTCCCGACAGTCAAAGCAGCGTTACGTCACTAAAGTGTGGACTTGTAGGAAGACCGCGAGTGCTTAGGGTGCCATTTGGGACAGGGCCTTTGTGCGTTATCATTTCTATCCGTCCACCACCATGGGCCTATACCATGAAGTCGGTTTAGGTGGCTAGCCAGGTATGTTTCAGTTTAGTTTGCGCCAACCCTGGGTTTTAGGCACCATGAAAGTGGTTTGGCTTTTAGCAGTGTTCATCGCCATAGTAACACACGCTCCACAGCTAACCGGTCCGGGACAGGTTATGTTCCAGGTAAGAGGTTGCAAACCGAACTTGGACCAATCAGCTGTGAGCAAAATGACACATGTGTGATGTGATAAAGTCACTCAACCTGTTACTACTCCAAATTAAATGTCACTACATAGCAAATGATTTTTAAAGACAAAATCGTCTGGCTTTTGGTTACGCTTATTTAGAATAATAATTTTGTATGATTTAGATATTATTTATGTAATTATTAATCGATCACACATGTACAATTTTAGTTTATCAATTATTATTACGCACAGTTTAAAATAATAAATATAATAAAGGTCAAATAAATACCCTTTAGAATCAGTAGATAAAGTTATAAAATGACTACATGTGAGCTTAAATGTTCAATTCTCTCTATACCTTTATCAAATGTATAAACTAACTTCACAACTTTTACTTGCACTGATATAGCAAGACTTTTATTTTTGTTGTTGTGTTTCATAGACAGCTATATTCTTCTTGCGGTGTAAATTTGTTTAAATTCTTAATATTTTTCAATCTCGTAATATTCTGCAGAAGAGTGAAGTGAATCGCTTGCTTCTCTTGCGAGAAATAAATCGCAGTTCCCTTTCGTTGTCACTCCGAGTTACGTCGGATGACGACGAATGGGGTTTCGCTTAGAAAGCCTATCAGCTTCGAGTATTACAAAACGAGCCTATGGCAAAAAAATGCCATGGGTCTCGGAATTTGCATGACGTAACTCCGCCCCACCTCGTGGGTATAAAAGGAGGAAGTCCGCAACAGCAGTTTATGTTTTCGCTTCGGAGCCAAGTGTATTCTTCTCTCCACAAGCCATCTCTGAATTGTCAGCTTTACAAACGAGTACCTCGAGTGTTGGTGTGACGGCGATCTACGGCGAGCGCGTGCTTCCTGCTGATCTGTTGCAGTGGTCTGCCAGTCGGTGCGTGTCTCCCCGGGTGCTTCAACACTTGAGTTTTCTCTCACTAAAAGAGCTTGCACGCGGCACGTCTTTTTAAAGACGGCTCGCCCGTGCATTTCAAAAAAAAAAAAAAAAAAAAATGAATGGTGCGGCAGCTTGGTATCGGACTCTGATGGGCACGAGCGTTGTCTAGTATGTTTGGGCTTGATCATGCTAGAGCAGCGCTCGTGGATGACTCATGTTTTCTCCATGGAAACATGATCATCGCGTCATTAAGGTCGAGACTCTGTGAACTCACATGAGTGAGAGTCCCCTCATCCACCCCCCGATCTTCGGCTGGTGGCCAGGGTGACTTGAGGGTTTCAGTCTGGAACAAGGCGCCGACTATGTGTCCGCGACCCCAGCCCCCCTCTTCAATGACGGTGCCCGCTAGTGAACAGGTGATTCCCACGGGTCTACCCTCTGGTGGCCCGTGTGTTTCATTTGAAGCTACAGAGGATGATATTATGTTTGTAGCAGCTTCACTAGGTGGGTTTGATTTTCCTGGAAGTGACGACTCGTCGAGTCTGATCCGGAATGACGGCCATGCTTTCCCAGGACGATTGTTTTTTGGGTGAGGCCGCCGACCCTCGTCCACGGCAAACCCCAATACCGTTCTTCCCGGACGTGCATGATGAGATCAGGGGCCATTCACTGATCTCATCCGCCTTTCCTCCCCTCGATGGGGCCGCTGCCCGTGGGTACACTGGGGTTCCCCCGGCTGAACGCTCTGTTGCGATGCTATGTGTCCTCAGAGTGCTTCTTCTCGGCGCAATCCTAAGCACCCGTCCGTGGCCTGTAGTTTTCCCGTCTGTCCGACATTCCCACATCCCAGGTCGGCCTCTTCGGCGGTGCGGTTGAGGGCTGGCCCAACAGCTCTCAGCCGTCCATGAGCAGACTGACGTTGATTCTGTCCCGACGGCCCCGCCGTCCGCTCAGATCCCTCGGTCTGCCCACCACCAGGGGCGCCCTCCCGCGGCTCCCACCCTGCCCGTTCACCCGGGCCGGCTCTGGGGGCCGCGGGCGGACGCCACAGCCCTCTCTAGCCCCGCCCCCCGCTACACGCCGGGTTAAGCGGCGCTCCTGAGACGGGCTCCTCGGGGATGGAGCAGGTTGAGGTCGACTCTGTCCCGACGGCCCCGCCGTCCGCTCAGGTCCCTCGGTCTGCCCACCGCCGAGGGCGCCCCCCCGAGGCTCCCACCCCGCCCGTTCACCCGGGCCGGCTCTGGAGGCCGCGGCCGGACGCCACAGCCCTCTCCAGCCCCGCCCCCCGCTACGCGCCGGGTTAGGTGGCGCTCTTGAGAGGGGCTCCTCAGAGATGGGACTCAGTTCTTTCCAGGAGTTGGGAGCAGGACCACTCCTTTCCCCGGTGGAGGGCCGGGGAAGAATCCTTATTCGCAAAGAACTGACTCTCCCGTCTCTGAGCACACAGAGTTCTCGGACGACACAGAGCGCCGCCCTCTAGCCGTGCTCTCCTCGTCCCCCTCTGTCCCAGAGGTCGTTGACACGGCGTGCCGTCCACGGACCGCTTCGCCCCTGTCCCCCTCTGTCGCCAGACCCCTGGCAGAGCAGGCCCCCACGGGACGACCAGCCTGGTCCTCCCCTGGCCCCCTCTGCCAGGGCGCGGTTGCTAACTGTGCCCCCACACCGGGCCGCTATGCCGTCCACGTCTGGGCCAGTTACTCCGCTTCGCTGCCCCTCCGGGGGGACGCCTGTCGCCGGTTCAGTTCCTGGGAGCCTGGCTAGAGTCTGTCCCGCTGGATCGCGCGCTCTGTCAGGCTCGGCTTGCGATTCAGTTCGCACGGTCTCCTCCCCGCTTCAGGGGAGTCCGCTCCTCTTTGGTCGGTGGCAATGCCCCCGTCATGAGAGCAGAGATTGCCACCCTGCTGGCGAAGGGTGCAATCGAGACTGTCCCTCCAGCCGAGATGAGGTCCGGGTTCTACAGCCCCTACTTCATTGTCCCCAAGAAAACCGGTGGGTTACGGCCAATCCTGGACTTGCGCGTGCTGAACCGCTCCCTTCACAGGCTGCCGTTCAAGATGCTCACCGCCAAACGCGTTCTCGAATGCGTGCGGCCCCAGGATTGGTTTGCAGCGATCGACCTGAAGGACGCCTACTTTCATGTCTCCATTCTTCCTCGACACAGACCGTTCCTACGGTTTGCTTTCGAGGGGCAGGCATACCAGTACGCGGTTCTCCCTTTCGAGCTAGCCCTGTCTCCTCGCACCTTTACGAAGGTCGTCGAGGCTGCCCTTGTTCCCCTTCGGGAACACGGGGTTCGCATCCTGAGTTATATCGACGACTGGCTGATCCTAGCTCACTCTCGAGATCAGGTTTGCGAACACAGGGACCTAGTGCTCCGGCACCTAGCTCGTCTGGGCCTTCGGGTCAACTGGGAGAAGAGCAAACTTTGCCACCACACAACGATCACTCTCCCCAGAATACTAATCACCCGCACCTGTTCACAATCAGCAAGTCCCATAAGAACACTCACCTCAGCCTCAGTCTTTGTCAAGCCTCCAACGGGAACAGACCATTACTCATCGTCCTCTGAAAGTCTCTGATGCAACCAGTACCCGCTAAGTAAACGTATACTCACCTGTGAATTACTAACCTCTATGTCCTTGTTCTGCTGTCTTCAGAAGTCCAGTCTGTATCCATGATTCCTGAGACCCGGTGTTCATCTGAACCTCCTGTGTTCACGCTGAGTTTACTAGCTTGAGACTGCATCTGAAAGAGAAGAGACAAGTATTAATGAACTGTGCCTGCTTGACATCAACTAACCAGAAGAGAACCTGCTCACCTGTAATCTGCCCCGCATGTTGTGATCTTCACCGAATCTGCACCTGAACTTTGAATACTCACCTTTACACTTGTGTCACCTTTAATAAAACTGTGTTTGGATTCACTTACCTCTGTCTCCGTGCCTGTATCCTGACAGAAGGCTTGACCAAACGAAACAGATCACCTACGGTATGGATCCAACACAACCACCAGCCGCTGCCATTCCAGTACAGCCTGCAACCAATGCGGCGAATCCGCTACCACAAGCCGCCAGCGCTTCCGCTAATCCCGCTCCCACGCTGGTCTGCATCGCTAACCCCACCTCCCGACCAGCGCCATTCTCCGGCCGGGCGGAAGACTGCAACGGTTTCCTGTTACAGTGTTCACTTGCCATTGAACTCCAACCTCACCTGTACCCCACGGATCGCTCACGAATCTCTTTTATCATTCAACAATTATCTGGAACAGCATTGGGATGGGCTGAGTCGCTGTGGACAAGGGAAGCTGAGGTTCTCACGTCTTTGCAAAGTTTTGTTAACCATTTCAAGGAAGTGTTTGGACAACCAGTCAGTGATTCATCCGCCGGCAAAAAATTGATGCAACTTCGACAAGACAAAAAATCTGTTTCTGAATATTCCATTGAATTTCGAACTTTAGCCTCAGTTAGTGGTTGGAATGAAAGAGCTCTCCTGGCAGTTTATCGCCTTGGTTTAAATCCTGCACTCTGTCTTCAAATGGCTATCTACGATGACAATCTGGGACTGGAAAAGTTCATACAGCAAGCTCTCCGTGTACATCAACGATCTCAGAGTTGTTATCAGGATGCTCACCACTCTCCTGTCACGACCCCTCAAGTTCTCAAAGAGTCTGTGTCCGAAAACCCACCAGAAAAGATGCAAGTCGACACTCATCGGCTCACCCCGACAGAACGCGCATGGCGTAGAGAGTTGAAATTATGCTTTTACTGTGGTGTAGAAGGTCACTTTCTCTTGGCATGTCCCACTCGACCAACTAGACTGACGGTAAGCTCTGTTCAAGACCATCTCGTTGTATCAACACCATTGACGATTCCTGTAACCTTGAAACTCCGAAATTTCCATGTATCTGTAGCCGCCATCATTGACTCTGGGTCAGCGGGGAACTTTATCTCGGGACGGCTCTGTAAGGAACTCAAACTCCGGAAAACCAACACTCCCAAACCATACTCTATCCATGCAGTAACTGGCGAGAGGATTAACAAAGGGTATGTCAATTCTCAGATAACACCCATCCAGCTGAGTATTGAAAATAGTCACCACGAAATGTTCGAACCTCTCATTCTCAAGAATAGTAAAGTGGACATAATTCTTGGTCGTCCATGGCTTATTCGTCATCAACCTACCATAAATTGGCAGTCTGGTAAGATCAACAGTTGGGGTTGTCATTGCCCTCTTGGTGAAGTCACACATCCTGCTCCACCCGGTGCCAAACCGCAAGAGGTGCTAACAGTGAGTTCCACATCCATTGAAAGCCCCAAAGAAAATCTATCTACGAATATCCCCTCCTGCTATGCCTCGTTCTCTGACATTTTTAATCCTGTTACTGCCTCTAACTTACCTCCTCATCGGCCTTGGGATTGTGCCATAGATCTGGTTCCTGACGCATCAATTCCCAAGGGCCGAATTTACTCCCTGTCAATCCCAGAACAAGAATCCATGCGTAAGTACATCGAGGAGGCTCTGCAACAAGGCTACATTCGCCCATCCACATCACCTGCTGCTGCTAGTTTCTTTTTCGTTCCCAAGAAGGATGGGGGTTTAAGACCATGTATCGACTACAGAGCCCTGAATCAAATCACTGTGAAATTCAGTTACCCACTACCTCTCATCCCATCAGCTCTTGAACAGCTCCGAGAAGCCAAAATATTCACCAAGTTGGATTTAAGGAGTGCATACAATCTGGTCAGAATTCGAGAAGGGGATGAGTGGAAAACTGCTTTCATTAAGCCTGCAGGGCACTATGAATATTTGGTCATGCCTTATGGATTGGTAAACGCTCCTTCTGTTTTCCAGAGTTTTATGGATGAGGTACTCCGGGATTTCCTCGGAAAGTTTGTGTTGGTGTATATCGATGATATTCTTATTTTCTCCAAAGATCCAGTTGAACATCAACTCCATGTGTCCCTGGTACTCCAAAGACTCCGAAAATTCACTCTGTTCCTGAAAGCTGAAAAGTGCACATTTCATCAGACCAGTGTCGAGTTCCTGGGTTATCAACTTAGTGAGAAAGGAGTGGAAATGGATGATCGGAAGACTGAAGCTATCCTGTCTTGGCCTACACCTCAGTCTGTTAAGGAACTCCAGAGATTCCTCGGTTTCGCCAATTTTTATCGATGATTTATACACCAATACAGCACCTTAACAGCTCCTCTAACCTCCTTGCTAAAGGGAAAGCCAAAGACACTGCTCTGGACCCCAGAAGCGGAACTCGCTTTCAAGTCACTCAAAGCCGCATTCACCACTGCACCCTTACTCCATCACCCAGATCCGGAGAAGATGTTTGTGGTAGAAGTCGATGCCTCCACTACCGGGGTAGGAGCAATTCTGTCCCAGTACGTTGAACATTCCTCCAAGACCATGCCTTGTGCGTTCTTTTCAAAGAAGCTATCCGCTGCAGAAAGCAACTGTGACATCGGAAACCGAGAACTCCTGGCTGTGAAACTTGCCTTAGAAGAATGGAGGCACTGGTTGGAGGGGGCTAAACATCCATTTACAGTACTCACCGATCATAAGAACCTCCAGTATTTGAGAGACGCTAAGAGACTCAACCCACGCCAGGCCAGATGGGCACTATTCTTCACTCGTTTCCATTTCAAGATCTCTTATCGTCCAGGTTCCAAAAACACTAGAGCAGATGCTCTTTCTCGTATCCATGCCCCAGAAATTCTGACTGAAGAACCTGACACCATCCTGCCTGAAAAGTTATTTGTCAGTCCCATCCAGTGGGAAATCAACGAACAACTACTGGAATTGTCACGACAACAACCCAGAATTCCCGGATGTCCCCCCGAGAAGATCTATGTGCCTGAAGATTTCCGCAGCTCTCTGATTTCCTCAGCTCACTCCTCTGTAGGCACTGGTCATCCCGGGATAAGCAAAACTCTATCCACTCTTCAACTCAAGTATTGGTGGCCCAACATGCAGCAGGACATCACGGAGTTCATATCAGGATGCATTCCCTGTGCCATGTCCAAAGTTCCCAGAAATCTCCCAGCTGGTAAACTCATGCCTCTTCCTGTCCCACAAAGACCCTGGTCCCACATTGGGGTCGATTTCGTCACCGATCTCCCCAACTCTGACGGCAACACTTGTATCCTCATGGTCATCGATCAGTTCTCCAAGGCATGTAGACTGATTCCCCTGAAGGGTCTTCCGACGGCCTTTGTCACTGCTGAATTATTAATGGAGCACGTCTTCCGAAACTTCGGTATCCCAGAAGACATTGTGTCCGACAGGGGACCCCAATTCATCTCCCGGGTTTGGCGAGCGTTTTTCACTCTCATGAACGTGACGGTAAGCCTATCATCAGGTTACCATCCGCAAACAAATGGCCAAACCGAGAGAAAGATCCAAGATGTTGGGTGTTTTTTGCACACGTTTTGCCACTCCAACCAAAACATCTGGAGTCGGTATCTGATTTGGGCAGAGTACACACAAAACTCCCTCAGACAGTCATCCACGCAGTTAACTCCTTTCCAGTGTGTGTTGGGTTACCAGCCTCCATTGTTCCCTTGGTCCAGGGAACCATCAGAAGTTCCGGCAGTAAACCAATGGTTTAGAGACAGCGAAAGAGTCTGGAATCAAACTCATCATCACCTTCAGCAAGCCGCAAATCGCCAACGACATTTCGCAGATGCTCACCGCCGTCAAACCCCGGAATACCAACCCGGACAATTAGTCTGGCTTTCCACGAAAGACATCCGCCTACGTCAACCTTGCCACAAACTCAGTCCCAAGTACATCGGACCATTCCCCATTGAAAGACAAATCAACCCAGTCACCTACCAACTTCGTCTCCCTGCTCAGCACCGGATCCATTCCACGTTCCACGTCTCCCTTCTGAAACCTCACCATCCACCTGTACCCAGCGCAGCAACAGAACCGGTCCCTAATGAAAACCCCCAGATACCTCCCATTGAACAAGAGCCCATTTATTCAGTGAAAGAGATATTGGACTCCCGACGTCGAGGTAATCAGCTAGAGTACCTTATAGATTGGGAAGGGTATGGACCTGAGGAAAGATGTTGGATACCCCGGAAGGACATCCTCGATCCCAATCTGCTCCTTGAATTTCACGCTCAGCATCCTGAGAAACCTGCACCACGGCCCAGAGGTAGACCTCCTCGACGTTGGGGTCCAAGGTCCGCTGGCGCGGACTCTGGAGGGGGGGTTTAGTCAGGAACCAATCAGACTCCGCATCCCTCACCACACAACGATCACTCTCCCCAGAATACTAATCACCCGCACCTGTTCACAATCAGCAAGTCCCATAAGAACACTCACCTCAGCCTCAGTCTTTGTCAAGCCTCCAACGGGAACAGACCATTACTCATCATCCTCTGAAAGTCTCTGATGCAACCAGTACCCGCTAAGTAAACGTATACTCACCTGTGAATTACTAACCTCTATGTCCTTGTTCTGCTGTCTTCAGAAGTCAAGTCTGTATCCATGATTCCTGAGACCCGGTGTTCATCTGAACCTCCTGTGTTCACGCTGAGTTTACTAGCTTGAGACTGCATCTGAAAGAGAAGAGACAAGTATTAATGAACTGTGCCTGCTTGACATCAACTAACCAGAAGAGAACCTGCTCACCTGTAATCTGCCCCTCATGTTGTGATCTTCACCGAATCTGCACCTGAACTTTGAATATTCACCTTTACACTTGTGTCACCTTTAATAAAACTGTGTTTGGATTCACTTACCTCTGTCTCCGTGCCTGTATCCTGACACTATGTTTATAGCAGTAAACATTTACGCAATTTCTGTCTCTGTTCTTTGTTCTTCCGAAGGGAAAAAGAACTCTTTTTCTTAAGAAAAATATTATAAAACCGCCTATAGCACTATAAATACAGATAATAAAATGGTAACCCATAGCAAGTGTGATGATGTCACTATTTGGTTTCCTTGATTAATTGATTTGTTTCCATTTTCTGCTGTTGATTCTGCAACAAAAGTAAAGAAAAACAACATTACTAGTGAATGATACATTTTTATTCATATGTTTAACAACGTTTCACACACCGTTGATGATCAGCTGTACAGTTGGATGTTCAGATGAGTGTGTGATGTAACAGATGTAGTTTCCTCTCTTATACTCCTGTGGGAATGTTTCAGCTCTTTTCTTGTACCGTGGTTCCTGTCCTTTTAATGACTCTTTACCCTCAATTATACTATAAACAATTTTGTCATTATTGTATCTCCAATGCACATCAGTGTCTTGAAGTTTAAGATCATGTTCAGTGGAAGAACACGGCAGGAGAACAGAACCACCAATAACAGCCTCTACTGTTTCCTGAAGAAACACTGAAATCACAGAGACTGTGACTGTAAACACACAATCTGACATTATACGTGGCATTTTTGTATTGTGTGCTCACCTTCACTTATCAGCACTGAAAATACACAGATGAAGCAGCAACTGCAAACAGAAATAGAAGTAGAGCAGCTTTTAAAAGCTTGCATACACAAACAATAATAAAAATCATTAAAAAAAATCTTAATCATCAGCCAAAAGTCTTATGAAGACTTATTAGAACATCAATATTTATCAGGTTATCCATTTGAACAGTTTTGAGGTTAGTATTTTAAATTAGATTTGGTTTTCTTTGAGCCAGAGTTTAGTTGGGCACATGTCAGTGAGAAAACATAACGCTACACATGCAGTGAATGAAGAATCTGTAGTTTACCGTAACTCTTCTGCTAAAACATTGAATTCACTGTAAACCTACGCAAACTACTATTAACTAAAACTACTAAGAAGTTCATTCAAAATGCTAACAACTAAATCAAAATAATTGTTACAGCAGATAAACCATGCAGAAAATACTTTAAACATTAATTGTTTAATTAATTTTTATATGTATTAACAACACTTAAAAGATTTCCCTTTTAATTACAGTTGATATAAAGCATTTGACAACCAAAACACATGCAGGCCAAACACAAACACGAGCAACAACAACAGCATTCATTGTTTAGAAGTGACTCGTGTGTCCAAACAGCATTTCATTCAGAATTCACTTACCTGTTCATCATGGTGGCCTAATATTATCAATATATGTTTTATTTGACTATATAGCATAGAAATATTTCTCAAATTTAAGTGAAATTTTTTGAACAGAATGTATTGTAGCTCATCCACTTCCGTAGGCCATGTGCTCTACGTATGACATCAGACGTAAGTGACGTCGACAGTAATCACGTGAACTGATCAGACATGCGCAGATATTCGTTAATTTTTCTTAAATTTTGAGAATTAATATCTCCCAAATTTTGTCATCATTTATTTACCCTCAAGTTGTTGTAAACCTGTATGAGTTTCTTTCTTCTGCTGAACACAAATGAAGATATTTTGAAGAATGTTGATAATCAAACAGTTGACGGTAGCCATTGACTTCCATAGTATCTTTTTCCTATTATGGAAGTCAATGGCTACCGTCAACTGTCTGGTTACCAACATTCTTCAAAATATCTTCATTTGTGTTCAACAGAAGAAAGAAACTCATACAGGTTTAAAACAACTTGAACGTCAGTGATGACAACATTTTCATTTTTGGGTGAACTATCCCTTTAATTTCATCAATAAAAGACATGGCCAAAAGCTAGACAGAGAATTGCAATAGTTTCACTGAAAAATAATCAAGTTATAAACATAATAATAAAAATAAGCTGAGCTGATCTTTTCAGTAGGTTACTATAGTCGTCCTTCCGTCTAATGTGACATTTGATCCAGTAAGTGAAATGAAGAGCAGTAAATGAGTAAATGTTCTCAGACTTACATGAATATCTGAGTGAAGCTTCTTTCTTAAACTCCTCTGAGAAAACACTGTGTTCTGGATCCTGATCCTCAAGTGAAACATTTCTCTGAATGATGTCTTATATATTCCTGCTGCCATTGTGTCTTTAAAACATTTTGACTGAAGGTTTGTTTGTTTTTTCACTGGAAAAAGAAAGATTGCAGAGCTTCTAATAACATCCTCATTCTGACCTACAGGGAAAAAAGAAAGAGAGGGAATTGAAAACAAAAGGGAAATACAGCCTGGATTTTTTAAATGGGTTTCACAAATTAATAAACAGTTTATTTACAACAATAAATTACCTGTTTTCTTTTTCATATCTGGGCTCAATCCAGAAAGATCTTCCTCACAGTTCCTCTCTCCTGTTTTCATCCTGACAGACTGAAGAAGAGCTGAGAGACTGACGCTGACATGCCCTGATGATCTGATGGGAGGAGAAACGTCTCGGTTACGTATGTAACCCTCGTTCCCTGAGTAGGGAACGGAGACGTTACGTCGGATGACGACGAAATGGGGTTTCGCTTAGAAAGCCTATCAACTTCGAGTATTACAAAACGAGCCAATGGCAAAGAAATGCCATGGGTCTGCGGAATTTGCATGACGTAACTACACCCCACCTCGTGGGTATAAAAGGAGGAAGTCCGCAACAGCAGTTTATGTTTCTTCGCTGAGGAGCCAAGACTGAGCTCAGGCGATCCCCGCGGTACAGCGGAAAGTGGCAGGCAGACGTAACGTCTCCGTTCCCTACTCAGGGAACGAGGGTTACATACGTAACCGAGACGTTCCCTTTCGTTGTCACTCCGAGTTACGTCGGATGACGACGAAATGGGGTTACCAGTCTAATCACGCCACCTTCTCAGCTGTCTTCCAGTGCCCTGCGTAAATCGAGATCCCTGTCATAGACTGGACGAAGGACTCCATTTAACACAGGAATACCAAGGTACACTGGGAAGCATATCCCAAGCTAGGGGAAGTATGCAATTAATGCCAACCCAGAGGGGGGGGGACTTAGAGAATACACATATGACCCGAAGGAAACATATGGAGAACACTGGGGTGTCCAGCTGCAGGTGGAATATTTCAACCCCAGGGGTGGCAAGGTGGCTTGCCAAGGGAAAGACACATGCTCAGAGAGGCTTACAGTGGAAATACACATGTGGGGGTCGCTCAGGGGAGGGACCATGCACACGGGAGGCACCTAGCCGACGCGCAGGCAATAGACACTGGCGCCGACGTCAGGAGTGCTGGAGGAACTCAGGGCTTTCGGGAAGCTCACCTGAGGAGAATATCGCACGTATCCAGTCCGTGGAGTGGAATGGCGAGCAAGCGAAGACACCTGAGCGGGTCCGGTACTAGCTAGTTGAAGCGAGTACATGAGAGGACACTGGCTCCACTCGGAGATTATAGAATCTGGCGAATGTGTTAGGTGTCGCCCAGCCTGCAGCTCTGCAGATGTCTGTTAGCGAGGCGCCATGCGCTAGAGCCCAAGAGGATGCCACACTCCGGGTGGAGTGGGCCGTCACACCAAGGGGGCACGGTCGACCTTGCTGCTGGTAACCCAAGGCAATGGCGTCCACTATCCAGTGAGACAACCTTTGCTTGGAGAGAGCCTTTCCCTTCAGCTTCCCACCATAACAGACAAAGAGCTGGTCTGAGGTCCTGAAACACCGCGTCCTGTCTACATAGGCGCGAAGAGCGCGTACTGGACAGAGCAGTGCCAAGGCTGGGTCTGCCTCCTCCGGGGGCAGCGCTTGCAGGTTCACCACCTGGTCCCGAAAGGGAGTGGTAGGAACCTTGGGCACATATCCGGGCCGGGGTCTCAGGATCACGTGAGAGAAAGCCGGACCGAATTCCAGGCACGCTTCGTCGACGGAGAATGCGTGCAGGTCCCCTACCCTCTTGATGGAGGCCAGTGCAACCAGGAGCGCTGTCTTCATTGACAGGAACTTAAGCTCAACTGATTGCAGGGGCTCAAAGGGAGCACTCTTCAGGGCAGTTAGAACCACTGAGAGGTCCCAAGAGGGAACGAGAGGAGGACGAGGAGGATTTAGTCTCCTCGCTCCTCTCAGGAACCTGATGACCAGGTCGTGCTTCCCTACCGACTTACCTTCGACTAGGTCATGGTGTGCGGCAATGGCGGCAACATAGACCTTAAGGGTGGAGGGAGACAGCCTTCGCTCCAACCCTTGCTGAAGGAAGGAAAGCACAACGCTAATCGAGCATCTCCGGGGGTCTTCTCGGTGAGAAGAGCACCAGTCGACGAAGAGGTTCCACTTCAACGCGTAGACGTGTCTCGTGGACGACGCTCTAGCGGAAGTGATGGTAGCCGCCACCGCTGGTGGAAGGGTACTCAAACCTACCTCGAGCCGTCCAGGAGCCACACGTGGAGGCTCCAGAGATCGGGGCGAGGGTGCCACACGGTGCCCCGTCCCTGAGAAAGAAGGTCCTTCCTCAGAGGAATGGGCCAGGGAGGTGCTGTCGCGAGGAGTGCAAGTTCGGGGAACCAGGTCCGGCCGGGCCAATACGGCGCGACCAAAATGACCTGCTCCTCGTCCTCCCTGACCTTGCGCAAGGTTTGCGCAAGAAGGCTCACTGGGGGAAACGCATATTTGCGGCCCGGCGGCCAGCTGTGCGCCAGTGCATCCGTGCCGAGCGTGCCCTCGATCAGGGAAAAATACAGGGCGCAATGGGTCGAGTCGTGAGAGGCAAACAGATCTATCTGTGCGTCCCCGAACTGGTCCCAAATCAGCTGAACCGACTGGGGATGGAGTCGCCATTCTCCAGGGAGGGGCTGAAGCCGTGAGAGCTCGTCGGCTGCACAGTTCAGGGCTCCGGGAATGAAAATGGCTCGAAGCGACCTCAGATGCTTCTGACTCCATAGAAGGAGGTGGCGGGCGAGTTGTGACATACGGCGGGAGCGTAGACCACCTTGATGGTTGATGTACGCTACAGTAGCGGTATTGTCTGAGCGGACTAGTACGTGTTGACCCCTGAGCAACGCCCGGAAGCGGTGCAGGGCAAGTTGTACTGCCAACAACTCGAGGCAATTGACATGCCATAGCCGCTGGGGTCCTGTCCAGGAGCCCGCAGCAGCATGTCCATTGCACATGGCGCCCCAGCCCGTGGTGGAGGCATCCGTGGAGACCACAACATGCCGAGAAGCTCGTTCCAGGGGGACACCCGCCCTGAGAAAACTGAGGTTCGACCACGGGGTGAGGAACTGACGGCAGGTCGGAGTAACTGGTACCCGGAGCGTGCCTTGATGCCATGCCCACCTCGGGACTCGGTCGCGAAGCCAAAGCTGAAGCGGTCTCATATGAAGCAATCCGAGCGGCGTGACCGCGGCTGCAGATGCCATATGCCCCAGGAGCCTCTGAAAATGTTTCAGTGGAACCGCATTCTTGCTCCTGAGATGTCTCAGGCAAGTCAGCAGTGACTGCGCGCGCTCGCTCGTAAGCTGCGCGGACATGGCGACCGAGTCGATGTCCATACCGAGAAAAGAGATCCTCTGCACGGGGCAAAGTTTGCTCTTCTCCCAGTTGACCCGAAGGCCCAGACGAGCTAGGTGCCGGAGCACTAGGTCCCTGTGTTCGCAAACCTGATCTCGAGAGTGGGCTAGGATCAGCCAGTCGTCGATATAACTCAGGATGCGAACCCCGTGTTCCCGAAGGGGAACAAGGGCAGCCTCGACGACCTTCGTGAAGGTGCGAGGAGACAGGGCTAGCCCGAAAGGGAGAACCGCGTACTGGTATGCCTGCCCCTCGAAAGCAAACCGTAGGAACGGTCTGTGTCGAGGAAGAATGGAGACATGAAAGTAGGCGTCCTTCAGGTCGATCGCTGCAAACCAATCCTGGGGCCGCACGCATTCGAGAACGCGTTTGGCGGAGAGCATCTTGAACGGCAGCCTGTGAAGGGAGCGGTTCAGCACGCGCAAGTCCAGGATTGGCCGTAACCCACCGGTTTTCTTGGGGACAATGAAGTAGGGGCTGTAGAACCCGGACCTCATCTCGGCTGGAGGGACAGTCTCGATTGCACCCTTCGCCAGCAGGGTGGCAATCTCTGCTCTCATTATAGGGGCATTGCCACCGACCAAAGTGGAGCGGACTCCCCTGAAGCGGGGAGGAGACCGTGCGAACTGAATCGCAAGCCGAGCCTGATGGTGCGCGCGATCCAGCGGGACAGACGGGGAAGCTCTAACCAGGCTCCCAGGAACTGAACCAGCGGGATCAAGCGGACGACAGGCGTCCCCCCGGAGGGGCAGCGAAGCGGAGTAACTGGCCCAGACGTGGACGGCATAGCGGCCCGGTGTGGGGGCACAGTTAGCAACCGCGCCCTGACAGAGGGGGCCAGGGGAGGACCATGCTGGTCGTCCCGAGAGGGCCTGCTCTGGCAGGGGTCTGGCGACAGAGGGGGACAGGGGCGAAGCGGTCCGTGGACGGCACGCCGTGTCAAGCACCTCTGGGACAGAGGGGGACGAGGAGAGCACGGCTTGTGGGCGGCGCTCTGTGTCGTCCGAGAACTCTTCCCAGAGACGGGAGAGTCAGTTCTTAGGATGATAAGGATTTTTCCCCGGCCCTCCACCGGGGAAAGGAGTGGTCCTGCTACCAACTCCTGGAAGAACTGAGTCCCATCTCTGTGGAGCCCGTCTCAGGAGCGCCGCTTAACCCGGCACGTAGCGGGGGGCGGGGCTGGAGAGGGCTGTGGCGTCCGCCCGCGGCTTCCAGAGCCGGCCCGTCTCTTTAAACGGGCGGGGTGGGAGCCGCGGGGGGGGCGCCTTCGGCAGTGGGCAGACCGAGGGATCTGAGCGGACGGCGGGCCATCGGGACAGAATCTCGTCAGTCTGCACATGGGCGGTTGAGAGCTGTTGGGCGAAGTTCTCAACCGCACCGCCGAAGAGGCCGACCTGGGATATGGGAACGTCGGACAGACGGGGCCGCGCGACATTCAGCACATCAGACAGGTTCAGCCACAGAATGGTAGGCATCACCTGACCCAGGGAGCGTACGGCCACTTTCGTCGCTCGGAGAGCAAGGTCAGTGGCGGCGCGCGACTCAGTGAAGAGCCCTGGGTCAGTCCCGCCCTCGTGCAAGTCCATGAGCATCTGGGTCGAGGACCAGCAGAATGGCCATGGCCTGCAGAGAGGCGGCTGCCAGTCCCGTGGTGCTATAGGATCTCGCCACAAATGTAGACGAAAACCATAGACCACGGGCGGGTGCTTAGGATTGCGCCGAGAAGAAGCACTCTGAGGACACATAGCATCGCAACAGAGCGTTCAGCCGGGGGAACCCCAGTGTACCCGTGACAGCGGCCCCAACGAGGGGGGAAAGGCGGATGAGATCAGCGAGCGGTCCCGAGAAAACCAGGGGGTCTTCTGGGACTTCGAGATCTCATCATGCACGTCCGGGAGGGAAGGTATTGGGGTTTGCCGTGGACGAGGGTCGGCGGCCTTACCCAAAAACCAATCGTCCCAGGAAAGCATGGCCGTCATCTCTGGATCAGACTCAGGCACAGCCGTATGCACACCAGAGGGTGGCAGCTGTGACGAGTCGTCACTTCGCAGAGAATCAAACCCACCTTGTGAAGCTGCTACAAACATAGTATCATCCTCTGTAGCTTTAAATGAAACACACGGGCCACCAGAGGGTAGACTCGTGGGAATCACCTATTCACTAGCGGGCACCGCCGTTGAGGGGAGGCTGGGGTCACGGACACGGAGTCGGCGCCTTGTTCCAGACCAACACCCTCAGGTCACCCTGGCCACCAGCCGAAGATCGGGGGGTGGATGAGGGGACTCTCACTCTTGCGAGTTCACAGAGTCTCGACCTATATGACGCGATGATCATGTTCCCACAGAGAGAACATGAGTCATCCACGAGCGCTGCTCTAGTATGATCAAGCCCAAACATACCAGACAACGCTCGTGCCCATCAGAGTCCGATACCAAGCTGCCGCAACCATTCGTTTTTTTTTTTTTTTTTTTAAATGCACGGGCGAGCCGTCTTTAAAAAGACGTGCCGCGTGCGCTCTTTTAGAGAGAGAACTCACGTGTTGAAGCGCCCGGGGAAGCACGCGCTCTCTGATGAACCACTGCAGAGATAAGCAGGAAGCACGCACTCGCCGGAGATCGCCGTCACACCAACACTCGAGGCACTCGTTCGTGAAGCTGATAATTCAGAGTTGGCTTGTGGAGAGAAGAATACACTTGGCTCCGAAGCGAAAACATAAACTGCTGTTGCGGACTTCCTCCTTTTATACCCACGAGGTGGGGTGGAGTTACGTCATGCAAATTCCGCAGACCCATGGCATTTCTTTGCCATTGGCTCGTTTTGTAATACTCGAAGTTGATAGGCTTTCTAAGCGAAACCCCATTTCGTCGTCATCCGACGTAACTCGGAGTGACAACGAAAGGGAACTAGTTGTCAGACTAGATGAGCTGGTGTTCAGAACAAGTACAGTGTGTTTTGTGTGTTTTTTTTTATTTTATTTTAACTAGTAACATCTTTATTTTGATCAACAGAGAAACTAAAACAGAGAAAAAGCAAAAGTCCCAAACTCACAGCCTTGTTCGATCTTTGTATGTTTAATCAGCTTGTAGGTTTGGATGCGTGTTGCTTGTTTCAGTTCATTTGAACTTTTTTAATTCATTTGCACACCTACTACCTTACACACCTACACTTACACACCTACACACACTACTACTGACAAGATTAAAGTGGCTTTATTGGCCTGGTAAAAGCTTTACATCGCCAAAGCATTGCTAACATTAAATTACAGGCATACATGTTTACACACAATTTAAAACAAAAAAACTTTGATAAAGTAATATTCCAATCAGGAGAAGGAAAAAGGGGGAAAAGTACAACATGATTTGTTTTATTTAAATGTGACTCAGTGTTGATGTGCCTGTCGATTGTGCAGTTTGTGGTCCTGTTGTCATGGTGGTTAAACTGTTGTCATGACAGGACGTCACAAACCTGAATGCCAGGTTTGCATTTCTCTTCTTTTTGACATATTCTTTTGCATTATATTATAGAATTTTTTATTGTGTTTTTGTAGTATATGGGAAAAAAATGCTTTTGATGCCTATTGTCATCATATTGGCTTTTTGCAGGAGACCCACTTAAAAAACTCAGATCAAGTTAGAATTTGCAAGAAATGGATTGGACAAGTATTTAATTCAAGAATTTTGAGCAAATCTAGAGGTGTGGAAATTATAATCAACTGGTGCGTTCAGTTTTCTCCTTCACAAACTTTATCTGACTCTGGCTGTAGATATGTTATTATTTTTGGCCTGCTATGGGTTTTGGTCGGACACGTGAATGCAGTGAAGATGAACGAGTTACCTAGATTATGTTTCCAATTTTCATACCCAAATCATCTTTATGACTCTAAATCAACACATTTCATCTTTTATTTGGAACAAAGGGCCTATCCAAATTCACAGGGAAATTTTTCAGAAACCAAAGCTTTTCGGTGGGCTTGCCCTTCCTAATTTTTTATTTTACTACTGGGCAGCAAATACAGAATACATTATACTGGTTTCAGAGTCATTTTGGGTACCGGCTTGGGTTAGTATTGAAGAGGGTTCATGTTCCCCTGTCTGCAGTCTCGCACTGTCCTTATGGTAATCTCATCATCCGGCAATCATTACGAATCTGGTCCCAATTTCGAACCCATTTCGGCCTTCAGCATTTGCCGGTGGTTTCACCAATTAATTATAACCCTCTATTTCCCCCTTCACTTAATGACAAAGCATTTAATACATTTTGGTTGTCAATGACATCTGTATTGATCATATTTTTCCCAGTTTCACACAGCTGATGCAGAAATTCTCCCTTTCTAATGTACTTTTTATATAGATATGTGCAACTCCAAAACTTAGTTGAAAATGAATTCCCTGACTTTCCGAATTATATTCTTGAAGTAAAGAAAGAGCTTGATTATATTAGTGTCCACACATTTCAAGTTGATCACATCCTGATCAAAGCAGATGTAGGACATTGAGAACATCTCAGATAATGGGCTGAAACTATTTTACAAACCACACAAAATGTTTCAGTCAAGAATGGTTTGTTTTCAGTTCAACATTGACCCCAATGTGCTTTATACAGGTGCTGGTCATATAATTAGAATATCATCAAAAAGTTGATTTATTTCAGTAATTCCATTCAAAACGTGAAATTTGGATATTCTATTCATTCATTACACGAAGACTGATAACTTTCAAGTGTTCATTCCTTTTAATTTTGATGATTATAACTGACAACTAATGAAAACCCCAAAATCAGTATCTCAGAAAATTAGAATATTGTGAAAAGGTTCAATATTGAAGACACCTGGGGTGCTTCTCAATATCCCTCCTCGTCTCATCGCTCCTCTGTCCTCCATCCTATGACCCGGAAACCAATCAAGCACAGCCATCTTGTAGGACATCTCAATTCTCTAATTGCACCGCGAGGAGTCGAGGATCGAGGAGTGAGGAGCTTCCAGAGGAGTTTTGAGTGAGGATACACAGGTGTAACCTATAGTTTTATTGACTAAACGTGACGCACGTATACATTCTCCTCCCCCTTCACATCGGTCACAATCATTTTAATTAATAGTTTACCTTTGCAGTTTATATAAACCACACATCTCACATATTTCAACAGGGTATCTTGCTTTATTATTATTTATTATGAATTTCTTAAATAAACAAACTTCAACAACATAAGGGCAGATCATTTGAGCGCTGCTGATGACGCTGTGAAGTGACGCTCGAGTGATCAAGTATTCCAATGTATAAAAAAAGCTTTCATTCGATTCCTCCGTACTCGTTTTCTTTCCTTGCGTCCTTCCCTCACATCCTACAGGGGGTGGAGCTGAGGCGCTAGGAAAGGAAGCGAGGAAAGGAAACGAGGATGCACAAATAAGAAATGAGAAGCACCCCTGGTGCCACACTCTAATCAGCTAATTAACTCAAAACACCTGCAAAGGCCTTTAAATGGTCTCTCAGTCTAGTTCTGTAGGCTACACAATCATGGGGAAGACTGCTGACTTGACAGCTGTCCAAAAGACGACCATTGACATCTTGCACAAGGAGGGCAAGACACAAAAGGTCATTGCTAAAGAGGCTGGCTGTTCACAGAGCTCTGTGTCCAAGCACATTAATAGAGAAGCGAAGGGAAGGAAAAGATAGTGATGGTGAAATGAAGCTTTGTGAAGCATGAAAACCACAAAGCAATAAAAACCATCAGTGTTAGTGTTGATGTTTACACAATGTATGAACAAATGAGTCTATTAATTTATGAAATAATTAATACATAGGACAAATTAACCTTTGCTTTGTTCAACAAATGCAGCCTTAAAACTTTAGCCGTATCGTCCTAAACCTATGAGTTCATAGGCAAGGCTCATATAGGCATATATAATCAAAATAAAAGAAAACTATTGTGGAATGGTGAAGTGCTGTGAAAGTGCTTTTTGGAGTTGGGTAATTGAAGAAATTAAAGATTTTTATTAAGGAACAGGACTTTTTCAACAGTGTGTGGGCTAAGTCTATTTCTTTTTTTATTTACTAGTTCACCTGCCTTTGAGAATATTCTCTCACATGGGACTGAGGAGGCAGGAGTGCAGATGAAGATGTGGATAGACACCCTTTTGAGTAGCCCCATCAATCATTTGTTTTCTGATCCCTGCAATACAGTGAAGTATTTAAAATATAACTGAATAAGTATTACATAACTATGCACTATTTAAGATACCTCATTATAAATACAGAAATTGACAAACAAATAAATGAATGACTGATCAGAAGTCTTATACCTTGGTTATATTATTATAAGAGAGCTGTTGAGAACATATTAGGCACTCAACCTACAGAAGGAGGTCACATGTATTAACTTGAGTACTTTTTTTCATATACATAATGTAGGCCTATTATTTAACATTGTTTATTATGAAAATGCCTCTTTTCTTGGCTGGTTCCATGCTGAAAATTCAAAAGAGCTCACTCTCTGTTTCAGTCTCAGTCGGTCTCAGTTCACTACCGAAGCGCATGACACTCGAAACCTGCGCAAGGGGTTCACGCTATTTATGAATCAGAATATGAAGCAGTCACGTGGTTGTGTGTCGAAACGAAGCATCGGACGTCACTGATCACATGGTTATGGCAAGACGAATCAAGCTCCGGTACAGTGGTTCATGCGAGATGTTTTGTTATTTTGATACAAGCTTCGAACCCTCGGTGCCGAACGTCACATCACTAGGAAAAGATGTGGTAGAAAAAAGTGTACAAGCAATAGGGATAACCGCACCCTGGAGAGGATTGTGAAACAAAACCCATTCAAAAATGTGGGGGAGATTCACAAAGAGTGGACCGCAGCTGGAGTCAGTGCTTCAAGAACCACCACACATAGACGTATGCAAGACATGGGTTTCAGCTGTCGCATTCATTGTGTCGAGCCACTCTTGAACAAGACACAGCGTCAGAAGCGTCTAAAGACAAAAAGGACTGGACTGCTGCTGAGTGGTCCAAAGTTATGTTCTCCGATGAAAGTAAATTTTGCATTTCCTTTGGAAATCAATGTTCCAGAATCTGGAGGAAGAGAGGAGAGGCACAGAATCCACATTGCTTGAAGTCCAGTGTAAAGTTTCCACAGTCAGTGATGGTTTGGGGTGCCATGTCATCTGCTGGTGTTGGTCCACTGTGTTTTCTGAGGTCCAAGGTCAAAGCAGCCGTCTATGGAATGCCAAAGCTGACTTAATTAAAAATAAATAAATACATAAATAAATATACGAAGAAATGTAAAAAAGCAAAAATACATAAATAAATACATAAATAAATATACAAAGAAATGTAAAAAAAAAATACAAATAAATGAGTATTTATACTTTTATTTCCTTATTTATGTATAATTGTATTTTTTCACACATTTATTTATTTTTTTCTTTATACATTTATTCATTTATTTATTTCCACATTCATGTATGTATATATGTTTTTATGTCTACATTTATTTATTTTCACATTTATTCATTTCTACATTTATTTATTTCCACATTTATTTATTTCTACATTTATTTATTTCTACATTTCTTTGTCCGTATGCTAATGAGGGGGGCGTGTTTTACCTCAGACATCAGCAATCGAGCTCAGAGTGGCAGTGCTGAAGCTTTGAGGCCACAGTGACACCTTGTGGTGTGTGACCAAACGAAACGCAAGAGGTGTGCGGACAATACCACATTTTAAGTCATGTATATCACCCTAACTGTATGTAGGGTAGGCTATATAGGGTTAACACACATAGCACACATGAACAGAAACTGCACTTCAACGGGTCTGATAGCAGACACTTGGACATGGAAGTAACTATCCACTATTAATAACAATGTAAACGTGGTGGATAGGGCTGATAAGAACTTGCATTTATTGTCGATGAGACTCGCACACCAGCGCAGAACGCGGAGAGAAACCAGCGCACATTTCACTGACTCCTACGCAAGCATATTGATAAATGAGTTTGAAACGCGAATCAATACACGGTTTACATTCGCGTTTCATAATTTCGTATGCATAACAGGTGACAATTCAAATGCTTAAAACACAACCCATATTTCATAGATGCTGCTCTTAGATACTGATTAATCACAAGTCATCAATTTGGAATTATTCTTAAATCAAACAAAAGGGGCTCATGTAAACGCGGCTAGTGAGCCACGCATCTCACCCCATGCAGTGGAGGACAGAAGTGTCACAAGGTGACAAATCCAGCGGAACCAATTTCCGCTGGGAGTGTGTTTCCCCCCGGAATGATTTCACTGACACACCGTGCGGGTTCGTTGTTGTCAGTTGCCATGACAGTGGCAGCTGATTAGCTAAGCGGTACCAGGTGCGGGCGTTTGGTGTGGGGATTTGTGATTGGGAAACACGGCTTAGAGAAGCAGTTAAAAGGAAAAGGAAAACGCATTCGGGTGTGGTATTTCCCCGGGAGAAATCGATTCTTTTGGCAGTGGCTTGGATTTGCTGGGATTTTTGGAGCGGCTGTGAGGATCTGACTGGAAAGGGGTGCAACGGTGGTTGTGTGAGTACAAGCTGGAACGTGAATGGGATGTGAAGTGAATGTACTGTGGAGATTGAGTCAAAATTGGATAATGTCATCACTCGAGAGAGAAAGATAAGTAATGAAACACTGGATCCGTGTGAATGCATGCTGTGTATTGAACTGAATAAGGAATTGTGAAGTGTAATGACTACAAATATAAATTCCACCAAGAGTGTGAACTGATTCATCTGTGAAACCTTGATATCTTCTGCTGAGTGTGAAAGAGTGGTGAAGACGCTGTGTTCCATGTGGTGTGAAGTCCTCTGCATCTCTTCAGCTTCTGAGTATTGATTCAGCGCAACAGTGGAGGGATTGAACAGTGGGTGAGTGCTGGCCTTATTGCACGAAGGTTTGAGAGTGGATTGCGGTGCCCGAATTGAAGTGTCACACAGTATTGGACTTGAAGTGAAGTTGCAGTGTGTGGATGTACACGTTTATTTAACCGCTAGTATTCTCCAGTCCACGTCCTCGCCCAGTGTTGCGGAGCAAAGCCCTCAGGTTGAATGTGCATGTTCCATTTCGGCCACCAGGTCCAGTGATATGAGAGAAGAGTGTGATTGTCCTGTTTAACTTGTCTTGTCTATTTAAATAGAACGTTCTTCTGCCGCTGTCTTCGCGTGTACTGCCTGTTTGGAGGAGAAACACACCCCCGCCTTAGTGTTGTCGTGGGAACCACCCAGCCAAGCCGTAAGCCTGAGTCTCCATTATATGAAAGGATCATGTTCGCTCTTGTATTAAACGTTCCGTCTATTTAAGATTCTCCTGCCACTGCCTCTGTGTGTGCTGCCTGGTTGGAGGAGAAACCCATCCCAGCCTTAGTGCTTGTGTGGAGCAACCTAGCCCAGCCATTGTCCAGCTTAACTTGTCTTGTCTATTTAAATAGAACGTTCTCCTGCCACCGCCTTTGTGTGTGCTGCCCGGTCGGAGGAGAGACACATTCCAGCCCTAGTGCCTGTGTGGAGTAACCCAGTCCTTACTTTACTGAAACAAAATTGAACCTATAAACTTCTCACATCTGCTGCTCAGTGACGTTACGGGGGAGAGCACCCTACACGGAGAGGATCTGCCTACCCGACTACCTACCTGGCCAGCAGCGAGTCCCCCTCCTGGACTCCATCGCCCCCTGTGCCGGTCATCTACCGAATAGTGACGCTTGGGAAAAACTTACCTGCTACCCACCTGTCCTGTGGAAAGAGTCCCCTCCTGACCCGTGGCCCCGGCCCTGGTTTGCACGGGTCGCCGCCCGCCTGTATTACGCCGAAAAGGGTCTACTTACCCCGGTACTTACCTGCACGCCGGACGGGCGTTTGATTCCTTCCTCCTCTGTGGCAGCCAGTCACCCGGGCCCTTGCAGTGAACTCCTCGGCCTCCTCCTCCCTGGAAAGAGAAACGAAGCCCGCATTAAGACTTTTAATTCTTGCTTTTATTCAATAAAGATTGTTACTTTTAGAAATTCTTCGTGTCTGCCTGGTCTCTGGTACGCTCCTCGAGGTGGTCCTGGGTTTGAGGGGTGGGTGCAGTCTGGCTTGGCCCCCCCGACCTGTGACAGATTTTGGCGTAGTCGGCAGGACACCACCTTGAGTTGAGCGGCCAGAGACCAAGATGGCGGACGAAGAGCCACCTGTGGTGCGGCAGCCGGTCATGCCGATCTTTATGGGAGCCCCATGGGCCCAGAAGTATGGAGGCCCAGGATCGGAAGTGAGTTTGTCGGCCTGGAAGACCCAAGTTGAGTACCTGGTAGGACTCCAAGGCTTAAGTGCCCCCCAAGGAGTGCAGTTTGTTTTAAATTCACTAGAGGGAGAAGCGAGAAGAGAAGTGCAAGCAGCACCAGACGCAACGAGAACCACGGTTCGGGCCATCTTTGATTTTCTTACGGAGCAATATGGAGACACCACCCCGGTTGCTGTGCTGCGAACACAGTTTTTCAATTGCAAGCAGGGGCCACGACAAAATATCCGGGCATTCGCACTGCAGCTGAGGGAGCAGTTCTCCAGGTTGAAGAAGAGACAGGATCATGGCCTGGGAGGTGAGGAGGTCCTGCTGCGAGATCAGTTCTTACTGGGGTTGCTGGAGGGTCCCGTGCGGCAGAATTTGCGGATACAGCTCCGACGAGAGCCAGACCTCTCTTTTGAAGACCTTCGGAGGGAAGCCTTAGCACTTGAGCAGGACCATACTGAGAGTATAGTTCCTCCCCACTGCATGGTCGCGAATGCTTTTAGTAGACCTCCGTCCCCCGTCATGTCTGATTGGAAGCAGGCCTTCCGTGAGGAACTGAAGAGGGATGTTCGTGAACAAATGTCCTCATTGACTAAATCCTTTATGGAAGAGCTTCGCCGAGAACACCTCCATTCCTTGTCCTTACCGAGGGAGCGGGCCTATTCGGAGGGGAATCGACCTCCAGCACACCGTCCACCCCGACCAGCCGGGTCCCGATTCCAGTGGGACGAGCAGGGGCGCCCCATCTGCAATGGTTGCGGAGAGCCGGGACACTACCTTCGCCAGTGCCACTCTCGCCGTGCCTCACAAGGGGGTTTTTAGTGTCACCGGCCACTGTGGGTCAAGTGGTCGGGACCCCTTTGTTGGACCCATGTTCGTCTGGGACTTCCCAAGAGAGTTTGGTGGGGCGTTGCCCCGTGGTGATGGTCCAGGTAAATGGCCAGAAAGTACAATGCCTCCTGGACACGGGATCGCAAGTCACTCTCTTCTCAGAAAGTTTGTCTCAGGAGTTGTTTGGGGCCCAGGACCGGCCCATTACGGAAGCCCCATGGCTGACCTTGCGGGGAGCCAACGGACTTGACATCCCGTACGTAGGATATCTAGTAACCGCCCTGGAGATACATGGGATTGTTGTGCCTCAGAAGGGAGTGGTGATTGTCCGGGATACATGCCTGGGGTCACACCGCGCGCTGCTAGGCATGAATGTCGTTTCGGAGTGCTGGGAGGAGATATTCCGGAATGGACCAAGTCGAGCAGTATCAACCTTGGAGGGCCAAGAGTGGAGTCGCGTGGAAGCCGATTGCCGTCGGGTCTGCCTGGCCGAGTCACAGGGGAACCGTGAGAGCACCGGGAGAGTGTCTTGTCGCTATGCTCTGAAAATTCCAGCTCGGAGTGAGGCCGTGGTTTGGGCCAGGCTGCCTTCCCGACTCTATCGCTCAGAGGAGTGGGTCTTGGTGGAGCCCCACTCAGATTGCTCCAAGGCGGAGGTCGCCCGGGGATTGGCGTCCGCACGGAGAGGCCGGGTCTTCGTAAAAGTCAGGAACACGAACCCCTTCCCTGTCCACTTATATCGCCACCAGCGTTTAGCCCGAGTTACCTCGGTGAGGGTACAGCAAGTGCGAGAACCAGGAGAAGTCAAATTCAGCCGGGTGAGTCCGACAGTAGTGGAAGTGGCTCTGGCACAGACAGCTCAGTACGTAGAGGAGACTGGAGAGAGAGTCCCGGCCCATCTTGAGGGAGAGTCACTGTGGGGAGAAGATCTAGAAGGAGGCCAGACTAACCAGCTTCAAGGCTTCTTGTTGAGATGGCAGCACATGTTTTCCACCCATGACGAAGACTACGGTCGCACGGATGCAGTCAAACATCAGATCCCGACTGGAGATGCCGCACCCAGTAGAGAGCGCTACCGGCCTGTACCCCCTACCTTGTACTCCGAGGTTCGCACCCTTCTGCGGGGGATGCTGGATAAGGGAATCATCCGGGAGAGCAGTAGTCCTTGGGCCGCGCCCATTGTTTTAGTGCGGAAGAAGACCGGCTCCTGGCGGTTCTGTGTGGACTACCGGAAGTTAAATCTGGTAACTAAAAGAGATGCTTTCCCGTTGCCCCGAGTGGAGGACTCCCTCACGAGCCTGACACAAGCGGCCTGGTATTCCACTCTTGATCTGGCCAGTGGGTATTGGCAGGTGGAGGTGGATGAGCGAGACAGGGAGAAGACCGCGTTCACTACCCCCTTTGGGCTCTATGAGTGGGACCGGATGCCGTTTGGCCTGTGCAACGCCCCAGCCACCTTCCAACGGTTGATGCAGCGTTGCTTGGGCGGCCAGTTGATGGAGTCCACTTTAGTATACCTGGATGACGTGATTGTCTACTCCCCAGATTTCGAGTCCCACCTTCAGCATCTCGAACAAGTCTTTCACTCCTTGGAGAAATATGGGCTGAAGCTCCAGCCGGAAAAATGCCAGCTTTTCCGGAAGGAGGTGAAGTTCTTGGGGCATATCGTGAGTGCGGCAGGGATTGCGGTTGACCCAGAGAAGGTATCAGTCATCCAGGGGTGGGCAGCGCCCAAGACCGTACGCCAGGTCAGATCCTTCTTGGGCTTCGTAGGATACTACAGGCGGTTCATAAAATGCTTCTCCCACATCGCCAAGCCCATAAACCAGCTGTTAGGGGGCACTGGACGGCCCCGGGGCCGGGGATCTCCTTCAATCCAGTGGGATTCAGCCTGCGAAGTTGCCTTCCAGCAGCTCAAGCAGGAATTAATGCAAGCCCCGATTCTAGCCTATGCCGACTTCACTCAACCCTTCATCTTATACACCGATGCCAGCAATCTGGGTCTGGGAGCTGTACTGGCTCAGAAGCAGCAGGGCAAAGAGAGAGTCATTGCGTATGCCAGTCGAAGCTTACATCCGGCCGAGAGAAACGATGCAAACTACAGTTCCTTTAAGCTCGAATTGCTGGCAATGAAATGGGCGATGAGTGAGAAGTTCAAGGATTATCTGTGGGGAGCAAAGGTACTCGTTGTGACTGATAACAATCCCCTGGTGCATCTGCAGACCGCCAAGCTGGGGGCGGTTGAGCAGAGGTGGGTGGCACAGTTGGCCAACTACGACTACCAGCTTCAGTATCGGCCGGGGAAAGAGCATACCAACGCCGATGTATTGTCCAGACTTCCTGAAGCGCGATCCATGGGGCAAACATCCGCATTGAGTGAGGGGCATGAGGAGGGACTGATGGTGGGGATTGTGGAGGCACCGGGCCAACCACCGGACGAACCCCCTGCAACTTGGGGATGGGACCCACAGTGTTGGAGGATGTGGCAGGAGGAGGACGAAGATTTGAAGCTGATACGAACTTGGCTGAGTGGAGGAGCTTGGCCCGAAGGCGAGGACCGCCGGGCCCAGACACGGGTGGTGCGGGGACTGCTGGGACAGAAAGAGAGGCTCATCCTGAAAGAAGGGGTGATGTGCAGGTCCCTCCAGGACTCAACGCTGGGCGATGAGGTCTGCCAAGTGGTGGTCCCCGAAGGGAAATGTCATTCCCTGCTACAGGCTTACCATTCCAAGTTGGGACATCAAGGGCAGGAGAGGACGTTGTCCCTGTTACGGCGGCACTTTTATTGGCCTGGGATGGAGGGAACTACGAGGACTTACCTGCAAAGATGTCCACGCTGCATGCTCTTCAAGGCGAGAAAAGAGGTGCGGGCCCCACTGGTGCCAATTCGGGCTAAGGCCCCACTGCACATCGTAGCTATGGACTATCTGACACTGGGACGACCGATGGATCGGATACAGAACATCCTTGTTGTCACAGACCTGTTCACTAAGTATGCTTGGGCCATTCCGACTTTGGACCAGACTGCTATCACCACCGCAAGCGCCTTATGGAAGTATGTCATTCAGCCATTCGGGTGTCCCGAAATACTCCATGCTGATCAGGGGCCCAACTTCGAGTCCCGAGTGATTCACGAATTGTGCCAGCTGTATGGGTGTAAGAAGACCCACACCACTCCTTACCACCCTCAGGGGAATGGAGGTTGCGAACGGCTGAACCAGACACTGCTGAGTCTCCTGGGGACCCTGGAAGGAGAGCAGCAGGGACACTGGGTGGACAAGCTCCCAATGCTTGTCCAGGCATATAACAACAGCGTGCATAGCACCACCGGGTATGCCCCAACCTACCTGATGTTCGGGAGACACGTGAGACTGCCTATCGATCTGCTATTGGGAGCCACGTCAGCGGAGGAGGGGGGCGGCTTGACAGAGTGGGTGGCAGGACACCACCAGCGCCTTCACACTGCCTACGAACAGTGATGGGAATAACGGCGTTATAAATAACGCCGTTACTAACGGCATTACTTTTTCCAGTAACGAGTAATCTAATTGATTACTCTTCTCATCTTAATAACGCCGTTACCGTTACTGCCAAAAAATGCGGCGCGTTACTATAACTGATGAAGCTGTTTTTTTTTTTCATCAGACCAACTAGATCTCTGAGCGAGAGGCAAATACTTTTTTTTACTGTTCTTCCTTGGATAGTGGGCAGAGCACGAGACAAGCGCATAAATGCTGACGATTGGCTATAAGGTAGAGTAAAATGTCATTGTAAGCCAATCAGAGGTAGAGTTGGGCGGGTGTTCGAAAGCACGCATAGTAGTGATGGGCATTCGGCTCTTTTGACTCAGCTCACTGAAAAGAGCCGGCTCTTTTGGCTCACAAACGGCTCTTTAAATGACTTTGACTATAATATTTCAATTTGTATTACATAATTATTTAATTTCTATAGGCTAAATTTGTAAAAATAGAGTCGGCTCTTCAGATATGCGAGCCAGCTCCCAACGTTCACCTAAAAGAGCCGGCTCTTAGAGTCGGCTCATTCGCGAATCGCGAACGACCCATCAAAAGCTCATTCGCGAACGAGTCGATCCATCATCACTAACGCTCATTCGCGAACGACCCATCATCACTAACGGCTAATGCTCATGAATTGCGAACGACCCATCATAACGCATAGTCGGGCAGGACAGGACACACAAGGAACCACACAAGCCAGTCAGTCAACGAGAGACAGGTATGGCGACGAGCTTAACAAGCTTAATTTAATTTTGCCCAGTTGTGGCCTGTTGAGGGGCAATAAATATCAAAATTTCCAAAACATCTATTGTGTTATTTGCATTGATCCACTATATAAACATAATATCTACATACATGGCGTTTGATTGGAGGCTAGTCTCACTTTGTCCCACAGCAACATTTTTTTTTTTAGATGCGTGTACAATGTTTCATGTTTCTGTTAATAATGTATTGTATTAAGTGTCCATTTCATTATAATATTCAAATTTATCATAAATAATTGAACATGCACATGTATTTTAAGTTCCGTTAAAGAGGGGTAGAGGTGGGGTCACATTTGAGCATTTAAAATTTAATTTTACTTGAAAGTAACGCAATAGTTACTTTCATAAGTAACTAGTTACTTTTAAAATTTGTAACTGAGTTACTAATTTAGTTACTTTTTGGAAGAAGTAACTAGTAACTGTAACTAATTACTTTTTAAAAGTAACTTGCCCAACACTGTCTACGAACAGGTCTCAGGCCGGATAAATCAAGCAGCAGTCAAGAATAAGAGGCTGTATGATCGAACAGCCCGGGAGGCACCGTTACTACCGGGAGAAAGAGTACTGGTAAGGGACAATCGCCGCCAAGGGAAGGGTAAACTGAGCGACCGCTGGGAGTCCCAACCATACGTGGTACAACGGCAACCTCGCCCAGACCAGCCTGTATATGCCATTCGTCCCGAAGGGAGAGCTGGCCCAGAGCGAGTGTTACATCGGAATTTGATCCGTCCGTGTCCCAATTACCCGAAACCAGTAGAGAGAAATCCTCCGGTTGAGACACCCTCGATGCCCTTGCTGTTGGGTTGGGCAGTGGTCCCAAGGGGACTGGGCGCAGAGCCGCGCCAAGTAGATCCAGCCTCACCGCCAAGGCGATCACAGCGGGGTAATCGAGGCCAGCCCCCAACACGGTACGGAGACTGGGTGGCCGAGCCCCGTTCTAGGGACTAGAACGGTTTGGTGGGGGGGTATGTCACAAGGTGACAAATCCAGCGGAACCAATTTCCGCTGGGAGTGTGTTTCCCCCCGGAATGATTTCACTGACACACCGTGCAGGTTCGTTGTTGTCAGTTGCCATGACAGTGGCAGCTGATTAGCTAAGCGGTACCAGGTGCGGGCGTTTGGTGTGGGGATTTGTGATTGGGAAACACGGCTTAGAGAAGCAGTTAAAAGGAAAAGGAAAACGCATTCGGGTGTGGTATTTCCCCGGGAGAAATCGATTCTTTTGGCAGTGGCTTGGATTTGCTGGGATTTTTGGAGCGGCTGTGAGGATCTGACTGGAAAGGGGTGCAACGGTGGTTGTGTGAGTACAAGCTGGAACGTGAATGGGATGTGAAGTGAATGTACTGTGGAGATTGAGTCAAAATTGGATAATGTCATCACTCGAGAGAGAAAGATAAGTAATGAAACACTGGATCCGTGTGAATGCATGCTGTGTATTGAACTGAATAAGGAATTGTGAAGTGTAATGACTACAAATATAAATTCCACCAAGAGTGTGAACTGATTCATCTGTGAAACCTTGATATCTTCTGCTGAGTGTGAAAGAGTGGTGAAGACGCTGTGTTCCATGTGGTGTGAAGTCCTCTGCATCTCTTCAGCTTCTGAGTATTGATTCAGCGCAACAGTGGAGGGATTGAACAGTGGGTGAGTGCTGGCCTTATTGCACGAAGGTTTGAGAGTGGATTGCGGTGCCCGAATTGAAGTGTCACACAGTATTGGACTTGAAGTGAAGTTGCAGTGTGTGGATGTACACGTTTATTTAACCGCTAGTATTCTCCAGTCCACGTCCTCACCCAGTGTTGCGGAGCAAAGCCCTCAGGTTGAATGTGCATGTTCCATTTCGGCCACCAGGTCCAGTGATATGAGAGAAGAGTGTGATTGTCCTGTTTAACTTGTCTTGTCTATTTAAATAGAACGTTCTTCTGCCGCTGTCTTCGCGTGTACTGCCTGTTTGGAGGAGAAACACACCCCCGCCTTAGTGTTGTCGTGGGAACCACCCAGCCAAGCCGTAAGCCTGAGTCTCCATTATATGAAAGGATCATGTTCGCTCTTGTATTAAACGTTCCGTCTATTTAAGATTCTCCTGCCACTGCCTCTGTGTGTGCTGCCTGGTTGGAGGAGAGACCCATCCCAGCCTTAGTGCTTGTGTGGAGCAACCTAGCCCAGCCATTGTCCAGCTTAACTTGTCTTGTCTATTTAAATAGAACGTTCTCCTGCCACCGCCTTTGTGTGTGCTGCCCGGTCGGAGGAGAGACACATTCCAGCCCTAGTGCCTGTGTGGAGTAACCCAGTCCTTACTTTACTGAAACAAAATTGAACCTATAAACTTCTCACATCTGCTGCTCAGTGACGTTACGGGGGAGAGCACCCTACACGGAGAGGATCTGCCTACCCGACTACCTACCTGGCCAGCAGCGAGTCCCCCTCCTGGACTCCATCGCCCCCTGTGCCGGTCATCTACCGAATAGTGACGCTTGGGAAAAACTTACCTGCTACCCACCTGTCCTGTGGAAAGAGTCCCCTCCTGACCCGTGGCCCCGGCCCTGGTTTGCACGGGTCGCCGCCCGCCTGTATTACGCCGAAAAGGGTCTACTTACCCCGGTACTTACCTGCACGCCAGACGGGCGTTTGATTCCTTCCTCCTCTGTGGCAGCCAGTCACCCGGGCCCTTGCAGTGAACTCCTCGGCCTCCTCCTCCCTGGAAAGAGAAACGAAGCCCGCATTAAGACTTTTAATTCTTGCTTTTATTCAATAAAGATTGTTACTTTTAGAAATTCTTCGTGTCTGCCTGGTCTCTGGTACGCTCCTCGAGGTGGTCCTGGGTTTGAGGGGTGGGTGCAGTCTGGCTTGGCCCCCCCGAACTGTGACAGAAGCATCATCATGCCCATTCAAACAGCACCTGTCGTGCCCATGGTCGTGGTGATATTTACCCCTATAAATTGATTTTATATCTACCCAAACCTTAGTAAATAGGTAGATACATCATCATATATGTCAAGTTCTTAATATTAATCGATAAACTACTCAGTTATAAGTATAATAAGGCACTATGGCTGTTATCAGTAAAATAAAATTAACAAAAGTCATTAAGTCATTAAAAGTCAGAATCTTAATACAGAGGAGAATGCTTTTACACTGCAATTACAATTGCATAAAAGTCGTTATGAGATTAATGTTAAAAACAAATGAATATAGAAATATGAAATGATGGAAGGGTGGGGGGGTCAAATGCAGATGACTACAGGCCTGTAGGAAGCCCCTCGTATTTCTTACCAATGGGTTATAAACGCAATAAACGCAAGCTCTTATCAGCCCTATCCACCGTGTTTACATTGTTATTAATAGTGGATACTTTCATGCGCTTCCATGTCCAAGTGTCTGCTATCAGACCCGTTGAAGTGCAGTTTCTGTTCATGTGTGCTATGTGTGTTAACCCTATATAGCCTACCCTACATACAGTTAGGGTGATATACATGACTTTGAAAAATGTGATATTGTCCGCACACCTCTTGCGTTTCGTTTGGTCACACACCACAAGGTGTCACTGTGGCCTCAAAGCTTCAGCACTGCCACTCTGAGCTCGATTGCTGATGTCTGAGGTAAAACACGCCCCCCTCATTAGCATACGGACAAAGAAATGTAGAAATAAATAAATGTAGAAATAAATAAATGTGGAAATAAATAAATGTAGAAATAAATAAATGTGAAAATAAATAAATGTAGACATAAAAACATATATACATAAATGAATGTGGAAATAAATAAAAGTGGAAATAAATGAATAAATGTATAAATAAAAAAATAAATAAATGTGTAAAAAAATATAATTATACATAAATAAGGAAATAAAAGTATAAATACTCATTTATTTGTACTTTTTTACATTTCTTTGTATATTTATTTATGTATTTATTTATGTATTTTTGCTTTTTTACATTTCTTCGTATATTTATTAATGTATTTATTTATTTTTAATTAAGTCAGCTTTGGCATTCCATAGCCGTCTACCAGGAAGTTTTAGAGCACTTCATGCTTCCTGCTGCTGACCAACTTTATGGAGATGCAGATTTCATTTTCCAACAGGACTTGGCACCTGCACACAGTGCCAAAGCTACCAGTACCTGGTTTAAGGACCATGGCATCCCTGTTCTTAATTGCAATGCAGCCAACAATGCAGAAGAGCTGAAGGCCACTATCAGAGCAACCTGGGCTCTCATAACACCTGAGCAGTGCCACAGACTGATCGACTCCATGCCACGCCGCATTGCTGCAGTAATTCAGGCAAAAGGAGCCCCAACTAAGTATTGAGTGCTGAACATGCTCATACTTTTCATGTTCATACTTTTCAGTTGGCCAACTTTTCTAAAAATCCTTTTTTTTTTTGGTCTTATGTAATATTCTAATTTTCAGAGATACTGAATTTGGGATTTTCATTAGTTGTCAGTTTTAATCATCACAATTAAATGAAATAAACATTTGAAATATATCAGTCTGTGTGTAATGAATGAATATAATATCCAAATTTCCCTTTTTGAATGGAATTACTGAAATAAATCAACTTGTTGATGATATTCTAATTATATGACCAGCACCTGTATGTAGTGTATGTCACAGCAACCCTGCAAACTTTTCACTTACAACCCCATCCTTTTTCTTACACTGACACCACTCGGCTAGGAAAAGCTTGGAAGGTTTAAGAAACAGTGGAAATAAAGTGTAAACCTAATTCATTACAATTCTGAGAGGATTCTAAAGGAACTGAATCAGGCAGTGTCGCCAGATTCAGCTGTGGCAAATGTGTTGTTTCTGTAACTGAAACAAAGTGCTTAAGTTGTAAGTTTCTAATGTAACTGAAACTGGCTGTGGAGTTGTTCAGAATCTGCAAAGATTCTCAAGTAACCAAATTAAATTAAAGCAGTTTGGTGCGATGATTCTATTGATTAAAGCAGTCTATCGATCCAGACTATCAATCGGCAGTCGATTAAAGCATTACAAGGGAAGGAGAATTGGTACCTGTGAGTCACTCTTTTCTCCATTTTTTTGGAAGACCTACAGGCATGCAAATCATGCAAATATAAAACAAAACACGTTCTCACTCAAAATAAAAGTTAGCAAAAAAAAAAAAAAAGGTAAAGCATATCTTTAGCTAGCTCGCGTCACTTGCATCTGGTGTCATCGAAGGACGCACATGCTTTGTTGACATATGGTAGAGTTTGCGATAATTTCTGTTGTTTGAAAAATGTAGTACTTAAAATGTAAAGAGATGGAAATTGACGGATGTAGAGAAGGAAGGTTTAAGCTGTATAATGAAAAATTGAAATGACAAGACCAGGAAGATGGAGTTGAAGAATTTAATGAAAAAAAAACAAGTAGTATTGTATAAAACAGTGATAGAGATATTAGGAAATAAACCAAAGGGAAGAAAAAGGAAGACAGTTCAAACAAGACAAGTCACCTTTATTTATAGCGCTCAAAGCAGCTGTACAGTGATAACAGGAAAATTATGCATTTCGACTGTTGTTCAGCTGAAGTCACTTTAGTGTTGATTCAGTCCCGTTGTGAAGATCATCTATTATTTCATTAGGTAAATTATTAAATTAGTTAATTTCATCTATAAAGCAGTTTTGCAAAAAAAATTATGTCATCGTCCAGCTCAGTTCAGTTCTCATACAACAGCGTCAGTACAGTCTGATCAATAATATTGTTGAATATTTAATGTCCCCAAGAACTAAGCAAGCCAGAGGTGACAGTGGCAAGAAACCCAAACTCCATCAGGAGACAGAATGAAGAAAAAAACTTTGGGAGAAACCAGACTCAGTCGGAGGACCAGTTCTCCTCTGGTCAATGAACGAACACGGTGTGATTATGATTCAGGCTGCATCACAAGCCAGAATTCAGATCCGGATCAGTAGCATTCAAATATTCATCCAGTTACTTATGTTTGAAGATCGGATTCATCACGCTGGTATGGAGCCGAAGCTGGCCATAGGATCTGTGCGGAGGACTTGTCTGGTTCTTGTGGTCTCTGTTCAGGATCTGTAATGTCACAAGGCCTTTACAGGGGATTGATTAATAAACACAGTCTCTGCTGACATTCAGGGCTGAGTTTTGGTCGTGTCTCGGTGCAGGTCCACCGTCTGATCTGGATATGGACCGGATCCGGCTGACTTCAGTAACCTCGGAATTAGGATGAGAGTCACAGACAGACTAATATTAGCGTTGATATTCTTCTTGGCCAATTCTTGGACTATGGGCACTTTCATGTCCTTTGATCATATTTTATAAAAAACATTTAATTTTAAAAAATTCACACTTTCATAGTTAACTTTACAATGAAAGTACTTTAGAAACTTTTTACCGGTAGTCTACGATGATTTTTTCACCTTTTTAAACATTATAGATGCAAATATTGCTGTTTTGTGCTTGTCCCACACCCAGACTTCTGATGTTCAATAATGAAAAAGAAGTGTAAAAAAATGATTTATCAATTTTTTTTTTTTATATGACTGTATACAGTATCAGTAAAATAATCCAAACATAATTGTGGTATTTAAGGTCAGACAACTATTAATGTGATTTTATATACAAAATGTAGTTGTCCCACAGTATTCCCGTCATTTCCACCACAACGCTGTTATGTCCCTTTTAAAAGTTTTTTTGGGTAGTTTCTATGGAAATGAACAATGACATCACAGCACATGTCTGACATGGAGGAGATTTTTAATGTCTTCACCAACTTGGAGAAGAAAACTCAAGGTAAATATTGCTTGAAATGTAAATATTTTTATTGTATGTCATTTCCAAACATGGCGTAAGATCAATTGAGTTTGTAAATAAATAGATTTTTTAACATAAATAGATGTATTTTGCATGCATGCAATGCTAGCTACAAATTCATAGCTAATCTGTAATACTAGCTTGGATTTTTTTACAAAATACTGCAGGATTGTCATTTCCACCACCGTCATTTCCAACAGTTCCATGACATTTATGCTTACAAGGTGCAATTCATAGATTGTGGGGCTACATATGTATATTTTATTTATTGAAATGTACAATGCTAATGTATTTATTCAAATATATATTTGTTGAAATGCCTTTTCATCTATTTTTAAGATGCCGCGGAAGTCAACTGCAGAAAGGTCTCAGTCCTATACCAAAACAGAACCAAACAAACTAATGACTAATGAGATTAATGATTTGTTAAATGTAATTGTCTGTTTCAGAAAGTTTCAAATAAATGTCTTCCGTTTTTCTACATGGACGTCCATTCATTGTCATTTCCACAACACTCAGTCATTTCCACCCCCTCATAACTTTTCAAAAAATATTTACAAAATTCTAATCACTCATTAAAAACTTCAGCATAGTTTATGAGATAATGGTCCACTTAATGTAATAACTTTATTTTTAATGTAATAAAGTTATTTTTCTTAAATGTATCTAACCAATCCAATATTATATTTCAGGTTGTGGTGGATGTAAGCTTTGTGTTTGGGCCTCATGACAATTAATTTACTTAATCCACAAATCTATGGTAATTGCAATATAGGTATAAACTGGTAATACTATGTGTGAAAGTGGTCTTACTCTGTTAAGAAATGATCTTTATCATAATATTTTAAAATAATAATCAAATATTTACATGTGATGGAAATTACATTTGTTCAGTGCGGATCGGAAAATGTCAAAAAACACCAATTTGTCTTATATTGTAAGTGCGTTCTCTTATGGATCATTAAACTAGACTAGTTATATTTAACTGTTAGACTGTGATAATTTTGATTTGAACACTTTTTTCCCCCTCAAGTTCACAAGGCCAAAAGTGCCTGTAGTTGAAGAACCACCCTTTTACGATGTAACAAGTAAATTGTGTGTTATAGGAAGGGTTCCTGGTTCCGGATGACAATCTATGCAGCCTAACAATTATTTTACTGATTTGAATAATAGAAATTGATAATATGTTATGCGTCACAATTATGTTTGGTTAGTTTCACTTTCATGAACTTTGTTTATCTTCAGTTTCCTGTTTCTTTTGACTTTATATCCTGCCACTCATCTGTTTTTATGGACACTGATTCAAACATCACAGCTGTTAGTCTTTACATTCATTATCTTGTGAATATATGCTTTTTGTTTTCAGTCCTTCAGTATTGTTTGTGTATTGGAGTTTGCTTGTTGTTTGGATTACCTGATTCTGAGTTATTTAATAAACCTTGTGTCGTTTTGATCCTTTTGACATTTATTCATCATCTTTGGTCCCGTCACTCCACCTCGGCCTGTTGACCTGTCGGCTTCGCCTTGGCTCCTCCCTCGGCTCCATCAGAGACCCTCATCCCTCCGGCTCAACCAGAGACCCTCATCCCTCCAGCTCCACCAGAGACCCTCGACCCTCCGGCTCCACCAGAGACCCTCATCCCTCCAGCTCCACCAGAGACCCTCGACCCTCCGGCTCCACCAGAGACCCCTCCGGCTCCACCAGAGACCCTCATCCCTCCGGCTCCATCAGAGACCCTCGACCCTCCGGCTCCACCAGAGACCCTCATCCCTCCGGCTCCACCAGAGACCCTCATCCCTCCGGCTCCACCAGAGACCCTCGACCCTCCAGCTCCACCAGAGACCCTCATCCCTCCGGCTCCATCAGAGACCCTCATCCCTCCGGCTCCACCAGAGACCCTCGACCCTCCGGCTGCACCAGAGACCCTCATCCCTCCGGCTCCACCAGAGACCCTCATCCCTCCGGCTCCATCAGAGACCCTCGACCCTCCGGCTCCATCAGAGACCCTCATCCCTCCGGCTCCACCAGAGACCCTCATCCCTCCGGCTCCACCAGAGACCCTCATCCCTCCGGCTCCACCATGGTCAGCCGTCATGCCTGCGCTACGAACTTACGAGCCATCCACTGCTCTCAGTCTCTCCACCCCTTCCCTCTGGCTCGGTCGGTACATGTTCAGTCCGATGGGCACTGCGAACATCATAGGAAATAAGGAAGCATCAATACATCACTTTACAGGAAGTAGAGAGGGAAATTGACCCAGCTGTCAGTGAGCTTAGACCTACTGTACAGTACTGCAAGAGGATTGACTAAATTAAATGCTGTAAAAAGGAGTTGAGGTCCCAGCATAATTATTGAGTTTAATTAGTCCCATGTGTGGTTTACGTGTGGAAGACGCAGAAGTTACATTGCAAATTATCATGATTATGGTTAAATGAGAAAATATGCATAATAAAACCAATTACATTTATTTTCATATTAAACATTTACAACTCTGTTCAGCTGTCAGGATACAGGCACGGAGACAAAGGTAAGTGAATCCAAACACAGCTTTATTCAATGTGACAAAAGTGCAAGGTGAGTATTCAGAGTTCAGGTGCAGATTCAGGGAAGATCACTCAGTGCGGGGCAGACAACAGGTGAGCATGTTATCTTCAGGTTAGTTGATGTCAAGCAGTTACAGTTCATCAATACTTGTCTTTTCTCTTTCAGATGCAGTCGCTAGCAAGCTCGGAGTGAACACAGGAAGCTCAGGAGAATACAGGATCACTGGTAACATGGAGTCAAACAGGATTTCTGGAGACAGCGGAACAATGATACAGAGGTTAGTGTTTCACAAGTGAGTATACGTTACTTTGCAGAATCATTGATGCATCAGAGACTTCAGGAGACAATGGATAAAGGTCTGTTCCTGTTGGAGGCTTGACCTTGAACTGAAGCTGTGGTGAGTATTTTATAGAGCTTGCTGATGAGGCTGTTGATTTTGAACAGGTGCAGGTGATAATACTCAGGGGAGAGTAACTGCAGGTGCGCCAAAGAGGATTCTGGGGAATGTAGTGCAGAGATAGACGGTGAACGTGACATCAGCATTTTCAAACATGAACAGTTATATTAATTAAATTTACATTTACAAAAATACATTCATATTTAAATGCACGTGGATGTACTCACACATGTATATTAAATGCAAGTATGGTCATTTAAATTGTATTTATTTACAGAAGCCTTTATTATGTATATCTGTAGCCTGTATGCAAATCTGCATATAAGCCTATTCTACATTTAAACAGGTTAAAAATGACGAGGTGCAAAATGTCAAATGTCAAAAAATGAAACACATGCTTGAAAGAATCGTTCATAATAAGATCAATAAAATGCTTTTTTAAAATAGTTGAATTTTCAATTCATGCCAACTCTAAAGTAGACATCTCAGTTCTCTACTGCCCTCTAGAGACTGAAAACTGTAGGCTATATCTCTACCTGATCCACACTGGAGATTTCTGTTCTCACCACTGGATGGCAGCTCTCTCTCTCTCTCTCTCTCTCTCTCTCTCTCTCTCTCTCTCTCTCTCTCTCTCTCTCTCTCTCCCTCTCTTTTTTTTTGACCAAAAGATGTTATTATCATGATAATCATAAACTTTTATTGGTCACAGAGCTTATTTTTCTGCAATAAGACAATGGGAAAATCCTATTGGCTTTTTGTCGAGGGAACCAGGGTGATGCGAACTTCTGGGTTGAACTACACAAATATGTCAGGTTGCATATGTCATCAATTCTGCACTTTATGAGCATGAGGCAGAGATGGGGACTCGAGTTTGAGACTCGTACTCGAGTGCGACTTAAGTCACACACACAGTGACTTCAGACTCGACTTGAGACTCGTCCTCGAAAGACTTCAGACTTGACTCGGACTCGAGGTGCGGGACTCGTGAACAATGTTTATTTTTAGGAAACTTATGATGAGCTTGCTGTTATTCCCCTCCCTCCGTTACCTATAACCTGGCTGCGCGCGGCCACACATGAGAGGACAACAAACAAACATGTCGACTGCAACCAGCCGCTGCTGTGCCATTCATCGTAAGCTTTGGGTTTAAAAACTTCAAACAAGACGGCCCAAACAAAAGAAGCGCTCAATGCAAAATATGTGGTATCAAGATAAAAGATTCTGGCTCAACCACAATTAATTTTATCAGGCATCTGAAAACGCACCCTGATAGGTCAGTAAACATGTTTAGCTCAGCATTGACCGTTAGTAGCTTGCTTCTTGCTTTAGCTACGACCTAACGTTACGGGAGGTTAACTCCGACTGTCTTCCTTATGAAATATAAATGAGCGTTTGTTTAATTGCCAAACTTGTGGTGGTCGATTAACGTAACATTAATCATTTACTCCCTGTATGTTGTTGAGAGCTGGCTGCCATCACGTTAATTATTAACGCTGTCTGCAAACAGGTTACAGGATTATTGTTGATCATGTAACGTTACAGTTTCATTTAGTTATAGCGTTACACTGGTTTGAGAGTCTGGGATGTGTTGACTTACAGTAGTTTATAAGCTATGATTAGTTGCATAGGCAGTGCACATTACATAAATCTGCAAGTGATGGTGGGGGCGTGGAAATCTGAGAGAGATCGCACACACAAAAAAAGTTAGTTATTGCTTATAAATTTTGCGATATTTTCTTGATATTCTGAGTACCATTTTTTCAGTTCAGAACCTTGTGGTTTCAGATGAGCTTTGTTGCACATAAAATTGTTAGCTATAAGATAAGCATCTTACTTGTTGTCTTTTCATATTCATCGACATCTGCAGGTTTAATGAGTTCAACAAAGCAAAGAAAGGGGCCAGTGGAGAGGGACAGAGCAGCATTTATTCATTCTTAAGCCAGACAAGAGGTGTGCAGCTATACAGCCAGGGGCATCCCAGACAGAAGGCCATTACTGAGTCCATAATACAGGACCTCATCATTTCATGCAACCTACCTCTGTCTTTGATTGACAAGCCTAGCTTCTGGAATTTTATGTCAGTGGTAGAGGAGAGATACTGCCCAGTAAGTCGAAGCACCGTAACCAGACGTCTGAGTGAGCTAGCAGCAGAAAAAGAGTCCAAGATAAAATGTAAACTACAAAAGACTGACAATGTGTCTGTGACAGTGGACATCTGGACTGACAGGAGCATGCGTGGCTTCTTAGGGGTAACAGCCCACTTCATGGAAATGGAGGAGAAAGACTGCCCAAGAAGACTGCAGACAGTTCTAAGTTGTGAACGATTCACTGGGTCACACACTGGAGAGAGAATAAGTGAGAAATTTGTGGAGATATGCGACAGCTTTAATATAAAACATAAATTAGATTACATCATCTGCGATAATGCCTCAAATATGAAGAAAGTCTTCACAGTGTGTTTCCCTTCTGCTAAAACTGACAATGAAGATGATGATGAAGATGAGCTGGGAAACAGCTGCATGTGGGAGGAAGTAAGTGAGGAATACCAGGATGATGTGGAATCCATCCAGAGCAGCTGTCGGCAGCAGCGGCTGCAGTGATTTGCACATTCATTACAGCTTGTTGTAAGAGATGGAATAAAGGAGACAAAAACTCTGAACAGTGCAATGGCAAAGGTGACAAAATCTTGCAGTTTACTCCATTCTACTTGTAGACTGAAGGAAGCATTTGAGGCAGAGTATGGAGCAAACCGAAGCATCCCCTCAGCTGTGTCCACACGATGGAACACAACTCTTCGTCCTTGTGGAGGCAGTCACTGACCTGAATCTCCAAAGCCTAAACTCTCTCCTGGAAGCCCAAGGACATAAAGGCCTGTGCTTATCAGCCAGAGAATGGAGTCAGTTCAAAGAGCTTGTGGACATTTTAGCCCCATTTCTTCAAGCAACAGACCTTATACAAGGAGAGAAGGTGGTGACTGTCAGTGCGGCTTTCCCTTGTGTACTCTCACTCAACAGCCACCTCATCCATATGCTGAATGCATCTTGTCACCTGGTTGGTTTAGTGAAAGCACTGCAGAAGTCACTCCAACGCCGTTTCCAGGGGATGTTTGCAAATGTCAGAATGGATGAAACAGCACAACCCCCTGCAGAGCTTCCATTTGGAGATATTGTCTACATGTTGTCTGCACTAGACCCATCATTCTGCCTCTTTTGGCTAGAGCAAGATGTTTTTGCACCAGATGAAGTCAACAGTGAGGTGAAGGAGATGATGATAGGTAGGTGAATACACATTAACAGATTTAAAAGATTATTATAACATTATGCATCACCAACATATTAAAATCTTGTCTTACTTTTTATTGATTCATAACTTAATCATCACCACTGTGTATTTAGTGTATTAACATCATAATATTGTAACTAACCATAATTTTTGTGGAATATTTTCAGACCTTCTCTTGGGTGAGGCTCAGAAAGTCACCATACCTGAGAGCTGCAGTGGAGAAGATAAGGAGGAGCCACCAGTACCCGCTAAAACTCCACGGCTTTTCTCTGGCTACCGCAAGAAGAGTACCAAGAAAAATACAGACCATCACACATCCTGCAAAGGGTGAGGTCATTGAGGTCATTCACTACATCCCGGTGTGCTCTGAAGAAGAAGTTGACTGTATGGATTTCTGGCAAAAGCATGCAAAGGTCTTCCCAAGGCTTTGTCTTGTGACTATGAAACTGCTTGCAGTTCCTGCCACCAGTGCACCAGTGGAAAGGGTATTTAGTCATGGAGGCCTTATAATGCGCCCTCACCGAGCTAGACTTAGTGCAAAGACTGTCAAGCTTGATCTTTTTGAAATGTAACCATTCTGTTGCTTAAGAATTTTCTAGTTCTTACGCCACTGAAGGACACCTAGAAGCCAGAAATGTTATGTGGCCCATACCTAGTGTGTTAAGAGAAGAGAAGTTTAACTAGTCTGATCCCATCCTTTGGATTTTATTTTATTTTATTATTTCTAAACATTTTTGTTCTTAAGTTACATGCCATAAGTTGGTCAGTTTGAGCATTTGAATGTTGTGCTATCCAGCCATTAAGTAAATAACAAATAATTGAGGATTCTAAATCATAAGGAAGTGCACTGTAGTGTGTTAATTTTTGTGGATAGTATATTTCACATCATTTGGTTGCAATAGTGTTTTGCATTTAGCTACACTGTGATGTTTTGCAGTTTTGCACTAAATAGGAGTATGTCAATTTTAGTGCAGTGAGGTATAACATTTTCTATATTTGGTCTTATGGCCCCACAGAGCCAGCACAATAGGAGCCAAGGCCTTTCTTTATAATTCAGCGACAGACAAGGGTGTCCTTTTTCTTCAGAACCTCAATTTTTGGTCTGTACTGTACTGTATGTTCAAGCTACAAGGCAAAATACAGATATTAACTTAAAAGTAAAGCATTCTTTGTGTTTTTGTCATGTTGCAATAGCCTGTTTACACTGATTATATACCAAAATCAAAGCTGATACTGTATGCTAATAGATAAAGGAGTCATAATAACAAATTACATGCTTTGAATACCTTATATATAGCTATGCAGTGTTCTAAGCAGCCTGGATGGGTCGCTGTACGTGATGCAACACTTATTATAACCACAAGAGACTTGAGACTTGACTTGGACTCTAGCTCAAAGATTTGAGACTTGACTTGGACTCTAGCTCACCAAATTGCTCCTGGATCATTGGGAAAAGTTGCTGTGAGAGAGCCCACTCCCTCAGATTAAAAGAAGAAGAAAAGCATGGATGGTCTTCACTCAGAACACTTCACTGTTGGCATGACACAAAACTCATGAAGCGTTCACTTTTTCGTCTGATTTTTCAGATGTGGCAAACAGTGGGAAGAGGAATTCATCTGAGAAAATAACAACTTCTGCTGTCCAATCCTTTTGTTTTTCTTGGAGAGAAGTGCGTGTTTGCTGCCCTTCTTTACACCAGGCTGTTGTCCTAAAGTCTTGGCCTCACTGTGTGCGCAGGTGCTCTCTCTCATACACACACACACACACACACACACACACACACACACACACACACACACACACACACACACACACACACACACACACACACACACACACACACACACACCGCTGCTGATATTGAGCAAACTCTGCACTGCTGTTGAAGCTCTCTGTGAAGTTCTTGATGATCTGGTAAATGGTTCTTTCAGGTGCAATATTCTTTGTGTGGTGTAGTGGGAAAATGTGGTTCTTGAATCTGCTTTTCCAGATTCACTGGCTCTTCTTTGTGCAGACTTAGGCATGTCTCGGGTCAAATATATCTTGATTAGTTGTAAATTTGTTGACAATTTTTTTTTAGAATTTAGAATCCTTTTTTTGCTTTACTATTAAAACTTTGGCACAGAGAGCTCAACTACTGACCGTTCACACTGCCATCTTGCCGGATCCCTTATTAGAAATATGCCATATTCATACGCAGGGACAGTCTGGAGAAGTCTTGTGTTTGTGTATCATTGTTCGCTCTGCTGGCCTCTGCAGGTCATTCATGATACGCCTCTGAACTTTTCCACAGAAAAAAGGTGGAAAACATCTGATTACAAAAGCAAATATGTTTTAATAATGTTTTAATATTATTTTCCCATGGATTTTTTTTATGGATCTTTTTATCCTAAGAAGCTTTTGATTTGTTATTTTAATTATCATCAATTTTATTATTTTGATTGGAGGTAAACACTTTCTGAAAGCAAGAGAGAACTCAAAGAAATGCAAAAGCAATTTGTGTTCTTTATTATTTTATAGGCCTATATGTTTGTTTTTATCACCTATCACAGAACTAATTTCTTCTCAAATCAATGTATGTCTATGTTACACGTACCAGCTGACACCACGTAAACAGCTTATATGCTCTCTCTGGAAACAGGAGAAATAAGTGAGACAGGGCAAACTCTGCGTCCGTTTTTTTCATCTCGCTCAGCAGAAAGAGGAAGACCGCAAAGCAGAACAAACTGACGTAAAGCCCCCTGGCGCACAATAAACGCCAACCTGACACTTACTGGCGAACCCCTCACAATTACTCCTGAACTCTATATAAAATATTTTAGTGCAAGGATGGTGGAAACAGGTTCATTACCCCAGAACAAATATTCAAAAACATTAATTATAAAATTACAGAAACTACCACAAATGTGATAATACTTTAGTGGGCATCATATCTATACATTTATTTATGTGATAAGTGGCCTTATAACAAATGGAATGAACATCGTCAGGAACATAGTCTACATGAAGAAACAACTACAATCATTCTATCAAACTGTTCAAACCTCACTCACTGACTGCACTGCATTTCTTTTCTTTTTGAGGTTAAAAAATGCAGATACGTCTAAAGCAAATGTGAACTCTGCTAAAAGCGTAAACCACCTGTCTAGAAAAACATGAGATCATATGAGTCATTTATTGTCAAGTGACCAACAGAGGAACTGATGGTTTAAGTACTGAGCTTAGCTTTACACTTTATTTGAGCTAAACCACACTGCTTACACTTCTGCTAAGAAGAGCAAAAGATTTTAATGCAGATTTAATGTCTATTATCTTTTAGGAGATGCAATAAACTTCATCTTGAACAACTGTACCAACTTTATACAAGCAAAACATCTCTGAAATGTCCAACATAATTATGCACAACATACACTGTGAATACATTAAAATTGTACAAAGAATGTGAAATGCTTCGTAAAAAAAAAAAAATAGAAAAGAAGCTGCAAAATCCTTGTGTTGCTGTCTTGTGTATATATCAGGAATGGTGAGAGAACATTGTGTTTGGTACGTTGTTTGTCGTCAAACCAAACTTGCGTCTTCAGCCGACAAATTTTAAATCCTGTCTGGCTGGTGCGCTTCCCATAATGTTTACGCATTAGGTCAGTATGCGGAGAGTAGACGGTCTTTTGTGTCTGTTCGAACGCATTCGACCACATGAGCGTTTACACTACGAAAGCAATCCGGTCGAATGTGCTTTTGACTACCTCTGGAAGTGATTGAAAATGGACAAGCTCAAAGGTTAGACCCCGTTTACACCTGTATTTAGCGTCGTCCACTTAAGCTCTGATCGACCAAATTGCATCTTAATACCAGGTGTGGTATTTTAATAAATATTAATATTTAGCGTGCCTAAAGTATCCAAATACACCATCACTGTATACAGTATTTCAAATATTTTTGGCTCAGGCGTTTATCCAGTAGAGGGCGCCACACAACACAACAGTGAGAAAAACACTATACGACTCCTTTCTGTTCACTGTGTTTCTATATATTTAGCTCTGAGCATAACATACACTGTATTCTGTTATATTTATGCTTAAAACAAAGAAGAATTACTTAATTAAAGTAGTATATTTTCAGAAAATTCATAACAGCTTAAACAGTTTGGATTCTTAGTTGAAGTCACTTTGAATTTATCTTTAATCTTCTTGAAAACATGACATAAATATGGTATGTTTGATATTCAAGATGGCAAAGAGCACATTTGCATCTTTCCCAGAAGAATATGTACATAGAGGTGAACGTGATTTTGCCAAGGAGGAAGTTTCCTGAATCAACATCCTTGTTGGTCCTGGAAAAACATCCTTATCAACCAATTAAAATTTAGGGTTAAGTTTGGGACTACTGTTAGGTTTAGGCTTGGGTTAACGTTAGGGTATTAAACACCATCTTTATCAACCAATAATTGTCCACTGATTTGAGGTCTAGTTTATGGTTTGTGTGGGGTGTGTGTTTCTGGTTTGACTGGAATGTTGTTTCAGGACCAATAAAGATGTTGATCCAGCTGGATCAACAATTATTGTTGAGTGAAAAATTATTGGCCAGCACTATGTTGCTGTTGGGGAGGAACTAAACAAACAAAACCAAAACAATGTACAGGCATTTCAGGTTGGGGCAGAATGCATCATACATTTGTTCCTACTGGAACTTTCTGTGGAATTTTACTATTTGTGAATAATAAAAAGGTCTGACTGTCGTGCAGTTGAAGACGCAATCTACTCATTTTGTGGTGTGTACACTGTAAAAAATTTAAAGTTGTCTCAACTAATTATTATTTAGTAACTAGTTCCACAGAATTTTTACTTTCACTCAATTTCTCTCTTTAAAGTGTTGCTTCAATTATTATTTTTTAGTTGGCCCAAACTTGACTCCAAATTAAAAAAGTATGTTTGCTCAACTAGTTTTATAGTTCATTCAACTAAAATGTTTTAATTGGTCCAAACTTGACTCAGACTTTAAAAAGTATGTTTACTCAACTAGTTTTATAGTTCATTCAACAAATGTTTTAGTTGGTCCAAACTTGACTCCAACTTTAAAAAGTATGTTTGCTCAACTAGTTTTATAGTTCATTCAACTAAAATGTTTTATTCAGGATTTATTATTTGGTAAAAATTGCTGTACTAAATTTTATACAGAGGTTAACAAAATTATTTACTGGTGTGTATTAAATCACGTAAAAACACAAATGAAAACACACATTAGCCTTTATTTCACAACAATCTGCACAAACTAAACATACAGGCTAAAGTGCTCAGTTGACAAACATTAAATTCAATACTGCCAAAGCTTCAAAGGGCTTTAAACGATACCAGACGATGAATAAGGGGGCTTTTACACTGGGCTCGTTTGCTGCGGTCCGAGCCCGGGCGCGATTGTTCCCGGCGGCCCCCGCAGCGTTGGTCTGGTTTCACACTCAACTTGATTCTATCGAACTCTGGTGCGTTTGCGTGCATCTTACGTCATTGCAAACGTGCACGCCGCATGATAGAAAACACGACGCAGGTCAATATATTGTGTTTTTTTTTATTAATTTGGTGCTATTATGCATAGCTGAGTAAACAACGGAGGTTAACTGTGTGTGTGTCGCATAAGCTGTCTTTCCGCTGCTTGCAAATGAACTCTTTTGAGGAGACAGTGGATTTCCATTAATTTGTTGCCCTGATTGCACGCACTATGCCCGAATACACTGCAGACTCACTCTTGCTCGTATCCAAGGTAAATCTTCATCCCTTACGTGTGTTTTATTTAACTAAATACATCATAATCGGCTAAAACGCAAGCGCAGGATACTTTATTTCCTGAACAAGTGCGCACCCGAGTCCGTGTTGCTTTCACATACACGCGAACCGCAGCACGGTTCGGGAGCAACCGAACTCAGACCACCTCCTCCAGATAGTTTCGGGTTCGGGACCCAGTGCGCACCCAGGTCCACATGACAGCATTCACATTAGGGATTTTTCATGCGAACCGTGCCCCGTTCCGAACTAAACTGCCAGGGGGAAGGCCCCTAAGAGTCTTATCTAGCGAAACGATCGGTCATTTTAAAAATGAATAAAAAAGTTTAAGTTTTATAAGCACAAAGCCCTTTGAAGCTGCACTGAAACTGTCATTTGGACCTTGAACCGTTTGGGGCCCATTGAAGTCCATTATATGGAGATAATTCCTGGAATGTTTTCATCAAAAACCTTAATTTCTTTTCGACTGAAGAAAGAAAGACAGACATCGTGGATGACATGGGGGTGAGTAAATTATCAGCAAAAGATTTTTTTAAAAGTGAACTAATCCTTTAATCACATCTAACATAAAAGTTTGTGTTTATATGTGTATATATATATATATATATATATATATATATATATATATATATATATATTATTCAAATGTACAGTTTGCAAAAGGGCATGTTACAGTCTCATGTTGCTTTAGATGGCTTGCAAGATGGCTAAAATACTGTATGTCTTTTCCTCACAAATGTCACTGAAACTCACAAACTGAACAACTGAATGTAGAAAACTTTCTTGCTTTTTTTTCGGAGTGAAATCTTGCCAGATGAGTCTTTAACGCACCTTTGGTTTTGAACGTACAGACACAATGTAAATGCAGTGGAGTGTTCTGGTCACGTGCCAGTGTTTCAGTAGATAGTGCTGTAGGAGAATTGACTGGCTTTTGTCTGAAAACTTGCAATGATGACAGGGCATCACTTTGGCCACACCCTGATGGGAGAAATAAAAGTACAATTTATCACAAAAAATATAATAAAAAGATGCTTATTAAATAATTTAACATAACTATATTAGTTAGACCTATTTTAATAAATTTGTGATGAAACCATCACCAATTTTGCAACCAATTGCAACCAATTTTACTCCATATTGCAATGTATTTATAATTGAAATATACTTTGGCTATAATACAAAGTGTTTCAAAAATTAAAGAACTCTAATCCAAGATTATGTGATCACTAATATAAATCACTTACCAGTGCACGAATTGGAGTACACAAAAGAATAGTATGAGCTGATTCACGACCTAGGAAGCTTATCGAGACACCCACAACGGCCTTATGAAATGCCGTCCTCAAGAGGTCAAAACGCTGTTTCAAAATGAGCGCCATTTTATCGAACGTAAGATATTCAGGTTTATGTCGGTTATGTAAGTTGCACGGGACAATTGCAAAAGTTTTCACAATCTTAACATAATTAGTCACGCTTAAGTTACCCTAAAATAGCGTATTAATGTGTTTAACATTACACGTTTCACAGATTTCAGTAACTCGCATCCATAAAAGTAGGCCTAACTTTACATTGGGCTATAACTTAATGATGAAAGACCGCGTTCTCTTCATATCAACTCTTCACGTTACGGAAACACAAAAATATCATAAAACATCCCGAAATTAAAGCTATTACACATTATAGTAGTACATTTTACATGTTTTATGAATTAAACAAGGTAATATACCACATTCCCCTAGCTAAACGTACGTTATATGGCGGCCTTCCCCTCAGACATCAGGCTTAACGTTTTATGGTTTTAAATGTAACTTACGCTTATAAATATCTACACAAAAACAACAAATATGTTTAAAGGGATACTCCACCAGTTTTTCTTATTAAACTATGTTATTCCCTTAACTAAGACGAGTTGATACATACCTCTCTCGTCTCAGTGCGTGCACTATATCGCTCTGTATTGCCGCAAAACTATGTTAGCACTTAGCTTAGCCCATGCATTAAATATGGGCCAAGCAGAGAAGCGACCAAAAACTTCCACGTTTTTCCTATGTAAACACAGTTACTCGAGTAGTGTAACTTGACCTGGGCTGGTGACACAAAATAAACCGTTGCGCTTTTCTAAGCGTTTAAAATTGATGACTATATTGTATGGCGGAATACCATAACAAGTGCTTTTGAGCACTTCGACTTGGCGCAATAATATCTTCACTCGTGAAAAGTCCTCTTACCGGCTCCCGCTTCCTCTCCCCCTCCCTCTGACATTTCCGTCAATACAACCAACGTGACATGCACCGGTCTTTCGCCAGCTCCGGTCTGTTCTGGATCATATCTTTCTTGCCTCTCACGGTCCATAAGAGCTAATTCCTCCTCCGTGTACTCGGGTTCAAACAGATATGGCTCTGGGTCTGCTACAAAGAAGTCATAATCATCTACAAAGTCCGCCATTGCAAATGATCTGCAGTTTGCTAATAGCACAGGTAGTAAAAGTCACGTTGGTTGTATTGACGGAAATGTCAGAGGGAGGGGGAGAAGAAGCGGGAGCCGGTAAGAGGACTTTTCACGAGTGAAGATATTATTGCGCCAAGTCGAAGTGCTCAAAAGCACTTGTTATGGTATTCCGCCATACAATATAGTCATCAATTTTAAACGCTTAGAAAAGCGCAACGGTTTATTTTGTGTCACCAGCCCAGGTCAAGTTACACTACTCTAGTAACTGTGTTTACATAGGGAAAACGTGGAAGTGTTTGGTCGCTTCTCTGCTTGGCCCATATTTAATGCATGGGCTAAGCTAAGAGCTAACATAGTTTTGCGGCAATACAGAGCGATATAGTGCACGCACTGAGACGAGAGAGGTATGTATCAACTCGTCTTAGTTAAGGGAATAACATAGTTTAATAAGAAAAACTGGTGGAGTATCCCTTTAAGTTGTACGAATATGTTGTACATAATACGTTTTTGTCGATAAACTTGAACATATTCTATAATTTAACATATTCCGTGATGAGTGAACTTGACATAGGCCAAACGTTCTACACTTAACTTTCTCTCGTACATAACTTATAAAACATTTCTAAATACCAATAAATACGTCTCAGGACGTAACAACACAAACCCATCACATATGTTGTACATTTTTGTCGTTATTAGGTTTAAAATCGATCATTTATTCAGAGCCACTTACCTTAAGTTAAACCAGAAACCACATTTCTGCTTTCACACTTTGGATAAAAGCATCATCCAAATGAATAAATGTAAATGCAAAACATTTGGTATTATAAATATCCAAACGATTGAGACAGATGCATTATTTCATCAAAACAATTTATTGGGTCTTGAAAATCATAAGATCACGCAAATACAATGAAACTACGCTCCACATTTCCTCTGTTTATACATGAGAATGTTAAACACTTCACAGTTCCTGCAAATAAAGCAATATTTTCAAGATGAATTTTTAAGGCAGCAACATATTGACAGACTCACTTGTCTTTTAACCAAAAATGTCTCTTTTCAAGATCTCATTCTGTTAATAAGAATGCAGTGCATAAGGCAAGAATAAAACAGCACAAAACAGTGTCTTTTACATCAGAAAACTGTAAAAACTGAATAACTTACAAAGTAGAAAGACAAGGTAAAGTTATTTATAGCACACTTTATACACTGACAAGTACAAGCACTTTACTTAAAAGTGACAATCATAAAGGGTACAAAATATAAATATAGTCATTAAGGCAAGAATACGTAACGTTTGGTCCTTTAGCAGTTGCAGAATAAAATACTTGTGGAGGAACATTCAGTTCTGGTAAATATAAGAGTTGCGAGTCGCTTCACTTTTCATGAATCTGATGGTTTGAGGTGCATCACTTTCGACCTCTTTATCAGAATTAGGACTTTGTCAATTACATTTTTTTTATGCATTTCAATTTTCAAGTCATAATTTATGATCTCCCAAAACATGATAGTGTTTTTTTTTTTATGTACAGGATTAGTCCTACATACTAATGCCATGGTTACAGATGATCGTCTTATCAGTGCAAATCTCACTAACAACATTAAACTCTCTCTATCCAAAAAATACATTAATAAATAATGAAAGACAGATTTTTAAGAAAATATGTCTTATGATCAGGGCTGGGTTTCCCAAAAGCATCGTAAGCTTAAGTTGATCGTAGAACAATTGCCACCAATGGTCTCTACGATCAACTTAAGCTTACGATGCTTTTGGGAAACGCAGCCCAGGTCAGTAACTTATATTCTGCTGTTGTTTTGACTGGGAAGTGTTACCAACATAAACACTGTTCTGTGAATCTTGTCTGTATTTCCTAAAAGCATCGTAAGCTGAAGTAGATCATAAAGCCTTTAACACCATCGGCCTCGACAATAAACTTATTTTTTGTGGCTTTAAACAACTTCCACTGCATATAGTGATGACCTTCTTTCCTATATTTACAGATATGAGACAAACGCACACGGATGAATGAAAGGAAGAAAGATGTTTCCCTCAAAATCCTTCCTAACAGCTGTAAAATAAAACTGTTATCGGCTTAATGTGATCAGCAGGAAATACAGCAACACACACTCACTCAATCTACATAATTCTGTTCTGTTCTGTAATTCAACAAAACTTTATACACTTTTATGATTATTTCTAACTTTATCTATCTAAAGTAAAACTGAAAGCATCACCCTCCTAGTCTGGGTTTCCCCATGCTGCCTTCCCGCAGCGCGATTTTATTCACGCTGAAAGGCAGTATGGATACCATGGTCCAGATTTTCGCCTCATTAAGGGAACCAATCACAGAACGGGGAGGGAGCAGCAAGACGATGACGACATCTATGCGACACACCGAAGTAGTTTGTTTATTTCTATGGATTCAACATGGCAGCAGACGCGAAGCTACCTTTTGATGCAGCCTTAGAGAATGTTCTAAGTAATTTAGAACGCAAGTTTATTTCGTCTTCTTCCTCGTCAAATTTCTGTAGCTCTACAGACGTCATCTGGTATAATTGAAACGATTGGCTATGAGCTACGTACAGGCGCATTTGATAGACATTCTTAGCACCCAATAAACGGCGCCGGGCATTCGTAAACCACGCCTCAAATACGAGAAAATGTACATGTGGTTCCCAGACCCAAGTCTCAACGAGAATTGGGTCTGGCGTTAGCCAGGCTATCACCCTCCTCCACTGACTCTGTGTTTAGCACTAAAGCTCATGCAGTTTTTGCTGTTACAGCTTTACAGTTGTGTCACGTACCAAATGCTTTATCATTATTATCAGATATTACTGATTCATGTGTTAAACCTCATTATCGTCTGACATGTCGTGTCTGTCTGTCCTACGACTGCTTGAGTTCTTTCTTATCCACCAAACTACAATAAAACCTGTAACTATAACTGTAACTATAATTACAGATGCAATGCCAACCCAGAGCCAAGGCGATGATGTTTCCACACTGTCCGATTCTGTTTCTCCTTGGTTTTCTTGTTCAGTCGATATGATAGTCGATACGGTTCCTTTTCCTGCTGTTGATTCTGCAACAAAAAAGTATAACAGGCAAGTTTTAAATTTTACCTCACAGTGATAAAGATAACAGATCCATCTATAATTTATATACAGAAGCATTTAGACTGAAACATCACTTGTGAACATCAATCAATCAATCAACATTTATTTATACAGCCCTTTACAACACACAAGGTGAGCCAAAGTGCCTTCCAGTAAAAAGAAATATTAATAAAATAAAAATATATAATGACAACAGCATAATGCAAAATATGATAGAATTTATATACAAAATATATAATGCCTCAAAACAAACTATAACAAAAAAAAATATGTCACAAAGAAAACACAAAATGCCACAACAACTGCTATGAATTAAACGCCAGTCTGAATAAATAAGTCTTAAGCCTAGCTTTAAAAAGGCCCAAGTCAGTGATTGTACGTATGTCAGCAGGAAGCTTGTTCTAAAGGCTTGGCCCAGCCACAGAAAAAGCCTGGTCACCCCAAAGTGACATTTAATTAAATGATCAACTTCTTGCAGTAGTTAGATTTTAAAGCAAACAAATTTAATATAATTAAAAACTTCATGCCCTAATCTACTAGTTTTACACACCGTTGATGATCAGCTGTACAGTATGAAGTTCAGATGATTGTGTGATGAGGCAGATGTATTCTCCAGCATCAGTGTGAGTGAGATTTGAGAGTTTGATGGAGAAGTTTCCTCTCTTATACTCCTCTGGAAAAGTTTCAGTTCTGTTTTTATAATCTGGATCTTGTTTCTCTAGTGAATTACTGCTGGAAATTATATCACACACAATCTTGCCATTGTGTCTCCAAAACACATTAATGTCTTCAAGTGTATGATGATGTTCAGAGGAAGAACACGGCAGGAGAACAGAACCACCAATAACAGCCTCTACTGTTTCCTGCAGACACACTGAAACAACAGAAACTTTGGTTACACTTTATAATAACTGCATGCTATGAATCATTAGTTAAACATTAGTAAATAGTTAATTTATAAAGCATAGACATTAATAAGGACTTTATAAATACAGCAAAAATGCTTTATTCTTCATTTATAAGCATATCTATGTGTTTAATAATAGTATTTTCATACTTTATTAATGATCAATTTATCATTTCTAAATGAAGTATTGCATTATTTATAAACCAGCTATTTAAGAGTTGTCAGTGGTTCATAAGATAATTTAGAAAGTGTGAGTAAATGATTAATAAACTATTTTAATTTACATTTATACATCTTATTATTTAAATATATAGTAATATTTACTCAGTGCATTAATAAATTATTTATTAACATGTAATCCTATGTAATGTATGATAAATGCAGGTAGTTATAAAACATTTAAAAGTTGTCAGTTAATAAACCTCTTCTATGTCATATAAAATAATAATTCCTGTCCACCTCCAGAAAACATAACTGTGCAGTAAAATTAAACTAAGTCTCTGCAATCTGATATAAAAATACATTTCTGTAAAGTGTAAACATTGCTGAATAAAAAAAAAAAAAAAAAATATATATATATATATATATATATATATATATATATATATATATATATATATATATATATATATATATATATATATATATATATATATATAAATATATATATATCACTGCCACCACTGGATTACCACAGTGCCAAAATACAACAAATATTTTTTTTTATAAAACAATAACAAATATTCATAAGTATCAAAACTACCTCAATTCTAACTTTAAAACATTAGAAAACAGTAGTGCAAAAGATAAATCTGCTTTGTAAAAGATTTATGAGGCATAAATAGTCCATGTTTTATAACTGAATTAATCATGAATTACAGTAGGAATACATGTTAATAAAGCATTTATTAACACACTGAGTAACTATTACTATACGTCTAAATAATAAGATGTAGGCTATAAATGTACATTTAAATAGTTTATCAATCATTTACTCACACTTTCTAAATGATCTTACGGACCACTGACAACTCCTAAATAACTGGTTTGTAAATAATGCAATACTTTATTAATGATCAATTTTTCATTTCTAACATTAAGCAAGAAAATACAATTATTAAACACATTATAGATATGCTTTTAAATAAAGGATAAAGCATTTTTAGCTGTATTTATAAACTGCTTATTAATGTCTAATAATGCCTTATATGTGATAAATTAACTTTCTAATGTTTAACTAATGATTAATGCAGTTATTATAGAGTGTTACCGAAACAGTAATTGTAAATGTACTTTAACAGTCAGAGGCATTTATTTATCTTTCAAATGTAGTTTGTTTTGGTGTTTACCTTTGTTTATCAGCACCGCAAACACACAGATGAAACCACAACTGCAGAAACAGAAAAGCAAGTACAAACACTAAAGTCATGAGTTTGATTCACACATAACACACACATAATAAATGTAAGATGGTAAGATAGGATAGAGTGTCCCTCCCATACTTAGTTTTATTACTGATCACTGATGTCTCTCAATTCATCTCTAAATATGTTACAAACTGGCAGGAAATGTTTTTAAGGGGGAAACTTTATTCTTCTGACCCTGTTGGTAAAACCTTGAATTCACTACAAATCAAACTATTATCAACTAAAACTCCCTGCACACCAGTTAAAAAATGTGCTAATGCTAACTGCTAACCACATAATCCAGATAATAGTTACAAGCTTTATATTCATTAATTAACCAATTCAATGTTTTAACAACACCTAAAATATTTCTTTTTTTTAATTTTAGTTAAAATAAAGCATTTGACAACCAAAGCACAGCAGGCCAAACACGAACACGAGCAACAAGCTACATCAGGCCTTCAGTGTTGATGTGAACGACACGTTTATCCAAACAAACAGTGTTTCATTCTGCATTCAGCAAACATACCTGATTATCATGGTGGACCAATATTATCAATATATATTTAATTTGACTATATTGCATAAAAATACTTTTGAAATTAGGGTGAAATACTACTTTTCGTATACTAGCTCGTCAGCTTCCATACGGCATGCGTTCTACGTATGACATCAGACGTAAGTGACGTCAACAGAAATCACTGAACTGATCAGACATGCGCAGATATATACGTTGAGTTTGAGTTTCATACTACAATCTCTTCACTCTTATACTAAAGCCAACATTATCCGTTAAAACCTTAATGTCCAATGGCAACTTATTCCACTCCTGCGCACCTGTATATTCAGACGTCCTATTACCATACACAGTCTTACACTTACATAGATTCAGATCCACAATACTTTGTCTAGTATAGTGTCCATGCCTTACATTAACCAGAGAGAAATAGGAGTTAAAATACACTGGGGCCCAATTATTAATAATTATTTGTACCATTTCTGCCTTCGTTAACTTATATTTAGACCCAAAGAGAATAGCCGTTTGTTTTATCCAGATGTAATAAAAGCTTATTTTCAGACAGCCAGTCCTTCACCTTAACAAGCTCCTCATCTAACTTCTGTATTATATTTCTCTCCTTATCTGCAACTACTAAAGCAGCGTCATCTGCGTATAACAACATATCATAAACCTCTTGGATATCATTTATATATAACAAAAATAAAAGAGGACCAAGTACATCTCTAATCATCTGTCAGTCATGTCTGCACTTTCTTATTTCATCAATAAATAACATGACAAAAACCTAGACAAAAGTTAGACAAAATATTGTGCTAGTTTCACTGAGAAATAATCAAGTTTGACATAATAAAAATAAGCTGGTGTTTTCAGCAGGATGCTATACTCGTTCTTCTGTCTGATGTGACGTTTGATCCAGTAAGTGAAATGAACAGCAGTAAATGAGTAAATGTTCTCAGACTTACATGAGTATCTGAGTGAAGCTTCTTTCTTAAACTCCTCTGAGAAAACACTGTGTTCTGGATCCTGATCCTCAAGTGGAACATTTCTCTGAATGATGTCTTATATATTCCTGCTGCCATTGTGTCTTTAAAACATTTTGATTTAAGGTTTGTTTGTTTTTTCACTTGTTGAAAAAAGGTTGCAGAGCTTCTAATAGGATCCTCATCCTGACAGGAAAAAAGAAAGAGAGGGAATTAAACAGGGAAATACAGCCTGGATTTTTAAAATGGGTTTCAAAAATTATTTACAACAATAAATTACCTGTTTTCTTTTCAATCAGGAGAAGGAAAAAGGGGGAAAAGTACACCATGATTTGTTTTATTTAAATGTGACTCAGTGTTGATATGCCTGTCGATTGTGCAGTTTGTGGTCCTGTTGAACTGGTTAAACTGTTGTCATGACAGGACGTCACAAACCTGAATGCCAGGTTGGCATTTCTTTTCTTTTGGACATTATTCTTTTGCATTATATTATAGAATTTTTTGTTGAGTTTTTTTAGTATATGGGGGGAAAATGCTTTTGATGCCTATTGTCATCATACGGTTTCTGAAACACACAGGAGGAATTCATTTTAATTTTAATCAGTAATTTGCAGAGGTTTGACCTGATGCCAGTTTGACACGTTACATTGACTAGTAAGGATTGGTTGATGTGGAAACTCTGAGCACCATGTTTGTCATACACACAAGTGAGAAGAGTGTTTATGATATCCTGGTGTATCAACAGTCTGAAGAGCAATGTGTTGTTACATTTAGAACATATAAATACTCATATTGGCTTTTTGCAGGAGACCCACTTAAAAAACTCAGATCAAGTCAGAATTCACAAGAAATGGATTGGACAAGTATTTCATTCAAGAATTTTGAGCAAATCTAGAGGTTTGGAAATTATAATCAACTGGTGCGTTCAGTTTCCTCCTTCACAAACTCAGCTGACTCTGGCTGTAGATATGTTATTGTTTTTGGCCTGCTATGGGTTTTGGTCGGACACGTGAATGCAGTGAAGATGAACGAGTTACCTAGATTATGTTTCCAATTTTCATACCCAAATCATCTTTATGACTCTAAATCAACACATTTCATCTTTTATTTGGAACAAATGGCCTACCCGAATTCACAGGGAAATCCTTCAGATACCAAAGCTTTTGAGTGGGCTTTCCCCTGTCTGCAGTCTTGCACTGTCCTTATGGTAATCTCATCGTCCGGCAATCATTACGAATCTGGTCCCAATTTCGAACCCATTTCGGCCTTCAGCATTTGCCGATAGTTTCACCAATGAATTGTAACCCTCTATTTCCTCCTTCACTTAATGACAAAGCATTTAATACATGGCAGAGAGCAGGGATTTTGGTTGTCAATGGCATATTGATCATATTTTTCCCAGTTTCACACAGCTGATGCAAAAATTCTCCCTTTCTAATGTACTTTTTTATATAGATATTTGCAACTCCAAAACTTTGTTGAAAATTCATTCCCTGACTTTCCGAATCATATTCTTGAAGTAGCCCTAGACAAAAGGGGTGCATTGTCCGGACTGATCTCTTCCATCTCTACCTCTTCGCTCTCCTTTATTAAACAGCAGTGGGAATCAGATCTTTGCCTTACATTTGAAGACAAGACTTGAAACCAGATCCTGTCCCGTGTCCCTACATCTTCTATCTGTGCACGACACAGCCTCATTCAATTAAAATTTTTTCACCGTGTCTATTGGACAAAAGTGAGTGGGGCAAAAATTAAACACGGTATTGATCCCCTTTGTGATCGTTGCCGTCAGGCTCCGGCTGATTTAATACACGTTTTGGTTATGCCCATCTATAACGTCTTTCTGGCTATAGATGTTTTATTGCTTCTCCTCAGTGTCAAGGAAACAGATTGTGCCTTGTCTTCTGATTGCACTTTTTGGACTCTGGCCCACACGGATATAGTGCAAACGCTTTCGCTTTTTTTTTATTTTACTGACAAAATTTTGCATTCTCTGGTTATGGAAACAAAATTTTCCTCCATCTTTTGACAACTGGCTCCAAGATGCAATGAACTTCATTCATTTTATGAAGCTGTAAGATTAAAGGTAACACTGGTATAATTTCAGAGACCTGGGACCCATTCATTATCTTTTTTTCTGGATGTGCTAGTACTACCTCTACATCCTGTCAATCTAAACATTAAGATATCATGATCGTGGCTCGAATCTGCTGGGACGTTTAATTTTGTGTGCATGTATCTGAACACCTGTATATACTTAATATTTGTAAATGCTTAACATGCACTCTATAGACGGTTTCAACGGCAACAACATAAACAAACGTTACTGCGCATGCGCGCTTTTGTGGCCCAAACTTAACTTCCGGTAGAATCAATAACAACAGAGTTCATCTGTAGAAACCAATGGTAGAAACAAGGAAATTACATTAGCTAGCAAGTATGTCCAGCCAGTATTATTTGGGACTACCAATAGAAGAAAAGAGCCGTTACTTGGCCAAACTTAAATGTGACAACGTTACACTATCAGACCCGTTCAACAAAATTTTGAGGCAAACATTTTTTTCTACAGACCTCTCTGATTTACCGGAGGTCAGTCAGGTACTTTGAATACTTAGTCGAGAAGGAATGTGTGTATACAAGGGAGGCGTTCAAGGCATATCGCAGCTTGGATGCCCATAACTATTTTTATTCCGGAAAAGTAAAAAAAAAAAAATTAACACACACGGATGGAAATACCTGTGTTATAAAGTCAGAATTGCGTGATGTAAACTCGCAATTGTGAGAAAAAAAGTCAGAATTGTGAGATAAAGTCTCAATTCTGTCTTTTTTTCTCGCAATTGCGACTTTATTTCTCAGAATTGCGACTTTATTTCTCACAATTCTGACTTCTTATCTCGCAATTGTGAGATAAAAAGTCGCAATTATTATTATTTTTTTATTCTTCAGTGGCGGAAACAAGCTTCCATAATTATCTGTTGCTATCATGAGTTTGTTACCTGTAACGAAGTGAGTGCTACAGATCCTTGAATTCTTGCCTGGCTGCAGTATTGTGCCAGAACGCGTTCATTGAACGATAGTTCATAAACTCGTTCATATTTTGGGCGAACGTGAACTGAACGTACTGAATTACTGCCTGATGAACGTTACTGTGAACGCGTTCATTCTGGTGTCTGTGAACGCACGCTCTCTCAGTTTAACTTCGTTCAATAGGGTGCCAGATTTCTATAGAGCCTACCAGGCGAAAAACCCGGCTAAAACACACGTAAACAGGCCTTGATATGTAGCGGAAAAAACACCCAATATGGCAACACCAGCCACCAGTATGGCACCGCCGCATGCGTCATCAAAACAAAAAGCAGCATGTAGTCGACAAAGCATCAAGGAGGCGTCGTATCGTATGATCAGTTTTAAGACCAGGTCGGTGAGGATGGGAAAAATCTTACATTTCTGTGCAAACTTTGCCCGCCGATAAAATAATTGCTGGCTGCGGCAATAATAAAAAATAAAAAGCTCGCAGCAACATATGGAAAAAAAAGAACTAACGTTAACTAGTTCATTTTTTGGAACTGTGAACTTAGTTCAAAATTGGGAAGTATGAACTATGAACTGAACTAGTTCATTTTAAAATTTGTGAACTGAACTTTGAACTATGTAGAAAGTGAACTTTCCCAACACTGCCTGGCTGCCAAGCCTCTCTTCGCACAGCGGTGATCCATGCTCGCCGTCTCCCTTCGTTTTTAGGAAACATTTTTATTTTCGATAAGGTATTTGTTCCAGAGGTCAGGTTGCATCCCACAACACAACAACCTGAGCCCAACTTCAGTCTACTCATCACCTTCATTTTCACTGCGTTTGTAGTCGGCGCCATATTACCAGAGAATGATATTATGATATTACCGGTAAACAAACACAGACCGGAAGTTAACTTGGGGCCAGCGCGTAACCCGGGCAACGCGCGTGCGTTCGATGAAACCGTCTATAATTAGGCCTTTTTTCCCTTTCTTTCTTTGTGTTTGGGGTTATGGGATGGGATGGGAATAATATATTTCACTGTTTTCTTGTACATGTCTCATCTTATTGTAAAAGTTTCATAAACAGATTAAGCAAAAAAATAGCCACATCAACTGAAAGAGCTTGATTATAATAGTGTCCACACATTTCAGGGTGATCACATCCTGATCAAAGCAGACGTGGGACACTGAGAACTTCTCAGATAATGGGCTGAAACTGTTTTACAAACTACGACTTGTTTGAGTCAAGAATGGTTTGTTTTCTGTTCAACATTGACCCCAATGTGCTTTATATGTAGTGTATGTCACAGCAACCCTGCAAACTTTTCACTTACAACCCCATCCTTTTTCTTACACTGACACCACTCGGCTAGGAAAAGCTTGGAAGGTTAAGAAACATAAAGTGGAAATAAAGTGTAAACCTAATTCGTTACAATTCTCAGAGGATTCTAAAGGAACTGAATCGAGCAGTGTCGGCAGATTCTGTTGTGGCAAATGTGTTGTTTCTGTCACTGAAACAAAGTGCTTTAAGCACTTGGTTGATGAAACATTAATTAAAATTAAGATACAATTAATAAAAAACGAAATTTACTTTAAAGAAAGGCTTTGTGCTTTCTGAAGTCTCTGTGAAAGTTTTAAAGTCGCTTTCAGAGCGGTCATGTCCATAACGGAGAACTGTCACGTCCGTAACATTGTTTTTTTCCTCATAAATGCGAACACGAAAAATAAAATAAAAAATAATATTTTATGTTCTGTGGAGGCCGACCCTTCTTCATCCGGTTATTAGCCTACTTTTGTTTTGCGCAGTGTAATTCATAGAATTATTAAAAAATATTTTGCCACCTAAAAGTTAAAGATTTGTTGTCACATCACATGTGTATTTCGCTCATATTAAATATAAAATGCATGTGTAGACTGATATTTTTCTAATGTCTTGACTCCTTTATTAAGGGGGTATGGATATACAGTATAAACAGACGTTTCAGTATTAAATGCATTTTCTGATAATTTATATTTCAAGTTATGACTGCAAATGTCACGTCCATAACGCTGGAATTGCCCAATTTTAAAGAATTTATCCTCAACTAGTTTTTTGGTGTAGGTCTGCATATTGTATTAGCCTATGTTAACTTCAAATAATTCTAATAGTAGCCTAATTAAAAAATGTGGTAGCTAGCTCTACGTCTAACACATCACACTCCACTGTTATGGTGGCAATTTCAGTAGATTTACTCACTAACATTTTTGTGGAAACCCAATAAGAATGGAAACTAAAATATGGTATATCGTACAGCGCACATTCTATCAGCTGCAGTTCTGGCGCCTCAGTCCCAATACACTCAACGTACATTCATATCACAAGTGGTTCTTAAGTAGCACCAAATCATTGCTGGTCTAGAAGAAAGAACCGCTTACGTCAGCGGCTGGGGGCGGGGTTACCGTGACCAACAAGACAAATTTTGTCCATTTTTTAAATAGCAGCTAATCGTGCTAATAGCAGCTCGATTGTAATCTGCAAGTTACGGCGAGCTGCATGAACGTGCTGGATTCGCCGTGTTTGGATACAGATGTAGGTTTTGCAAAGCCATGAGCATAAATAGTAACGCAACGACCGCCATTGTTGATGGAAGACTTGTTCGAGATGCATCGGAGCGGCATGGACTGATCGGAGCTGTGGGAGTGTTTGGAGAGCATACGACTCCTTCTGCTTTAGGATCGCTCTCGCAGTTCGAGATTCGCAGTGCCGAACCATCTCGAACAAGCCTGGTGTGTGTGTTCCGCGCTAGAGTTGCTGGGCAACATGAGATGTATGCAGTGACGTAAGATCTGGCTCTGTAGATGGCTCTCTAGCCTGTGGAAAGGCAAACCGGTTCCTTGAAAGCTCGTCAGTCGAACCAACTCCGAACCGGCACTAGCTCTAGCTCTGAACCAGCACCTGGTTCTTGTTGGTGGAAAAGGGGTATCTCAGGTAGCGCCAAACTGGATTTTTGTTGGGTCAGAACCATCTGATAGCGATGGGGGACCGAGACCGAGAGAGCTACATAAAGCTACATGGAAAAAATATGCACCACGAATATGGAAGCAGATTAATCTCAAATATAATTCACGCAAAAAACACGATTCACACATGCGTAGACAATTTCACATGCATGAAACCTAATTCACGTACACACAAAAAAAATTCACGTGCGTGAAAAAAAAATATATTCATAAAAAAACATTTCACAAATGCAAAACACAATTTGTAGATATACAACTGTGCACAAAAACCTTTGAATGTTTAAAATATACGAGTTTATCCTTGAATGTGAATGTGCAAATCGTCATCACGTACGAATCGCCTTGGATTTGTGTGTGTTTTTGAGACTTTCCTGGCAGCGATTTCCTCCTGCACAGAGCAGTCGTACTCTTTAGCCAATCAGATTTAAGCTTATCAATCGACCAATCAGTATCACGTGAGGGCGGGCCTACCTGCATGTTACGTCATCAGCTTTCGACCAGTTCATGGCTGAGCAGAGGTAGGTGCTGATCGCTCATTTCTGTGTGTTTACTGACTTTAAAGAGTTCGAGATCAGTTGAAGCAATATGAACTATTAACTGATGTAAGCAAGAGCTGTGGTAGTTAAATGTCCCAAATCGTGTCAAAAACGAAGAATGACGCTTGTTTTGTTGTATTTTAGCTGCAGGTACAGACAGCTCTCACTGATACAACAATTTCGCTAATGATTGCAAAACAATCATCTGTGGCCAATACCCACCCGAGCTCTCTCAGCACTGGACTCATCGAGATTGTTCTTTAAATAGTGATCTCCCATTTTAATGAGCACCCATTGTTTATTTGCCATTTGTGCAATTTGTGTATGTTGTTAAATTATTAAACACTTACTCACCTTTGGCATGACATCTGGATAGCAGTAACAAACATAACATAGAGCTCTCTAATTGAATTCTTACTTGTAAGAATGCGATTGCAGAGCTCTTAATTCAATTAGAGAGCTCTACAATTGAATTGTTACTAGTAAGAATTACAATTAGAGAGCTCTCTAATTGCATTCTTATTAGTAAAAATTGAATTAGAGAGCTCTCTAATTGTAATTCTTACTAGTAACAATTCAATTGTAGAGCTCTCTAATTGTAATTCTTACTAGTAATAATTGGAAAAGAGAGCTCACTATTCAGTGCCATCTCATTATGATAATCGTGCCTCATGTTTATTCATCTGGCAGGTATAAATAGGCAGGCGGGAAAAATTTGCCACACATAGTTATCAAAATGGACGAAGTACAAGTTGGCGACGGAACACAGCAGGCTGCATTATCTGCATTTGATCGTGTTTTAAGCGCAGTTGCGCGTGTTTGACACGATTTGCAGCAGTCAGGGGACACTAATATTTTATCATCTACAAGACAGTTGTTTCACCGTGGCCGATCCCGAAATGATGGTAAAATTCGATGCATCAGCACTAACAAAAAAAAGTCATGGTTCCCATGCACAGTGCTGTCTGAACTGCAGGAAAGATTCATGTTTTTAATTAGGATCAGGCTACTCCCTTTTTGTACACGTAAAGTTAGTTGTAAAGTGGTACTATTTTAATCTCTGATTAGTCTTAAGTAGGTAACGTTAAGTCATAACTTTTTAGAAATTTCAGCGCTTCATTATTTATATTTGTAGCCTATAACATTAGACTCTACTCTGTCAAAATTGATGGATGATCGAAACAGAAAAAGTATCAGGCCTACATCTTTTTTTATGAATGTTATCGTTCCTGGAAAATCTTAGGAGATTTATCATTGTACGTACGTTTAACAGGACGCTTATGTGATTAAAATTATTCATGGTGGTGTAATGAAGTATTTGCTTGTGGTTACTTTTTATGTTTTGTAGGTCAGCCTGCTGGAAGAAGGGTGAGGCCGACATGATATGTGAGTATTTTTCTGCTTCCAGGACCTGACATCTCCAGACTACCGTCAGCCAGTGAACGTGCTCCACTATCACAAAATGGATTAGGTAACTTTAATTATTACTACTTGCTTGTTGTATGGTTTTTTTTATCAATACAGTATATGTCTGGAGCGATCAGTTAACGTATTTATGTATAATGAGCTGTAGCTTTTAAATTACTTTTAATAATGTGACTTTTAAATTGCCAATTTAATGTTGCCTCAGACATATTCCTAAACTGCCAGTATTTATACATTCAAGAGGGTTGGCTAGTGGTTTGGTTTAGCCTCAGGAAGTGCGGTCTTTTTCATGAATGTTCTTTTTTTCAATAGGGAGGCCGCTTCATGAAACGCAGCAAAATCAGTTCCCTTTCAAGGGAACTCGAGCTGCGTTTGAGACGCGATGGGAACGCTCTGCGTGATTACGTCGTGAAGCACGTGTAAAATCAGTCCAATGGAAGCCCACTACGACATAGGTGACGTCATAGACCAGGAAACTATAAAGCAGCCCTGAAATCAGACCGCGACAGCTTCTGTACCTTCAGGAAGTGCTCTCTGTATATCTGTCCTTGTCTATTTATTGTTGTCTGTCAAGCCCAATATATCTATCATTATTATAGCGAGCAAGCAAGATTATAGACGGTGTGTTGTTCCCTGCCCTCGTTATATTACGGGTGGGGACACACATCAGCTTTGTGTTGCTTGTTTGGGAGTGGAGCATGCCCAGTCAGTCCTCGAGGGGGCTGATTGTGAGCATTGTATGAGTCTATCTATAAAGACGCTCCGCCCTCGCCGATCGTTCTTTGAGGAGGACGGTTCGGTTCGCACTCCCCGCGCGGGTCCCGCTGTTGCGACACGGCGGCGACTCGCATTTTGGGGTTCGAAAACGGATCTGACAGCGTGGGTTGGGACGGGCCCCGCCCTATCTCAGCTTTCACCTGCAGATCCAGTGTGCTGCGATTTCCAGTTCCGAGGAATTGGTATCGTTAGTGTTTTGTTAAGAAAAAGTGAACAAAACAAATAAAAATATGGAGAAAAAGGCAGATGTTTGATTTTTCAATAAATAGACAGCTCATAACTCTGTTGAATAAAGAGGAGCTTTTAAAAGGAGGTTTTTCTAATGCTGTTGCTAGTTAAATATTTACTGGACAGCTCAACATTATGATAGTGAAAATAAAAAGAGTTTATTAAATGAAATATATCTAAAAAAACAGGAAAACTCTGTATCTCAGCCTCCTCGTCGGGGACTACTGGTTTTTCCCTATCTCCACACTGAGGTGTCGAGATCGTGGAATAAACCGGTTTCTATTTTATGTGTAACTTAATACCCAAACGTCTAACTAGAGTAATGTTATGGGTATTAAGTATCATGGTATGACAGTGCCTTGGATTATAGAGACGCTTGCGAGCTTTCTCTCTCCCGAGTCGGCGTCATCATTTTTAACCCCGACGTTATCCACCAGCCATCTTTAATAATAAATAAATTTTATTAGGCAGTACTGGTGGGTAAAGTATTTAAGGACATAGATGAATGTGAGGATGCCAGCATTGACTCTATTCGAGAATATATATATATATATATATATATATGTTTATATGTATACGTTTTTCTGATATAAAAACAAAGAAAAAGAAAGATAAAAATGCCTGTTCTTCTGGACGCTCCGCTTTCAAGAAAACTAAATCTTTCAGTGGCGTTCCAGAGGTTTCTTCCTCACCAATCTATGTTCCTGAAACTGGCATAGAGTGCAAAGAAGAAGACCTGATGCCGAGGCTATCAGGCTTCTAAGGGTGGTCCCCTCCGGGGTAGGGACGGTTTTGAGAAATCGTTTCTCCTCGGCGCCCTCTGGGGTGCGACTCTCTGAGGAGGGTTGCAGCCCTGCCAGTTCGGTTGTTCCCTGCCGGTTCGCCGTTCAGGGCACCGAGGTGTCAGCGTCCCCATACGATCCTCCGAGGAGGGTCGTAGAGCAGTCAGTTCGGTCTCCCTGCCGGTTCGCCGTTTCAGGGTGCCGAGGTGCCTGCTTTTTCCTCCGATCCTCCGAGGAGGGTCGTAGGAACTAAGCTAGTTAGAGGTAGGCAAGATCTGAGGACTGCCGTCATCTCTAATAAAGCTTAGACAAGAAGTCCTGTCGAAAAAAAAAAAAAAAAAGAGGGACGGTTTTGAGAAATCGTTTCTCCTCGGCGCCCTCTGGGGTGCGACTCTCTGAGGAGGGTCGCAGCGCTGCCAGTTCGGTTGTTCCCTGCCGGTTCGCCGCTTCAGGGCGCCGAGGTGTCAGCGTCCCCGTGCAATCCTCTGAGGAGGGTTGTAGAAAGGTCAGTTTGGTTGTTCCCTGCCGGTTCGCCGCTTCAGGGCACCGAAATGATTGTTCAATCAAATCCAGAGGCCAGTCTCGGGAGACTGGTTCCCTTATCGGAATTTCTGGCAGCGTGGAAACTTCTGCCAAATATTTCTCTATGGGTCCTGCACATAATAGAAAAGGGTTACAGCGGTTCTCGTCCGCCCAGATTTCAGGGGTCCTCCCTACGGTAGTGGACTCACAGCAGGCTCTGGTTATGGAGCAGGAAGTACTGACACTTCTTCAAAAAGGAGCTATAGAAAGGGTTTCTCCTCCCAGCTGAGAGTCGGGGTTTTACAGCCGTTACTTCATTGTTCCAAAGAAGGATGGAGGGTTGCGTCCTATTCTAGATCTCATTTAAACAGCAGAGTTCAGAAACTCAAGTTCAGAATGTTTACACTCAAACAGATTGTATCACAGATTCAGTCCGAGGACTGGTTTGTCACAATAGACTTGAAGGACGCGTACTTCCATTTGGCCTAGGTTTATCACCCCGCACCTTTACAAAATGCGTGGATGCAGCTCTGGCTCCTTTGAGACTCCAGGGCATTCGCGTATTATATTATATCGACGATTGGTTGATCCTAGCTCAATTTGAGCATATGGCAGTTCGGCATCGAGATGTCGTTCTGTCTCATTTAAAGATGTTGGGGTTGCCACTCAACGCCAAGAAGAGTGTGATCCTCCCAGCTTGGAGGACCACTTTTCTAGGTGTAATATGGGTTTATCTAGGCCAGTCACTCACTGTAAACAGTTTCAGACTGTGGGTCTCATGGCAGCTGCGTCCAACGTAATTACTTTTGGCCTTCTGTACATGAGACCCCTGCAGTGGTGGCTCAGGACCAAGGGGTTTTCTCCGAGGGGAAATCCGTTTTCGCATGATCAAGGTCACGCGGCTATGCCTTCGTGCCTCGGTCATGTGGAAGAACCTTGGTTCCTCGCCCAGGCCCAGTGTTGGGGGTTTTTCTTGTCGACGCATAATGCTATCGACGGATGCTTCCCTCACAAGTCGGGAGTGATCATGAGTGGTCGCTCGGCGGAGGGTCTGGACAACACTGACGATCTCGAAAAAAAGTATATCAGAGCAGATATCCTGTTGAGGCAGGGACTGAGGCCCGGGGAATGGAGACTTCACCCCGAGGTGGTGGAGCTCCTATGGGAGATCTTTGGTCAAGCTCAGGTCGATCTTTTCGCATCATACAATACAACCCATTGTCCGCTATGGTTTTCCCTCACATATCCAGCTCCTCTCGGACTGGACGCTATGGTGCAGGTGTGGCCGAGGCTGCACCTGTACACATTCCCCCCCGATATCAATGCTCCCGGGAGTTCTGCTGGGGTGCGACTCTCTGAGGAGGGTCGCAGCGCTGCCAGTTCGGTTGTTCCCTGCCGGTTCGCCGCTTCAGGGCGCCGAGGTGTCAGCGTCCCCGTGCAATCCTCTGAGGAGGGTTGTAGAACGGTCAGTTTGGTTGTTCCCTGCCGGTTCGCCGCTTCAGGGCACTGAAATGATTGTTCAATCAAATCCAGAGGCCAGTCTCGAGAGACTGGTTCCCTTATCGGAATTTCTGGCAGCGTGGAAACTTCTGCCAAATATTTCTCTATGGGTCCTGCACATAATAGAAAAGGGTTAAACGGAGTTGTGGAAACGGTGGGCTTGGCCTCTGAGAGGGCCCAGCTCATAGAATCCGGTCTCTCGACTGAGGTCTTTGAGACCGTCCTTCAATCCAGAGCTCCTTCCACGAGAAAACTATGTACATTGAAATGGAAACTGTTCTCTACATGGCGTGGAGAACGTTTTTTAAATCTTGTTAACTGCCCGGTTGGTACAGTTCTCGATTTCCTACAAGACCGTTTCTCTGCTGGATTATCTCCCTCCACCTTAAAGGTGTACCTAGCGGCTATATCTGCTTATCACCCCTCTCGGGGCTTCTTCTCTTGGGAGAGATCCTCTTATTATTTGTTTTCTCCGTGGTACATTGAGGCTCAGGCCTGCACTGCAATCTAGAGCACCGGCTTGGGTATGGCCATTGTACTTGAGGGTCTGGCCTTGGCTCCCTTCGAGCCCATCGAGGAGGTTTCAGAAAAATTCCTCACTCTAAAGACTATATTTCTCCTTGCTATTTCGTCTATCAAGAGAATTGGTGATTTACATGCTCTGTCGGTTGCTCCTTCATGTCTGGAATTTGCACCTGGTACGGTGAAAGCATTCCTCTACCCTAGACCGGGTTATATTCCTAAGGTCCCACTAAATGTTGGGGGCCCAATAGTGCGGCAGGCCTTTTATCCTCCACCCTTTAATACCCCAGATCAGGAACAGCTTAACCTGTTATGTCCAGTCCGGGCTTTAGATGCCTACGTTCACAGAGCTGCTCTGTGGCATAAATCTGAGCAATTATTTGTTTGTTTTGGGTCACTCAAGAGAGGATGCCCTACATCTAAACAGGTGATGAGTAAATGGATAGTCAAGGCTATTTCATTGGCTTTTGAAGCGGCCGGACAGCCTTCACCTATGGCTGTGCGGGCCCATTCTACTCGGAGTATGGCGGCCTCTATGGCCTTAATTTCGGGAGGTTCCCTTCTTGACGTGTGTAATGTGGCAGGATGGTCCTCTCCGCATACATTTGTCAGGTTTTATGACCTTGACCTCTCCACTCCTGGGGCGAGGTTGCTTGCTTCTTAGTGTGCGCAAGGACTTCACACAGAACGGGCATTTGTCACTATGGCGTAGTGGGTATAGGGTTCCCATCGCGTCTCAAACGCAGCTCGAGTTCCCTTGAAAGGGAACGTCTCAGGTTACGTATGTAACCCTGGTTCCCTGATAGGGAACGAGACGCTGCGTTTGCCTGCCATACTTCCTGCATGCCCTGATCGACTTGCTTCAGGTTTTTCAGAAGCTGTCGCGGTCTGATTTCAGGGCTGCTTTATAGTTTCCTGGTCTATGACGTCACCTATGTCGTAGTGGGCTTCCATTGGACTGATTTTACACGTGCTTCACGACGTAATCACGCAGAGCGTTCCCATCGCGTCTCAAACGCAGCGTCTCGTTCCCTATCAGGGAACCAGGGTTACATACGTAACCTGAGACGTTCTCCAAAGTTAATCTAAATTGGAGTCTATCTGAATTTAATCAATACATTTGCCAGAGTTACCCACAAGTAAGCCTAAATTTGGTAGGCTTTGAGTTGGCCAGGGCAGACAGATGCAAGAAACTCCAAAAAATTCAAGTTGCCTCTGTTAGGGAGCTGAAGGTAGCCATTGGTAAAAGTAGGCTGTATATCATGCCTTTGGCTGAGGTATATCAGGTATGTCAAGCAAGTTGTGTTGGTACTGTAGTCTTTAACATGTGATTTGCTCCTATGAACGGTTCAATATTGACAATGTTTCTTTAGGAATTGGGATCTGATGACATTGCATCTTCTGAACAAATAGAAGAAACAGGACAACACGCATGCATCACTGAGGTAACTAAAATAAGTTTATTTATAATTAATAAGCAGTTGACAAGGTAATTTTGGATAACATGAGTTACTTGAAAAATGAAGTACCGGTACTCCTTTCTAAACTAAATTATTTTTAGACCATTGAGGAACGTAGGGGTATGTGCGAGCAACAGGATCGTCAATTCAACGCATCATTATTGGCAGACAGAGAAAAGGTATGTTTTTACATGGTACATTCAGATAAATTAATTTAAAAGAACGCATTATCAACTAAATTTCCTACATTAGGAGATGAGACGGCAACATTTACAGGCCCTAGAAGAAAGACGCCTAAAGGTAACCGTTTCCTTAAAATTTGTTATTGAGTCTTAAACTTTAATTCTTAAAGCTGTCAAATATAATAATTAATTTGTTGAAGGCAATTGACGAAAGACGACAGAGGATGGTATTGTTCCCAGAGCCTTCTGATGGTGTGCCTCTTCGGTTAAAATTCCCAAATGGACTTATGAAAACCAGAAAATTTATGATGTCAGAATCAATTAAGGTAATGTGTCATAGTATGATGTTTTGTTTATGGTACTTAAACATCCCTGCAAACTTGTCATCTTTAGGCAAAATTCACCAATCTGACACTGAAATTAAATAAAACTACTGATTTCAGCACATTTTTAGAAGAATTCAAAGACTTTTATTATTACAGTTGATCTCCCTGTCCTTCTCAGAACCTGCTTGACAATATTAAATCCTTCACACCCATCCATTTATTAAAAAGTTGTAGCAGGGTTGGAAATATTACTGTTTTTGATTGCATATATTCAAATTGCCATTTTAATAAAAACAATAGCATTCCATAAAAATAACTATCCATTTTGATTTCATGGCAATATTTCTTTTTTCTTTCTATTTCAATTTATTTTCCCCAAGACACTGTTTGATTTTGTGGGGCAAGAAGACTCATCCACTGAACATTTTAGCATAAGAGAAGCCACATCAGGCATTGCAATTCACAGTAATGCCCTGTCAGGATCAATCGAGGACCATAACATAATGGGTTTCTCAACTCTCTATGTTCTATGGACTCCCGGAGTTGAGGAAGAGGTATAGTGTTTTTTAATTTTTTTATTTGCAGTGTCTTTATCATTGTTTGAACAAATGTAGCATGCTGTCTGTTTAAAGTGGTCCTATTATGCCCTTTTACAAAGTCTTGCTTTTGGGGTGTACTAGAATAGGTTTTCAATAGGGGTGGGAATCTTTAGCCACCTCACGATGCGATTCCAAAATGATTCTTTATCTACTTTTTCTGACTGTGCGTTCACATCGCCGCCGCCGAGAGCGGCAAAATTCGCTCTTGCCGCACTGCCGACGACGCCGTAGAAAGATTTGTGGACGCTCTGACGTAGATCGAATGCTTGGTCTATTTTTAAACTTTATTTAAAGGGGCCGCAAAGCAAACAAGCATGTCGATTGTTATTTTTGCAGACTGACCAAGTAGGGTATAAGTTAACCTCATGGAATCTTTTAAATGTGAAAAGAAATTGATCGATGGAAAGAACTTAACAGTTATAGTGACATGTTTGCTCACGAAATTCATTGAAAATGAATGACATGATCTACCTATAAAAGCAAATTAACCCCTCCTTGAACATTCTGTGAGGCTAAAGTACTAAATATTGAGAATGCAACAGCCTGTATTATACATTTCTTATAATATAAACGTCCACTGATAGGATTCAGCTGATAATCACCTTTGATTCTAAATGTCAACTTGACTCTTGCATAAACCGATCATAAACTGAACAATTACATTTTAAATGGGTAAATCTTCTGTGAGCAGCACAGCAAAAATAGACTGTGTGAAATTTCCCCTTAACTGTTTTGATGTCATTTCTTTGTGTATTGTAAACCAGCCTTTACCTTCTATTACCCATCACCAGGTACCATCGGAGTTGCAGATGGCCTACACTATTTCACCTCCGCGCACGTCTGCCCCTTCACCTCCGCGCACGTCTGCCCCTTCACCTTCACATTCTGTCTCACCTATTTCCTCACCTACCCATGCACACCTGCATGCACAGTGGTCTCCTGGAACTTCACCTCCTGGATCTCCTGACATCTCAGGTTCTCGCTGGTCTCCTACACCTCCAAACTGGTCCCCTTTATCTATTTCCTCTGAATCAATTGAGGAAACTGAATCTGTGTATGTGTCTCATGACATTGGCTTTTGTAGTATTGCTGCAACATTTTATGTCATTGCTGAAATGTGTTTTCTTTTGTTGTTTTTTTTTGTTTTTACAGAGCTAATCTACAGGCCATTTTAATGAAGCTGGTTAGCAAAGTGGATTCCAATAGATGTCCCACCAGCAATCAAATAAATGTGTGCAGAGAAAATATTTTAAATGGAAGCATGCAAGCATTTAAGCGACGCCTTTTTGACCCAAGTGGAAAATTGGAAATTATTTTCGTTGACAATGAAGGTGTGTCTGAGGGGGCTGTAGATGAAGGAGGTCCTTCCAGGGAATATTTCAGATTATTAATGAAGGCAATACAGCATGCTAAAATCTTTAAGGGGCCTGAACAGTGTAGGCAGTTAACGCTTGATACACATGGTAAGTATTTAAAACATCTGTTACTAGGGCTGTAGGATATTGGAAAGCTTTTTTTTTTAATGTTTTTTGTTAATGGACACCCGAAGGTATGTTTATGATTTTTATATATTGAGATAAGAACTTCAGGAGATTACTTTTATAGCTGTAAGGAAATACCTGGGTCAGGCTTTGGGGATATGTATTCAAAATTAGTAATTTCACAATTAATAATTATTCATACGGGTTTGACCCAGATAATCATACATGTTAAATCTCCCAAAAAGGGATAATATTTTCCCTGCATCTGCATTCATATATGTACTTAGGCAATTAACCACAAAGGATTATAATTAATTGCATATGTAGAATACATTTTAGAGACAGGTTAAAATTAGCTCAATTGTATATCAATACTTAATCAAAACGGATTATAATTAACTATTAAATATATCAATTATGCCTATCATAGATTGATCGTCGGGATAATCTTTAAGGGGATTAATTTGTGACCGAATCATCTTTTTGTACAGCAAAAACCTGATCATTCGATCTCAAACAAACCTTACAAAATTATCCTACTTTATAGACTTCCAGGAGAAGCTATTTCTCTGGCCAGAAGAAACAACTTTCCTGTTCCATAACGATTCTTTAATTAGGCCATCAGTAAATTTGTAAAGCACGTAGCTTTGGATCTTATACATTAAAGTGACTTGTATGAGCATAGAGACAGAATCAATAAATGAATATAATGCATTTAATAAAGGAAAAGTTACGTATACCTGTTATAACAAACAATGAATGTATTTACAAACACAATAATGGCAACAACATAATGAAAGAGAATGCATCAATAAAGAGAGAGAGAGAATGAGAGAGAGAGAGAGATCCGTAAGGATCACAGTTTGCTAACTTCACCTAGACAAAACCCTCTGAGAGACCACAAGAAATCAACATCAAATCTTACTGCTATGAAAGCTTAGTACGAAATACTTGCACATATAGCTCTATGGTGTGGCTGATATGAAGGCGGCGTGTGTGTCTCGGTCCTGGGGGCGTCACGTGTTCACTCGTTCTTCCAGAGCGAGCCAAGTGCGGCGATTTTGAATGTCCTTTTGAGGTGAAGTTGCCGGTTGTTGATTCAGGCTAAGTTCATTTCACTCGTCGGTGGAAATGAACAAAGGAGAACTCGAAAATGGAAAATAAAAACTTAAAGAAACAAAGGAACAGATCCCCTGTGGGGGAGTCGCGGGATCCGTTACATGATGCTAGGAGGAGGAGAGAGGGTAAGAGAGAGAGAGAGTGGAGCGCGCCGACATTTATCACCTTGGAGAAATCCAGCCTCTTCCTGTCGGCTTGGCCAATCGGAGAGTTGGAAGTCACAGGCGGGAATTTAGTTTTTATTACTCTTTGTCTAAGAGCGCAAGCTCCTTAGGTGTGTGTGTGTGTGGGGAGGGGTTACAGTCGAAAGACATTTCGATCTTCAATGCTAGTAAAACCTATCAAAAATACACTTTACTTTATATTTTTTTGCATATTCGCGTTGTCCACGCCACGAGTGTTCTACAGGTAGTAAGAACGCTATGTAAAAGTTAACGGAATATACAGTTATATTTAAAATGCATAATGAAGGTATTTATAATTCACTTTATGCTACGATAAAATCATAGTTATTCCAATGTGACATGGACAAACAGACACACATAAAAACACATCAAATACATCATAGTAAAAGTCTTTCAGTGAGGATATTGGAGAAAGGTTCTTGTGTGTGTGTGTTTGAATGTGCTCTGGTCTCCATTCTGGCCTGGCTCTGAGGAGATAACAATCTCTTTGAGGCCTGACCCCCTGCTGTGTGTCGTACACAAGTTCCTTCTCGTTGGAAAGGGGAGGCTTGGTTTTAACTCAGTTCGCCATGAAAGTGTCAATGAACGCCATTAGGGGCAGACTCTGTGGTGCCCAACCTGAGTTATGAACCAGAGTCAGAGAGGTTAAAAGCATTCTTACATGTATAAGTGCATGAGTCGTCCTGACACAGTCCAGATACCCTACATAGCTCTATGTGTAAAGAATTAATAATTCTAGAACAATTGGGATGAATATTGACAAACGAAGACATAAGCAACTGCGATTACAAGGATACCTTCTGAGACTGTCATTTTGACATTTGTGTGCATGTTGCTCTGGCACAAATAGACGCAGAAGAGAACACTTTCACTGTGTTATAATGGTTAGACGTTGCAATTGGTCCATACAGATAAACAATCCCCGTTCTAGACATTGCACATCCTGTAATGTGACTTTCCGGATACTCATCTCACTATATCAATGCTTAAATATATCATGCAGCCCTAATTGTAACTCTTGTTGATGAAGGGAACGGAGATGTTAGGCTTGTAAAACTTAGAGGCACTGCACAAACTGATTGGTACATGACAAGTACTGCAAGAGTATACAGAGCTGTCTGCTCTAATCGCTTTTGTGGTACTTTGAAAATAAATGGCTAGTGGACTTAGCTTAGCAAGCCACTCCCACAGACAAATGGGTATATTAGATGGCAGACTATTATACAAGATGGCAACCTGCATCTGCTCAGTTAGCTCTATGCTGAGGAGCTGAGACCGTGTCCTGGTCAGCAAGAGAGATAATTATTTGTTTGTGTGCAACCTGTGTGCTCTGTGCGAAGCAAAGATCTGAATGAGTGGATGCAGGCCACCATCTTGTATACCCCCATATGTCTGGGGAAGTGGCTTGCCATGCAAATTCCATTGGTCATTTCTTTACTACTCTGAGGTAATTGGGCTTCCAAGTGAGACCCCAATATGTCAGTAACAACATGACGTCAAACATTACTGATAGAAAGGGAACTTTTAATTGATTAACTTTTTATCCTAAAATATGTTTTTTGTTTTCAGCTCTTGACACCAGGCTTTATGCATTAATTGGCATGATGATTTCAGTGTGTGTCATTCATGGTGGTGTTGGACCACACTTTTTTTCCAAACAACTGTTCCTGCAGCTTTGTGGGAAAAATACAGAACCTGCTGTCTTTGATGAAGTTGGAGACCACTCCTTCAAAGAAAAACTACTCAAGGTAATCTTTTAAGACCATAATCTTACAGACAGCATCTATTTTAAAACATCCAAAAAGTCAGCTGTTTTAGTGACTGCTTGTTTTATATAAAGGAGGCAGAGACCGTAGAACTGGCAAACAATGCCATAAGTGAGGCAGAGGACAGCCTGAGCATAATGGGAGCACTTCGAACTGTCAGATTGTTGCATGAAAGAGATTTCTTGGTCCAGTCGGCCTTGGGTTTCTACACAAATGGACGTACTCGTGCTGCATTGGCACAGTAAGTGATTACCCCTTGACATCAAGTATGCTGACTTTTATACTGTCCGCTAAGAGATGCTCTAGGCATACGTTTTCTTTTCTTTCTTTTTTTTTCCTGAAGAGATATACACAGTTTTTGAAAACGTAATGACACGTGTTTGCTACATTTTATCTGTGAAATGAGTTCAGTGTCTTTAATAAAATTAACACATGATTTATCTCATCCACCCATGATGTATAAAATATTTGATTATTTGGTCTGCCTGACCCACGGATATAGTCAAGTCACCTTCATTTATATAGCGTTTTTAACAATATGGACTGTTTCAAAGCAGCTTTACAGTGATAATAGGAAATTAAAGTAACAGCGATTGTTTTGTCTTTACAGCATCTCTAGAATAAAGTTATTGTCTAGCTAAAGTTAGTTGTGATGGATTCACTTTCGTCGCAACGATCAATAGTTATTAACTTAGGGGCCGCTAACACAACACCGTTCTAACAGAAAACCTTTAATTAGTGTCCGGCCGCTCATTTGCATAAAACAGTGCCTGGTGGCTCTGAGAATTATTTTATTGCTTCTGCGTAGCCACGTGAATCGGAATTGTCCCGACAATGTTTTATCAGTACAGAGGTAAAGGAAAGGAGGCCTTCACAAGGGAGAGACTAGTGACACTTCAGGACTGCATTGTCGTTGTGTCCAGGCACAGGTCCTTCATCAGATCTGGATACGGCCTGGATCCGGCGGACTGCAGTAAACCTCGGGATAAACAGAGAGACAAATATTAGCGTAGACGCCATTCTTCTTATGATGTAACAAGTACATCAGGATTTATGGGAAGTGTTCCTGGTTCCAGCTGATCTAAACTATGCAGCCTAACATTGAATTATAGAAGTCTATAATGTGTTGTGTGTATGCTAGGCCAAAGAGATGTGTTTGTATTCTAGCTTTAAACTGACAGACTGTGTCTGCTTCCCGGACAATGTTATGCCGGGCGTACACCAAAGGATTTTCACAGTCCCAGACTAAAGACCGGCAGTCTTTAGGAATCTTACTGGAGTCTCGGCGCGCTCCCGTCGTCTCGATCGTTAAATGTGAGGTGATAATCTGCAGTCGGCGACCCGATTTATGCCAGTCTTTCTCTAGTCTTTCATATCAAACATGTTTGATATTATCGCAAGTCTTTAGTCTGAGACTAAAAACTGTGAACCCAAGTCTTTAGATGTGAGCTGATAATCTTATAAAGTCTTTTCTAAATCTTTTCAAAGTCTTTAGGTGTACAGAAAGCATTAGGAAGACTGTTCCAAAGCTTTGGTGCCAAATAGGAAAAGGATCTACCGCCAGCAGTCGATTTAGATATTCTAGGTATAATTAACTGGCCAGAATTTTGAGATCGCAATAGATGTGACGGACTATAATGCGTTAAGAGCTCGCTCAAGTACTGGGGAACTAAACCATTTAGTGCTTTGTAAGTAATCGGCAATATTTAAAAATGTATACGATGTTTAATAGGGAGCCAATGCAGTGTTGACAGAACCGGGCTTTTTTTCATTGAGGGCATATGACGTAATTTAGATATATTTTTAAGATGAAAAAATGCGGTTTTACAGATACTAGACAAGTGTTTGTGTGTGTATATATAACATGTATAATGTATATGTATATAACCGCGTTCCACTCATTACAAATGTACACACACATGCCAGGTACATTAGCATCGGCTAAACTTCACTTCGGAAAAATCGGCAGGATTAAAAAAACATCTGTGATCATATTTTTCCTTTAGATAACAAGTGAATAGACTTTAATGGTCTTAAAGGGTACTATTAAAGGGTTAAAGGGATAGTTCACCCAAAAATGAAAATTCTGTCAGTAATTACTCTCCCTCATGTTGTTCAACCCCGTAAGACTTTCGTTCATCTTCAGAACACAAATTAAGATATTTTTGATGAAATCTGAGAGCTGGATCACTCCCCCATTGGCTTCTTAGGGATTGAAACTTGCCAGCCCCGAAAAGTTATTAAAGACATCGTTAAAATAGTCCAAGTGACTACAGTGGCTCAATCCTAAGTTTATCAAGCGACGAGAATACTTTTTGTGCGCAAAAATAACGACTTTATTTCAACTATTCATTTTCCTTCTCTGTGGGCCTCGAGTCAGTTCACTAGTGTAAAAGCGTAGAGCTTCTGTTGTTGTACGTCACACGCATCACACACATGACCAGCGTCGGCCAATAGTGAGCCTACGTGTGACGTAGCTCTACGCAATTACACTAGTTTAACTGACTAGAGGCCCACAGAGAAGGAAATTAATAGTTGAAATAAAGTCGTTATTTTGGGGTTTTTTGCACACAAAAAGTATTCTCGTCGCTTGGTAAACTTAAGATTGAGCCAATGTAGTCACTTGGACTATTTTAACGATGTTTTTAATAACTTTTCGGGGCTGGCAAGTGTCAATCCCTTAGAAGCCTATGGAGGAGTGATCCAGCTCTCAGATTTAATCAAAAATATCTTAATTCGTGTTCCGAAGATGAACGAAGTGTCACGGAAACACACACAGGGAACAGAAGATCCAAAAGCAGTAGTTTAATGATAAGGTAATCCGTACTCACAACAGTCCAGGCAAATGGTCAAAATCAGAGAAGTCAATCCAAGAACATAAAACATGAACAAGAACCGGCAGCAAACAAAAACAGAAGTGTGTGGACATTAAACAAGGACTCCGTGACACACACTGAAACAGACAGGGTTATATACACATATTTAACAAGACTAACACAGAACAGCTGGGAACAATGATTACGGGGAACAGCTGAGTGCAATGAACTGATGAGTGACAGTGACAGACAGAATGCTGGGAATTGAAGTCAAATGTGAAGGACACCGTGAGAACGAGGACCTCTAGTGATAAACAAGGGAACACAACCAGACACTGTGACATAACCCCCCCTCTACGGAGCGGCTACCAGACGCTCCACGACAACACTAAAACACGACACAAGAGTTCAGGAGGGAGGTGGAATGGTGGAGGATCAGGGGGAGGGATGGTGGGCCAGGTCCGTGAAGGGAGACAGGAACAAGGGGTGAGGGCTTAACCGGGGACCAGGGCAAAACATAGAGTCTATCGGACATTCAAGACGAAACACACAGTCCATCGGGTGGCCAGGGCGAAGCAGACAGTCCATCGGGCGGCCAGGGCGAAGCAGACGACCCATCGGGCGGCCAGGGCGAAGCAGACGACCCATCGGGCGGCCAGGGCGAAGCAGACGACCCATCGGGCAGCCAGGGCGAAGCAGACGACCCATCGGGCGGCCAGGGCGAAGCAGACGACCCATTGGGCGGCCAGGGCGAAGCAGACGACCCATCGGGCGGCCAGGGCGAAGCAGACGACCCATCGGGCGGCCAGGGCGAAGCAGACGACCCATCGGGCGGTGAAGACCCCTCGGGCGGCCAGGGCGGTGGGCGAAGCAGACGACCCATCGGGCGGCCAGGGCGAAGCAGACGACCAATCGGGCGGCCAAGGCGAAGCAGACGACCCATCGGGCGGCCAGGGCGAAGCAGACGACCCATCGGGCGGCCAGGGCGAAGCAGACGACCCATCGGGCGGTGAAGACCCCTCGGGCGGCCAGGGCGGTGAAGACCCCTCGGGCGGCCAGGGCGGTGAAGAACCCTCGGGCGGCCAGGGCGGTGAAGACCCCTCGGGCGGCCAGGGCGGTGAAGACCCCTCGGGCGGCCAGGGCGGTGAAGACCCCTCGGGCGGCCAGGGCGGTGAAGACCCCTCGGGCGGCCAGGACGGTGAAGAACCCTCGGGCGGCCATGGCAGAGGCTCTGGAACAGACACTGGCACTGGCTCCGGCTCAGGAATAGCAGACACCAGCTCAAAAACATCAGACACCGGTTCTGGAACAGACGGCACCGGCTCCGACTCTAAAACAGCCACTGGCTCCAGCTCTGGAACAGACACTGGCACTGGCTCCGGCTCAGGAACAGCAGACACCGACTCTGGAACAGCAGGCACTGGCTCCGGTTCTGGAACAGACACCGGCTCAGGAACAGACACCGAAACTGTAACAGCCACTGGCTCCGGTTCTGGAACAGACACCGGCTCAGGAACAGACACCGAAACTGTAACAGCCACAAGAACAGACACAACCACAGAAACAAACACTGGTTCTGGAACAGGCACTGGCTCTGCCTCCGGCTCTGGAACACGCACTGGCTCTGGAACAGGCACTGGCTCTGCCTCCGGCTCTGGAACAGCAGACACTGGCTCCGGCTCAGGGACAGGAGACACGGGCATGTCCAGGATCCGAGCCAGACGCTCCAGATAGTCCAGATCTAAGAAGGCAGACGGCACTGGCTCTGCCTCTGGAACGGGTACTGGTTCTGCCTCCGGCTCTGGAACAGCAGACACTGGCTCTGGAACAGGAGACACGGGTGTGTCCAGGATCCGAGCCAGACGCTCCAGATAGTCCAGGTCCATGAAGGCAGACGGCACTAGCTCTGCCTCCGGTTCTGGAACGGGTACTGGCTCCGGCTCTGGAACAGGCACTGGCTCTGCCTCCGGCTCTGGAACAGGCACTGGCTCTGCCTCCAGCTCTGGAACAGGCACTGGCTCTGCCTCCGGCTCTGGAACAGGCACTGGCTCTGCCTCCGGCTCTGGAACAGCAGACACTGGCTCCGGCTCAGGGACAGGAGACACGGGCATGTCCAGGATCCGAGCCAGACGCTCCAGATAGTCCAGTTCCATGAAGGCAGACGGAACGTGAACTGTCTCTGACTGGGCAGACGGGACGTGATCAGTCTCTCGCTGGGCAGACGTGACGTGAACCGTCTCTCGCTGGGCAGACGTGAAGTGAACAGTCTCTCGCTGGGCAGACGTGACGTGAACAGTCTCTCGCTGGGCAGACGTGTTGTGAACAGTCTCTCGCTGGGCAGACGTGGCCTGAACAGTCTCTCGCTGGGCAGACGTGACGTGAACAGTCTCTCGCTGGGCAGACGGGACGTGAACAGTCTCTCGATGGGCAGACGGGATGTGAACAGTCTCTCGCTGGGCAGACGGGACGTGAACAGTCTCTCGCTGGGCAGACGGGACGTGAACAGTCTCTCGCTGGGCAGACGGGACGTGAACAGTCTCTCGCTGGGCAGACGGGACGTGAACAATCTCTCGCTGGGCAGACGGGACGTGTCTCCTCCTTCTCCAGACCACCGGACTCAGGAGAACGAGGACCTCTAGTGATAAACAAGGGAACACAACCAGACACTGTGACACGAAGGTCTTACGGGGTTGGAACAACATGAGGGTGAGTAATTACTGACAGAATTTTCATTTTTGGGTGAACTATCCCTTTAATGATTGATATTGTGACTTCCATATTTTTCCCCTAATCTGCTTGTTTTATAGGTTTGAGGATGGGTTACAAACCTTGGGTCTGCTTGAGGAAATGAAGAGTCAGCCTAGTGTTTTTGAAGACCTTTTTACTAACCTTGAAAAGCCACTTCAGGCAAAAGATTTGTCGTCTTTGTTTGAAGTGTGTTTTTCACCAGTCGGAAGCAACAGACGGCTAAAAGAGAACCAGACCATCTGCTTCTGGAGAGACTGGCTTATAGACGTTGAAGGTATGCATCACATTAGAATATGTGCAAAAATAGAAAAACATTTACTTTTAATTGTAATATTTCATACTATTACTATCATTTATTTTTGATCAAATAAATGCAGCTGGTGAACTAATGAGACTTTCAAAACTATTAATGTTTTCAAAGTTTTGACCAGTATAAAACAGTTTGGTCTGGTTCTTGACCAGCCATGAGATATTCTCACATTAGTATCAGCACTGGAACAGTTTCATTGTTTGTCACTCCACTTGCGGTGACTGTCATGGCAGTCAAGCAAATCCACCGAATAAAAAAAATACTACTGTTTCTGTGTCACGAAATGTAGTTTTTAAGAGTTTAGGAGTTTAGTTTAGACTTCAAATGTGCAAAAGGGTTTTGGGGTTTGCACTTTGCAGACGGTCCCTTATTCGGATTTGTCCCTCAACTGCCTGCTTGGAGACAAATTTATATTATAAAAGTCGTTTTGAGGAAAATTGTGTTGTAGCTCGTTGTCTGGGTAACTGTGATTTTGTAAATAGGTGTCATTTGTGTTTTAACAGTGTTTATCTCACGAATATTGATCCGGGAAGGTCAAAATTGTGAATATATTGTCAACTTCTCTGAATGCCTTGAGTTAAGCATTCACTGACTGCATTTCTTTATATTTGAGTCCAAGTTCAAACACCATGAAACACTTCATTAACTGACGGAGCTCTGAAACACTGCCAGCGGGACATTAAACATTAAGTGTCTGTCTGAGCTCACAACAGGTTTTGCCGGAAAGGAAAAGTTTTGCCTGGGAATGGCTTCACTTTTCAGGACTTGTGTGGCAGGCGTGGTCTAAACCCTGAATATAAGACTCACCTGTGTTTTCATGTGTATTTCTAAGAAAAAAAACATTGTCTTATATTCTGAACAAAACGGTATTATTGCTTTATTGTTTATTGCTTTATATACGTACATGCACCGTACTGGTCAAAAGTTAGGAAACTTTCCTATTTTTGATGTTTCTGAAAGAAGTCTCTTATACTCAAACCTGCATTTATTTGATCAATAATACAGAAGAAAACAATATTGTGAAATATTATTACAATTTAAAGTAATTGTTTTCTATTTGAATATACTTTAACATATAATTTATTTCTGTGATGCACAGCTGAATTTTCATGAGCCATTACTCCAGTTTTCGGTGTCACATGAAATCATTGTAATATGATTTAGCAATTTTTGAAAAATGGTGGAAAAAAGTTTTTATAATTTTAATTGGTTCAATGTTACATTTATCAGCTTGGAAAATACATAAATTTGATTAGAAACACCGGAATGCTTTTTATGGTATACATTAATTTTACTGTAATATCCATGATTCTGTCTTTTGACCTTTTTTTTTTTTTTTTACTTGTTTGTAGAAGGAGAATTTCTTCTGAAGTCATCTAGAGCAGTGTTTCCCAACCCTGTTCCTGGAGGCACACCAACAGTGCACATTTTGGATGTCTCCCTTATCTGACCCATATATTTCTGGTCTTGGAGTCTCTACTAACAAGCTGATGAGTTGATTCAGCTGTGATCAATTAGGAAGAGTTGGAAAATGTGTAGTGTTGGTGTGCCTCCAAGAACAGGGTTGGGAAACACTGATCTAGAGCTTCTAGACCTATTGTTGAACTGGTTTTCTGTTCGGTGTATATCTAAGATGACTAATTTTGCACAAAAAAAAAATCCATTACTTTCATTTCATTTTTTCTTTAGAAAACGATGCTGAAGTTTTGGAAAAACCTTTCTGAAAAAAGTGATTTTGAAAAACTACAATGGCTTTATGCTGGCTTTTTTATTTTATTTCAGTCACCTGGAACTATTGTTTGCAATCTGGTTATCTGTTGTTCTCGCAGGTTAGGGGAAGTATATCAAATGTCTATTTTCCTGTTATAGAACAGAAATGGGGTTTTGAAAATCCTTTATGAAAGCAATGATTTTGAAAAAAATCATTTTTATTGTAAAAAATAAAAAAAGATTTAATGTCATTGTTACAAGTGAACAAATAAAGTAATGCATTTTGATAAACTGGCCTAATAGTGCTGTACTGCATAAATCTCACACACACTACAGTATTTTAACTTAATGGCTGAATGGTCTAGTTACACATATTTTTAACCTAATCTTGTAGGAATCTGGAAATTTTTTCACAGCAAGTCATATATTTTTCCTTCAGGTCAGTAATTCTTGTCAGTGTATCTTTAAGTATTTGCCATTGTCTGTGATGCAAGTTAATTTGTGGTTGAGAAACCACTACAGCTCTTTCAAGGGCATCCTGATTAACTTCCAACTGAGTTAGCTGGACTCCATATCGCTCCAGCATGGTCTCCAGTTCTTCATTGTATGGGTCTCTGCTGAAAACGTTGTTAATGGCTGTTGTGTCCTGTTGACGGTTCGCAACCATACCTTCCATCCATATCTGGTTGGGTGTACGATTTGATTCAGTTCGTAGCCTGTGACTGTTCCATGCTGCTCTGAAAGTGTCCAATCTTTCCTGAATGACTGGCAGGTAAACTTGTTGTACAGAAAATTTGTGTATGTCATTGTCTGGATCCAGAATTTGCTCATCCTCAAAGGAAAAAAACAGGTGGTAGAAGTATTGAATTACCTGGGTAAAAACATCTCTCCACAGTCTTTCGATACGCTGGTTGTGTACAGATCTTCCTGTGATATGACTCCGTTCATCACCATAAATCAAATTCATAAGCAAAGCGACCTGAGTGTTTTCTCCACCACTGCCAGACCTCACTCTGGATGGAAGTCCATACTGAAATGTTGCTCCAACAAAACTGGCCAACACTGTCCAACAAAACTGGCCAACACTGTCAAAGCGGTGTTATCAAGGTTTGCTCTTAAGTAAGTGATTACTCGTGAGTGTCCATCGATTCCTCTGTGTGTCACTATTCCCCATCTGTGTACATTAATGATTCAATTTAGCAAAAATATTGTTTACACTCCCTTTTTGAATGATTGATCTTAAAATCATGCATGAATCTGCAGGATCTGGAGAATTTGTGTACTGTAGGCAGTTTTACTGCTTGGGTTAAATAAGGGACTAGTAAAAAACTATCAAAGAATGTGAAAATATCCAGGTAACAACAGAATATTAAGAATCAAAGTGGGTGTGAACTTTAGAACGGTTTTATAAATCCAGCAATTTTGTCTTGAGTATACGGATGTAAACGTCTGTTATGTGAAATGGCTTATTTGGGGCAGTAAAAATAGAAATGCAATTTTTTTTTGACAATTTAATTGTTAAAAATTATAACATTTTGCACATTCTGCAAAGTGTATGCAAACTTTTGACCACAACTATATGTGACAGAAACAAAGTGTGTGAGAGAGAGATTGTGTGTCGCAACTAAGAGAGTGAGAGTGTTTAAAGTGTAAGAGTGAATGTACAATGGATTTAAGTGCACGGACAAAATGTTTTAGTTAATACCTTATAAGGCGCATGTGCCCATCTATGTGCCAAAGACTGTTTGGAAATGGGACAAAGTATGTCCGTCTTGCAACAGCACAGCTCCACCGTTCAGCTGCTGCTGCTGGGTTAATTTTACTGAGCATTTCACGCACACGTTGTCTTTGTACATGAATCCCCTCAGCTGACAGGTATCCTTGGATCATCTGTTCTGAAACAAAAACTTGTGAAAACATAGTGCTTGTTCATGGTTAATTAGAAACAATAATGCCCCACATTAATGTTAACAAGCTGAGAAAAAATCTGCAACTGAGATTGAGTCCAAACTATGTACAGTTGCAAATACACTTTGATGCCTTTTTTAAGCCTGGAAATTTCTCACATGCACTTCATTTTTCTTATTCCCCCCAAATAGTTATTTTCGAAAACTAAAATTGTGTAAGTACGTACAGGGCTACAAAATGTTTGACCAACATTGTTCAGCGTGTGTTTATATGCCTAGACATACCTCATAACCTGATTTAGGATACTGTAGATGAAGCCTTTGTACACACTGCTCTAGAGCATCATCATCAATTTGGGTAAATCGGTCCCTCATTCGTATTCCCAGGGCACGAAGTTTGTGGTACATGTAGGAGGTTGAGCATCCAAGCATCCTTGCCATGGCCTTGGCTTTGAACCCCTGCTTAAGCAACAGCTGCAGTTGTTCCCTGGTCACGTCAAAGCTTGGTCTACCCCTTGAACCTATTGAACAAAGTTTAACAAAACAAACTGAAATTTTCCTTGATTAGCCATTCACAAAACCAAATTGAACGTGGCGAAACACTGTATAGTTAAATATAGATTTAAGGTTTATTTACCAGAACATGTTATGTTGTATACAAATTCTAAAGATATAAAATAGCTATATATATTTTGTGTGTATGTAGACCGATGTAGACATACCTGTTCATATGAGCGGGGCAGTGGTGGAAATGACTTGCTGATGCCTCGATGTGCCTCTGCAATTACATTCTTACTAGTAAAAATCGAATTAGAGAGCTCTCTAATCGTAATTGTTACTAGTAAGAATTGAATTAGAGAGCTCTCTAATTGTAATTGTTACTAGTAAGAATTGAATTGTAGAGCTCTCTAATTGAATTCTTACTAGTAAAAACGTAATTACGACGAGTAAGGCTGGGTACAATTTAAGCTAAAACGGCTTGCCATACTGCCAGGAAAGTCTCAAAAACACACACACAAATCCAAGGCGATTCCTACGTGATGACGATTTGCACATTCACATTCAAGGATTAACTCGTACATTTTAAACATTCAAAGGTTTTTGTGCACAGTTGTATATCTACAAATTGTGTTTTGCATTTGTGAAATGTTTTTTTTATGAATATATATTTTTTTCACGCACGTGATTTTTTTTTTGTGTGTACGTGAATTAGGTTTCATGCATGTGAAATTGTCTACGCATGTGTGAATCGTGTTTTTTGCGTGAATTATATTTGAGATTAATCTGCTTCCATACTGCGAACATCATAAGAAATAAGGAAGCATTGATACATCACTTTACAGGAAGTAGAGAGGGAAATTGACCCAGCTGTCAGTGAGCATAGCCCTACTGCACAGTACTGCAAGAGGACTGACTCAATTAAATACTGTAAAAAGGAGTTGAGGCCCCAGCATTATTATTGAGTTTAATTAGTCCCATGTGTGGTTTACGTGTGGAAGACGCAGAAGTTACATTGCAAATTATCATGAGTATGGTTAAATAAGCATATAATATAACAAAATTACATTTATTTTCATATTTTATCACTCTGTTCAGCACTTTCAAATATGACCAGTTATATTTATTAAATGAATAATACATTTATATATAAATATACATGGATGCACTTACACATGTATATTAAATGCAAGTATGGTCATTTAAATTGTATTTATTTACAGAAGCCTTTATTATGTATATTATGTAGCCTTTATGAAAATCTGCATATAAGCCTATTCTACATTTTAACAGGTTAAAAATGACGAGGTGCAAAATGTAAAATGTCAATGAATGAAACGCATGCTTGAAAGAATCGTTCATAATAAGTTTAATAAGATGCATTTTTAAAATAGTTGAATTTTCAATTCATGCCGACTGTAAAGTAGACATCTCAGTTCTCTACTGCCCTCTAGAGACTGAAAACTGTAGGCTATATCTCTACCTGATCCACACTGGAGATTTCTGTTCTCTCTCTCTCTCTCTCTCTCTCTCTCTCTCTCTCTCTCTCTCTCTCTCTCTCTCTCTCTCTCTCTCTCTCTCTCTCTCTCTCTCTCTCTCTCTCTATCTATCTATCTCTATCTCTCTCTCTCTCTCTCTCTCTCTCTCTCTCTCTCTCTCGCTCCTTCTCTTCATGTGTTTGGTTGTTCGCTGTAAACATCACAATCTCCTGAGTTCATTACTCAAAAGTTGACAGAGAACATTCATAGTTAGTGAGCATTATGAGACTGAAACTGATCTAAGAAATGAAGCATTTGCAAAGCAACTCTGTAACTGTGAGTTTGTTCAACAGACTTTATGAGACCGGCCTCCTGAGTCACTCCACAGAATCCACCTTGAAGATGTTTGTTTGCTGATCTAGAATCAGTGTTTTAGTGAATTTTTCTCTACAGACGGCCTGTTTCACTGACTCTAGTGTACTTTACTGATACAGTGGTATTAAACAGTTTTATCTAAACTACACTGAGACTAGTGAGTTTTAAAGAACAGTCTACACAATAATTCTCTTAAGAACCACATCACCAAACAACAATTATCTACTAATCTACAGAGGCGGCAGCCAATGTGTTGCAGAGATGATGTATTTTTGTAGGAATCCTGATGTGGGTGATGTTAAAGTAGTTTGTTTATAGCCTAACTTTAGCTATTTAGTACTTCTGGTGATTTTATTTAGGTTTCAAATTTCATCAAATGTGTGTTCATTTGTTAAGATTATTGTTTGTTTGTTTATTTATTTGATATGGACAAAGCATGTTGATGAACATTAGTATGAAACGTTAATATCCACGTCAGTGAACTGAAGCAACATTACTCATTTACAACCACAGTCCGTAGGCAGGTACACACAAGAACAAATACTTAGTTAGCTATACACTCAACACTACAAAGAGACCAATATCCCAAACAAATTATTCAAATTTCTAAAAAAAAAAAATGTTTACACAACTGATTCGTCATAAGTCACTTCTTTAGATGATCTTTAAAAGTGTGATAAGTAGAACATTGTCTTATTGACTGCGGTAAACTATTCCAATATTTGCTCCCTATTTCAGATCATATTTTTTTTACCAAAATATTTTATTATCATGATAATCATAAACTTTAATTGGTTGTAGAGTTTTTCTTTCTGCAATAAGACAATGGGAAAATCCTATTGGCTTTTTGTGGAGGGAACTACGTTTACAGTTTTCATCTTATGCCAGATGACTCTTTACTATTTATTTTGATTTAAATTAGAAGCAAACTACTAAATGTTCAAATACCTATTGAAAAGTGGTTATGAAAGAACAATTTTTTTTTTATTAATAAAGTGGTGATGGTAATAAGAGCATTAGATGTTGTGGTCAGAGTTTTTGACTTCCTCTTCTTGATGTGGAAGGTTTTTGTCTTCCTGTCTTTTCTTCAGATCTGCAGTAGATTCATCTTAATGTTGTGTAGAGAGAAACACAATCATTCTGAAGTGTTTTAATCTCGACAACATGAAGATCATTCAGCTTCAGCTCTGTGAGTTTTACATATCAATATATTTACATGCACTTTACAAACTTAAACTAAATTGTTTTATCATAAGTCATAAATTGTTATATATTTTACAGTGGTTTTAATTGGGTAATACTGAATTGTAATGCATGTTTATTTATTTATTTTTATCTTATAGGTGTATTAATCTGTTGTCGAGCTGCAGTATCAGATCAACTCACTGATTTGGGATCAAATGTGACCATAAACTGTGATCTTGATGAAAATGAGGTTTATTGGATTTTACTGAAAACACCAGATCCTCCAACAGTGATTCTACGATCATTCCCAACACCAATATCACCTTTTTACACAAATAAAACATTCAGAAAGAAATATTCAGTGCAGTTCAAACATTGTCTGGTTATTAATAATGTGACCGCTGATGAATTAGGAGTTTATTACTGTATGAACACACGCACACCTCCAAAACTCAGCAACAGCACCAGACTGCACTTCACCGGTGAGTTCATTTACTCCTCTATTGATCAGAACATATTGATGATTAGTGTGAATAATTACATTTGTTATGTACTACTTCAGGATTTTTTACACACTCATGAACAACATAATTCTGCACACACATAGATGAAAATTATATAAATATTAAAGTCAGTCAGTTAGTTAATACTGTAACTCTGAACACTTTCTTTACAGAATCAACTCAAATAACTGAGTGTCACAATCATACAGCGGTGGAGTTTATTGATCAGAATCAGAAACAATATCAGATTATTATCATCATATCTGGACTGATGAACGGGCTTCTGCTCATTGTGCTGATCGGTGAGTTATTCTTTAATTAAAAACTTAATTTGCAAATGAGATACTGTAGTATTAAAATATCAACATGACGCTCTTCTCAGGCATGTGAAGTATTTTTTACATTGCTTCGTTTTTTGTTTTACTTTTTTGTTTTATGTGTCTTCATATACAGTATATATCTTTACCATTTAAGACAATAATCTACCCTTGAGTAAATATTAAATCTGAATTCCTTGTCTCATTATTAGTTTTTGCTGTTGGAAAAACAGAACGGTTGGAAAAATTTGATCCTGATCTACTTCAGACACGAGTTATATATCAGCCTCATGACCCAAACCAACTAACATCACAATAAGGTCAAATATGTGAAACCTTCATTAATAGTTTTAGTAAAATTCATTACTGTAAGTTTCGATAATTGTTAAGAATTCTTGCTGAGCTGTTATTCGAAGAAATCATAAAGCCTTTTGTTTGGATTATTGTTAATATTAATAAAAAGCTGAATGTTAATATTGTTTTCTTTGTTGCTCTTTCAGTTCACTGACATTGATGATATTCAGCAAGCGACAGCATCTGTGTTTGATTATATAACATGTCCTTAAAATATCATGTGCTTAATATATTTAATGTCAAGAATAAATTATTTTACGCTGTAATATTTTTTACTAAAATAAAAAATATTTAGAAATATATTACATGCCTTTCCCTTTCGTAGTCACTCTGAGTTACGTCGAGTGACGGAGAATGGGGGTTTCGCCTAGAAAGCCTATCGACTTTGAGTATTACAAAACGAGCCTATGGCAATGAAATGCCATGGGTCTGCGGAATTTGCATAGCGTATCTCCGCCCCACCGCGTGGGTATAAAAGGAGAGACGCCGGCAAAGGCAGATCATGTTTTCGCTTCGGAGCCAAGAGTATCTCTTCACTCCACAGCTATTTCTGACTTCGCTCTACGAGACGAGCCACTCTCCGGTGTTGGTGTGACGGCGATCTGCAGCGAATTCACATTGCCTGCTCGTCTGTGCAGTGATCTGCCAGTGAGTGTGTTCTCTCACAAAAAGAGCTCGCACGCGGCACGTCTTTTTAAAGACGGCTCGCCCGTGCATTAAAAAAAAAAAAAAAAAAGGAATGGTTGCGGCAGCTTGGTATCGGACTCTGATGGGCACGAGCGTTGTCTGGTATGTTTGGGCTTGATCATACTAGAACAGCGCTCGTGGATGACTCATGTTCTCTCTGTGGGAACATGACCATCGCGTCATTAAGGTCGAGACTCGGTGAACTCGCAAGAGTGAGAGTCCCCTCATCCACCGGCTGGTGGCCAGGGTGACCTGAGGGTGTTGGTCTGGAACAAGGCGCCGACTCTGTCCACGCCCCAGCCCCCCCTCCTCAATGACGGTGCCCGCTAGTGAACAGGTGATTCCCACGGGTCTACCTTTTGGTGGCCCGTGTGTTTCATTTGAAGCTACAGAGGATGATACTATGTTTGTAGCAGCTTCACTAGGTGGGTTTGATTCTCTGGAAATGACCACTCGTCACAGCTGCCACCTTCTGGTGTGCATACGGCTGTGCCTGAGTCCGATCCAGAGATGACGGCCATGCTTTCCTGGGACGATTGGTTTTGGGTAAGGCCGCCGACCCTCGTCCACGGCAAACCCCAATACCTTCCCTCCCGGACGTGCATGATGAGATCTCGAAGTCCTAGAAGACCCCCTGGTCTTCCCGGGACCGCTCGCTGATCTCATCCGCCTTTCCCCCCTCGATGGGGCCGCTGCCATGGGTACACTGGGGTTCCCCCGGCTGAACGCTCTGTTGCGATGCTATGTGTCCTCAGAGTGCTTCTTCTCGGCGCAATCCTAAGCACCCGTCCGTGGCCTGTAGTTTTTCGTCTACACTTGTGGCGAGATCCTATAGCGCCACTGGCAGCCGCCTCCCTGCTGCCATGGTCATTCTGCTGGTCTATCGGACCCAGATGCTCATGGTCCTGCACAAGGGCGGGACTGACCCAGGGCTCTTCACTGAGCCGTCTGTCCGACATTCCCATATCTCAGGTCGGCCTCTTCGGCGGTGCGGTTGAGGACTTTGCCCAACAGCTCTCAACCGCCCATGTGCAGACTGACGTTGATTCTGTCCCGACGGCCCCGCCGTCCGCTCAGATCCCTCGGTCTGCCCACCGCCGAAGGCAGCCCCCTCTCCAGCCCCGCCCCCCGCTACATGCCAGGTTAAGCGGCGCTCTTGAGACGGGCTCCTCAGATATGGGACTCGGTTCTTTCCAGGAGTGGGTAGCAGGACCACTCCTTTCCCCGGTGGAGGGCCGGGGGAGAATCTTTTGTAAGAAAGAACCGTTACTCCCATCACTGAGCACACAGAGCTGGGTGACAGTGCGCGACGCCTCCGTGCCTCGCTGCTCTCATCCCCCTCTGTCACAGAGTTCTCGGACCGCAGTGTGCGCCGCCCCCGGGCCTCGCCACTGCCGTCCTCCTCTGTTCCAGAGGGCGCAGACGACAGTGCGTGCTGTCCTCGGACCACACCGCTCTCATCCCCCTCTGTCGCCAGCCCCCTGGCAGAGCAGACCCCCGTGGAACACTGGTCCTTCCCTGGTCTCCTCTGTCAGGGCGCGGAGCCTGACCACGCCCCCGCACCGGGCCGCTATGCCACCCTCGCCTGGGCTGGTCACTCCGCTTCGCTGCCCCTCCGGGGGGACGTCTGTCGTTCGCATGACCCCGCTGTTTCAGTTTCTGGCAGCCTGGTTAGAGCTCCCCAACCTGTCCCGCTGGGTCGCCCGAACGATCAGGCGCGGCTATGCGATTCAGTTCGCTCGGTCTCCTCCCCGCTTCAGGGGAGTCCGCTTCACTGTGGTCGGTGGCAATGCCCCCATCATGCGAGCGGAGGTTGCCACCCTGCTGGCGAAGGGTGCAATCGAGCCTGTCCCTCCAGCCGATATGAGGTCGGGGTTTTACAGCCCGTACTTCATCGTCCCCAAGAAAACCGATGGGTTACGGCCGATCCTGGACCTGCGCGTCCTGAACCGCTCCCTTCACAGGCTGCCGTTCAGGATGCTCACGGCCAAGCGCATTTTCGAGTGTGTGCGGCCACAGGATTGGTTTGCAGCGATAGACCTGAAGGACGCCTACTTTCATGTCTCCTTTTTACCTCGACACAGACCATTTCTCCGGTTTGCTTTCGAGGGGCAGGCATATCAGTATGCGGTTCTCCCATTCGGGTTGGCTCTGTGTCCTCGCGTCTTTACGAAGGTCGTCGAGGCAGCCCTTGTTCCCCTACGCGAACACGGGGTTCGCATCCTGAACTATCTCGACGACTGGCTGATCCTAGCCCACTCTCGAGCTCAGGTTTGCGAACACAGAGACCTTGTGCTCCGGTACCTAGCCCGTCTGGGCCTTTGGGTCAACTGGGAGAAGAGCAAACTCAGCCCCGTGCAGAGGATCTCTTTTCTCGGTATGGAGATCGACTCGGTCGCCATGTCCGCGCAGCTTACGAGCGAGCGCGCACACTCACTGCTGACTTGTCTTCGTCAATTCGAGGGCAAGAGTGCGGTCCCACTGAAATTATTTCAGAGGCTCCTGGGGCATATGGCATCTGCAGCCGCGGCAACGCCGCTCGGATTGCTTCATATGAGACCGCTTCAGCTGTGGCTTCGCGATCGAGTCCCGAGGTGGGCATGGCATCACGGCACGCTCCGAGTCCCATTGACTCCGACCTGCTTCACCCCGTGGAGGAACCTCAGTTTTCTACGGGCCGGAGTTCCCCTAGAACGAGTTTCCAGGCATGTTGTCGTCTCCACAGATGCCTCTTCCACGGGCTGGCGCGCCATGTGCAATGGACATGCTGCCGCGGGCTCCTGGACAGGACCCCAGCGCCTTCTGCATGTCAATTGCCTCGAGTTGCTGGCAGTACGCCTTGCCCTGCACCGTTTCCACACACTGCTCAAGGGTCAACACGTACTAGTCCGTTCAGACAATACCGCAACAGTAGCGTACATCAACCGCCAAGGTGGTCTACGCTCCCGCCGTATGTCGCAACTCGCTCGCCACCTCCTCTTATGGAGTCAGAAGCACCTGAGGTCCCTTCGTGCTATCTACATTCCGGGCGATCGGAACCTTGCAGCCGACGAGCTGTCACGGTTCCGTCCCATCCCCGGCAAATGGCGACTCCATCCCCAGTCGGTCCAGCTGATTTGGGACCAGTTCGGGGACGCACAGATAGACCTGTTTGCCTCCCACGACTCATCCCATTGCGCCCTGTATTACTCCCTGTCCGAGGGCATGCTCGGCACGGATGCACTGGCGCACAGCTGGCCGCGGGGCCTACGCAAATATGCGTTTCCCCCAGTGAGCCTTCTCGCACGGACTCTGTGCAAGATCATCTCTCAGAGACGGGGCACCCTTTGGTACCCTCGTCCCGATCTCTGGAGGCTCCACGTGTGGCTCCTGGACGGGACGAGGCAGGTTTGAGTACCCTGCCACCTGTGGTGGCGGCTACCATCACTTCCGCTAGAGCTTCGTCCACGAGACACCTCTATGCGTTGAAGTGGAACCTCTTCGTCAACTGGTGCTCTTCTCGCCGAGAAGACCCCAGGAGATGCTCGATCAGTGTCGTGCTTCCTTCCTGCAAGACGGGCTGGAGCGAAGGCTGTCTCCCTCCACCCTGAAGGTGTATGTGGCCGCTATCGCCGCATATCACGAAGCAGTTGATGGTAAGTCTCCGGGAAAGCACGACCTGATCATCAGGTTCCTGAGAGGAGCGAGGAGACTGAATCCTCCTCGCCCTCCTCTCGTTTCCTCTTGGGACCTCTCAGTGGTGTTAAATGCCCTGCAGAGGGCTCCCTTTGGGCCTCTGCAATCAGTGGAGCTTAAGTTCCTGTCTTTGAAGACAGCGCTCCTGGTTGCACTGGCCTCCATTAAGAGGGTAGGGGACCTGCACGCATTCTCCGTTGACGAAGCGTGCCTGGAATTCGGGCCGGCTTACTCTCACGTGATCCTGAGCCCCCGGCCTGGATATGTGCCCAAGGTTCCTACCACTCCCTTCCGGGACCAGGTGGTGAACCTGCAAGCGCTGCCCCTGGAGGAGGCAGACCCAGCCTTGGCACTGCTCTGTCCAGTACGCGCTCTCCGCGCTTACGTAGACAGGACCCGGTGTTTCAGGACCTCAGACCAGCTCTTTGTCTGTTATGGTGGGAGACTGAAGGGAAAGGCTCTCTCAAAGCAGAGGTTGTCTCACTGGTTAGTGGACGCCATTGCTTTGGCTTACCAACAGCAAGGCCGACCGTGCCCCCTTGGTGTGACAGCCCACTCCACCCGGAGTGTGGCTTCCTCTTGGGCTCTAGCGCATGGCGCCTCGCTGGCAGACATCTGTAGAGCTGCAGGCTGGGCGACACCGAACACATTCGCCAGATTCTATAATCTCCGAGTGGAGCCAGTGTCCTCTCATGTACTCGCTTCAACCAGCTAGTATCGGACCCGCTCAGGTGTCTTCGCTTGCTCGCCATTCCACTCCACGGACTGGATACGTGCGATTTTTCCTCAGGTGAGCCTTCCTCTCTGAAGCCCTGAGTTTCTCCAGCACTGTTGATGCTGGCGCCAGTGTCTATTGCCTGTGCTTCGGCTAGGTGCCTCTGTGTGCATGGTTCCTCCTCTGAGTAACCCCCACATGTGCATGTCCACTGTAAGCCTCTTTGAGCATGTGTCTTTCCCTCGGCAAGCCACCTTGCCTCTCCTGGAGTTGAAAGTTGCCACTCCACGGGCTGGTTACTCCAGTGTTCTTCCATATGAAGCCTTCCGGCCATATGTGTATTTCTAAGTCCTCCCTACGGGTAGGCATGCTGCGGCATATCTCCTGAGATATGCTTCCCAGTGTACCTTGGTATTCCTGTGTTAAGTAGGACTCCTTCGTCCATGCCAGTATCACGACAGGGGGATCAGACTTTCGCAGGGCACTGGAAGACAGCTGTGAAGGTGGCGTGATAACACGGGGACCCCCATTCTCCGTCACTCGACGTAACTCGGAGTGACTACGAAAGGGAACGTCTCGGTTACGTATGTAACCCTCGTTCCCTGAGTAGGGAACGGAGACGTTACGTCTCCCTGCCACTTCCGCTGTACCGCTGGGTAGACGCCTGAGTTCAGTCTCGGCTCCTCAGCGAAGACATGATCTACCTTTGCCGGCGTCTCTCCTTTTATACCCACGCGGTGGGGCGGAGATACGCTATGCAAATTCCGCAGACCCATGGCATTTCATTGCCATAGGCTCGTTTTGTAATACTCGAAGTCGATAGGCTTTCTAGGCGAAACCCCCATTCTCCGTCACTCGACGTAACGTCTCCGTTCCCTACTCAGGGAACGAGGGTTACATACGTAACCGAGACGTTTTGACTACAAAAAAAACTTTTGAACATTTATTGGTTTGGGAAAAGAATCATTAAACATGGTACTTTAGTTATCAATACATATTGAAGTGTAGTTATTGTAATTTAAGTCTTTGTGTGTTTTTTGGCGAGATGCATTTCCATTTGAGCTTGGCAAAGTACAATTACAAACATTTTCTGTCCTGGGTTTCTCGGCATGGTTATCTAGTAGTAGATTAATAAGGCTAATGCCCAGTTATTATTATTAATAATAATATTTATGGTTCTTGTCAAAAGTGTAATATTTTCTTACTTGGAGGAATTATTTTTTGTAATCTAAAAATATTCTCTTGAATAAAAAAATATATAAAAAATTTAAGAATCTGATATATAATATTATATATACACTGTATTTTACATTTATATGTTATATATAAGTATATGATATATATATATATATATATATATATATATATATATATATATATACTGTATATTAAATATATGTCATTGTATTCAGCTTAAAAACAAAAAAAAAGGTCCCACCGGCTGCAGTGGAAAAACTCTGAGGTTCGAAACCAAAACCAGAAATATGTTCCACTGGTTGTTTCTCTCACCTTTGTCTAGAGTGGATGTTTAACTGAACCAAGTGTCAATACCTTTATATGTTTATGTATCTCAATTCTCACAGTTTTCTTAACCTCAAATGGAGACAGCAGCATTGCCGTACCTGTACATTGTAACACTTCTGTACTTCATACTATCTAGATCTACACATTTCATATCAGAGCATTAGACATCATGTAAAGCATCTTCACACTTAATAAGTTTATATTGCTGTGACTGTTCAACAGTTAAAGCAGCTTCACATGAATCTAGGGTCATTCTCAGAGGCTTCAGTTCATACAGAGGAAAAGCTATAGTGACTGAGTTTATTTAAAGTATGAGCCTGATGCACAATTTAAAAAAATTTCCTTTTCGGTTAAAAAGAAAGGTTATGATTTGCATTAAGTGTCTGAATGGCTTTGATGAAAAAAGGACCAACACCAAATTTAATATAAAATATACATTTCAACATCATATTCTGTAGATGAGATAATAGATGTGAGACTTCAGTGAGTCAGACATATTATAACTATAGATCCCATTCGACTGAATTATTACAGATATGATGTATTGTGCACACTGTATGAGCACACAAAATATTAATTTGACTGATTAATAATTTAAAATATTTTTGTAAATGATATTCTCATGAAACACCTGGGGAACTAATCAACATGAAGAACTACAAAGCAAAACACACGACAGGAAATAACATAAAAGTCCACAAACACACAAGGAATATGAAGTGCAGTTTTAATGTTAAGACAGATCAAATAATCCATAAAGATTTCAAAATAGATTTAACAACAGTAAACACAACACGATGAAAGAATACTTGTGGTAAAGGCTCATTTGTCCTTTAGCAAACAATCTTCCTGTCTTAGAGTGTCAATATCTTATTATGTTATACTTTACATTCTTTAAGTATAATGCAGTGCAAATGGCAAGAATATGACAGTACAAAACTTGTCAGAGCTTTGATAATTCAGCTAAATATATATTTTTTTAAATGCCAGAAAAGTTGGAGAAAGTGAAAAGCCAAACTTGTATGTTATGTTTATGTCATTTGTTTCCTTCAGTCATGAAAGAAGGGAATAATGCAGCTTTAATTATTTTTCTAAAGAGAAATATGATCAAAAGTATTACAGGTAACACAATGCAAACCCAGAGCAAACACAATGATGTCTCCACACTCTCAGATTTTACACTTCAAATTAAAAACGTCATACATTAATCAACCATTTTTACACACCATTGATTGTGGTTGATTTGATTTGGTTTTACTTGTTTCAATCACATGGCACCACTGTCCATGACTTAATCATGTTCAGACAGAGAGATATTATTTGAGAGTGGCATTTATTTAAAAAAGTATTTTTCAAATGTGTTGTTCAGGTGCTCACCTATATTTATCAGCACTGCATATACAAAGATGAAACAACAACTGTAAAAACAGAAGAAAAAAATAAAGTGTCTGAAAGTTTAACACAACCAGTCGATCGTCGCGCTAGCAACAACAAAGTCATGGGCTGCGTCTGAAACTGATAAATGCTTTCTTCAGAGGATGCATTCTAAGGTCGTGAGGCCTCAAGACACGTCCGAATGGCCAGTGAATGGACTTTTGTCATCTGAGAATATGAAGTAGACTTTAAACATACTCCAGTTACAGTTCTTGCAAATAAAACATTATCTTGAATATGTTTTCTAGTATTTGCTTCAAGCAAAGAAAAAAAGAAACTTAAAAAACAGCTTATTTGAATTTTCCTTAAAAAAAAAGGTTTATCTGCAGCTTAAACAACAGAACGACAAAAAAGGTAAATAAACTGCCAAGAAACACAACTCTGAGAACTCTTGACTTACCTTGAGGTAATTTACTTTTTGCCTTTGCCACAGTTTAGTTTTGCCTTAAAATAACTATCATCCTTTTGTTCCCTCTTCTGTGTTTCTGAGAAAATTAATGCGGATAGGCTCCACCCCATGTTTCCATACTCTCATCCACCTTATGTTGTGTTGAGCGTCATTGTTTGCATCGTGACTGTGTCAGTCGGTCATTCCTATCAGATCTGAAAAACAATTGGATACAATGTGAATGGAGTCAGAGCAATCAGACAGAAAATTACAAGTGAAAGTGACGGAAGAAAAAAATAAAGTGTCTGAAAGTTTAACACAACCAGTCGATCGTCACGCTAGCAACAACAAAGTCATGGGGTTAGGTGCCTTGCTCAGGGACACCTCAGTCATATTCCTGCCAGTACTGGAATCGAACCAGCAACCTTTGGGTCACCAGTCCAACTCTGTTACCATTAGGCCATGACTGCCCCCATTATATACAAAAATATAACCGTCCTTGTTTTGCTGGTGCAGAATGAGGTGAAGTGACGGGAAGATGATCAATAGAGATGGGAATGATAAACAGGTTTAGAACTTGAGATAGATGAGCGTGGACAGGGGTGGACTGGCCATCGGGCATACGGGGCACTTTCCCAGTGGGCCGACGTGCTTTTTGGGCCAATACATCTCATCCTTGTGCTCATCCAAAAAAAAAAAAAAAAAAAAAAAAAAAAAAAAAAATATATATATATATATATATATATAGGAGAGAAATGAGTCATGAGTCATATATAGGAGAGATATAGGATCAGGAGAGAAATGAGTGAGTGTAGAGAACTGTGGAAAGCAGAACTAGGCTACTTTAAGAACACTTATAGCTATGAGTGTAGGAACCCCGACATCACAACCTGTAAAAAGTAATTTCAGGGAGGTATCTTGAAGCCGCTATCACAGTAATAGCAAACCACAACCACGCAATCGATTCCTGAGGGTCATTCCTTTTTTTTCTCTAATTTTTCATTCGAGAAGCTTCACTCAATTATATATCACAATATATCTTCCATTCCATACCGAATTTAATTAAAATCCCTAAAGTATGCTTGAACTTCCGTTTACTATATTTGAGTGATCTGTGTACGTTTGCTAATCAATGTTTAGATTTGAACAAAAGCATAAATTTAGATTGTAGGGTCAGAATTTGGTGTAAAACACATGAAAGTATGGATCCATCCTGCCTTGTATCATTGGTTCAGGCTGCTGCTGGTGTAATGGTGTGAGGGATATAATCTTTGCACACTTTTGGCCCCTTAGTACTAATTGAGCATCTTTTGGAGTTTACTACCCGACTACCTGAGTATCGTTGCTGACCATCTCCATCCCTTTGTAGGGTATTTGGGTGAATCATTGACTCAGTCCCTCTGAAACAAATGAAGCACATTCTTCCTAAAACCCAAGGTCTTTTAGAATGAATGTAAATTATGGACATTGGCATGAGAATGCCTAGATGAGACTGTTTCTGAAACATTTACGACTCTGTGATGTGTCCTCGAACAACTCACAAACTTCCCCCACTGCAGGCAAACCCAGGTGGCCTGCATGCAGGACCTCTCCAGCCACACACACACACTCACAACCACACACGCATCCCCCACAAGTGAAGACCACACTCAGGACAGAGCGTGGTGTCCGCTTACAAGACATTTTATGACTGATCGGAATGTCCCAAAGGAAGTGGATTCCAAAGCGAAAAGAAACTTCCTTTCTTTAAAAGACATTTAACCAGATATATTCAATGTGTTTTATGTGTGTTTGTTGAATTGTACGAACAATGTATCCAATCTTATCTTACGATTTGTCTTTTATGTGTTTGATCTATGTTGTTGGGAAACTCTAATGGGATAAGGTTTCAAACTTTGCAAACTATGAGTAACCAACTCCATGTGAGGCAAGTTTGGATTCTCTGAGCTCCAATCTTCGTTCCACATTTAGCCATTTATATCACATCTTGCTAAAACTTTGTGACACATAGGACTATAATAATTGTGAAGATTCTGCTCTTAAACACCCGACGAAATTAGGGTTTCAAATGTCTCTCTCTTAGACAAAGAGCAATAAAAACCAAAGTCCCGCCTGTGAAATTCCAACCCTCTAATTGGCCAAGCCAACAGGAAGAGGCTGGATTTCCCCAAGGTGATAAATGAGGCTTCCCCCCTCCGCTCGCTCTCTTACTTCTCTGGTCCTCGTGTCATAATGTAACGTCTCGCCTCCGGGCGAGCTCTTCGCCTTTCTTTTATTTGTTTCTAGTTTAGTTTGTGTATTTCAGTCTTAGATAAGTCTCCGTGTTTAATTCCAATCGACGAGTGAAACGAACACCGCGTGACATATCTCTTCAGCAAATCCATCTACAAGGGACCTTTAAACGAGCGCGCGCTCGCTTTGAAGGAGAAACACGCGCATCTGACCACGTGACGCGCTGGACCGAGAGACGCACACGCGCTTCTTCACCAGCCATGCAAAGATGTAACGTTAACTCCGCGTGATTTCACCGTAGAGATCTTTATTTATTTTCTTTGTTAGTCAAAGTTTTGTTTTCCGTAGTCGACTCTGTTCACTTCCACGAAATGAAACGAACTTAGCCGAACTATTTTCCTTTGGTAATGTTACCCCAAAAGACTTTGAACCTCCGTTCAACACGCGCGCCAAGCCGCACCACGTGACGCTTCCTAAAGGACTCCGCTCACGCACGCGGCCAGACAGGGCCGTGCAGGAATGCCGCGACATAGGGAGACCGTGAAACTTGTGCAAGTATATCTCTTTATAGAGCTTCTAAGAAGCATTAAGATGATGTTTTCGTGTTGTTACAGACAGGTGACTGTCAGGGTGAATGTTGCCAATGCTCTCTCTCTCACTCCCTCTCCCTTTCTCTCTCTCTCTCTCTCTCACACACGTGTATCCATTGTCCAAACGCCCCGCGTTGTTGTCATTGTCTGTTAATGTTTGTAAATGCATGTATTCCTGTAACGTAGTAAATACATAAGTAGTTCTGCCTTATTAAATTCATTATATTCATTTGATTGATGTACTGCCTCTGCTCATTTTCCAAGTCCCTTAAGTGCCAAAGGTCTAACTTAAGCTACAAGCTTTACAAATTAAAGATACTTTAAAGAGTATTTGGTTTATAGGGCAGAAAACCCAATTCTAGTGGCCACAGAATTGCGTTTCCTGAAATCCTATAAAGTAGGATGATATTGTGGATCCCCACAAATATTATTCTGACAATTGAGCTAATTAATTTTTCCTGTTTTGTAAGACGTGGTCCGTGTAATTAATTACAATCAACTTGTGGTTAATTGCAGGGATACACATGCATGCATGCAGGTAAAATGACACATCATCCCTTAGCGGGAGATTTATTAACATGTAAGACTGATCTAATCCAAACATGTATGAATAATTATTAATTACCAATTATTAATTATGATATGCAAATTCCCCCACGGATTAGATCCGCCCCTGAGTCTTTACACCTTTATGACAACAGTGTATCATCTTCTGATGGTGATTTCCAGCAGGATAATGTCACAAAGCTCAATCATCTCAAACTGGTTTCTTGAACATGAACATGGGCCTTGAGTCAGTTCACGTAGTGTGATTGCGTAGTGCTACGTCACACGTAGGCTCACTATTGGCCGACGCTGGCCATGCGTGTGACGTACAACAACAGAAGCTTACGCTTTTACACTAGTGAACTGACTCGAGGCCCACAGAGAAGGAAATTAATTTTTTTTTTTTTTTTGCGCACAAAGTATTTTCATCGTTTGATAAACTTAAGATTGAGCCACTGTAGTCACTTGGACTATTTTAACGATGTCTTTAATGACTTTTCGGGAAACAAGTATCAATCCCTTAAGAAGCCTATGGAGGAGTGATCCAGCTCTCAGATTTCATCAAAAATATCTTCATTTGAGTTCCGAAGATGAAAGAAGGTCTTACGGGGCTGGAACAACATGAGGACGAGTAATTACTGACAGAATTTTCATTTTTGGGTGAACTATCCCTTTAATAGTCGTGGCCATGACAAAACTAAGGGTGCGTCTCTATCTGCTCCCTAGTTCAGTAGTCAGGGCACTGATGAGGGAGTCGGTCATTTTAAGGGCTGTCTCTATCGCAAAATCCTTCCAGTAAACTGGAGTGTTCACTCCCTAAAAAGTCTCACAATGTACCGCAAAAACCAGGGAGCACTGATGCTCACTATGCTCTCTTACCAGAAATGACATCACATTCCTGAAGCTCAAAACAATAAAACGCACAAGCCAACTCAATAAAAATGATGCATGCAATAGGTTCTGCGAGATTTTGAAGTGTGCTTTTGATGGAGACTTTACTGTCCCATGAGGCCACAGGAGAGGATTTGTGAATCGCAGTGAAGCAACGCTACTAACGCTGGTAGATCACATGATAATGACAACATGGTGAATGTTGTACGTCCGGATTACATTCATACTACACACATTCATACTACACACATTCATACTATATAGAATGTATTTTTTTCAGTCCTTACCAGTGCCTGGATTCGTGTACACAATATAGCCTATACTGATTCACGAGCTTGGTAAGTAGAGCTGATAGTTACCCCAACATATGTCATGATGAAAATATAACACAAAATATAATAAAGACAAAATTCCCTTGCCCTTTGCCTCAGTGGAGGTTTGAAAGCTTTCTCAATGAAAGTAATGTGCTACTGGACCCTTTTTCTGACAGTGTAGTGACCCGAGTGAGATGGCTTTAGAGGCAAAAGGGGAACAACCTTGACCGTCACCATTTGGGACAGGTGTTCTGCAATGCCCATTTCAGTTTTAAAATCAAGTATTATAGTTCCAGAGACATCGCTTTCGAAAGTGCGGAAGAAACATTATTTCTAATTTACATTGAATTTTTTTTCTTTCCATCTTACATTTTTACGTAATAAACACAAATCTAAAAGAAATCATTATTTTATTTTGTGCGCATGCAATTTGTGTGTGCGGAGGGGGGGGGGAGGCTGCATGCATGCAGTCCAGCAATAATTATGTTCATTCTAAATATAAACAGGTTACCATATTTTATTCTGAACCAAAAAAGCACCATTCATTTTTGAAAAAGTGAGAAAAAAATGCATTTTATTTAATGATGCTTGAGTAAAATGTAGCCTGTGTCATAATGAAACACCCCTCTCCTGAAAATGGTCTGAGCAGGCTATTTTTTTTTTTTTTTTGTTACATAACGTAACGTCAAAAACGCCAGTGCTTCGCGCCAGTTTGCGGTCAGCAGCAAAGTGACATGAACAAAATAATTATTAGCTATTGTAGTAGCCAAGGCCGTAACCAGGGTTTGAAAATTAGTGAGGTCTGGGGCGTTGTGTAAAGAATTGTGCTATAATGGTTAGGCCATTGGACCCACATTCCCCCATGGACATTAAGCTGCGACCCTTTTTTTAAAAAAAGGAATTTTATTTGACATATATATTTATATAATTATGTGTGGGGTAGTCTCTCACTAGGGGGGTCCGGGGGTATGCTATCATGCAACTTTCCACTTTAATAACTTCCTAAAGTGTCACATTAAATCAGAAAAACAGGTCCTGAAGACTACTGCCACCTTTCCCTTAGGTGGATCTGGCAACACGGAGGCTGCACCCGCGCCCTCACTCACAACGCGCTCTCAAGCCCCGTTCACTGCGCTAGCTTCTCGCAGCAACATGAATTGCAAACACTCATATGAGGTGGTTTAAACACGGCTAATTAATCATTCAGAGAGCTTGACATTTTATTTTTGAATGTAAAAAAATGACCGAGGTCCGGACCTCGGTGACCTCATAGCTGGCTACGGCCATGGTAGTAGCCTACATTTAGTTGGTATGCCAGGTATGTAGTACTCGAGTACATTTCTAATAAAAAAAAACCTTTTACCTATGCAATAGGGCCTACGTGTTAAATGCGTAGTTTATTCCAAGCGCGCTGTATCTTTTTTTCTGGGCATGAGCGATGCTCAATTCACAAATGAATCACTCTTTTGAGTCGATTCTGTTCAAATACTTCATCAAACAAGTTGGCAGATCTGTCTAAATCGGTTCGCGAATCAGTTTGAATGATCTGTTCAGTTCCTCACGCACTGAATCGTCTGAAGCGCTTTCAATTCACACTTGACTCGAAGTTGTCTAACAGGAAGATTTAAGAACATCACAAGCGTTGGATGAATCGGCCGTGGACTACAGTACAGTCAAGTGAGAGCAAATCTTCAAATGCATCATATTGTTTGCCAGCGTCAGCGATGAAGATCTTTATTAGTTGAACATCTTCTTATGCTGTCTGTGAATTAATGATTCCACAGGACGATACAATCGATTTAATTTCATTCAAGGTAATAAATTTTACAACCAAACAGATTATTACGCCACGATAGCACTAACCTTACTACAAAGTATGACATCACCTGTTTTTTGGACATATTAAATGTATGAATTAGTGTACTCATAAATCTTAATTGTTCTTACCTTGAATGTTTAAGTACAAAATACAATTTGCCAGTTCTGCTTACTTAAACTTTGAATTTCATAACTTGAGGCAATCGATTGGTTTTCGAAGGCTTGATTGTGTTTGTGGGGTGCACTGTAACGTGTTCATGCTTCATTTGTAACTTTACAGATGTTGTTTATGCTCAAACAGCAACATTACACACTAACTAAAGTTAGAAAAGTGAAATCATATTCAACCACCCCTTTAAATGTTTTGAGTTTTGCCAACTTATTCGGGTTTACAGTGCAGGGGCCGTATTCACAAAGAATTTTAAGGCTAAAAGTAGCTCCTAACTGGCGAATTTCGGAGCAACTCCTAAAAATAATGGGCGTGTCACTCCTAACTTTAGGACTCCTAATTTTTTTGACTAAGAGTAATTCACGAAGCATTTTAGCCCTAAAAGTAGCACCTAAGCCTGGGACAGCTTAAAAGAAGTCGAGAGGACTCCTAACTCACTAAGACCTATTCACAAACCGCTTTTTGTGGCATTTCACGTTGCGATGTTTTGAAATGCGTATGCGGAGGCTACAGCTTCCAATCGCGAGGGAACAATTTTGCATTGTAGGCATAACTAGGGATGCAATCGCCACCGACAACAACCAAAACTAGGCTACTCACTGCATGTAAACTAATTGTAACGTTTCATTGTGAATCAAATTAAAATGTTCTTCTCTTTGCAAGCATAGGCAGAGGAATATAGTGACAGATTAATTTAATAATGTTGCAAAGATATTGCATCAATCCATATGTTTCAATAGGCTACTAGGCTATTTGTTTTTCCTTACTCTTTATTCATTTTGGCTATTTATTCAGTTATTCATCATCTTCCGTCCTTCGCACTACTTGTGTAGCGCACGCATTCTCAGACCTGTCACCTGTCACTCATCATCGTAAGGGAGGTGTTTGAAATCATTCCCGCGTTACAATCATCAGCCAATCAAGGTGGTCACTTCAGTCAAGCTCGTGCATGAGTAATGACGTCATCCATAGCAACGAAGACTCACTCTTAGTTTAGGGGTTGTCATTTTTTCTTTACTAAGAGTAGGTCTGAAAGGCGTTGTGAATAACTTTAAGAGAAAACTCCTAGCTAAAATCTTTTAGTGCGATTTAGGAGTACTCCTAGTGGTAAGATAAAATGCTTTGTGAATACGGCCCCAGATCGTTTGTTAACCTTGGTGTGTGTGTGTACCAATGTAGCCCCCATCACTGAGTAAGTCTCTCTCAGTTAAATGTATGTTAATGAGAGAGAGAGAGAGAGAGAGAGAGAGAGAGAGAGAGAGAGAGAGAGAGAGAGAGAGAGAGAGAGAGAGAGAGAGAGAGAGAGAGAGAGAGAGCACGCATGAAATGAGTAGCCTAGCAGATTTGGGGAGGGCCCATTCACTGGACCTTTTCAGGGGCCCAGTCATTTCTGTGGGCGGGCCTGGCCGTAGGCTAGGCTACTTTATATTTGTCTCGCCATTGTTAAAAAAGGACGCAAAAGCAGTGTAGGCTACTTCACAGACCAAAAATCTTTTTCTTTCCTTTTTTTAAATTTTACATCTTCGCAACACTCCAGCACAGCAGGGGTCAGCATTCATTTTAGTTTGTAACCCGGCAGTAAATTTACATGAAGAAGAGATCGCTCTGGGTCCAGTACCCAGATCTGTTCTCGAAAATAGTTGTATTTCAGAAATATTCACATTTATATGACTGGGAGACCATGGTCATCGGGTATGTTTGCGATTTGTTAATGAAATTCTGTATTTACAAAATGCATCGTGTCCTGGAAAATGCTGGAGTCCTGATGCGCTCGTATTTAGGCCTGGTTTGTTTTGTTCCTCATTTGCTTTATTTAAGATAGAATAAACAGGAAAAAACTTTGTACGTCATTAATACATTAAATATGGATTGATTAATTAATGATTAATGGGTTTATCTGCAGGAAAATATCTGTAACTAATTATTTTGCCGCAGTCATTAACGTTAGCAGTTAGCATTTTTGAATTTCAGTCTTTTGTGTCACGATGTGTGTAACGTTAGCTTTATTTGAAAGTCATTTGATAATGCCTAATCTTACAATGCATTCAAGATATTCAAGTTTTCACCAGCATGGTAATATGGGTAAAGATGCTCCTGTAAGAATATTTTCTGCTAAATCATATAGCGACGAGTTCAACATTTAACCTTACAGGATGAAGATACAACATCCAATATAAAATATTAAGGGAAATACATGGAAACATATACTAATCATGGAAATAATACTAAGTTATTTTGACAGTTTAGTTGAACAGTGACCTCAATCCACATGAAGTCACCATGAAATCAAAATGGACAATTCTTAATTTTTATGGAATATTGCAGTCTTTTTGAATATATATATATATATATATATATATATATATATATATATATATATATTTTTTTTTTTTATCTGTGCACATCATTATTTAATGTTTTTATTCATGTGTTTTGTAATCTTTAATCAAAATAACTTCCCCTCTCTCTTGCATGGACATCTCTTCTTTTCTCTGATGACGTGTTTAATGACGTGAGGGCGGGACAACCAAAGCCAAACAAAATTAAGTTCTGTCCTAGATTTTTTTTTTTTTTTTTTTCAAAAAGCTGTTTCACTCTAATATGCATAACAATAGGGAAGAAAAGACTATCGCAACTTCCGTATCATGTCAACTTTAACCTGAATCTCAGTTTTGAGATTTGAGAGATTTGTCTAAATTACACTATATAATATCTAATTATTAAGTTACACAAACTGTCTCTCCTTGTTCATGATTTATGTTTAAAATACATGAAGGGTGGTACTTTTGTCCAATGAGATTTTAGTGTTGGTGCGGCTCCTTGTCAAATCACAGAAATGAAAACCAAGCAATTCACAAAATGTAGTGTACTAGCTCACTGTTTATTGTGTTTATGGTCAGTTATTGTGTTAGTACTGAAACTCTGATTAGCAGGAACAACATGACTTTTATCACTTTGCATCTGCTTAGTTTGTCTTGTTACTTTTAGTAAAACTAAGTAATTGCAGTCTGTTTAAATTTTTAAGTTGAAGTTTTTACAATATGTACGTTGTCCATAGTAATTTAAACCTAAAAAATAATATTAAATGACATATTCCCTCGAATTTGGGACATTTTCGTTTCGTTGGTCTTAGAAAGTTTTTTTTTTTTAAATGGGCATGAAACAGAAGTTGCGATAGACTTTTCCGAGTGAAACTGCTTCTCAAACAAGAAAGAAAGTAGGGCGGGACTTGATTTTGTCCATCGCAAATCGATAGGATCATTGGGGTTTGCTATTGGTCGATCTCATGTGGATTGACAGGATCTCCCGCCCTCGCCCCAAAAAACAAGTCATCATGCTTTTAGTTTGCCCGTCCGCCTGACTGGCTGTTAGTGTTTTAGCACGTTAGCATGACATCACAGCAAGTCGGACAGTATTTCTAACTGCATGTGATCACCGGTGATTGGTTCTGTGCAGAACTTGCTCATCTTAAACAAGCCTGTTGCTGATATCATGCTTTAGTGGTTGAGATTAAAGAAGTTAAAGAAACTTGTTTTTTTTTTCTATTTCTGCAGTTGCGGATTCATCTGTGTGTTTGCGGCGCTGATAAACAAAGGTGAGCATCAGAATGACACATCAGAAAGATAAACTCATGCCACAGACTGTGTTTGAAAGTTTTTTTCATTTCAGTGTGTCTGCAGGAAACCGTAGAGGCTGTTATTGGTGGTTCTGTTCTCCTGCCGTGTTCTTCCACTGAACATGATCATAAACCTCAAGACACTGATGTGAATTGGAGACACAATGGCAGCGAGATTGTGTATGATATAGTCAAGGGTAAAGATTCACTAGAGTTACAGGACCCTCGTTACAAGAACAGAGCTGAAAGTTTCCCACAGGAGTATGAGAGAGGAAACTTCTCCATCAAACTCAAGAATCTCACTCACACTGATGCAGGAACATACATCTGCATCATCACACAATCATCTGAGCTTCAGACTGTACAGCTGATCATCAGCGGTGTGTAAAAATGCTTGATTCATGTATGAAGTTGATAGCACTTTAGAATAATGGTCTGTCATTAATAGGAAACTATGCAGGACAAATTCTTGTCAAACACTTCAGATACTATGAACTAATATGTAAACAAGCTTAACTAATCAGTAAGTAATAGCAAATTTAAGACTGAGATACTTCCTTATTAGGTAATAAATTACTGAATGAGATCAGCCTCAATAATAACTATCAACTAACCATAACGAACTATAAGAATTACTTAAAGCCTGCTCTCCCCCTACTGACCTAATGAGTAAATATTATGTAAAGCGCACTAGACAGACGGGATTTAAAGTCCCCTTGTAGACAATTGTATCCCTTAAAACTCATCTTTGATCACCAAAATGACATATGTAAACGTTTTTTCCTGTGAAAATTTTTTTATTCATGCCTTAAAATAGCTTGAATGTAACTCTACACCCTTGCTTCATTTAGTATATGTGGAATCATGAATATGCAGATTAGCCCTGCCTCCACTCACTCACACCAGCTCAGATCTAATACAGACTCATCTACAAGTCAATGTATCATAATTCTAATGTGTTCTATGTTTTGCTCTCTTCATCTTCGGACACACAACGGTTATTAATATTATTAGCCTTTTGCTCGGTTATCAAACAGCTAATAATGTTTTGCTAATGTTACACAAACCCGTTCGCCACCTCAGAGTCAGAAAGCTGCTTTCTAACAATCAGTTCCTTAGAAACGCTTTAAACAACTGAGAACGTCAGTGGAGAAAGGCATATATATAGTTTATCATAACATCGTAATATACATGTACACAATTCACACTGTTCTGTTAATGTGAAAATTCTGGTACATTTAGCAATACACCCGGATAACCTGGCTTCTCTTGAGACTCTCCTGATTCACAGCAGTAAATGATATGCTAAAGCCCGCCGGTACATTGACCTGATTGGTTACGAGGTAGTTTGTGACGTCAGAAACACCAGCAATTTCAAACCGTGTTTTAGAGACTGTCTTTGGTTCAGGAGAAAATAATCAGCAGTGGTGTTGACTTATGAATTTGCACATGGTTTGTCTTAAAGCATATTAAAAACACCACATAGACATATAAACAACATTACAAACTTGATTTTCACCACAGGGGGACTTTGTCGGCTGAAGACTCAAGTTTGGTTTGAAGATGAAAAACGTATGAATTCCACTTAAGTGTAAAGCGTAACTTATGTGAGTAATGCGTCGTACTGCTGATATTTACACTACGCCATGACGCACTACACTACTTCTGACGTCATGTTGTGTAAGTTGAGCTTTATACGCAAGTAGACTGGTGTATGTTCGTTTAAATACTCTGAATATAGTCATAAAATAGTAATTTTCACTTTAAAATAACGGTCCAATGGTCACTAGGTAACACTTGAGTAATTAGTGATGCATTTTATGATTATATTCAGATGAAAAAAGACCATTTATTTAGTCTTAGACACACAATAATGTTGTGATTAGTAAATAATTAGTAATTCTTTATAGTTTGTCATGGTTAGTTATTATTGAGGCTAATCTCATTCAGTAATTTATTACATAATAATGAAGTATCTCAGTCTTAAATTTGCTATTACTTACTGATAAGTTAAGCTTGTTTCCATATTAGTTCTTAGTATTTGAAGTGTTTGACAAGAATTTGTCCTGCATTACTTCCTGCATAGTTTCCTATTAATGAAAGACCATTATTCTAAAGTGTCACCATGAAGTTTTTAATTTAAAAAAAAATAAATAAAATAAGTTCACTAGTTATAGATGAATCTCTTTGCCTTTATGACCATGAGGTTGTTGTTTTTTATTTTTTTTTGGTGTTTTTTTGCAGAATCAGAAAAAGAAAGTAAATCCACTGAACATGAAAACTCAGAAGATGAAACTGAATCAAACAGTGTGAAGACATCATTGAACTGGTTTTTCATTCTATTAATTGTACAAATAATAATACTAATAATACTGTCCATAGGCTGTTTAACTGTATTTTACTATAGAAGAAGAAAAAAGCAAGCTCTCTCCTTCTCTTGTGTCAGGACTGAAGACAACACACAGCGACTCAAATGAGATGTCAGTCCTAAAAGTTTCAATTTTCACATTATCTCACTGTATGTTTACAGCTGTCTCTGGGTCTTTCTGGAGTTTGTGACTGTTTTGAGCTGTTACATTATTGCCTTATACACTGTTTGTTCTTGCTGAATGAGATCTTCAAACACTGAAACAGGACCTTTTTTTTTAAAGGTAAATGACCAATGACTGTCAATGTTACTGCCTTAATTCTAAACAAGTGTACTTAATGTTTTGTAGGTCAATATTACATGTATTTGTTATAAATTATATTATGCGTGATTTTAAAATTAAAACATTTACCAAATCTGATTATTTTACACACACTAAACTTTTGAAACACCTGTGTGTAATATCAGATTTAGTTGATGTGTATAATACACAAGCACATTTGTATAAGACTGTTAATTAACATATTTCCAGTGGACAGGTTATTTATCTTTTTTTTTTTTATCTTTTTTTTTTTTGTTGTTGTCATTTCTAAGAATAAGAGTACATGTTTTTTATTATGGAAAAACTAAATCTTTGGTTTCGCACTTTATAATTGTGTATCTCAAGGGTAAAAGTTTGTTTTCTAAAGCTGAGACTCCCTTGGCTTGTTCAATTACCTCTATTTATGTTGGTGTAATTATGTTCTTTAAAGTATTAAAATAATATTGTTGGTTTTAATAATTATGTTACTTTGGTGGGCTTTTTTTGAAGGTTTTTTTTTTTTTGCCATAGTTGACATGAACAGCAATGAATGAAATAAATAAATGTAATCAAACTTTAGAGTTCAAGTGTCTCTCTGATTATTGGGTGGGTGAGGGGAGGGGTATATGGTGATTAGTATAGTTATTGAGGCCAGATTACCTAACATATATGCATGTACTGTATGTGTTTGTTTGCATGGTCAAATAACAAAAAACTGGTTATTAACACAAAAACTGCTTAATGGATTGATGATGTTGGTGGAGTATTAAGTGTTGAAAAAAGTGTGTATGTGGTCAGAGCAAACTTGACTGTCTCTGATTGATGTGGAAGAAGTTTTTTCCTGTCTGCTTCAGAGCTGCAGTAGATTCATTTTAAACGATGTGTGAGGCGAGGGGAACCAGGTTTCATTAGATTCAACTGTTTTAATCACGCAGTAACATGAGGATCATTCAGCTTCAGCTCTGTGAGTTCATTACTGGTGTAATGGTGTGAGGCGAGGGATATAATCTTGGCACACTTTGGGCCCCTTATTACCAATTGAGCATCTTTTTGGGTTTACTACCTGACCTGAGTATTGTTGCTGACCATGTCCATCTTTTTATCTTCTGATGGCTATTTCCAGCAGGATAACACGCATGTCAGAAAGCTCAAAACATCTCAAACAGTTTTCTTGAACATGACTATGAGTTCACTTTTCTCAAAAGACCTTTACAGTCACCAGATCTCAATTCAATAGAGGAAATGTTGGGTTGTGAAGGAATGGGAGATTCACAGCCAGTGCTCGAATTGAGGGGGAGCTGGGGGGATCCGGGACCCCCCATAAGGTATTAGGGACCCCCCCATAAGAAGTAAAACATAGAATTAGGGGGGTCCCTCAGATATTTTTATTTTAGTAAAAAATAATAATAACAAATCTGATTAAATGCATGCAATGGATACGGTAAATTTTGTGAATTGATTATTAACAATAATTTTTTTAAAGTTGGCTAGTTGCCATGTCTCTTTAAAATGTAAACGCCCCGCCCCACATCTAAAGAGTGCTGTGCGCATGACATCGTTGACTGACAGAGCTGTTTGACTGGCGCCGCTCCGTTGAAGCTAATTTTAACTTTTAAAAAATGGAGAAAAATAAACCTCCACTCGAGGTCGGGAAGAGAAAGCTTCTTACCGACTTTTTTGAGGGGTAATTGTCTATCTTTCTACTTTATATCTACCCACACCATATCGGGGCTTTTGTATTCCTTGCGTAAATTGGAAACATTTAGGCTTAAGTTACTATTTATTTTTTTCATTATTAATAGTCCTGGTTCTACGGGAGTGCTAGAGATCTCGACGGAGATGGATAACAGCTTTTTAGTAAAGGGAGTGATCGTTGTGTGCTTTCTAATTTCCATTCTGAATTTGTATAAAACTTGTTTTTCATGCTGCAGTCCAGGACCAATGGCCACGTAAACACAAAGTTTCGGGAATTACATACGCATTTATGCGGGATTCACTCTTGAAATAGCAATAACTGACATTGATTGCCATGGCATTGTTTGTTTCTGTATAAAGCAGCCTTTTTCACTGAAATGGTCGTTGAATAGTTGCTGACTTACTCACTCATAACAGTGCTTTTCCGCCACCTACTGGACGTAACTATGTAAAAATCGCATGTGCTGAAATAGTTGAAAAATCCCCAACAACACACAGACTGACAGCCTGTTTTGTCACAATCTATATGTTTAATATCTAATAAACAAGTTTCATCCGTTTAATCAAGTCTTTTGGAACAAACATTATTATCACAGTGTCACATAATCCACATTAATCATCCAGTTGTTTTTAGGGTAAAAACTACATTGGTAAAAAAAGCTAGAATCATTCTGTTGGATGTACACTAACGTTACTGTTCAAAAGTTCAAGAGTCTCTTCTGCTCACCAAGCCTGCATTGATTTGATGCAAAATACAGTAAAAACAGTAATTTTATGAAATATTATTACAATTTAAAATAATAATACAATAAAATATCATTTATTTCTCCAGGATCGTTTCTCCAGTCTTCATCACATGATCCTTCAGATCTGAAATATAAACTTTTGTAGCATTATACACTACCATTTAAAAGCTTGTGGTCAGTAAGAATGTATTTTTAAAAAAGAAATTAATACTTTTATTCAGTATGGTTGCATTAAATTGATCAAAAGTGACAGTAAAGACATTTATAATGTAACAAAAGATTCTATTTCAAATAGAAACTGTTCTTTTGAACTTTCTATTGATCAAAAAATCCTGAAAAATAAAATAAATGTTTATTACATAAATGTTTGTTGATCATCAGATCATCATATTAGAGTGATTTCTGACGGATCATGTGACCCTGAAGACTGGAGTAATGATGCTGAAAATTCAGCGTTGATCACGCATTTTACTATATATTCACATAGAAAACAATATTTCACAATATTACTGTTTTTTTTTTTATCAAATCAATGCAGCTTTGAGCAGAAAAGACTTTTAAAAACATTTAAAAAATTGTATCGATCTCAACTTCTGAATGGTAGTGTATATTTCATTTTCATTATGTGTATTTATATAAAAATATTGAAACCAAAACATGGCATTGTCTAGTGTGTAGGTAAAGAGGACCTCCAAGACAAGCACAGTCCATTCCAGTTTAGCAGAGGGCAGTGGCAGGAGCTCAGCACAGGTTAGCAGCGACAAGATCTCATATATATATATATATATATATATATATATATATATATATATATATATATAAATAAGATACATTTATGCATATTATGATATGCATAAATATATGCATATCATAATATGCATATGCATCATAATATCAATATGCCCCACCCCCCCCCCCCCGTAAAAAAAACTTGGGGACCCCCCATAAGACTTGACTCAATTCGAGCACTGTTCACAGCTAACAAATCTGTAAAAACCAGGGAACACTGATGCTCACTATGCTTCCTTACCGAAAATTACGTCACATTCCTGAAGCGGCAAAAATAAAAATGCTCAAGCCAACTCAATAAAAATAATGACAAGCAATAGAAGATTTGAAAAAGACAAACTGTTTTTTATTTTTATTTTTTTTATGTCAGCAGAAACACACATTGTTAGACGGGTAGTGGACATGCGGCTGTCACGATTAGCCACGCACTTCCTGGGTTTACTTGGACTACATTTCCCATCATGCACCTCCCTGGACTGATTACACCAAACACCATACACCTGCACTGCGCTGATTACACACATCTGCATCTAATTCACACACACACATATAAACCACTTCCACGCACCACACCAGTGTGAAGTCTTGACTTTCCTGGATATCATTTCTGAGCGTTATCTTCCTGAGTTTGATTCCTGTGGATTGTTTATCGTTGCTGACCCTTCTCTGCCTGCCCTGACCCTGGACTGTTTACTGGACTCTGATTCTCTCTGCCTGCCTCGACCCTTTGCCTGTCTACCTGGTTTGTCTCAGCCTTGCCTTCTCTGTTCTGTTTGCCACTGTTTGACCCTGCCTGTCTTGACCATTCTAATAAATGCTGCGAATGGATCCCATTGAGTCTGCTGATTCGTTACAGAAGACTTCGCCTAAGATGAAAGGGAGAGAAGCCCATAGAGGAATACATCAGGGACTTTTTGGAGCTGGCTCACTTGACCTGTATGGACAAGTTATGTCTTATGATCTTTTTCCGTGGAGGACTATCCGAGCCGTTCAGCTCCCTTATACCACTGCATGATCCTAACGGTACCCTTGAACAGTATATCAACCTGGCCCTTTCCTTGAGCGGTTCGGCATTTACTGTGAGCTTGGCGGGTAAAGAACTCTGCAAGCTCACAGTACCCCCTGAGTCAGTTCACGTCTCGCCCACCCAGCCTGAGAATCTTCACGTCACGCCAACCATCAAGCCTACCACCGGATCGTTCTATGGCCGTCCAGGACCGGTTTCCAGCGTGGCAGATTCCCCGCTGATGTCTGCACATGCTGCCAAGAGGGCCGTCGTTATAGGGTCTCGCCCCACCGAGACCGCCCATCCTGAGTCTCGTCCCGCCGAGCCTTCGCTCCACGTCACGTCCGCCGACCCAGAGACTGTTCACATCATGTCCGCCGAGCCAGTGTCTCCGGACAAGATGGTCGCCGCCGAGCCAGTGTTTCCGGACAAGATGGCCGCCGCCGAGCCAGTGTCTCCGGACAAGATGGCCATTCCCGTGTCTGTTCCTGAGCCGGTGCCTGCTCCAGCTTGTGACCCCATAACTTCCCCCGACAAATTTTTTTTGGGGGGCAGTAGGTCCTCGCCGTGGCAGCACAGGGGCCCACGGCCACCAGAAAGATCCTCACCGCCGTGGCCGCCCGAGGGGTCTTCTCCGCCGTGGCCGCCCGAAGGGTCTTCTCCGCCGTGGCCACCCGAAGGGTCTTCACTGCTTTGTCCACCCCGGCCACCTGAACTGCCTGGTCCACCCCGGCCACCTGAACTGCCTCCTCCGCCCTGGTCACCTGCACAACCTGCTCCGCCCTGGTCGCCTGCACAGCTGACTCCGCCCACGACCCAGGTCCGCCCACGCTCCACGATGGGACCATTGCATGCCCTGGTCCCATTCCCCTGCATGGACCTGGCCCTCCATCCCTCCCCCAAGACCACCTCCGCTTCACCACCCTCCTGAACTCCTTTTTTTTTTTTTTTTTTTTTGAGCGTCTGGAAGCCGCTCTTAAAGGGGGGGCTCTGTCACGATTAGCCACGCACTTCCTGGATTTACTTGGACTACATTTTTCCCATCATGCACCTCCCTGGACTGATTACACCAAACACCATACACCTGCACTGCGCTGATTACACACACCTGCATCTCATTCACACACATATAAACCACTTCCACGCACCACACCAGTGCGACGTCTTGATTTTCCTGGATATCATTTCTGAGCGTTATTTTCCCGAGTTTGATTCCTGTGTTTGACCTTTGGATTGTTTATCGTTGCTGACCCTGGACTGTTTACTGGACTCTGATTCTCTCTGCCTGCCTCGACCCTTTGCCTGTCTACCTGGTTTGTCTCAGCCTTGCCTTCTCTGTTCTGTTTGCCACTGTTTGACCCTGCCTGTCTTGACCATTCTAATAAATGCTGCGAATGGATCCCCTTGAGTCTGCTGATTCGTTACAGCGGCAGTATAGAACCCCTTGGGAGTGAGAACAGGTTGAGTTTTTAAAGGGGCAAAAAAGGGAACAACCTTGAATTTCACCAAGTTGGGACAGGTGTTCTGCAATGCTCATTTCCGTTTTAAAATCAAGTCATGTATTAGCTATAGTTCCAGAGACATTGTTCTCGAAAGTGCGAGAGAAACATTATTTATAATTTACATTGACATTTTTTCTTTCCATCTTTCATTTTTACGTAATACACACAAATTAAAAGAGATTTTTTTTTTTTTGCACATGAAATGTGTGTTTGGTTTTAATTTACCCTAAATTTTGGTTAGGCCTATCAACTTAGCATTTAAAAATACAACATCTGGGCCCGTATTCCTAAAGAATCTAAGAATCCTTTTAGAAAACTCTTAATTTAGCTTAAAAACTTTTACGTAGGAGTCTTAGCTTAAGAGTGATTCGGGACCGATCTGAGAGCAACTCTGAGTAAGGAAAAGACAAAAAATTTCATCTTAGTGAGGAGGCGGGGCTGACCCTGTTGCTATGTGTGACACAATCTTTTGAAGACTCTGATTGGTTGGTTGTCCAAGAAGGGAAAAAAGAGTGATTTTAAGTATAGGGTCTATTCTAAGCCTTCACTTTGAAATTACATGCGTAATTTTTCCTATTTTACCATTCTCATACACACACACACACACACATTATACATGTGTATATAAATCCTTTTTTTTTATTTACCATAAAATTTCCTATAAGGTATTTAATTGGATTAGAATGATAAAAAAATGTTCCATTGTCTATTTAAGTGGTGGTTTGAATGTTGGTTTTAATGTAGCAAACATGGAATAAAAAAACAAGAAGGACAAGAAAGCTCAACTGGACAGAGGAACAGTGTTTACTGTGAGCCCAGTTAATGGATGAACACAAGGCCATCCTTAAGGGAAAATCAGGCCGGGTGTCACAGCACAGAAGCAGACGTGGGAGCTTATAGCGGTTAATAATAAATTATTTACGGTTCATTCCCCCTGCTTGTGCGGAAGCCTGCTATATTCATAAATGCATTTTTTTGAGCCTGCAAGGTGGGAATGTCCAGTGGAAACTAAATGAACTGCGACACATTAAGAGGTTCTGAAAGTGCTTTAATTGTTTGTGATCACTCTGCTTACAGAAGGTTGTGACAGACCCAAATCATCACTGCTGCGTTGATGCATTTCCCAGCTGCCAAATATCTTAATGTACAGTAGTGATTTAATTTCTGGCACTATGCCATTCCTGCGCTGTGTCGGAGATGTTATTGTGTCTCTAATAAAATCGGTCACAAACATGATCCCTGCACGATCTAATCTATAGTGTCTTATTAACTCACTGTCATCTATTGTCTGCAATGCATTTCTTCTCCCTCTTCATCTTTCTGCCATTTTCTCCTCTGCTAAAGAAACTCTTAAGCCTCTTAAAAGTCCTCATCCGTACTCCTAACAATTTTGACCTTAAGACCTCTTTTAAGGGTTAAGATGCTTTCTGAATTACTTTTTTCTTTATTAGGATTTTTTCTTGAATTTTAAGAGTAAACGCCCACATTTCTAAGAATTTTCTTAGAATTTTGTCACTAGGAGCTACTTTTTGCATTAAGATTCTTTAGGAATACGGGCCCAGGGCCCGTATGTATAAAACTTCTAAGAAATGCTCTTAAGAATAGTCTTAAGCTTTGACTTAAGTGTCAAAAAATACTCAGTAAAAAGTAGGACTTCTCTAAGAGTAGGAGACTTTTATAAAGCAGCTAAAAGCAACTTTCAGTAAAGTATAAGACTGATTCTTAAGTGCTGACTGAAGTGGCACTTAAGTGCTGCAAACTAAGGACTACAATGTTGTTAACCCAAAATGGCTGCCCTTAATCACTAATTAAGCCAATAGTGAACCAGCAAGGGTGAGGTCACAGCAGCATGACACCAATCATTTAACACATTTTTAATACTATTTGAATAAAGGGTGAATCTGTCAATTTTCCTTCAATACTAATTTGTGATAATTTGGCACAATGCAAAGCAATTAAAAAAAATACATTTAAATATTAAAGTTTCAGTGTCTTAATTAAATTATTTTATTATAATTACATTAAATATTTTGTAAGCGTATTGTGTAGTTGTGCCTGGAGTCAATTGTTTATTTGTGATAACACAATGAAACATTCCAAATTGTACAGACATAATTTTCAGCCAGGCTGTCATACAAAGAAATTATGAACACGTGAAAAAACAACAAAGGACAATTAAATATGTTGCAGACAATGTATGATTTTTTTTCTCCTGTGAGCTTTTTAGTTTTTCTAAAACCTGTAGCTGTAGTTTGCCCTTTTTTGTCACTTAATATTCAACAATATTATTGATCTCCTGCATTGACACCATTATATGAGAACTGAACTGAGCTGGACGATGACATCACTGTTTTCACCAGAGTGGCTGTATAGATAAATGAACTAAATAGATAACTAATGATTTTTACAATGGAAATTAAAGCTTTAACGTAAGTTTCTGCCAGGAAGACTAAATTATCACGTCACTTAAGTCCGCTCGGTAACGTTACAAAGCGGACCTAACAGTACTGATCCACTTGTCCGTGCGACACTTCTGTCGCGCCGCACTCCACTTTGGGGACGTTCGAAAAGTCCCTTGTTTGCCTTTTTATCTATCCAATCGTGTTCTAATACTTGTAGTATAAAAGATCGGTAGGCCTACTAACACACGAATGAGTTCGAAGATGTTGGCGCCTATATTCCCCTGCATCCTACCCATCACCACCAGAATGGTCCCTTCCCATACTGTCCCTCCCGGGGGTCCTTCATCTGTCCATACCTCATACCTCCCGGGGGTCGTCTGCGCCCCTGCCTTCATCCTCAGCCAGGAAATGCAGTTTCCGTACCCTCGGATCGCAAGTTACGGACGGGGTACGCCAAATAACTTTATAACACAATACGTGCTTGCAGGGCTGTTAATAAATGTATACTTTGTCTACAGAAATAAAAGTGACTTGAAAGAATTGTGTCAGATAAATACATTCTCTAAGTTTAGTGTTTTGTTCTTCCCTCATATTTTAAAATATTTAAAAAATATAAATATAAAAATATTTTCCTCATAATTTGATGGGTTTAAGCAAACTTGTAGGGTCATTTAAAAAAAAAAAAAAAACTCTGCACATCACTTTTGGTCACCACTGTATATTTGGTGTGGTCAGTGTCACAATTGTGCTATTCAAGAGCCTGCTAACTGTGGACTGAAGGGCCCCGAGTCATCACAGGTGCACTGCTGCATTCCAGTCGCCAAAAAATATAATTATTACTTTCATTTCATTGCTATAAAATTTCTTAAAGGTAAGTTAAAAAAATAATACCTTGATGATTCAACTTTTTTAGCATTTGATCAACTCATTTAACTACAATACATCATATTTTCGTTGAAAAGCGCAATGCTGCGTCCTCTCTGCTGCCATCTTGTTACTCCTAACTGGTTAGGAGACCTCTTCAGCTCTCTTAAATAATTTAGGAGCTGAGACCTAGTCTTAACACTTAGGAACCTTTATGAATCACACTTATTCTTAAGAATAAGAATAAGAGTAAAATGATGTCATTCTTAGAATTTTGACACACTTAAGACAAAAAATTTACTCTGAGTGGCTTTATACATACGGGCCCAGGTCTTTATGCTTTTCTTTAATTTCTTTTAATTTTTAACTTTAACTTTGCATCTTCACACTCCAGCACAGCAGGCGTTGCTATACATTTTGTAGTTAGTTTGCAAGCCGGCAGTAAAGTTACATATGAAGAAGAGATTGCTCGGGTCTTGATTTTCCAGATCTTTTGATGAAAAGAGTAGTATTTCAGAAATATTAATATATATATGAATTATACCGGGGCACCATGGTAATTGGGTATGTTTACGGGTTTTTTTTTTTTATTCTGTTTTTACAAAATGTATCGTGTCCCGGAAATGTCGCAATTCGTAAAATGATGGTGCTTTCTACGAATCAACTGACGATTCTTATTTTTTATGGAATATTGCAGTGAATATTGCATTCTTATATATATATTATCCATGCACATCATTATTTAACTTGTTTTATTCATGAGTTTCATAATCTTTAATCAAAATATCTTCCCCTCTCTCTTGCATCGACATCTCTTCTCTTCTCTGATGACGTGTTTAATCACGTGAGGGCGGGACAACCAAGTCAAATAAAATCAAGTCCCTCGCTAAAAAAAATTCTTGTTCGAGAAGCTGTTTCACTCAAATATGCATAACAATAGGGAAGAAAAGACTATCGCAACTTCCATATCATGCCAACTTTCAGCTGAATCTCAGTTAGAGAGAGATTCATCTAAATTACACTATATAATATCTAATTCTAAAGTTACACAAACAGTCTCTCCTTGTTCATGATTTATGTTTAAAATACATGAAGGGTGGTACTTTTGTCCAATGAGATTTTAGTGTTGGGGCGGCTCCTTGTCAAATCACAGAAATGAAAACCAAGCAATTCACAAAATGTAGTGTAGCTCACTGCTTATTATGGTCATGGTCAGTTAGTTAGTGTTAGTACAAAACCTCTGATTAGAATGAACGACAAGACTTTTATCACATTGCGTCTGCTTAGATTTGTCTTGTTACTTTTAGTGAAACAAAGTAATATCAGTCTGTTTTAAGTTTTTACAATATGTATGTTCTCCATAGTAATTTAAACCTAAAATTATTTTAAATGACGTGTTTTTTTTTTTTACTTGTTCTTAGAAAGGTCTTTTAAAAATGGGCATTTTTAAAGGAAGGAAGTTGCGATAGAATTTCCTTCCTTATTGTGAAATACTATATCCGAGTTAAATAGCTTCTAGAACAAGAAAAAAAGTAGGGTGGGATTTGATTTTGACCATTGCAAATAGATAGGAGGATTGTTAGGTTTTGCTAATGGTCGATCCCATGAAACTTACAAGATCTCCCGCCCTCGCCCCAAAAAAAACAAGTTTAGTTTGTGTGTCTGCCTGACTGGCTGTTAGAGTTTTAGCACGTTAGCATGACATCACAGCAAGTCGGACAGCATTTCTAAGCGGCATGTACCAAACTGTGATCACCGGTGATTGGTTCTGTGCGGAACTTGCTCATCTTAAAGTCAAGTCAAGTCACCTTCTTTTAACAGTATGGATTTTTTCAAAGCAGCTTTACAGTGATGATAGAGATTACCATAACAGATTGTTTAGGCTTTACCACAGCTCTAGGATAAAGTTATTGTCCAGCAAAAGTAAGTTTTGATTGATTCACTTCTGTTACGAAGATCATTAGTTATTAACTTAGGGGCCGCTAACAAGACACCGTTCTAACAGAAAAACCCTTAACGCGCTCCGGCCGCCCATCCGCATAAAACAGTGCCTGGTGTCTCGAGAACACACTCCCTGAAATAGGTTCGAAGGTGCAAACGATTATCCGTTTTCTCTGCGCAAACTCAAACCCGCGAAAACGCAGACGGCGCGCACATGCGCATCACGTGTTCAGTCGATAGGTATGCGCGTTTGAATATATGTGCGCAGGTGTGTAGTCCTTCTTCACAAATCAACCCTCAACAAACTACTTGTCTGGCTTAAAAAAGTATAATACAGAATTTTTATTTTTTCCACGTCTGCGTAGCCACGCGAACCAGAATTATCCCGACAATGTTTTATCTGTACAGAGGTAAAGGGAAGGAGGCCTTCACAGGGGAGAGACTAGTTGACACTTCAGGACACTCCCCCCCCACCCCCTTTTAGTCTCAAAATCTCTTATTATTATTCTACCTACTTATATTCCCATGGTTGCATATTTTCTTCTCTCAGGGAACAAACATCTCAATAACATATTCATTAAACTTTCTTTCCTAAGCTGGAAGCCAGGGTAGACTGCCTGGACATTCCTGAATCTGCTGAAGGGATTATTCTGCCCTTTTCTTGACAGCAGTTCTTCCTATGCTAATTCAGGTTATAGATCCATTTTTTCTGGTGGACGGGAAATCCTACCCGACCTTGTCACGGTACCATTGACAACTTGTAGAGATGGTTCTGGAAGCACTGTAAGATAAGCTCTAAGCAGTAATACCCGATACCTTGTGTCAAGATGATTTATGACCCTATGATTGACAGGTGGGCGGGGCTAACCTTTGACCTTCCGGAGGATGTTCCGGAGGCCCCTTTGATGTAGGGATTAACCTTTGACCTATCGATCGATCAAGTTGACAGTTGTCTTTGATCCGGGGTATGGCAGCTGTGGGGTATAATAATTTATTTTGACAGTTGTCTTTGCCCTGTTGACCTGGAAATGATCCGTCATTTTGCCAGTTGGTTTTGATCCGGGGTATGATATATCAAGTTGACGGCTAGTTTTGAACTTTTGACCCAGGTATAATAAGTTATTTTGACAGGCGTTTTTGATGTTAACATAATGAAGATAAGCTTTGATGATAATGGTTTGTCAGAAGTGACAGAAGGTTTGAGATTTATTGTCTTTGATGTTATTGGCTTTGAAAAGTCGTAATTCCCCACCACCCCCGGTATTTCCGAGCACATTGCCAGTGACAGTGAGGAAGTTTATGAGTTGAAACACATTGATCTTTAAAATGGTTATAAAATGTACATTTAATCATTTACAAAATATCTTACACATTGATCTTTAAAAGTGTATAAAGTATATTTTCAAAAAATCATCTTACCATTTCAGAGTACTGAAGAATTGGGTTAAAGTTGAAAAGAGTTCCTCTTTTGGAAAGAGTGCCTTTTGCATTTTGACAGTCTTTGAGCTAAATGTGTGTGACATCCGATATCCTGGCATTCCTGAAGCATACTATATACATTTGCTGTGTCTCTCTCTGTGTGTGTGTGTGTGTGTGTGTGTGTGTGTGTGTGTGTGTGTGTGTGTGTGTCTGTGTGTGTGAGACGTCACCCTATTCCTGCATCCCCCTGCTGGGGAGTGAAAGTGAGAAAATATCTCACACTAACTAAAGTTGAACAACATTCATTACAAAAATAAAATCATCTTACCTTTTCACTATGGTGAAGAATTGGTTTAAAGTTGACAGTCTCTGAGCTAAGTGTGTGTGTGTGTGTGTGTGTGTGTGTGTGTGTGTGTGTGTGTGTGTGTGTGTGTGTGTGTGTGTGTGTGTGTGTGTGTGTGTGTGACACCCGATATCCTGGCATTCCTGAGCACACTATATAAATGGGGATAGTGAGAAAAAGCATTGATCTTTAAAAGTATATGAAATGTACATTTACAAATATTTTTTCATACTAACTAAAGTTGAAAAACATGTAGCCTACATTTACAAATATTTCGCCCTAACTAAAGTTGAAAAATCATACTGTTCTTTAAAAGTATATAAAATGCACATTTAGTCATTCACAAATATTTTTTCATACTAACTAAAGTTGAAACACACAAAAAATAAAATCATCTTACTGTTTCAGAGAATTGGGTTAAAGTTGAAAAGTTGAAAAGTTCCTCGAGTGATTCCCTCTCACACCCCTTACATTTGACAGTCTGTGATTCAGAGGGGAGGGGTGTTCAGTGTTTAGGATGTGACATTGTGAATGTTTTTCCAGAATTTATTTCAAAGTATAATCTTAAAAGTTTAAATTAAATCTTTTATAATGAAAAGATTGTTTAAATTATATCTTTAACGTTTTAATACAGTCGTATCTTCTATTTATCTTTTGAAGATTACTGTAATGATTTTATTTAACGGTGACCTAAAGTATAATTTTTATTAATATAGCCATAATGATTTTTGTACTGTAACAGCATATTCTATCCCGTACACCTAAACACGACCATCACAGAAAACAGCATTTTTACATTGTTTTTACATACTGTTTTGCACTCACAGTTCCATAAATTAACTAATCTCCATATTTAAATTAAATGATTATAAATATAGAATAATAACAAGTATGTTACTAAAATGAATTCAAACAATTTAAATATAGTTTTAGCTAAATTAATTTTATATAAAAAGTATATAAATATAAAAATACCTTAAATTTTCATAGTGCCGAAGATGTAGTTCTTTATGCAATGATAAAAACAGTCCAAAGTCATAAACAAAGCCCTCCTGGTTCCTTCAGTGATAAACTACAGGGTGAAATGAATGCATGACCCCCTCACAGAGACGAGAGGAGTTACAGGACAGATGAACCTCTGGGATGTGCCAATGTCATCGCATATGTAAAGTTAGTCTGCTGTCCAAAGTTTTATTCATACTAAATTAATTTAAAAGCATAATATTAAAAGTTTAAATTAGATCTTTTAAAATTAAAAGACTGTTTAAATCAAAGCTTTAACGTTTTATTAAAATTGTATCTTTTATTTATCTTCTTAGAAGACTTATGTATGATATAAATTATTTTACATAAATTTAACCTAAGGTATTATTTTTACTAAACAGTTTAAAGCAATTTTAAAATTGTAAAGCAAAAACTGTACTTTGGTATCTTAGATCTTATACAAAAATATTTCAAACAGTATTTTTTGTCCATCCACATGAAACATGTTGTCAAAGTTTGTCACAATGTTTTTTGTTATGTTTTGTAGTTGTTGTTTTTAAGAAATCCCAGGACTCTACATTGCTCTTGTTTAGATTAAGTTGTATCATTTAGAAAACCACTGTATATTTTCCGAGAGGCGGTGTGCCTCTGCGGTCCAACACGCAGCAATTTTACTCGTCTTAATTCAAAGCATGATCTTACTTTTTCTACGGTAGCTATGATCTATTGCACGTATAAGGTGTATATCATTCTTTACTTTTTATTGTATCTCCCGAACTATCCTTAATCAGTGTGGAAACATACAGGGTGAAACCCTTTACTGAGAATATACTATCGGTTATCTACTCAAAATATATATGTAGAACTTTAAAATGTTAGCATTTGTTGATGCGACAGTTTGTCTGTAGGCTGCATGAACAGCCTTTGGGAGAGCTAATGATACTATAGCAGGAAAAATGCCCTTTGACCTCCTCCATTTTGGAGGCTTTTTTGTCAAATACCTTACAACTTAGACCTTAAGCAGCTATAGTAATTTATTGCCATGTGTAACCTGAAAAAAACAAGAGGTGATAAAAAATGTCAACGATGACCTACCGTGGACCTCATGGCTACGGCTGTGAGAGGACGCCATACTGAAAGGACATTGCGGACACACAGCTCTGACGTTTTCCAAGAGTATTTTGCCCAGCCTCTTCTGTATAAATAGCCAAGACAAATCATTTCTGGACCAAAAACTTTTGCACCCTCACTCCTCTTACCACCTCATCAAAAGACATGTCTAAAAGTGAGTATTGTCTCTATAATTCATTTATGCTACGGTGTTTTATTTAAAAAGATTGTTTATACATAAGGAAAAGACGGTATAATTCACTAGTGCTTTAAACGTCCTATTGCTGTTTAGCTTACCCTCCAGCATGCTTTGTTGCTCTTACACATTGTTATATGTTCTATATTTTGGCGTCATATATGTTTCAGAAAAAAAAAATATATATATATATTTACCCACATCCAATCACAGTTTACTGTAGTTGGCCGCTGCGGGATTTCCATAAAGGACTTTAAAATAAATGTTTTGGTTTTTATTCAGTTTTAAATCTTATTTAGATTATTTTAGTCAGACATGGTTATATGTGCATAGGCCTATTTAATTATTTAATCTGTATTTTATTTCTCTTCAATTACTTTTTAAATTTTGGTAGGCTACTTTTTAATTCTTCTTTTACTTTGTCTTTGATTTTAACTTTTAGCACTTTGCATGATAAAATTGTTTAAAATGTAAGCTATAAATATGAATGGCACAATGTGATAACCAAAATATATAAAAGTTAAGTCAAAGCTATTTATATAGCCTAGCGTTTTTCACAATACACATTCTCATAATTTAGTTATAGATTCTGACGCTGGGCTCCGTCAAGCGTCTTCTTTCAGATGGTTCTATATTTATGATATTATGCTCCCCTGAATGGAAAAGAACTGTAAACTTCATCAATGTACTGTAATGCACTGCTTTACTGCCTATAGGATGATTGCATGATTTTTTCCATTTAAAATAACATGGTCTTTCCTTTTCTCTCTCTCTCTCTAGAGACAGCAAACACTGCAGGACAATCGGGCATCCAAGTAACATGTTAGTGTGGTTTATATTTATTTTGAATGAGAAACATTATAGAGTGCAACAGGCGTTTTCTGGAAGTAAAAACACTTCCGGTAACTAGCGACTGTGAAAAAGGGGGGCAGGTACTCTATTGGGTGTATAATGAACAATTGACAGATGAACTGACAAATATTTTATGTAAACAGGCAAAATCTCTTCATCTGATGGTGGCCATGTGTTTTCGCCTATCATAACTGGTCTAACTCATGGCTCCTCCATTGACATCAACATGACTTCTGCCAAATCAAATGTACCGGCAAATTGTAAGTGTAATAAAACAGTTTCGCCTATGTAATGTATTAAATTAATCTTAATTAAACAGTCCGAGTTAACTATTTGGGACCAATTGGAAATTTACATTCTGATCTAACAGCGTCATGTACAAATTTGTCATGTTCCTGGATTATTTTACTATACTACATTACTATAGCCTTTTATTTACTGCTGATTTTATCAAAGCCACGAATTAACTCAATTCATGGTTCCAATAATAAAATAAATGAACAGCTGACAGATGAACTGACAGATATTTTATGTAAACAGGCAAAATCTCTGCATCTGATGGTAGCCATGTGTTTTCGCCTATCATAACTGGTTCAAGCTCCTTCGAGATCAGCACGACTTCTGCCGCATCAAATGTACCGGCAAATTGTATGTGTGATGCATGAGAAACTATTAAAACAGTTTTTCGCCTATGTAATGTATAAAATTAATCTTAATTAAGCAGTCGGAGTTAACTATTTGGGACCAATTTTAAGGAAAGTTACATTCTGATCTAACAGCGTCATGTACAAATTTGAAATATTTTTGGTACTATTGAATCAAGTTTTGTAGAATAAGCCATGATGAATTTATCTTATCTGGTGTCATGCTCCTGGATTATTCAGAATTATAACTATAGCCTTTTATTTTACGGCACTTATTTATTTTACTACAGATTTGATCAAAGCCAAATACTGTCCAAAAGGGGCGACTGGGAAAGAAGAGAAACAGGTCAATACAAGGTTAGATTCAATCTTTATATTCTTTGCCATTTTGCCTTCATTTTCCTGTTTTAATTTTTAAATGTTTATATTCTCAGATCATCAAGGGTTTCTGAAAGCAAACACCAGTCAGTTGGTTGAAAAAATGAAGAACATTGATCCAATCATTGACGATCTTGACTTGCACAATGAATCAGTTGCAAATGTTCGAGCGAATCCAACACGCCGGATGAAGATGAAGGAACTGCTGGACTGTGTGATGAAGATGAGGGAACTGCTGGACTGTGTGAATTGTGAAAGCATTGCCAAGGACCTGGTCAACGCTTTGTTCAAGCATGAAGAATATCTCATGAAGAAACTGCAATAACAACTGTTGTATTGTTTGGCATTATGTATTTTTTAATAATTGATTGGTGATGGAGTTTTCATTTTTGTATTGAGAACCAAGTATATTGTACAAGTGAGAAGAATCCAAACTGGGCACATAATAAACAGTGGCAAAGTTTATATTTCTTAAAGTTTTTAAGCTTAGATAACTTTAAATACATTTTAATGTTTTTTCATTCTACTCGACCTTATGATTATAATAATCAAATATAATGTATTTTTTTTATTACCATCAAATGAGAAACAACTTAACATCACATCAAGCTTTGTTGACGTAATTTTTACTGCTTCCTAAAGACAACACTTAATTCAATTTCCAGGAACAATAATTGAACAATTGCATGATACCATCCTCTGTGAACTAAAGCAAATGCACTAACATTAAGAGTCTTTACGGAGTAAAGGTTTTGTAAAAGATTAAATTATTAGATAACATTTGTTAAGGTTGTACTTGTTAACATAAAACGTTAAGTAAAATCCAACACGTGTGAATTGTTCGCCATAGATCCATAACACACATTTAGAAAGTAGATAGGATGGAATTTCTTTTGTATGCACTTTAAGTTAACAATTACCAAAGAATTCTCCCCTGAAGCGTTTATTAAATTGTCTAGAGTGAAATTAAAACATTACCGAATTCACGGGGTGTTTAATAACTTCAATAGTTATTAAGCATCGGCTGATTTAAGTTTTTCTTCAAACAATGGTAATTTTCTGATAAATCACTGTGTTTTGTTGTATGTGGATTAACTTCATTTACATAAGTAAATTGAACAAGCATCAAATATTGTTTTTGGTCTAATTAACATGAACATATTGAGTTAAGCCAAAATGGTGTTAAATGAAAAATATTTTTCATAAACTGACCAGTATTTTTAAAATGTAGTAAAACAATCCAGGAAGATCATTCAACTATTGTAAGAATCAAGATACATTTTTTTATGTTATTTTTAGTTGCTATCTTAAAAAGATCATTTACTAAAAAAAAATTATATCATCTGGACATATAAAACATATCCAAAAGAATTTTTTTAAAAATTTGATATATTTTGGATTTTATGAGTTGTGTCTCCTGAGATACGTTGCCTGATTAGGGTATAAAAAAGGACCATGCCATTAATCTGTTAACTGTTACTGCCACTGTATGTTTAAAACAACTCATTTGTGTAATCTCGACTCAAATGGATAAAGTAAAATGTTTGAAAGTATTGTGTTGATTTAACTCCATTTACTAATTATTTTGGTCTACTTAACTGAAACATGTTCTTTCAACATGACAATATTGAGTTAAGTCAGTTTAACGCAATGCATTGTGTCTGAATGAGAAAGCTAATACAACGGTGTTAAATGAAAAGTATTTTTTAAATAAACTGAACAGTATCGTAAAATAATTTCCGGCTGAATTCTCTCGGACGACATGCAGGACATGGTTATTTATGGCGTCCTGATGACGACCCCCACCGTACACACCAGGGGTGCGAGGGCGGGCCCACAATCGCAGGGGTGATAAACTCTACACAGAGCCCAGCCTCAGTTATCGCACACAAGCCGTATTTCCTAACCGCTGTGTATGCCGGTAACGCTGCTAAACCCTGTTTCGACGCTACGGACGGATGCTTCAACGACGTCGGATTCGAAATCGTAAAAACGCGACTGCGGGGGTACTACAACATCTCATTGATCAAAAGTGGAAGGAATTGATCAGAAGTTCCTGTTTGTCTGAGCCTGACGCAAACTACGCTTCTTCGACTCACGCTTCAGACCCAAAAACACAAGCTTACGAGCATTAAAGCACAAGGCCTGGACGATTGTGCTGCAAGGACTCGCTCAAGAGATTCCGGAAACTTTCACCATCAAACAGTTTCCTATTCGAAAATCTAGAAACTTCTGAAATGGCGACGCAAAAGCTGATGGAGAACGACTGCCCGTTGAATTCCGGCGATGCGGGACACAAGTATCATCCGGCGTGTGAGTGCGCCACGGGGAATGGCTGTCGTCTAAGAGATACGCTAGACTCTATGTTTAAAGACCATTTTAGAGACCAGATGGTTTACTTGATGCGCAGGATCATCGATGCTGCGTGTGATATGGAAAACGATTGTGCGCAGGATACCTAACGTGTCACAAATCTCAAAAAAGAAATGGATGTCATAAGAGGGTTAGTGGGGACATGGACCGATGTGACGCCCATGTTTTTTAACACCATAGAGCCGACCGGTGTAATCCTCAGAAAAGTTCTGGATGTGATGTGTGCATCTAGTGAAGAATTCACAGTCGACGAACTACTCGTTATGTGTACGTTTGTAACAGATCTCTGTGTGTCACTGGCGTCAAAAAATGCCAAAACAGATCTTGGTGAAATAGTTCAAGGTCTGGTCAGCTATATCCTAGACCAAGACATGGTAGCGTGCAGAGACTTTCCATTCTGGTTGGATTACAAATAAATGGAGTTATTGTCTACTTTATGTATATGTAATGCCGGTCTATCATAATTTTGTAAAGAAAAATACTGTTGAAATAAAAGATTGTAGGTGTCACGGTGTGGGTTCATGTCTTGTTCCTGTCTGTCCCGTGTTTCCCTTGTCTTGTGTGAACTTTAGTTATTTCCTGTGCTGTGTCATGTTTTGTAGTCCTCTGTAGTTTTTCTAGTTTATAAGTATCCCCAGGTGTTTCTGATTAACCACGCCCTCTTGTTATCTTGTTTAGCTCGTTTACCCCTGTATTTAACCCCTGTGTTTCAGCCCTGTCTTTGTGAGTTGTTAATGTTGTAATGGTTGCTGTTTCCGTGTTCCTGGTCTGAGTTTCTTTTGTTTGTTTGTTTTATTAATAAATGTGCTTGCATTTGGATTCACTTCTCGCTTCATTCTTCCTGCAACGTTACAGTAGGCCTACCACTTAACTCATCATTCTTTGCGACCGTGTCGGAGCTTTGGAGTTTCACAATTTTATAATAAAATGGTATTATAAGTCTTGATTCTTGCACATTAATAATTTAATGAATAAATACTAGATGAGAATATTTAAGAGATTAAATATTTCAGAGATCCTATGGATTTCCCCTTCCCATCATGCTGGATAGGGGTGTACAATTTGAAATAAAACGTTATTTATGTGTTTTAACAGCAAGATAAAAAATCGTTGACTTGTTCATGTTTATATTTAAAAGAGTTTCTGATATGTGTTTCACTATAAAGTGTAGACCATGCTAATAATAATTAAAGCGGATTTAATAATTATAAAACAACTACTTTGGGGATGCATTGGATGCGACAAAACCAATAAGAGTATTTACCGAGTAAAGATTTAGTAAAAGGTTATCTTATTAGATATATTTGTAAAGGTTGTTGAACACAATCACTAAATAAACGAAACAATTGGATTATTTGAACTTGATAGTTTTGGACTAAATTAAGAATGTTAACCTGATTCAACTAAATGGCATTGAATTAATCTTATGTAATAAACTTAAGTTTACTGAAATAAACAATGTTAATTAAATGCAACATTACCCTGTAGAACCTGTTGACATAAAAAGTTGAGTAAATCCACCATATGTTTTCCAACAAAATGTTGATTAAACATTAAAAGTTCAAAACGTATGGATGGATCGCAATAAGCTCTGTAACAAGCATTTAGAAAGTAGCTAGGATGTATTTTATTTTGAGCAGAGTTTAAGTGAAGTTTTACCAACTATTAAGATGTTAAAGTTCAGTTATAGACCTTTAGCGCATTCAAATGTATTGAGTTTTTCATTGAGTAGCCGAATTCAGGGTTGTTCAATAGTTATCAAGCCCCCGCACTTGGTGAGATTATTCAGAAAAAGCGACAAAAGTAATTGTCTGATAAATCATCGTACACGGATGCACTGTGTTTTGTTGTATGCAGAGATTTTGAGGGTCACTCAAAGATGTCTTAATTCTTTATTTTGGTGTATTTTTTAAAACATAGATAGATGTTTTACACGACCTAAATAGATGTTTTACAAAAAAAATATCAGAGATCCTTGTGCGGTATTCTATAGCCGCATAAGGGGTAAAATATACATTTAAGACCTATTTAAAGGTATAATATAATGTAAATGTCTCAAGTGAAGATGATGGTTTGAACCATCATTTTATTAAATTACACCAATTCCTGTGAATACTGTCATATATGAACAAAGAGAAGACATAGAGTTCACTAACATTACCGCTAACTGTAGGAAACAGATATCCAGGGGAAAGTGTAAAGAAAAACACCATCCAAAACATTACAATCACACCCGGCGATACGATAAGTGTTACGATAGTGTTGTTAAAATGAAACCGCGGTAAACAATTTAAGAACACTAGCGCTGTTAAACATGCGGTTCAAATAACAGTGTTCAGTATAAACAAGAATCCAACTCTAATGCGACTGAGCTCGTTTCACATATAACTGTTGATAGTTAGGTATAATCGTTAGATAATTTATCAAACAATTGAAATTTACGATATGTTAAAACATTTTGATGATGAGACCAAAAACTGCTTACCACATGTTTTCATAGCTTACCGTCTGTTTTCTGGATCAGACCTAAAACTCTGGTGTCAAAGTATTGATGTGAACGGAATAAAAAATGAATCATCCCACCTTACACGCAAAAATACCGCTCATCAGCGGTAATTCATTAGCTTAACAGTTGTTTAGCGACATACACAACATAACTGTGTATCTATTACCGTGCTGTGAAAAAGTGCAATAATTAGACGAGTTTGAAGCGTAATAGTTTTATAGGTAACAGAAAAACAGCAATACTCATCTTTCATGATGATGTTTCGTAGACATAGCAGAAATATGTTCTAAAAGAAATTTGATTGGTTTAGTCTTAAACAGTCGCATAGAAGAATTTAATTCAATTTTTGATATAATGTTTTTCATAAACTCCTATATGTTTGACCACGCTCGTAGACTATAGTTTTTGCAAACTGTACTAAAACAAAAAGAAACATGATGCAAACGGCATAATCGACTAGTAGCAAGTGGCTTTCCCGTATTTGTTTTAAATGGTTCGTGCCGTATTTACTTTTTTTGCAAGTTGGCCTCTAGAATTTACTTTTGTGCAATTTTATCAGCCGTAGTGCGGGACTTTGTTTAACAGCCTCGAGCTTTAATGAATATGCCTCTCTCAGTGCAATAGTCAGTTGTGATTCTGCTGTAATAGTTTAAGTGTAACACAACACCCCCTTACTTTTTGCATTAATACTTTGTGTGATTTCACATCGTAGATAGAGGGAAAGTTGCACTAAACAAAGTATCAATTTAGTTATCAAACAGAAATACTATCGCTTAAATTATTAATGTCATTTATTCCTATAAACACTGTTGACGGCTCTCAAAGCAAAGTCTTTACCTAAAACACATACAGTCTAACATTCAAAATGTGAAACAGTGTCGTCTGCTATCTGAATAGTAATAAAACCATCATTTGCAAACTTTTGTGTATTTGTTATAAACGATGCTTTTCAATCCTCTTTTCTTAGTGATTTGGTCTTTTTAATCTTACATGGATGTTTTGGACATGGGTGATTCCTGTATAAAGATTATGTTTTAAAGGTAGGCCATAGTCTTTACAAGCGTGTGACAAAATATGTTATATAAATATCGCTACGGTGTGACAAAATATGTTTAAGCACAACTATGTACACCCATACTAAGCGGGAGAATATCTAACTGTCGCTTGTGAACATTGCATTATCTGATTATTTGGGTTCAGGGAACATCATTAGCTCATACATCTCTTTAATTTGTGCTGGATGTAAAAAATAAAGGTTAATAACAACCAAACAAAAACTTTTAATCAGCATGAAACCATAATATTAATAAATACAATATGGTTTAATTAAAGTTTGATAATGACTTGGATATTATTTTCTTTTAGTAAAGCTATGCCTGGATCAGCCAACACAGAGTTTTGCATTGTGGGTGAGACCGCACAAAAGATTACACCAATATTAGCTTTCTCGAACATTGCACAATTGCACTATGCCTGAAACTTAGTAATCAACATGCATTTCTAGGTCTGTCAAAAAATCATCTGTTATCATGGTTTAGTTGTATTTTAAAACATTGCTTTTTCTTAAAAAACATGATTATCTTGTTCATCGTGTAATAACTCCATATTTATCAGGCTGATATTTGTAGAAATAAGCAAAGTAAATGTATAAAACAAAAGAACCAGTTAATGGCCTTGCGTCCGAACACAACAGGTATGTAAAGACTCAGGGGCGGATCTAATCCGTGGGGGAATTTGCATATCATAATTAATAATTGGTAATTAATAATTATTCATACATGTTTGGATTAGATCAGTCTTACATGTTAATAAATCTCCCGCTAAGGGATGATGTGTCATTTTACCTGCATGCATGCATGTGTATCCCTGCAATTAACCACAAGTTGATTGTAATTAATTACACGGACCACGTCTTACAAAACAGGAAAAATTAATTAGCTCAATTGTCAGAATAATATTTGTGGGGATCCACAATATCATCCTACTTTATAGGATTTCAGGAAACGCAATTCTGTGGCCACTAGAATTGGGTTTTCTGCCCTATAAACCAAATACTCTTTAAAGTATCTTTAATTTGTAAAGCTTGTAGCTTAAGTTAGACCTTTGGCACTTAAGGGACTTAGAAAATGAGCAGAGGCAGTACATCAATCAAATGAATATAATGAATTTAATAAGGCAGAACTACTTATGTATTTACTACGTTACAGGAATACATGTATTTACAAACATTAACAGACAATGACAACAACGCGGGGCGTTTGGACAATGGATACACGTGTGAGAGAGAGAGAGAGAGAGGGGGAGAGGGAGTGAGAGAGAGAGAGAGAGAGAGAGAGAGCATTGGCAACATTCACCCTGACAGTCACCTGTCTGTAACAACACGAAAACATCATCTTACTGCTTCTTAGAAGCTCTATAAAGAGATATACTTGCACAAGTTTCACGGTCTCCCTATGTCGCGGCATTCCTGCACGGCCCTGTCTGGCCGCGTGCGGAGTCCTTTAGGAAGCGTCACGTGGTGCTTCTTGGCGCGCGTGTTGAACGGAGGTTCAAAGTCTTTGGGGTAACATTACCAAAGGAAAATAGTTCGGCTAAGTTCGTTTCACTTCGTGGAAGTGAACAGAGTCGACTACGGAAAACAAAACTTTGACTAACAAAGAAAAGAAATAAAGATTTCTACGGTGGAATCACGCGGAGTTAACGTTACATCTTTGCATGGCTGGTGAAGAAGCGCGCGTGCGTCTCTCGGTCCGGCGCGTCACGTGGTCAGATGCGCGTGTTTCTCCTTCAAAGCGAGCGCGCGCTCGTTTAAAGGTCCCTTGTAGATGGATTTGCTGAAGAGATATGTCACGCGGTGTTCGTTTCACTCGTCGAATGGAATTAAACACGGAGACTTATCTAAGACTGAAATACACAAACTAAACTAGAAACAAATAAAAGAAAGGCGAAGAGCTCGCCCGGGGGCGAGACGTTACATTATGACACGAGGACGAGAGGTAAGAAAAGAGCGGAGGGGGGAAGCCTCATTTATCACCTTGGAGAAATCCAGCCTCTTCCTGTTGGCTTGGCCAATTAGAGGATTGGAATTTCACAGGCGGGACTTTGGTTTTTATTGCTCTTTGTCTAAGAGAGAGACATTTGAAACCCTAATTTCGTCGGGTGTTTAAGAGCAGAATCTTCACAATTATTATAGTCCTATGTGTCACAAAGTTTTAGCAAGATGTGATATAAATGGCTAAATGTGGAACGAAGATTGGAGCTCAGAGAATCCAAACTTGCCTCACATGGAGTTGGTTACTCATAGTTTGCAAAGTTTGAAACCTTATCCCATTAGAGTTGTCGAGAAACATGGACCAAACCACAAAAAGGCAACTCATGAAATAGGGAACTTAGATACATTGTTCATACAATTCTCAAATGGATATATAATAGCGTATATATATATATATATATGAATGCAGGATTCATTTCTCCTCCTTGGTTAGAATTCAGAGAGAGCCACAGTTCTGTGAACATTCCTTTGGGTCGTAAACGCTGTTATCTAAGAACTCCAGTGATGTTAGTTTTGGTCTCTTTTCACTCCAAAGATGGAAAACATAGTAAACTATATTTTACTGGATATTACTGTACGTATTCTGATTGATCACACCGAAAGCATTCTGGAGGTGTCCAGAACTATGTGTACAAGTTATGAGAATAGACAGTTATATTTAAAAATGCCTAATGAAGGTATTTATAATTCACTTTAAGCTACGATAAAATCATAGTCATTCCAATGTGGCATGGGCAAATGGACACACATAAAAACACATTGAATATATCTGGTTAAATGTCTTTTAAAAAGAGAAGTTTCTTTTGGATCCTTCTTTGGGACATTCCAGTCAGTCATAAAAATGTCTCGTAACTGGACACCACGCTCTGTCCTGAGCGGGCTTCACTTGTGGGGGATGCGTGTGTGGTTGTGAGTGTGTGTGTGTGTGTGTATATGTTAATTTACATCCAGGCTTTTTGGGCCTGAAGGCTTTGGGATTTTCGCTAGGATGTATTTAGTTATTCAGATTCACCTCGCCCAGTCCCTACAGGTATGAAGATATGTTTGGTTTTAACTTTTTATTCTAACTTTAAAGCTAGATTATCCTTTGAAAAGGTTAATACAGTATTTGATTTTTGGGGGAACGTTGCAAACTAGCGTCGTTAAACTTAATCTTTGGTTTTTAAGGGAAATTAAGTATTCTTGGGAGACCCCTTGACCCCTGAAGTTATGACTTCTGAAGATCCCTCACGTGTAGATTCACTCGGTTGAAAAATGCTGTTTTGTAATTTACACATCTGAAATTAAAGGTACAGTAGCTTTTTAAAAAGTATTTTATTAGCTAAAATCAATGTCTTTATTCATAAATATGATCTCATTGGTGTAAAATTAGCCCTGCCAATGATCTGACTTATCCTCATAAGCGAAGAATTTCTTATCTTTAATTACATGGTACGGCTAAGTCCATGGAGACCGCCATGTCGTTCCGCCATCTTGAAAACTATAATAGCAGAGAGGGACAAAAAGCACTAGCCAACCTCAACGCGTTTTCGTTCAGAGCCGGCTGACTGAACCAGAGACTGAACCCCGCTGAAGCGCCCAAGGAGGTCAGTGAGAGGCGCTTGTTGTCACTCCCCCGGCAAATTTGAAAGGCTGCACTGCGCTGTACTTCATAATGCAATCCTTGTAACCAAAAAGCATAAACATTTTATTTAAAAGGAAACGTGACCGGCAAATTCAAAACGAGGGTAAATATTATCTTTTCCCTGGTGGATAGAGCTAATGAAGGAGAAAGACTTTGAAAGGGACTCCAAAGTCCTGCTTTCTTCTCGACAGGTAAGTCAATGTTATGGTCTAAATGACACACTTTTTTTCATTGCTTGATTGTTTAATTTATTATATAGGTAGCGTAACAGTAGAACATGTATAGTTAAACTCGATGATGTGCTATTGGAAGACATGTCGTAGCTTCGTGACACATAACGGCTACCGTAGTTGCAACACGCTTTTGAAAAAGCGATGCGCTAGAGAGCACTATTCGTTTGAATGCAAAATACAATTTCACCGCTAGATGGGAGAAATTCCTTCACAGCGTACCTTTAAGGACTAAATCCTCCAAAATGGAGGAGGTCAAAGGGCATGTTTCCTGCTATAGTATCATCAGCTTTCCCAAAGGCTGTTCCAACAGACAAACTGTCGCATCAACAAATGCTAACATTTTAAAGTTCTACATATATATTTAAGTAGATAACCGATAGTATATTCTCAGTAAAGGGTTTCACCCTGTATGTTTCCACACTGATTAAGGATAGTTCGGGAGATACAATAAAAAGTAAAGAATGATATACACCTTATACGTGCAATAGATCATATAAGATCATGCTTTGAATTAAGACGAGTAAAATTGCTGCGTGTTGGACCGCAGAGGCACATCGCCTCTCTGAAAATATACAGTGGTTTTCTAAATGATACAACTTAATCTAAACAAGAGCAATGTAGAGTCCTGGGATTTCTTAAAAACAACAACTACAAAACATAACAAAACACATTGTGACAAACTTTGACAACATGTTTCATGTGGATGGACAAAAAATACTGTTTGAAATATTTTTGTATAAGATCTAAGATACCAAAGTACAGTTTTTGCTTTACAATTTTAAAATTGCTTTAAACTGTTTAGTAAAAATAATACCTTAGGTTAAATTTATGTAAAATAATTTATATCACACATAAGTCTTCTAAGAAGATAAATAGAAGATACAATTTTAATAAAACGTTAAAGCTTTGATTTAAACAGTCTTTTAATTTTAAAAGATCTAATTTAAACTTTTAATATTATGCTTTTAAATGAATTTAGTATGAATAAAACTCTGGAAAGCACACTAACTTTACTGTGACAGTGTACCCCAGAGGCTCATCTGTCCTGCATCTCGGGGCTCAAGCATTCATTTCACCCTGTAGTTTATCACTGGAGGAACCAGGAGGGCTTTGTTTATGACTTTGGACTGTTTTTATCATTGCATAAAGAACTACATCTTCGGCACTATGAAAATGTAAGGTATTTTTATATTTATATACTTTTTTATATAAAATTAATTTAGCTAAAACTATGTTTAAATCGTTTGAATTCATTTTAGTAACATACTTGTTATTATTCTATATTTATAATCATTTAATTTAAATATGGAGATTAGTTAATTTATGGAACTGAGTTAGTATGAATGGGTTCTAACAACTTAGAAATTATATTAAATGATTTATTTATTTTTATTTATTTATTTTGGAAAATGTAAAAATGCTGTTTTCTGTGATGGTCGTGTTTAGGTGTACGGGATACAGTACAAAAATCATTATGGCTATGACTATATTAATAAAATTATACTTTAGGTCACCGTTAAACAAAATCATTCAAAAGATAAATAGAAGATACGACTGTATTACAACGTTTTTATTAAGACTTTAAATCATTCATTGAATTGAAATCTTCTTTTATTTTTCTCACTGTCCCCAGCAATACGGAGGGTATCATGTAACACACACACACACACACACACACACACACACACACACACCCATTCCTCCTCCACTCTGAATCACAGAGTGTCAAAACGCCGGTGTGGGAGAAAAACACTTTGGGATATTTTGTATCAAAACTTTAAACTTATTGCATCTTTGTAAATACATTCATACCTTATATGGACAATGATGTGTTGGGATTTACTTCTTCAATTCTCTGAAAATGTAAGATGATTTTCTTTATTTTGTGTTCATCTAAAACAAAACTAATTGGTGCACTGTGTTTCAGTAATTTAGAAAAGATGTTTATTTTTAAAATGAACGATATAATCATATAATTTATATACTTTTAAAGAACAGAATGTTTTTCAACTTTTTCAACTGCTGTTAGTGTGAAAATATGTGTCATTATTAGAAAAACTCTGAATTATTATATTTGTAAATGACTAAATGTAAATTTATAAACATTTCATTTATATACTTTTGAAGAACAGAATGTATTTCAACTCTACTTTGGGTGAAAATATTATATTTGTGAATGACTAAATGTAAATTTTACAAATATTTCATTTATATACTTTTAAAGAACAGAATGTGTTTCAACTTTAGTTAGTGTGAGATATTTTCTCACTTTCACCGTCCTCAGCAATCCCCTCTCCTCTGGAATATGGAGGGAGATCCTGTGAAGCCCAGTGTCAAAGTTCAAACATAAAACCTTCACAACTTCCATTAAATCAAACCCTTATACCCATGAGGCCAGACACATGGCGGTAGATTTACTTCTTCAGCCCAGGTGAAAATGTATTTATTTATTTATTGTTTTGAAAAGATATTTTATTAACCATTTCATTAATATAATTTTAAAGATCAGTGCTTTTCAACGTTAGTGTAAGATATGTGCCATTATTGGAAAAAATCTCTTTTTCTCACTATCCCCATTTATATAGCATACTCAGGAATGCCAGGATATCGGGTGTCACACACACACATTTAGCTCAGAGACTGTCAAAATGCAAAAGGCCGGTGAGAGAATCACTCGGAGGAACTCTTTTCAACTTTTCAACTTTAACCCAATTCTTCAGTACTCTGAAATGGTAAGATGATTTTATTTTTGAAATAATTGCTTCAGTAAGATATTTATTTTAAAGGAATTAATGTTTTTCAACTCTACTTAGTGTGAGATATTTTCTCACTTTCACTCCCCAGCAGGGGGATGCTGGAATAGGGTGACGTCTCACACTCACAGACAGACGCACACACTTAGCGCAGAGACCATGCCTGTCATGCGCTGGTGTTTGAGAGACACACACACACACACAGAGACACAGCAAATGTATATAGTATGCTTCAGGAATGCCAGGATATCGGATGTCACACACATTTAGCTCAAAGACTGTCAAAATGCAAAAGGCACTCTTTCCAAAAGAGGAACTCTTTTCAACTTTAACCCAATTCTTCAGTACTCTGAAATGGTAAGATGATTTTTTGAAAATATACTTTATACACTTTTAAAGATCAATGTGTAAGATATTTTGTAAATGATTAAATGTACATTAGTAGTTCTAACCCGCCACCTTGTGTCAAGATGATTTATGACCCTATGATTGACAGGTGGGCGGTGCTAACCTTTGACCTTCCGGAGGATGTTCCGGAGGCCGCTTTGATGTAGGGATTAACCTTTGACCTATCGATCAATCAAGTTGACAGGTGGGGGGGCTAACCTTTGACCTTCCGTGGTCCTCCGGAGGTCCTTTGATGTAGGGATTAACCTTTGACCTATCGATCGATCAAGTTGACAGTTGTCTTTGCCCTATTGACCTTTGTATTATACGTCAAGTTGCCAGTTGTTAGGGTTGATCTGGGTTTGACAGTTGTCTTTGATCTGTATTATGATGGATGATTTTGCCATTTAGTTTTACCCCTATTGACCCCCGGGGACTTTTTGCTTTGGGAAATTCCCTCCACGCCAGCTGTGTCGGGGTTAGTGAGAAAATAATTTTTCTAATGTTACATATAGATTAGAGTTATCTTTTCAAAACAAAAATAAAATCATCTTACCGTTTCAGAGTTGAGGATCTTTTGAAAAAGTTGAAAAGAGTTCCTCTTTTGGAAAGAGTGCCTTTTGCATTTTGACAGTCTTTGAGCTAAATGTGTGTGACATCCGATATCCTGGCATTCCTGAAGCATACTATATACATTTGCTGTGTGTGTGTGTGTGTGTGTGTGTGTGTCTCTCTCTCTCTCTCTCTCAAACACCAGCGCATGACAGGCATGGTCTCTTCGCTAAGTGTGTGCGTCTGTCTGTGAGTGTGTGAGACGTCACCCTATTCCTGCTGGGGAGTGAAAGTGAGAAAATATCTCACACTAACGTTGAAAAGCACTGATCTTTAAAATTATATAAATGAAATGGTTAATAAAATATCTTTTCAAAACAAAAAATAAATACATTTTCACCTGGGTTGAAGAAGAAAGCTATACAGTTATGAACGGATGATCAGAAATAAAATCATCACTGTGGTGAAAAATAAAAATCAGCTTAGCATTTCAGAGTACTGAAGAAATGGATTAAAGTTGACAGTCTCTGAGCTAAATGTGTGTGTGTGTGTGTGTGTGTGTGTGTGTGTTTCCGACACCGGGGGATGTATCCATGGAGCATCGTTTTCACCTGTTGTTCTTCACGATTCATACTAATTTATGGTCGCGAGCATATCCTGAAAAACAACAACTGTGTAGCAAGCCTCAAAGGAGCCGGTACCGCTGTACGTCGCAGTCTGGGTAAATAACAGTGCCAGTTCACCCTACCGATACGCTTTCCAATTAAAAACATCGTATCTCAAGAGAGGAGTGTCTCTTTTGTGACAGTTTTGACCTTCTATCCATGAAATACGGCAACAAATGCTGGATAGATCTCTGAGAAACGACCTCTCTGTGAACTCTCCTGTACCATTCATAGAACACGCACGCCATCTAGCGGACACACATAGTTCTAGCTTTTCCCATACATTTTCATTGCATCTCAGAATGTATATAAAGAGGTGACGAGTCGAACCCCTGGCAAACCATATCTTGTCCAAACTTCAAGACTGTGCAGCTCAACTCATCAACATGCAAAACAGTAAGTATTTTCTCTTTATAATTCTTTTATGCTATGGTGTTTTTCACATATGGTGTAAAACAATAGATATCATTTTTAAAATATGAGCATTATATTCATAAAGTATGATTATTAAAAATATTTGCGGTACAGATATTAAGTATCATAAACTATGATTTTAAAAATATCAGTCTGTTTATCCATGCATATGTACATTAGACTATGGTGTTTTACATACCGTGTTTTAAAAATTCACATCAGTCTTTATTTCCATGCTATGTTGTTTTAAAGATTGTTTTTCACATGGGGTGAAAAACAGTAGATATGATTTTTAATAATATGCAACATCGCATTCATTTATCATAAAGTTTGATTTTAAAAATATGGACCATTGGTGATTTTAAACACATCAGTCTGCATATCAATGCTCATGTGTATTAATATGAATTATCATTTGATGTAGTGGGTATGTGAAAACTTTTTATGTGAAAAAGCTTTTATTATGAAAATCATGGATCAGCCGTCGGCTTACAACAACATACTTCACACTTCTACGAATGTATTTGTGTGTTATAATGCAGCGCTATCTCAACATCTTTTAATGTGAAAAGACGGTGATATATATATAGCGTTATAATTTAGTAAACCGATGCTAGAACGTAAAGTAAACTCGTGCTAACCATGTGGCATGCTGTTAGAACATTGTGTTGGTTAGCATCTCGTGCTACACTGCTAACGGGTCTCACACATCGTTATGGGGGTATATCATTTTGCTTTTGTCTGTATATGTTTCAGAAAAACATTGCTGATGCTTCTGACGGTATACTGGTAGATATTTTACCATAAAATCATCGTTTTAAACACTTTCTGAAGCGTCGCATTCAGGTATGGAATGGATATGCTTGCCCTAATGCCTTGAGCACAAACAACATCCAGTTCAAAGACAAATAGCGCCCCTACCCCTCCGGGGGTATAAATGACATCCAGTTCACAAGCAAATAGCGCCCCTATCCCTCCGGGGGTATAAATGACATCCAGTTCACAGGTAAATAGCGCCCCTAGTGTCCTGAAATGATATACCATGTCACTCTTATGGTTGGAGATGGTTTTGTTTTAATCTACCTATTTAAATGTTGATGTGATTCATAAATGTTATTCATTTTAAAATTATAGCTGTGTGTGTGTGTGTGTGTGTGTGTGTGTGTGTGTGTGTGTGTGTGTGTGTGTGTGTGTGTGTGTGTGTGTGTGTGTGTGTGTTTGTGTGTGTGTGTGTGTGTGTGTCTGTGTGTGTGTGTGCGCACGTCATCAACCATATAAAACGGACCACCATGCGGCTTCAAATCATAATATGTTTTTTCCCCTCAGATTCAAACGTCGAGCTGAACGCATTTGATGGCATATGTGAGAACTTATTTTCTATTCTTTATAAATTAAAATCGACCTATTTTTTATGCATCTTTATTTATTAATTTTAATTTATTTTAAGTTTCACTTATTTTTTAATTCACAGTGCCTACTCATGGGTTTGATACAGACAGCGCTGCAGATGGTAAGAACAAGATCCACCTTCAACGTAATGTTTTATGTTTACGGAAATCTAACGTTTTATTTATTTTTATAGATTTCATCCAATTCGTCACACAGCCTGGATTCCCAGTGGTCGACCTTACTCAAGACGAGGATGAACAACGCACCGTCGTCGTAACAGATAGACGAGACGTAATCGGGGATCAAATAGTTCCTACCCCCACAGCTTTAGACCAACCAAAGGAAAAGACTAGAAAAACAAATTATTTTGTACCCCAAAACAGCCCTGAGCTGTTTTATGGTGAGCCTATCTACATGTATTAACATTTAAACTCAAATTTGTCATACCATTATGATTGATTGTTATATTTCCACACAACAGGTTCGGATAGAAGCCATGATGATGATGATGATGATGGCGACGTGACTGGCTGGGGTGTGACTCAACTCCACGCTTGGGATCAGAGCTCTTGGACGAGCGAGCGTGGCGAAGCGTCGACCTCGAACGCCGGTCAGACACCATTTCATTTTCACCAATCGTCGGAAGAGGAAGAGATCGATGTTGAAGAAGTAGCGCTGAGCCCTCAACCGCTCGATGAACCATCCAACAATACCTCTCTGATTCGCGAGCTCATTAATTCAGTAGATGCATCTCGCAGTGAGTTTCGCGAGGCGTATGCGGATATAAACAGGAAATTTGATGCGATTTTTGAAAGGGTGGGCGAAAACCGTAGCAGAATAGATGCCTTGCGTAGCGAGCTAAGGTCCTCTAACATCGAGATACATAGCAGATTTGATCTTCAGGATCGTTTTTTTCAGAATGTGAGCGATGAAATATTTCACCGCATCCGTATCATCCAATTAATCATGGATGAGTATTCTGATAGAAACGAGCATATGTCAACGCAATACCAAAGTGAAACGCTGCTCAGGCTTCGTCTTATACACAACGTCATAGATGAGATGTCTGAGTACATTTAATAGTTTACTCACAATCCATTTTGTATTCCTTTAGATCATGTATTGATTTTATACTCTTTTGATTTTATATACTCTTATTATTATATTTCATGTATACGCTATGCTATTTTATGTATGCTTTGATATGCTCTATGATTTTGTAATATCTCATGTTTTATACTCTGTGATTGTTTTATACTCTGTGATGTTAGTCTGAATTTCAAAATGGATGGATCAAAATACTTTTTTACAGACGCTCGTCAATCAGACCAATCTGACACAGAACTGTCTCCAGAGGAGCTTGAAACGATAAGTATGCTTCCAGATTCTTTAGAACAGTATCTTAATGTAGAATCGTCACACCCACCTGCTGATTTGGATCTTTTTGAATTAGCCGTAAATCCAGATATGAATCTCTATGACCCACCCGTACAACGCGGTGCAGGGTTAAATACCCCACCCACTACCACCGAACCAGTCCCAGATCCTGATGACGATAGTGTAGAACATCCTACCGGCGATGATAATACTCCTACACATGATCGATTAAGCCCCCCCGACATTGACGCGTTGATTCGGCGGGGTGGGTTCGTTAACGGATATCACGTTTTACCACGACCTCGTTTCAATAGTGTATCGTTAAGAAGGACCATGAATCTGAGAGCAATCAACTCTACAGATCTGGCCGATTATCATCGTCGCTTACACGACACGCTGAGCGAGATTGTTACTTTCGCTAGAGATTTTGGGGGGGACGTACCCGTGATCAATTTGACCGTGTCAGCCTCCAGTCTCCAAATACCCATCAACGCTGTTTTAACCGATGGAAATAATTATGACCCTAATTTGCTTTACGATCAAATTGAAAAAGTTTTACAGAGCGACGAACAGTTATTATCGGACCAGGCCGTGGAGATAGAAGCTACCGTTGTTATGAACAGGCACGGTGGTGGCCGACGTAAACTCACGGATCTGGCCATTGAGGAAGTGATCAAAAGAAAAAAATCGAGTTTATTTTCCCCCACAAATATCTCAAATAATTTGTGTTTCTCCATCTGTCTCGCCCGTTTTCTTAACCCACAACAACCCGAGAGTGAGTTAGAAAAACTGGCTACCACCATCCAAAACAGTGCAGGCTTCTCAATCCAAGATCCAATTGCTTTTAGCGACATAGTCTCGTTTGAACGAGCGCTAGACATTAAAATTGTGGTATTTCACAGATCTAATGCCATGGTCCTAGAAACGTACAAAACTTGCGACGAACCCCATCCGAAAACGGTGTTCCTCTATCTCGATAACGGACATTACTACATGATCTTGAATTTACCGTCGTTCATCGGTTCGCAATACGTATGTGAATTCTGCTACAAAAGTTACACCAAACGCAGAGACCATCGATGCAAACACGTCTGCAACATATGTTTCGACTCAGAATGTTACACCTACCCTAAAACGACCATACACTGTCTAGATTGCATGCGTTACTGTAATTCGTACTATTGCTTCGAAATGCATAAAAAAAACCCACCTCCTGGTCAGGAAAACCGCCCTAACCCTAACCCTAACCCCGCCTGTAATCTTATAAAATACTGCAAACTATGCAACAGACGTTACCAGGTTAAACCGGGAAACAAGAAAACCCAACACATATGCGCTCCGGACAAATGCGTACATTGTCGCGAAATTCTGGTGGATGAGGGAGAACACCAATGCTTCATACAACCCCTAGTGCCTAAGGAATTTTGCGAAAAATACATTTTCTACGATTTTGAAACACGTTATGAAAATGGGAGGCACGTGGCTAATTTTGTTTGCGCGATCACGTTCCAAGGTGAGAAATTTGTAGCTCGCGGTACGGGCTGTATATCTAAGCTAATCAATCGCTTCAGACAACCTCGATATGAAGGCTACTGCTTCATAGCTCATTACGCCTCCAGATTTGACTCCTTTCTCATTCTGGAGTATTTCTGCAAAGCCGGAATTTCTCTGGAAGTTATCATGCAGGGATGTAAATTAATTTTCATGTACGATGAATCATTTGGACAACGTTACCTTGACAGTTATTCATTTTTTCCGCTAGCGCTAGCCAAAATGCCATCTGCGCTAGACTTGACGACTACTGAAAAAGGTTACTTTCCCCATCTGTTCAACAGGGTTGAAAATGAGAAGTATTTCGGACCATACCCCGACAAAAAGTTCTACAACTACGATAACATGTCGGATAAAGACCAACAAAAGTTCGATGCCTGGTACACCACGGTTCAGGGTAAGCTCTTTGACTTTAAGAAAGAGCTGAAGAATTACGGGGTTAACGATGTGGTCTTATTACGAGAAGGATGTATGAAATATCGCCAGTCGTTCATCGAATGCACCAAACTTGACCCTTTCAGTTTTACGACGATCGCTAGTTGCGCGATGGGTATCTTCAAAACACATTTTCTCGAGAAAAATACACTGGCTCTCACGCACAACAAAGCGTACATTCGACAGAGCAAATGCTATTCAAGTGGGTCGATAGAATGGTTGGAGTATGTCAAAAAGACTCGAAATGTCGACCTGGATCACGCCTTAAACCGCGGCGAAGTATCCTTCGGTAAGTACTTTTTAGACGGTTACTACGAACAGGACGACATTAAGTACGGTTTAGAATACAATGGTTGCGTCCACCATGGACACTGCTGTCGCTTTGAACCCCATCAGACACACCCCTTGTCGGGAGTACCTTATGGGGTTCTCAGGAGACAGTTTGACGATAAGGTCGAAATTCTGCAGAACGCGTACGGTTTGCAAATCGAGGTTCTGTGGGAATGCGAATGGAGCAAAATGAAAAAGACCGATCCCTCCGTGATAGAATTTATGGCCAATTATTCGGCCCCCGAGAGATTGATACCGCGAGACGCTCTGTTTGGCGGCCGAACTAACGCTTATAAACTCTATCACAAGGTGACCGAAGGTGAGAAAATAAGGTATCTCGATTTCACCAGCCTCTACCCCTTTTGCCAGGCTAGGAAAAGCTATCCGATCGATCATCCACAAATCATTTTCAAAGATTTTGAACCGATTGAAAATTATTTCGGCCTTATCAAAGCGACCGTGTACCCTCCCCGCAAATTACTGCACCCGGTTCTCCCTTACAGATGTGAAGGAAAACTCATGTTCCCGTTATGTAGAACTTGCGCTCACGACCAAAACCAGATCACTAGCTGTACACACACGGATCAGGAAAGATCTCTGTCGGGGACCTGGGTAAGCATCGAGCTTTTAAAAGCTGTCGAGAAGGGTTATGTGGTAGCCAAGATAGACGAGGTTTGGCATTTTCCTCAGCGGTCAGACACGTTGTTTGTCGATTATGTCAAAACGTTTCTGCGTTTGAAGCAACAAGCGTCAGGGTACCCGTCGCATGTGGTCACAGACGCTGAGAAAGAGACTTACATTCGCGAGTATTTTGAAAAAGAAGGGATTCAACTCGACCCCGAAAAGATCAAGTACAACGCCGCCCAGCGGGCAATCACAAAATTGATTCTCAATTCGCTTTGGGGGCGGTTCTCGTTAAGACAAAACCTGCCTCAAACGACCCTGGTGAACGACCCCGAGGATTTCACCAGAATCGTTTTTGGTAATACTGACACGTTGTCCTATTTCACATTCGTCTCGGACGACGTAGCTCTCGTTCAGCATAAACCTAACAAAGATGATGTTTGTAAGGCGCGTGACGTTAACGTGTTTCTAGGGGCGTTTACAACGGCTCACGCCCGACTGGAATTGTACGAATTGATGGACAGACTCGGCGACCGACTTCTTTACTCAGATACGGACTCCGTCGTCTTTGTGTCTAGGGAGGGAGACTGGGAACCGCCTCTAGGGGATCACTTGGGGGAGCTGACGAGCGAGCTAGACGACGGTGACTACATAACGTGTTTTTCCGCAAGTGCACCTAAATCGTACGGGTACAAGACGGCCAAAGGTAAGACGTGCATGAAAGCTAAGGGTATAACCTTGAATGCAAAAAACTCCCGAGCCATCTGTCTGGAATCCCTGATTGGTCTGGTCGACGGCTATGTGACATTGCACGATAGTGCCAAACACATCCTGGCTCACACCGAAAATATCGTGAGGAATAAAAAGACTCTCACATTGCACAACAAATCAGTCGTTAAAAGGTTCAAGGTGGTGTATAATAAACGCAGACTTTTACCGGATTTCACCACCCTTCCTTATGGCTACTGATCAGATAATGCATAGAGGGTCTCAGGGTGTTTCCGATTTTGATTTCAGACTTCAACATCCATTTAGTTGCGTTATAAGCGGACCGTCCAATTCTGGAAAGTCTTATTTTGTAAAACTCTTGTTGGAAAAGGGTTTGACTATAATCTCCAAGAAAATTGAAAACATTGTATGGTTGTATGATTGTTGGCAGCCTTTGTACGATGATGTACTGAAATTGCACGACATTAAATTTGTGCATGGAATACCCGAGAGTCTGAATGATGATGATTTACTCCCCGTTCATAAAACAAATCTTCTCATCGTGGATGATTTGATGCAACAAGCTAGCACCAACCTGGAACTCCAGCGCGTATTTACGCAATATTGTCACCATCGGAACCTCAGTGCCATCTATATAGTGCAAAATTTATTTGCACAGGGTAAGTCCAGTCGAACCATCAGCTTAAACGCCAATTATATGATTTTGTTTAAAAACCCCAGGGACGTCAATCAGGTAGCGATGCTAGGACGACAAATGTACCCGGGAAACACAAAATACTTTATGGAATGTTATCACGACGCGGTCAACCGATCTTTCGGATACCTATTGATAGACTATAAAGCGAAAACTCCAGAGCAGTACCGTCTCAGAACAGGATTGCTGTCCGACCGTCAAGTGGTTTATATCCCGAAAAAAAGAAGAACCTGATAAATCGTCATGTCCGCCAGACTTTGTAAACATCTGCCGGTGTTAAAACTGCTACATAAAGCGTCTCCTAAACAACGACGCGTTATTTTACAATCGGTGTCCGACGAATTCATTTTATCGCTGTGCGAATTGGCGCTAAACATCCTCTACGGCACGATCCCGGTCAATCGCCAGCAGTACCAAAAACTGAAAAAGAGAAAAGCGGAAATCAAATTTGTGGCCGATAAAAAAATTGGCATAGAGGCCAAGAAACGAGTTATCAACCAAAAGGGGGGGTTCCTTTTACCTCTATTAAGCGTCGCCGTCCCGTTCCTGACGAGCTTGATAGCCAATCGATAGGATGGAGTACGCTGAGAAGATGTATTTAGTCCCTCAGCATCAGCTGGATAAGATGAAAACTGAAAATGTACGTGAGAACATTCAACAGACTGTGGAAAACAATTTGGACGGTGCCATAAGAAATATTTTACATCGCACCGATTTGAATCCGTACGAAAAAGCCAAACTTTACACCAATACCCTAAGCAGGTTTTTGACCATCGTTAGACAAGGGGATCGTGAGACCGGGGTTTTAACCCTCTCGTTACCCCATACGGATGACGATCATAAAGATGCGCAAACGCCTACCGCCCCCCACACTGCTAATGTTGAAGACGGTGTTGCTGAGGGGGCTGTGGTGGACGAAGTGCTGAAGAATGTCCCTTCGAGAAGCGTGAAAAACAGTAGATACATATTAGACAAGATGTCTAAAGCTAAAGGACTAAGCGGCTGGAACGAATCGGGGGAGTTTGTGTTCAAGGGTAAAGTCGTACCAGGTTCACACATGGTTGATTTGTTAAAAAATGTGACGGCCCCCCAAAAGGTTCGGGATGACCGGAGACCTCTAGGATGGTCGGAGTTTCTACAGGCTTTTGGCGAGTTAAACATTCCTTTTTCTACCGTACCGAATCAACAGGTCAGGAGCGTGATTAAATCTCTAAAGAGTAACCCCATCACCCCCGCCACCACACCCGATGTTAGACCTTATAAAAAGGCACGAAAATATTCACGCTACAGGACTCCGAAAGACTCTGTGTTTAAAATATCGACCGGTGATCCGAGGCAATGGCTGGAATTTTAACGAATGTATCTTACGATTAAATAAAGACGATAAAATATAAATGGTTTTAAGATTTTTTATTTATAGATCAAACATGTTTGCACACAGGATGATATTTTATCATTACACACATGCGGTCTTAATCTCTTCACAAACAGGGATACCATTTTATCATTTTTAATATAATCGTCGGTGTATAGTTTCATCACATGGGCATAGTCACAACCTTTAGCTAAATGATATAGAAAAAACAAACAGTGCTCCCCGCAGGTATTGGATGAATAATCCTGGACTTGTCTGTCGGAATATAATACTTGGGGGTGGTTGGTCGCTAGAAAGTGATCGATGCAGGTTGGGAAGCGGGGGCTGTTGGGTGGATTGCCAAAGCTGTCGAAAAAACAAGCGGGCCCCTCTTCGGGTAAATAAACGGCGATCCAATGTTCACCGGGTAGCTGAGCAGGGTCGGTGTTAATGATCCCCATCGCAGGTAAGGTCCTCACAGGTTTTTTGGGTAGTTGATCGCTCGGTAGAACCCCAAGAAAATGTGTTCTGCACGTCATTTTATCCACGATAGCTGTGAGTTGAAGCGTGTTCATCTCTCAATAGTAATCGATCAGCACCTGTCTGCGGTTAGACACTTCAATGAGAGAATCAAAAACGGCGTAAATTATTAAGTTAACAGTATTCGGCAGCGGTTGTCTGAAACGTGCTTCGACTCTGATATTTCCGGACTTGATGAGCGAAATGTGTTGGCCACACTCTTCATCAGGGGTGAGGTTAAACGCATAAAGCGTGTATCCGTTCATGAAATCGTCACTGTTGATACAGAGCGCGCGGTCTTTAAGGTGTCTACCGGTCGCCATCGATAGCTGATAAAATTCACGCGCTGCCAGACCGGCTTCGAAATTAGGTTGTAGAGGTTTAGCGGGGAATTGCTGAGAGTCGACGTAGACAGCTAAGAACTCCAGATTGTAATGTTTGAACGCGAATGGATTTTTTGTGTAGGATCCGGTGAATGCGTCATTGTCGACCATGGCGATGATGATAGACTTTGGTAATGTTCCTAAAAACAGATTTTCTTGATTCAGAACACGAGACCCGTTAGGGATTGAGAACGTTTTTAGACAGACCCTGTCGACGGCATACTTGGCCGTTGTTGACAGTAACGCCTGTGCGTGAGCCAGTCTCACCGGGGGTGAAACAGACACTTTCTTGACAAATAGGGATGCTGCCGTTATATTTAATTTGTAAGCAATGTCGTCGGCCCTCATCAGGCAGAATTCATCTTTTGCTCGAATAAATCGCAGCTTAACATCCACCCCATTCAGTAAAAGTTTCTCCTGGAAGAATATATCAGCGTGTATGGGGGTAAACAGTTCCACCTCCCTGCTCCGACTGGTATAGGTCGCCCTCTTTGTCAATCCAGCGTTATTGCCCGGGGGGTCATGAATGTCCATCTGACCCGCGGAATCTTTGTGAAACAACGATGTGGAGAACAGAGATTCCAGCGTATCCTTACCGTAGTTGAGCAGACTCTCTATGATACACCGATAAGGATAGGTGCTTGAGCTTTGAGATATCAGACGATCACCCAGGGTTATGTCGACTTGTGAAAATATAGTAGCTCCCGGGTAGTTAATCAGCCCGACCCTAGCCGGATGCGGGATATCCCCCCCATCAGGGTCCGTGATTTTCACCCGTAGATAGAGCATGGTGTTATTGAGATCCAGATAATCATCCCCGTTTCCCGCGATAAAAAACTCTATCGGGGCAGAGGCCGAAAGGGCCGATAACGGAGCTACTTCTAAATAGCTGTTTTTCTCGATGATGGTCTGTGTCAGAGGTACTGTAAATAAGTCCAGCTCGGACTTGATGCACTCCCCCGACATACGATGCAGTAACGCCATTTTAGAATATGGTTTTTACCCCTCTCTTGACCGACGCGTTTCGCCTAACAGTCTTCTTACGCTTTCTACTTACGAGTGAGCGCTTGTTTGATACACGTGTTGTTTTCTTCCTTTTCACCCCCGATTGACCACGCCTTCTCACACCGGGAGGTTTGGACATTCTCTTACGGGCCATGACCATCAGACCGGACCCCCCTTGAGCTTTAGCATCATTGTCATGCGAACGCATCAATACGTTTGAGAAGACGTCGGATGCTATATTTTTAGCAGCTGATTTTAGGTGGGGCTTTGCTATGCTGAAGCCTCTTTTTAACAGAGGTACGGCCATCCGGAACAGACCTCTAAAAATACCCCCTAAGCCGCTACCGTACATAACCCCTCCCCCGGCATAACCGGGTAAAGCTCCGCCGGCTTGGTTTTGGTAGTAGGCAACATAGTCCGGACTCTCTCTAGGTCTATAATGATAATTCATTTTTTGGTTTAAAGTGCAGTTTTACGATGACTTTCCCGTAAGTGAAGGGTACTGGCTTGTTTTGATCGTCCTTAACCTCTATGGTGATGTCGGTGATGTGATCCTTGGCGATCGATGCGTAATGCGGCTTGTCGTATCTAGCAATGACCGTGTCATTGGTTTTACCCGATATATGTACGCATCTCAAAAGGGGTACGTGAGAATCGCCGACCACTTGATATTGGATAATGTCCGTGTAGACGTAGAATGTGTAGAACCCTGCGTTGATGTCGCATTGATGAGGAGCGTATGTCATAATGGTTTTCGTCAAATCTGCTTCTTTATCGTAGCTCGATTGTCCGAGATAGCCCCCCCTCGCTGCTCCTAAAATAATGCCGAGTCTTCCTCGGAAGTAGAGTGAAACGTTGGGTTTTGCCACCAGAAACAATTTGTTTTTTATTTCATCGTGAGTCAATACCCCATGATTTAGGATGAGTTGATTTATAACACGAATGATGGCGCGAATATTTGGGTAGTACCCTCCGGCTATGTTTAATTGCATCGCTCTGTTTTTTTTAATCGTATCACCATCCGGCTCAATGTTTAGGGTGAAATATCCTTCTTTGTCGTTAAAGCTATACCAACTTCTAGGATATTCGATTTCGGCTAGTCCGACTTGCCAGGGTCCTTTCAAGCTTATAGCTTTTGGTAGTCTGGTTGTATAGCTGGATATTCGATTTTGGGGGTAAACCCACGACGATGCGTTGCACGGTAGCGTGACGTAGAACCCATGCTCGTCCATGACGGTCCTCGACTCGTATGATCTCATCCGTTATGGTTGATGCGTTTTAAGGAGATTGCAAGTCCACCACAGTTTTTTTATCTACGTAGCTGTTAAATTTTGAAGGCCATCCTAGCCATTTCACTAAAACAAGCGTAGATTTGCCTTGTTTTTTCTGCCCTAAAATCTTTTCCACCTTAAAAGATTTGTTTTTACTCACAATTATTTTTTGCAGCTCTTTTTCATAAAAAACCCCTTCGAGGACTTCGCCATCATAATCGCTGAGTCTGTAGACCGGGGGGTGGCGCGGAATACATGAGGATACGGTGAAAAACTCTTCCGTGTAGTTCTGCTCGTAACCTTTGGCGAACGGACCTCTCACTTTAGAAATCCTGACGACGTCGCCGACTTTGAACTTTAATACGGGTTTCTCGGTCTTATTCTTCTTTACATCTCCGTACAAGTTTTGAAACACTTGACCCTCATTGACTCTGCTGACGTCCACGGGTCTCATTCTGATACTGCGATGATAACTGGTATTGTACCCCTGAATAATGTCTTGTAAAACATCTATGTATCGTCGCGAATTGGTGGCTGTTAAAAATCTCCACATGCGACTTTTTAACGTTCTATTAAATCGTTCGACGACGCTGGCTTTCAAATCGGTAGCGGTAGCGAAATGATTAATGCCATGTTTTTTCATTAGATTTTGAAAATGTTTGTTAAAAAATTCCTTTCCCTGATCCGTCTGCAATTTCTGCGGGACACGACCCTCTTCGAGTATAGACTCGAACGCATTAGTAACCTCAACCCCGCTCTTATTCTTCAACACCTTGGTCCAGGCGTGTTTGCTGAAAACGTCTACGCAGGTCAACAGATATTTATGACCGTCATTATCCCGGGCATAAGCGGTCATGTCGACCAGATCGGCCTCGAATTGACAATCGATTCCGTATACAACCACCCTATTTCGTTTGTATTTTATCGGTGCTGTTTTGTGCAATGTGTAAGCATCCTCCCCGGCCAGCCATTCTGAAACCTGTTTATCGCTTAGACGGACTCCGCTATCTTTTAAGACGGCATCTTTTAATCGTTTTTTTCCCCCTAAAGAACCTGGGTTGGATGGTGTATAATAAGTCTTTTTCATGAGCTCGGACATGATGATGTTTCAGCCGCTGTGAAAGAATGAGAGGTGCGGATGATTTGAATCAATCTTTTATTAAAAAAAATAATGAGGTTACAGGATAGACACGCTAAGTAAAAATGGTTATAATGAATATAATACAATCTAAGTAAAATGAATATAATACGACACACAAAGTAAAATGGTTATAATGACATGCATGATCAAAGTAAAAAATGAATATAATACAACGGTCTAATCACAATCTAGCCATAATAAAAAGTCACGGAACACAAACATGTTTCTGTCTAGGACATAATCGGTAAACAGTTCAATAATTCGGTCGACGTTGTTAATCAATTGACTACGTTCGACCATCTCCTCCTCATCGTCAGTGTCTAACCCTTTTGACTTTTTGACAAAATGGATACATACATCGACTACAAACGTGAACATGCTCAATGTATCATAGACACTGATGTCAGGCCGTGAACCGTACATCCAATCGAGAACCTGTTTTATCACATCGCATACTGGCTCATCATTGTCAAGACATGCGGAGGTCATAGAGTACCATGTATTGTTACGACCCAGACTTCTTACATTTATTATCATTTTCTTGAGATTGGTCTCACGTGTAGTGTCGTCATCATCATCACGTGGAATTTCAAACGGGGAATCGGTTGCCTCCTCAATAATCTTGTTCATAAGACCGATGATCTGGTCTTTGTAATGATCTTTAAACATGGATGCGATAAAGTGCGTTATACTACCCGCAACACCCATGTCGGAGGAGGTTTGATCACTCGCCATTCACGATGGAGAGACCTTCCCAGAGATCAACGACGTCGTAGATGATCTCCTTGCAGGGTTTGTCCAGAAGTCTCCCCCTGATTTCTTCTAGCTTGCCAGTGATGAATGGTTCGTCTTTTAATTCACGCAGAATAGCTCCGACTGTTCCTTGAATACGGTGGGGTCGAGATTTTAACCCGCACCGGTTGAGGATAATAGTGATGATGGTGTGAAAATTGGGTTTAAACAGCTTGCCTGACAGTTCGTCAAAGTGTGTGTCGAAGAAGTAGGTAGAGGGGTCAAACAGGCACGAATGTTGCAGCTGGCTAGGATGATCGATCGCACACCCCTCACATTCCTCCTTGAGCTTATCACCAATGAGATGTTGCAGCAGCACCACGACCGCTGCTTTTATGATTTTGAATCCGACGTCGCTGAAACATCCGTCTGTAGCATCGGACTCGTAAGTCAGGTTGTGAGATCCGAGCTTTTTGTCGGATGGCGGTGAAGGTTTAGTGCAAGCACAGTCACACTCGAGCTCCAAATCCCAGTCTAAGCGACGTTTGGTAGTTTTAGCCTGAGCCCAGTCGTTTTGGAGGTCTGATGGTTCAGGGTTGATAATGTTACCCTGAGCACAATCGTTTTCAAAGCACGGTGTCAAGGCTATGCGACGTCTGATAGTTTTGGCCGGGGCCCAGTCTTTGTGGATGTCCGATGGTCCGGCGTCGTCGGTCAGAATATGGTCGATCGCGTTGTCGTCAGGTTCGAGAATGCTGCCAAAAGAGATACCGCAGCTGCACACGTGCGCGGGTTCTAGACCTCCGTCTTCAGCCATGGTTTATATGTGTTTGCTCGGGTGGGTCTGCTCGCCGGAATTTATGGGTGTAGAAGAGGGGCGGGGCGTTCTAGACTTTCAACCACGGTTTATAAAGACGCTTGGGAGGGTCTGACAGTTGAGCTTTACGATGACTGTAGTGAATGGGTGTGGACGGCATAGCGAACGAACTGCTTCGTGCGCATCTCTCGGGGTGGAACAGCTGCACTTTGATTTTGTTGTATCCGTCGTGCATGTCACACCATTTGAACATTTTGTCGATGGTTGAAAAAACAGTACTCAACAGATCCAGATCGCACCAATTGAACACAAATTGCATTTCATACAGATCATGATGCTCGTTAGGCCGGATGACTCCTGATCGAGTGCTGTTGAGCTTTGTCTTGTCTTTACAGCAGAATATGTAGACGGAATCATTCGGCTTCTTTTTAGTATGGTCACCTACCACACGGTACCGGGTGTTCGGACTTACCCCATCCCACTCGGCAGTGTACAAAGGCTCTTCGCCGATGTCATGCAGATCCTTCCAGACATACGTGTAAAATAGAGTCCAGTCTTTTTCAGGAAATACAACGCATGCGTCTTCCCCATGCTGAAACTCACCTACACCATCAGCGGTGTAGAGTATAACAATTCGTGAGGGTTTATGAAATTTGTACCCGAATACACGGTTGCTACACATCATATATTCCGCTTTAGTCCATTCCGAAGTTTCATGGAGAAAGTTTGTCAAACGGACGTGGCCGATGGGCTTTCTCGGGGCCATAGTCAGACTTTCCATCATCTTACTGGTCAGCCCCATCTCTGAGGTTTTAGGGGAGGATGAACCGTTCATGCTCTCGTAGCTCATGTTTTTCCCTTTCTGGTCTGGCTACAACACACAGACCCATTTATATAGCGTACTCAGGAATGCCAGGATATCGGGTGTCACACACATTTAGCTCAAAGACTGTCAAAATGCAAAAGGCCGGTTTTAATCCAATTCCATAGTGAAAAGGTAAGGTGATTTTTATTTATTTTAAAGGAATTAATGTTTTTCAACTCTACTTAGTGTGAGATATTTTCTCACTTTCACTCCCCAGCAGGAATAGGGTGACGTCTCACACACTCACAGACAGACGCACACACTTAGCGAAGAGACCATGCCTGTCATGCGCTGGTGTTTGAGAGAGAGAGAGAGAGAGACACACACACACACACACACAGCAAATGTATATAGTATGCTTCAGGAATGCCAGGATATCGGATGTCACACACATTTAGCTCAAAGACTGTCAAAATGCAAAAGGCACTCTTTCCAAAAGAGGAACTCTTTTCAACTTTTTCAAAAGATCCTCAACTCTGAAACGGTAAGATGATTTTATTTTTGTTTTGAAAAGATAACTCTAATCTATATGTAACATTAGAAAAATTATTTTCTCACTAACCCCGACACAGCTGGCGTGGAGGGAATTTCCCAAAGCAAAAAGTCCCCGGGGGTCAATAGGGGTAAAACTAAATGGCAAAATCATCCATCATAATACAGATCAAAGACAACTGTCAAACCCAGATCAACCCTAACAACTGGCAACTTGACGTATAATACAAAGGTCAATAGGGCAAAGACAACTGTCAACTTGATCGATCGATAGGTCAAAGGTTAATCCCTACATCAAAGGACCTCCGGAGGACCACGGAAGGTCAAAGGTTAGCCCCCCCACCTGTCAACTTGATTGATCGATAGGTCAAAGGTTAATCCCTACATCAAAGGGGCCTCCGGAACATCCTCCGGAAGGTCAAAGGTTAGCACCGCCCACCTGTCAATCATAGGGTCATAAATCATCTTGACACAAGGTGGCGGGTTAGAACTACTTACATTTTATAACCATGTTAAAGATCAATGTGTTTCAACTCATAAACTTCCTCACTGTCCCTGGCAATGTGCTCGGAAATACCGGGGGTGGTGGGGAATTACGACTTTTCAAAGCCAATAACATCAAAGACAATAAATTTCAAACCTTCTGTCACTTCTGACAAAACATTATCATCAAAGCTTATCTTCATTATGTTAACATCAAAAACGCCTGTCAAAATAACTTATTATACCTGGGTCAAAAGTTCAAAACTAGCCGTCAACTTGATATATCATACCCCGGATCAAAACCAACTGGCAAAATGACGGATCATTTCCAGGTCAACAGGGCAAAGACAACTGTCAAAATAAATTATTATACCCCACAGCTGCCATACCCCGGATCAAAGACAACTGTCAACTTGATCGATCGATAGGTCAAAGGTTAATCCCTAGATCAAAGGGGCCTCCGGAACATCCTCCGGAAGGTCAAAGGTTAGCCCCGCCCACCTGTCAATCATAGTGTCATAAATCATCTTGACACAAGGTATCGGGTATTACTACTGCTCTATTCCTTCTCAGTGTTCCCATCTCAGTTTCTACTTGATACAATCTGGGCGTTGATGCTACTCCCCGAACCGTTCCAGTGGTCTTTGATGTCCTGATCCACACCTGCTGTCCAGGTATGATAACTGGTAGATTTTTTGCTCTGTGTCTAGATCTGAATGTTTCCTGTTGTTTCTCTTTTAACATCCTATGTTTCCTTCTGAACACTATCAGGTCAGGCCATCTTGGCATGAGCCATTTAGATAAGACTGGGACTGTTGACCTAATTCTCCTCCCCATTAGAAGTTCTGCAGGTGAGATCCCATGAGCTAATGGAGTCGATATGTAGGCCAAAAGGGCTCTCTGAGGGTCTTGGTTCTTTCTAAGCATTTGTTTTACTGTACGCACCACTCACTCTGCCTCTCCAATGCTCTGAGTGTATCGTGGACTGCTTGTGACATGTTCAAAGTCAGAGTCTTGAGAAAACTCTGCAAATTCACAAGATGCAAACTGTGGACCGTTATCTGTCATTTGTACTAATCTACGGGTCTCGCAATTGCCCCATGGGGATAAATAAAGTTTTGAAATGAAATGAAATGAAATGAGTGCTTCAGGGATTCCAAACCTGGTGAAAATGACCTTCAGCCTCTCCACTGTTGTTGCTGTTATGAGTTTTGGCAAATTTGCAAGCTCGATGTATCTCGAGAAATAGTCAACCTCAACCAGATAATGGCCTCCTTCCCATTCAAAGATATCAGCTGCGACTCGTTGCCAGGGTCTCGCTGGTAAAAGTGTTGCCTTCAATTGCTCCGTTTTCTGCTTTGAATGCTGACAGCAGATGTCGCATCTCTCCACAAACTCTCTTGCATCTCTTATAACACCTGGCCACCATATATATTGCTGTGCCCTTGCAATGCACTTCGTCATTCCTTGATGCCCTTGATGAAGTCTTTCGAGCATATCTCTCTGCATGGGTTTTGGAGTCAGAATCCGTTCCCTTTTTAGTAGACTCCCATTCGCTACATGGATATCTGCTCTATGAGACCAGTATGGCATGAGATGTTCCGACACCGTTTTCTGACGTTCTGGCCAGCCTTTTTGCATATACTGTTTTAGTTGTTGGCAGGTTAGATCCTCATTCTGCCTTTCCTGAATCTGTTTCAGTTTTGTTTTTGTTGCAGGGATTTGTTGGACTATGAGATCCATTCTTCCAACTGTCATGCTAGGTAATGTCCAAAGCCTACGGAACAAAGTGAATGAGTTGCGGGCCTGCACTCAGTACCTCTCGGACTATTGCCATTCTTGCCTTATCTGCCTGACAGAGAGTTGGCTTACGGGGGCGGACCCTGATTCTGCAGCCGACCTGGAGGGTTTCACGCTGGTGAGGATGGATTGCAACCAGAGCATGTGAGCAGAGCGGAGCGTGAGCGGAGCGGGGAGCAGAGCGGTAATACTTCCTCCTGAGCGGAGACCGCCTTTCTGAAGATTCCGCTCCGCTCGCTCCGTCCACTCAGCGCCGCTCGCTTTACCCAGAATACCCTATTGTGATTTGCTAGTTCGAGAATCGGTGAATTAGCTAAAGCAATAGTGGGTTGGTTATGGAGTTCAAATATTGTTTTAAGGAAGTTGCGAGCCTTATGCATAAATGCACAGTAAAAATCACAGTTAAGAACGAGCAGGGAGGAGAAATTGAAAGGGAGTGTGGAGAGACTGTGAGAGTTAGCAAAGATTCATATTGGAATCTAAAGCGTCACATTGCCAGAAAGCACGAGGATGTGCTACGCAAACATGGTAGTGCAGCAAAAGGTGAGCTATAGCCTATACCATTCGAAAATAAATTAATAGATAAATGGGTAAGGTATGCTGAGCCCCTCTCATGACATGCAGACAAAAATATATTGTAATATACAGACTAACATTTTGTTCCCAACTTAAAATTAATTCTAAAGTGATGTTGAGACGTTTTTAAATAGACCGCAATTACCCGCAGTTTTGGTCTATTTAAACTTTAGAACGCGCGTTTCTTTTACTAATTCCAGTAAATCATCCAGGTGTGCTTTGATAAGATGTTGTTAAGTGCATTTCACCTGTGTGTGCTTTTATGAGCATGATAGTCCAGATGTGTTTTGTGAAGTTCTACATGCATTTCATCTTGTTTGTGTGTGCGTGTGCGTGTGCGTGCGCGCGCGCGTTTTAATATGCCTGTTTTGCAACTGCAGTTATGTTCACGGAAATAAAATAATGAAAATCAAATATACCTTTTCAGTTATTGTATTTAATAGGCAAGTTTGCCAAAGGGCTAGACATGTTTTTTAATTAAGTTAATTTAATGCATTTAAATGAATAAAAAGAACAGACTTTTATTCAGAATCACCCCGAAATAACTTCTATTTACAATCCTAGCTGTAATTTATACATTTATTCCAGATATTCATTACAAAGTACAAACAGAAAGCAAGTAGCCTACAGAGACATTTTGTGTCTGAGCGGGATCTGAGCGGGATTTGTTTTACCGGTGAGCGTGAGCGATTCATCAGTGGAGCGTTCGCTTGGGACGCGAGCGACTGAGTGGAGCGCACGCGCATAGAGCGGAATATTGAGCTGAGCGTCACACCGCTCCGCTTCGCTCACATGCTCTGATCGCAACCAAAATTCTGGAAAAAGTAAGGGTGGAGGTGTGTGTGTATATATTAATAGTAATTACTGTTACCCTGCTCATATTACAATGAAACACCAAGTTTGTACGAAGGACATTGAACTACTAGCGCTCAGCTTAAGGCCCTATCACCTGCCTAGAGAGATACACCAAATTAGACTTTTTGTTGTGTATATCGCACCCTCCGCCGATATACAAGTTGCGGCCTCTACTATCCATGAACTTGTAGCTCAGTCGGAGTCAGAGGCTCCAGATTCTGCTAACTTTGTGATGGGAGACTTTAATTTATGTAGCCTAAAGGAGCACTTACCCACATACCAGCAATATGTCACTTGTCCCATCCGCGATACAGCCTGCCTCGACCAGTGCTATGGAAATATCCAGGACGCCTTTTACTCTAAAGCACTGCCCGGCTTAGGGAACTCGGATCACAACATGGTCAAACTGATGCCCGCCTACGTGTCTAGGCTGCGGCGTGAGAAAGTCAGAAAGGTGGAGGTTAAGAACTGGACTGCTGCCGCATCCGAGGCACTGCAAGATTGCCTAGAGCGTACGGATTGGAACATAGTGACCGACGGGACCGAAAATGTCAACGATGCGGCGCTTGCTATCTCGTGGGTACATAACATTCTGCGAGGACGCAATCATTCCCAAAAAGACTGTTAAGATGTTTCCTAACAACAAGCCCTGGGTAACTCCAGAATTAAAACAACTTCTTAATCAAAAAAAGCGACTGTTCAAAGTGGGAGGAAACAGAGAAGAGAAAAGGACTGTGCAGAAAAACATAAAAGGTATGATCAGGGACTGTAAAGCAGCATATAAACGTAAATTAGAGAACTTTTTTTAGAAATGATGCTATGAGAGCTTGGCAGGGGGTTCAGGCAATCACAGGATACAAGTCTAAGAGGCATCTTATGGTAGTGGAAAATGAACTTGAAATGGCAAATGACTTGAATGATTTTTATTGCAGATTTGATATTCATGATTTTACAGCTTAACAGGAACTGGTTTATAAAGAAATCAGCAGCATGAAGTGTGTGGACATAGACATTTCTATAGATGATGTCAAGTCTTACTTTAGACATGTGAATCCCCGTAAAGCCAATGGGCCTGATGGTATTAGCAGCAGGACATTAAGGGTGTGCGCAGATCAGCTGGCACAGCCCTTTCAAAGGCTGTTCCAGCTGTCAATAGACACTGGTGTAGTTCCTTGTCTATGGAAAAAAATCTTTAATAGTGACTCTACCCAAAAATGATAAACCTAGGGAACTTAATGACCAGCGCCCTGTTGCCCTAACATCTACGGCAATGAAATGTTTTGAAAAAATAATTCTGAAAAAACTTTTATGTGAGATCACACCATCCTTAGACCCATACCAATTTGCTTATCGTGTGGAGAGAGGGGTTGAAGATGCACTGCTGACTCTGACAAATAACATACAGGTCCTTCTCAAAAAATTAGCATATTGTGATAAAGTTCATTATTTTCCATAATGTAATGATAAAAATTAAACTTTCATATATTTTAGATTCATTGCACACCAACTGAAATATCTCAGGTCTTTTATTGTTTTAATACTGATGATTTTGGCATACAGCTCATGAAAACCCAAAATTCCTATCTCAAAAAATTAGCATATTTCATCCGACCAATAAAAGAAGTGTTTTTAATACAAAAAAAGTCAACCTTCAAATAATTATGTTCAGTTATGCACTCAATACTTGGTCGGGAATCCTTTTGCAGAAATGACTGCTTCAATGCGGCGTGGCATGGAGGCAATCAGCCTGTGGCACTGCTGAGGTGTTATGGAGGCCCAGGATGCTTCGATAGCGGCCTTAAGCTCATCCGAGTGTTGGGTCTTGCGTCTCTCAACTTTCTCTTCACAATATCCCACAGATTCTCTATGGGGTTCAGGTCAGGAGTGTTGGCAGGCCAATTGAGCACAGTAATACCATGGTCAGTAAACCATTTACCAGTGGTTTTGGCACTGTGAGCAGGTGCCAGGTCGTGCTGAAAAATGAAATCAGATGGAAGCATGAAGTGCTCCAAAATCTCCTGATAGCTAGCTGCATTGACCCTGCCCTTGATAAAACACAGTGGACCAACACCAGCAGCTGACATGCCACCCCAGACCATCACTGACTGTGGGTACTTGACACTGGACTTCAGGCATTTTGGCATTTCCTTCTCCCCAGTCTTCCTCCAGACTCTGGCACCTTGATTTCCGAATGACATGCAAAATTTGCTTTCATCCGAAAAAAGTACTTTGGACCACTGAGCAACAGTCCAGTGCTGCTTCTCTGTAGCCCAGGTCAGGCGCTTCTGCCGCTGTTTCTGGTTCAAAAGTGGCTTGACCTGGGGAATGTGGCACCTGTAGCCCATTTCCTGCACACGCCTGTGCACGGTGGCTCTGGATGTTTCTACTCCAGACTCAGTTCACTGCTTCCGCAGGTCCCCCAAGGTCTGGAATCGGTCCTTCTCCGCAATCTTCCTCAGGGTCCGGTCACGTCTTCTCGTTGTGCAGCGTTTTTTGCCACACTTTTTCCTTCCCACAGACTTCCCACTGAGGTGCCTTGATAAAGCACTCTGGGAACAGCCTATTTGTTCAGAAATCTCTTTCTGTGTCTTACCCTCTTGCTTGAGGGTGTCAATGATGGCCTTCTGGACAACAGTCAGGTCGGCAGTCTTACCCATGATTGCGGTTTTGAGTAATGAAACAGGCTGGGAGTTTTTAAAAGCCTCAGGAATCTTTTGCAGGTGTTTAGAGTTAATTAGTTGATTCAGATGATTAGGTTAATAGCTCGTTTAGAGAACCTTTTCATGATATGCTAATTTTTTGAGATAGGAATTTGGGGTTTTCATGAGCTGTATGCCAAAATCATCAGTATTAAAACAATAAAAGACCTGAGATATTTCAGTTGGTGTGCAATGAATCTAAAATGTATGAAAGTTTAATTTTTATCATTACATTATGGAAAATAATTAACTTTATCACAATATGCTAATTTTTTGAGAAGGACCTGTATATGAGCACCTTGAACAGGCAAAGAGTCTTGTCAAGATTGTGTTCATAGATTTCAGCAGTGCCTTCAACACAATCCAACCCCACCTGATGGTAAAAAAATTGGTTCACCTTGGGGTTAACCCAAGACTAGTTTTGTGGATTTTGGACTTTTTGACGAACCGTAGCCAACAAGTCAAATTTACCTCATGTGTCTCATCGTTAAAAGCCATAAACACAGGGGCACCACAAGGGTGTGTTCTGTCCCCTATCCTATACACCTTATACACTAACAACTGTCAAGCAACCATTTCAAACCACACCTTTTTTAAATATGCTGATGACACAGCAATATTGGGTTTTGTACAGCCCAATACTGCATCCCTAGAGGGCTTTTAGAGGGAGGTGCAGGGTTTTATTAATTGGTGTACAGATAATTTCCTTGTGGTTAATGCGAAACAAACAAAGGAGTTGATCATAGATTTTAATAAAAAGGGAATTATAGTTCTGCCCTCAAATATAAATGGTGTAGTGGTAGAGCGGGTCACAACATACACATATTTGGGTGTTGAAATAGATAATAAACTGACTTTTAATGAATGTGCACAAAATAAGTCCAAAACGTTGCAGAAGAGGATGTTTTTTCTGAGGAAACTTAACCATTTTAGAATAGACAACTGTATTCTTCAGATGTTTTATAAAGCTCTCTTGCAGAGTGTCTTATCTTTCGGTCTTATTTGTGCCTTTGGCAACATGTATATTAAGGATCAGAATAAATTGCAACGAATTGTCAAAACAGCCAGCAAGATCATTGGAGTTGATCAGGTATCTTTAGCCCAACTGCACAATGACCTTAGTCTTAAAAAGACAGAACAAATTATAAATGATTCAACCCACCCTCTTCATCAGATTTGATTAAGTAGTAACAGGTCAAGTGGTAGACTACTGCAAAGGAAAATTAGGACCACAAGGTACAGCAATTCTTGTGTGCCTACAGCAATTAGACTGTACGACAATCAGCTAGCATTATTCACACATGCTTGTCATGTTTCTACAATGTTTTTCTTTTTCTTATGTTTTAATGTTTAAATGTTTTAATGGTTTTGTATTTAATGCTTTTGTATTTATGTTTTTATTTGTATGCAGTAGGTCTTTTTTCTTAAGCAATTGAGCATGTAATGGTGACCTCATGAATTTCCTACTTGTGGATAGTAAAGTTTACCTTGACCTTGACAAAAACTCCGCACTCCTCTTCCAATGTTTAATTTTCTGTTGATTTTTCAGGTCCTGATGGCGCTCGTACCTGTCACGTTTTCTATGTGTTTAGTTATGTTCTGTGATCTTGTTTCCCCCCTGTCTTTGTGATTTTGGTTCAGTCCTGTTAGTTTTTCCCGCTCCTCGTTTGTGTTCAGTTTCTTCACCTGTGTTCAGTTAATTTTCCCATTAGTCCCAGTTCTTTTAAGCCCTGTGTTTTCCCTCAGTGTTTGTTGGTCGTCGTCGATGTAAGGTTGTGTGTTTTTGAAGTCCTGGAGTTTCCTTTGTTTCTGTCTGTTCCTGTAAGTTTAGTTTGTAAATAAATCAACTATACTTCAGTTCCCGTGTCCTCGTCTTCAGCATCCTGCACAAACCCTGACAGTACCAACGGATCTGCAGTGACCAGTTGTTTTCCTGGGACATACGTGATGCTGTCCTTGTATCTGAGCAGTCTCAGTCTGAACCGAAGAATTCTTGGAGGTAAATCATCAATTGGTCTGTTGCCCAACAGTGATATTAGGTGTTGCGGCAAACCGCCCGTCACCCCGCATTCCCTCATTAGTACCAAGCTAATCTGCAATTTGCAATCCGTTGCGCATGCCAAATCCGGATAAGGCAACGCACCGTTGCTATTGTTTGTGTGCACAGTTTGCTATTGTTTGTTTGACGCTACGGCAGACGGCAGCGCTGGCTCAAGTCAAGTCAAGTCAAGTCAAATATATTTATATAGCGCTTTTCACAATACAGATTGTATCAAAGCTGCTTCACAGTATCAATCAAAACAACTTAATGTTTGTTTATTACTGGAAAAAAGACATCCAAGTTTGGTAGAGCTGATCAATGGTATGATTGGTTAATTAATTTGAATATCCCCAACTGAGCAAGCCTAAGGCAACAGTGGCAAGGAACCGAAAAACTCCATCCAGTGACCTAATGGTGTCCTAACACCCCATCAGATGACCCAATGGAGAAAAAAAAACCTTGGGAGAACCCAGGCTCAGTCGGGGGCCAGTTCTCCTCTGGCGTTTATGAACTAGAGGCCGAATTTACAGTAACTGTAAGATAAAAAATTTATATGAATGCCTGGCTAAATAGATGCGTCTTCAGTCTAGTTTTAAACTGGGAGAGCGAGTCTGAGCAACGAACAATATCAGGAAGGCTATTCCAGAGCTTCGGAGCTAAATGTGAAAATGCTCTGCCTCCTTTGGTGGATCTGGATATCCTAGGAATGACCAGAAACCTCGAATCTAGTGATCTTAAAGAGCGCGATGGATTGTAAGGCGATAGAAGATCCGTTAAATAGACTGGAGCTAAACCATTTAGAGCTTTATAGGTCAAAAGCAATACCTTGTAATTAATACGGAACTTTATAGGTAACCAATGAAGTGATGATAAAATCGGTGTTATATGATCATATTTTCTTGATCTAGTAAGAACTCTAGTGGTTGCATTTTGGACTAACTGTAGCTTGTTTATTGAAGATGCAGGACAACCAGCTAATAAAGCATTACAGTAATCTAGTCTCGAGGTCATGAATGCATGAACTAACTTTTCTGCATCAGAGACTGATAGCATATTACGTAGCTTAGCAATGTTTCTAAGGTGGAAAAAGGCTGTTTTTGTAACATATGAAATATGCTTTTCAAAAGACAGGTTGCAGTCTAATGTAACACCCAGGTCTTTTACTGTAGCGGATAGAGTAAAAGGGCATCCTACTATGTTAAAGTCGTACTGTGAAAGGTTTTGTGGATGGTTTTTAGAACCGATAAGTATTACCTCTGTCTTGTCTGGATTTAATAAAAGAAAATTATGCGTCATCCAATCTTTTATATCTTTAACACAATCTGTCAATTTGGATAATTTAGCGTATTCATCTGGCCGTGAGGAAATATATATATGAGTGTCATCAGCATAACAATGGAAACTAATTCCATGTTTCCTTAGAATATTACCAAGTGGCAGCATATATATTGAGAATAATAAAGGGCCTAACACAGATCCCTGCGGCACTCCATAGTTTGCCGAAGTTATAATCGATTTTTCTCCATTTAAGTAGACGAAATGGTAGCGGTCAGATAAGTATGACCTGAACCAGCTTAATGCTTGTCCTTGAACACCAGTGTAATTTTGTAGTCGATCTAAGAGTATTGTGTGATCTATAGTATCGAACGCAGCACTAAGATCAAGTAAAACTAGTACTGAGATACAGCCTTGGTCCGAAGCTAAAAGTAAATCATTTGTGATTCTAACAAGCGCAGTTTCAGTGCTATGATGTGGCCTGAATCCAGACTGAAACTTTTCATAGATGTCGTTTTCTTGCAAGAAAGAGCCGAGTTGAGCGGACACTACTTTTTCTAATATTTTTGACATAAATGGAAGATTCGAAATGGGTCTGTAATTTGCTAGGTTATTTGGATCTAATTGTGGTTTCTTAATAAGAGGTTTTATAACTGCCAGCTTGAACGTTCTTGGAACATGACCTAAAGATAAAGATGAGTTAATAATATTGAGAAGAGGCTCTTCCACTACAGGTAACACTTCTTTCAGTAGTTCAGTTGGTATAGGATCTAATAAACATGTTGTTGTTTTAGATGAAGTGATAAGTTTATTTAACTCTTTTTGTTCTATGGTTGTAAAGCATTGTAATTGTTCTTGCGGGGTGATAATTGCGGCCGAATTATAAGGCGCGAGCAAAGATCGAACGTTTACGATTTTGATTCTGATGCTTTCAATTTTCTCGGTGAAGAAGTTCATGAAATCATTACTACTAAACTGTAACGAGGTATTTTGTTCAGACGACGTCTGTTTATTTGTTAGTCTAGCCACGGTATTAAATAAAAACCTTGGATTATTTCGGTTGTTTTCTATTAATTTGCTGAGGTGCTCAGCCCTGGCCGTTTTAAGTGCCTTTTTATAAAGTGACATACTGTCTTTCCACGCGATTCTAAAGACCTCTAAATTAGTTTTTTTCCATTTACGCTCTAAATTACGGATTTCTCTCTTTAAAACATACGTAGTATTATTGTACCATGGTGCTATACTTTTTTCTCTGACCTTTTTTAATCTAATGGGTGCAACAATATCCAATGTTCTAGAGAGAATGGTGCTCATAGTGCTAGTTAGTTCGTCTAATTCATCTGTTTGTTTGGGTTCAGACAGCAGCTGAGACAGATCAGATAAGCTATTTGAGAAATGATCTATGGTGGATGGACGAATTGTTCTACCTGGTCGATAACGTGGCGCAGCATGACATATTACAGCAGTGCGTAATATGCAAGTTACCAAGTAATGGTCAGTGACATCATCACTTTGTGGAACAATATCTATATCGGTTGGATTGGTTCCATATGATATAATTAAATCGAGTGTATGATTAAGACGATGAGTTGGTCCGGTGACGTTTTGCTTGACCCCGAAGGAGTTTAATAAATCTGTAAACGCAGCCCCTAACGCATCATTTAAATTATCTACGTGTATGTTAAAATCTCCAACAATTAATGCTTTATCGACGTTGACCAAAAGATCTGATAGAAAGTCAGCAAACTCTTTTAGGAAATTGGCGTAAGGCCCTGGAGGTCTATATACGGTAGCCAATGCTAGAGATAATAGGGATTTTTTTCTTACATCTAAGAGCGTAACATTTAGCACAAGTACTTCAAACGAATTAAACCTATGACGAGTTTTCTTAGTAACATTCAGGATATCTCTGTAGATTGTTGCAACACCGCCGCCACGACCGATCAGACGGGGCTCATGCTTATAACAGTATCCTGGCGGAGTAGACTCATTTAGACCGAAATAATCATTTGGTTTAAGCCAGGTTTCAGTAAGGCACAGAACATCGAAATTATTATCTGTGACCATTTCATTTACAATAACCGCCTTAGGTGTGAGCGATCTAATGTTTAGAAGACCTAGCTTTAGAAATTGTTTTTGTTCACTAATAGCGAGATTTTTTGTTTTAATAACAATTAGATTTTTTCTAGATCCTGCAGTAGATTTATTATTTGATCTTAGTAAACGAGGAATAGACACAGTTTCTATGCAATATTCTACACTAGTATTAATATCAATTAAATTGGTGCAGTAGAGACTGTGATTTGGATTTTTGGTTACTAGTCAAATGGTATTTAACATCTTGGAGATGTTATCCGACAGAAGATCTGCCCCGATTCTACTTGGGTGTAAGCCATCAGCGCGGAAGAGCCTTGGTCGCTCCCAAAACAGATTCCAATTATTTACAAAAATCAATTTCTGCTCATTGCACCATGACAATAACCATTCATTTAGAGCGAATAATCTACTGAACTTTTCATGCCCTCGTCGGTACGTAGGAAGCGGTCCAGACACAATAATCGATGTTTCAGGCGATGTGCTGCGTACCGTATCGATAAGGCTCCTGAAGTCTTTCTTCAGAACCTCCGTCTGTCGCAGCCTAGTGTCGTTAGCTCCCGCATGCAGCACAACAGCTCCGACGCGCTCGTCACCGTTCAAGATCTCAGTTACCCGCGCAGTGATATCGAGAACACGAGCACCAGGAAAGCAGTGACTGTGCACCTTACTTTTACCTAACGTAGCATGGACGTGTCGGACGGTGGAATCGCCGATGATCACAGCATCGCGTTCCGTTTCGCGAAGAGGGGAGAAGCGGTTCTGAGTGGAGATCTCGAAAACCGGGAGGGGCGAAAAGATTCTTGTCCTGGCTCGCGGCTTCCGCGGAACCACCCAGGCTTCGTGGTGGTGTGTTGGAGCCGGAGTGAATGAAATCATGGCTGATCGTGACCTGGACGCTCGGGACCAATGCTGAGAAACGCACGGAGTAGACGAGGTCAGCGTCAGCGGGTTACTAACGTTAATCACTGATCCGTGTGCATCAGCGCGTGATGTTTCAAGAGCTAAACGCCGGTCTCTCAGCTCAGTTTGTCTCTCTAGAAGGTCAAGGATCTGCTTTTCTACAGCTTCTAATTCAGACTGCACCGCAAGCAATTCAGATTTGTTCTCATCTGCACCAAAAGGTAGATAACATACACCTGATATATTCGCCATTTTAACAGATGGACAGTAAGTTAGCAATGATGCAACCAGTGATGCTATTAATATTTATACTAATTTATGACTCAAGTCTTGGGTATAACCGTCTTTTTAGTGGTATGGGTGTAATATAGACGCAGGATAGACGGGAAAACAAACAAACTCACAGCAGGCAACGAGGCTGACAAAAGCAGTCGATCGCAGGGCGAGCAGCAGTGAAGCGGTGTCTCGCTCTACGACCAACAACCAATGTTCAAACCGTATTTGCGCAAACAAACAAACGCAAACAAACAAACTCACAGCGGGTAACGAGGCTGACAAAAGCAGTCGATCGCAGGGCGAGCAGCAGTGAAGCGGTGTCTCGCTCTAGTATTAGAGCTTGATGTCTGTTTTGAACACTGTGCGGGATCGTGTACTCCCCAAAGAACTCTAAAGTGACAGCCGGTAAGCTCTGAAGCTCTGCTGGTTAAGAAACACTGCACGTTGTTATGCTTGCTAGTTGCTGTTATCAGCGTGTAAATATAGCGTTCAATGAAGCTCAGTAAATCGCAGAGATAGGACCAAGTCACACATGTGCAAGTCTCAAGTAAGTCTCAAGTCTTAACCTTCAAGTCTCAAGTAAGTCCCAAGTATTTGTTTTCTTGGACAAGTCAAGTCACAGGCTAAGTCAAGTCCTGTAGTAGGTCAAGTCAAGTCCAAGTCAAGTCACAGGATATATCAAGCGTGCATTTGGGAACAATGACACATTCATTCACTTTTCTCTTTCGCACAGGTCATGTTTTGAAAGATGTCCTGTAGCTTACTAATTTAAAGAAATAAAAATGTATACAAAAATGTGATGATGTCCGACTTGTTTTATGAAGAAGAAAGCCTTAAGTTTTCAAAAAGCATATAGACATATGACCCACTATTCTGCTTCATAAGTACCATGTTGACAATATGACATGACGTGGTTTAATGTAGCCTAAACAATGATTACCAAAATTTCTCTCTCATTATTCCTCATAACCACTGAAAACGGTCAAAAAATCGAACCAAAAGTCAAATTATTATGGACGTTATCTGACATTAAGCGTTTCTGCTTCACATTTTCAGCAGTGCAGTGGAGTGGCTGTGGGTTGACTCCCCACTGTTCTCATGGGCTTTATATATAAGTCCTAACATGAAAAAGCTTTATGGTTCAATGTACCTAAACAACGATCACCGAATTTCTCTCATATTGCTCCTCATAACCACTGAAAACTGTAAAAAAAATCTAACCCAAAGTCCAATTATTATGGACGTTAAGTTAAAAGTGGTGGGTTCAAAAAATGACTCATGACGAAATCTGGTGGGTACGCGTCCCCACCGTCCCCACCGTCCCCACCGAAATCGAAGCCAAGTTGGTTAACACTTGGTAGCAATTGTTTTTGTGTACAGATCTCGGAGCCTAGGCTGCCTACAGAGACGCGTTTTTTGACGGCCTGCTTATGGGGCATGCAGCTAGCGGATCGTTAGGAAAGATTAGATGAATGTGATAATTTATGTTTGGGCCTTTTTTGGGCCTGAAATTATTACATTAGCTAACTACCAACTAACCAGATAACATTAACAAATTGACAAGCACTTACTGGGCAGAATGGCTCTTCAAATGACGGACGAAATTGGAGGTTGTCGTCTGGCTGTCCGCGATGTTGATATTGCATGTCTTGCAAAGCGCTGTTCGTCTTTTGCCATCTTGCGAATCGTTTTTGAAGCCGAAAGCGATGACCCTCGGTACCCCTCCGGCTGACATGTTGATGTGATAGCTGATCTAAGTGGGCGTGGTGTGCGTAAGGTACGAGAGGGCGTGACTGATGATAGTGTCGTGATCCAGTCATGACAACGCTATTCTCAGCCTGCGCTTCAGCCGGATCAACTTTATTTTTAAAAATAATTTATATATTTTATATTCAAACTGAAAACATGATGTGATTAACACTCAAGTCATTCAAGTCATCGTGTCTCAAGTCAAGTCAAGTCCCGAATCTTTAACTTCCAAGTCCGAGTAAAGTCTCAAGTATTTTATTTTTTGTCAAGTCAAGTCACAAGTCATAAAAATAGCGACTCGAGTCCAAGTCACAAGTCCCCATGTCTGGTAAATCGTGCCATTGTTATTAAGTGTAATTTTAATATATATGGTGTTTTTCGGTGTAGTGTGTTAAAATATGCCTATGCATTTATATGTTTATATTTTGTTTAACAATGAGAGTTTGTTAATATTTATTTAAATTAATCTAATTAGTTTGCCTAATTTGCCTGGTTTAATTTGGTAACTCGGTATTTGAAATATTTACCAGCAGTCTAAATCATATGAAATACTGCTTAAAACCCATTTGATATACATAGAAATAATTACTCAAGTGATTTGACTATATAATTTAATATAGATTGTTTAATTATTAAAATAGCAATTAATTTATAAATATGGTTAAAAGCATAAGTTATTTCATGGCCTTTGTGGTTAAAGTTCAGTCAATTAAACCATGCAAATGTGTAAAAACTATTAATGCATTTATTTTGTACTTTAATAAATTACGTATGTACTTTATTGTTATTGGGCTGTATAATCATACCTGCAAACTCAGAAGGTCTGAAAAAGGTGACACATTTTATACCAGCAGACATATTCAAGCAGACATATTTATTTGTATGAATTAAATATAATAATCCTTAGGCTAACAACACAATTTGCTGATCTTACGTTAGCTGACTAGCCGACAAGCTAACTTTCCATTATAACGTTAATGTTAAACATGTTAACTAACAACAAAGTTAGAGAAAACAATTATATTGTTGGCAGATAACAACACTTAACTCAAAACTAATGTCTGTCCAAAAGTAGCACCAGAGAATTTCAATCCATGGGAAAGCTGCAGCCAAGGGCTTTTCAAAGACGACGCTGCCGTTATCTTGACTGTGATTGGCCAAATGACTCGCGTGATGTACCAAAGATGTTTGTGAAGAAGACCGCAGTTGGCTTTTGAAACTCACGTTTATGGGAAATAAATAATTTTCCAGTAAACGCATTTACTGAAAATGCCAACGCCAGCCAACACAACCCCTCCCCCCCCCCCCCCCTCAAAAAAAAAAAATGTTCGGATCTACACGATTCACGTGGATGACATTTTCCCATTCAAAGCGGCGATTTTCGCCGAAAAGCGACTAGTTTGCAGGCATGATAATACTTGCCACCTTTAATAGAATGTGTAATATTTACCAACTCAGACCTATGTGCAATATTTTAGGTTTGGTGAAATGTTCATGTTTTAAATGGTTTGTTAACGTAAGGTACTGATGTATTTGTAGTTTTGTGCAAAAGTTAAAATTAAGGCATGCTAAACCTGCCAACTTATGCACTTTATTGGGTTTCCTGGTGATTAACACTGTATGTCCTTCACAGACCACATTACGAAGACAGCTCGATCATGCAGATTTGCAATGTATAACATCAGGAAGATCAGAGCTTTCCTAACGGAGAATGCATCACAACTTCTCGTCCAGGCCCTGGTTATTTCTAGGCTTGATTACTGCAATCCTCTTCTGCCTGGACTTCCATCATGTGTAACTAAACCTCTACAAATGATCCAGAATGCTGCAGCCCACCTTGTCTTCAATGAGCCCAAAAGGGCCCACGTCACCACTCTGTTCATCTCACTGCACTGGCTACCACTCGCTGCTCGCATCAAATTCAAGGCTTTGACGCTTGCTTACAGATCTACCACAGACTCAGCTCCGTCCTACTTTCACTCAATCCTACAAGTCTACACCGCTAACAGAAGCCTACGATCAGTCATTGAGCAACGGCTCGTGGTACCATCACAGCGAGGCACTAAATCACTCTCCAGAACATTTTTATTCACCGTTTCATGCTGGTGGAATGATCTCCCTACCCTCGTCCGTAATGCAGAATCCCTGACAGCATTCAAAAGACAACTAAAAACTCATCTCTTCCGTGAGTACTTAACATAAAAAATATATAAAAAAATTAAAAAAAACTTTCCTTCTCCTTTAAATCCTTCTTTGTCTGTTTTTTTTTTTTTTTTGCTACTCTGAGCAATGCCTGAACTTTGTATTTTGAGCACTTCTTGCGTTGTTCTTGCCTCTTCACTCGCTTGCTTTAATCCTCAGTTGTAAGTCGCTTTGGATAAAAGTGTCTGCTAAATGACTAAATGTGAATGTATGTATGTTCCCCAAAATGGCTTAATTAGCCACCCATCGAGGAATTTCCAACAAAAAGTGGGGAAAGGTAAGAAAAAGCTGTTTTCTTTCATTTATGCTGTTTTTTTTTGTCAGGGAACCCCTCGTTTTAAAAAAAATCTAGAAAAGGAAAATTTTAAGGACAGAAGAGAATTTGGTTTATTCAGTATTAGCAGGAGGAGTTGTTGATTGATTTCCATTACACGAGAGTAGATGTTAAAACTTCATGCTGATTTGTACTCGGCTTTCGCCAAGATAAGCAACACTAAGACGTAGCTTTACAGTAAACTATGCTTCTCCACTCCATCCATTTACACTTCTTTCCATATGGTGGTGTGACTCCCCTTCTGTCCGGCGTTAACGGCTGCAGTGTACTTGACGCGTCAGCACACACGACGGCTGCAACTACAGTGTGGTCTCCCTAGTGGACCAGCACGACAACCGTCTGGATTGAGCCGAGTAGGGGACATCTCTAGGGTCTTCAAGTGGGCACCTTCCGTCCTCAGTGTTTCGTCGACTAGCCCACGACACCTCAAGAGGGCTCGACAGTGACTCTGGCTTCCCAGAGTCACCCCCCTCCGTCCCCCACTCAACTCAGCCCAGCTTACTGACCTCTACATCCCTCCTGCTGCTGAGGCCTAACCACAATCTCACAATCTCTCCGCAACCCAACCATACGCGCCAACCCGTTTGACTAAGGCTGTCGAGCCCCACTGGTGCGTTAATATGCAGTTTCAGTGGCAACGGTTCCGTATGGCATACCACCTACCGCAAAACACAATATCTGCCCAACCACCCGTCATTCACGCAATATACATAGGAACGTAATGACTGTAAATACTATACAACCTATACAAATAAACCAACAGACTCTTCAAGTTTTTCAAGAATTCTACGAAACCGTAGCATGGCGGCCTGTACACAGCCAGCTAGAATCTTTCCGTCTCAACCACAGCCAGTTGCTGCTCCTTTCTGCTGCTTCAGATAAGTTCTTTACTGTGCGACGCAACTCTTGGCCACTGAATCCGACGTCTCTGAGGAACCGGGTTGTAGAGTGTGCCACAAAACTTCGACAACCCACTTCCACTGGATAAACCTGGACTCTCCATCCTCGCTGTTCTGCTTCATTGGCCAGATGAGCATACCGCAGTTTCTTCCTCTCATATGCCTCATCTACCGCATCCTCCCATGGCACTGTTAACTCTATCAGTTGAACAATGCGTGCTGATCCAGACCACAAAACAATATCTGGTCGTAGGTTAGTGGTGGCAATCTCAGGTGGAAAAATAAGCCGTTGATCAAGATCAGCCAGCATCTTCCAGTCCCTAGCAGCTTCCAGTTGTCCTGGGCGAGAATTGGTGTTAACACCTTTTCTTGGTGGTTGCTCGCCTGGGCGGAGGAATATTGTCTTCTGCGTGTAATGTTTTGCTAGAACAGGCGGCAACTTATTGGTCATACTACGCTTGCCTTCCAATGCTAAAGCCAAACATCGCAGTACTTGGTCATGGCGCCAAGTAAACCGACCTTGGCTAAGAGCCACCTTACATCCTGTCAAAATGTGCCTTAATGTGGCAGGTGATGAACACAAAGGACAAGAGGGATCCTCTCCTACCCAGAGGTTTAGGTTCTGCGGTGATGGGAGAACATCATATGTTGACCTAATAAGGAAACTGATCCTACTCTCTTCCATTGACCAAAGGTCTTGCCAGCCCATCTTGCGTTGTTCCACACTCTCCCATCTCATCCACTCTCCCTGCTTGGCCTGGGAAATGGCCTTTATACAGCTCATGCTCTCCTCCTGCTTTCGCACCTCGTTGACTACCAGCTTCCTCCTTTGTGCTGGGCCTGGCTTGTGCCATTTAGGAGGAGCTAAACTGAGCCCAAAACCCCCTCTTCCATGCTGTACCTGTCCCACGATATCCCCAATTTGAAGGTCAGCCTTTGCCTCTACTACAGCTTTCTTTGCTGACCACTTTCTACCAGTTTTTAACACAGGGGCTGCCTCCCTTACACATTTGTCGCGTGACTCTACTAAGGTCATTTCCTGTCTGACCTTGGCACATTTAAACTCCTCGGTTAAAGCAGAGACTGGCAGCTGCAATATTCCTTTACTATAAAGTCCCACTCTGCTGAGGCAGCGTGGAACTCCCAACCTATTGCCTACTCCTCCTAAGCCTATTCTGTATGATTTTGTTTAAGATTCTAACGGAACTGAATCAGCCCGAAGCAGTGTGGTGGCTGAGTTGTATTGGAATTGTTGTTTCTAAAGTAATTGAAACAAAGTGCTTAAGTGTAAAGTTTCTAAAGTAACTGAAACTTGGTGTTGGTCTCTTATAATTGTGTTAAGATTCTAAAGTAATTGAATCAACCTGAAGTAGTGTGGTGGCCGAATTATATTAGATTGGTTGTTTCTAAAGTAACCGAAACAAAAGTGTATGCAGTCTACTTGAAACCGATTGTGAAGTTGTAATAATTCTGCGGAAATTCTAAAGTAATTGAATAAGACCCGACGCAGTGTGGTCACAGAATTATTTCACAACAATTGTTTTTTTATAGTGTTGTAGATTAGTGAGTCTGACACTGTACGGCTCTGGGAAATTTAAAACAAGAACCCGAAGCAGTGTGGTTTTGTCCAACGTATTGTGACAGTGTTCATTTTTTTTTTTAACTGTTTGGTGTAGTGAAATTTAACGTCCAAAGGACTGTGGCTTTGATTAAGTTTAGACGTTTCAGTCAGTGTGCTTGATGTGTTCTTTTGGGTCCGAGCTGTGAATAATTAGACAACGGATATCTTAAAGGAACTAGATAACGTGTAGTTATTTAAAATCAGACTTTGTGAATAACTATTAGATCACAAGATATTCTAAAGCCCGATAAGACTTTTGAAAATGGAAGAAATGATTGTTAAATACAACGCTAAACACGGTTCTCAGGGATTGTTTGACGGAATAGAAAATATTGTTGATTAACCATATAGGCTAAGTGGGCTATCTCTAAGTTTGAAAAATTATCCCAAAATGCCTAGGAACAAAAAAGGAAACATCGCTAATGTGCTTCAAGCTGTTTGTGCTTCGTATAGTAACTAGGAGGAGAGTAGATGAGTTCGAGGCTGAAAATGAGCGACTCAGTGTTGGGATAATTAAAATAATAATGACGACAACTACCAAGCTAGTGAAATGATATGGAAAGTAGAAAAGATCAGGAAGTTGATTGTTTTGCTTGTGGAAAGATGGGACACAAGGCAAGACAGTGTCACTTTTCACACAAAAGAAAGATGGGATATTGTGGTTTGCTTAAGAAAATAGGCAATTTAGAAAACCAGTTGGCACTGTTGAAAGGAAATAAAGAAGAAGCGATTCACACCTTGTCAAACATATCACTGAACGAGCAACATGACTGTAGATGCTGATGCAAATTAGAATTAGTTTTATGATAGTAACACATTTTAGAAAAATGTTGGTGGAGAGATCCTTCCTCAAGTGGAGGAGTTTAAGTATCTTGGGGTTTTGTTCACGAGTGAGGGAAGGATGGAACGGGAGATTGACAGACGGATCGGTGCAGCTTCTGCAGTAATGCGGTCGATGTACCGGTCTGTTGTGGTGAAGAAGGAGCTGAGCCGTAAGGCAAAGCTCTCGATTTACCGGTCAATCTACGTTCCTACTCTCACCTATGGTCATGAGCTTTGGGTCATGACCGAAAGGACAAGATCCCGGATACAGGCGGCCGAAATGAGCTTTCTCCGCAGGGTGGCTGGCCGATCCCTTAGAGATAGGGTGAGAAGCTCGGTCACTCGGGAGGAGCTCAGAGTAGAGCCGCTGCTCCTCCACATCGAGAGGGGTCAGCTGAGGTGGCTCGGGCATCTGTTCCGGATGCCTCCTGGACGCCTTCCCGGGGAGGTGTTCCGGGCACGTCCCACTGGGAGGAGACCCCGGGGAAGACCTAGGACACGCTGGAGAGACTATGTCTCCCGGCTGGCCTGGGAACGCCTCGGTGTCCCCCCGGAAGAGCTGGATGAAGTGTCCAGGGAGAGGGAAGTCTGGGCATCTCTGCTCAGACTGCTGCCCCCGCGACCCGGCCCCGGATAAGCGGAAGAAGATGGATGGATGGATGGTTTACTAACAAAAGGGGGGTGATTTATTAGCATTGCTGTGTAGTTATAATTTATAATAAATGTTTTAATGGCATTATGTTTAGAAATAATTTTAAAAAACATTACCGATGTTTGATGTTTTGAGATGAAACTTCTGTGACTTTGATGTTTGAATGTGAAAAGATGATTGTGGGGGAAAGGGGGGCAACCTCTTCTTTTGATCATTGTTTCAGATATAAGCATCGAGATGTTTGTCTGAAATGTGTAACCTCCTGGAGAAAGATGATATGGTCGTTTGAAGGACGAGAAGGAAATAGAACCAGTGGAGCCAGGGGATTTTCTCAATAAAAAGAACAGAATACAGAGATTTCCAGACCTGCAAGATCCAGAACTACAGGCCTAAAAGATCTAGAAACCCTGAGACCCACCATGGGATGGATGGAACTGATGAAGAGGCACAGACTCGAACAACACCAGTGACTGCTTCTTCTAAAAGGACGTATGTCCATGTGAAAAAGAATGGACAATGAGAAGAGAAACAAGAGGACATTTCAGAGACTACGGACAGCAGTCTTTCCACATAGAGGGAAAACAAGTGGATAAAGGATGTCCACAATGAGAAAATGGACACAATACTCATGACAAAATGAAAAAGCACGTACACACACACACACACACACACTATATTGTCTATTGATTGTTATTTTTTTTTTGTTGTCAGTTGTCAAAACCAAACAATATGCTAACATCATTGATACACATTGTGAGAGCTCAACAAGGCCTTGAAGAAAAAGACAAGATTTTGGCAAAACAAATGCATGATGGAGACTTAGATATTGCCTTTTCTGGTTTAATTTGGAATGTAACCTTTAAAACGGCTGTATGTGTATGTATGTATCTTATTATTTGCCAATGCATTATGTTATGTGTTCTATGTTTAAACGTCGAATTGCAGGTAACTTAATGATTGCTTTAGGACACTCCTACTGGCTGTGCTGGTTCTTAAATGTCTTATCACCCACACCCAAGAAAATGTTTGTATATCATATTGCCAAATTTTAGAAGAGTCTCTTTGATAATTCTGCCAAATTGGATGGAGCTGTAACCAGTGTGCATGAGGTGTCGACCCAAAGACTGGTAAGATTCTCTGGTGGCCAGAGGGGGACAACCTAAGGCAGGGCTTACCGCCACTGGGCACCTGCCCGATAGAGAAGGGAGGTGTAATCTGTGAGAAGGGAGTGGATGTGATGCTTCTTTTGGGCCACGAGCATCAGAGAGGGGACTGTAAGAAATTGTAGTCTGCCTCGACCCAGATTCCACCCCAAATATTTTTTAGAATTAGCTCATCCCCAAAATGGCTTAATTATCATAGAGATGAAGGAAGCGAAGTTATATTGTTTCTTCAACATTTGGGTTAATCACACCCTGAGCAAATGGTAGTCAATTGTAGAATGGGAATGGGTGTGAGACACCAAGAACCTTCTCAGACAATGGGGTGTCTCAACTTCATTAACATACAGAACACAGCTGTTACAACAAGAGTCTCTTTCAAGTGTGGGAAAACGCACAGTAAAACAAACGCTTGACAGTAAAAAAACGCAGCCAGGATTGGAGAACCTTGAAACTCACCTAGAGGCCTGGAAGAAGAAAGGTTAACTGCCGTAGTGTCATCCCAAAGTGTGCATTATTCCGTTGTTCCAACCAGATGGTATGGCGGAAACAAAGTCATTGGAGCAGCTTAAAGCTGATAGAACCAGCGCAAAAGACTCTGTTTTCGGCTCACCAATTAAGTTTCTAGAACCTCACATGTGTGAGGAAGAGCTCAAAGAAAGCTTTAAAAATCTTTCACTACAAGCCACAAAAGTCATGGAAGCAAATGAGGATGGTGAGGCTGCTTTTATCACAGAGGTTGAGGCTGAGCTGGATGCAGAGGATGTGCCAGCATTAAGTTCGGAACAAAAGGCTGACCTAGAGAAGACGGCAAGAGAATGTGACCAGAAACTGAAGGAGGGTAAAGATCTAATTTTGAAGACTCTCTGGGACAGTTTTGGGGACCCCCAAATTTCCCTGGCTTTCCAAGTGGCAGAGGCGGAGTGTGACCGGGTCTTTTCTGTTCAACCTTGTGCGAACATGGAAGCATACGACTTCATGCTGAGCCACCTGGGAGGATTGGTTTAAGCTGCGAGAGAAGCGCATATTCGGTGGAATCGTTGGGCCCCTTCTGCTGAGCAAAAAGACTTAAAAAGCCGTCTGAGGGAGCTTGAGGTTTGTCTCCCCAAGCTGGTTTCCAGAAAGGCTGAATTTATTCAGGCAAAAATCGAGCAGGATTCCGAGAGAGCTGTTACAGCCCATAGTTCTCTGAGGCCAGCCATCAAGTTGAAGCCTACTTCCCTTCCCAAGTTTGCTGCAAGTAAACGTGATTTTCATCGTTGGAGGAAGAAGTGGGAAGCTCTGCAGAAGCAAGGCGAACCAACCGGTTCACAAGAGGTGAAGAAATTTCAGCTGCTGGACAGTCTCGATGATAAAGTGGCCAGAGAGTTCGACTTACAGCTTATAATACAGGAGAAAAAATATTCCGTGTCCTGGAGAATCGCTTTGGGAACAGAGCTGCTATTGCCTTTGAAATTGTGGAGGAGTTGCAAGCAATGCCGCCAGTAAGAGGTCACCAAGACAGGAAAATAGTGGAGCTGATTCAAATGATTGAAAAAGCCCTGTACGACCTAGGTGAGCTTGGAGACACTGGCGCCATGAAGAATCCCTTAGTGACAAAATCCATTGAGAGCAAACTCCCAGAGTCACTGAAGAAGGAATGGCTGGTTTATATTGCTGATGAGAAAAATGCTGTTGCACCACAAACTCATTTCGACAAGCTCCTTGAATTCCTCAAAAACCAGGAGGCAATATATGAGCTGCTAGAGCAGTAAAGAGAAGATGAACCCAGCAGGAAGGAGACCAGGTCTGACCCAAGGCCTGCTAGAACAAGAGCGACCAAATTGAGCAGTGACCCAGCAGGTTGTATTGTCTGTGGGGACAGCAAACACAAGAAGAAGCTGTATTTCTGCAAGAAATTTAGGTCTCTGAAACCTTCAGAGAGGGAGAATGCGGTGAGGAGGCTCAGAGCATGCAAAAGATGTCTGGAAATCCATGATGGAGGTGCATACTGCAAAACCACTTACTTGTGCAGAAATGTTGAATGCAAAGACCAACAAACCCCCGAGCACCATTATTACCTGTGTCCACATGCTAAAACTAAAAGTACACCCCAGTGAATAACAAAATCTGGTTTGGTGGGAGGTGGAAAGTGCACAGAGCCTCAGGAGGAGTTCCTCTCCAAGCTGTTACCTGAGTTGGCACAGCAGTGTCGAGATGCATTCTGAAAGTGAGCAGGGACTACTAGCAGAAAGCGGTTTGCAAGAATTTTCAGTTATCATGATGCTACAACAGGTGACGGCCTATGCTGGACAAAAAGTTGGAACCTTGATTGACCTGGCCTCAGATACGAACTACATCACTCATAAAGCTACAAATGAATTAAACCTCCGAAGCGAAAAACGTCACTCTGGTGGTCCATGGAGTCGGTGGGATGAAGGTATCAGTTGAAACCAAGCAGTATCTCCTGAAGATCGGAGTTAGCACCCCCCGAGGCACTCTTAAGTCACACCAGTTGGTGTGTTATGGACTCAACAGTATTGCAGAGATCCATCGGCATGTGACAGCCAAGAAGCTGCAAAGAAGCTGCAAAGAATATTCCCTGACGTTCCACTGCATGAACTGGTAAGACCCAAAGAAATCCAACTCCTTATAAGCCATAAGGAAGGACAGCTGGTGCCCCAGAAGATTCGTGCAGTTGGAGACCTTTTTGAAGAGCTTGCTGTAACTGCACATATGTCAAAAACTAATTTTGCAAGCTCATAGAGGACTGCAGCAGTTAAGTACGAAGAATTCACCTGTAAAAGTCCAGCTACTTGTCAGTCTCCCGTGTATACTGCCGCTCAATCTAGCACTGCAGCCCTCAAGCGAGACTTCCTGGAATGGTGGAAGTGGGACAGCATTGGTGCCACGTGTGAGCCCAAGTGTGGTGGTTGTCGCTGCGGGAATTGCCAGCCAGGGGGCAAAGAAATGACACACGCTGAAGAAAGAGAGGCAGAAATGGTGAAAAATGGCTTAACATATGTGAATGGAGATGAGCACTGTGAGTAACCACACTGGCATGCTAAATATCTACTATTCTACTATCCACTATTCGTGCTGTTCTGTTAAGGTTCCGAGCTGGAGTCTTCGCTACCTTGGGCGACATACGGAAGATGTATAACTCCGTCTGGCTGGAAGACCGAGAAGTCCATCTACACAGATTCCTCTGGCATGATTCTGGAGGAGATGAAATTAAAGAATATGCCATAACAAGGGTAAATATTGGAGACAAACCAGCAGGCTGCATTGCTCAACTGGCCATGCGAGAGACCACAAACATACCCATATTCAGTCACCTCAAGGAAGAGCGACGTGTGCTGCAAGAAGATGCTTATGTCGACGACATCCTGACATCCCATAACAGCATGGATCAACTGAAGGTCATCACGTCTGATGTCGAGCAGATCCTAAAAGTTGGCGGGTTCCACATAAAGCCCTGGGTATACTCCAATTAAAGTGGGAGGAAAGAGTCCAGAGACAAGGAGATTGAGCTACAGACTATGATCTTACCAAATCAGCTGACAGAAGATGACAATAAATCCCTTGGCCTTGGATACATGGTACAAGATGACAAGCTCCATGTCATGATTGCTGTAAACTTCTCAAAGAAGAAGAAAAGGAAAAAAATTAGACTTGGCCAAAATTTGTCAAAGGAGCAAGTGAGATCATAAGCGTCAAATCCACTCACCAGAAGAGAACTTCTATGTCAAGTCTCAGGGCTGTATGATCCTCTAGGCTTGGTGGCTCCTGCCAAGCAAAAAGGTGCAATTCTGGTGTGGCGAGCCTTTCAAGAGGCAAAAGTTAACTATGGCCTTACCAAGAATAACTGGGATGCAGCTTTGTCGGAAGGGCTACGGGAGGATGCAATCAAGTTTCTGGAGGAGTATGCTGAGTTGGGACAACTAAAATTTGTCAGACCCCTGACACCCCCAGATGCCGCTGCTGAACCCTTTGGCGTCACCTTCTCTGATGGTAGTGAACATGCATATGGAGCAGTGTTGTATCTGCGTTGGAGCTGCAGTCAAGGCATTACCGTGAGGCTCGTCGAATCCAAGGCCAAACTGACCCCTCTCGACCACAAGGGCGATGCCGTAAAAGCGAAGGTGTGCGGAAATGTCTTTGCTTAAGTTATGGTTTCCAAACCTTCTTTGCAAATCGAATTGGAGAAATTCAAAGCAGCACTAACATTCAGGATTGGTGGTGGGTTCCAGGGCCAATGAATATTGCGGACATCATCACGAGAGGTGCTGGACCTAAAGATTTGCAGAAGACTCTGAGTGGCAGTCTGGTCCAAAATTCCTCAGTCTACCAGTAGGAGTAGAAGGTTTAAGCTGTATAGTAAGAAATTTAAACTAAAAGACCAGGAAGATGGAGTTGAAGAATAATTCAAAAATAAGTAGTATTGTACATAAAACAGTGATAGATATATTAGGGGGAAAAAACAACAGGAAAAGGAAGACCGTTCAAGCAAGTCAAGTCACCTTTATTTATAGGGCTCAAAGCAGCTGTAGGAGAACAGAAAAATTACGCATTTCGACTGTTGTTCAGCTAAAGTCAGTTCAGTGTTGATTCAGTTCCGTTTGTGAAGATCATCAATTATCAAATTAGTTAAATTAATAAATTATTAAAAAAGTTAATATCATCTATAAAGCAGTTTTTCAAAAATTGATATCATCTAGCTCAGTTCAGTTCTCATACAACAGTGTCAGTCCAATCAGATCAATAATATTGTTGAATATTAATATTAAGTGTCCCAACTACAAGCCAGAGACGACAGTGGCAAGGAACCCAAACTACATCAGGAGGCAGAATGGGGGAAAAACCTTGGGAGAAACCAGGCTCAGTCGGAGGACCAGTTCTCCTCTGGCCAACGAACGAATGTGATTATTATGATTCAGGCTGCATTCAGAGTAAGAAGACAAATTCACAAGTCCGAATTCAGATCCGAGACAGTAGCATTAAAATATTTCATCCTGTTCCTTTTGCTTGAAGATCAGATTCATCATGCTGGTATGGAGACAAAGCTGACCATAGGATGAAGACACCATCACCATCGTCCAGCTGGTCCCATCACTCCATCAGCTCCACCAGAGACCCTCGACCCTGCGCCTCCACCATGGTCAGCCGTCATGCCTGCGCTACGAACTTACGAGCCATCAACTGCTCTCAGTCTCTCCGCCCCTTCCCTCTGGCTCGGTCGGTACATGTTCAGTCCGATGGGGACTGCGAACATCATAGGAAATAAGCAAGCATGACGCAGATGAGAGTTTTACTGACTCAAACATGTTCTGAGGGCAGAAAGGAAAATGATTGGTTTACAGATTCAACCAATGAAACTGAAGCAAAGGCGGGGTCAAGACGTTTGAACGTGCGGAGGGATTAGTCCGGAATACAAGACAAACAGATGTTCGTGGGAGAAAGCTTTTATTGAAAGGTAAGTGATGTTACTATATTTTGTTCAAATTCATCATCTTTTAACGTTTATTAAGATAATCTGCGAACATTAAAATGTACAGAACTAATAATCATCGTCTAAATATCGTGTTGTATGCATTTTGATTCGACTGTTAATCAGTTGACCATAACAAAGCTGCTTAGGAGGTAACTGGTGTAAAACATGCTTTTCCAATGCTACCTCGCTGTGTGTGAAAATTATATGTGACAACAGAACTCGTTCAAATCTCCGCGACATTTCAACGGTCAAACTGATACATCTCCCGCCCTAGTAAGTTACTGCTCTCAGGGCAGGAGAACTCAATGGATTCAAACCGCTGTTATTTTAGTGTATTACGCGCTGCTCTCAGGGCAGGAGTACTCAATAGATTCAAATTACAGTTATTTTAGTGTGTTACGCGCTGCTCTCAGGGCAGGAGTACTCAATAGATTCAAATCACAGTTATTTTAGTGTATTACACGCTGCTCTCAGAGCAGGAGTACTCAATAGATTCAAATCACTGTTATTTTGGTGTATTACGCGCTGCTCTCAGGGCAGGAGTACTCAATAGAATCAAATTGCAGTTATTTTAGTGTATTACGCGCTGCTCTCAGGGCAGGAGTACTCAATAGATTCTAATCACTGTTATTTTAGTGTATTACGCGCTGCTCTCAGGGCAGGAGTACTCAATAGATTCAAATCACTGTTATTTTAGTGTATTACGCGCTGCTCTCAGGGCAGGAGTACTCAATAGATTCAAATCACTGTTATTTTAGTGTGTTACGCGCTGCTCTCAGGGCAGGAGTACTCAATAGATTCAAATCACAGTTATTTTAGTGTGTTACGCGCTGCTCTCAGGGCAGGAGAACTCAACAGAATCAAATTGCAGTTATTGTAGTGTATTATGCGCTGCTCTCAGGGCAGGAGTACTCAATAGATTCAAATCACTGTTATTTTACTGTATTACGCGCTGCTCTCAGGGCAGGAGAACTCAATGGATTCAAATCACAGTTATTTTAATGTGTTACGTGCTGCTCTCAGAGCAGGAGTACTCAATAGAATCAAATTGCAGTTATTTTAGTGTGTTACGCGCTGCTCTCAGAGCAGGAGTACTCAATAGAATCAAATTGCAGTTATTTTAGTGTGTTACGCACTGCTCTCAGGGCAGGAGTACTCAATAGATTCAAATCACTGTTATTTTGGTGTATTACGTGCTGCTCTCAGGGCAAGAGTACTCAATAGATTCAAATCGCTGTTATTGTAGTGTATTACGCGCTGCTCTCAGGGCAGGAGTACTCAATAGATTCAAATCGCTGTTATTTTGGTGTATTACGCGCTGCTCTCAGGGCAGGAGTACTCAATGGATTAAAATCGCTCTTATTTTACTGTATTATGCGCTGCTTTCAGAGCAGGAGTACTCAATAGATTCAAATCACTGTTATTGTAGTGTATTACGCACTGCTCTCAAATCAGGAGTACTCAATAGAATCACATTGCAGTTAATTTAGTGTGTTACGCGCTGCTCTCAGGGCAGGAGTACTCAATAGATTCTAATCACTGTTATTTTAGTGTATTACGCGCTGCTCTCAGGGCAGGAGTACTCAATAGATTCAAATCACTGTTATTTTAGTGTATTACGCGCTGCTCTCAGGGCAGGAGTACTCAATAGATTCAAATCACTGTTATTTTAGTGTGTTACGCGCTGCTCTCAGGGCAGGAGTACTCAATAGATTCAAATCACAGTTATTTTAGTGTGTTACGCGCTGCTCTCAGGGCAGGAGAACTCAACAGAATCAAATTGCAGTTATTGTAGTGTATTATGCGCTGCTCTCAGGGCAGGAGTACTCAATAGATTCAAATCACTGTTATTTTACTGTATTACGCGCTGCTCTCAGGGCAGGAGAACTCAATGGATTCAAATCACAGTTATTTTAATGTGTTACGTGCTGCTCTCAGAGCAGGAGTACTCAATAGAATCAAATTGCAGTTATTTTAGTGTGTTACGCGCTGCTCTCAGAGCAGGAGTACTCAATAGAATCAAATTGCAGTTATTTTAGTGTGTTACGCACTGCTCTCAGGGCAGGAGTACTCAATAGATTCAAATCACTGTTATTTTGGTGTATTACGTGCTGCTCTCAGGGCAAGAGTACTCAATAGATTCAAATCGCTGTTATTGTAGTGTATTACGCGCTGCTCTCAGGGCAGGAGTACTCAATAGATTCAAATCGCTGTTATTTTGGTGTATTACGCGCTGCTCTCAGGGCAGGAGTACTCAATGGATTAAAATCGCTCTTATTTTACTGTATTATGCGCTGCTTTCAGAGCAGGAGTACTCAATAGATTCAAATCACTGTTATTGTAGTGTATTACGCACTGCTCTCAAATCAGGAGTACTCAATAGAATCACATTGCAGTTAATTTAGTGTGTTACGCGCTGCTCTCAGGGCAGGAGTACTCAATAGAATCAAATTGCAGTTATTTTAGTGTGTTACGCACTGCTCTCATGGCAGGAGTACTCAATAGATTCAAATCACTGTTAATTTAGTGTATTACGCGCTGCTCTCAGGGCAGGAGTACTCAACAGATTCAAATCACTGTTATTGTAGTGTATTACGCGCTGCTCTCAGGGCAGGAGTACTCAACAGATTCAAATCACTGTTATTTTAGTGTATTACGCGCTGCTCTCAGGGCAGGAGTACTCAATAGATTCAAATCACTGTTATTGTAGTGTATTACGCGCTGCTCTCAGGGCAGGAGTACTCAACAGATTCAAATCACTGTTATTTTAGTGTATTATGCGCTGCTCTCAGGGCAGGAGTACTCAATATATTCAAAGTGCAGTTATTTTTAGTGTATTACGCGCTGCTCTCAGGGCAGGAGTACTCAATAGATTCAAATCACAGTTATTTTAGTGTATTACGTGCTGCTCTCAGGGCAGGAGTACTCAATAGATTCAAATCACAGTTATTTTAGTTTATTACGTGCTGCTCTCAGGTCAGGAGTACTCAATAGAATCAAATTGCAGTTATTTTAATGTATTACGCGCTGCTCTCAGGGCAGGAGTACTCAATAGATTCAAATCACAGTTATTGTAGTGTATTACGTGCTGCTCTCAGGGCAGGAGTACTCAATAGATTCAAATCACTGTTATTTTGGTGTATTACGTGCTGCTCTCAGGGCAGGAGTACTCAATGGATTAAAATCGCTCTTATTTTACTGTATTATGCGCTGCTCTCAGGGAAGGAGTACTCAATAGATTCAAATACTGTTATTGTAGTGTATTACGCGCTGCTCTCAGATCAGGAGTACTCAATACAATCAAATTGCAGCTATTTTAGTGTATTACGCGCTGCTCTCAGGGCAGGAGTACTCAATAGATTCAAATCACTGTTATTTTAGTGTATTACGCGCTGCTCTCAGGGCAGGAGTACTCAATAGAATCAAATTGCAGTTATTTTAGTGTGTTACGCGCTGCTCTCAGGGCAGGAGTACTCAATAGATTCAAATCACAGTTATTTTAGTGTATTATGCGCTGCTCTCAGGGCAGGATTGCTCAATGGATTCAAATCGCTGTTATTTTAGTGTATTACGCGCTGCTCTCAGGGCAGGAGTACTCAATAGATTCAAATCACTGTTAATTTAGTGTATTACGCGCTGCTCTCAGGGCAGGAGTACTCAATAGATTCAAATCACAGTTATTTTAGTGTATTACATGCTGCTCTCAGGGCAGGAGTACTCAATAGATTCAAATCACTGTTATTTTAGTGTATTACGCGCTGCTCTCAGGCCAGGAGTACTCAATAGATTCAAATCACTGTTAATGTAGTGTATTACGTGCTGCTCTCAGGGCAGGAGTACTCAACAGATTCAAATCACAGTTATTTTAGTGTATTACGTGCCGCTCTCAGAGCAGGAGTACTCAATAGAATCAAATTGCAGTTATTTTAGTGTGTTACGCACTGCTCTCAGGGCAGGAGTACTCAATAGAATCAAATTGCAGTTATTTTAGTGTGTTACGCGCTGCTCTCAGAGCAGGAGTACTCAATAGATTCAAATCGCTGTTATTTTAGTGTATTACGCGCTGCTCTCAGGGCAGGAGTACTCAATAGAATCAAATCACTGTTATTTTAGTGTATTACGCACTGCTCTCAGGGCAGGAGTACTCAATAGATTAAAATCGCTCTTATTTGACTGTATTACGCGCTGCTCTCAGGGCAGGAGTACTCAATAGATTCAAATTGCTGTTATTTCACTGTATTACGCGCTGCTCTCAGGGCAGGAGTACTCAATAGATTTAAATCGCTGTTATTTTAGTGTATTACGCGCTGCTCTCAGGGCAGGAGTACTCAATAGATTCAAATCACTGTTATTTTGGTGTATTACACGCTGCTCTTAGGGTAGGAGTACTCAATAGATTAAAATCGCTCCAGTATAGTGCTTGGGACACTTTACTGTAAAAGAGCACCGTCCTTCGGATGAGACGTTAAACCGAGGTCCTGACTCTCTGTGGTCATTAAAAATCCCAGGATGTCCTTCGAAAAAGAGTAGGGGTTTAACCCCGGCATCCTGGCCAAATTTGCCCCTTGGCCTCTGTCCATCATGGCCTCCTAATCATCCCCATATACTGAGTGGCTTCATCACTGTCTCCTCTCCACCAGTAAGCTGGTGTGTGGTGGGCGTTCTGGTGCAGTCGCATCATCCAGGTGGTGCTGCACATTGGTGGTGGTTGAGGAGATTCCCCCCTTCCATGTAAAGCACTTTGAGTACCCAGAAAAGCATTACATATATGTAACAAATTATTTTAAAATATTATAATAAAAAAAAAATCATAATTTCCATGGGTCTAGTCTACTCCTAACATGTGTTTGTTTTAAGTTTGAATCAGGTCTTCTCCGTTGGAGTAAATTTGCCAGTGTCACAAAAAACTAGGTTCCTAGAAATTAGGTCCTGCAATATTCAGGTATTGCAGGAATTTTGTATTGGTACTATGTGCTGCTATAATTGCATTGGATAAACTAAGCTAAGCTCTAGAATAATTACATCTTCTCTATACTAATCATTGTTAATTATTTAAAAAAAAACACACTCATAAAAGCATTCAGAAACATAGCTGTCAGCTCCCAGGGAATTCTTCAGGGCATCACTGTTGTAAAACTAAAGCAAAGTTGTAACACAGGAAGTCCCATAATTTACAGTGTACAAAATATTTACTCCCTCATTTGTTCTATAGGTATCACTTTATTTTCCTGTTCCCTATGTTATGTACATATTATAGTAACTGGGTAATAACAAGGTAGTCACCCTGAATCTACCCCCAAACCTAACTGGGTTAACATGGGTTAAGGTTAGGTTTGGGGGTAGGTTCAGGGTGACTACCTTGTTATTACCCTGTTACTATGTCTCACCTTATATTATCTAGTACTTTCTTAGGTAAGTGCACTGTAAAGTACATGTAAGTGCACATACTGTAAGAAAAAAAAAGTGTAACCATTCTATATAGTATTGATATTTTGGTATATTTTTTTTTTTTCCAGTTTATTTTTTGCTGGTTTTATAGTCTAGTAAATCTATACACAATTTTACGGGTATTTGATTATTTTTAATCGTTTCATTGTTACATCAGTAGACCATTTATTTTCAGTTTATTATTTACTTCTTTTTCTCTTTCTTTTATCTTCTTTTATCTCATTCTTTAGTTACCTGACTGAGCTGGCAGAAACTGGATGAATCACAGGAGCAAACACTGAAGAGGCCTCTGATGCTGCCCAGTCTATGATTACTAAAGGCCTGGATGCAAAGATGGAGAACGTTTGGTTCCACCTGATACAAGCACACAATCTCACAGAGTTGAGTTTGTGAAGCATAAATCCTAATGCGGATCTATGTGCAAACACTTAATTTTCTCACTGAGTATTGCAGAGAAACAAGGACTTATAATTTAAAGAGTGCACAAAGCCTGTAGGCCGAAATGTGTGTACTTAGGGGGGTTTGAATCGTCACACCTTTAGTACAATGAGGGAAATTGTAATTAACTGATTGGTCAGTTTGAACGTCTCACATTTGGGTTGCTCTGGCCCTTTCATTCTCTGGCTCTCTCTCTTTGTCTCTTACTCTCTACACTCTCTATCTTTCAGGTAACATTTTACATATATGCTGGGTACAATTAATGGTAGAAGTTATCATCTCATCTATTTTATAACTATTTTAAGTGTAACCATAACCACATATTGTCATTAAACCCTTTCCATTACAAAAAATGTGCTAAATAGTTTTGATTTGGTATTGATTTTGAAGGGCTACCTATTGCAATACAATATCATCACACTATATCGACGCCTTCCCACATATTTAGCTATTTTAACTGCGCTTATTTCCGTCTTTGGTATAAGTACATTACATTTATTAATTTAGCTGACGCTTTTATCCAAAGCGACTTACAATTGCTAGATATGTAAGAGGTCGCACGCCTCTGGAGCAACTAGGGGTTAAGTGTCTTGCTCAGGGACACATTGGTGTCTCACAGTGGATTCAAACCCGGGTCTCTCACACCAAAGGCATGTGTCTTATCCATTGCGCCATCACCACCCCAAGTAGAAGTGGGTGATAATAGACAAGAATACCATTTTCTATTATCTTACTAATAATCAAGCTGTCAGTGGTCCTGACAGAAACGTTCCTTTAGTCATCGGCAATCCTGCAGCCTGAACCCTAATCCACCCTTAGAAAACAATGGAATTTTGAAATGGAAAATGCGTAGGAAACCTGTTTTACATTGCTTTTACTGTCTTTTCATTCAATGACTGTTGTGGAAATTCTTTGTTTAAGAACAAAATGAAAGAACAAACGTTGATTGTAAATAATAATTTCACTAATTATATTTTTTATTGAATGGTCTTTTAATATTAGTCCAATGTTACAATAAAATAATCAATTCACATATAATTGACTTTCCTTTTTTTAAACTATTACAAAATATTTCCAGTGAATTAAATTTACAAAACAGCAACATATCACAAAAAATGCAGAGCAAAGATGTATCATTAAAGTCCCTGTAAAATCAAAATTAAGTATGTGTTCTGAGTTTGTCACACCACAGAAAAATGTGTTATTAGACACCCAGCCAAATTTTAATGATAAAAAAAGCCACAAGTATATAAAATAAGCTTTCAAAATCCTGAAAACATGAGCAGTAGTCTCTGCTCTCAAACGCTGGGGGCGTGTCCGCTGGCTGCGCTGAAACCACGCCCACTCACGGGACAGCTGCCGTCGCCACACTCAACTGCCACCGCTACAGCTGGAATGGATGAATTTAGTAGAGTTACTGTGGACTACCTACTATAATTATAACTTAAGCACACAAGGCAACTTACACTCATTGGTGGGCACGAACTACCGATGATGGCACCAGTTGTCGGCACGAAGGGAGGATGAAGGTTTTCACCAGTAACAGTGGATTATCAGTGAATCCAACTTGGTTCCGACGAAAGTTTACAAAACTATCCCGTGTAAAATGTCGTTGAACTTGAATGTGCTTCCCATTAAACCAGGCCCAATGCCATGGGTCACCTTGCCAAATGTGCCAGTTCCTCCTTAATACCCGAAGTGTACGTCTTCCTGCAATTGAAATGCATAAAGATTTTGGTTTCAATGTACACTGACAGTCATTAAAAAACAACAACGTAAAATGTATTTCAACTGCAGACTTCAGTTTTGGTTGGATATTAAACAATGAAAATCCTCATTATCAAATATTTCCTGGAATACTTTCTTTTGTGGAGTAAACTTGGTGCCAGGAATGTTAATGAAACCTTATTGTAAAGTGTTACCAATGCGGCAATATAAACAAATAGAATTACTAGTAGAAACCTATCTTTAAGCTAAAAGACATTTATAACGCCCCTAAAACAGACAATTTCTTTGACAAGTCATACAACAAAATAGCACTAAGGTTACAGTTATATTGTTACATGCTTCACACGTAAGTTTGGTGCGCCTGGACAGCAAAAATACACTAAAAATAACATCGATTTGAACCTATATTGAGTACTCCTGCCCTGAGAGCAGCGCGTAATACACTAAAATAACATCGATTTTAATCTGTTGAGTACTCCTGCCCTGAGAGCAGCGCGTAATACACTAAAATAACAGCGATTTGAATCTATTGAGTACTCCTGCCCTGAGAGCAGCGCGTAATACACTACAATAACAGCAATTTTAATCTATTGAGTACTCCTGCCCTGAGAGCAGCGCGTAATACACTAAAATAACAGCGATTTGAATCTATTGAGTACTCCTGCCCTGAGAGCAGCGCGTAATACACTACAATAACTGCAATTTGAATCTATTGAGTACTCCTGCCCTGAGAGCAGCGCGTAATACACTAAAATAACAGCGATTTGAATCTATTGAGTACTCCTGCCCTGAGAGCAGCGCATAATACACTAAAATAACAGCGATTTGAATCTGTTGAGTACTCCTGCTCTGAGAGCAGCGCGTAATACACTAAAATAACAGCGATTTGAATCTATTGAGCAATCCTGCCCTGAGAGCAGCGCGTAATACACTACAATAACAGCGATTTGAATCTGAGTACTCCTGCCCTGAGAGCAGCGCGTAATACACAAAAATAACAGCGATTTGAATCCATTGAGCAATCCTGCCCTGAGAGCACCGCGTAACACACTACAATAACAGCGATTTGAATCTATTGAGTACTCCTGCCCTGAGAGCAGCGCGTAATACACTAAAATAACAGCAATTTTAATCTATTGAGTACTCCTGCCCTGAGAGCAGCGCGTAATACACTAAAATAACAGCGATTTGAATCCATTGAGCAATCCTGCCCTGAGAGCAGCGCGTAACACACTAAAATAACAGCAATTTGAATCTATTGAGTACTCCTGCCCTGAGAGCAGCGCATAATACACTACAATAACAGCGATTTTAATCTATTGAGTACTCCTGCCCTGAGAGCAGCGCGTAACACACTAAAATAACAGCAATTTGAATCTATTGAGTACTCCTGCCCTGAGAACAGCGCGTAATACACTAAAATAACAGCAATTTTAATCTATTGAGTACTCCTGCCCTGAGAGCAGCGCATAATACACTACAATAACAGCGATTTTAATCTATTGAGTACTCCTGCCCTGAGAGCAGCGCGTAATACACTAAAATAACAGCGATTTGAATCCATTGAGCAATCCTGCCCTGAGAGCAGCGCGTAATACACTACAATAACAGCGATTTGAATCTATTGAGTATTCCTGCCCTGAGAGCAGCGCGTAATACACTAAAATAACAGTAATTTTAATCTATTGAGTACTCCTGCCCTGAGAGCAGCGCGTAACACTAAAATAACTGTGATTTGAATCTATTGAGTTCTCCTGCCCTGAGAGCAGCGCGTAATACACTACAATAACAGTGATTTGAATCTATTGAGTACTCCTGCCCTGAGAGCAGCGCGTAATACACTAAAATAACAGTGATTTGAATCTATTGAGTACTCCTGCCCTGAGAGCAGCGCGTAATACACTAAAATAACAGTGATTTGAATCTATTGAGTTCTCCTGCCCTGAGAGCAGCGCGTAATACACCACAATAACAGTGATTTGAATCTATTGAGTACTCCTGCCCTGAGAGCAGCGCGTAATACACTACAATAACAGTGATTTGAATCTATTGAGTTCTCCTGTCCTGAGAGCAGCGCGTAATACACTAAAATAACAGTGATTTGAATCTATTGAGTACTCCTGCCCTGAGAGCAGCGCGTAATACACTACAATAACAGCGATTTGAATCTATTGAGTACTCCTGCCCTGAGAGCAGCTCGTAATACACTAAAATAACAGCAATTTTAATCTATTGAGTACTCCTGCCTTGAGAGCAGCGCGTAACACACTAAAATAACTGTGATTTGAATCTATTGAGTTCTCCTGCCCTGAGAGGAGCGCGTAATACACTACAATAACTGCAATTTGATTCTGTTGAGTTCTCCTGCCCTGAGAGCAGCGCGTAATACACTAAAATAACAGTGATTTGAATCTATTGAGTACTCCTGCCCTGAGAGCAGCGCGTAATACACTAAAATAACAGCGATTTGAATCCATTGAGTTCTCCTGCCCTGAGAGCAGCGCGTAATACACTAAAATAACAGCGATTTGAATCCATTGAGCAATCCTGCCCTGAGAGCAGCGCGTAATACACTAAAATAACAGCGATTTGAATCCATTGAGCAATCCTGCCCTGAGAGCAGCGCGTAATACACTACAATAACAGCGATTTGAATCTATTGAGTATTCCTGCCCTGAGAGCAGCGCGTAATACACTAAAATAACAGTAATTTTAATCTATTGAGTACTCCTGCCCTGAGAGCAGCGCGTAACACTAAAATAACTGTGATTTGAATCTATTGAGTTCTCCTGCCCTGAGAGCAGCGCGTAATACACTACAATAACAGTGATTTGAATCTATTGAGTACTCCTGCCCTGAGAGCAGCGCGTAATACACTAAAATAACAGTGATTTGAATCTATTGAGTACTCCTGCCCTGAGAGCAGCGCGTAATACACTAAAATAACAGCGATTTGAATCCATTGAGTTCTCCTGCCCTGAGAGCAGCGCGTAATACACTACAATAACTGCAATTTGATTCTGTTGAGTTCTCCTGCCCTGAGAGCAGCGCGTAATACACTAAAATAACAGCGATTTGAATCCATTGAGTTCTCCTGCCCTGAGAGCAGCGCGTAATACACTACAATAACTGCAATTTGATTCTGTTGAGTTCTCCTGCCCTGAGAGCAGCGCGTAATACACTAAAATAACAGCGATTTGAATCCATTGAGTTCTCCTGCCCTGAGAGCAGCGCGTAATACACTAAAATAACAGCGATTTGAATCCATTGAGCAATCCTGCCCTGAGAGCAGCGCGTAATACACTAAAATAACAGCGATTTGAATCCATTGAGCAATCCTGCCCTGAGAGCAGCGCGTAATACACTACAATAACAGCGATTTGAATCTATTGAGTATTCCTGCCCTGAGAGCAGCGCGTAATACACTAAAATAACAGTAATTTTAATCTATTGAGTACTCCTGCCCTGAGAGCAGCGCGTAACACTAAAATAACTGTGATTTGAATCTATTGAGTTCTCCTGCCCTGAGAGCAGCGCGTAATACACTACAATAACAGTGATTTGAATCTATTGAGTACTCCTGCCCTGAGAGCAGCGCGTAATACACTAAAATAACAGTGATTTGAATCTATTGAGTACTCCTGCCCTGAGAGCAGCGCGTAATACACTAAAATAACAGTGATTTGAATCTATTGAGTTCTCCTGCCCTGAGAGCAGCGCGTAATACACCACAATAACAGTGATTTGAATCTATTGAGTACTCCTGCCCTGAGAGCAGCGCGTAATACACTACAATAACAGTGATTTGAATCTATTGAGTTCTCCTGTCCTGAGAGCAGCGCGTAATACACTAAAATAACAGTGATTTGAATCTATTGAGTACTCCTGCCCTGAGAGCAGCGCGTAATACACTACAATAACAGCGATTTGAATCTATTGAGTACTCCTGCCCTGAGAGCAGCTCGTAATACACTAAAATAACGGCAATTTTAATCTATTGAGTACTCCTGCCTTGAGAGCAGCGCGTAATACACTAAAATAACAGTGATTTTAATCTATTGAGTACTCCTGCCTTGAGAGCAGCGCGTAACACACTAAAATAACTGTGATTTGAATCTATTGAGTTCTCCTGCCCTGAGAGCAGCGCGTAATACACTAAAATAACAGTGATTTGAATCTATTGAGTACTCCTGCCCTGAGAGCAGCGCGTAATACACTACAATAACTGCAATTTGATTCTGTTGAGTTCTCCTGCCCTGAGAGCAGCGCGTAATACACCAAAATAACAGTGATTTGAATCTATTGAGTACTCCTGCTCTGAGAGCAGCGTGTAATACACTAAAATAACTGTGATTTGAATCTATTGAGTACTCCTGCCCTGAGAGCAGCGCGTAACACACTAAAATAACTGTAATTTGAATCTATTGAGTACTCCTGCCCTGAGAGCAGCGCGTAATACACTAAAATAACAGCGGTTTGAATCCATTGAGTTCTCCTGCCCTGAGAGCAGTAACTTACTAGGGCGGGAGATGTATCAGTTTGACCGTTGAAATGTCGCGGAGATTTGAACGAGTTCTGTTGTCACATATAATTTTCACACACAGCGAGGTAGCATTGGAAAAGCATGTTTTACACCAGTTACCCCCTAAGCAGCTTTGTTATGGTCAACTGATTAACAGTCGAATCAAAATGCATACAACACGATATTTAGACGATGATTATTAGTTCTGTACATTTTAATGTTCGCAGATTATCTTAATAAACGTTAAAAGATGATGAATTTTAACAAAATATAGTAACATCACTTACCTTTCAATAAGAGCTTTCTCCCACGAACATATGTTTGTCTTGTATTCCGGACTAATCCCTCCGCACGTTCAAACGTCTTGACCCCGCCTTTGCTTCAGTTTCATTGGTTGAATCTGTAAACCAATCATTTTCCTTTCTGCCCTCAGAACATGTTTGAGTCAGTAAAACTCCCATCTGCGAAATGCACCCAGCTGTCAGTGAGCATAGCCCTACTGCACAGTACTGCAAGAGGACTGACTAAATTAAATGCTGTAAAAAGGAGTTGAGGTCCCAGCATTATTATTGAGTTTAATTAGCCCCATGTGTGGTTTATGTGCTGAAGACGCATAAGTTACAGTGCAAATTATCATGATTATGGTTAAATACACATATAACATAACTAAATTTTACATTTATTTTCATATTAAACATTTATCACTCTGTTCAGCACTTTCAAATATGACCAGTTATATTCATTAAATTAATAATACATTTATATATAAATACACATGGATGTACTTACACGTGTATGCAAGTATGGTCATTTAAATTGTATTTATTTACAGAACCCTTTATTATGTTTATCTGTAGCCTGTATGCATATCTGTATATATATCTATTCTACATTTTAACAGGTAATGACAAGGTGCAAAATGTCAAATGTCAATGAATGAAACATGCTTGAAAGATGCATTTTTAATTAATGCCGACTTTAAAGTAGACATCTCAGTTCTCTGCTGCCCTCTAGAGGCTGAAAACTATATCTCTCCTCCTGATCCACACTGGAGATTTCTGCTCTCACCACTGGATGGCAGCTGTTACTAACTTTTGTTACTCACTCACTCTCTCTCTCTCTCTCTCTCTCTCTCTCTCTCTCTCTCTCTCTCTCTCTCTCTCTCTCTCTCTCTCTCTCTCTCTCTCTCCCTCCCTCCCTCCCTCCCTCCCTCCGTGTGTTTGGTTGTTCGCTGTAAACGCCACAATCTCTTGAGTTCATTGTATGAAGGTAAAATGATGACATGAATCACATGCGCAGGGTAAGATTTGTGAAAGAGAACATAAGATTGCAAGCGTAAAATAAATGTGCATGCGCAAGAGAAGATTTGTAAAGGTGTAAATCGCCCTTCAAGTGTAATAAAAAAAATATTTGCAACATTTAACTGTTATTCGTAAGTGTAGCCTAATTCATGTATTTTGAAGCTGCAGCTTCATGCTAACGCAAAATAAATAGGATCTGTATTCTTCAGACTTTCATTTTTCCGCGCTTACACTTTTGGCACGGTTTTTGCGCACAGATGCGTCCAAAAGCATTGCAGGCCTGTGAACAGCAATTTGCACTGGGATGAAAATAATGCGATTCTTTATGTCATCATTTTATCTTCATATTATGACTCAAAACAAACCAGAGTTAGTGAGCATTTTGAGACTGAAACTGATCTAGGACATGTAGCATTTGCAAAGCAACTCTGTAACTGTGAGTTTGTTCAACAGACTTTATGAGACAGGCCTCCTGAGTCACTCCACAGAATCCACCTTGAAGATGTTTGTTTGCAGCCACAGATCTAGAATCAGTGTTTTAGTGAATGTTTCTCTGTAGCCGGCCTGTTTGACTGACTCTTGTGTTCTTTAGTTACTGATAAGATGGTATTAAACACAGTTTTATCTAAACTACACTGAGATTAGTGAGGGGGAGCGGCCCACGTCCAACAGCTCCTGCAGGAATGAGAGAACCACAGATATCTCACATGACTCTGGGTCAACACGATTTTTCAAGCACCAGCTGGAAAAACCCGACCATTTCGAAGCATAAAGGCGCCGAGTCAACGGGGCCCTAGCTTCAGAGATAGTGCTTAAAACCTTCTCAGGAAGGTCCCCGGGTACCCGTTTTGGGGCCAAACATGGAGCGCCCATAGATCGGGTCGCGGATGCCACAATGTCCCGTTCGCCAGTGTGAGGAGGTCTTTCCTCATCGGGACAGGCCATGGAATTGTGTCCGATAACTGAACCAGCTCCGGGAACCACGGTCTGGATTTCCAGAGAGGGGCCACCAGAAGGACTGGGCACCCGCTCTCTCTGACCCGTTTGATGACTTGTGGAATCATCGAGACGGGGGGAAAGCATAAAGGGGGCAGTTGGGCCAGACATCTTCTAGAAGAACACTTTGCAGTGGGTGTTGATTCTTGAGGCGAAAAGGTCGATTTCGGCATCGCCAAACACCTTCCATATCAGGCTGACCGTCTGTGGGTTCAGGGACCACTCGCCGAGGGGAGTGTTGCCCCGTGAGAGCATATCCTCACCCAAATTCTGGATGCCCAGGATATGGGCAGCTCTCAGAGAGCTCAGATTGGTCTGTGCCCATAAGAGGAGGTCTCTCGCCATAGCATGCAGGTTGCCTGACCTGATGCCCCCCTGGCAATTTATGTAGGCCACTACTGACATGTTGTCCATATGGACTAAGACGTGGTGACCCCTGAGGTTCGACAGAAATGTCTTCAGGGCCAAACCAACTGCTTTCATTTCCAGACAGTTGATATGTAAGCTCTGCTCCCTGCTTGACCAGAGGCCGGAGGCAGGCGTGCCCTTGTGCAGCGCCCCCCAACCCAGGTTGGATGCGTCTGTGAAAACTTTCCTCCTGGAAACTGTTCCCATTGTCACACCCTCATGGTACCAGTCCTGAGCCTGCCAGGGAATCAGCGTTCTTAAACAACCGTGATTCACCATGATGCGCAAGTTGCCTGACTGCCATGCATGGGTTGGCACACGGCGTTTCAGCCAGTGCTGCAGCGGGCGCATGCGCAGTAATCCCATACGGAGTACTGGTGATGCTGCTGCCATGAGACTGAGCAGTTTCTGAAATTTCTTCAGGGGCGCGCGGTCGCGCGCTCTGAACGAGACTGTAAGCACTCGCACCGAGAGCGCACGCTCTGGTGTGAGCCGCGCCGTCATTGTCACAGAGTCTAAAACTGTGCCCAGAAAGACCACGCTCTGGCTGGGGGTTAGTTTGCTCTTTGAAACATTGATTGTGAAACCCAGGCATTTTAAATGGCCGAGAATCAAATCCCTGTGAGCTAGTAGCTCGACTCTCGACTGTGCCAGCACCAGCCAGTCGTCGAGATAATTTAGCACGCGCACTCCCTGATGTCTCAGAGGTGAGAGCACTGTATCCACACACTTCGTGAATGTACGGGGTGCCAAAGACAGACCGGACGGCAGAATGGTGTATTGATAAGCCTGGCCCTCGAAGGCGAATCTCAAGAATGGCATGTGACGAGGGTTTATTTGAATGTGAAAGTAAGCATCTTTCAGATCCATTGTAACAAACCAATCCCCCGGGAACTTGCGTGAGGATGTGTTTGATAGTTAACATTTTGAAAGGCCGTCTCATGAGAGCCTCGTTCAAATGTCTCAAATCTAGTATGGGTCTGAGACCGTCGGCTTTTTCAGGATTAGAAAATAGCGGCTGTAGAAACCCATATGTTTTAGCGCAGGGGGGACTAGCTCTATCGCCCCTTTTGCTAATAAATTCTGCACTTACTGCTAATAAACACCGAAGTCTCGATGACCGCCTGAAACTTTGGGGGTCTGCGAGCGAATTGGAGCAAGTAGCCTCGCTTTATAGTGTTTATGACCCAACTCGACACACCGGGGGTGGCTTGCCAGGCCGGCACCCGCGTGGCTAGGGATTGACACACTGATTGGGACGGGTCGCCTACTATGGGGGGACCTGATACCCTTACATTGTGATTTGTGCACATACTGAGTGTTGGACTGACTGAACAAGCTTTTGCCTGGGGAAAAGTCAGTGTTACAACAGGGAAGGGGCCACCTAGTGGAGGGGGACCGTGAATCCGTGTGTTGTGATTGTGAAACTTTGCGCACATACTGAGTGTTGGACTGACTGCACAGGCTTCTTCCTGGGCAAGTCAGTGTAGCAAGTGGGAGAGGGCCGCCTAGTGAAGGGGGACCGTGAACCCATGTGTTGTGATTGTGAAACATACTCTTTTTGTGCTTTACGTGGGTCGCCGTAACAACAGCGTTTGTTTGTAGAGGTGTGCGCAGTGCAGCGGGCCTGTTGACAATAATAAAATCTCCAGCCGCCTGAGTAAGACAGGGAGCTGTGAGAAGTGTCCTGGAATTTTGAGCAGTGACTATCTGTGGCGGCGCGAGCTTCATAGCGGGCGCACTGACTGCAGTGATAGTGTGCGGCAAGAGTGGCGTGAAAAAAAAATGCGCGAGAGGCGGGTTGCCGTCCACAAGGAGAGCTACCCGCGAGCGCATGATGCAATTATGTGAGCGAGGCATTTGAAACAATGCCTCGTACACTTATAACACAGAATAATACAATAGAAAGGATATAGCGTCGTCGCCGGATAGCCACAGGTGACACGGCGTCAGGAGAAAACGTCTGAGAAGGCGTAGTCTGCTGAGATGATGCTCGCTCAGGCTGAAGGGCTTGTTCAACGGCAAAAGGCTTAGTAAAACAGTCAGAGACATGAAGTTGTCGCTGAAGGAGTAAAATCTGCTATAATGGCAAATTCGGGGACTATTATAGGCTGAGGCCACGCCCCCTTGGCGGGCTCTCGTCGCACGTCAGAGGCGCCCGCGCCATTGGATGTGCAGTTGCCGCAGCACAGCCTATGAGCGAGCCAGACGCTCAGTGTGCTAGCTGTGCAGCTGCAAATGCGTTTTACATACAAGCTTCAGTAAATCGAGGAAAAGGAGTTTTCCCACTGCGTATAGCTATGCAATACGAAGTGACCGTTCGAAAGGGAACCAGGGTGATGCGAACTTCTGGGTTGGCCTTCAAAAATATGTCATCAATTCACTGCAGCATTTTATGAGCGTGAGGATCTCTCCAATGAATAGTAAAACACAGTGGTTCACATCATTTCAACATGGCAAAATATATTGAGAGGGTGACCTGCATCATGAAAACACTTTTTCATAGAAAACTATGTTTACAGTCTTCATCTTGTCACATGACTCTTCACTATTTATTTTGATTTAAATTAGAACCAAACTACTGAAAACACCTTTAATGAAACACACGTAAGTTAATGTGTTCAAGATCAAACAAGCTCAAATACCTAATGAAAACAGAAGTTTTGAAAGAACAAAATAGGTTTTGATTAATAAAGTGGTGATGGTAATAAGGGCATTAGATGTTGTGGTCAGAGTTTTTGACTTCCTCTTCTTGATGTGGAAGGTTTTTGTCTTCCTGTCTTTTCTTCAGATCTGCAGTAGATTCATCTTAATGTTGTGTGGAGAGAAACAGAATCATTCTGAAGTGTTTTAATCTCGACAACATGAAGATCATTCAGCTTCAGCTCTGTGAGTTTTACATATCAATATATTTACATGCACTTTACAAACTTAAACTAAATTGTTTTATCATAAATCATACATTGTTTTATATTTCACGGTGGTTTTAATTGGGTAATACTGAATTATAATGCATGTTTATTTATTTATTTTTATCTTATAGGTGTATTAATCTGTTGTCGAGCTGCAGTATCAGATCAACTCACTGATTTGGGATCAAATGTGACCATAAACTGTGATCTTGATGAAAATGAGGTTTATTGGATTTTACTGAAAACACCAGATCCTCCAACAGTGATTCTATGGTCATTCTCAACATCAAAATCACCTTTTTACACAAATAAAACACTCAGAAAGAAATATTCAGTACAGTTTAAACACTGTCTGGTTATTAATAATGTAACTGCTGATGAATTAGGAGTTTATTACTGAATGAACACGCGCACACCTCCAAAACTCAGCAACAGCACCAGACTGCACTTCAACGGTGAGTTCATTTACTCCTCTATTGATCAGAACATATTGATGTACAGTGTGAATAATTACATTTGTTATGTATACTTCAGGTTTTTTACACACTCATGAACAACATAATTTTGCACACACAGAGATGAATATGATATAAATATTAAAGTCAGTCAGTTAGTTAATACTGTAACTATGAACACTTTCTTTACAGAATCAACTCAAATAACTGAGTGTCACAATCATACAGCGGTGGAGTTTATTGATCAGAATCAGAAACAATATCAGATTATTATCATCATATCTGCTCTGATGAACGGGCTTCTGCTCATTGTGCTGATCAGTGAGTTACTCTTTAATTATACATTTTTTTTTACTATTTTGTTTTTTAGGTGTCTTCATATACAGTATTTATTTACCATTTAAGACAGAATAATCTACCCTTGAGTAAATATTAAATCTGAATTCCATGTCTCATTTTTAGTTTTTGCTGTTGGAAAAACAGAACGGTTGGAAAAATATGATCCTGATCTACTAACACGAGTTATATATCAGCCTCATGACTAACATCACAATAAGGTAAAATATGTGAAACCATCATTAATAATTTTAGTCAAATTAATTACTGTAAGTTTCGATAAGTGTTTAGAATTCTTGCTGAGCTGTTATTCGAAGAAATCATAGTTTTTTCAACCTTTTGTTTGGATTATTGTTAATATTAATAAAAACCTTAATGTAAATATTGTTTTCTTTGTTGCTCTTTTAGTTCACTGATGTGGATGATATTCAGCAAGCAACAGCATCTGTGTTTGATTATATAACATGTCCTTAAAATATCAAATATCATACATGTCCTATACTTAATGTCAAGAATAGATTGTTTTACATTGTAATATTTTTTACTAAAATAAAAATTATTTAGAGATATATTACATATTACATATACATATTATATTATATATTGCCTTTTTGACTACAAAAAAACTTTTGAACATTTACTGGTTTGAAAAAAGATTCATTAAACATGGTCCTTTAGTTATCAATACATATTGAAGTGTAGTTATTGTAATTTAAGTCTTTGTGTGCTTTTTGGCAAGATGCATTTCCATTTGAGCTTGGCAAAGTACAATTACAAACATTTTCTGTCCTGGGTTTCTCGGCATGGTTATCTAGTAGTAGATTAATAAGGCTAATGCCCAGTTATTATTATTATTAATAATAATATTTATGGTTCTTGTCAAAAGTGTCATATTTTCTTACTTAGAGGAATTATTTTTTGTAATCTAAAAATATTCTCTTGAATAAAAAAATATTAAAAATGTAAGAATCTGATATACAATATTATATCTACACTTTATTTTACATTTATATGTTATATAGAAATATATTATATATATATATATATATATATATATATATATATATATATATATATATATATATATATATATATATATATATATATATATATATATATATATATATATATATATATATATATGTTAAATATGTGTCATTGTATTCAGCGCAAAAACAAAAAAAGGTCCCACCGGCTGCAGTGGAAAAACTCTGAGGTTCGAAACCAAAACCAGAAATATGTTCCACTGGTTGTTTCTCTCACCTTTGTCTAGAGTGGATGTTTAACTGAACCAAGTGTCAATACCTTTATATGTTTATGTATCTCAATTCTCACAGTTTTCTTAACTCAAATGGAGACAGCAGCATTGCCGTACCCGTACATTGTAACACTTCTGTACTTCATACTATCTAGATCTACACATTTCATATCAGAGCATTAGACATCATGTAAAGCATCTTCACACTTAATAAGTTTATATTGCTGTGAATGTTCAACAGTTAAAGCAGCTTCACATGAATCTAGGGTCATTCTCAGAGGCTTCAGTTCATACAGAGGAAAAGCTATAGTGACTGAGCTTATTTAAAGTATAAGCCTGATGCACAATTAAAAATAAATTCTTTTCAGTTTAAAAGAAAGGTTATGATTTGCATTAAGTGTCTGAATGGCTTTGATGAAAAAAGGACCAACACCAAATTTAATATAAAATATACATTTCAACATCATATTCTGTAGATGAGATAATAGATTTGAGACTTCAGTGAGTCAGACATATTATAACTATAGATCCCATTCGATTTAATTACAGATATGATGTATTGTGCACACTGTATGAGCACACAAAAGATTAATTTGACTGATTAATAATTGGGAATGAATAAAATTACATTTTTGTAAATGATATTCTCGTGAAACACCTGGGGACTAATCAATATGAAGAACTACAAAGCAAAACACACAACAGGAAATAACATAAAAGTCCACAAACACACAAGGAAAATATGAAGTGCAGTTTTAATGTTAAGAAAGATCAAATAATCCATAAAGATCTGAAAATAGATTTAACAACAGTAAACACGACATGATGAAATAACACTCGTGGTAAAGACTCATTTGTTCTAGCAATGTTCCTGTCTTAGAGTGTCAAGATCTTATTATGTTATACATTACATTCTCTTATAAATATAATGCATTTCAAATGGCAAGAATATGACAGTACAAAATTTGTCAAAGCTTTGATAATTCAGCTAAATATAAAAAAATAATGCCAGAAAAGTTAGAGAAAGTGAAAAGTCAAACTTGTATGTTATGTTTATGTCATTTGTTTCCTTCAGTCATGAAAGAAGGGAATAAGGCAGCTTTAATTATTTTTCTAAAGAGAAATATGATCAAAGTATTACATGTAACACAATGCAAACCCAGAGCAAACACAATAATGTCTCCACTCTCAGGTTTTATAAAACACAAATTAAAAACGTCATACATTAATCAATCATTTTTTACACACCATTGATTCTGGTTGATTTGGTTTTACTTGTTTCAATCACATGGCACCACTGTCCATGACTTCATCATGTTCAGACAGAGAGATATTATTTGAGAGTGGCATTTATTTTAAAATTTATTTTTCAAATGTATTGTTCAGGTGCTCACCTATATTTATCAGCACTGCCTATACAAAGATGAAACAACAACTGTAAAAACAGAAGAAAAAAATAAAGTGTAGTTTAACACAACCAGTCGATCGTCACGCTAGCAACAGCTAAGTCATGGGCTGCGTTTGAAGGGCTTCTTCGGAGAAAGCATTCTAAGGTCGTGAGGCCTCAAGACACGTCCGAATGGCCAGTGAATGGCTGTTTCAGTTTTGAAGTCCATCAAAGCGCATCTATCCATGATAAAAGTGCTTTGCACAGCTCTGTGGGGGTTGTGTGATTGTATTCGTCTGAAAGAAGAATGTCATATACACCTAGGATGGCTTGAGAGTAAGTAAATCATGGGGTAATTTTTGTATTTCACTATCCCTTTAAGATTAGGTAATTAACTTTAATTTAAATCGCTCTCTAAAACTCACTATCAGTGTAATTTATATACAACTTAATAATGCTGATTCACATTGATGTGCAGCTGCAGCGTCAAACACAATTGTTGTAATGGTACTTAAAGAAAAGCGATGCTAACTCTATAGCTAAAGAACTACAGAATGCACCTTCAATCTATTAATAAAAATTTGTTTTAAATAAGTAAAAAAACAAACCAGGCCAAATGCAAATATGAGCACGGAAACAACAGCAGGCCTTAAAGCCCATGTGTTTGTCTGAAGACTGTTTCATTCAGAAATCATTAAACATACTTGTTCATCATGATGCCTTATATTATTAACATATAGACTAGTGTATTATAATATATAACACATTAATATGGAATTGGGGAGAAATACTACTTTTTTAAACAGAAAGTTTGTAAACTTTTCCATTTCCGCACGGATGTGTGTTCTATAGATGTCTTCAGATGTACAGTAAGTGACGTCAACAGTAACTAGGTGAAATAATCAGACATGTGCAGCAGGTATATTTATTAATCTGAAATTTACTTCAATACAGTCAAGACTCCTGAGTCAGAAGTTGACTTTTGTCATCTGAGAATATGAAGTAGACTTTAAACATACTTCAGTTACAGTTCTTGCAAATAAAACATTATCTTGAATATGTTTACTAATATTTGCTTCAAGAAAAGAAAAACACAACTCTGAGAACTCTTGCCTTTGCCACAGTTTAGTTTTGCCTTTCGTTCCCTCTTCTGTGTTTCTCATAGATATCTGTGTTTCTGAGGAAAACTCAGGAAATGAACTGCGGATGCGGATAGGCTCCACCCACTATTTCCATCTACTCTCATCCACCTTATGTTGTGTTGACCGTCATTGTTTGCAACGTGACTGTGTCAGTCGGTCATTCCTATCAGATCTGAAAAACAATTGGATACAGTGTGAATGGAGCCAGAATAATCAGACAGAAAATGTACAAAAATATAACAGCAGACATCCCAAGTCTCCCGGAAGTTCCGGGAGTCTCCTGCATATTGATAGTGTCTCCCTGATATGGAAGCAGATCAGTCTCATTATTAATTCATGCAAAAAACTTGATTCACATATGCGTATTGTTACGACTTCCCTTTTTGTCCAGGGGTAAAAGGGAACGACGAACAAAAAAAAGTGGAGAGACTTTGAGGATCTCCAGCTCTCCAGACCAAGATTCACAAAATCACCAAACAAGTTCGATTTGAAATGGCAGGTGTGCCTTTTATTTCTCTTTCCACTCTAGCCGAAGCTAGAAAAGATATTAACAATAAAGGAACACATTACAAATAAATCCCAAAAACAAAAGTACTACCTCGGGAGGAGGGCCCAATTCAAAAGAAAAGCAAAAATAACCTCTACCTAAAAGGGGAATAACATTAACTTACCTATACAAAACTAAAAACTAACAAAACAACAGATAACTTCCCTCACTCCCTAACTAACCTTTAAACAGGAGAAAAAGTTCTGGGTATCCTCCACCCTACATTACCCACAAACTCTTAACTGATCATAAAGGGGAAAAACAAATACATAAATAACAAACAAGAGTCACGTTTGGACACACATTGCGACCACACACACCACAGAGCGCGACCAGCGCTCACTTGTCTGGGTTTGGAGAGCAGAACAACCCCAAAACGCCGCGATGCCTCTCTCCTTCCTCAGCGCTTTCTCTGCTGCTTTATTAGACTCCTCCGGACACCCACCAATCAGTGCTCGAACAACACTCACGGGTTAATGAGTACAGGTGGTAACCCTTAATCCGATCAGGGACACAGGAAAAAAGAGAAAAACATACACATGCACATAACACTCCCGGTATGTTACAGATACACAATGAATACGTCCTTGGACGTAACACCCCCAACAATAAATTTTTCCTATATTCCCCCAATTATAGGAAAAACAAAAACAACCTTTCTTATAATTCAGGACACACTAAACCCTGGACAGCGCATCCGCTACGACATTTTCAGTGCCTTTCAGATGTTTAATATCTAGGTTATATTCCTGTACAATTAATGCCCATCGCATCAAACGCTGATTGGCATTACACATACGGGAAAGAAACGTCAGAGGGTTATGGTCGGTGAATACAATAATGGGCACACTACTACCTCCCAAATAAACCTCAAAGTGCTGGAGTGCCAGCACTAATGCAAGAGCTTCCTTCTCAATTGTGCTGTAGTTACTTTGGCACCTCGAAAACTTTTTGGAAAAATAGCACACAGGATGATCAATTTCCATATGGTCCTCTTGTAATAATACTGCTCCTGCTCCAGATGAACTTGCATCTACGTGCAGCTTAAAAGGGCGGTGGAAATCCGGAGCCTTTAGAACAGGGGCGTAACACAGAATATCTTTAGCAGATAAAAAAGCATGCTCGCACTCATTAGACCATACAATTTTCCTTTTATCACTAAGTAGATCAGTAAGTGGGGTCACAACGCTAGAGAAATTTTTTCACACTTTGCGAGATTTACAGTCAGAGAAGAATCTGACAATCGAGTAAACAATAACTCAAGATTAGTCATATGTTCTGTCCAACTGTCTGAATACAGTACCACATCATCTATATATGCATCACACTTCGGTACATCAGATAAAACCTTCTGCATAAGCCTTTGAAACGTTGCAGGAGCGTTTCGCATCCCGAACGCAAGGACAGTATATTGAAGAAAGTTATCAGGTGTGGCAAAAGCGGAAATTTCTGAAGCCCGTGACCTAAGAGGCACCTGCCAGTACCCTTTTAACAGATCCAACTTTGTTACATATCTTGCCGCTCCTACCCGATCGATACAATCTTCAATGCGAGGCAGTGGAAACGAGTCAGGTTTCGAAAGGTTATTAACTTTCCTATAGTCCGTACAAAAGCGATATGTGGAGTCTGGTTTGGGTACCAGCAAGCAAGGGGAGCTCCATGGACTCTGACTGGGTACGGCTAACCCATGTTTTAATAGATATTCTATCTCGCCCTTCATAATTTCACGTTTTTTTGGATTCACCCTATACGGATGCGGTTTCACCGGGGATGCACTTCCCACCTCAATGTCATGGCATAATACAGATGTTCTGCTTGGCACGTCTGAAAAAAGTGAGGGAAAAGACTGAATCAAATTACACACATCCTCATACTGTTTTTCAGATAAATGCACCAGGTAACTGCGTAAATCACCCAAAATGGTAGAATTCGTCAGATGAGGGGTGGAAGTTTGAACAACCCCATCATCTTCTACAGCACAAGAGGCAGTTATGGTGACGGCGGAAGAAACCAATGGCACGTCTACAGACAGAGCATTTTTCGGTTCCCTCTCTACATACGCTTTAAGCATGTTCACATGACAAATTCTAGTTTTTCTCCGACGATCAGGAGTTTTTTTTCTATGACATATGGTCCTGAAAACTTTGCTTGTAAAGCATCACCAGGCACTGGCAGAAGTACAAGAACAGAGTCACCTACCTGCAAATTCCTCCTGACACTCCTTTTGTCAAAGTGCTGCTTCATTTTCGACTGTGCAACAGATAGATGAGCCTTAGCTACATCACACGCTTTATGAAGTCTCTCTCTGAAAGAACTCACATAATCCAAGAGAGACACAGAAGAAGGATTTTTCATCAACAAATGTTCATACAGCAATTTTAACGGACCCCTCACGGTGTGTCCGAACACCAGTTCGGCGGGACTAAATCCCAAGGACTCCTGAACTGCTTCTCTGGCAGCGAATAACAGAAAAGGCAACCCATCCACCCAATCCTTTCTGGTCTGCAAGCAATATGCGCGGATCATAGTTTTTAGGGTTTGATGGAACCTCTCCAAGGCCCCTTGTGACTCAGGGTGATAAGGACTAGATACTCTGTGCTCAATTCCCAACTCCTTCAAAACTTGTGTGAATATTTTAGAAGTGAAATTTGTTCCTTGATCGCTCTGTATTACTCTTGGTAGACCAAACGTAGTAAAAAACTTAACCAAGTCCCTTACTACCGTCTGTGCTTTCAACGAACGCAAGGGAATGGCTTCAGGGAATCTAGTGGCTGCACACATGATCGTTAGCACATACTGATGTCCCGATTTGGACTTTGGCAGCGGACCCACACAATCAACAATAAGTCGTTCAAATGGTTCTTCTATTACCGGTATGGGATACAGAGGGGCAACGGGTACCTTCTGATTAGGCTTTCCAATACGCTGACACACATCACAAGTGCGACAAAAGTTAACAACAGATGATCGAAGACCAGGCCAAAAGAAATATTTAGAAATGCGGCGAACAGTTTTTGTCACTCCTAAATGACCTGCCATAAGATTTTCATGTGCCAATTTTAGAACTGGAATGCGATAGCTAGCAGGCAAAACAATTTGATACGTCTCCTGCAAACCTTTTTCATCATAAAGCGGTTTCCATTTTCGCATTAACAGATCTTTCTCCCAAAAATAACCTATGTTAGCATCAGCTCGGTCTTTCACGTTGACCGCTGCTTTAACACATTCTGCTAAGGAAACATCTGATTTTTGCTCAGCTGACAATTTCTCCTTTCCAACATTAAAGGGAGCTTCAAGGATCAGTAAAGCATCTGTCACTTTGCTTACCTCACATAACTCTGACTCATCAGTCTTGGATTCTGTTTGTAATCCAAGTTTGGTTTCACAATTTCACATGCATGAAACAAAATTCATGGGCAAAAAAAAAAAAAAATTCAAAATTCAAAATTGGGCAACTCGTAAAATATGTACGATTTAGCAAAAATCGTTCTAATTCGTACGAGTGAGGTCGTATGAATTCGTACGAATTAGCCACCTCGTAAAATTCGTACGAATTGCCGTGAGATTGGGCTGGTTCATCCTTGAATGTGCAAATCGTCATTCACTTGTGAATCACCTTGGATTTGTGTGTGTGTGTTTTTGAGACTTTCCTGGCAGTGCTCTCCTCCTACACTGATCAGTCATACTCTTTAGCCAATCATATTTAAGCTTATATATCGACCAATCAGCATCACGTGAGGGCGTGCCTAGATGCATGTTACGTCATCAGCTTTCGACCACAGTTGATCGGTTCGTTTCGGTGTGTTTACTGAAGTTAAAGATCAGTTTAAGCAATAGTTTATTAACTGCTGTTTAGTCCACGTGTGAACAAACATTTATTTTTAGTATTGATGGATTTTCATGTCCTGTCCACCACACATTAAACTGATGATGATGATAATGTAATGACGTGCATATATAGGAGACATCTGTTTTGTTTTAAGCTGCATATATTATGTAGTTTTATTGTTTCAGATTTCGGAGAAAGATGATGTATGAAGTTGCAGACAGCAGTTCTGTGATCTTACCATTCCTACTGTAATTCTTTCAAAACAGTCTAGTTGCATCCGTTTTGACAATTGTTTCAACAAGAGGTCGAAAGTGATTCATTGTTAAGCCCAATTTATACTTCTGCGTCAAACTCACGCCGCAGCTACGTCGTAGGCTGTGCGTAGCGCGCGTACCCTACGGTGTACTCTGACGTGCACCTCTCCAAAAATGTAACAATGCGTCAATTCTACGTGGACACAAGCGCTGTGATTGGTCTGCTAGAACCCCTACCTCGGGTTTCACATGCTCCCTTTGCATGTGTAATTGCGCGTCAACGCGGACAACGACGCAGAAGTATAATTGAAAACGTATTCGGTTACATACGTAACCTCGGTTCTCTCTAGAAGAGGGAACGAGTATTGCGTAAGCTAGCTTACACTACGGGTAAAGTCATCTTTGCTCGAGATATTGAAGCCAAAAATTATCCTTAATTTTGCATTTATTGTCAACGCAGTGAAGCAGCCAGCAGACCTAGAGCAGGCCATCGTGCGTGCTCATTGGCTGCCGTGCGGCAACTGCTGCAGCCTACCACTGAGCCTCGCGCGTGACGTCGCGCCCTCTACGCGTCATAGCCTGCCAAAATGTGGGTGGCTTAGCATATAAAAGTCAGGCTCGGAGGCTGCGTCACTGGTTTCATCAGCTGAAGCGAAAATCGCTCTAGAGAGAACCGAGGTTACGTATGTTCTCTTACGAGAGGTTCTCTCGTATTGCATAAGCTAGCTTACGCTACGGGAACCCATTGTCAACGCCGTGCACGCCCAGCCTCCACTTCATGAGTCCCAGGGATTCCCGGGGTACATAGATAAGTGGGGAACAGGTGGCCAGAAATGTGGGCCAGCACATGTTATAAGCACATACAGGGTATACAGAGCGGCGGCGCCGGTCCATATAACTATTTACCATATAGTGCAGCTCAACCAGGAGAGCTAATGTCGCGTGAGAGTAGTCTGCGCATGATAATCTGGGCAGAGTATACACACCGCTCACACTGACAGAAGTCTAGCCTGCAAGGCGGGAACTTCCAGGTTATAAAACCTAACAAATGTGGACGGAGAGGCCCAGCCTGCCGCCTCACAAATGTCTTGAATGGAAATTCCGCTGGACCAAGCCCACGACGAGGCCACGCCTCTGGTGGAATGCGCCCTGATGCCCAAGGGGCATTGCAGACCTTTAGACTTATAAGCGGATGCGATAGCTTCCACTATCCATCTGGACAGGCTCTGTTTTGAGGCGGCAAGACCCTTGGTGCGCCCACCAAACGAGACAAAGAGCTGTTCTGAACGCCTGAAAGAGGCGGAGCGCGTAATGTAAGCCCTCAGCACCCTGACGGGCAGAGGAGATTAACATCACCCTCACTATCGGATGCTGGCAGAGCTGAAAGAGAAATTACCTGCGCTCTGAAGGGGGTGCCCAACACTTTAGGGACATAACCATGTCTTGGCTTAAGGATGACTTTAGAGTCATTTGGCCCGAACTCAAGACACGCAGCGCTAACAGATAGCGCGTGTAAATCCCCCACACTTTGACTGACGATAGAGCTGTCAGGAAAACGGTTTTGAGCGAGAGGTACTTTAGGTCCACCGAGTCTATCAGTTCAAAGGGGAAAGCTTTCAGGGCCCCCTGGACCAATGAAAGTTCCCATATGGGAACCGACGGGGGTCGCGGGGGATTCATCCGTCTGGCTCCTCTAAGGAAGCGGATGACGATCTTGTTTCTTCCTACTGACTGACCGTGCGTCGACTCAGCGAACGCTGCAACGGCCACCACATAAACTTTAAGCGTGGATGGGGACCTGCACTTATCCAGCAGCTCTTGAAGGAAGCCAAGCAACCCCGGGACCCCACACGTTCGTGGGTCTAGATCTCTATCAGCACACCATTTGGAGAACACCGACCATTTAGACGCATAAAGCCGCCTCGTAGAGGGAGCTCTGGATTGCGTAATCGTGTTCATCACTCCTTCTGGCAGGACAACGGGTATCCGTTGATTAACCATACGTGCAGAGACCAGCTCTCTGGATGGGGATGCCAGATTGAGCCGCGGGCTTGAGAGAGGAGATCTCTCCTCACCGGAATCGGCCAAGGGACTGTGTGAGACAGCCGCATCAGCTCCGGGAACCAGGTTTGATTCTCCCAGCGCGGGGCTATAAGGAGCACCGAGTGGCGCGTTTCCCTGATCCTCTTGATTACCTGTGGTAACAGAGAGACCGGAGGGAAAGCATAAAGTGGGAGGCTGGGCCAGATTTGGGCCAGCGCGTCCTCGTTCTTTGAAAAGAACAGTGGGCAATGAGCGTTGTCTTTTGACGCAAACAGGTCGACTTTCGCTTTGCCGAAAAGGCGCCACAGTAACTGGACTGTCTGGGGGTGCAGGGACCATTCCCCTGGGGGAACGTAGTTCCTGGACAGTTTGTCTGGACCGTCGTTCAAGTGGCCTGGCACATGCGCAGCTCTCAGCAAGCGCAGGAGGTACTGAGACCATACAAGAAGGCGTTCTGTCAGATGGCAGAGGCTTCTGGATCTGACACCGCTCTGACGGTATATGTAGGACACCACAGACATGTTGTCCGAGCAGACTAGCACATGGTGGTCCTGTATGAACGGGAGGAAGAGTTTGATCGCGTTCTCGACCGCTATCATTTCCAGACAGTTTATGTGGAAGCGTCTCTCTTGGTCTGACCACAAGTTGGAGGCGTCCGTCGAGATGACCTTTCGGTGTGAGACATTCCCCATTGTCACTCCCCGCTGGTACCAGTCGGCCGCCAAACAGGGCTGCAGAGCCAAAACGCAGCTCTGAGTCACTCTGATTCGTCTGTAGCCTGAAACCCAAGCCTGGTGAGGCACTTGGGCGTTCAGCCAGCGTTGTAGTGGGCGCATGCGCAGCAAGCCCTGCTGAAGCACAGCCGCAGCTGATGCCATACAGCCTAGCATCCTCTGGAATGTCTTCAGAGATGTGATGCTGCCCTCCTGGAAAGACGCGTCCAGGTGTCAAACACGGCGCGCGCGCTGTGTCGATAGGCGGGCCATCATAGCCACAGAGTCCAGTTCTATTCCTAGAAAGGAAACTGACTGACTGGGCAGTAATGAGCTCTTGGTCCAGTTGACCGTGAGGCCCAAGCTTTCCAGATGGCTGAGAAGCACTGTTCTGTGAGATAACAGTTCTATCTCTGACTGTGCTGAAATCAGCCAATCGTCCAAATAGTTCAGAATTCGCAGCTCTTTCATTCTCAAGGGGGCGAGAGCCGCATCCATGCACTTCGTAAATGTATGGGGTGCCAAAGACAGGCCGAACGGGAGGACGGTGAATTGATATGCCCGACCGTCGAAGGCGAATCTCAAGAATGGCCTGTGACGGGGGACTATCGGGATCTGAAAGTATGCATCTTTCAGATCGAGAGAGATAATGGTGCGTTCCACGACTTAGAAAGCTCGGCATGAAGCTCTGGCAGAAATGGCGCAGATCTGGAAACGGGCAGGGGGCGGCTATGAAGGAAACAGCCATCGAGCCTATTGGGCGTGGGCTCCTTAGGCGGTGACCAATCCAGGCCGAGTTGGTCGAGTGCCTTTGAAAGGAGGAGCATGAGCTCGGCGTCCACGCCAGCCCGAGTCCTGCTGGATTCCTGGATCGAGGAGGAGGCGGAGTGATGGGAACTCGACCATTCCTCGCTGTCCGATGCCAGGATGGAACAGCTGTCACCTGGGTACGTTCTTCAGCTTCGTCCCCTGAGGCGGCGGCAGTGCGGGCCGAAGCCGGCGGCTGCACGTCCGGGAGGGGCGGAGAAGGAGAGAGTGAGGCTGGCGGGATGCGATCCGGCGAGCACTTCATTGTGGCCACAGGCTCCGGCATCCTCTGTGCACGGCGCTTCTTCTTGCGCGGTCCAGAGGGTGGAGTGACAGCATCCGGGGTGAAGGCTTCGAGTCGAGGCCGCAGGGTCAACAACGGAAGCGCTTCACAGTGCTCGCAGCCGCCCGAATTTAGGGCGAGGGCTGCGTGGTCTGGGCCCAGGCAGAGAGCGCAAATGACATGGTGGTCTCCTGTGGTGAGCGGGGCTCTACACGAGCCGCAGGAAAGGCGAGGCATTTTTAGAAAAACGCTTGCGCTCTTTTAGTGAGAGAGAGTGAGTGTCACAGCGGCGAACACTCTCAGAAGGCAAGCACAAAAGGATACTCAACGCCGGATGGCGTAGCAGGCACGGAAGGCTGAAAGTGGCGAAGACAGCCGGCTTCTTCAGACGCTTTCCTCTGCTTGCTGGTCGCTAGTTTTGACGGCGGAAAAGGCTTCTCTCAAAGTCCAGGGATGCGGAGAGCTTCGCTGAAGATGATGAAATCAGTGACGCAGCCTCCGAGCCTGAATTTTATACGCTAAGCCACCCCCATTTTGGCGAGCAATGATGCGTACAGGGCGTGACGTCACGCGCGAGGCTCAGTAGTAGGCTGCAGCAGTTGCCGTACGGCAGCCAATGAGCATGCAAGATGGCCTGCTCTATGTCTGCTGGCTGCTGCACTGCGTTGACAATAAATGCAAAATTAAAGATAATTTTTGGCTTCAATATCTCGAGCAAAGATGACTTTACCCGTAGCGTAAGCTAACTTACGCAATACGACACGAGAGAACCTCTTGTAAGAGAACCAACCATGTCTCCAACCAAGAGAACCAACCAAGAGACCGCCATGTCATTTGTGCATAGCGTAGGTCCGACGCAGAAGTATAAATCAGCCTTTACTGTATTAATTTGTCTCCTGCTGACTTTATGTACACACTCTAGGAATAAAGCCCTGCTATGCATGCATTATTAAAAGATTCAAAGACATACTTACATTTGATGTATAAGTTTTAATAATTTGAAAGTTTCTGAATCCTTTGGGAATAAAATATATATAAAAATGAGTTGGTCATGATTAATGTTCCTGTTACATAATGAAGATCATGAACTGACAATCTTAAGTATGAAGCACAACATTCAGTACAGAGAAATATACGTCTCTTCCATAGTTGTGATATCCAGTCAGTCTTCTTTGCTTTTAAAGTAGATAAATGTTTATGGCCAAATGATGAGTGCAATACATCACGTGAAAAGTAAAAAAATAAATGAAAATAAAAAAGTGTTCAATCCGCTTTCTCTGTCAGGACATATCAGATTTTGGTCTGATTTATATTTAAAGCAGTCAAAACCAAGTAAAAGAGGTGCAGACAGGAGATTAAGTGATGCTATTTGAATTAAGTTTACTGCGTAATCTTAGTTGCATGATCTTAATTGCCTCTCTATGATAAGTATACCTTTGTCTGATCAGCATAAAATCAGATTTGCCTGTTTTACCAGGCAAAGTAAAATTAATGCTTCACAACATGTCCTGTGACACCAAAAACCTTGAGATGACAATACAGCACAAAACATAAGGAAATTAATATTGAATATATTGGTAACATTTTACAATAAGGTTAATTAGTTTACATAGTTAATTGATTAACCTAACATGAACTAATCTTTTGTTAATCTTTGTTAACGTTATAGTTAATACAAATACTGCTGTTCATTGTTAGTTCACAGTGCATTAACATATGTTAACAGGATTTTAATAAAGTATTAGTAAATGTTGAAATTAACATTAACAAAAAATAATAAATGCTGTACATGTGCAGTTTATTATTAGTTCATGTTAACTAATGAAACCTTATTGTAAAGTGCTACCAATATATGACTAATACATCAATATAAAGTATAAAAGAGAATAAAGAAACAACATGAATTAAGATGTTTGTGACTGCTATCCAGATGTCATGCCAAAGGTGCGTAAATCCTGAAAAATGCAGGGTGTAGTAATGTTTAGGGGTCAGACAGGTCAATTTAGCTCAAAAGGAATTATTAATTAATTTATAGGGAATCTTAAAATAATCACTTAAACGGCCGAGCAAATGACTCGTCCAGCGTTCATTTGAACGAGCCGTAACTATCAGCTCTAAAACGGATATAAATATCCAAACTATAGTGAAACACTATATATAAGCAAGGTAACTTAGATCAGCAGTTTAAGACATTAAATTTGTAAGCACATAACACAAGAACAATTATCTTTAAAATACAAAGAAGACTTTATTGATTATTCTAACACATAAAACTAATATCTAACACAATCAGATGCACACACACATTCATACGAGTTGCAGAAAGAAAGAGAGTGAGGAAAGAATGAGTTTTAAGAGTGAGATGATGAAATCCCAAGTTTCTATATGCACATGCACTTATAAGACATGACCTGAACGAACCATCAATCATTCATTTAACCCTTCTATCGTTTCTTAGGCAGGGTTATTGCATTTTAAATCAAAGCACCAGTTCAGTTAAGAGTCTGGAGGCTACTTACTTGTCTTTGCGTTCCTTTGGGGAGTCCTTTGTCAACGTAAAAAGGGGTTTCCCGGGTTCGTTGATTGGCTGGCGGTCTCCTCGTGCCTGGGTAGATGTCTTGGGCGGCCAATCACGTGGTGTGTTGGCGGATGGATGGAAAGTCTTTGAAGTTGGAAGCGGGCTTTTGCAGTCGAATCGTTTAACCGAAACTTTGCAGCAAAACTTAACTTAGAACCGAGACTATCAACGGAAAAGAAAAGAAAACTAAGAAAAAGAAAGAAAATTGAGACGAGAGTAGTTAGATGGCTTGAATGAAGCTGTTTAACCCATGTTCTTCTGATCTTGATCTGGGTTCTTTTGTCTGCTCGTCTACATGGTTACTCGTCTGTCATGGCTTCTCCATGACTTCTGTAAATCTGCTCTAGCGAACAAATTCAACTCAACCAAACCCAACCCAACCAAGTCTTTTTTTAAACTTTGGCTTTGTTCGGGTCCTAAGATTTTAAACTCAAAATGTGTGTCCAACCTCCTGGATGAGTTCTGACCAATTAGGCACTGTCTTTATTTGAGAGGTGGCATTATCTTCACCTCTCATTGTAAATCATGCGTTATCTGTGATCTCTTTACTCTCCAGCTCTAGCAGAGTACAAAAGGGGTACAGTTTAGACATGATTCCTATTATAATAACACAAAACATTTTACACAGATTTCAATCAAGCCATCTTCTGAATTACGAACATATGATCGTACTGATAGGAAACAAGACACACTTTCATTCAAACATCTAATAGTTATAACAATTACATGACTTGTATGTGATCTAAGCATAATAGACACATACAGAGGTTGTAGATACAATATAGGACTATGTAGTTGAACAATGTTTGATTATAAGTCCGTCAAGAATTGTTTTGTGATGATTTTATGTATTTTTATATGTAAAGTCTCAGTCTCTGTGGTTTTAAGAGATTTCATCCCTGGGGTCATTCCACGGTCCTTAAAAAGGAGGAGGTCTGTTTTAAATCATTTGTCATGGGTTCAAACAACCTCTGCCGTTATCTTGGTGAGTCCCGAGCCATGCCATCTCTGAACCAATCAGTCCTTTCCAAACTATCTAACATTGACAACGTTCTCCTTTAGTTGGGCACATCTATTTGAGGCTTTCATGGTCATAAAGTTCTTAGCTGGGACTGGATGGAGCCCCCTCCATTTATGGCCCTAGATTAGACTGGTGATTTGGGGGTCTGGAATATTGAGTTTTGTGTGGAATTATGTTTGAACGAATCACCTGGAAGATTAATTTGTGTTTGGTTCGCCCTTAAATCCTACAGTTCACAGTAAGAAGTTATTTCAAACTGGTTGCCATTAAGTGTAATTTAGTCTTTTGTATAAGAAATTGTGTAATTCTTGGAAATAAATAAATAAATCAATCGAGTTAAGATGAATTTGACTGATTGCATTTTTTTTTCCATTATTTTGGCCATGATAATCATAACCCATCATAATCTTGTCTTAGGTAGGGATGGCAAGTTTTTTCATAAACACTTTTTGTTATTCTGGTTTAAACTATCTCCACATCCTGAGAGCAATCAATAATAAAAGTGGTCTAAATATTAAAACATGTACATAAACATACATGCATGTAAAAACGAATTTTCGTGTATAAATTGCACGATAAATACAATGCGTGCTATAGAGACGCATTTCATGTGATCGGGTTGGTATTTCCATACCTCCACGCACCTGCTCGTACAAACACACATCATCAGTGCACTCTTTAAGGCTATGCAGAGTTGTAGACAAACAGTCACCAAGTGCTGCAAACAAACAGCATCCTCCTTTTACAGCTAATCCTGAACCAAAACAACCAGCTTATGCTGCGTTCACGCCATGCCATAACAGTGATTTACAGACGGGAACCCTTGACTTCCTACTCAAAGTTGTTCACGTCCTCAGACTTGAATTTATGCATTTCTATGTCAACACTATCACTAACACTAATTAATCTCCAGCAGTCAGGTGGTACAAATAAGAGTTCTGTAAGTTGTTTACACTCATCATTACTGTAATGTTATGTGCTTTGAGACATGATGTATTTTAACACCGTTTCTCATGACGCTTTGCTGAATCTGCTCTGGCTGTGTGGTGTTCATGTGTTTTGGAGGAGGTTTGGCTCTGGAGACGCTCTGAAAGGAGGGATCTCATGCTTTCAAAGCAAGCTCGCTATTGCTTGCCTCTCTGAAATGGCCAACCTTTAACACCTCATTGTTGAGTGAAAAAAAATGATCCCCATGGCTTCCCCCGGAAGTTCTGGTTCACTTTACAATGTCAGTTTATTAACTGTATCTGAATCAAATTCAAATCAGTTGACATTTAATAACATTCAGTGTCATATACCTGTATATTCTGAAGTATATACTCATGTTATTGGCTGTAGAACAGAGAAGCTGCACAGCCTGACAAGACCTGTTTCTGTTAAGGCTATGAACAGAATGAAAGAGCAATGATTGGACAGACATTAGACAAATTAATTTATATGACTCTCATTACAGTCATTGCCTGAAGTTGCTGTTTTCATACTGAGCTCCTTTGTGTGCTGCTGCAAAGGCATACAGGATCTGTGATTTTAGTTGTAGGCTTACCAATCAATCTTCTTCTTCTTCTTCTTCTTCTTCTTCTTCTTCTTCTTCTTCTTCTTCTTCTTCTTCTTCTTCTCCTTCTTCTTCTTCTTCTTCTTCTAGCTTCTAGCTCTAACTAAGTTAAGAGTATGTTTGTTTGTTGACTCTCAATGGCTTAATATCACATGAAAAGTTAAATAAAAACATATATATTAAGACATATAATGAAAAGAAAACCCCACCGATGACTGAACCAATCAAATCTTTTCAAATATGCTGTGAGAGACTCACAGGTCTGAGGCTGTAAGATCACTCTGTAACCCAGATTTATTTCCTCTATGCAGTTGCCCAGCAAACATCTCTTTCTGACTGGAAACACCACAGAGCTGTAAACGACACCTTAACCACACAGAGAACAAGCTGAACACACACTCGCAGCAGTTTGATTGATTCATTCTTTTATTGGATTAGATGAACATTGTAGATATTGATATAAAAGTAGAAGAATAACTAAGCAGCTCCTTTTCATTACACAGATCGTATAACTTCTGTTATGACAGTTAACGTTATATTTTTGGACATTGGCTGGTAGTCTTGTCTGTGTTTCAAGGCTCATCTGCTGCCCTCTGCAGTTCATTCATAATAGCTCCAAGTATATCATACAGGTTTTTTTTTAAGGATTTTAATGTAGGCTATGTTTGGTGGTCAGCGTTTTCTCAAAAGGCATAAAAGAGAGATAAAAAAGAGAAACTCAAGGTAAAGCAAATGAAACATGTTTTTTTTTATTTTGTACAGGTATGATTTATCATAGATCTACGCATATGAAGTGTCTAGGGTTTCTAACAGTTATTAAAAGTGATTAACAAGTAAATTATTAGGGAGTCCAGTGAACTACCCCATTCCATTTTTCTTATTCCCTGTAACCAGTCAGTGTCAATCAGCCGGTAAATTGATGGCCCATGTAGGAAAAAACTCAATAGTGCGAGTGTTAGTTAACATCCTTCATTCAATAATATTAACAAATCTAAGAAATCATCATTATAAAACATGTGATCAGCCTGTTCTCATTGTGGTCAGTCCGGTTCTTAAATACATATATCTTTAGTTTGTGTTTTGTCTCATTTAGTTTGCAGAGACTTGTCACATGATGCCATTGTTCAGTCGGCTATTTTATATTTACTTCTCACATCCTCCACCAATTCTGGCACCAGCACTCCTCTTTCACAAGCTCTTCCTCCTTGAATAATTAACTCAACCTTGACTACAATACCCAGAATCCTTTGCTTCCCATCATCTTCTCCCACCAATGTTCCCATTTCACCACATTAGTGTATTATCACCTTATTAGTGTACTTATTCTGTATTCAGGCCTCATCTTACATTCCTTTGGAAACATTTAAAAAGGGTTCTAATTTCAATATGTTCTCCATCCACACTAGCGTTTTCAAGCGTTTTCGAAAGGTTTTTCAAAGACACTAAAGACATATTCAGTTTCTCACTGTATTTTTCAGGCACGATCATTGTATCAGCAAAATATCTCACCAATTTCTGGTGCGTTCAGACCCCACTTAAATGCTATTTTATGGTCTAAAACACAATTGCCCTCATTTTGATGTAGGACAGAAACAGCTCCCTCGCTCAGGGAACTGGGGTTACAATAGTAACCGATATCTATCGTGATACAATATGCATCACATGACTAAACATAAGGTACGTCATTGTTTTCAAATAGGCCCACCAGTCCACAAAGCAAATTTTTTTAATCCACTTGGGAGAAAGTCTTCAAAATACTAAATTTTCACTAGTCAAAAATGGCATCTAAAGGTCGCTACATAGCAAATGAAAAACAAAATCGTCCGGCTTTTGGTAACGCTTTTTAGAATAATAATTTATGTTGAGGCCCCAGCATTATTATTGAGTTTAATTAGTCTCATGTGTGGGTTACGTGTGGAAGATGCAGAAGTTACATTGCAAATGATCATATGGTCAAATAAGGTAAAATACACATATAATAGGCTATAACCAAATGACATTTATTTTCATATTAAGCATGTATCACTCTGTTCAAGTTATATTAATTGAATTAATAATACATTTAAATATAAATGCACATGGGTGTACTTACACATGTGTATTAAATGAAAGTATGGTCATTTAAATTGTATTTATTTACAGAAGCCTTTATTATGTCATATCTAGCCTATTTGCATATCTGCATATATATATATATATATATATATATATATATATATATATATATATATATATATATATATATATATATATATATATATATATATATATATATATATATATATATTCTACATTTTAACAGGTTAGAAAATGACGAGGTGCAAAATGTCAAATATCAAAAAATAAAAAGAATCGTTCATAATAAGATTAATAAGATGCATTTTTAAAATAGTTGAATTTCTAATGATTTGCAACTGTAAAGTAGACATTTCAGTTTTCTACTGCCCTCTAGAGGCTGAAAACTGTATCTCTCCCCCCGATCCACACTGGCAACACAGGCCGTGGCTGCGTTCGGAATCGCATACTCAATGAGTAGGTACTTAATTTCAATGAGTACTTACTTAACGAGCGCTAAAAGAGTAGGTACTTAATGGCCAAATCTCGTCAAGTATGAATGCGATCCGGACATCATTCGCCATGTTGACGTTACATGTGACCTATGACGTTTTCACAAGCGCAACAATTTAAAAGTCATGAGCGACAGGTGCACTAACAGCTGATTGCATCAGTAACTCGACAACTTTACTAGAACGTTTTAATTCAGCGTTTGAAATGGTTGGCATGTCTGCAATTGTTAGATTAAGGTGTGCACAAAGGAGATGTCGGGCAGCTGCTCGACGATCTCGCCTTTGGAGAAGACTGATGATTTTATTCTCAAACAAAGCAAGTATTACTACTTAAACAATTAAGATTACCCGAGAAAGAATTTCATTACTAGCCCATCCCAACACTTATGCACAATAATTATGACAAATGCTGTGACCAACAGTTAATTATATAACATTATTATAATATATATACATTATTAATTATGTAGTTTTGTAAAACAAGCAAACTTTTGTATTATCATATGACATAGCTATGCATGAATACACACTAGACAAATGCAGATAATGTAAATACATTTTTATTCATGAAATTCATATTTTATTTACTGACAACAATATGAAACATGAATAAAAATAAGTGAATGAATAAAATAAATCATCACAATAAATAAATACATATACAAGTCAATACCACATGAAACATTGTTTTTGATTGATTTGTTCTAACAAACTATGATATATTTATTGCAGGCAGTGAACCCCACATCATACTGCCATCTCAATAGAGCTGTTCCCATTTTGCGGCTTTATCTTGATGAGGCAGCTGACCACCGTGCCCACCTTCGCCTGTCTATGCCGTCCATCAGGTCCCTGATTGCTGCAGTCAGACCTGGATCTGACCTTGGATGGGAACGGGAGATTGAGGTCCTTGTGTTCCTGCACTGGCTGGCCCATGCAGCATTCTACAGGGTGGTGTCGCAGACCTTCGATATCCCAAAGACCTCTGTGCATGACATTGTGCACAGAGTGAGCAAGGCCATCATGGGAATTTTGAGGAGGGTGATCTGCTTTCCGACCGGAGATGACCTGGAGGCAGTGGGAGCAGGATTTGCACAGCTGTCTGGGTCACCAGCTTTCAGCAGAGTAGTTGGTGCAATAGACGGCTGTCATATCCGTATCAAACCTCCAGCAAATAACTCCCACTGTTACTTCAACAGGAAGCTGTTTCACTCCATCCAACTCCAGGCCATCTCTGATCACCGGGGGAAATTCCTTGATGTCTTTGTGGGATATCCTGGCTCTGTGTATGCTGGCAACCTTTACCCACCTGCAGGCAAGTGCATCCTCGGGGATGGAGGCTATCCTTGCCTGAGTGCACCCATCTGCCTCATCACCCCTTACAGAGAGCCTGTACAGAACCCTGTGCAGGCTCGTTTCAACAGCAAGCACTCCCGTGCCCGCAACATCGTGGAGAGAGCTTTTGGATGCTGAAGACACGCTGGCGCTGCATTTTCTTCAAGGCCTTGGAGGTGAGCCCTGCCTTCGTGCCTGAGATTGTTGCGTGCTGCGCTGTGCTTCACAATCTCGCTCTAGCCAATGGGGACATCGTTGAGCCAGAGGATGAGGAAGACCATGATGACGGCCCCCCTGATCCCCACAACCTTGCAGCAAGAGTGGGAGAACAAGTGCGGGACAATCTGGCTGCTGCAGTGTCTGCTCCAAACATCCCTGTGCCGGCTCTCCATGAGCATGACTACCTTTAAAACATTAAGAAAGATAAAAATGTTTTAAAATTCATGTTGTCAGCATTCAGTTTCTTGACAAATGTCATTTTATAGGTTTACAATTACATGCAAATATTTGTTAGAGCTTTAAAACCTTTTGTAGTGTAGAGGGATAAACCAATGAACTGGTTAGAAGAAGATTGCTGGTCAATCAGCAAGGCTCTTTACTCCAGGTTTGTCCAGGGTCATTGTCCCTGTAAATAAATGGAGTTAATCACTTTTGATAAAAAATATGTCAAATGCATAAATGTGATTGATATTTGTAAAGCATTTTTTGAACCAGTCATGGGCATAAACAGTCAAAGCTGCTTAGTTTGTCAAGGAATTACTATAATGCAAAATGCATACATAAATTTACTACAATTTATATTTGGTGGGTTAAAGGGTTAGTTCACCTCGACATATAAATACAGCAATTATTTACGGTTTACTATTTACTTATTTAATGTTTTTTATTGTTTAAATACAAAAGGGAATTTTTGTCAAGTTTGTTCTGCTGGTTTCATACAATATCAGTCAATGGAGCCCAACTTTCAGAAGCTTCATGGCATTATTTAATGACGGTTTTGAAGCTTCTGAAAGTCCATTGACTGATATTGTATTAAACCAAACAGTACAAACCTGACCAAAATCACCTTTTGTGTTCAGGAAAACAAAAAACAGAGGGATCAAACAACATCAAGGCGAGTAAATAATGACTATTGAATTGTTACTATTATGATTTATTTGCTTGGGTTAAGTAACCCTTTAGTCACTATTTTACTGTGTGTAATTTGTGTAAACAGTCTCAAGTTCAGCTTTGGTCATGGAGGGCTATTATCCAGCAGAGTTTTTCCAACCCTAATTATACACCCCTGAATCAATTTAAACCAATTAATAACTGACTACTTGAAATTTACTGACAGGTGTGCTGGAACTTAACCCTCCATGATCCTTGCATGAACTTTGTAAACCTTTAAAAGTCATATAATACACTCCAGTAAAACCAGTGTTTTAAAGTGTTTTTTCTTCTTACATTACACCATACATTCACTAATTATTAATCAATGTTTCATAAATATTTAATTTATGAATTTGATTACAATCTTAAAGTATCACTAAATTTCTAGAAGTCTATAATGTACTGTGAATGCCTAGGAATAGTTTGTTTTATATACATATTATTGTACAAAATTCTTAGGCCACCATTTGTAGTTGTTGCACAGTACTGTGTGTGTGTATATATATATATATATATATATATATATATAGATTCCCATTTTTATTCACAAATTTAATTCACATCAACCCAAATGTGCAAAAGATCAGAAGATGTTTTTTGTCAAATAATTTATTTTTTGGCGAGCATCTGAAGAACAGAAAGGAACCTTTCATCCCTTTCGTTGGTTTCTCTTTCTCTCCTTTCCTCTCTCTCGACTGCCTCCCGGTGCCATCTCTCTTCTCTTTCTCTTACTTCTCTTTCTTGTCTTTCCTCTCTCTCTCGTCTCTCCCGTTCTCTTCTGTCCTCCTTCTCCTCCATTTCTCTCCACAGCCTCTCCTCCCTCTCAGCTGCCTTCCGCTCTCTCTCCTCTTCTCGCTCCTCCATGTCCCGGATCAGCTCCTCCACATCTATAGCCCTTTTCCTGGCTCTTGCTGGCTCTGGCCTCACTGAGGATGAAGAGACCACAGCAGCATCCGGCCCACATGAGGCAACGAGGGCAGGAAGAGAGATGGAGGGTCTGCCCCCAATTGCCTCATCCATGGCAGTGTATCACTTCCAGGATGCTGCTGTGGTCTCTCCATCCTCAGTGCTCACCCCCGTCTGCGGACATTTCAGATCCTGCAAAATTGCACAAGCATGATACAAAAGCAGTCATTTTAACAGCACAATATTTAATCATTTAATTTATGTATTAGAAGTAACAAAATGATCTTACTTTGTATTTTTGTTTCAAGTTTTCCCTTTTTTTTTTAACAAACGCCGCCGTCACCCTGCCTTGCAGGCTCTGCTCCTCCACAAAAGATCTGCAGCAAGAGAGAAATCAAGAATGAAAAAGTTATATCTCTGTTTGAAAATACAATAATTGAAATGTACTGCAAATAAAGTATTCAATTGATTTTTAAATATTTCTGTATACTCACTCAAAGCCTTTGATGGCAGCATTACGCTTTCCGGTGAAGAGCGCTTCATGAGCCACTCTCCACCGGATAAGCAGCCGCGTGTGCTCATCCGTCCCTGTAACATCCAGACAAGACTCACGTTACCTCTGTGATTTATGAGCTCAATACTACATTTACATGTTGAGGTTGTTGCTAATAAATAGCTTTTTATCAATCAACAATTTTTCAACAGTACTAATGGATAAATGAAATAGATTACTTATGTTTAGTTACTTTATGTAAAATGCATTAAACTAATAAAAACAGTGTTAACAACAGTGAATTCTCCTAAACAATAGTACACACACGTCACTCAGATGTCTATTTCATATCAGTTACACGTACGTAGTAATCTTGCCAGATTTTGAATAAATATTTAGTAATGGTATTTCAGATGTATACGGTTTAAAATGTATGCAAAAACAGCTAAAGACGTATGTGTCCTTATGGAGCTCCTCTATCCAATAAAATGTGATTTACGGCAAAATCACAAATTTACCATATTATATAGCGTCTTTGCACCTTCAACAGTTCAACAATTTACTGTACAGAAAGTTAGTTCAACACATGCGATTTGGTTTGTATTTGTAATACTCACATTTGAAAACACTCTCGTCCACCCTTTCCGTCATGTTTGAGTATGAAATATCTACTTCTTCTTGTTCTTTTTTATATCGTATCCTCTCGCGTGGCCTCCTGGGATAGATGAGTACAAGCTGAAAAACACTCAAATGTCTGGGCGAAAGCAGGAGATCATCCGGGAACTTCTCGCCTACTCTTTTAGGAATACTGATGTTTCGAACGTACTGCTTCCCTCACGTACTGTTTTCGCCTACTATATAGTAGGAAAGTAGGCATATTCGAACGCACTATCGTCCAAATCTCGCGATAATTAGTACGTCAACCAGGTAATTCTCGCCTACTCTTTTATGAATACTGAGGATTCGAACGTACTTTTTCGCTCGCCTACTCTTTTCGCCTACTATATAGTAGGGAAGTATGCGATTCCGAACGCAGCCCGTTTCTCAATATGTGTTCTTGTCTGTACTTGTGTTCTTGTGGACTTGTGAAACGTCATCAGTCACTGCCCAAGTACTGTTCCAATTCAAAGTTCACATCTAGCCAAGTCCAGTTCAAATCCCCGGATGTGTTCTTGATCCGCCCCGTTTACCGAGGATGCATCGAGAGGTGACTTGTGCGGACTTGAGACAGCCAGGTATCCCAAAATGCATCTCGCACCAACCAGCAAGCGTCAATAGCAGAGGAGAAAACCGACTCGGTTACTAACGTAACCTCGGTTCCCTGAGAGGAGGGAACGAGTATTGCGTAAGTAGCTTACGCTATGGGAAAACTCCTTTTCTCGAGAATATTGAAGTCTTTATGTAAAACGCATTGCAGCTGCACAGCTGACAGCAATGAACGAAGGAACTCGGTCATTGGCTGTGCTGCGGCAACTTGCTCGAACCAATGACGGGGCGACTCTGAATGCGCGACCAATGAGCGCGCTTCGCGCCCGCGCGCGTCAGAGCCCGCCAAGATGGGCGTGGCCAAGCTATATATTGGGCGCCCCGTCATGAGAGTTCTTTAGGTTAAAACGACTGAAGCGAACTAACCAAGCACAAGCACGGCAGCTTACGCAATACTCGTTCCCTCCTCTCAGGGAACCGAGGTTACGTTAGTAACCGAGTCGTTCCCTTTCGAGAGGTCTCTCCTATTGCGTAAGTAGCTTACGCTATGGGAACACCATGCAAAACGCCGTGCGTGCTGAACTTCGCCTTATGATAGCCAGAGGCAGGTGCCTGAGCTTAAAAGCAAAGTTATCATCCAACTAGCCGGCAGAGGCGAGCTTTATATGTGGGAAAAAATACAGAGCGGCTAGAAGGCGCTCAGTGTGACACAAGCCCATACATAATCTAGATACGAACTCGCAGTTCAACTAGCATTATGCTGATAGCACATTGGAATGCAATGTCGGGACCTGTAGGTTGTAGAATCTGATAAATGTGGACGGTGAGGCCCAGCCTGCCGCCGCACAAATATCCTCGATCGGTATCCCGCTCGACCATGCCCAGGAAGAAGCCACACTCCTGGTGGAGTGTGCTTTGACTCCCCAGGGGCATTGAAGTCCCTTAGCTTCATAAGCCAGCGCAATAGCTTCGACTATCCAGTGAGAGATTCTCTGCTTTGAAACGGCGGAACCCTTCGTACGGCCGCCAAAGCATACAAACAGTTGTTCTGTCTGTCTGAATAGGGCAGAAAGCTCCAAATACACTCTGAGAGCCCTAACGGGGCAGAGTAGATTAGCGTCGTGTTCGTCTGCTGGAGACGAAAGCGCAGTTAGGGAGATAACCTGTGCTCTGAAGGGAGTGGTGAGCACTTTAGGAATATACCCATGTTTCGGTCTAAGGACGACCCTGCAGTCGTTAGGTCCGAATTCTAGGCAGGCAGCGCTTGTTGAAAGCGCGTGCAGGTCGCCCACTCTCTTGACCGAGGCGAGTGCCAGCAAGAGCGCCGTCTTGAGCGAGAGCTGTTTAAGGTGCACGGTTCGGAGTGGTTCGAACGGGGGCCCTTTAAGAGCGTCTAGGACCGTAGCTAGGTCCCAGATCGGCACTGAGGGGGGGCGTGAAGGGTTCATCCTCCTGGCGCCCCTTAGGAAACGAATAATTAGGTCGTTTCTTCCCAATGGACGTTCCATTACAAGGTCGTGTGACGCTGTGATGGCAGCCACATATACTTTGAGCGTGGAGGGGGTGCGGCCCGCCTCCAGAAGCCCTTGTAGGAAAACGAGTACACTCGTAATCTCGCATGTTACAGGGTTCAGGCCCTTGGTATTACACCAGTCACTGAACACTTTCCATTTCTGGGCATATAAGCGTCTCGTGGAGGGCGCCCGCGCCTCAGCGATGGTTTTTAGTGCTCCGCTCGCGAGGTTCCTGGGAACCCGTTGAGGGGCCATGCATGAAGGGCCCACAGATCGGGGCGGGGATGAAATATCATCCCGCTGGCCTGACTGAGGAGGTCTGGCCTCAGTGGAATCGGCCGTGGTGCAGATTGCATTTGCATCAGATCTGGAAACCATGTTTGGTTCTTCCAGAGTGGGGCTATCAGCAGCACTGCGTTTCCCTCCTCTCTGACCCGACTGATGACCTGTGGCAGCATCGCGATCGGGGGAAAGGCATATAAGGGGCGGCTCGGCCAGCTCTGGGCGAGCGCGTCCGTGCTTTTCGTGAAGAAAAGAGAGCAGTGCGCGTTCTCCTTGGAGGCGAAGAGGTCGATCTCCGCTTTGCCAAAGGTTTTCCATAACCACTGAATCGTCAGAGGGTTGAGAGCCCATTCTCCTGGGAGAATCTTGTCTCTGGATAGCATGTCTGCCCCCTGGTTCAGGGCGCCTGGCACATGCACTGCTCTCAGCGAGCGCAAGTTGTGCTGGGACCATAAAATGAGTCTCCTGGCCATTGAATGCATGGAGCTCGACCTGAGTCCACCCTGGCGATTTATGTACGACACTACCGTCATGTTGTCCGTTCGGACCAGGACGTGTTCGTTTTTTAGATGTGGGAGCAGGGCTCTGAGAGCCAAAGCGACCGCTTTCATTTCCAGACAGTTTATGTGTAGGCGCTTCTCCGGGTTTGACCAAAAGCCGGAGACAGGCCTGCCCTCGTAAAGGGCCCCCCAACCTATTTTGGAGGCATCTGTCGTTATCATCTTTCTCCTTGTGTTCACACCCAGACTCACGCCTGACTGGTACCAGTCGGCGGCTTTCCAGTGCGTCAGGGCTTTTATACAGCCGTGGTTCGCTCTGATTAAAAAGTGGCCCGAACGCCACGCGTGAGTAGGGACGTGGCTCTTGAGCCAGCGTTGGAGAGGGCGCATATGCAACAATCCTAGCTGGAGTACGGCCGATGCGGAGGCCATGAGACCGAGCATCCTCTGAAACCGTTTGACGGGGGCTCTCCGATGAGAGACGCGCTGTCATTTGCATCGAGTCTAGAACTATTCCCAGGAAAGAAATTCTCTGGCTGGGAGATAGTATGCTTTTTGCAAAATTGATTCTTAGACCCAGGCATTCTAAATGGCTGATAATCCAAGATCTGTGTGTTATTAGCTGACTCTCTGATTGTGCTAGAACCAGCCAATCGTCGAGATAATTCAGTATTCGCACTCCCCTTCGTCTTAGGGGGGAAAGTGCTGCATCCATACATTTCGTGAATGTACGGGGAGCCAGGGACAGGCCGAACAGGAGTACTGTGTACTGGTATGACTGTCCATCGAAAGCGAATCTCAGAAATGGCCTGTGATGAGGCGCTATTGGAATGTGAAAGTAAGCATCTTTCAGATCCACTGAGAGAAACCAATCTCCTGGGCGCACTTGCGCGAGGATATGCTTGGTTGTTAACATTCTGAACGAGCGAATCATTAGTGCTTTGTTCAGGTGTCTGAGATCTAGGATGGGGCGGAGACCGCCATCCTTTTTCGGGACGAGAAAATAGCGGCTGTAAAAACCTGTCCCGCTCAGAGAGGGGGAAACAGTTTCCACAGCGCCCTTTTCTATTAGTTTGCGCACCTCGGTGCGTAGAACATGTGAACACTCTTTTCTCACTTTCGTCTCGACCACAGTCGTAAAACGTGGTGGTCTGCGAGCGAACTGGAGCGAGTATCCGTGCTTTACTATATTCAATACCCATTTCGGCATATCTGGAATGTTTTCCCATGCCGCTGCGTGTACAGATAAGGGCTGAATACAGGCTAGGGGCGGGCCGCTGTGACGTAGGGACCCGGCTAGCGAATCGCCTGAGCTCGTAGCTCTCAGAGGCGCGGGCACGCGCTGAGCAGCTGAGTGAATGGGCGCGTGTGTGATTACAACAGCGCGCGCTGTGTTTGTAAAACTCGCAGCCTGAGCTGAGGTTTTGTTTGACACTGTAAGGGCAGTGTTTATAAGTGGGGGTGCATAAACAGTGGTAGGCACACGCGTCACTTTTATAATGTTTCCCGCTTTTACTGGGGATGAATTTATAACTGTGTGAACAGTGCTTGTGTGTAGTGGTGCGTACATGACCGTAGGCACGTGATCTACATTCATGGGAAGCGCAGCCTGAGCTGGGAATGAATTTGGCACTGTTTTGACAGTATCTGGGAATGCACACTTTGTGGACATGTGAACCCTTAGTGATGCAGGCAGAAAAAGACTCTTTTTGTGTTTTCTGTGCGTCGCCGTAAAAACGGCGTTTGTTTGCAGGTGAGCGAGCTCTGTGACTGGCCCATTGACTGCTGTATGGACATATCCAGCCGCCTGTAAGGGGACTGGGTAATGTTTGAGCTTTTGCAGAGAGAGTGGTCCGGCTTTTGCGAGACACGCACTCTCTCTTCTCATTTCTGTGGCTAGGACGGCTTTCGAGGCTCAGGGTTCAGCACAATCTTGGGCCGAGGACCCCGTCGCTCAGGAGGCGGCTTGCGGTTGTGAGAGCGCGAGCGGCGTCGAGCGTCAGCCTGAGGCGCGGGCTGAGAGGCGGTGGGGGCTGTTCTAGCCCGCTGCAGCTGTGGCGGTCTCTGTCTGCTCTGCGATGAGCTGGAGCGCTTTGGCAGGAAATGACGCATAGCTTGTGAAGCGTTCTGGGCCTCAGTGAAGCGTTCGGCGAAACCTTTAACCGCCGGTCCAAACAGCCCGCTGGTGGAGATAGGCGCATCGAGAAATGGCGCCTTATCCGCGTCCTTCATTTCAGTCAGAGTCAGCCACAGATGGCGCTCGAGAACAGTCAAATTAGCCATAGCACGGCCGATGGACTGGGCGGTGGCCTTCGTGGCTCGCAGAGCTATATCAGTCGCGCTGCGTAAGTCCCTGAAGGCTTCGGGTTCGGGGCCAGACTCGTCCATAGAGCGGAGAAGCTTGGCTTGGAACACTTGAAGTACCGCCATTGAGTGAAGCGCTGATGCAGCTTGGCCGGCGGCAGCGTAGGCGCGACCGGCGAGAGCAGAGGTAGTGCGGCAGGGCTTCGAGGGGTGGGAAGCTTTGGCTTTCCATCCGGTGGTGGAGGGCGGGCAGAGATGATTGGCCACGGCCTTCTCGAGGGGCGGCGTTCCCTCGTAGCCTCTTTCCTTCGCGCCGTCCACTGAGGAGAGCGAAGAAGAACAAGAAGGCTTTAGGCGCGCAGTGTGGGGGGCTTTCCACGACTTGGTGAGTTCGTCGTGAACTTCCGGGAAGAAGGGAGAAGGCCTTTGCCGAGGGGCCAGCTGGCGCCCCTGCAGAAACCACTCATCCAGTCGGCTCCGGGTTGGTTCTTCGGGAGAAGACCAATCGAGCCCGAGGTCTTCCACGGCCTTAGAGAGGACACGGATAATCTCAGTATCCATAGTGGAGCCCCCGCTCGTGCTAGCTAGCGTCGACGGGGCGGGGTCGAGAGTGGAGCCCGGCCAGTCGTCCGATGCAGCGTCGATGGACAAGCTGTCGTCCATTCCCCCTGTCGTCCTCGGACGCGCCGAAAGTCACAAGGCCCACCGCTCTGCTAGAGGGGTGTGGGTCCGGCTGGGTGAACTGAACCGGCGGTGGGGAAGGCAAGAGCGGCGGTGAAGCACGCGGAGACTGGCTCGGCGTGACGTCACTGAGCTCAGGTTCAGGAAGCCTCTGTGAGCGGCGCTTTTTCTTAGTGCGCGGCTCAAACAGAGGGGTGGCGATGGGCTCGCTCACGGCGAAAGCGGCGAGGCGAGCCCGTAGTGCGGAGAGACCCAGGTCATCACATTCCGGGCATCCGCCCTTGGTCAAAGCAGCTTCTGCGTGGTCACGGCCCAGGCAGCGAGCGCAGATGATGTGACGATCCCCGTCCGGGAGAAGGTCGACGCGCATAAAGGCATTTGAAACAACGCCTTATTGGAAATTTGCTCTTTCACAAATGTCGCGGGGCGGACAGATGTAAAATACTTGCGTATATGGCGCGCCGGATGGCTCAGTAGGAGGTGCTTGAAGGCAGCTGAAGGTGCCGACGTCCTCGTAGCAATCCCGCTGGTATGCTTTTCCACGGCGGCGAAGGCTTCCAATAATCCGGAGGATCCAGCGAAGAAGGTGTTCGCTGAAGGAGATTAAATCTAAAGAACTCTCATGACGGGGCGCCCAATATATAGCTTGGCCACGCCCATGCGTTTTACATAAAGACTTCAATATTCTCGAGAAAAGGAGTTTTCCCATAGCGTAAGCTACTTACGCAATAGGAGAGACCTCTCGAAAGGGAACCGCGTAATATCAAAATACTACTGTTATTGTGTCATGAAATGTAATTTTAAGAGTGTTTCAGGCGAGAATGGGGTTGTTTAAAGCTCAAATCTGTGGTTTATTTATAAAGATAGCGCCTATTTGAAAAATGTATCTGACGTTTTCGGAGTTGTGACATCCAGGCGTTCACCGCGGGTGTTCAACGCTCATCAACCCCGACTGGAACAGCTTTTCCTCGGCTAGTGCTTCTGACGTTTGCCGCTGGCTCTGATGTCTCTAGTCTAGTGGATAAACTTGACGTATAATTCGTCTTGTGTATAAGTCGATCTTTGGTCTCATTAAACTATTGTTTGTTCCATGGCAAAAAAATCCTTTTTGGCTGAGGGCAAAGTGAAGTTTCATAACTTTATATATGTAGGCTATTTAACTTTAACTTTGTAGCCTATTAGAGAGCTTAATTATGTTTGAATTGTTTGCCTTATTTATCATTGTAGATATTATTGATCATTAAAACTGACATTTAACAAAAGAGACATACTTTAATATATATATATATATATATATATATATATATATATATATATTTTTTTTTTTTTTTACATTCTCTTCACTATATGTACAATAAAATAAAATGACACAACCCTGTCTCTGTTTGTTAAATGTCAATAAAAATCAATAATGTTTCATATTTTTAAAATGAAAACAAAACGATCATGTTCATGTTGTTATAAATATATACAGTGAAGATAATGTACGCGTTGCCTGAACCACATGGCCATTAGGATACTATGTTTAAGATTTTTAAATGAAAAGAGGCAGAGTGGTGTTTTGTAACATATTTCGTTTTATTGTTGACGAAAAGAGGCAGAGTTGTAGCATATTTCGTTTTATTGTTGCCTAAAATATACATAAAGATATAACCGGAGTAGCCAGAGCGTGCTGAGTGACGCGATCAAGAACGCACTGTTCCATTTGCAGAATAACCGGACTCGCGTCCTCTCGTCCTCGGGAGTTCGTTCTCCTGAGTCGAACTTGGCAAGTCCGAACTACCAAGGACGCAAGTCCGAAGTTTGCGTACTTGGGGTGCTTCTCAATATCCCTCCTCGTCTCCTCGCTCCTCTGTCCTCCATCCTATGACCCGGAAACCAATCAAGCACAGCCATCTTGAAGGACATCTCAATTCTCTAATTGCACTGCGAGGAGTCGAGGATCGAGGAGTGAGGAGGCTTCCAGAGGAGTTTTGAGCGAGGATACACAGGTGTATCCTATGCGGAAGTGTTTTATTGACTAAACGTGACGCACGTATAAATTCTCCTCCCCCTTCACATCGGTCTTAATAATTTTAATTTATACTTTACCTTTGCTGTTTATATAAATTACACATCTCACATATTTCAACAGGGTATCTTGCTTTATTATTATTCATTATGAATTTCTTAAATAAACAAACTTCAACAGCATAAGGGCAGATCCTTTGAGCGCTGCTGATGACGCTATGAAGTGATGCTCGAGTGATCAAGTATTCCAATGTATAAAAAAAAGCTTTCATTCGATTCCTCCGTCCTCACTTTCTTTCCTTGCGTCCTTCCCTCACAACCTACAGGGGGTGGAGCTGAGGCGCTAGGAAAGGAAGCGAGGAAAGGAAACGAGGATGCACAAATAAGAAATGAGAAGCTACTGCACATGTCTGACGCATGGTCAAGGGACCCTGGCGTCACTTTTTTGACGCAGTGGGTATACCTTCGGCTTCATTTTTCAACGTGCGGGGCAGTCCCATAGACTTCTATAGAACTCAACAGCGTTGAAATTTGACGTCTTGGGTCGATCACCACACCGCAACCCGTTGTCTGCCTTGTGTGTCGAGACAACAATAAATAAAAATAAAAAGGAATAGGCTACCAAAATGATCTATGCCAGGGCGATTCAAATGGCGGCACCCAGATAATTTTTATCTGGCCCTCCAACTGGTGTTTGATGTTTAAAAACCCTCGCAATCTGATATCAAAGTGCCCTCAAAAGTTTAGCGCGTTCATCAGCGGTGAGTTTAACAACGCACATGGTGTGCAACCACATTCAGCGGTGAGTTTAACAACACTCAACTGCAGGTAAAACGGCATTCAGAGGTGAGTTTGACCAAAGCAACGCTCAACTGCAGGTAAAACGTAATTAAAAGGTGAGTTTAACAACGCTCCAATGCGCGTGCAAGTTTGCAGTTTAAGCGTTTTCTTATCATAGGTAAGACACTGCTTTATCTAGAGCATGCTGGATAACGTATTTTTATCGGAGGTTTGTTGATTTTAATATCAATTAAAATTATCAGTTTGTTGAGTTTATATATATATATATATGCAACGATTGTGTTCAATTAATATTTTTTTTTAATTAAATCCTCTAAATTAATAACGCTGACGTCACCGTATGGGCGATCCCAAGGTCCATTGCGATTTTCCACACGGTAAGTAGAGGGGTTAATAGGGCTTGGGCGTCGTGACGTCATTACTTGGCGTGGCCGCCATGTTGACAGCTTCGCGAATGTAAACAGCTTCGCGAATGTGAACATACAGCAAGTCGAACGAGGAGAAGCAGCCGAGTTGGGAGAAAGAAAAGGAAAAAAAGATGTTAAAATCCCTAGAAGGATGTGGAATTTACCAGGATAAGTTAAATAGGGAAACCAGGGACCGGTATGTGGACAAAATCTGCACTTTTAACGGTTTGGATCTATATGAAATTCCCAACAAAGAGTCGGCAAACAGTGGGAACACAGTAATCCGGACAAAAAATAACTTTAAGATGTGCTCCAACTAGCTGCTAGTTTAGTAACCGTTAGTGCTAACAACCATTCACAAATGTACTTTTAACTATGTGTTTCAAATCTGTAGTTAGTAACGTTAGCTGTCAACCCTCCCGTTTTTTCCGGATTTCTCACATATTTGAGCTCTTTTCCCACTGTCTTCCCGTTTTAGTATTTTCCTGTAAAATATCCCATATTTTAATACTCTCATAACATTAACGTTAGCCCTTCCATCTGACCTGTCAGTCTCTGTACTATTGTCCTGTTGCTACCCCCTTGCCCTAAGCATCGTTTTGCTTACTAACTTAAGTTTTGCTTAAAACAGCTACTAACTACACTTTTGAAACACATAGTTATAAGTACGTTACATGTGTGAATGGTTGTTAGCACTAACTGTTACTAAACTAGCAGCTAGGTGGAGCGCACCTTACCTTTGTCCGGATTACTGCATTCCCACTGTTCGTTATGATGATCTGCAGCTCCTGAACCCATCCATTAGTGAACTGAACATGCGACTCCAATGCCTTGTAGCTTCGGAACTGTTCAGAGGTGTAGGCGCTCACACCACAAACAAGGTAGCTGAATATGTCGTTTATACAAAACTGCGGCAGCAAGTCCTCGTCGGTGCTCCACTCTTTATGTGAAATTTCATAAGGATCCAAACCGTTTATAATGGCGATTTTGTCCACATATTGGTCACTGGCTTCCCTAGATAACCTATCGCGGTAAATTGCACATCCTTTTAGGTGTTTTAACATATTTATTTTCTTTTCTTTCTCTCAACTCTGCTTCTCCTCGTTCGGCTTGCTGTATGTTTACATTCGTATAGCTGTCAAGATGGCCGCCACGTCCCAGAATGCAACGCGGTGCCCAAGCCCTATTAATAGAGATGGATACTCTTCTTACATTTACACATCAAAAACTGTTGGATCAGGACAATAAATTGTGTTTAGAAACTTTAGATTTGTAAGGTGGCCCTTTCTTATGACGAGAAATGATAGACATAAAAAATATAGCTTTCTGCACCAAATGTGCAGGCTAGCAAAGTTAGCTAATTGAATTCAAGTTCATTTTTGTCGCATATTATCATGTAAGGTACAATCATAGGGGAATGTAAGATTTTCATACTGAGACATACCGTGTTAGCTGTAATGTATGTCTGCGTTGGGATTCTTCTTGTGGTTGTGTGTCGTTGCTCTTTGCCCAGTGTTTTGTGCCCATTTATACACATGCTAGTCAGTGTAATTTATAACTGTGTCTATGCTATGAAAGCATAGACATGAAAATAAAAAAGCACATTTAATCAATTAAATCAGTGTTAATTAAAAGCTAGTGATCTAAACTACTGACTGCTGAGGGAACTTTTTGATTAAAATGATCACAGGGAAAAAGTTAAAGAAATGTGTTTCCTTGTTAATACAAAATTATAATTAATAACATAAACAGATTAAAAAATGGCACTGATTATCAGCCAAACTGGCATTTTGAATGGTTGGTATCAATATCAGACATGAGTGTCAAGATCAGTCCATACCTAGTGAGTTATTGTATTGTGAGTTTGCAGGCAACACCCAGCCCTACAGTATTCTGGCCTAATATTACTATAAGCACCCACAGACCTCCCCACCACAGCCCAAAGCATGGGCAAACTAGACCAACATTTTCTCAAGTTCTTAAACCTTTCAGTTATTTAGTATTTATGTAGTTGTATGTAGCATGATCTTCAAATCTGAATGTATTATCTTTCCCTTCTCTCAACAGGTTCCCTAGTCCCTTCATCATTTACTTCAAAACCTCAGCTTCGTTACAAAGCAAAAACAAAGGCACTTTTAAGAGCCACTTTTGTCTAGTTAATTGTTGTTAGTCTGTCTGGTTCTCTGTTGTTCTTGCTCTTTTGCTCTTCCCCCCTATCCCTTTAGTGTTGTCTTGTTTGTCTTTGTTCATCATGAGTGACAATTCCAATTTCAAAAAGTTCCTAATGAGCTTGATGAGCTTGTTGAACATTCTAAGTTAAATTATGAACTCCAGATCTTGGAAGATTTCATCAATAAGATGCCGGGAGAACAGGAGGCAGCACCATCCACCAGCCATCAACCAGTCCAGGAGGCAGCACCATCCACTAGCCATCAACCTGTCAGGTGGCTGAAGAGAGACAGTGATGGAAATGTTGTCTATGACAGACCGAGATCATCCCGAAACCAAACGGGTCAGTTTTCTTTTTTCAGTCATATTACTTAAAGGAGTACTCCTGTGATTTTTTCACATATATCTAAAACGGAGATATAGATTGTTTTACCACTTGGGATTGAATACATGAATCAGACATGTGTCTGGTATGAGATATGAGGTTTTTATTACATACTCATGATCATCCAAAGTGGTATAGACAACGAAATTGGGCCAATAAAAGTATGTATCATTGTGTGGAATAAAATGAGCTTGTCAAAATCAATGGAATTGTAATGCTGTAAAGGTTGATTTGGGTTTTATTTTCTGCTACAGCTGGTCACAGCTACAGTCGTAAGACTGGTTCTCATACTAGGATGTTGGACAACAGCTTTGAGATAGCCAACTACTGTCCTCCTGATACTGTTGGTATGTTCTTTATTTTGTGTCTATTAGTTCATTATGTTTATAGATTCTAATAATTAGATAATCTAATAATTATAGATTCTAATAAAGAATGTAAATTACATGTTTTTGCGACAGAATAACCGACAACATGTTGCACACTTTGATAGTGTAGAAAATTGTTTTTAAATATGATGTACTATTTTAACAGAGACTTTCCTTGAAGAGCTAAACCACTCACAGGGTGATGACTTGGATGATCAGGAAACGGCACCAGCACCACCACGAGCTTCCTCAGACTGGTCTACTCGAAAAAGTCTCCTCTCAGAGAGGTGGGAGAAAGAGAGACCCTGTCTGGTGAATACCATGGTGGCACAACAAAATGTGAACACTCAGATCTGCCAACAATGTGGCAGCAGTCCAGCTGCTGTCTGTTGTCGTGACTGCCGACCACAACCATTCTTCTGTGCTGATTGTGATGTCAGTATACACCGAAACCATGTCTTCCACAACAGGGATGCAACAATAGCTGGATTCTTTCAGCCATTGCCTCCCACAACCTGTGTCGTGGAGAGGGCTCTTTCCCAGTGTGGTAAGCTGTATTTCTTTGAGTGTCTTATTTAGGGCTGCACAATTATTGCAATCGTAATTGCAATATGATCCAACGCAACTGCCTAATGGTAAAATCTTCAAATATCATTTGTGACATTTGACTTTTATATTCACGTCATCCTCCTTGACTGTGCAACTTTTGGTTGGTGGGTGTGCGCAGTGTGTGAAGGGGACAAAATCTCTGATTGGTGAACTTCAGTCGGTCAGTGGGTGTTAGTCTTGTACACTGGCTGTGCTTACCTATCAGGGGTGGCACAAATTAAAGAGACATTTGGAATATTGAACTGAATCAAATCATACACATTCAAAAATCGTATTGGAAATGGTAATCGCTTTATCTGTCAGAAAAAGTGCAATTATATATTGTGCAGCCCTAGTCCCATTCTCAGTTTATTTAAATAACTTTACAGTATAATAGGCTTCACAGGAATTTTTTGAGTACTTTCTCTGAAACACACTTAATGACCTTTTTATCTTTAAAGCTTTTCAAATCATTAATAAAAAAAGAAAAAGAAAATGATTGCAGAATACTTCCCAGTTAGTACATAGGATGATGCATGTCTTTAATCCCTGCATATGATGTGTCTTTCAGTGTGTATTGTGCCGTTGGAGATGCCCAAAAAAATATGTAGTTGTTCTCCGGGATCGTTGAGTGTCAACACAGGAAAAGTTGTTGCTGTGGTTACAATGAATGGTAAGAATAAAATTAACTTAAGGGAACATTCCAGATCAAGTGGCTTTAGCGTCCGTATCACATTCTGTGCAAAGTGCCCATAGGGACCTGGGTTGGACTTTAACCTGATTCCACCCAAAAGGGCTCTCCCACTAGCTTCCTGACACTTTTCATTGTCCTATTTGAATAAAAAAAAAACAAGGCTGTGCTATTGGCTTTGTAAATGTGTCCTGATCTATTTCTATTCAAACGTTCCCTATAGTGGTCTGCGCTGGGCAGGATTTTCAGTCCTGCCCCCCCCCTGTTCCCGCAATATTCTGTCCCGTTCCGCAATAATGTGTTTTAGTCCCGCTCCCGCCCGCATCTATAACCTTATGTGCATCTTCCGCCTGTGAAAGACCCAGGAGAGGCAGAAGGGATGTTCAGTTTTGCGTTCTGTCTCACAAAAGAGGCACTTGACAACTGAGAAAGACTGCCAGATGTCTGATTTTAAGTTTTATTAGTTCTGAATGTACTACATAGGTGATAGTAATGTAGGATACTTTTGCTGATTTTTCCAGGATGATATGATCTTAGTATGCCTGAGATGAAATGTGAGGCATGCAAAGCCACATGGAGCCCTGGTGTGGATGACTTAGTCCGTAATGACTACTGGCCTGCTACCCTTCACTTTTCCACAGTGTACGCTACAGATGTTTTTTGTTCTTATGAAGAATTGAAGATGGCATCACCAGGACTGTCCTGCCAAGCATTCTTAAGAATGCTTGATCAAAGAAACTGTCCGCTTTGGCCGTGTGAGTATGAGTGGTGGGAATCACTAACAACTAGTACTAGTATTGATGTGTATCGCAGAATGACTATGGTGACATTATCAACACATTGATTATTATAATTGGAGCATGTTGATGAAATCAAAACAGTGATTCAGCTATACTCGATACATTGATAGAACATCATCTAAGATTCAAAGTCTTTGTGTAAAAACTACCACTCAGTAAAAAATCTAAATTCGTACACTAAATGTACAAAAGTATTGAAGCAATTTATCAACTCAATCACTCAAAACATTAGACCTGTGTATAAGATCAAGTAGTGATGTCACATCCTAGTCATGCAGTTTGGATTCAGAAAAAAACAAATAGGTCCATAAAGACATTGGTTAAGTTTGCTGTGGGAGTTGAGTTTGCTGTGGAACTTGTCTTTTTTTTGGGGACTTTGGTCGTGATGTTTTTTGTCCGTGACATACAAAGAGCCAAAAGGTTTCCAATGATGCACTGGGCTGAGCGGCTGCCTGTGGAGGCTCGATGAAGGAGGATTTGGTGTCACCTTTGACCTTATTAACTTTAGTTAACTTAACTGTGAATTATGTTGACATGTTTTACTGTTCTGAAACAGACTGGGAAGATCACAGCAGACAGCTTCAGAAAAAGCTTTTTGGAGTGGGAGGCTGTTAGGTTTGAGGTGGATAAGATCTGCAGGGAGGAGCATTTTGTCTGTCCTGCATGCACCCCAGACATGCTTGCTGTTTCTGTGGACGGAAATCGCAAACACTACCGCTTTAAGAACGCAGCAAGGTACTTACAAAATGTGTGTAATTTGCAGTGTTGTTAAAGTAACCTTTGCTGTGTCATATTGAAGGTCAATGTGTACCTTTCTTTCATTTAGATCTGAAGAACAAGCCTTATTTGATGGCATCTTCATTGCAAAAGATGATGAAGTAGAAAAATTTGTGGATTACATTCATTCTAACACCAACCATGTAAACTTGTTGTATAATATTTCTAAAAACACCACCAATAACATTTTACAGTTGACATTGTTTGGGTGAGTCCTGACTATTTATATCAACCTTTTTCCATGTTGTAGGTATCTGGAAGAGGTGTCTGTGGAGGGGAGTGGTCAGCTGCCAGGGAAACTTCTCAGAGATCCTCTAGTAAAATTGATGAGGAGGGACTTGAGCTTGCGGTCTGTCGACATGGAGTTTTTCTCGGGGCTCTCAACATGTTCAGGGGAGAAATATATGCTTATCCCCTCTACCTGCAGAACAAGCTGGCAAATAAGTCAATAAGCTTTTTTGCCATGGATGTAACCTGCAAGTACTGGCCCTACCTCAACAAAGTGACAAAAAGCTGCCCGGAGCTCCAGCACCTTCTGAGCATGAAACCATTCCTCTCAGTGTTTCATGCCAAAGCCCATGATTTTAAATGCGAGGTAAGAAAACATTACCATGTTATTAACTGTCCCTAAACACCTGCAAAGGTATGTTGGCAGCTTTTAAGTATTTTCTTCAATAGGTTAAATGGAGTGGAGCTTACCAGCACGGGGCCGGATTGACGCTTGGGGAGGAGGTTGAGCAGTGTAACGCCTTCCTCTCTAGGATTGCTGTGACCACGAAGCACATGTCCAAAGCAGGTAAGGTAACCACACACTTGACTACTTAGATTGAAAGTGTTACAAGAAAATTGTAGCCAGTGAGGGACATGTGGTACAACACAGATTCGTGTATTTTTTTTCTTTTTTGCAGGACGTACAGACATGCTTACACTGATGGCCATGCGCTGGAATCAGCAAAAGTTTAATAACTTGGCTGCTTCACTTGCCTGCCGATATCAGAAGGTGGAGGTGAGTATTGTTATTTTCTTATATTGTAAATACCTTCTATTGTATATTTTTGTAGGTATAAAATTTTTCTTTTGTTTCCTTTTTTTTGTTATTTGAAGGCCACAAAACGCCTGGAAAGCCAACTTCAGGACCTGGAAAGCATGAGAATCCAGCTGGCAGTGACACAGGTTGAAGTTGAGGGCTGGGTCACTGATATTAAGGAGTGGGCAGAAGGTGATAGTTATACTATTATTTCAATGTCTCAGTTCTGCAGAATAATGGGAGACATGCTTCTGCAAGTAATTACTGTTTTAAAATGAAATCATACATACACTGTTTTCTTGGTCATGTACTTGTGCAATTAAAATGTCAAATTTTAGTATGTAGTGCATGCACACTGGAAATCATGTCAAAACAAAGTGCCCTGAAAGTGCCTGAATGGTGCACAGTCCAAAAGTTGGAACATTGGACATTTCATGCACACTTTATTTTAAGGTGTCCTTGTTACAGTGTAATTATACATTTAAGTACAGAGTAATATTAATTAATTACATGTACTTACTATAGGGTTAGGATAGGATTAGGATTTGGTTGAGGGTTAGTTACATGTAATTATGCATAATTTATTGTTATTACTATTTTAAGTTCATGTAACATATGTAACAAGGACACCGTAAAATAAAGTGTTTCCGACATTTCTTGCAGTTAGCGGATCCCATCTTGGCTACGTTGTCATTTTCTTTGGTACCCTGTTACATACTTCCTATACACGCTAATAAATATGAAATGATTATTGAGACTCACCTGTCCTTCCTCCAGGAGCTTTTTTTTTATAAAGAAAAAAAAAGAAGCAAAGAGGGATAATCCTTATGACTTCCCTGTGGCGTTCTGTGTTACACTGAGACTTAGCTCGTTTCAGTTACTGCCATGATAATGTAAGTGAAATGTTTACACTTCTTTTCTTCTCAGCAACAACATCCCAAAAGAATGCCGATCTTGACGCGGTGACCAGTAGAATGGAGGTGCTGGTGGCCAGCATTAAAAGAAGGTCCCAGCGCCTTTACAAAGACACCGATGGCAGCAAAGGTCGGGCCCGGATTCGGCGCAAAATCAGAGAGGAGAAGGCCATTCTTAGCTCTGTCGTTGAAAAATACAACAGTATGGTTCCAGATACAGAAAGAATCGTCTTTGACATCATTCTCTCTGACGAAACAGTTTGGCCATGGCAACTTTCACATGGTGGTATGTACACAAATCTGTTGACAATTTTGTTTGATTCACATAGTAGCACAAAACCAATTATGCCTTATCCCAGATTATCTCAAATATTATTTGAAAAATAATCATACTTACAATTTACTTACTTTCCACAACTGTATCCCAGACGCTGTAGATTTGAAAACCAAGAGGAAGGCGTTTGATGTTGTGATGGCAATAAGGAGACTTGAGGAGGAGAAGAAGATTGTTCTTTCTGAGATGGCAAAGCATTGGAAATCTCTCTCCACTCGTGCAGACACACTCAAGGAGATTTCATCCCAGCTTTCCAGTGAGGCATTGCAAAGTACGTATTTAAGTAATGTGTTGTAATACTATACTCTACATAGTAATTTTTTTTCTGATAATTTTTTGTTTTACTCCCATAAGGTGAGCTGTGGGCTCTAAATGAAGAAGGGATCAAGGGTTTCCTCAGCTTAACTTTGAGAAAGAAGCAAGAAGTCACCAGAATGATGAAGCATGCAAGAGACTGTTATGCTCAAGTTTTGACTGGAACAAGTGTGGACTCCCAGAATGATTGGGATGGATACGACAGTGATTCTGAACTGTCAGATTGAGGACTGTCAGTTTGAGGAGCTCTCGAAGTGATAAATGACCATTAACTCACTTTTGGTTTGATTTCTTATATTTGTCAGTGTTTCCTTTGTTTGTTTGTTTTTAGTAGTGGGGACAGGTCCAAAAAAATCACCAGTTAAAGCTGCCGTCGCCAACATTTTTTTGATCATATTCAGTGAAATCGACACTACAATCCGACAGAACAACATTAATAAAGTGGTTTTAGAAAAAAACCTGAGCTTCTAACTCCACCTACCCTTCTGGAGCGTGTTATTTGTTTTGCAAAAATCCACCGCTCCCGGATCATCGGGTCCAATCAGTGCAGGGGGGTGTGAGATCTGACTGTCAATCACAGGTCGTGCACACGCCACCCCTCGCGCACGTTACAATCACATGCACACGCCTGAAGTTCGCCAGGAGTTTGTCAGATAGACATTCATGTTAATCCCTCATCGTCGGATTAAGACGAAAGGAAACCATCAACGCTGATGCCGTCACTTTATGCGACTGTTGGTCTCGTAATTTAATTGTCACGTAATTTAATCTATTGATTCGTGACATGGATTTATTACAAAGCGAAAGTGACATCTCTTCACCTAAAACAAGAAGCTAATAAATGCACGATTGAAGTAAAAAAATAAATAAAATAAAAAGACATGGATTTATTTATTTAGCCTATTTATTTCGTTGTTTTCGTGATATCAGCACGTTTTTAAACTAATGTATTTCAATGGGAAGCATCTTTCGTGATCACAACACGATTCTTTCTGCCTGTCAGGCTGCAGAGAAGCGGTTTAATCAACATTTATTCACAAGGTCTTATCATGGTTTATGTATTTATTTTAATGTTATTATTTCGGTATTATTGCCATGGAAGCTGGATTGCTTTGCTTTTTATTGATATTTTTAAAATTATATTTTATCAGTTGGAAATCGCGCTGAAGAAGTCTCATTCCGGACACATCGCGATATTTGGCAGTAGTTCACGTGTGCCAGATGTTGGTAAGTAGTCGTAAATACGCTGTCCTAATAATGTTTGATATTGGCTACTGTATTTTCTGTTTGTCGATATTAATCAGATTAGCTCACGTTCAGTCACTGCATTATATCTGTCATCTCCACAGAGGTTTTGCGTTTCATTGCTTTCTAATTCAAAACAGGGTGATTAAACAGCTGTCTGTCACGTGACGTTATAGGCTTAGAACTTTAATAAGTTAATCATAAGTTAATCATATTCATATCAGGTTTAAAGTAGTACAATAAGTTCCAAAGTAGTATTTGTAGTAGACACACAGTAAAAACAACACTTAAGACAACAACATGTAAGACTTCAAAAAAAGCTGGACAAATTTCAAAGTCAGCAGAAGCAGTGGTTGTCGTCCATGAGGAAAAATAACATCAAGTCCCACGTTCTTGATGATGCTGCCATTCTGGTATGTAGTTTTCCGATCATCTCATTCACCAAAAGTGTTTTGTTATTTTGACATAATCAAATAAATGAACTGGTATAATATATTGCCTCACATCCACACTATTAATAAGAATATAATTAATGTTTACTGTTTTTTTTTCCAAACTATTATCTCTAGGGAGTTGAAACTCATACAAATCCTCACATTTATCTATCCAAAAATTATGTAAAAATCATTGTTTGATTGTTTGTAGATGTTTTCTAGCTTTAAAGTAACTTCAGATCAAGCTTGAGAACAAATTCAGCTGTAAACTACAGTTTTGTGTATATATTTAATTGATCTTTCTACCTCTCTGTTACAGCTTGAGAAGTTGTATGCCCTTGGCATGAAGCCCCTGCTGCTGATTGCACATCCTCCTAAGGTGGTGACAGGGAAGTGCCAGATTAAACTAATGCTGCCAATGCATGCCCACCTTAGCACATCCGCGAAGACATGCCTTGACAATGTGGATGCCATCTACAAATTGATGGTTGAAGGTGAGGTTGCATTTATTTAACCTTGAAATGCATACACATGCATATATTCACTATCCGTTGTCCAATTGTTGGTGTTGTCCTGTACATTTTCCAAACAGCAAAGACTAGAAATTCTGATCTGGCTGTAGCCTAGCTGAAACCTAGAGTAACCGAAGTGAATCATGTGTTTAAACAGCAAGAGACAATCCTACTCATTTTGCCCTTTAAGACTAACTTGTGTTAATGTTAATGTATTTTTTAAAACCAATGGGAGTCAAAAGTAATTCTACTACTTGTGCCACTGCGAATAGATTGGATGTGCAAAAAAGTACCTAACGGCATGAAAGTCACTGAGACCACAACCAGTGTTGGGCAGGTTACTCAGGAATTACTCCTCCTGTAAAAGTTATAATATTACTTTACTTATTACAGGAAATTAAAAGTTACTAGTTACGTTACTTGTCACGTTACTATACCGCACCCTGCCCCTTTTTAAAAAGTGACAGATAACCCGTTTAGTCCGCTTATTTTAGAAATGAATCCACTTTACTGGAACAATAATTAACATTAGGAGTCAACAATCAGCCAAACTTTACACATTGCTGCCTCTCCGACCAGGTGATGCTATACAGAGAAGCAATGTGCATATTTAAAAATAATAAACTGTCCCAACTAATAGCTATCTAATGCTATTGAACTAATAGCATATTGATAAGAGCAGCATGGAGTATGTTTTTTTACAAAACATAACGTTTCCTAACATCACTGGCTGAAATAAAAAATAAAGCAAGTCAACTCCGATTTGTGAGCTAATGTTGTTCTGCACATGTATTTATAAGAGCAGTATTTAGTGTTTTTACAGAAGATTCAACTTTGCTTAATACCACTCTCCTGACGAGTGCATGCATCACTGGCAGTAGCATCCTACACCCCCAGCACTAACGTTTCTTTTTATACGTTTTACATGGCTGCTTCAATAAATTAGATTTAGAATTGTTAGCGATTATAAACCTTTTGCTGGTCGCACAAAGCTTACAATGGATGACAATGTTCTTTGCGTCTTAGACTGTGACACAATAATGGCAATACTTAACAGCTGTTGAAAGAACACATATCTAACCCATTCTCCATTCTTCCTTGACTCCTCTGCCCCATGCCTTTCAGAATCCTGTGGGTAAAATCACGTTCACTACGTCCATCTTTTTTTACTGTCTAGGTTGATTTAGGTTGCATTTATTTTCACTTTGGCCTAACTCCATATTATATATTATATTTGTGTGTGTTCCATGTCCATTTATAGGTTGGACAAGACTCAACCCAGACCAACTGCCTCAAGAAGAGAACTTCATCCTACATTTGGTGCCGTGTGATCAGTCACCACAACAGGAAACACCAGCCACACCATCACAAAACCAGGCTCCATCCCTTGACACACCATCAACCCAGACTACATCCGTCTGCACGTCACCACATCCATCAACCAGCACACCTGGCTCTCTCCAGCCACGCACCACTACACTCAGCTCCACACATCCAGAAGCCAGCACACCTGGCTCTCTCCACCCACGCATCACTACACTCAGCTCCACACATCCAGAATTCAGCACACCTGGCTCTCTCCACCCACGCATCACTACACTCAGCTCCACACATCCAGAATTCAGCACACCTGGCTCTCTCCACCCACGCATCACTACACTCAGCTCCACACATCCAGAAGCCAGCACACCTGGCTCTCTCCACCCACGCATCACTACACTCAGCTCCACACATCCAGAATTCAGCACACCTGGCTCTCTCCACCCACGCATCACTACACTCAGCTCCACACATCCAGAATTCAGCACACCTGGCTCTCTCCACCCACGCATCACTACACTCAGCTCCACACATCCAGGAACCAGCACACCTGGCTCTCTCTACCCACGCATCACTTCACTCAGCTCCACACATCCAGAATTCAGCACACCTGGCTTTCTCCACCCACGCATCACTACACTCAGCTCCACACATCCAAAATTCAGCACACCTGGCTCTCTCCACCCACGCATCACTACACTCAGCTCCACACATCCAGAATTCAGCACACCTGGCTCTCTCCACCCACGCATCACTACACTCAGCTCCACACATCCAGAATTCAGCACACCTGGCTTTCTCCACCCACGCATCACTACACTCAGCTCCACACATCCAGAATTCAGCACACCTGGCTCTCTCCACCCACGCATCACTACACTCAGCTCCACACATCCAGAATTCAGCACACCTGGCTCTCTCCACCCACGCATCACTACACTCAGCTCCACACATCCAGAATTCAGCACACCTGGCTCTCTCCACCCACGCATCACTACACTCAGCTCCACACATCCAGGAACCAGCACACCTGGCTCTCTCTACCCACGCATCACTTCACTCAGCTCCACACATCCAGAATTCAGCACACCTGGCTCTCTCCACCCACGCATCACTACACTCAGCTCCACACATCCAGAATTCAGCACACCTGGCTCTCTCCACCCACGCATCACTACACTCAGCTCCACACATCCAGAATTCAGCACACCTGGCTCTCTCCACCCACGCATCACTACACTCAGCTCCACACATCCAGAATTCAGCACACCTGGCTCTCTCCACCCACGCATCACTACACTCAGCTCCACACATCCAGAATTCAGCACACCTGGCTCTCTCCACCCACGCATCACTACACTCAGCTCCACACATCCAGGAACCAGCACACCTGGCTCTCTCCACCCACGCATCACTTCACTCAGCTCCACACATCCAGAATTCAGCACACCTGGCTCTCTCCACCCACGCATCACTACACTCAGCTCCACACATCCAGGAACCAGCACACCTGGCTCTCTCCACCCACGCATCACTTCACTCAGCTCCACACATCCAGAATTCAGCACACCTGGCTTTCTCCACCCACGCATCACTACACTCAGCTCCACACATCCAGAATTCAGCACACCTGGCTCTCTCCAGCCACACACCACTACACTCAGCTCCACACATCCAGGAACCAGCACACCTGGCTCTCTCCAGCCACACACCACTACACTCAGCTCCACACATCCAGGAACCAGCACACCTGGCTCTCTCCACCCACGCATCACTACACTCAGCTCCACACATCCAGGAACCAGCACACCTGGCTCTCTCCACCCACGCATCACTTCACTCAGCTCCACACATCCAGAATTCAGCACACCTGGCTTTCTCCACCCACGCATCACTACACTCAGCTCCACACATCCAAAATTCAGCACACCTGGCTCTCTCCACCCACGCATCACTACACTCAGCTCCACACATCCCGAATTCAGCACACCTGGCTCTCTCCACCCACGCATCACTACACTCAGCTCCACACATCCAGAATTCAGCACACCTGGCTCTCTCCACCCACGCATCACTACACTCAGCTCCACACATCCAGAATTCAGCACACCTGGCTCTCTCCACCCACGCATCACTACACTCAGCTCCACACATCCAGAATTCAGCACACCTGGCTCTCTCCACCCACGCATCACTACACTCAGCTCCACACATCCAGAATTCAGCACACCTGGCTCTCTCCACCCACGCATCACTTCACTCAGCTCCACACATCCAGAATTCAGCACACCTGGCTCTCTCCACCCACGCATCACTACACTCAGCTCCACACATCCAGGAACCAGCACACCTGGCTCTCTCCACCCACGCATCACTTCACTCAGCTCCACACATCCAGAATTCAGCACACCTGGCTTTCTCCACCCACGCATCACTACACTCAGCTCCACACATCCAGAATTCAGCACACCTGGCTCTCTCCAGCCACACACCACTACACTCAGCTCCACACATCCAGGAACCAGCACACCTGGCTCTCTCCAGCCACACACCACTACACTCAGCTCCACACATCCAGGAACCAGCACACCTGGCTCTCTCCACCCACGCATCACTACACTCAGCTCCACACATCCAGGAACCAGCACACCTGGCTCTCTCCACCCACGCATCACTTCACTCAGCTCCACACATCCAGAATTCAGCACACCTGGCTTTCTCCAGCCACACACCACTACACTCAGCTCCACACATCCAGGAACCAGCACACCTGGCTCTCTCCAGCCACGCACCACTACACTCAGCAAGACACTTAACCCCTAGTTGCTCCAGAGGCGTGCGACCTTTGACATAAACAGCAATTGTAAGTCACTTTGGATAAAAGCGTCAGCTAAATGAATAAATGTAATGTACTGTTTTCATTTGTGGAGATTGTTGACAAGCCATTGTTGTGGGTAGAGATTATTAAAGAAAAATGGTAATGCAAACCGTTTTTGTATGCTGTTTACAATTGTGAGGATACTCCTATGCTGTACTGTGCATCCACAGCCATATGAAACCAAAAGTGAAATTCACTATTTAAATGTAACTATGGAAAGGCCACAAAGTAGGAATGCATTATTTACACAACATTTTTCCAATAATTCAGCTAGTCTTCATTCCAAGCATTTTTCAGACCAACGTACATGGGCTGTTGTCTTTTGGCTCAGGTCAGGCTACACAAAAGTTTTGTAGACACAACATTTTGACATTTTAAGCTGCTGCGCTGGCCCCATTATTGTTCCACCTGCCAGCTGTATTGTGCCTATCTAAAAAAAAATGTATATATATAAATGTATATATATTTTCCATGAGCAACAGTTACTGTGAGTAACACTGACATACCATAATGACCGTGATGTTTTATATCTTGTTTAAAAGTAATCTTACGCACAGGGAAACACACCAGAATGATAATGGGTTCAGCAAGACCTTCCTCCAACTCTGGCACAGCTCTAGTGTGGAGATTAGTCTTGCATAGCCAGACCTGGTTAACATTATCATTTTATCGCCTCGTCCCCACTCTGGAACAACAGATTCTTGATGTACTGCACAACTCTGCTAAGTATTGTAAAACAGTAAATGTTACAATCATGACAATCAATCCAATGAGTATTATACTTACCAATTCTCCTTCAACTTCCCTTTCTTTCTTTTTTTTGTTTTTCTCAGTGGAAAGACCTGGCCTCCATCCTGGCAGCCAGCCTGATTCCATTCCCATGCAGCTAGCCTGCAAATATGCAACATACATTGAAAATAAATAAAATGTTGTTTTTGGTACTACATTTGTTGTTCATTTGCCATTTCTGTTATTCATATCAAACTAGAGTTTAAGCTATGAAATTTGAACTATACCTAACAAAATAAATGAAGTGTACTATGTGACATTTTCAGATTTGTCTTTTATTATGAAGTTTGGCAATCTATGACATAACTAGTTTAAGAACTTTTTATCAAGGGGATGGTTGAAAACTTTCAGTTAAACTTTATTTGATAATAAGTAAATCCACAAACAGAATTTAATATGGACATAAATCACATAAGGAGAGTTAACATGGACATTAGCAAAGTTAATAGCCTATTGAGAATTGGATAAAGGTAATCTATATCTGTATAACAAGAAGTAAAAGAAAGGAAATTATATATACATATTTACACATTTTGGAGTGATTTGTAGCCTTATATTAGTAAGTTTAGCCTATTACAAACATCGTGAGTACGCACTGTAATTTTTTTAATTTATGATGGGTGTTTTTCAGGTCTATCATTGACCATACACTGTTCATATCATTGACCACGTAATTTACATAGCACATAGCACAGTATTGTACACAATACACGTACATTGTACATCGTACAACATTACTAAGCACACGGGAGCACTTTTATTTAAGTCATGGCGGCCGAACAAACGTTTTGAAATTTTAATTAAACAAATGCCTAAAGCTCCTTAATTGCACTTCCGAGGTGTAATCAAGGAGCTACTTTACGTAACTCCCGCCGAGGGTGAACGTAATCATGAATCGCGTGTATATAGGCCTACTTGCTAAAAGTACTTAGCCTACTTGCTAAAATCGCCTTAATAAATCACTTTAATAAATTCTTTACTTTTTCTAATCATACAACACCTAAATACAGTGTACAAGTGCTAGTTTGGCTGTACTAGATATTTTGCATACATCTTTTTACAACCCTATTCACAGCCTAACTTTGCAAACAGGAAAAACTACAAATATGATACTAATTAGTATCAAGTGGCATGGCGCGGCTAGAGGGAATTGTAGTTTAAAAATATATGACTCAATATACTGAAATTAGTAAATAATGATGTAAGAGTACACTGATGGGTTAAAGCTGATGGGAATCACATCTGTGTAATAAAATTTCAAATACCTTACTGTTAAACAGGTGAAAATCAAGTTTGACCATTTTTGACAGCACCCCCTCTTGGTGACTCTATCCATATGGGTATAATCATGTAGCTGAAGTCAAGAGCTATTTATAACAGTTGGTTTCATGTATGTAGCCCCTTCTGTTCCTGAATGACAAGCTTTCCAACATGCACCAAAATCAAGGTTCAGAGATCAATATTTCGAAGCAGGAGCCATTTACAACCTTCAGACTGACATATGTTAATCCCCAGGTCAAGCCCTTTCCAACAATATATTTGTTTTAGTCCTACGACAAAGTTTCAATTTTAACTTTTCATGGACACAGCCTTGGCTCAGGCATAGTTTTAGTGAGGACTTTGAGGCCCGACCTCAATTTTTATATATATTTTTTTTAAATTTAGTATTATAACAATACTGCACGTATGTACTACAGCCAAGCAACAAACAGACTATTTGAGTGTTTTGGCCAGAATTATAAACTTACGAACATCAGCATTAGTCTAAAGATGCAATTGGCTTTATGCCCAGCTGCACTACTTCCTGAACTTCAGCCAGCTCCTTGTTTCCTGTCTGCCATTATTGGACAAATTGATTAATTCAGGTGTGCCTGACCTCAGTAGTCATGGCAACAATAATCAGACACAACTGAATTAATCAAGTTTGCCCAATAATGGCAGACAGGAAACAAGGAGCTGGCTGAAGTTCAGGAAGTAGTGCAGCTGGGCATAAAGCCAATTAGGTGTCCAAAAGTACTTACAAATGATGTCAGTGGTGGATGACGTTTTCAGATCATTTACTTAAGTAAAAGTACTAATAATTTGCTGGACAAATACTCTGTTACAAGTAAAAGTCAAAATAACACATTCATAATGTTACTTAAGTAAAATTATGAAAGCATAATCAGGAAAATGTAAAGTATTGAAAGTAAAAGTATTCAAAGCTGAAAGAAAAACATTGTAATATTATTATCATGATATTATTGTACTCATGTGCTAATGTAAAAGTAGTTGGTTGTGGTTGAACAATTTTGTCTCTGACTGCATGAGATGATTATTTTCATTATGGATGAATTTGCAGATTTTTTTTTATGTTTATGAATCGAGAGCCCATAGCCCAAAAGTAAAACCCTCACCCTGCTTGTTTCGTCAGTCTAAACCTAAAAATGTTTACAAATATTTATTAAAATAATCAAAAAGAAAAGAGGAAAATCTTCACATTTGTGAAGATGGAACCATGAATTTTTTTTTTACATGACATGACTTAAACAATTATCTAAATAGCTGGCAATTAAAGTTCTGTCGATCAACTAATGTACTAGCTGTACCTTAATTTATACTCTTCATATTGTTTGTGTGCAAAACCCCACCTTTTTAATCCAGATTAAGTGCCAAATCCTTAAACACAGCCACTGTTCTTATAGCTTTTACATTTTTTGATTCAAAATACATTTTAATTTCAAGTTTAAATCTTACAAAAAGAGGATTGCATTTAGAAAATTTACATTTGTGAATATGAAATTTAGCTAACAGAAAAATAAGGTTTATAAAATAAATATCACTTTTCTTTTCACATTCATGAAAACCAAAAATTACATTTCTATAGGAAATGATTTACACGTCAAAAATGCGTCTACACAAGACAACCGTCATGTTCAACAGTTTTCTGAAAAGAAAATACACAAGAACAAACACCAGTAATTTGTACTTAATTACAGTACTTGAGTAAATGTACTTATTTACTGTCCACCACTGAAGGATTTAACTGGCATATTAAGTTCACACAACAGACAATTCAATCAAATGGGTTTATTACAGTGGTGCATATGTATGCATCATAACAAAGACATTTCTTTATAGTTTTACAGGATGTAAGTGAAAAATGTTTGGAAAGCCCTTTGAAGCTGCACTGAAACGCTCATTTGGACTTTGAACCGTCTGGTTACCATTGAAGTCCATTATATGGAGAAAAATCATGGAATGTTTTCATCAAAAACCTTAATTTCTTTTCGACTGAAGAAAGAAAGACATAGACATCTTGGATGACATGGGGGTGAGTAAATTATCAGCAAAAGTTTTTTAAAAAGTGAACTAATCCTTTAATTAACCCTTCTACTTACCGAGTGGAAAATCGCAATGGACCTTGGGATCGCCCATACGGTGACGTCAGCGTTATTAATTTAGAGGATTTAATAAAAATAATAATTTTTAAAAAATGATTAATTGAACACAATCGTAGCATATTAAAATCAACAAACCTCCGATAAAAATACGTTATCCAGCATGCTCTAGATAAAGCAGTGTCTTACCTATGATAAAAAAACGCTTAAACTGCAAACTTGCACGCGCATTGGAGCGTTGTTTAACTCACCTTTTAATTATGTTTTACCTGCAGTTGAGCGTTGCTTTGGTCAAACTCACCTCTGAATGACGTTTTACCTGCAGTTGAGTGTTGTTAAACTCACCGCTGAATGTGGTTGCACACCATGTGCGTTGTTAAACTCACCGCTGATGAACGCGCTAAACTTTTGAGGGCACTTTGATATCAGATTGCGAGGGTTTTTAAACATCAAACACCAGTTGGAGGGCCAGATATTTTTATTTTTATTTATTGTTGTCTCGACACACAAGGCAGACAACGGGTTGCGGTGTGGTGATCGACCCAAGACGTCAAATTTCAACGCTGTTGAGTTCTATAGAAGTCTATGGGACTGCCCCGCACGTTGAAAAATGAAGCCGAAGGTATACCCAGTGCGTCAAAAAAGTGACGCCAGGGTCCCTTGACCATGCGTCAGACATGTGACGAGTAGGGAGTGAGACTGTGTTGACACTGGAGATATCTGATCCCACCACTGGATGGCAGCTGTTACTCTCTCTCTCTCTCTCTCTCTCTCTCTCTCTCTCTCTCTCTCTCTCTCTCTCGTGACTCTCGTCACAATCTCCTGAGTTCATTACTCAAAACAAACATTTATATTTAGTGAGCATTATGAGACTGAAACTGATCTAAGACATGTATCATTTGCAAAGCAACTCTGTAACTGTGAGTTTGTTCAACAGACTTTATGAGACAGGCCTCCTGAGTCACAGAATCGACCTTGAAGATGTTTGTTTGCAGGCGCAGATCTAGAATCAGTGTTTTAGTGAATGTTTCTCTGCAGTCGGCCTGTTTCACTGACTCTTGTAGTTATACGATGGAGTTAAACACAGTTTTATCTAAAACACACGGATACTAGTGAATTTTAAAGAACAGCCTACACAATAATTAATTTCCTTATCTGTAAGAAGTAATTTGGGCTTCACATCACCAAACAACAATCCTCTACTAGAGACAGCAGCCAATATAGTGTTGCAGAGATGATGTATTTTTGTAATCCTGATGTTGGTGATGTTAAAGTTTATAGCCTAACTTTAGCTATTTAGTATTTACTTCTGGTGATTTTATTTACCAAGATTTTCAAAATCCATAACAGTTGTATTAATTTCTGAAGATTCTCATGATAATCATAAACTTTTATTGGTTGTAGAGCTTATTTTTCTGCAATAAGACAGTGGGAAAATGCTATTGGCTTTTTGTGGAGGGAATCAGGGTGATGCGAACCTCTGGGTTGAACTACACAAATATTTCATCAATTCAGAACTTTATGAGCGTGAGGATCTCTCCGATGAATAGTAAAACACAGCGGTTCATCATTTTAAAAAACATTTTTTATAGAATACTATGTTTACAGTCTTCATCTTATGTCAGATGACTCTTCACTATTTATTTGGATTTAAATTAGAAGCAAACTACTGAATACACCTTTAATGAAACACACGTCAAGTTCAACCTAATAAAAACAGTGATTATAAAAGCACAAAATGTTTTTTTGATTAATAAAGTGGTGATGGTAATAAGGGCATTAGATGTTGTGGTCATAGTTTTTGACTTCCTCTTCTTGATGTGGAAGGTTTTTGTCTTCCTGTCTTTTCTTCAGATCTGCAGTAGATTCATCTTAATGTTGTGTAGAGAGAAACAGAATCATTCTGAAGTGTTTTAATCTCGACAACATGAAGATCATTCAGCTTCAGCTCTGTGAGTTTTACATATCAATATATTTACATGCACTTTACAAACTTAAACTAAATTGTTTTATCATAAATCATACATTGTTATTGTCATGTATATTTTACAGAGGTTTTAATTGGGTAATATTGAATATGATGCATGTTTATTTATTTATTTTTATCTTATAGATGTATTAATCTGTTGTCGAGCTGCAGTATCAGATCAACTCACTGATTTGGGATCAAATGTGACCATAAACTGTGATCTTGATGAAAATGAGGTTTATTGGATTTTACTGAAAACACCAGATCCTCCAACAGTGATTCTACGATCATTCCCAACACCAATATCACCTTTTTACACAAATAAAACATTCAGAAAGAAATATTCAGTGCAGTTTAAACATTGTCTGGTTATTAATAATGTGACTGCTGATGAATTAGGAGTTTATTACTGTATGAACACAGATGAACCTCTAAAACTCAGCAACAGCACCAGACTGCACTTCACCGGTGAGTTCATTTACTCCTCTATTGATCAGAGCATATTGATGATTAGTGTGAATAATTACATTTATTATGTACTACTTCAGGATTTTTTACACACTCATGAACAACATAATTTTGCACACACAGAGATCAAAATAATATAAATATTAAAGTCAGTCAGTTAGTTACTGTAACTCTGAACACTTTCTTTACAGAATCAACTCAAATAACTGAGTGTCACAATCATACAGCGGTGGAGTTTATTGATCAGAATCAGAAACAATATCAGATTATTATCATCATATCTGGACTGATGAACGGGCTTCTCCTCATTGTGCTGATCGGTGAGATATTCTTCAGTTAAAAACTTAATTAGCAAATGAAATATACTATATAGTCTTAAAATATCAATATGAAGCTCTTCTCAGGCATGTGAAGTTTTTCATTACTTTTTTTTTTTTTTTTTACTATTTTTGTTTTTAGGTGTCGTCATATACTATATATCTTTACCATTTAAAAGAATAATCTACCCTTGAGTAAATATTAAATCTGAATTCCATGTCTCATTTTTAGTTTTTGCTGTTGGAAAAACAGAACGGTTGGAAAAATATGATCCTGATCTACTTCAGACACGAGTTATATATCAGCCTCATGACCCAAACCAACTAACATCACAATAAGGTCAAATATGTGAAACCATAATTAATAGTTTTAGTAAAATTTAGTCTTTTGTTTGGATTATTGTTAATATTAATAAAAAAAAGCTTAATGTAAATATTGTTTTCTTTGTTGCTCTTTCAGTTCACTGACGTGGATGATATTAAGCAAGCGACAGCATCTGTGTTTGATTATATAACATGTTCTTAAAATATCATGTTAACATACTTAATGTCAAGAATAAATATTTTTACATTGTAATATCAGACGCTGGAGACTGGTGCTAATCGTCACATTTTGTACTAAAATAAAATTATTTGGAAATATATTACATGCCTTTTTAGCTACAAAAAAAGTTTTTGAACATTTCTACCATTATTGGTTTGGAAAAAGACTCATTAAACATGGTCCTATAGTTATCAATACATATTAAAGTGTAGTTATTGCGTTGGTTCAGTTAGCATTTGCATTTAGCCTGTAAAAAGTGTTTGTATTTAACAATAATTTGATGCATTTCCACTTGAGCTTGACAAAGTAAAATTACAAACCTTTTTTTGTCCTGGGTTTCTCGGCATAGTTAACTAGTAGTAGATTACTAAGGCTAATGTCCAATTATTATTATTATTATTATTATTATTATTATTCATGCTTATTGTCAAAAGTGTAATATTTTCTTACTTAGAAGGAATTAATTTTTGTAATCTAAAAATATTCTAATGAAAAAAATATATATAATAAATGAAGAATCTGATATATATATTATATATTTGTTAATTATATGTCATTGTATTCTGCGCAAAAACAAAAAAGGTCCCACCGGCTGCAGTGGAAAAACTCTGAGGTTCGAAACCAAAACCAGAAATATGTTCCACTGGTTGTTTCTCTCACCTTTGTCTAGAGTGGATGTTTAACTGAACCAAGTGTCAATACCTTTATATGTTTATGTATCTCAATTCTCACAGTTTTCTTAACCTCAAATGGAGACAGCAGCATTGCCGTACCCGTACATTGTAACACTTCTGTACTTCATACTATCTAGATCTACACATTTCATATCAGAGCATTAGACATCATGTAAAGCACCTTCTCACTTGATAAGTTTATATTACTGTGAATGTTCAACAGTTAAAGCAGCTTCACATGAATCTAGGGTCATTCTCAGAGGCTTTAGTTCATACAGAGGAAGACCAAATGTGTTTGCATTAGGATTATCACAGTTAAAGGTACACTATGTAACTTGTTTTGTTCGGAATTAACTAAATGTAAAAAATTGTCAATACATCATCAATCCTTCTTCCAAAATGTGTTTTTACCCTGATTCACTATGGATTACAAGTGTTTCATTTTTAGAATTAGACCTGTCGCGATGTTTTTTTTTTTTTTCTGGGGGGTGTACATTCGCCTGTGTGTGTCTCGTGATATCATAGAAAAGTTACTTGGTGGGAGGGGGATATTTTAGTTGTTGTTTTTTTATACATTTTTTTAAAATACATAATATCACCTGATATGTCTGTTAAATGAAATGAGGGGCTGAAGTGGGTGTGACCTTTTGTTTTGGGGTGGAGGAGTCCTTTCATGAAGCAAAGCCACACACACACACACGGTACACAGTGCCAGCAATTGGTAAGATAAATATAACTTTTTAACATGTTTAAGTTTAAATAACTTTAGGCTATATAAAAAAATATGCATGTGTATCACTATGTAAAGAAGTATGTTTGATTGTTTAAAGATTTATTTAGATTTTAATTATTATATACTAAAACCAGAGATGGTATTATGTTTGGGAAATAAGAGGGTCTGTGAGTTTGTTCAACAGACTTTATGAGACCGGCCTCCTGAGTCACTCCACATCGACCTTGAAGATGTTTGTTTGCAGCCGCAGATCTAGAATCAGTGTTTTAGTGAACGTTTCTCTGCAGACGGCCTGTTTCACTGACTCTTGTGTACTTCAGTTACTGATATGATGGTGTTAAACACAGTTTTATATAAACTACACTGATACTAGAGTCAAATACCCCAAACACATTATTACAATTTCTGAGAAAAATGTTTACACAACTGATTCGTCATAAGCCACTTCTTTAGATGATCTTTAAAAGTGTGATAAGTAGAACATTGTCTTATTGACTGTGGTAAACTATTCCAATATTTGCTCCCTATTTCAGATAATATCTGACCAAAAGATGTTATTATCATGATAATCATAAACTTTTATTGATTGTAGAGCTTATTTTTCTGCAATAAGACAGTGGGAAAATGCTATTGGCTTTTTGTCGAGGGAACCAGGGTGATGCGAACCTCTGGGTTGAACTACACAAATATTTCATCAATTCAGAACTTTATGAGCGTGAGGATCTCTCCGATGAATAGTAAAACACAGCGGATCACATCATTTCAACATGGCAAAATATATTGAGAAGGTGACCCGCATCATGTAATTAAAACACTTTTTCTAGAAAACTACATTTACAGTATTCATCTTATGTCACATGACTCTTCACTATTTATTTTGATTTAAACTAGAAGCAAACTACTGAATACACCTTTAATGAAACACAGGTCAAGTTCATGTGTTCAAGATAAAACAAGCTCAATACCTAATGAAAACACTGGTTATAAAAGCACAAAATAGGTTTTGATTAATAAAGTGGTGATGGTAATAAGGGCATTAGATGTTGTGGTCAGAGTTTTTGACTTCCTCTTCTTGATGTGGAAGGTTTTTGTCTTCCTGTCTTTTCTTCAGATCTGCAGTAGATTCATCTTAATGTTGTGTAGAGAGAAACAGAATCATATTGAAGTGTTTTAATCTCGACAACATGAAGATCATTCAGCTTCAGCTCTGTGAGTTTTACATATCAATATATTTACATGCACTTTACAAACTTAAACTAAATTGTTTTATCATAAATCATACATTGATATATATTTTACAGTGGTTTTAATTGGGTAATACTGAATTATAGTGCATATTTATTTATTTTTATCTTATAGGTGTATTAATTTGTTGTCGAGCTGCAGTATCAGATCAACTCACTGATTTGGGATCAAATGTGACCATAAACTGTGATCTTGATGAAAATGAGGTTTATTGGATTTTACTGAAAACACCAGATCCTCCAACAGTGATTCTACGATCATTCCCAACACCAATATCACCTTTTTACACAAATAAAACATTCAGAAAGAAATATTCAGTGCAGTTTAAACATTGTCTGGTTATTAATAATGTGACTGCTGATGAATTAGGAGTTTATTACTGTATGAACACAGATACACCTCCAAAACTCAGCAACAGCACCAGACTGCACTTCACCGGTGAGTTCATCTACTTTTTCAGTGATCAAGACATATTGATGATTAGTGTGAATAATTACATTTATTATGTACTACTATTCATGAACAACATAATTTTGCACATACAGAGATGAAAATTATATAAATATTAAAGTCAGTCAGTTATTGCTGTAACTCTGAACACTTTCTTTACAGAATCAACTCAAATAACTGAGTGTCACAATCATACAGCGGTGGAGTTTATTGATCAGAATCAGAAACAATGTCAGATTATTATCATCATATCAGGACTGATGAACGGGCTTCTGCTCATTGTGCTGATCAGTGAGTTATTCTTTAATTAAAAATGTAATTAGCAAATGAGATATACAGGTAGTCTTAAAATATTAATATGACGCTCTTCTTAGACATGTGAAGGTTTTCATTACTTCGTTTTTTTAGTGTTTTTTTACTATTTTGGTTTTTAGGTGTCTTCATATCTTTACCATTTAAAACAGAATAATCTACCCTTGAGTAAATATTAAATCTGAATTCCTTGTCTCATTTTTAGTTGTTGCTGTTGGAAAAACAGAACGGTTGGAAAAATATGATCCTGATCTACTTCAGACACGAGTTATATATCAGCCTCATGACCCAAACCAACTAACATCACAATAAGGTCAAATATGTGAAACCATAATTAATAGTAGTAAAATTCATTACTGTAGGTTTTGATAATTGTTTAGAATTCTTGCTGAGCTGTTATTCAAAGAAATCATAGAGCCTTTTGTTTGGATTATTGTTAATATTAATAAAAAGCTGAATGTTAATATTGTTTTCTTTGTTGCTCTTTCAGTTCACTGACATGGATGATATTAAGCAAGCAACCCCTTACAAAAATAAGTATACTTCAAGTTAATTTTATGAAGTATACTTAAGTAATGTTCAAGTATATTTTTAAGTATAATTATGTAGTAAGTATACTAATGTCAATATGTGCTAGTAGTAAACTTGTAAGTGTACTAATTTTAATACTGCTTGGGACTAAATTGGCCCACTTTTAGTAGCCTATATAAAAGTATATGTTTAAGTGTACTATAAGTGCAACATTAGTAAACTTTAAGTGCACAACTAGTTCATAATTACGTTTCTCATTTGTACTGCAAGTGAACTTATGGGCATACTAGTAGTTTACTATTTTAATACTTGTAGGAAATTTTTAGTTTATGAAAGTACACTTTGAACTATAATCTCAGTAAACTACTAGTTTAGTAGTTTATACTACACATTTTCTCTTCATGTGCAACGCTTCATTTCATTTGGTAACATTGAGCAGTTTTGATTTACACGCTGTTTAATGATCACGTTATGTTACATTTGAGTGAGCAATCTTCTATCACTTGTTTCAGCTTCTTCTTCTCCTGTGTTTTGATCCGGAGATTCTGTCCGAGAAGATGTGTCATAGCGCCCCCTACCGTATAACAGTGAAAACATGGATAGCTGGAAAATTCAGTCAATGGCGGGGAAAGTGTAAAGTAGAATTAAAGTAAATTCCTATGTACACTACCAGTGGACTAGCCTACACAAAAATTCAGATACTCAGAATTAGAAACTGTTTTATATCAATACTTTAATCAATATTTTCAAACAATGTAAGTTTCATAAGACTGTATATGAAAAACTATGTAAAAAAGTACATTTAGGCTACTCGATCAAAAGAGTTAACACAACTACAAGACAAGTGTACTTTGAATACATAATTATACTTCTAAGTATATCTCGATCAAAAGATTGAGTACAAGTATAGGCCAAATATACTTTTCAAATACTGACTTTTCTCTCAGTATAAGTCAAGTAGGCTACACTTAAGTGTAATTTGAAGTATATTTCTGAGAAGTAGGCCCTACATAAAGTATATTTCTTTATGTATTTTTAGTTGAAAATTAGTATACTAATATAACACTTGAATAAACCTTTTTTTCGTAATGGATTATTATCGGTGTGTACAAGATCAGGTTCAGTTCCATGCTTATTTTATTTACTCTATAAGCTATTCCACCTGAAAACTTGTTATAAACTTGAACATGTTAGTTTGTAAGACAGTGTGTAATATTATGTTTTAAAAAATATATTGAATAAGCGACTCTATCAAAATAGTAAACACAAGTACAAGCCAAGAATACTTAATTATACTTTTAAGTATATCTCGATCAACAAGTATAGGCCAAATATACTTAGTCTTTTCTGTCAGTATAAATCAAGTATACTTAAGTGCAATTTGAAGTATATTTCTGAGAAGTACATAAAAAGTAGACTGAAAGTATACTTTTGATAACACTTTATATTACGACCCGCAAACAACTGCGTAAATAAACCGAAATTACGGTGTACGTTTCTGTAATTCTAGTGTACTTCCGTGTAGGTATAAGGGAACAATATGTTAAGTTTTGGGTAATAAAGGGGTAACAAGCAGATATACAACCTGCAAAGAACTTCGTAAGTAAACTGAAATTATGGTGTACGTTTCTGTTACTATAGTGTACCTCCGTGTTGATATAAGGGAACAATAAGTTAAGTTTTGGGTAATAAAGGGGTACAACCAGATATATAAGCAAATTATTTATAATGTAATTATTTTAAAAATAACAGGTACCTATTTTGTTAATATATTCCAGGCAAAAATTGTACGTCTGTTGTATATAAAAGTTTTTATAACATTTCTGGCAAAATATTCTTGTGCAATGTAGTTACTGGGTAATTTTGACATCTGTGGGTTGTAAATTAAACGTGTATATATATATATGGCTGTATGTAAACACAGTATCATAAAAATTGAATTTATTGGCTTTTCTTGCTAAACTACTTAACGTTAAGCCAAAAAAATTAGTTTCTGCTATGATTTTAATTTAGAACGTACCATGTAGTACTTAGTACTTACCTTATCACATTGTATTGCAATGACACTTAAATGTCAGGGCAAATATACTGTGTAATTAAAACATTTTTTTGTTTTGTTTTCTTAATAAGAGTACCTTTCTCTGTAATTACTGTGCAAATAGTGTTGTTTCGTATTGTTACATAGTAAGTAGTGTTTGTTACCCGTTTCAACTGTTTATTTACAGGGTAAGTGTAACTCCTGCGGGCTGTAAATTAAAGTGGCGCTTGTTACCCCCTTGTTCTGTGTAGTTACAGGGTAAATACTTTGAAATTTTGTTTTGAATTTTATTTGTAAAATAAAAGTCAGAAATTAAATGGGATCATTTATTGTATATTTACTGCACTTACCCTGTAACTACACAGAACAAGGGGGTAACAAGCGCCACTTTAATTTACAGCCCGCAGGAGTTACACTTACCCTACACTTACCCTGTAAATACACAGGGTATAAATAATGGACAAATCAGCCGGATTCTGAACGGGGGCCGCCATTGTAGCAGAACTTCACCTGCTGTTAGCATTCAATTGACTCCCATTCATTTTGGCGTCACTTTGACAGCGAATAACTTTACATCTGAGGCATCCAAAGACTTAATTTGTCCATTATTTATTTCTAAAGAAACACGACAATGTATAAAAGGCTCCATTACTTTGTATCTTACGTTATGTCAGACTGTCGTCAAGCTCAGTTTGAGCCTGCGCAGTCGCTCAGCCATCAGGAAGTGAGTGCAATAATCGGGCTTCAGTCTTCTCCGTTGAAATCAATGGGGTCGCTGTGTCCATTTCTTTTACTGTCTATGTCTGAAACTGGTGGTGCTGCGGGTCTGCAGCTGGATACTATTGGATGAAACACGTAGATCAGCGGCCCATTGGTTCTTTTCTTGATTGACACGGGCTGGTCCAATCACATCATTAAACGCCTCCCCCTCTAAGCAAGCGTGCAGTGTCAGTGTGTGTCTGTCAAAATAGTCTGAGAGATGGAGAAGAAACGCAAGGAATGTGCAGAGAAACAGGCCCTTCAAGTGTCTGATGAGGATATTGAGGAGGATCAGGAGAGAATGAGTGAGTGTAGAGAACTGCGGTAAGCAGAACTAGGCTACTTTAAGAACACTTAGGCTATGAGTGTAGGAACCCATTACCAAGTTACGCATTATTTCCATGTCTGCATATTTGACGATTACGCATTTTACTAGAATTGTAATGAGACGCGTTTATAAACCATGCTTTCCGCCAAAATAAAAGCTTGATGCAGTTTCCGTCAAAATAAAAGATCATGTGTTTATCTCTTTCAAGTATAGAAATTATTACAAAATATGAAAGTTTGTTTTATTTTTCAGTGTATTTATTTTACAACATATGGCTATTACTGTCATGGGATTAATATTATAACTATTATCATGTAGTGTAGACAGACACTATCACAACTAAATGAGTTTTGAGTTTTTCTTTGTTCAATTTACACACTGAATATGGGTTGGAGCTCTTAATTTTGAACACTCAAAGTTCACCAGATTGATGAATTTAACATTAAAAAACACAACATTTTCTTACAAATTTTCAAAACTTTCTTGCTATGCCAATGCAGTTTAGCTTGTTTTAGGATTCATCACTGTGGAGTTGCCTACAGTTCAATTGGATTTTACAATTAGTAGTTATTTCATCTGTTAACTCTTACTCATCCCTACTCACTCATTATATGGCATTAGTGGTTTTAAGGAATAGGAGTTGGTATACATTTGGTATTCAAGGGCGTGCAAAGATTGGTTGTGTTTATGATCATATGTAGTGGGCCAGGGCTGATTTTTTGTCCCAGTCCAGCCCTGAGCATGGAGCATAAAAATATTAATGATCACACAGGTAAGACCATACAGGTAAGTCGAGTCCTTATGCTGACTGAATGTGTGAGTGTGCTTTTGTGTTGCTCTTAATGAGAGAGGTGAGGAACAGGTGCTGGTGATCAGCAAACACAAACATACTGGGGCAACATTTTGTTTTGTACTATAAAATTGGTTAAAGTTACCCTATTCCAAAATATCTTCCTATCCCTCTTGCAGCGACATCTCTTCTCTGATGATGCGTTTACTGACGCGAGGGCAGGACAACCTGTCAATCAAATGAGATCACGGTAATAGCAAACCACAACCATGCAATCAATTCCTGAGGGTCAAAATCAAGTTCCGCCCTACTTTTTTTTCTCTCATTTTTCATTCTCATTCGAGCAGCTTCACTCAATTATATGTCACGATATATCTTCCATTCCATATCGACTTTAATTAAAAGCCCTAAAGTATGTTTGAACTTCCATTTACTATATTTGAGTGCTCTTTGTACGTTTGCTAATCAATGTTTAGATTTGAACAAAAGCCTAAATATAGATTGTAGGGTCAGAATTTGGTGTGAAACACATGAAAGTATGGATCTATCCTGCCTTGTATCATTGGTTCAGGCTGCTGCTGGTGTAATGGTGTGAGGGATATAATCTTGGCACACTTTGGGCCCCTTAGTACCAATTGAGCATCTTTTGGAGTTTACTACCCGACTACCTGAGTATTGTTGCTGACCATGTCCATCCCTTTATGACCACAGTGACATCTTCTGATGGTTACTTCCAGTAGGATAAAGCACCATGTCACAAAGCTCAAATCATCTCAAACTAGTTTCTTGAACATGACTTTGAGTTCACTAAACTCAAATGTCATCTACAGTCACGAATCCAATAGAGCAGCTTTGGGATGTGGTGGTATGGGAGATTCGCATCATGAATGTGCAACCGACAAATCTGCTGCAACTGTGCAAATCTATCATGTCAATATGGGCCAAAATCTCTGAGGAATGTTTCAAGCGCCTTGTTGAATCTATGCTAAGAAGAATTAAGGCAGTTCTGAAGGCAAAATGTCCAACACAGTTCTAACAAGGTGTACTGTACCTAATGAAGGCACCGTGTGTATTATTACAGATCAGTGTTCTTGAGCCTACAACATTTACATCATCCCTTAACAGCCAATTTCTGATCTTCTGATTTCAAAACAGTGGCTGAGGGAGTGACAGTAAACTTGACATCTTTCTTTTTTGACTGCCATAATCTATCCCTCTGTTTATATTTTTTTCTTCTCTTTGGAAAGTCCTGGAAACGTAATAGTGGACTTTTTTTTTCTTTTGCTGTAGGAGCAAAAAAAAAAAAATACTGTAGTCTCTCTTTTCACCACTGTAGAAGTTTACTTCATCTATGATGATTTCTGCTAATAAGAACCATGGAAATGTCAGATGAAAGCAACTGGTTTCCTGGGAACAGGGACCATAATAAAAAATAGACTCCCTGAATTGTGAAAGTCAAAGATGTTAGATAACACCATACTACAAAAAAGGAAGAGATTAATCTGCAATGGTTGTCAGAAAACTATCAGAGGTTGCAGTGACAAAAAGGTAGTTCTGATGAGCTCCAGTGTCCATGAGATAAATCCTGAGATGGTCAGTGAAAGAGAAGCGCATGTTACTGTGCTTAGACTTCTTGTTGTGCCTGAGCTACAACAAAAACACAGGTGGATTTGACTTGATCAGCTTGTACCCGATATCAAGCTTCACAAGAAAATGAACCATCCATTCAGTCCTACATGCCTTTGACCTGGCTGTCACAAACAGTGGATAGCATACAGTTCAGACTAACAGATCTCTGAGACCAGAGAAGGAGAAACTGCAGTATTTTGACTTTAAGCTGCTGCTATAGATGAAATAATGCTCAAGCAGAGGGTGGTCGAGGTCAACACAAAGGAAAAACATTTGTCAAGTGTATTAAATGTTTGTGTGTGTTTCAAAGTAAAAAAAAAACTGCTTTCCTAATGCTATCCATTTCTGATAATCCCAAGTTGCTATGGTTACACAGGTTTGTCAACATTAAACTTGTGGCAACGAGAAACTGATGTCATTTCCTTATCATAAGAAGTTGTGGCCACTAGAAAAATATGTTCCTTCAGCATAGGATCTCAAGGCCACGACTAGCTTATATTGTGTGGCCATGTCATAAAGATTTTGTTACCTCTAAATAATTATCTCGTCATTCTCTTGCCCACGACCTATTCTCATGTTAAAGGGATAGTTCACCCAAAAATGAAATTTCTGTCAGTATTTACTCCCCGTAAGACCTTCGTTCATCTTCGGAACACAAATTAAGATATTTTTGATGAAATCTGAGAGCTGGATCACTCCTCCATAGGCTTCTTCAGGGATTGAACTTGCTGGCCCCGAAAAGTCATTAAAGACATCGTTAAAATAGTCCAAGTGACTACAGTGGCACAATCTTAAGTTTATCAAGCGACGAGAATACTTTTTGTGCGCAAAAAACAAAACAAAAATAACATGAATGATCACAAAAATCACAAAATGAATAGTTGAAATAAAGTCGTTATTTTTGTTTGTTTTTGCACACAAAAAGTATTCTCGTCGCTTGATTGAGCCACTGTTGTCACTTGGACTATTTTAACGTTGTCTTTAATGACTTTTCGGGGCCAGCAAATGTCAATCCCTTAGAAGCCTATGGAGGAGTGATCCAGCTCTCAGATTTCATCAAAAATATCTTAATTCGTGTTCCGAAGATGAAAGAAGGTCTTACAGGGTTGGAACAATATGAGGGTGAGTAAATACTGACAGAATTTTCATTTTTGGCTGAACTGTCCCTTTAATAGCCGTGGCCATGACAAAACTAAGGGTGCGTCTCTATCGGCTCCCTAGTTCAGTAGTCAGGGCACTGATGAGGGAGTCGGTCATTTTAAGGGCTGTCTCTATCGCAAAATCCTTCCAGTAAACTGGAACGTTCGCTCCCTAAAAAGTCTCACAATGTACCACAAAAACCAGGGAGCACTGATGCTCACTATGCTCTTTTACCAGAAATGACATCACATTCCTGAAGCTCAAAAAAACAAAACGCACAAGCCAACTCAATAAAAATGATGCACGCAATAGGTTCTGCGAGATTTTGAAGTGTGCTTTTGATGGAGACTTTTCCCATGAGGCCACAGGAGAGGATTTGTGAATCGCAGTGAAGAGACGCTACTAACGCTGGTAGATCACATGATAATTACAACATGGCGAATGTTGTACGTCCGGATTACATTCATACTACACACATTCATACTATATAGCCTATAGAATGTATTTTTTCTGTCCTTACCAGTGCCTGGATTCGTGTACACAATATAGCCTATACTGATTCATGAGCTTGGTAAGTAGAGCTGATAGTTACCCCAACATATGTCATGATAAAAATATTATACCCCAAAATATAATAAAGGCAAAGTTCCCTTGCCCTTTGCCTCAGTGGAGGTTTGAAAGCTTTCTCAATGAAAGCAATGTGCTACTGGACCCTTTTTCTGACAGTGTAGTGACCCGAGTGAGATGGGTAGATTTTAAAGAGGCAAAAGGGGAACAACCTTGACCGTCACCATTAGGGACAGGTGTTGTGCAATGCCCATTTCAGTTTTAAAATCAAGTAATGTATTATAGTTCCAGAGACATCGCTTTCGAAAGTGCGGAAGAAACATTATTTCTAATTTACATTGATTTTTTTTTTTCATTCCATCTTACATTTTTACGTAATAAACACAAATCTAATATAAATCATTATTTTATTTTGTGCGCATGCAATTTGTGTGTACGGTATTAAATTAGCCTAAATGTTGGTATTCAGCATAGCACTCAAAAATACAACAGCCGTAGGCTACTTTATATTTTTCTCGCGTTGTTAAAAAAGGACGCAAAAGCAGTCTACTTCACAGACCAACAATATTTTTCTTTCCTTTTTTTAAATGTAGCATCTTCGCAACACGCCAGCACAGCAGGGGTCACTATTCATTTTAGTTTGTAACCCGGCAGTAAATGTACATATGACGAAGATATCGCTCGGGGTTTCGATTTCCCAGATCTGTTTTCGAAAAGAGTTGTATTTCAGAAATATTCATATTTATATGAATTAAACTGCGACACCATGGTCATTGGGTATGTTTGCAATTTTTTAATGAAATTCTGTATTTACAAAATGCATCGTGTCCTGGAAAATGCCGAAGTCCTGATGCGCTCGTATTTACATTTGGCCTAGTGGTTTGTTTTGTTCCTCATTTGCTTTATTTAAGATAGAATCAACTGGAAAAACCTTTGTACATCATTAATACATTAAACATGGATTGGTTGTTTAATGATTAACGGGATTATCTGCAGGAAAATGTTTATAACTAATTATGTTGCCGCAGTCATTAGCAGTTAGCATTTTTGAATTTCAATCTTTTGCGATACATGTGTGTAGCTTTATTTGAAAGTCATTTGATAATGCCTAATCTTACAGTGCATTCAAGATATTCAAGTTTTCACCAGTATGGTAATATGGGTAAAGATGCTCCTTTAAGAATATTTTCTGCTAAATCATATTTAGCGACGAGTTCAACATTTACAGGATGTAGATACAACATCCAATATAAAATATTAAGGGAAATACATGGAAACATATACTAATTTAGTTGTTAATTTGATGCATTTTGACAGCTTAGTTGAACAGTGACCTCAATCCACATGAAGTCACTATGAAATCAAAATTCTTATTTTGTATGGAATATTGCAGTCTTTTTGAATATATATATATATATATATATATATATATATATATATATATATATATATATATATATATATAATGATGTGCACAGATAAATTATATATATATAATTTATCTGTGTATATATATATATATATATATATATATATATATAATGATGTGCACAGATAAATTATATATATATAATTTATCTGTGCACATCATTATTTAATATTTGTTTATTCATGTGTCTCGTAATCTTTAATCAAAATAACTTCCCCTCTCTCTTGCATCGACTTCTCTTCTCTTATGTGATGACGTGTTTAATGACGTGAGGGCGGGACAACCAAAGCCAAACAAAATTAAGTTCCAGGCTACATTATTTTTATTTTTTTTCAAGAAGCTGTTTCACTCTAATATGCATAACAATAGGGAAGAAAAGACTATCGCAACTTCCGTATCATGTCAACTTTAACCTGAATCTCAGTTTTGAGATTTGAGAGATTTGTCTAAATTACACTATATAATATTTAATTATAAAGTTACACAGTCTCTCCTTGTTCATGATTTATGTTTAAAATGCATGAAGGGTGATACTTTTGTCCAATGAGATTTTAGTGTTGGTGCGGCTCCTTGTCAAGTCACAGAAATGAAAACCAAACAATTCACAAAATGTAGTGTACTAGCTCACTGCTTATTGTGTTTATGGTCAGTTATTGTGTTAGTACTGAAACTTTGATTAGCATGAACAACATGACTTTTATCACTTTGCACCTGCTTAGTTTTGTCTTGTTACTTTTAGTAAAATTAAGTAATTGCAGTCTGTTTAAATTTTTAAGTTTAAGTTTTTACAATAAGTATGTTCTCCATAGTAATTTAAACCTACAAATAATATTAAATGACATATTCCCTCGAATTTGGGACATTTTCGTTTAGTTGGTCTTAGAAAGCTTTTTTTTTTAAAAAAAATGGGCATGAAACGGAAGTTGTGATAGACTTTTCCAAGTGAAACTGCTTCTCAAACAAGAAAAAAAGTAGGGCGGGGCTTGATTTTGTCCATTGCAAATAGATAGGATCATTGGGGTTTGCTATTGGTCGATCTCATGTGGATTGACAGGATTTCCCGCCCTCGCCTCAAAAAACAAGTCATCATGCTTTTAGTTTGCCCGTCCGCCTGACTGGCTGTTAGTGTTTTAGCACGTTAGCATGACATCACAGCAAGTCGGACAGCATTTCTAAGCGGCATGTACCTCACTGTGATCACCGGTGATTGGTTCTGTGCAGAACTTGCTCATCTTAAACAAGCCTGTTGCTGATATCATGCCTTAGTGGTTGAGATTAAAGAAGTTAAAGGAACTTGTTTTTTTCTATTTCTGCAGTTGCGGATTCATCTGTGTGTTTGCGGCGCTGATAAACAAAGGTGAGCATCAGAATGACACATCAGAAAGATAAACTCATGCCACAGACTGTGTTTGAAAGTTTCTTTCATTTCAGTGTGTCTGCAGGAAACCGTAGAGGCTGTTATTGGTGGTTCTGTTCTCCTGCCGTGTTCTTCCACTGAACATGATCTTAAACCTCAAGACACTGATGTGTATTGGAGACACAATGGCAGCGAGAATGTGTATGATATAGTCAAGGGTGAAGATTCACTAGAGTTACAGGACCCTCGTTACAAGAACAGAGCCGAAACCTTCCCACAGGAGCATGAGAGAGGAAACTACTCCATCAAACTCACAGATCTCACTCACACTGATGCAGGAGAGTTCAGCTGCCTCATCACAGAGTCATCTGAGCTTCAGACTGTAAAGCTGATCATCAACGGTGTGTAAAAATGCTTGATTCATGTATGAAGTTGATAGCACTTTAGAATAATGGTCTGTCATTAATAGGAACTATGCAGGAAATAATGCAGGACAAATTCTTGTCAAACACTTCAGATACTGTAAACTAATATGGAAACAAGCTTCACTAATCAGTAAGTAATAGCAAATTTAAGACTGAGATACTTCCTTATTAGGTAATAAATTACTGAATGAGATCAGCCTCAGTAATAACTATCAACTAACCATAACTAACTATAAGAATTACTTAAAGCTGCTCTCCCCCTACTGACCTAATGAGTAAATATTATGTGAAGCGCACTAGAAAGACGGGATTTAAAGTCCCTCTGTAGACAGTTTTATCCCTTAAAACTCATCTTTAATCACCAAAATGACATATGTAAATGTTTTTCCTGTGAAAAGTTTTTATTCATGCTTTAAAATAGCTTGAATGTAACTCTACAACCTTGATACATTTAGTACAGGTGCTGGTCATATAATTAGAATATCATCATAAAGTTGATTTATTTCAGTAATTCCATTCAAAAAGTGAAACTTGGATATTATATTCATTCATTACACACGGACTGATATATTTCAAGTGTTCATTCCTTTTAATTTTGATGATTATAACTGACAACTAATGAAAACCCCAAAATCAGTATCTCAGAAAATTTGAATATTGTGAAAAGGTTCAATATTGAAAACACCTGGTGCCACAGTCTAATCAGCTAATTAACTCAAAACACCTGCAAAGGCCTTTAAATGGTCTCTCAGTCTTGTTCTGTAGGCCACACAATCATGGGGAAGACTGCTGACTTGACAGCTGTCCAAAAGACGACCATTGACATCTTGCACAAGGAGGGCAAGACACAAAAGGTCATTGCTAAAGAGGCTGGCTGTTCACAGAGCTCTGTGTCCAAACACATTAATAGAGAGGCGAAGAGAAGGAAAAGATGTGGTAGAAAAAAGTGTACAAGCAATAGGGATAACCGCACCCTGGTGAGGATTGTGAAAGAAAACCCATTCAAAAATATGGGGGAGATTCACAAAGAGTGGACTGCAGCTGGAGTCAGTGCTTCAAGAACCACCACACACAGACGTATGCAAGACATGGGTTTCAGCTGTCGTATTCCTTGTGTCAACAAGGAATTTCCACTCTTGGAGTGGACTTGAGTGGACTGCTGCTGAGTGGTCCAAAGTTATGTTCTCTGATGAAAGTAAATTGTGCATTTCCTTTGGAAATCAAGGTCCCAGAGTCTGGAGGAAGAGGGGAGAGGCACAGATCCACATTGCTTGAAGTCCAGTGTAAAGTTTCCACAGTCAGTGATGGTTTGGGGTGCCATGTCATCTGCTGGTGTTGGTCCACTGTGTTTTCTGAGGTCCAAGGTCGACGCAGCCGTCTACCAGGAAGTTTTAGAGCACTTCATGCTTCCTGCTGCTGACCAACTTTATGGAGATGCAGATTTCATTTTCCAGCAGGACTTTGCACCTGCACACAGTGCCAAAGCTACCAGTACCTGCTCATACTTTTCATGTTCATACTTTTCAGTTGGCCAACATTTCTAAAAATCCTTTTTTTGTATTGGCCTTAAGTAATAACCTAATTTTCGGAGATACTGAATTTGGGATTTTCATTAGTTGTCAGTTTTAATCATCACAATTAAATGAAATAAACATTTGAAATACATCAGTCTGTGTTTAATGAATGAATATAATATCCAAATTTCACTTTTTGAATGAAGTTACTGAAATAAATTAACTTTTTGATGATATTTTAATTATATGACCAGCACCTGTATATGTGGAATCATGAATATGCAAATTATCCCCACCTCTACTCATCTACAAGTCGATGTATCAGAATGGTAATGTATTTATGTATCGCTCTCTACAACGTCGGACACATAACAGTAATTAATATGCTAAACAGCTAGTAATGTTTTGCTAATGTTACACAAACCCGTTCGCCACCTCACAATCAGTATCCTTAGAGACGCTTTGAACAACTGAGAACGTCAGTGGAGAAAGTCACAAGTTCATCATAACATCGTTAATATACATATACACAGTTCACACTGTTCTGCTGATATATGCTGATATAATTCTGGTACATTTAGCAATACAGCAGGATAACCTGGCTTCTCTTGAGACTCTCCTGATTCACAGCAGTAAATGATATGCTAAAGCCCGCTGATAAAATGACCTGATTGGTTACAAGGTAGTTTGTGACGTCAGAAACACCAGCGATTTCAAACCGTGTTTTAAAGACTGTCTTCGGTTCAGGAGAAAATAATCAGCAGTGGTGTTGACTTATGAATTTATACATGGTTTGTCTTAAAGCATATTAAAAACACCACATAGACATATAAACAACATTAAAAACTTGATTTTCACCAGAGGGGGACTTTGTCGGCTGAAGACCCAAGTTTGGTTTGAAGATGAAAAACGTACCAAACACAATGTTCTCTCACCATTCCTGATTTATAACACACACTCTCAGTGTTCGGCTGGTCTTGCGTCGGTCAGAGAAGAAACTAAAGCTTCTGCTCTCCGTATGTTTTACCGTTGTCTCCCTTCACGTTCAAATGTAAATTGCGCAAGCTTATTTGGTCCAAAAATGAAAATTAGCCCATGATTTACTCACCCTCAAGCTATCCTAGGTGTATATGACAATCTTCTTTCAGACGAATACAATCAGAGTTATATTAAAAAATGTCCTGGCACTTCCAAGCTTTATAATGGCAGTTTCTGTTTTGAAGTCCATAAAAGTGCATCTATCCATGATAAAAGTGCTCCACACAGCTCCGAGATGAGTTTGTGTAAGAAAAATATTTATAAAGTTTGAAATATGAAGTAAAATAACTAGCTTCCGGACAAAAAAAAAACCGTATGGATTCCACTTACGTGTAAAGAGCAAATTATGCGAGCAATGCGTCGTACTGCTGATATTTACACTACGCCATGATGCACTACACTACTTCTGACGTCACACGTTGTGTAAGTTGTGCTTTATACGCAAGTAGACTGTGTATGTTTGTTTATATACTCTAATAAGGAAGTATCTCAGTCTTAAATTTGCTATTACTTACTGATTGGTTAAGCTTGTTTCCATATTAGTTCATAGTATCTGAAGTTTTTGCATTACCTGCATTACTTACTGCATAGTTTCCTATTAATGATAGACCATTATTCTAAAGTGTTACCATGAAGTTTTTAATTTGAAAAAAATCCTGCCTTTATCACAGTGAGGTATTTTTTATTGTTGTTGCAGAATCAGCAGCAGGAAAAGAAAGTAAATCCACTGAGCACGAAAACTCAGAAAATGAAGCGGCATCAGACAGTGCGGGGACCTCATTGAACTGGTTATCCATTCCATTAATTGCACTACTAATAAGTATACTGTCCATAGGCTGTTTAATTTTTTTTTACTGTAGAAGGAAAAAGAAGCAAGCTCTCTCATTCTCTTGTGTCAGGACTGAAGACAACACACAGTGACTCAAATGTCAGTCCTAAAAGTTTCAATTTTCACATTATCTCACTGTATGTTTACAGCTGTCTCTGGGTCTTTCTGGAGTTTGTGACTGTTTTGAGCTGTTATATTATTGCCTTATACACTGTTTGTTTATTGCCTTATTATTGCCTTATACACTGAATGAGATCGTCAAATACTGAAACAGTAGCTATTTTTTTTTTTAAAGGTAAATGACCAAAGAGTCAGTCAATAGGTGCGTTTCCATTACAGATTTGCGCAAAACTTTTTGCGTTTTTTTTGTAAATGTCAACAAAAAACTAATGTGAAATGATGGCGTTTCCATTAACCGATGTTATGCGACTAAAACGTAATTTTTTCCTCTCGCGATAAGTTCATCACACCATTGCAAAAGTCATGGCAAAGGATGTTGGTAGGTCTCTGTATATCTCAGCCACCGCACTGCCCATTATTAATAATCAAAGGAGACGTATGTGTGTTATCCAAGCATTAATGGTAAGGAGAGACCCTTATACTTGGAGCGGCTGGTGTTTCTGGGTGTTTCTCCCTCATATCTGCTTCAAAGGTCTTGATTGTGGCATTTCTCTGAGGTTTAGAATCCAGTATTCCTGTAATTATTTTGTCTTTTATGAATTTAATAAAGAACTCTGTCTCGTATATTGTCCAAACATACCGCGTCATCTACGTCAGGTGACCTGTAAATGCGCAAAAACTGTTTCCATAGCAGTTTTGCGAAATATTTCTTTTTCGAATTGCCTGAAAAACCACCTCATGCGAGCGTAAAAACTTTTTTGCGATAAATGGGAGTTTTTGCGAAATTGACGTGTTTCCATTGGGCATATTTTCAATTCACAATTTAAATTTGCGCAATTTAAAGGGTAATGGAAACGCGGCTAATGTTACTGCCTTAATTCTGAACAAGTGTACTTCATGTTTTGTTGGTCAATATTAAATGTATTTGTTATAAATTATATTATGCATGTTAAAATTAAAACATTTACCAAATCTGATTATTATACACACTAAACTTTGGAAACACCTGTGTGTAATATCAGATTTAGTGAATGTGCATAATACACAAGCACATTTGTATAAGACTGTTAATTAACAGATTTCCAGTGGACAGGTTATTTATTTTTTTACTTTTTTTTAAATCTTTTCCTTTTGCAAGTTTTTATAGAAGAAATGATGAGAGTTTGACCCTCCCATGCACTTATGCCTTATGATGTTGCTCACAAACCTAATGTCTTAATAATTACTTAATATAAGCCTTAGTTTTTAGTGTCTTGTAAGAATGTAAGATGCTATAAGACGTCCCTTAATAATATTAGAATAATGTTGGATGATGTTGATTACTCGGATTTAATTTCAGATGAGAGCTTTAAATTTTTTTTTTTTTTTTTTTTTTTTTTTGTAAAGCTTTTAATTCTTAATTTCCTTTTCTTGCCAAAGAAGAATTTTGGTGTTGGTCTGGTTTTTTATAAGACCAACTTGTCTTATGTCCGACACAGAAATCATCGCAGTGAGGAATAAAGTAACTTTTCAAATGTCATTTCTAATAATAAGAGTACATGTTTTTTATTATGGAAAAACTAAATTTTTGGTTTTGTACTGTATAATTGTGTATCTCAAGGGTAAAAGTTTGTTTTCTAAAAGCTGAGACTCTCCCTTGGATTGTTCAATTCTATTTATGTTGGTGTAATTATGGTCTAAAGTATGAAAATAATATTCTTGGTTTTAATAATTATGTTACTTTGTGTTTCAGTTTGTTTGTTTTGTCTCCTTCCTATAGTTAAAATGAACAGCAATGAATGAAATAAATAAATATAATCAAACTTACGTGAGTGTGATAAGCTCCCTTTCTTTGGCAATTTCATTCTGCTCCTCAAGTGAAACACTTCCCTGAGTTATGTCTTCAAACACACTGTCGTCATGACGTCAGTTTATTATTACTGAAAACGCACAACAGGAGAATCCAGTTTTAGTCTCCTTCCTGACCTCCAGTGAAACCGAAGCAAGTGAACTTAGCATTGATTTGCAGAGTTTTGTTATTCATTTGCCTTTCAAATGTTTTAGAGCACCAGATGCAGCTTATAGAATAGAAAAGTTGCTCATTCCTGAATGAATTAATGAATAGTTGACTTTTACATGAAATTACCTTTATTGTCATATAATCTGAACTCATTCTCTTATTTTCATCTCTACAGACTGCACTAAAAAGTGTAATTTTCTTTTACAATGTAATGCAAAGACTTTATACAGATAATATATACTTTTATATAAATTATATATAGTCTTAAAGGGACTTTGATGTAATGGGAGGAGAGTTTAAATGATTACAGTCAATAAAACTGTATGATCGGGTCAATGGGCCAGTGTATTATGATCTTTATGATTTGCAGCTAACAATGCTTTTATAATAATATAATATAAATCTTGAAGCCCAATACTTATCAATAACTGAACATTGTTAACAAGAATTGATCAGTGAGGAAGAAACTATTTGAACACATTTTTCTAAAGTTTTTTAAATAATAATTTTCTGAATTACTGTATGTCACACATTCCTGTCATGTCTTGACACTTTGTCACTGTAAGAGCACGACAAGAATCCCGAGCTTCCAGTTACATACTCGGGCCGTTTGCACGAAACTCTTTTCAACTAAAACATTTTTTCATCATTTTCATCATTTTTTTATCGCCATCTACTGGCCCGGCATGGATCCGTGTGAACGGGGATCGTTTTGACTGTGCGTTCACACCGGACGCGAATAGCGCGTCAAATTCGCGTCTACCGCGTCTAGTTTGACGCTTGACCACTTTGTGTTAATTCGCGTGTCAAGAGTGAAACTGACGCGCTTAAAAACAAAAGTTTGAAGCGAAATTTACGCGCGTCGCGCGCGTCAGAATCGAAACCCGTTGGCGGCCATCTTTTTTATGTTGATCGAGCATTCATCGAGAGAGTCACCGCTCTGTATTTGCTCTGGAGAGCAGAATGGCGGCGTAGGGGTAATCGTCGCCGTATTTGTGTCCACCAGACCCTTCGAAGGCAAACCCAGTGTGGCGAGTTTCACCATTGGCTCGCTCCAGTAGCTGCCCCTGGATGACGGCGGCTTTCAGCGGTACTTCCGCCTGTCCCGCGCCCAGCTTGATGACCTGTTGTCCCTCATCGGAGCGAGGATCACCCTCGCCCTCATCCACCTAATCTGTCATTTATTTTTGTTTTGATGATAAATGGAGCCAGCCTCCAAAAGTGATTAATCTGTCCTGTGATTTTTCTCTCTCTCTAACACAACACTGTCCAGACACGAACTTATGCAGTATGTTGGTTGTCTTTACATTATAATAATATTTCATATAATCTAGATATGGAATAAATAGCATTCAATACAAAATGAATATGTCTCATATATTGAAATCAAGTTTTATGTGATAAAATATTTGCTTTGTTGTGCATTAGAACCACAGTCATATTACAAAATAATTTATTGAAGCATCCAGATACTTCACCACGTGACAGCAGCTAGGCCCCTGATTGGTTAACGCGGCGCGAATTGACGCAGAAGTTCAGATTTTTGAACTCGGGCGGCAGACGCGAATTCGCGTCAAACGCGTGAATGCACAAATAGCACTAACTAAATCATTCGCGCGTAACGCGCTTAACGCGCCATACGCTCAATTCGCGCCAGAATGAGGCGTATTCGCGTCTACCGCGCCGCGCTCTACGCCTCATTCGCGCCGCAGGAATTTTTTACGCGCGTAACGCGTCTTTGCATTGACTTAACATTGAAATCACTCGCGCCTGACGCGCTATTCGCGTCCGGTGTGAACGCACCATGACAATGGTTGTCGTCTGTATGCGAAAAATGCAAAGGAAAAACTTTGTTCCGCTTTTAGTACATTGTTGTTGTGTAAATGTAACCTATATGAAGACCTTCAGATAAACTGAGGGGCTGTTTACACGACACTGTTTTCAACTAAAAACGTAAAACTTATTATACGTTTTGACCGTTAATTTACACGACAACAGCGTTTTGGGGGCCTGAAAAGGCAAACTTTTGGAAACAGGTTTTAATACCGTTATCATCTCCCTTTACACTACAAAAACGCATATTTGTGAAAATGGTGATGTCATGCGTATTACGTGTTCAGTCTATATGCATTTAGTGTTTCTTTACAAAGTGACATTGCCACCTACTGGCCTGGCAGCATGATACAGCGGTTTAGTCGTTTTCACGGATCCGTGTGAACGGTGGATCGTTTTGACAATGGTGTTGTCTTTACACGAAAAATGCAAAGGAAAAACTTTGTTCCGTTTTAGTACATTGTTGTTGTATAAATTTACCCTATATTAAGGCCTTCTGATAAACTAAACTTCCTAATTCCTAGTTTTCTGCGTACAGACACCACCAATAAAACACAAATAAAAAATCTATTGCGCAGGCAATAGACACTGGCGTCGATGTCAGCAGTGCTGGAGGAACTCAGAGCTTGTCGGGGAAGCTCACCTGAGGAAATATCACATGTATCCAGTCCGTGGAATGGAATGGAGGACAAGCGAAGACACCTGAGTGGGTCCTAGTACACAGGCTCCACTTGGAGTTTGTAGAATCTGACGAATGTGTAGGGTGTCGCCTAGCCTACAGCTCTGCAGATGTCTGTTAGAGAGGCACCATGTGCTAGAGCCCAAGAGGAAGCCACACTCCGGTGGAGTGGGCTGTCACACCAAGGGGGCATGGTCGACCTTGCTGCTCGTATGCGAAGCAATGGCGTCCACTATCCCGTGAGACAACCTATGCTTGGAGAAGCCTTTCCCTTCAGCTTCCCACCATAACAGACAAAGAGCTGGTCTGAGGTCCTGAAACACTGCGTTCTGTCTACGTAGGCAGGAGAGCGTACTGAACAGAGCAGTGCCAAGGCTGGGTCTGCCTCCTCCAAGGGCAGCGCTTGCAGGTTCACCACCTGGGTGGGAACCTTGGGCACATATCCAGGCCGGGGTCTCAGGAACATGTGAGAGTAAGCCGGCCCGAATTCCAGGCACGCTTCGTCAATAGAAAATGCGTGCAGGTCCCCTACCCTCTTGATGGAGGCCAATGCAACCCGGAGCGCTGTCTTAATTGACAGGAACTTAAGCTCAACTGATTGCAGAGGCTCAAGGGGAGCACTCTGCAGGACAGTTAGAACCACTGAGAGGTCCCAAGAGGGAATGAGAGGAGGGCAAGGAGGATTCAGTCTCCTCACTCCTCTCAGGAACCTGACGATCAGGTCGTGCTTTCCCACGGACTTACTATCAACTGCGTCGTGATGTACGGTGATAGCGGCAACATACACTTTCAGGGTGGAGGGAGACAGCCTTCGCTCCAACCCGTCTTGCAGGAAGGAAAGCACCACACTGATCGGGCATTTCCTGGGGTCTTCTCGGTGAGAAGAGCACCAGTTGACGAAGAGGTTTCCACTTCAACGCGTAGGCATGTCAGTGGATGATGCTCTAGCGGAAGTGATGGTAGCCACCACCGGTGGTGGTAGGGTACTCAAACCTGCCTCGTCCCGTCCAGGAGCCACATTTGGAGGTTCCAAAGATCGGGACGAGGGTGCCATAGGGTGCCCCGTCTCTGAGAAAGGAGGACCTTCCTCAGAGGAATTGGCCAGGGAGGTGCTGTCGCGAGAAGAAAGTTCGGAGAACCAGGTCCGGTAAGGCCAACGAGGCGCAACCAATATGACCTTCTCCTCGTCCTCCCTGATCTTGCACAGGGTCTGTGCAAGACGGCTCACTGGGGGAACGCATACTTGCGGAGGCCCCGCGGCCAGCTGTGCGCCAGTGCATCCGTGCCGAGCATGCCCTCGGTCAGGGAGTAAAACAGGGCGCAATGAGACAAGTCGTGGGAGGCAAACAGGACTACCTGTGCGTCCCCGAACTGGTCCCAAACCAGCTTAACCGACTGGGACTGGAGTCGCCATTCTCCAGGGAGGGGCTGAAGCCGTGGGAGCTCGTAAGCTGCACAGTTCAGGGCTCCAGGAAAATAATTGCGAAGCGACCTCAGCTGCTTCTGACTCCATAAGAGGAGGTGGCAGGCGAGTTGTGACATACGGCAGGAGCGTAGACCACCTTGACGGTAGATGTACGCTACAGACACGGTATTGTCTGAGCGGACTAGTACGTGTTGACCTTTGAGCAACGCAAGAGAGCGGTGCAGAGCAAGGCGTACTGCAACTCGAGGCAATAGACATGCTATGGGTGCTAGGGTCCTGTCCAGGAGCCCGCGGCAGCGTTGCGCATGGCGCCCCAGACCGTGGTGGAGGCATGTGTTGAGACAACAACATGGCCAGAAGCTCGTTCCAGGGGCACTAGCCTGTAGAAAATTGAGGTTCGACCACGGGGTGAAGGTCTGACGGCAGGTCGGAGTAACTGGTACTCGGAGCATGCCGTGTTGCCATGCCCACCTCAGGACTCGGTCGCAAAGCCAAAGCTGAAGCGGTCTCATATGAGCAATCTGAGCGGCGATGTTGTGGCTGCGGATGCCATATGCCCCAGGAGTCTCTGAAATAACTTCAGTGGAACCGCACTCTTGCGTTTGATTTGTCTCAGGCAAGTCAGCAGTGGCTGAGTGGAGAAGGCGACCGAATCGATACCGAGAAAAGAGATCCTCTGCACGGGGCAAAGTTTGCTCTTTTCCCAGTTGACCCGAAGGCCCAGACGAGCTAGATGCCAGAGCACTAGGTCCCTGTGTTCGTAAACCTGGTCTCGAGAGTGAGCTAAGATAGCCAAGATAGTTCAGGATGCGAACCCCGTGTTCCCGTAGAGGAACAAGGGCTGCCTTGACAACCTTCCTGAAGGCGCGAGGAGACAGGGCTAGCCCGAATGGGAGAACAGCGTACTGATATGCCCGCCCCTTGACAACAAACCGCAGGAAAGGTCTGAGTCGAAGGAGAACGGAGACATAAAAGTAGGCGTCCTTCAGGTCAATCGCTGCAAACCAATCCTGTGGCTGCACACATTCGAAAATGCGTTTGGCCAGGAGCATCCTGTGAAGGGGGCGGTTCAGATGCGCAAGTCCAGGATTGGCCGTAGCCCACCGGATTTCTCCGGGACAATGAAGTAGGGGCAGTAGAACCCGGACCTCATTTCGGCTGGAGGGACAGTCTTGATCGCACCCTTCTCCAGTAGGGTAGCACCCTCCGCTCTCATGATGGGGCATAGCCACTGACCATAGTGGAGCGGACTCCCCTGAAGCGGGGAGGAGACCGTGCAAACTGAATCGCCGAGCTCTAGCCAGGCTCCCAAGAACTGTGTCAGCGGGGTAATGTGAACCACAGACTTCCCCTTGGTGTTGCAGCGAAGCGGAATGACCGGCCCGGACGTGAACTGCATAGCGGCCCGGTGTGGTGGCACGGTCATTAACCGCACCCTGACAGAGGAGGCCAGGGAAGGACCAGTGTTCCGCGGGGACCTGATCTGCCAGGGGTCTGGCGACAGAGGAGGATGAGAGTGGTGCGGCCCCGTTGCGGCACACACTGTCATCCGAGAATTCTGTGACAGAGGGGGACGAGAGTGGCGAGCCCCGGGGGCGGCGTGCACTATCATCCGAGAAATCTGTGTGCTCAGAGACAGGAGAGTCAGTTCTGTCTGAGAATAAGGATTCTCCCCCGGCCCTCCACCGGGGGTAGAAGTGGCCCTGCTACCACCTCCTGGAAAGAACTGAGTCCCATCTCTGAGTAGCCCGTCTCAGGAGCGCTGCTTAGCCCGGCGTTTAGCAGGGGGCAGAGCTGGAGAGGGCTGTGGCGCCTTCCTGTGGCTTCCTCCACGAGCCAGCCCGGGTGAGCGGGCGGGGTGGGAGCCGCAGGAGGGCGCCGTTGGCTCAGATCCCTCAGTCTGCCCACCGCCGAGGGTGCCCTCCCGTGGCTCCCACCCCGCCCGTTCACCCGGGCTGGCTCTTGGAGGAAGCCACAGGAAGGCGCCACAGCCTTCTCCAGCTCCGCCCCCTGCTAAACGCCGGGGCTTTTTTTAGCAGCGGGCCGTCGGGGCAGAATATAATGGATAGCCTCAGTCTGCTCCTGGGCTCCTGGGCCGACCTGGGATATGGGGGTGTCGAGCAGACGAGTCCGCTCGGCATCCTGCACATCGGCCAGGTTCAGCCACAGGTGATTGGTGGACATCACCTGAACCAGGGAGTGTGAGGCCACTATTCATCACTCTGAGAGCAAGGTCAGTGGCGGCGTGCAGCTCATTAAAGAGCCCTGGGTCAGTCCTGCCCTCGTGCATGTCCCTGAGCATCTGGGCCTGGTAGACCAGCAGAATGGCCATGGCATACAGAGAGGCGGCTGCCTGTCCTGCGGCTCTATAGGATTTCGCCACAAGCGTAGACGAAAAACTACAGGCTTCAGACGGGTGCTTAGGGTCGCGCCGAAAAGAAGCACTCTGAGGACACAGTAGCATCACAACAGAGCGTTCAACCAGGGTAACCCCAGTGTACCCATGGGCAGCGGCCCCGTTGAGGGGAGGAAATGCGGAGGAGATCAACGAGGGATCACGGGAAGACATGGGGGTCTTCCAGGATTTCGAGATCTCCTCATGCACATCCGGGAAGAAAGGTATTGGGGTTGGACACCGACAGGTGTCAGCGGCCGCACCCAAAAACCAATCATCCAGCAGCGAGCGATCAGGACAGGGTGGAGGGTTCCACTCTAATTCGATGCTCGCGGTGGCCCGGGAAAGCATGGCCGTCATCTCAGGATCCGACTTGACAAATGCCGTATGAGCACCCGAAGGTGGCAGCACTGCCGAATCTTCACTTTCCTGAAGATTCTTGCCCGCCCTGTGATCCTGCGATAGACATCAGATCCGATTCTGGAATGTCAAAGGAAACCCGCGGGAGGTCCGAAGACGGGCCCGCGGATGTCCCGTGATTGCTCACGGATTGCGTCAGTGAAGAGGGGGGGCGTGGGCCGAGGATGAATCATCGGCATTTAGTTCCACACCATCACCCTCAGGTCACCCTGGCCACCAGCCGAAGTACCACCTCACGTGGAGAGTGTAGATCGGGGTGTGGATAAGGGGACTCTCTCTCTAACGATATCGTCTCGGTTACGTATGTAACCCTCGTTCCCTGAGTACAGGGAACGGAGACGTGTCATCGGGGGAGTTCCCTGACGAATTGGGATCACGCTAGGGAGCCAATTGCCTTTGAGAGAATTAAAACCGATAGACATTGGCATGCAAGATTTGCATTCCGCGACCCGCCTACCAGCGCGGGTATAAAAGGCGGAAGTAAACATTGCGTCAATGCTTTTCGCTGAGGAGCCGAACAGTGTACAGTCCTCCGCGAAGGTACAGCAACATGGCATAGGGACGACACTTCTCCGTTCCCTGTACTCAGGGAACGAGGGTTACGTTCCCTTTCGTCCTGGGAACTCCGACGTGTCGTCGGGGGAGTTCCCTGACGAATTGGGATCCCTAACAAAACGCCACGGTGCTGACCCCTTCCAGCGCCCAGCTAAGCTACCCTGCAGCAGTTTCTTGAATAAGTTGCGGGAGCTAGCAAGGGAATCACACTGCTGTTCCGCAAGACCCGCTCAGTGGATATTGGATAACACTGGGAAAGTGTTCCCCCCAAAAGAAAAAAAAGGGGGGGGACGCTGCGGAAGCCCCAGCCTGACTGAGGAAGGCCATGAATACACATATGTACTAGCCCAATGGGATAGTGAAACATATGGCAGTCCCTGAGGTGGTCCCAATCCGAGGGAAGTGGGAGCGTACTCAACAGGGACGACGAACGAGTCCGTCAAGGGGAAGACACGGCTGAACTGCACGTGGCATCATGGGTCACAGTAGAGACCACTGAAAGCACCCAGTCTACTATCAACTCCCTACTAGAGGTAGCAGACCTGGCGCCGGGTGATCCGCCGCGCCCAGCACCGAGGGGTGACGGAGGAACTCACGAGGCTACCAACGTAGGGTGCCATACGGAGCAAAGAACGCACATATCCGCTGCGAGGCGGAGTGAACATGTTTCCCCTGGAACATGAACGGCACGAAGCGACCTCAGATGCTTCTGACTCCATAGGAGGAGGTGGGAGGTGAGTCGCAACATACGACGGGAGCGTAGACCACCTTGATGGTTGATGTACGCAACGGTCGCAGTGCTGTCCATACGGACCAGTACGTGCTTGTGTCTGAGAAACCCCTTGAGGCGACGCAAGGCTAGGCGTACTGCTTGCAACTCTAGGCAGTTGATGTGCCAATGCAGCTGGGGCCCCGTCCACAGACCCGAGACTGCATGCCCATTGTACGTGGCCCCCCAACCCATGGCAGAGGCATCCGTGAAAACCACAGCATACCTGGAAACCTGGACTAAGGGCACTCCGGCCCGAAGAAACGCAGGATCCGACCACGGGGAGAAGGTTTGGCGACAGTGCGGGGTCACTTTGACCCGGAATGTGCCTCTGTGCCACGCCCACCTCAGGACTCGATCGTGAAGCCAGCGCTGAAGCGGTCTCATATGTAACAGGCCCAGCGGTGTTACTGCGGCTGCCATATGCCCCAGGAACCTCTGAAATAGTTTCAGTGGAACCGGTGTCCTGCCTCGAAAGGACCTGAGGCAGGTGAGCACTGACTGGACGCGTTCCTCCGTGAGGCGTGCAGTCCGGGCGACCGAGTCCAGTTCCATACCGAGATAAGAGATCCTCTGCACGGGGCAAAGTTTGCTCTTGTCCCAGTTGACCTGAAGCCCCAACCGGCTGAGGTGCCGAAGCACCATGTCCCTGTGATCGCACAACACATCTCGCGAGTGAGCTAGAATGAGCTCGTAAAGACGCGGGGTGACAGGGCCAACCCGAAGGGTAGGACTTTGTACTGATACGCTCGTCCCTCGAAAGCAAACCGTAGAAACGGTCTGTGTCGAGGAAGAATAGAGACGTGAAAGTACGCGTCCTTCAGGTCGCTCGCTGCAAACCAATCCTGGGGACGGATGCATTCGAAAATGCGCTTCTGCGTGAGCATTTTGAACGGGAGTTTGTGCAGGGCCTGATTCAACACTCGCAGGTCCAGGATAGGCCGTAACCCACCGCCTTTCTTGGGTACAATGAAGTAGGGGCTGTAAAACCCGGACCTCATCTCGGCAGGAGGGGCCGGCTCGATCGCGTCCTTCGCCAACAGGACATCGATCTCTTTCCGCAAGACAGGGGCGTCCACCGACCGCACACGGGTAAAGTGGACGCCCCTGAACTTGGGAGGCCGGCGTGCAAACTGAATTGCATAGCCGAACCGAATGGTGCGGATGAGCCATCAGGACGGACCCGGAAGCTCTAGCCAGGCTTCCAGATACCGTCCCAACGAACCACCGGCGTACCCGCAGAGGGGCAGCGAGGTGGAACACAGGGACCCGGCTCTGGTGGTGTTGTAGCGACCGAGAGCAGGGTCTGGGTGTGCTTGACACCAACCTGCTTCCGCCGGGGGGCAGACAGCAGAGAAGGCCCGTGGGCATTCTGCTGCAGGCTGCCCGGTGGCGAGGGGAGGGGGAGAGACGAGGAACGAGGCCCTGACTCCTCGTGTCCTGGTCTCTGCGCCTCCAGGCCCAGCCGCAGACCGGAGTGACGCTGCTATCCGCAAACTGGGGAGAGGGGAACGGGAGTGTTGTCACTCGGGGGTACACACTGCCATTCTGGCCCTCTTGGACGGGGGAGACTGTGTGCCCACCAGTCTCGGCCGTGGATGACCTGGAGGAGGAGGTAGAAACTGCTCTTTTATTGAAAATGTGGGTTCAGAACCCGAACAGAAACAAAACTCAAAACAGGATTCTCCACCCAGCCCTCCCCCGGGGGAAGGAGGTGTGCAGAGGCACCCTCCCTGTAAGCAGCATCCAGGTCCTCCTCCAGGTCGCCCGTCTCAGGAACGCTTCCCGCCTCTCTTCTTCCAGGAAGGGGCCGGAGGTGCCGGAGCGGGCTGGCCAGCCCTCTTACGACCAGCCTTTCGCCGCCCAGGGTTAGACTGCTGCCCAGGAGGCGGTGTCGCCGCGGGAAGGCACCCTCGGCGACGAGCAGCCGGAGGTTCTACGGCCACAGAAGACGAACCGACTTTTTCAGCGGCCCGTCTCCTGTGCAGGACGTGCCATATTGCCTCCGACTGCTTTTGGGCGGCGGAGAACTCTTGGGCGAAGTTCTCCACCGCGTCGCCGAAGAGGCCCCCTTGGGATATGGGGAAGTTAAGAAGTTTGTTCTTCTCCGCTTCCCGCATATCCACAAGGGTAAGCCATAGGTGGCGCTCCTGGAACACCAAGGTGGACATCGCTCGACCCAGGGAACGTGCAGTGACTTTCGTCGCCGCACGCAGCTCCTGCAGCAAGCCCGGGTCGAGACCACCCCCCTGCATGTCATGGAGTGCCTTGGCCTGGTGGACCTGCAGCAACGCCATAGGTCAGACCAGAGGAAAACCTACAGGCGCGGGAGGGGAGTGAAGGGGCACCCCGCCAGGAGGAAGCGGTCTTAGGACACAATTGCATCGCTATGGACTGCTTCACTGGGGGGATTCCCTCGTACCCGTGCGCCGCCCCGCCATTGAGAGTGGTGAGGGAGGAGGAGCGAGGTTGTCCACGTCTGGTCGCCAGAGGGGCCAGCCAAGACTTCCTCAACTCTTCATGCACTTCCGGGAAGAATGGCACCGGAGACCAATCATCTAGCCGCGAAGGTTCGGGACCCGGTGGAGGGTTCCACGTGAGCCCGACATTCGCGGCCGCCCGTTCGAGCATAGCGGCCATTTCCGGAACCTGCTCAGCAGGAGCCACCACACCCGAAGGGGGTAGTCCCGCTGAGTCGTCACCGGAAGATGAGCACTCTCCCTCCAATGCCGCGATCGACATCTGATCCTCAGGCGGCTCCCTGAGGGAGACAACCGGAACCGCACGAGGCGGCTCCGGAAGCCCCACCGGAAAAGCCAATGGCAACGAGCTACTAGAGGAGTGAGAAGCCCGTGAGGATCTCTCACCAGATGGGACGTTCTGCACTGTAACCCTCATCCGCTCACCAACAGGAATCACCGAAGTAGCCGCCTGCCGGACTGAACCGGCAGACGAACTAGATCGGGGATTCACTGAAGGGACTCCCCCATGTTTCAGGGTTCTCAGTCTTGAACGCAGCAACGCCAGAGTCATGTTCCCACAGTGAGAACATGACTCATTCATAAACGCTGTCTCAGCGTGCTTTAAGCCCAAACACGAGAGACAGTGTTTATGACCATCTTCCTGAGGGAGAAGTCGACCGCATCCAGAAACGCACGGGTGAAATGACATCCTGAAAAGGACGCGAAACGCCCGTGATGCTCTTTTAGAAAAAGAAAAAATGCTCTTTCACGTGCCGAGGCACAGAGGGACCACCGCGGCAGACACAATGGGGAAACTGCAAGCCCGTGTGCTGCACTCACTCAATACCAGCAGTTAAAACAGCTCTTTTCTTTTAGAGAGGAAAACGGCCAGCAGCAGGAAGCGGTTGTCGCTGAAGCGCCGTCACACCAGCACCAGAGGATCTTCTTTTTCGAAAGGAGGACTCGTTGAAAGTCTTTTTTTATATTTGTTTGTCTTCGGCAAACAGCAGCTCACACAGAGACACATTGGATGGCTCCGAAGCAAAAAGCATTGACGCAATGTTTACTTCCGCCTTTTATACCCGCGCTGGTAGGCGGGTTGCGGAATGCAAATCTTGCATGCCAATGTCTATTGGCTCGTTTTAATACTCTCGAAGGCAATTGGCTCCCTAGCGTGATCCCAATTCGTCAGGGAACTCCCCCGACGACACGTCGGAGTTCCCAGGACGAAAGGGAACAATACTTTTCTCGACCGTAATGACGCGATGATCATGTTCCCGCAGGGAGAACATGAGTCATCCACAAACGCTGCTCTAGCGTGATCAATGCCCAAACACGCAGAGCAGAGAATGTGCCCATCAGAGTCGGAAATGAATTGACTGCAACCAGAAGTGCACGGGCGAGCCGTCTTTAAAAAGACGTGCCGTGTGCGAGCTCTTTTGTGAGAGGAAAAAACTCTGCGGATGTTGAAGCGAGCAGGGAGAAACACACTCACTGGCAGATACTGCACAGATCAGCAGGGAGTGTGAACTCGCTGGAGATCACCATCACACCAACACCGGAGAGTCACTCGTCTCGTAGAGTGAAGTCAGAAATGGCTGTGGAGGGAAGAGATACTCTTGGCTCCAAAGCGAAAACATATCTGCATGTTGCCGGCGTCCTCCTTTTATACCCACGAGGTAGGGCGGAGTTGCGCCATGCAAATTCTAGTGGCATCTAGTGTTTCTTTACAAAGTGCCGTACATCGCCATCTACTGAATAATAAAGGGTTTTAGTAGTTTTCGTGGATCCATGTGAACGGGTACCATTTTGACAACGTTGTCATCTGTACAAAGAGAAACTTTTTCCATTTTTAGTACATCAATGTCATGTACATTTACCCTGAAATATATTTTCTAAACAAAACAAACAAAAAAAACATATAGCCTGTTTTTTTTTCAAGAATTTGCCTTTCAAAGTTTGCTTGTTTATAGGCATATGATCAGGTTTCCCTTTTTAATAAAGCTAAGCTAACACCTATTCTATGACACTGTTATAATGTTAACATTTTTAATTCAGTTTTATATATCATGTGTGGAAAAAACATTTTGTGTTGTGTTTTTTTCTATATGGGCAAAATGGTTTTGAGGCCTATTCTGATATATATCTGTATAAACTTTGATGTTTTACATTTGCTTGTAGGCTACAGATCTAATTTGGGGTTAAGAGCAATTTCATATTTAGTTGCAGATCTATGCTTGAACCAGACTATTAGTTATAATTGTTTTTGTTTGAGTATTTATTTTATTTACTATTATGCAGATAGTTAATAAAATAATGAGCTTCATCTACCATAATAATTATCATTCCCTACAGGAAATAAACTGGTTTTTAAACTGATTAGTATAGTTATTGATGCTGGATTACCTAACATGTCTATTGTATGTATATGTATTACCTAATATGTATGTATGTAGCCTATGTATGATCAAATAACATGAAAAACGGTGGTTATAAACTCAAAAACTGCTTAAACTGCTTAATGGATTGATGATGTTGGTGGAGTATTAAGTGTTTAAAAAAGTGTGTATGTGGTCAGAGCAAACTTGACTGTCTCTGATTGATGTGGAAGAAGTTTTTTTCCTGTCTGCTTCAGAGCTGCAGTAGATTCATTTTAAACGATGTGTGAGGGGAACCAGGTTTCATTAGATTCAACTGTTTTAATCACGCAGTAACATGAGGATCATTCAGCTTCAGCTCTGTGAGTTCATTACATGTTATGAATATTTTTTACATGTGCTTTATAAACAGTGATTTTATGTGGCTAATCTTACTTATGATGGCTGTGTGTCTATTTTTTTTTTTTCTTATAGATGTATTAATCTGTTGTCGAGCTGCAGTATCAGATCAACTCACTGATTTGGGATCAAATGTGACCATAAACTGTGATCTTGATGAAAATGAGGTTTATTGGATTTTACTGAAAACACCAGATCCTCCAACAGTGATTCTACGATCAACACCAAAATCACCTTTTTACACAAATAAAACACTCAGAAAGAAATATTCAGTGCAGTTTAAACATTGTCTGGTTATTAATAATGTAACCACTGATGAATTAGGAGTTTATTACTGTATGAACACACGCACACCTCCAAAACTCAGCAACAGCACCAGACTGCACTTCACCGGTGAGTACATTTACTTAGTCAGTAAACAAGGCTTATTGATGATCACTGCTTACATTTGTCATTTACTACTTCATATTTTATTTAGATATGAAAAACTTACTTATGTGGCAGCTTGCGATCAGGAGTTTACTACAAGGCCAGTTATGGCACTAAACCGACTACGCCACCCCGGAAATTGGCCGGGGACCCACAGATAATTTGCAAAGACAGATTCGTAGTGGCTGAGTCAGGTATCAGACAAGGATAATCGCTTCACAGATTTTATTCTTCAATACATACAATAAAATGCAACTGGTATCTTTTAATATGCAAACAGCAAACGGAACGCATCAATCATAAAACACGTTACACAGACAGACACACACACACACACAAACACTACCACTTCAGAACTGGGGGATTCATCTTGCCTGTCCAATAAACACAGCAACTACTCGTGCTCTCACCACACAACACCAAATCACCCGCTGTGAACACTGCAGACCGATAGCCGAACCACCACCACACACAGAGGACTCTGGCTAATACTGGAATCCCAATTCTGAGTAGAAGAGAAAGCAGTATGAGATACAACCAAACAAATACACATTCCACGTAATGGTCTGTCAATTAAACACTCATCACATGTTGCCAGAAGGAATCAGTTTGTCACAATATTCACTGGCTGACACTGGTGAACTCTTGTCAGCACAACACAATACTCAAAACACATTTACAAGCAACATCCACAGTGACATAATCTTCACAATGAAACACAGTAGTAGCGACAAAACTAGTAGCTTCTCGCCACTGTACTCAGGTCTGAATGTCAATTATATTAAAGACTAAATTTAGAAGCGTCACCAAAGGCTGTGAACGCACTATCGATCCGGTCGTCAAGGAGACCCTCGTTCGCTAAAAATGAGACAATCAAACAATTAGAATAAATATACAGTACAGATTGGCAACAAATGCGTCGTCACGGTCGTCAAGGAGACCCTCGTGCGCTGGAATGAGATCGTCAAACAATTAGAATAAATATACAGTACAGATCGGCAACAAATGCGTCGTTATGGTTGTCAAAGAGACCCTCGTTCGCTGGAATGAGATCGTCCAAAAGTTAGAATAAATATACAGTACAGATCGGCAACAAATGCGTCGTTACGGTCGTCAAGGAGACCCTCGTTCGCTGAAATGAGATCGTCCGGTAGTTAGAGTGAAAGGTACAGATCGACGCGGTCGATGCCTCGTTCCAATAAAAGGCAGAGGAATGGTCGAAGACAGCTTGCAGAGGAGAATACAACTCAGTTCGGAAGCGCTCCAGTTCGAATGACTACCAGATGCAGGTAATCCTCACAGGACCATCAAATGGGTCGCATAAAGCCTAACAGCGCCCACAAAGCCTGCTGCAACACCTCCTGGCCCCCGTGTCACTGTAAAAATATAATACACATTTCAATTTAAGAAATCACCGTCTCGTGAACCTAACGTTAAAATAAGCTTAACATACCTGCGTATTGTAACTCGCCCCGGCCAGTGCACTTGATGGCGTGCCAATTATGGCCTCACATTAATAAATACTAGTTCGACGGGTCTAAAGTACTCCTCAGCCACACACTGTAAATCACATGAGTGTCAAATTACCCTTCCACACCAAACATTCATAATGAGACTTGCCACCAGTAGCTCTTACCTCCTGGACATAAACACGGCGCACAAGAAATGACGTCACTCCCAGGACCCAGAAAGACGCGCTTAATGATGTCAACCTCATCTCCTTTTATGTCCCTTGAACGTGCCGTATCCGCCCCTAATCACTATAAGGATTGATCGCATCACCACAATCTACCCCCTCATTAGTCATCGTAGTCCCGGCGATGAACACCTCTACTGATCCCAAGGTCTAAACCAGGTAACCACAGAATTAAACCCTAAGGTAGACATGGAATTTTGACAAGCTTCACTTCCTACAGCTCGTGGCAAGTGGTGCACGTTGGAGTGTTGCCCTGCCCCAACCCGTACAGTTCGCCTTGTGGCCCTTCCAGACTCGTTAGGTGGTCCAAGAATGACGGATCCTGACGCTGGCTGTGAGCTTGCACCACCCCCACTTACTCCCACTATAGGCCTACTGCCTGATTCTTCAAATCCAGAGGTGGGACGGACCCTTGCCTCTGAAGGAGCTCTACTCACCGCTGCACCCCCTTGACTGACCGGTGGGGCCACTCCCACCACATAAGCCAAGTCCCCTTCCTCGGATTCATTCTCCATTTCCAGGGGTGCTGATAATTCTGCCCGATCCCCAAGAGACTCTGTTGGTATCGGATTACCTTGAATACGGGATTTTAGGGACATCCGGTGCACCTGACGGACCTTACTGAGGTCATGTACTGGGGCCACCGTGTACACTGACCCACCATCTCGTGGAGCCCGAACTACCTGGTATACCGTCGAGCTCCATAGGTCCTGGATCTTATGCCGTCCCAAGAATCCATGCTCTCGCAGATAGACCAATTGGCCCTCAGACAGCGGCTTCTCCCTTACCCGTTGATCATACTTGGCCTTCCGATGTTGGGCTGCCACTTGCAGCCGGTCACGGGCACCCTCAAAGGCCACTTGGAGCCGGGCCTGATGCTCTTCCACCCAATGGTGCACTCCACCGGCCACTGGCTCCTGCACACGTCCAAGCAAAAAATCCACAGGGAGCCTAGCCTCCTGTCCAAACATTAAGTAATAAGGAGATTCTCCAGTGGCTTGGTGGGGAGTAGTGTTGTAACAAAACAACACCTGGGACAAACAGGAAGCCCAGTCCCTCTTTCTTCCGGTAGGCAGTGTCCGCAATAAATTATGTAATGTACGGTTGAACCGTTCGCACTGGCCGTTACCGGCTGGATGGTATGGAGTTGTGCGGGACTTACCCACCTGGTAAAGGCTACACAGCTGCTGAATGAGACGGGATTCAAAATTGCGGCCCTGATCGGAATGAATCCGCCCTGGGACCCCAAGCTTATAGAACCACTCTTCCACCAAGGCACGGGCCACAGTTTCCGCCCGCTGATCTCGAGTAGGGACTGCCACTGTAAACTTACTGAATACGTCCGTCATTACCAGGACGTTTTCTTGCCCCGAGTGAGAGGGCTCCAAGACCGTGAAATCAAGGGCCACTATCTCATTCGGGCGGGAGGCAAGTAGGTGTGCCATATAACTCCGAGCAACTGGTGCAGCCTCCTTAGCCTGCTGGCACCGCTCGCATTGCTGTACCCACTGGGCTACATCGGCCGACATCCCTGGCCAGTAGCACCGTTGTCGCACCAACTCCAGTGTGCGTTCAGTGCCTTGATGCCCATGGCACTGATGTAACTGGGTCAGTACCTCAGGCTGTAACACAGCAGGCAGCACAAGCTGCAGCACCTCGTCGCCGCCATCCGAACGACAAACCCTTCGATGTAACAGGCCCTCCTGTTCCTCCAAACGGTCCCACTGCCGAAGTAATACCAACACCAACTTAGGCAGCAATCGTCGCTCATTGGGCCCAGGGCCTCGCCCTTGGCGCCAATACTTAAGAGCTGCACCAATAATGGGATCTTCCTCCTGCAGCACCACTAGTTCTGGCCCAGATCGACTTGGCATGGCCTGCACTGCTCTTACAGTGGTGGGTCCCATCGGATCCACAACAGGCACACGCCTCAATAATTCAGGAACTACTGTTCCCAACTGACTACTCTCTTCCATGGGCTGTCCCCCAGAAGGCAAGCGCGATAATGCATCCGCATTCCGATTAGACCTACCTGACCGATACTGCACCTCAAAATCAAAGGCCGCTAGTTCGGCCGCCCACCGCTGTTCTGTGGCGCCCAATTTTGCAGTAGCCAGGTGACTGAGCGGATTATTGTCTGTGCGTACAATGCATCGATGTCCCAACAGGTATTCACGAAATTTTTCGGCCATGGCCCATTTTAAGGCCAAAAATTCGAGCCGCATGGAACTGTATGTGGCAGTATTACGCTCCGCTAGCCGAAGACCTCGGCTAGCGTAAGCCACTGGCCTCACCTTACCATCAACCTCTTGGGAAAGCACTGCACCTAATCCTACATGACTGGCATCAATCTCCAAGATAAATGGAAGCTTAAAGTCGGCATATGCAAGGACCGGTGCAGTAGTAAGCTTCTGCTTCAAGGTACGAAATGCTTGCTCACACTGTTCGGACCACAACGCTGCCAATTCCTGTCTCCGGCTGCTCATTTTCCCTCCACCTGCCTTGGTCACTAGCTGATGTAATGGAGCTGCTACCTGGGCAAATCCTTCTACAAACCGCCTATAGTAGCTAACAAAGCCAAGAAACGTCCGCAGCTCTGACACAGTTTTGGGACATGGCCACTGAGCCACAGCCTCAACCTTACCTGGGTCTGTCGCTACCCCCTGGGACGATATTACGTGTCCCAAGTACTGCACCTTTTCCCTAAAAAATGCACACTTTTCCAACTTGACCTTGAGGCCAGCGGCTCGTAAGCGACCCAGCACCATCCTCAATCTCTGCAGATGGTGTTGCACGGATGAGGAGTACACAATAATGTCGTCAAGATACAATAAGACAGACTGGTGTCGCTGGTCGCCAAAGAGCCGCTCCATCAAACGTTGGAAGGTGCCTGGAGCATTGCACAGGCCAAAGGGCATACGGTTCCATTCATATAGCCCGAAGGGGGTACAAAAAGCTGTTCTATGACGATCAGATTCAGCAACAGGGACTTGATTGTACCCGCTGGCCAGATCTAACGTGGTGAACCAGCGAGCCCCTGTTAAAGAATCTAATGTCTCTTCAATTCGAGGGAGCGGGAAGGAGTCCCTTCGAGTCTTTGCATTGAGCTGACGGTAGTCTACGCACATGCGTAGGCTACCGTCCTTCTTCTTGACCAAGACTAGTGGGGAAGCATATGGGCTGCAACTTTCTCGAATCACCTGCGTCTCTAAAAGCTGGCTAATATGAGTCTTAACTAACTCATACTCGGACGGAGGGATTCGTCTATAACGTTGTCGGACTGGAGTCTCATCCATTAAAGGAATTTCGTGAGACAAGAGGTCCGTGCAACCCAGGTCTCCCTCACCAGTGGAAAACACACTCTGGAATTCCTGAAGAAGAGCTCTTACCTGTACCTGCTCCTCGTCAGACAACCCTAGTAGTTCTACACTTTCAACGCGCTCTGCCCCTGATGCAACAATGCTATCGCAGGTTGCTATACAGTCGTTCACACCTGAAACCTCAGACAGCCCAACAGGTAGATCTACAAAATACACTTCCCGCAGCTTCCCAAGGATAGTTGTGGGATATAAAACAGCGTCGAGAACACCAACGTTAACGATGGGCACCAAAACCGTACCACCACGCACATACACTAGAGACGGGGAGGCCAACAAACCAACAGGCAACCCGGTCTCAAGGGGCTCAAATAATACGGTCTTACCACCAAAAACGGATGAACACGTTGCAGTGACAAATTTCAAAGTGCCGCCTGGAACACGACACACTCGGCGACCACGGACTTTTACGTTACCTCCGCCTATGAGAACGCCGTCTACCTTTTGACAGGTTTGAAAGGCTTGAGACAATTCCACCTCCTGCGTCACAAATGGTAACTCAAATAAGGTGGGTCCGTACTGCCCGAATAGCTCACGGTAGCAGCGATTAAGAACATTCATTCCCAGAATGCCAGGAGTGCTAGAGCTGCTGCCGGGAGGATCACGAACCACCAGTATTCCACACTCTGATACCATGCGACCACACAGTTCAATGTCTAATTCTATGTACCCAATATAAGGGATTTCCAGTCCATTGGCTGCTCTGAGCTGTAACCAGTGGCATGACTGCAAACGATCCTGGCCCCATGGTTCGAACCGTGACCTAAAACAGCTCTCTGTAATTGTCGACACCATGGAACCAGTATCGATCAAACAGGGTACTGAGACACCCCCAATCGTAACAACGAGGTGTGGGCATGAGGAGACTAAACGAGACACTGATACGCCCTTATGGAAAACACGGGAGCCATACATACCCCCAACCGGACTGTGGCTCTGTAGCCCGGTGGGAACTAGTTTCCCGGCTGATTAGGGAAACTGGGCCTAACTGGCCTTGTGTTGCTAGATGAAAAATCAGCACGAGGATGGACTGGAGTACCAGGAGAACGAGGTTGCCAATTACACTCCCGTGCGAAATGACCGGGCTGCTGACACCGTCGGCAAATCACAGAAGCGGAACGGGGCGAACGACCACCAAACTGGGGACTTTGGCTACTGGCAAACATTTGAGTAAGCTGGTCAAGTTGCTTTTGCTGCTGATTCAGCATTTCCCGCAATTCACCCAATTCCGACAAACGCTCCCCACGCCTAGGACTCAACCCAGTATTGCCTTGAACCCCACATTGAATCCCATGCACGAGAGGAACAGATTGACTTCGCCCCCTTGCACTGCCTGGCATTCCCTCTCGTTCCCAGCGGATAGCTTCCCCTCGCACCTCCAACAGTGTTGCAGCAGGCTGACGCCGAACTAATTGCTTCAGCTCCCTACGTAACGCATTGTCTAATACGCATTCAATAAATTGGTCCCTTACAATTACATCTGCATTTGAAATGACATGCGGTGACTGTTGTTTAAGTCTATCAAAGAGACCCAACAGTGCCAGGGAGAACTCTTGTAATGTTTCCCCCTCCAATTGTCGCCGCGAGTAAAAAACCTCTTGAAGTGCAACGTAGGATTCTGCACACCCATATAGCTCACGCAGTGCTGAAATAATTTTTTCAGGGTCATCTTTATCCATACTAGGTCTATATTTAATTTCGTCTCGAGCCTCTCCTTCAAGATGATCGAACAAAAAGAACGCCCTTTCAGCAATTGTCATGTTCCGCATACGCATACACGCCTCAGCTTCTTCGACCCATCCCTCAATGCCTATACCGGACCTACCATTGAATTTTGGACAACGCCGTTCTCGGGGAATAAACACGAAACGTTCAACGGTACCAACATTGGATTCAGCAAAACTAGGCGTTGCTGGCCGTGACGCACTACTAGAGCCTGCACCAGGATCAGGCAGCTCAACCGGCACCCGTTCCTGTCGCAGTCGCTCATTATCAGCCTTCAACTGGGCCACAAGATCTCTCATTTCCTGTAATTCAGCCTCCATAGCCAAATACTATAAGGGGTACTTACCGGGCGAAACTCTACTGTATTGTCACAACTAAACAAGAAAAATACACAAAGAGAAAAGAAACAATATCACAATGTCTGAATCTGTACAACAGCCACAACACCCTGCCGACTATACGCCAAGTGTGGCAGCTTGCGATCAGGAGTTTACTACAAGGCCAGTTATGGCACTAAACCGACTACGCCACCCCGGAAATTGGCCGGGGACCCACAGATAATTTGCAAAGACACAGATTCGTAGTGGCTGAGTCAGGTATCAGACAAGGATAATCGCTTCACAGATTTTATTCTTCAATACATACAATAAAATGCAACTGGTATCTTTTAATATGCAAACAGCAAACGGAACGCATCAATCATAAAACACGTTACACAGACAGACACACACACACACACAAACACTACCACTTCAGAACTGGGGGATTCATCTTGCCTGTCCAATAAACACAGCAACTACTCGTGCTCTCACCACACAACACCAAATCACCCGCTGTGAACACTGCAGACCGATAGCCGAACCACCACCACACACAGAGGACTCTGGCTAATACTGGAATCCCAATTCTGAGTAGAAGAGAAAGCAGTATGAGATACAACCAAACAAATACACATTCCACGTAATGGTCTGTCAATTAAACACTCATCACATGTTGCCAGAAGGAATCAGTTTGTCACAATATTCACTGGCTGACACTGGTGAACTCTTGTCAGCACAACACAATACTCAAAACACATTTACAAGCAACATCCACAGTGACATAATCTTCACAATGAAACACAGTAGTAGCGACAAAACTAGTAGCTTCTCGCCACTGTACTCAGGTCTGAATGTCAATTATATTAAAGACTAAATTTAGAAGCGTCACCAAAGGCTGTGAACGCACTATCGATCCGGTCGTCAAGGAGACCCTCGTTCGCTAAAAATGAGACAATCAAACAATTAGAATAAATATACAGTACAGATTGGCAACAAATGCGTCGTCACGGTCGTCAAGGAGACCCTCGTGCGCTGGAATGAGATCGTCAAACAATTAGAATAAATATACAGTACAGATCGGCAACAAATGCGTCGTTATGGTTGTCAAAGAGACCCTCGTTCGCTGGAATGAGATCGTCCAAAAGTTAGAATAAATATACAGTACAGATCGGCAACAAATGCGTCGTTACGGTCGTCAAGGAGACCCTCGTTCGCTGAAATGAGATCGTCCGGTAGTTAGAGTGAAAGGTACAGATCGACGCGGTCGATGCCTCGTTCCAATAAAAGGCAGAGGAATGGTCGAAGACAGCTTGCAGAGGAGAATACAACTCAGTTCGGAAGCGCTCCAGTTCGAATGACTACCAGATGCAGGTAATCCTCACAGGACCATCAAATGGGTCGCATAAAGCCTAACAGCGCCCACAAAGCCTGCTGCAACACCTCCTGGCCCCCGTGTCACTGTAAAAATATAATACACATTTCAATTTAAGAAATCACCGTCTCGTGAACCTAACGTTAAAATAAGCTTAACATACCTGCGTATTGTAACTCGCCCCGGCCAGTGCACTTGATGGCGTGCCAATTATGGCCTCACATTAATAAATACTAGTTCGACGGGTCTAAAGTACTCCTCAGCCACACACTGTAAATCACATGAGTGTCAAATTACCCTTCCACACCAAACATTCATAATGAGACTTGCCACCAGTAGCTCTTACCTCCTGGACATAAACACGGCGCACAAGAAATGACGTCACTCCCAGGACCCAGAAAGACGCGCTTAATGATGTCAACCTCATCTCCTTTTATGTCCCTTGAACGTGCCGTATCCGCCCCTAATCACTATAAGGATTGATCGCATCACCACAATCTACCCCCTCATTAGTCATCGTAGTCCCGACGATGAACACCTCTACTGATCCCAAGGTCTAAACCAGGTAACCACAGAATTAAACCCTAAGGTAGACATGGAATTTTGACAAGCTTCACTTCCTACAGCTCGTGGCAAGTGGTGCACGTTGGAGTGTTGCCCTGCCCCAACCCGTACAGTTCGCCTTGTGGCCCTTCCAGACTCGTTAGGTGGTCCAAGAATGACGGATCCTGACGCTGGCTGTGAGCTTGCACCACCCCCACTTACTCCCACTATAGGCCTACTGCCTGATTCTTCAAATCCAGAGGTGGGACGGACCCTTGCCTCTGAAGGAGCTCTACTCACCGCTGCACCCCCTTGACTGACCGGTGGGGCCACTCCCACCACATAAGCCAAGTCCCCTTCCTCGGATTCATTCTCCATTTCCAGGGGTGCTGATAATTCTGCCCGATCCCCAAGAGACTCTGTTGGTATCGGATTACCTTGAATACGGGATTTTAGGGACATCCGGTGCACCTGACGGACCTTACTGAGGTCATGTACTGGGGCCACCGTGTACACTGACCCACCATCTCGTGGAGCCCGAACTACCTGGTATACCGTCGAGCTCCATAGGTCCTGGATCTTATGCCGTCCCAAGAATCCATGCTCTCGCAGATAGACCAATTGGCCCTCAGACAGCGGCTTCTCCCTTACCCGTTGATCATACTTGGCCTTCCGATGTTGGGCTGCCACTTGCAGCCGGTCACGGGCACCCTCAAAGGCCACTTGGAGCCGGGCCTGATGCTCTTCCACCCAATGGTGCACTCCACCGGCCACTGGCTCCTGCACACGTCCAAGCAAAAAATCCACAGGGAGCCTAGCCTCCTGTCCAAACATTAAGTAATAAGGAGATTCTCCAGTGGCTTGGTGGGGAGTAGTGTTGTAACAAAACAACACCTGGGACAAACAGGAAGCCCAGTCCCTCTTTCTTCCGGTAGGCAGTGTCCGCAATAAATTATGTAATGTACGGTTGAACCGTTCGCACTGGCCGTTACCGGCTGGATGGTATGGAGTTGTGCGGGACTTACCCACCTGGTAAAGGCTACACAGCTGCTGAATGAGACGGGATTCAAAATTGCGGCCCTGATCGGAATGAATCCGCCCTGGGACCCCAAGCTTATAGAACCACTCTTCCACCAAGGCACGGGCCACAGTTTCCGCCCGCTGATCTCGAGTAGGGACTGCCACTGTAAACTTACTGAATACGTCCGTCATTACCAGGACGTTTTCTTGCCCCGAGTGAGAGGGCTCCAAGACCGTGAAATCAAGGGCCACTATCTCATTCGGGCGGGAGGCAAGTAGGTGTGCCATATAACTCCGAGCAACTGGTGCAGCCTCCTTAGCCTGCTGGCACCGCTCGCATTGCTGTACCCACTGGGCTACATCGGCCGACATCCCTGGCCAGTAGCACCGTTGTCGCACCAACTCCAGTGTGCGTTCAGTGCCTTGATGCCCATGGCACTGATGTAACTGGGTCAGTACCTCAGGCTGTAACACAGCAGGCAGCACAAGCTGCAGCACCTCGTCGCCGCCATCCGAACGACAAACCCTTCGATGTAACAGGCCCTCCTGTTCCTCCAAACGGTCCCACTGCCGAAGTAATACCAACACCAACTTAGGCAGCAATCGTCGCTCATTGGGCCCAGGGCCTCGCCCTTGGCGCCAATACTTAAGAGCTGCACCAATAATGGGATCTTCCTCCTGCAGCACCACTAGTTCTGGCCCAGATCGACTTGGCATGGCCTGCACTGCTCTTACAGTGGTGGGTCCCATCGGATCCACAACAGGCACACGCCTCAATAATTCAGGAACTACTGTTCCCAACTGACTACTCTCTTCCATGGGCTGTCCCCCAGAAGGCAAGCGCGATAATGCATCCGCATTCCGATTAGACCTACCTGACCGATACTGCACCTCAAAATCAAAGGCCGCTAGTTCGGCCGCCCACCGCTGTTCTGTGGCGCCCAATTTTGCAGTAGCCAGGTGACTGAGCGGATTATTGTCTGTGCGTACAATGCATCGATGTCCCAACAGGTATTCACGAAATTTTTCGGCCATGGCCCATTTTAAGGCCAAAAATTCGAGCCGCATGGAACTGTATGTGGCAGTATTACGCTCCGCTAGCCGAAGACCTCGGCTAGCGTAAGCCACTGGCCTCACCTTACCATCAACCTCTTGGGAAAGCACTGCACCTAATCCTACATGACTGGCATCAATCTCCAAGATAAATGGAAGCTTAAAGTCGGCATATGCAAGGACCGGTGCAGTAGTAAGCTTCTGCTTCAAGGTACGAAATGCTTGCTCACACTGTTCGGACCACAACGCTGCCAATTCCTGTCTCCGGCTGCTCATTTTCCCTCCACCTGCCTTGGTCACTAGCTGATGTAATGGAGCTGCTACCTGGGCAAATCCTTCTACAAACCGCCTATAGTAGCTAACAAAGCCAAGAAACGTCCGCAGCTCTGACACAGTTTTGGGACATGGCCACTGAGCCACAGCCTCAACCTTACCTGGGTCTGTCGCTACCCCCTGGGACGATATTACGTGTCCCAAGTACTGCACCTTTTCCCTAAAAAATGCACACTTTTCCAACTTGACCTTGAGGCCAGCGGCTCGTAAGCGACCCAGCACCATCCTCAATCTCTGCAGATGGTGTTGCACGGATGAGGAGTACACAATAATGTCGTCAAGATACAATAAGACAGACTGGTGTCGCTGGTCGCCAAAGAGCCGCTCCATCAAACGTTGGAAGGTGCCTGGAGCATTGCACAGGCCAAAGGGCATACGGTTCCATTCATATAGCCCGAAGGGGGTACAAAAAGCTGTTCTATGACGATCAGATTCAGCAACAGGGACTTGATTGTACCCGCTGGCCAGATCTAACGTGGTGAACCAGCGAGCCCCTGTTAAAGAATCTAATGTCTCTTCAATTCGAGGGAGCGGGAAGGAGTCCCTTCGAGTCTTTGCATTGAGCTGACGGTAGTCTACGCACATGCGTAGGCTACCGTCCTTCTTCTTGACCAAGACTAGTGGGGAAGCATATGGGCTGCAACTTTCTCGAATCACCTGCGTCTCTAAAAGCTGGCTAATATGAGTCTTAACTAACTCATACTCGGACGGAGGGATTCGTCTATAACGTTGTCGGACTGGAGTCTCATCCATTAAAGGAATTTCGTGAGACAAGAGGTCCGTGCAACCCAGGTCTCCCTCACCAGTGGAAAACACACTCTGGAATTCCTGAAGAAGAGCTCTTACCTGTACCTGCTCCTCGTCAGACAACCCTAGTAGTTCTACACTTTCAACGCGCTCTGCCCCTGATGCAACAATGCTATCGCAGGTTGCTATACAGTCGTTCACACCTGAAACCTCAGACAGCCCAACAGGTAGATCTACAAAATACACTTCCCGCAGCTTCCCAAGGATAGTTGTGGGATATAAAACAGCGTCGAGAACACCAACGTTAACGATGGGCACCAAAACCGTACCACCACGCACATACACTAGAGACGGGGAGGCCAACAAACCAACAGGCAACCCGGTCTCAAGGGGCTCAAATAATACGGTCTTACCACCAAAAACGGATGAACACGTTGCAGTGACAAATTTCAAAGTGCCGCCTGGAACACGACACACTCGGCGACCACGGACTTTTACGTTACCTCCGCCTATGAGAACGCCGTCTACCTTTTGACAGGTTTGAAAGGCTTGAGACAATTCCACCTCCTGCGTCACAAATGGTAACTCAAATAAGGTGGGTCCGTACTGCCCGAATAGCTCACGGTAGCAGCGATTAAGAACATTCATTCCCAGAATGCCAGGAGTGCTAGAGCTGCTGCCGGGAGGATCACGAACCACCAGTATTCCACACTCTGATACCATGCGACCACACAGTTCAATGTCTAATTCTATGTACCCAATATAAGGGATTTCCAGTCCATTGGCTGCTCTGAGCTGTAACCAGTGGCATGACTGCAAACGATCCTGGCCCCATGGTTCGAACCGTGACCTAAAACAGCTCTCTGTAATTGTCGACACCATGGAACCAGTATCGATCAAACAGGGTACTGAGACACCCCCAATCGTAACAACGAGGTGTGGGCATGAGGAGACTAAACGAGACACTGATACGCCCTTATGGAAAACACGGGAGCCATACATACCCCCAACCGGACTGTGGCTCTGTAGCCCGGTGGGAACTAGTTTCCCGGCTGATTAGGGAAACTGGGCCTAACTGGCCTTGTGTTGCTAGATGAAAAATCAGCACGAGGATGGACTGGAGTACCAGGAGAACGAGGTTGCCAATTACACTCCCGTGCGAAATGACCGGGCTGCTGACACCGTCGGCAAATCACAGAAGCGGAACGGGGCGAACGACCACCAAACTGGGGACTTTGGCTACTGGCAAACATTTGAGTAAGCTGGTCAAGTTGCTTTTGCTGCTGATTCAGCATTTCCCGCAATTCACCCAATTCCGACAAACGCTCCCCACGCCTAGGACTCAACCCAGTATTGCCTTGAACCCCACATTGAATCCCATGCACGAGAGGAACAGATTGACTTCGCCCCCTTGCACTGCCTGGCATTCCCTCTCGTTCCCAGCGGATAGCTTCCCCTCGCACCTCCAACAGTGTTGCAGCAGGCTGACGCCGAACTAATTGCTTCAGCTCCCTACGTAACGCATTGTCTAATACGCATTCAATAAATTGGTCCCTTACAATTACATCTGCATTTGAAATGACATGCGGTGACTGTTGTTTAAGTCTATCAAAGAGACCCAACAGTGCCAGGGAGAACTCTTGTAATGTTTCCCCCTCCAATTGTCGCCGCGAGTAAAAAACCTCTTGAAGTGCAACGTAGGATTCTGCACACCCATATAGCTCACGCAGTGCTGAAATAATTTTTTCAGGGTCATCTTTATCCATACTAGGTCTATATTTAATTTCGTCTCGAGCCTCTCCTTCAAGATGATCGAACAAAAAGAACGCCCTTTCAGCAATTGTCATGTTCCGCATACGCATACACGCCTCAGCTTCTTCGACCCATCCCTCAATGCCTATACCGGACCTACCATTGAATTTTGGACAACGCCGTTCTCGGGGAATAAACACGAAACGTTCAACGGTACCAACATTGGATTCAGCAAAACTAGGCGTTGCTGGCCGTGACGCACTACTAGAGCCTGCACCAGGATCAGGCAGCTCAACCGGCACCCGTTCCTGTCGCAGTCGCTCATTATCAGCCTTCAACTGGGCCACAAGATCTCTCATTTCCTGTAATTCAGCCTCCATAGCCAAATACTATAAGGGGTACTTACCGGGCGAAACTCTACTGTATTGTCACAACTAAACAAGAAAAATACACAAAGAGAAAAGAAACAATATCACAATGTCTGAATCTGTACAACAGCCACAACACCCTGCCGACTATACGCCAAGTGTGGCAGCTTGCGATCAGGAGTTTACTACAAGGCCAGTTATGGCACTAAACCGACTACGCCACCCCGGAAATTGGCCGGGGACCCACAGATAATTTGCAAAGACACAGATTCGTAGTGGCTGAGTCAGGTATCAGACAAGGATAATCGCTTCACAGATTTTATTCTTCAATACATACAATAAAATGCAACTGGTATCTTTTAATATGCAAACAGCAAACGGAACGCATCAATCATAAAACACGTTACACAGACAGACACACACACACACACACACAAACACTACCACTTCAGAACTGGGGGATTCATCTTGCCTGTCCAATAAACACAGCAACTACTCGTGCTCTCACCACACAACACCAAATCACCCGCTGTGAACACTGCAGACCGATAGCCGAACCACCACCACACACAGAGGACTCTGGCTAATACTGGAATCCCAATTCTGAGTAGAAGAGAAAGCAGTATGAGATACAACCAAACAAATACACATTCCACGTAATGGTCTGTCAATTAAACACTCATCACATGTTGCCAGAAGGAATCAGTTTGTCACAATATTCACTGGCTGACACTGGTGAACTCTTGTCAGCACAACACAATACTCAAAACACATTTACAAGCAACATCCACAGTGACATAATCTTCACAATGAAACACAGTAGTAGCGACAAAACTAGTAGCTTCTCGCCACTGTACTCAGGTCTGAATGTCAATTATATTAAAGACTAAATTTAGAAGCGTCACCAAAGGCTGTGAACGCACTATCGATCCGGTCGTCAAGGAGACCCTCGTTCGCTAAAAATGAGACAATCAAACAATTAGAATAAATATACAGTACAGATTGGCAACAAATGCGTCGTCACGGTCGTCAAGGAGACCCTCGTGCGCTGGAATGAGATCGTCAAACAATTAGAATAAATATACAGTACAGATCGGCAACAAATGCGTCGTTATGGTTGTCAAAGAGACCCTCGTTCGCTGGAATGAGATCGTCCAAAAGTTAGAATAAATATACAGTACAGATCGGCAACAAATGCGTCGTTACGGTCGTCAAGGAGACCCTCGTTCGCTGAAATGAGATCGTCCGGTAGTTAGAGTGAAAGGTACAGATCGACGCGGTCGATGCCTCGTTCCAATAAAAGGCAGAGGAATGGTCGAAGACAGCTTGCAGAGGAGAATACAACTCAGTTCGGAAGCGCTCCAGTTCGAATGACTACCAGATGCAGGTAATCCTCACAGGACCATCAAATGGGTCGCATAAAGCCTAACAGCGCCCACAAAGCCTGCTGCAACACCTCCTGGCCCCCGTGTCACTGTAAAAATATAATACACATTTCAATTTAAGAAATCACCGTCTCGTGAACCTAACGTTAAAATAAGCTTAACATACCTGCGTATTGTAACTCGCCCCGGCCAGTGCACTTGATGGCGTGCCAATTATGGCCTCACATTAATAAATACTAGTTCGACGGGTCTAAAGTACTCCTCAGCCACACACTGTAAATCACATGAGTGTCAAATTACCCTTCCACACCAAACATTCATAATGAGACTTGCCACCAGTAGCTCTTACCTCCTGGACATAAACACGGCGCACAAGAAATGACGTCACTCCCAGGACCCAGAAAGACGCGCTTAATGATGTCAACCTCATCTCCTTTTATGTCCCTTGAACGTGCCGTATCCGCCCCTAATCACTATAAGGATTGATCGCATCACCACACTTATATTCCCATTTATTATCAATATTTTCAGTTTTACAAAACTGTAGCCATTGCACTAACACTAACAGTTTTTACAGTAACAGACAGTGGACACTTTCTTTACAGAATCAACTCAACTAACTGAGTGTCACAATCATACAGTGTTGGAGTTTATTGATCAGAATCAGACACAATGGCAAATTATTATCATTATATCTGGTCTGATGAACGGACTTCTGGTCATTGTGCTGATCGGTGAGTGATTTCCAGCCATTTGTAATAATATTAACATAATGTTTTTTTTTTTCAGATGAAGAAAATAATTGAAGAAAATATAATACAACCTTTTGTAAATATTAAATCTAAATTAATTGTTTCATATTTAGGACTGGTAAAGGTTTTTGTTGTTGGAAACAGAAGGTCAACAGAAGAATCACAAATCAACACTGATCTACAGCAGACGCGAGTTATAGAAGAGCATGACTTACAGGTAAAAATTTGACGTCTTAACTATTTATTTTCTGTCTTGAAATTAGCATTCCTGCTAGCTTCCTTAACATTAATTTTAGTTCATTTTGGTTTAATTGTAGCTGAATTTGCTAATATTGTTCTTTCAGTACGCCACAATGGATTTTTCCAAACTGCGTAGAAATATTCGGCCCAGCCAAATCAACAGCACATATGCAGCTCTAAACCTGCCGAAGTCATGAACACACGAGTATGACTGATCTTATACTTATTTTGTTCACTTTTTCTTAATGTTTCATTCAAATTCTAACCACAGACTGTTTGGCAGCTTAACACACATGACAATAACCAGCCAAACATTATTACATTCTATAGATCAGGGGTTTTAAAACTGGGGTCTGCGGGAAAGTTCAATAGTAAAAGAAAAATAGTATATATATATATATTTTTTTTATTGATTCCATTTGATATTATTACACCAGTTATTTTAAGTTTTTTATTGAATTGACAGCAATATTTTGTTTTATTTCTCTTTAGATGTATACATCTAACAGCAGGTAGACAAACACAGTGTCTCCTTAACAGAATGTAAATCATTTTCCTGACAATATTTTACTTGTATTTTATTTATTTATTTATTTTTTTAAATGCGGTATGAATGTTTGAATGTTTTATACATGAAAATATAACCACTAAGGAATCAGGGTCCGTGGTATCAAAAAGATAAAACCCCTGATTTAAAACCCCTGTTTTTTTTTTTTTTTTTTGTGTATTTTATGTAAATTTATGTGTTTAAAAACTTTACTCACTTCTTAAGTGTTTGCCTTGCAATAAATGTATCTTCTAGACAATATTGGTTGAAACTTCTGTGAGCAATTGTTGACATAATTTATTCTTCGAAAATACTTTAGTCTCTAAACTGTCGTGACACAAAAGAAATATCTTAGAATTGAAAGATGGTGCACATATTTTTTTGAAATCTGATTGGTTGAGGTTTCAATGCTTTGGACAGAGAAGAGTAATATCTGAAAGATTTCCTTTTTTGTTAGGGTATAGAGTACTGTTTTTTCTTTTTCTTTTTTGTGAATATGCTGTATAAATGCATGTACAAATTAATATGTATAAAAAATAAATAACCACAGGTTGATAAAGTATGTTATTTTTAGTTAACAAACTGAAGTTTTGTTGCTTGCCAACATACTTGTCTCTAGCTCAGCACTTTTTGTTGTTGCCGCCTTTGTCTTGTTGTGTGTGTGTGTGTGTGTGTGTGTGTGTGTGTGTGTGTGTGTGTGTGTGTGTGTGTGTGTGTGTGTGTGTGTGTGTGTGTGTGTGTGTGTGTGTCAAGAGTCTGAAGTAAATGAATGGCAGAAATATTTTCTATAGTTGGAAAAACATTGTCCTTTTATTTTGGATGTACTCCATTATAATAGAGACTCCCTTTAATGCCTTACATTCTTAGACATACATAAAATGTACACTATTTTAAAATATATAAAAATAGTGTATATCATGCAAACATCAAATTACTTCATTGAAAAAAAGTGGTAAAATCAATTTCAGAGTCATAATAAATAGTCAAAATTGATGAATTAGATTATGACCGTGTTGTCAGATTCTTTTAAAATACATAATAAAAAAAGCTAACAAGGTCTTACAACGTCATATATACACACTCACTCAGACATAAAAAAAGTTTAAGTATATGTATATGTGTATATATATATATATATATATATATATATATATATATATATATATATATATATATATATATATATATACATTTTAAATATAGTGTGTGATGCATGCCAGGCGCAGTGCGGTTAACTCAACTGAAGTGCTCGACCAAAACCATAAACGTTCCACTGGCTTTGGCACAGCCAATGATAAACAGGGTCTCTCACCTTTGTCTAGAGTATGGTTTAACCTTAAAACGAGAGCAGAGTTTTTTCAATACTATTATACATTTAGGTTGTCTCAGTTCTCACAGTTGTCTAAACCTCAAATGGAAACAGAGCAGCAGTTTGCATTGCATTGTTTTCTACCTAGCATTGCCGAGAGTAAAGCATGTAATACACTTTCAACAATTGATACATACAGGACTTTGACCAATTAAATAAATATTTTTAAATAATAGTAAATTATGGTAAGTAGGCCTACAACATATATATTTTTCCACACTTTATTGAGTGTTGTGTTTGTACTATGTTTATAATTGTCATGTCTCATTAAAAATAGCGACCCCAAGTGTTCAACAATTAATTTCACCGTACTACAGAGCCTTATTGGTTTCGTAAAGCCACATAGCTTTGTTGCTACTATCCCAACTTCCTTGATTCTTTATTTAATTTATTAATTTATCTCACCTTTCCCCGTTGACTCTTGTAGCCTATAGGGTGACCAGAAGATGTCCGATTCGTGAATTAATAATTTGAGTCAGTTCATTTCACTGAATAGGATCAAACCCGTTGATAAAACCAGTGTGAATGGCCCTGTTTACACCTGGCATTAAGATGCGTTTAGATCTAGCACTTTCTGCTGCAAATTAGCTAAGTCCAGACTCCTTGTTATTATTTTATTACTAATCTCTGGAAATGTTCAGCCTAATCTGGGCCCTGATAGCCTTAAACTATATGTGATACACCAGAAGATTTTAAATCAAGGTCTGGCCTGGGTATTATTCACCTCAATGTTCAGAGTTTAATGTCTAAACTTGATATGGTTAATTTATGTGTCGAGTCAACTGATCCTGACATTGTAGTTTTATCTGAAACCTGGCTGACTAAATCTGAATGATAGAAATGATAGGAATGTTAGAAATCAGGAATGATCAGAGAACATTGTGTCAAACCGAACTTGGGTCTCCATCTGCAGCCGACAAAGTTTAAATCCCGTCTGGCTAGAGCGATTCCCATAATGTGTACTCATTAGGTCAGTATGCGAAGAGTAGACGGTCTTTTGTGGCTGACGGTCTTTTGTAAAATCACAGAGCGGGGTCAGCGCATGCTGAGGTGCACAGTGAGCAAAAGTCGGCAACTTTTCTGCAGAGTTAATATCTACAGACCTCCAAACTTTGTGTGGCCTTCAGTTTAGTTAAGAACAGTGCGTAGAGCTTCATGGAATGGGTTTTCATGGCTGAGCAGCTTCATCCAAGCAAAGTGTGCAATGCAAAGTGTGGGATGCAGTGGTGTAAAGCTGGACTCTAGAGCAGTGGAGACGTGTTCTCAGGAGTGACGAATCACGCTTCTCTGTGTGGCAAACCCATGAATGAGTCTGGGTTTGGCGGTTTCCAGGAGAACAGGACTTGTCTGACTGCATTGTGCCAAGTGTAAAGTTTGGTGGAGGGGGGATTATGGTGTGGGGTTGTTTTTCAGGGGTTGGGCTTGGCCCCTTAGTTCCAGTGAAATGAGCTCTTAATGCTTCAGCATACAAAGACATTTTGGACAATTTTAAGCTCCCAAGTATAAGAAATGATTACAGGCTACATGCTATAGTGTGGTTAAACTCAACTGAAGTGCTGAACCAAAAACAGAAACATGTTACACTAGTTGGTCACTTGGACATTTGACCACCGAACACAATCTCTCACCTTTGTCTAAAGTGGAGGTTTAACCTTAAACCGCATACCAATGCTTTTATTTATGTCAGTTTCTCATTGTTTTCTTAACCTCAAATGGAAACAACAGCATGCATGTCTGCTGGGGTTTAAACACTTTACGGGATGATGCTCCTTCTTTGTGTTTCTAGATCTGCACTTTTAATATCAGAGCATTCGATTATGCTGTGAAACATGAAAAGCACTTTCACACTAGAAGTTTATATTTCTGGGAATGTTCAACAATGACTAAGAGGGTCTTGAGTGGTGTAGTGTGGTGGGATGTGACACAGTGGTTGACAAAATGAGAGCGGGTGGTTATATTCTCACATCAAAAGAGCTTTGTTGGTTTATAGCATCCCACCCCGTTCTCCATAATTTAATCACTGTTAACACCTGCTATAAACGTACTCGGTTACTAACGTAACCTCGGTTCTCTCTAGAGAGGGAACGAGTACTGCGTAATAGCTTACGCTAGGGGAAAAACTCTTTTCCGCGAGATATTGAAGCCAAAAATTATCCTTAATTTTTTATTAATGTAAAACGCTTTGCAGCAGCAAGCAAACATAGGCGAAACAGCTCGCGCGCCTATTGGTTGCTCTGCAGCAAATGCAGCAGCCTATCGAGAGAGACTCTGCGTGACGTAATGACCAATGGGGGCAATTCGCGCCCATATCGTCACGTCCCGCCAGAAGGGGCGTGGTCTCGCCCTATAAATATGCTCGTTAGGCTGATACAAGCTGGTTTTTATCGCTGAAGCGAACCAGAGCGTATTCCACGCACGGCAAGATACGCAGTACTCGTTCCCTCTCTAGAGAGAACCGAGGTTACGTTAGTAACCGAGTACGTTCTCTTACGAGAGTATCTCTCGTACTGCGTAATAGCTTACGCTAGGGGAACACAATGCAACACGCCGTGCGTACAGGGATCCAACACCAAAGTCCCAGGGGCCGAAGCCCAGGGCTCATGTAGTGCATAATCACCATAAACTCACATAGAGTAGAGGAAGAGAGGCTGGAAGCGTCATTCCCTATAAAAAAGCACCCAGCGGGGCTATTATATGACAATCAAACGCGCAGCCAGGGTGAAAGCATTCAGCCTGATCTGGGTGGCCATACGTGAGTCAATACTCATGGGGCTGCAGTAAACTCAGCATCTGGGCCGCACAGCGGGGCAGATAGCACTGAATTTAGACCGCCAAAAGCTTAGCTTGTAAGGCGGGTACCTCCAGGTTATAGTATTTTATAAATGTAGACGGCGAGGCCCAGCCCGCGGCCGTACAGATATCTTGCAGGGAAACCCCGCTAGACCATGCCCACGAAGAGGCCACGCCTCTCGTGGAGTGCGCCCTGACACCCAAGGGGCACTGTAAGCCCTTCGCAGAGTAAGCGAGCGCAATGGCATCCACTATCCATCTGGATAGGCTCTGTTTTGAGGCGGCGAGTCCCTTGGAACGCCCGCCGAACAAAACAAAAAGCTGCTTCGTCTGTCTGAAAACAGACGAGCGTGACACATAAGCTCTTAATGCCCTGACGGGGCAAAGGAGACTTGCATCCTCCTCCTCACTGAGAACCGGAAGGGCAGACAGGGAAATTACCTGGGCCCTGAACGGCGTATTGAGGGATTTCGGGACATACCCGTGCTTTGGTTTGAGAATGACCTTCGAGTCATTAGGCCCAAACTCCATACACGACGCGCTCACTGAAAGCGCCTGTAAGTCCCCTATGCGCTTCACTGAAGCGAGAGCCATGAGAAACACTGTCTTGAACAACAGGTGTTTCATGTCCACCAGCTGGATTGGCTCGAACGGGGCGCCTTTCATGGCCTCCAGGACCGTGGAAAGGTCCCACGTCGGGACTGAAGGGGGCCTTGGAGGGTTCAGCCTCCGAGCTCCCCTAAGGAAACGCACGACTAAGTCGTTTTTCCCCAGCGACTGGCCAGACACCGGTTTTGCAAACGTTGCTATGGCCGCCACATATACTTTGAGCGTGGATGGGGTCCTGCCCTTATCCAGTAGCTCTTGAAGGAAGGAAAGCACTTCCGAAACCCCGCACTCCACAGTTGAAAGGCTCTGGGCCTGACACCATGCAGAGAAAACAGACCATTTCGAGGAGTAGAGCCGCCTGGTAGACGGAGCTCTAGCCTGCGCGATCGTGTTTAACACTCCCTCTGGGAGGCTAGCGGGTACCCGTTGATGGCCCATGCGTGCAGGGACCATAACTCCGGGCGAGGGTGCCAAATCGAGCCCTCCGCCTGAGAGAGGAGGTCTCTCCTCAATGGTACAGGCCATGGGGCAGTGCTGGCCAGCTGCATCAGGGCAGGGAACCACGTCTGGTTCGTCCAGAGCGGGGCTACAAGCAGCACTGGGCATCCGTTCTCCCTGATTCGTTCCAACACCTGAGGCAGGAGCGAGACAGGAGGAAAAGCATATAGGGGGCAGCGGGGCCAAACATGAGCCAGCGCGTCCTTGCTTTTCGAGAAAAACTCTGGGCAATGAGCGTTTTCGTGGGACGCGAATAGGTCCACCTGAGCTCTGCCGAACGTTTTCCACAGCAGCTGGACCGTCTGCGGGTGCAGCGACCATTCCCCTGCTGGAACATTGTTCCTGGACAGTCTGTCTGGTCCCACATTCAGGTGACCAGGCACGTGCGCTGCTCTCAGTGAGAGCAGGTTGTGCTGAGCCCAAACCAGGAGGCGTTCCGTCAACCTGTAAAGGTTTCGTGACCTGACGCCACCCTGGCGATTTATGTATGCCACCACCGACATGTTGTCCGACCGGACCAAGACGTGGTGGCCTGTTATCTGGGGACAAAAACGCCGTAGCGCTTTGTCGACTGCTATCATCTCCAAGCAGTTTATGTGAAGGAGCTTTTCCCGTTCTGACCACAGGCCAGCTAGCGGTCTGCCCTCGAGCAGCGCTCCCCACCCCGAGGTGGAGGCGTCCGTAGACACCACCTTTACACTCGAAGCGGTCCCCAGGCTCACAGCTGACTGATACCAGTCGGTTTTTCTCCAAGGTTCCAGAGCTGACACACACTGAAGGTCGACCCTGAGGCGAAACAGACCCGCTGTCCATGCCCTGGGTGGAACCCGCGCTTTCAGCCACATCTGCAGTGGGCGCATGCGGAGCAGGCCCAACTGGAGTACAGAGGCTGCTGAGGCCATCAGCCCCAGCATTTTCTGAAACCTTTTGAGCGGGACTATCGCGCCGTGGCGGAAGGATTTCACGCCGCGCTGAATATTTAGTACGCGCTCTGGTGACAGGCGTGCTGTCATGGACAGCGAGTCCAACACGGTTCCCAGAAAGGAAATTTTCTGACTGGGAGACAGTGAGCTCTTCGCCCAATTGACTGTGAGGCCCAGCTTCTCGAGGTGCTCGAGTAATGCGGCCCTGTGTTCTATGAGCTCCGATCGCGATCGAGCTAGAATCAGCCAATCGTCCAAGTAGTTCAGGACTCGCATGCCCTGAAGTCTCAGGGGTGCGAGCGCCGCGTCCATGCACTTCGTAAATGTACGAGGTGCTAGGGACAGGCCGAACGGCAGGACTGTGTATTGATATGCCTGGCCCTCGAAGGCAAATCTCAAGAATCGCCTGTGATGGGACGCTATTTGTATTTGGAAATAGGCGTCTTTCAGATCTATCGACACAAACCAGTCCCCGTAGCGCACCTGCGCGAGGATTTTACTGGTCGTAAGCATTCTGAACTGGCGTTTCACAAGCACTCTGTTCAGCTGTCGCAGATCTAAAATGGGTCTGAGACCCCCATCCTTTTTCGGTACCAGAAAATATCTGCTGTATAGGCCCCCTTCTATAGCCCCTTTGCTCAGTAGTTTCGCTATTTCGGCACGAAGTAGATGAGATACTTCGTTTTTCACCGTAGTTTCGACGCGCGCCGTATAACGGCGCGGGCGTCGTGCGAATTGTAGCGAGTAGCCTCTCTTTATAGTGTTCAGCACCCATTCTGATACCCCGGGAAGCTTTGACCACGCATCTGCGTGAATAGCTAGAGGCAGAATGAAATCCGGGCTCTGGCCGCGACAAAACGGCAGCTCGAGAGCCCGTGCATACTGGGAACACAACACCGTGTTTACAGCGTTCGAGGCGGGGGGCGCGCTGATCACAGCGGGCGACCTGGCCGCGCTCAGCTTCTTTATGGCAGATTGTGCAGAAAAAGCGAGCGGGGAAGATCCCGTGGGAATCGGCGTGTCTGTGAGAAAATGTGGGCGCGGGGCTGCGGGCACATTTAATACACTGAAAACACTGTCGTTCATGGCCGACTGAATGTGTGTTGGTTTCGTTTTTACAGAAACCATGGGACACGCAGCATGTAGTGTGAGCGGGCATGGTGACATGGGCGCTTGCACTACATTGTTTGCACAATCGACCGGAGTCGATTTTATTTGTGCTAGCCCTGCACCGTGGCGGGCTTTGTTTGTGTGTGGGAATGGGCACTGGGTGGGCATTCTTACAACACTCATAACACCTTCGGCCGTGGCCGGAACACCAGAAAATGCATTCTTTATTGGATTTATCTGGGTAGCCGTAAGAACGGCTTTTGTGCGCAGGCAAACGGGCTGTGACACCGGCTGACTCTCTGCGAAATACACTGGGACAGTCGCGATGTTTGGAACTGACCGAGCGAGAAGTTTCAGTGAAAATCCGGCCGCAGCGGGATTTGAACACCGTCGTTTTCCTAGAATGGCTAGGAAGATTTTGAGGCCTCGGGTTTGATCTCAATCCTCGGCCGGGGCCCGCGCTGAGGGGGGCGGCGTCCAGCAGAGCGAGAGCGCGGTCTTTGGTCTCGGGCGTGGCGGCGCTGTGAAGCGGCGGCGGCGGGCGTTGCAGGCTGCGGCTGAGAGCTGCGAGCAGGCGGCGGTTTAGAGCGACCTGCAGCGGAGCTCGAGCGCTTCGGAAGGAAGTGCTTCATGGCCTGCAAAGTTTTTTGTACCTCCATGAATCTGTCCGCGAAGTCTGTGACGGCAGATCCGAAAAGGCCCGCTTGGGAAATGGGCGCGTCGAGGAACACAGAGCGCTCGGCTTCCGTCATCTCAGACAGCGTCAACCATAAGTGTCTCTCAGCCACGGTGAGAGAGGCCATGTTTCGTCCTATGGCCTGTGCAGCGGCTTTAGTAGCGCGAAGAGCGAGGTCTGTAGCGCTTCTCAGGTCCGCCACGCAGATCGCTCCGGGTCCTTCCTCGTCCAGTTTAAGGAGAAGGTCGGCCTGGAAAATCTGCAGGATAGCCATAGTGTGCAGCGCTGAAACTGCTTGCCCGGCGGCGGTGTAAGCGCGACCGTGCATGGATGACGTCACTCGGCAGGCTTTAGAAGGAAGCGTCGTGTGCGCGCGCCGTCCAGCGGAGGGCGGGCAGAGATGAGACGCTACAGCTGGTTCCACAGGAGGAACAGAAAGGTATCCTCTTTCCTTCGCGCCATCCACAGAGGAGAAGGCAGCAGAAGCAGAGGTACGCAGCCTGGCGGAGAAGGGTTCCACGATTTCGTCACTTCCTCGTGAAGTTCCGGGAGGAAGGGCGCGGGCCGCGATTTCGTCGGAGCCTCGTCATTTCCGAGAAAGCGTCCGTCCATTCTGTTGCACGGCGGCTGCGCGGGCGCCTCCCAATCGAGGCCGATGCTTTCAACGGCCTGAGAGAGCAGACGCATCAGCTCAGTCTCAATGCCGGCTCTCTTACCAGTGGTCTGGCGGGAAACGCTAGCGGAGGGGAGATCCACAGAGCTCGCCCAATCCTCACTATCGGACGCCAGAAGAGAACACGCCTCGGAGGGTTCGTCAAGCTCGTGGAAGGACGTGGCGGCAGGCGGCGGCCGTTGTCCGTCAGTGAGCGACTCGAGCGAAGCCGGCGAAGCTGGCGGGCGAACCGGCGAGCTTTGGCGGGCTGGAGAAAGCTCGGGAGCGCGCTGGGCGCGGCGCTTCTTGCGGCGCGGCACCACGGCGGGCTGCGGTGAAGGCTCGGAGAATGATGCCAGGCGCGTCCTCAGAGTCACCATGGACAAAAGCTCGCAATGAGGGCATCCGCCGTCAGCGAGCGCGATAGCCGCGTGATCCTCACCCAGGCAGGAAACACAGATGACGTGTCGGTCTCCATCGCTGAGCGGGGCGCGGCACGAGCCACAGGAAGGCATCTTTAAAAAGACGCTGCTCTTTTGAGAGAGAAGTGTAAGTCGCGTCAAGTAAGCGAACAAACACTTCTCAACAGAGAAATACACGGAGTGTGAAAGGATATATAACGCCGGAAAGCGCAGCAGGTACGGCAGTTGAAGGCGGCGAGGCCAGCGACTCCAGAGCTCGTCCCGCTGAAAAGCTTGCTTCAACGGCGCGGCTTCTCACTCCGGATCCAGCGATGCGTGTGCTTCGCTGAAGAGGTAAAAATCAGCTTGTATCAGCCTAACGAGCATATTTATAGGGCGAGACCACGCCCCTTCTGGCGGGACGTGACAATATGGGCGCGAATTGCCCCCATTGGTCATTACGTCACGCAGAGTCTCTCTCGATAGGCTGCTGCATTTGCTGCAGAGCAACCAATAGGCGCGCGAGCTGTTTCGCCTATGTTTGGTTGCTGCTGCAAAGCGTTTTACATTAATAAAAAATTAAGGATAATTTTTGGCTTCAATATCTCGCGGAAAAGAGTTTTTCCCCTAGCGTAAGCTATTACGCAGTACGAGAGATACTCTCGTAAGAGAACCTCAGTTACATAAGTAGATGTATGTGATACAATCACAGAGTAACAGAATAATAACAAAATCCCCTTTGCATTTCTTTGAGTTTCTCTTTGTCTGTCGTCTATGCTTATTTAGAAAACTTCTGCCATCAATCCAAATGATTAAAATTCTGATAATTTCAATAACAAAAACAAAACCCTGTCAGGATAATGCACATCTACAAACTGTCACTTTAAAAATGCATTCGCACATGTAAAACTATTTGAAATACCTTTTAAAATAAAAATTATTATTATTATTAATAATTACTTGGCCTATGTTGATGCACATAAAAACATTTTGCATTGGTCTCTGTACAGTGGTGATACGCCACTCTGAATTATTATAAATGGCCTACAGAGGGCAGCAGAAAAAAGACCAGCAAATGTCTAAAATATAATGTAAATTGTTATTACTGATGAAATGTACAGTTGACCACAGCAGCGTTGTTAACTGTGTTATTGATTGTGCATAGTGTATTTTTACAAAATAAATTGGATTTTCAGTTGATATTTTTCAAATTATGTTAAAAATAACTAGCCTTTTTAAATATATTTTTATATTTTATATTATCATAAACATGCTTTATATAAGTTATGCCTCATCTAATTGATACATTAGATGTAGAACCACAAAGATTCTTAATTATTTAAACTATAAATTTGTTTAAACAAATGCACACTTTCATATACTGTATATTTTTTTTCTGATCAAACATACAGTCTGGAACAACATCAACAATAACTAAATGGATGATTTAGGAAAATTAGTAGATTATCGTAAATCAGTGATTAATCAGAAAATTAGCAAATTATACCAATTAGTGACAGATTGCCTATTGACAACTTGTCTGATCTTCTGACATTTTATAGAATCATAATTTAAGCAAATTTGTATGCTGAAGCTTGAATCTTTCTCAGAATGAACAACTTTACCTACCAGAGAAGAGCATTAAGTTAATGTAATGACATGTGACACTGGTTAAAATTTGAGCTGGACTTACTGATCAATACAATAGTCTATATGGTTACATATTTACAGTATACATATAGTCATAATGTATAGGCTATATCCATAAATATTTGAACACTCTAGATTGTTGAAAGATTTGCAAACATATACCACATAAAATGATAAAACTAAAATACAGACACTAGGGGTCCCTATACTAAACTCCATGACTAACTGAACTGCGTTACGAGTTTGAGTAAAGTGCGATTCACCCCCTTGCAACTTTCCAACGACCAAGAAGCATGGCCTTGGGTCTCATTCGCCTCTTGGAAACGTATTATTACAATGGTAAGATCTTACCTCAGCTGAGCATATCCTTTTCAATGAATCTCAAAACAGCTCAGCTTTACTGAGCATATCTGGTTGTTAACATTAGGAAGCATTCTTATTCTCTAGTGAGAAAGGAACACTACGGAGACCACATCCTACCCGAAGGGGGAGTTAAACATGTGGAAATACATCTTATGGATTTACCAAGAGGTAGTACTACATTGGACAATCTCTGTGGTAAGCATACCAACTAGGTAAGAGACTGTCCTACACAGAGACTGGTGACAGGAAAGACACAGGGTTCACACTTGGGAAACTGAACAGTGGAAGTATACACATACACGTACATTCGTACGAATTAGCCACCTTTTAATCACTCGCATACGAATTCGTACGAACTGGTCGTGAGATAGCGTTGGTAATTCTGTTCATCAGTAAAACAGCACAACATTGCATGGTTTTTAGAGATACAGAAACCGTGATCATTTAAAATAAAGAAGAACCATTTAGTCAGCTTGAGTTGTTTAATGAATTCAATCAGTCAGAAAAAAAAATGTTTTAGGCTTAAATTTAAGAGAGAGATGCATAATATTGTACACCTAATAATTTTTTTTTTTATTAATGTCAATTATAAAACATGTTTATTATAAAACATGACTGAATTAAAATTAGGCTAATGGCTTCTTTGTTCAACCAGAATCACAAGAAAGACCATGATAGTCGACCAGATCCAAAACCAGACCAGCACAAACCATCAACAAAAAAAAAAAGGAAATTCATGGTGATTTAGTGATGTGATGTGATGTGAGGAAAAAAGAATTGAATAATGATCATTAACTTACATGAGATTGAAGCATCCTTTCGTAAACGTCTCTGGGAAACATTGTGTTCTGGATCCCGATCCTCAAGTGAATAATTTCTCTGAATTATGTTTTATATATTCCTGCCGTCTTTGAATCTTACACTGTAATGTCATGACTTCAGTTCATTATCACTGAAAGAGCGCTGGAAGAATGCAGGGCAGGAACGTAGAGTTTCCAGTGACACCCACATTCATGAGCTGCAGAGAAATTTGCCTTTCAGATTGTGCTTGTTTATTAACAGCGTCAGTAAATGCAGCTGATACTCTTCAAGCTCTTGAAAAAAACAGCTCTTCCGGAAAGGAAGAAATAAATCAATCCAAACTTTGACGTTTTTTCTATTGTGTCTTGCACATTTGCTGTGATTCAGTCTTGACTTTAGTTTACTGTCACTAAAAGAGCATGATAAGAATGCAGAATGTCCAGTAACACCCTTATTTGTGTACAGAAACCAAAAGAGCAAGAACTTCAAATAGAAGGGCAAAACATGCAGCATGAATTTCCTTCTCATGTGTTTGCCTGTGTCCTTGGTTGTTTATTAGTTTATTGAACAGTCACCTGCGGCTTATTTTACCCCTATTATCTATGATAGATATGTTTCCATTTGGTTGAGTTCTGTTCTCTTCATGTTCTTGGTTTGGTTGGTTTGTGTTTGGTTTTCCTGCATTCTCCTTGTGTTTCCTGGATGTTAAAACAAGATAGAGCAGAGGAGAAATGCAAAGAAGAGAATTTTTTGCATAAGTGATAAATTCGAACTGATTTCATTTGTCTATTTTCATTTGGACACTCACTAAGATGACTTTTTTCAAACCTTTAACCTTTAAACTTCAGACAAAATGATTGCAGTGTATGTACTGTGTTTTTTTTTCTCCATAAAACCAGGAAGAGGATTTGCATTTGAACCAACGGTTCCATTGGGAATTTCCTGTTGATTTCTTTTTTTTTTTTTAATAAAATAAGGTGGTCAACATTACATAAAGAGACTTTCACTTTTTGTTCTACGTCATAAAATACACAAGCACATGCCTGATGTGAATTTTCACATTGATGTGTTTTTTACGTGAGTCACACTTAATTTGTTTGAAAACTGCTGTAATTCTTCAATAGTAATTTATATCAAATGTGATATAAAAGGTGCATAAAAGTCTTAAAGACTGTATATAGATATTTATTAAACAAGGTTAAACTGGTGTCGGAAAACATGTAAATGAACAATCTGCTAGAGTCGTGCACATGATGCAAATGTGTTAAAGGTTAAAGACAAAGACTCCATCTACTCATTTGTGGAGTGTGTTTAGTGTAGTTGTGTTCTTCCGACATCAGTCAGATCTCAACCATGAGCAACATGTTTATCTGTTTTATCTTGTGTATGTACACAGAAAGAAAGAAAGTAATTAAATGATGTGATGTCAGGGTTAATGAATAGGGGAACAATGAAGTTTTAATTTTGACATAAAAATTAAAAATACATAAAGAATACAAAATAAATATAATTTTGGCTAACACAACATGATGAAAGAACAGAAAAAAACTTCCGGCAGGAACATACTGACAGACATATTGTCCTTTAGCAAACAATGCACGGAGGATCGTGCAACTCCCCATCAGTCCCGGGCAACGTAAAGGACAGTCTGGAAAGTGGCCAGGATTTCAGCATCAGTAAGAGGATGTAACGCCAAGAAATCCTGACATCGGGTTAGAAAGACCAAGGAGTAGGACCTTTCCTTCAGGATCCAGACTGTCCTTTATGTTACTGCCTGGGACTGATGAGGAGTTGCACGATCCTCCGTAACAATGTGGGATGAGTTTGAATCCGCTTTCCTCTATGCTTTCCTCTCAGAGAATTATGAAGACAAACTGGCTGAAAGGGTTCGGACAAGAACACAGGGTGAAAGGGAGAGCATAAGAGACTTTGCATTTACATACACAGCATAATCTGCAGAAGGTGGAAGCCCACCTTGACGGACAGTAAATTTGTGAAAATGATTCTAAAAAACATCAACCCATACCTTGCGAGCGAACTATGCAATCAGGTGAACACAGTAAACAAACTGTTGAAATTAGGCCAACAGCTCGAAAAAGACAATGAACAACAATTACAATATGATGAACGTGTGAGCTCCAAGCAACCCCTATCCATCCATAAAGACCCATTTCCAACTGTCAGGCAGATAACCCGCTTTCAGTGCAATGCTGGTGATGTAAAGGCCATCACTCACCTGGCAACTATCCTCACATTGTCTCTTCTCAGTCCCAGTTACCTCAGTCCACCTGCCAACACCAGCGGACAACATTTCCAGGTTCTAAAATTGCTGGTCCATCTGACAGTCGCTCTGTGTCTGCCACCTTCCCACACAAGTCACCAACAACTTGTAAGAAACCACCACCTACTTCAGTTGTTCCACAACAATTAGTTATACCACTCAGTATTGGTACATGGAAGGGAAAGGCCGTAGTTGATACTGGTCCTAGCTACACTCTTCTACATAAATATCTTCACAAAGTTCACAAAGTCTCCATCCATGGACCCGGGGTCCTCTCTATCTAGACAATGAGGGAGCAGAAATTCCATTAGGATGGATTAACATACCAAAAAGTGTTCACCATACCTTCATTGTTCTTTCTGCCAAAGCCCTGGTCTATGCAGACATGTTAGGATTGGACTTTATCTTCTCCAGTGGACTGCAGATCAATGCTGCAGATCAAAAAATATTAATTTAAGTCTAATCCTAAAGAGGATTATCCTTTCCAGCCAGGACATTCGTGTGTACCAGTTATAAGCTCCCAACAGCCTCTCCTTACTAACTTTTGTTCCTCCTCTTCAACTTGATATACTGTATCTCAACCACCAGCCTACCTGGACGAAAAGACACTAATTGATATTGCCGTGAATGATGCCGTGAATGATGCTCACTTACCTCCTGAAGGCAAGTAACAGCTATGGCAGATCCTAGAGTCAACCCCTCAAGTTTATACCCTTCGTCCAGGACGATACCGAAGTACTACAGCATCACATACCACCCACCAGGTGCCTATAAAACAATGACCGTACAACACGACACCCGCCAAACAAGCTGTCATAAAAGAGCAGCTGAAGGAGATGTTGACTGCTGGCATCATAGAACCATCGTACTCTGGATGGGACCTCATCTTGGAAACTGAAAAATATGGAAGCCTCAGGTTTTGTGTGGACTACAGGAAAGTGATTACCATTACAGAGAATGATGCATACTTTTTACCCAATATCACTGAGATCATGGAGTCATTATCTGGAGTGGCCTTTTTTTCCACCACTGACCTTAACAGTGGCTACTGGCAGGTGATCATGGATTCACAGTTGATGTAACTGTTCCAGTTTAATGTAATTAAGCTTTTGGATTAAAGAATGCCCCAGCAACTTTCCAGAGGTGTGGAACTGCGTGGAAACATTTGTTTTGTCTACATTAATGACAAGTATTTACTCACCATCTGTAGCCCAGCACTTTTTCGACCTCAAGGCTATTCTTCACAAGCTGCAAATGGCTGGCCTAACCATCACGTTGGCCTAACAAGCACATTCTGCCTAACAAGCACGTTCTGCCATCAGGAAATAACATTTCTGGGACATGTTGTCAACGTCTAATGGCGCTTTTCCACTGCATGGTACGGTACGGTTCGGTTCGTTACGGCTCACTTGTGGCGCTTTTCCACTGCATGGTACGGTACGGTACGGCTCGCTTCGGCTCGCTTTAAATGGTACCACCTCTGTTGAGGTTCCAAGCGTACCGTACCGATACTAAAATGTGACATGGAAGCACTGTAGATCACTGATTGGTCAGACAGACAGAATCGTCACTACCAGTGTCATTGTATTTGCGAGACATCAAACCCGCTAGATTTAAATAGCTAGTAACAGCCACCGCTGTAGCACCTGTTTTAAAACTACTTGCTTGAAGAAAAAAAACTTCCAAAAAAGAAATGGCAGAATCGTGGTCAGTGGACGAGAAGTGCAGAAGTTCCTCTCGTTGGCTGCCGAGGAGCGGATAAACTATAATGATCAGTCTATAATCCCACCCACTTTGAAGCGGTACTAACTGCAGTGGAAAAGCAACTGAGCTAAAGCGAACCGAGCCGTGCCGCGCCGAGCCGAGTCGTACCACGCAGTGGAAAAGCGCAGCGAGCCGAACCGTGCCGCGCCGAGCCGAACCGTACTGAGCCGTACCGAGCCTTACCATGCAGTGGAAAAGCGCCATAAGGCATATCTGCAGACCCAAGTAAAGTGGAGGCTATACGGTCATACCCTGTGCCTACCAACATCAAAGAGGTCCAGCGCTTCCTGGAGTTCGCCAGGTGCTACCACTGGTTTGTACCAAAGTTCTCCGGGATCACTGAACCTATCAATGCACTGAAAAAAAAGATGTTCATTCCTCTGGTCACAGCAATGTCAGGAAGCCTTTGAACATTTGAAATCCTGTCTTACCTCTCCTCCCATTCTTTGCCATCCTTACCTTCAACTTTCTTTCACTGTCTACATTGATGTTAGTGGCACTGGTTTGGGTGCCGAGTTGACCCACCGGAAGAAATAGAGATTGGAACAGGTTATTGCTAATGCCAGCAGAACCTTGAACAAAGCCGAGACCAATTACTCATTTACAGAAAATTTATGTTTAGCTGTAATCTGGGTGCTGGAAAAATAGCAGCACTACCTAGATCACAAACTGTTCACTGTCATCACGAACCACTCAGCACTAAAATGGGTAATGTCTTCCACACCATCAAACAGGAGAATGCTGAACTTCCGATGTCTCCCGCTTCAATCTGGGAGGAACAGCACAAAGACCCTGCAATCACAAACACACTGCAAGCACCAGCAGAAAATTATTCACCTCTAAAAGACAAGTATGAGATAGTGGAGGATAAACTCGTTTAGTAATTTTCCCAGATTTTATTTGAATAGCACTGGTGAGACACTACAGTAAAAATAAAAAAATAAAAAAATAAAAATTGCATATGATAATTATCATTTTTTTCTGCCGTTTTTTTCTGGCTGTTGACAGTATTTTCTGATTTATGGAGTGATACAAAGAGAAATCCAAAATGCCCTCTGTAAAAACCTTTGACTATATGTCAAAAAATTAAACAACCTGACTTCATCCAATGTTCAATTTTTTTCCTAATGCTGCCTAATTTGCTTATTTAAACATAACATTTCACAAAACTTGTAATACAAAAATGTTTTGGGAATTCTTAATGTAATCAATCAACTTGGGAAGTATAGTGATATCTATTATTTTTGTTTACCTTATTCACCTGGGGTGTCTTACCTTTAATTGTTATTCTGTAAAAAAAAAAAAAAAAATTCATAATAATACAACTTTCGGTCACACTTTTGTTTGGGGAACACATATTCACTATTAAGTATGACTTTTGCCTCAATGAACTCCTAATTTACTGCTTATTAATAGTTAAGTTTAGTATGGGGTAGGATTAAGCTAACTAAACACAGATGTTTCTATGGACTAAAGAATACCACTAATACACTGATTAATAATACAAACAATACATTGTATTATTCAGGACATCGATAAAATTTCATTATGAACTCTGACTCTCTTTGAAAGTTTTTGCTGCATGTTGTGACAATTTTGACAATAAACCTGATTGACTATAATTTACTTTTCTTCAATAATTAACTGGCATATTTCCTGAACGATGTAAAGGGAAATATAAAAGGAAAGTTACATGTGTAATTCACATGAACAACTTCATCCTGTATGTTTAACAACAGTCTGATTGTGAAAGTCAGGATATTAATTATGGATGAGTTCTGAAAGAAACTAATAACAAAAAGGTTGGGGGTCTTAAAAGTATATATTATTTTATAGAAAATAATTTGTTTTAGCTGTTAATATTATTTAATGGACCTGAGCTAACAGAAATTAACACAGAAAAGTTGTATTTTAATTAAAGTTAACTAAGATGAATAAATACTGTAACAAATGTATTGCTCGTTGTTGGTTAATTTTAGTTAATTCATTATCTGATGTTAACTAATAGAACCTTATTGTAAAGTTTTACCAAAGAGTCACTTTATGAAACAATTACATTTTATTATTGTGAAAAAAATTGGAAAAAAAATTAGCGTATAAAACTCCACAACTATTGGAGTCTAAAAACATATTTTAACATATGTGTAACACACGCAGCTAACCATAAACTCTGGTCACCAAACAAAGCACAATATTTAATTGAATTACTTATAGAATAAATAAATATTAAACAAATTATATATAAAATAAATAAAAAGGAAATAAAAAAAAAAACATAAAAAGTATTTATGTAGGCTAGATAATTAATATTTAGCAAAAATAAAATAAATAGTACTAACAAATATTAAACTTAACAAAATAATAATAAAAAAAATCACTTGGTCTACCCTCATGAAAAACATGTATACTTCAAGTTCATTTTAGTATTATTAGTTGTAACATGCATGTTCTTTGCTCCCCCCTTCTGTAATAACGCAGCCGACACAAGGGGATCCATTCGCTGCTTTTATTAGAGTAGTCAAACAGGCAGGAATCAACAACAGCAAACAGGGCATCGGAAACAAGGCAGAGACAAACCAGATAACAGGCAATGGTCGGGGTAGGCAGCGAGAAGCAAGGTCCAGTAAGCATTCCAAGTCGAGGCGGGCAGAGAACAATCAGAAACGGGTTACACAATCCAAGGTCAAGGTAAAAATAAATCCACAGAAGAAACACTCAGTGATGTTAGCCAGGAAAATCAAGACTTCGCACTGGTGTGGTGCGTGGAAGGGGTTTATATATGTGTGTGTGTGAATGAGATGCAGGTGTGTATGTAATCAGCACAGTGCAGGTGTATGGTGTAATCAGTCCAGGGAGATGCATGATGGGAAATGTAGTCCGTGATCATCCAGGGAGTGCGTGGCTAATCGTGACACCTTCATTGTGTATATCTGCCCTGTCACCTAGTTTTCCTTAGTCTGTTTAATTAGTCATTTAATTCACCTGTCTGGTTAAAGGCAGGGTAGGTACTTTTGAGCAACTAGCAGAAAACTGCTGTATTTTAAAAGTATCCAACAGAGAAACTCCCACCCCCTCCCTTCTGAGCTCATTCCAAAGACACACCCCCAAAACACATGAACGTGTGATGTCGACCACTCAGCTGGAGGACGCGTTTACTAGTGCGGAGCGGAGAGGAGCGCAGTGCGATGGAGTGACATCATGTCAGAATCACAGGTACTGTAATAAAATACCTAACTTTATTATTATGAATATAAACAACCAAAATGGCTGTTAGTATTAGATATTTATTCTAGTCTGCCTCTTGCTTTATCCAAAGACTTTTTGGTCGTAGCCTTTTCGAATTCTGTCTTCCGTTTTTTGCCTTGTTTGCCTGCGCTGACTGTATATGCAGGTACAGGCGGTACTGTGAATTTTCACTGCTCTTTCTCTGCCATAATTGTGAGACTTCGTGGCTTGCGGTCGGTACCCGCCTCTCCTCTTCCGAAATGAGCGCGTCAACCGAGTGCGCGCATGTGGGCAGCTCCTGTTGCAGAAGGGCTGGTAGCCATAGCAACGAGGGAGAGTGACAGTCGCCCAGTCAATCAGAGCTGTGTTTGAGCTGTGTTTATTGCAGCCCTGAGAGGACAGACACTCTATTTTTATAAACTCCTTTTCAGAGTACTTACATTTTAGATATGTGTTGGTATATAAAGACAGTTTAAACAAATTTGGCAAAAAGTGTTTTAGAAACAAATTGCCTACCCTGCCTTTAATCAACTTATTAGTTCCCTTTGTTTGGTCATGCTTATAACCCTTACAAAAAAGAAGTTTATTCAAGTGTGCTATTAGTATACTTCTTTTAAGATAAAAAATAAGAAACTATACTTTCAGTCTACTTTTTATGTACTTCTCAGAAAAATACTTTATGTACGTCTCAGAAATATACTTCAAATTGCACTTAAGTACTTGACTTATACTGACAGAAAAGTCTAAGTATATTTGGCCTATACTTGTTGATCGAGATATACTTAAAAGTATACTTAGGTATTCTAAGTATTCTTGGCTTGTACTTGTGTTTACTATTTTTATTGAGTAGCTTATTAAATACTTTTTAAAAAACATAATACTACACACTGTCTTATAAACTAACATGTTCAAGTTTATATAGTAACAAGCTTTCAGGTGGAATAGAGTAAATAAAATAAACAATGGAACTGAACCTGATCTTGTACACAGCGATAATAATCCCTTACGAAAAATATGTTTATTCAAGTGTTCTATTAGTATACTTCTTTTCAACTAAAAATAACAAAAGCATACTTTCAGTCTACATTTTATATACTTCTCAGAAATATACTTAAAATTAAACTTCAGAATACTTGACTTATACTGAGAGAAAAGTCCAAGTAGATTTGGCCTGTACTTGTACTCAATCTTTTGATCGAGATATACTTAAAATTATAATTAAGTATTCAAATTACACTTGGCTTGTAGTTGTTTTAAGTCTTTTGATTGAGTAGCCTATTAAATATACTTTTTTTACATAGTTCATATACAGTCTTATGAAACTTACATTGTTTGAAAATATTGATTAAAATATTGATATAAAACATATATGTTTCTGAATTTTTGTGTAGGCTAGTCCACTGGTAGTGTACATAGGAATTTACTTTAATTCTACTTTACTCTTTCCCCACCATTGCCTGAATTTTCCAGCTATCCATGTTTTCACTGTTATACGGTAGGGGGCGCTATGACACATCTTCTAGTACAGAATCTCCGGATCAAAACACAGGAGAACAAGAAGCTGAAACAAGTGATAGAAGATTGCTCACTCAAATGTAAAATATAAATAGTAAACTATAAGTATAATGTTAAGTTCACTTAAAGAAAACTTGCAGTATAAAACTACTAAACTAGTAGTTTACTGAGAGTAGCCTACATTAAAAGTGTCATGATTCTGCCATCATTTCCTTGATTTTTCCTGGTCTTGTGGCAGGATCATGACAGACCCATGTTTTGTGTACAAGCGCATGGTCTGTTGTTTGGGCCATGTGCTTGTGTTGTCTCATTATATAACTCAGCCCCCTTGTTACCCTTGTCTTGTCATTATTGTCTAGTCAGTTTCACCTGTCCTCTTCATTAGTGTTCCCTATTTAATCCCCTTGTGTTTGCTGTTTTGTGTCGGTTCATTGTTTGATGTAGTGACATATGTTGTGTGAATCAAGCTGTGAGTTACTTGTTGGAAGTCTTGTCTAAGAGAAGTGTTTGTTCCTGTCTTAGCTGTTAGTTAACTGTCTGAGTATTAGTCTAGTGTTGTCTATCCTGTCTTGTTTTGCCCCATCGTGGGTTTTGTTGTCTGTTTTTGTCATTAATAAACCCCTGTTTGAGTTATTTGCTGTCTGCGATTGGGTTCGTCCTCCATCCACATAATAAAAAGAGCAAAAATAATATATAATTAGTAAACAACAAGTGTGATGTTAAGTTCACTTAAAGAAAACGTTTAGTATAAAACTACTAAACTAGTAGTTTACTGAGAGTATACTTTAAAGTTTCATAAACTTGCTACAAGTATTAAAATAGTAAACTACTAGTATACCCATAAGTTCACTTGCAGTACAAATGAGAAACGTAATTATGAACTAGTTGTGCACTTAGTTTACTAACGTTACACTTATAGTACACTTAAACATACTTTTATATACTAAAAGTGGGCCAATTTAGTCCCAAGCGGTATTAAAATAGTACACTTATAAGTTTACTACTAGTACATATTGACATATACTTACTACATAATTATACTTAAAAACATACTTGAACTTCACACTTCATAAAATGAACTTGAAGTATACTTCTTTTTCGTAAGGGAAGCCTTCAGTTCTCCCTTATGTTTGTCATTTCTCGTTAACATTAGCATGTGTTTTACTCCTGTGTCTATTTCCATAATATTGTTATTAAAGTCTATTTCTTAGTTTTTATTCCTTGTCTTTGTGTGCTTCATACCACGTACATTAGAAAAGTTTAAGTATATTTTTAAGTCTCCTAATTACAATGAACTATACTTGTAAGTGTACTATTTCAATACTACTTGGGACTAAATTGGCCCACTTTTAAGTGTATGAATACTTTTAAGAATATTTTAAGTGTAACAGTTGTAAACTTTGAGTACACAACTGTTTTACAACTTAGTTTTTGTTTGTACTGCAACTGTACTACAAGTGAACTTATAGGTATACTGATAGTTTACTGATTATACTTGCAGCACATTTTTAGTGTCAGTGGCAGGGAAAAAGTTGGTTTAGCTTCTGGAGGTGTGGAGAGCCGAACGGATACATAAAATAAAACTGTGTTGTCACTTATTCATCCGGATGGGCTAAGGATCAATGCACTAGCTTTTTTAATGGATTTGTGAAAAAAGAAAAGAAAAAAGAAAATGATATGCAATACATTTTTATCCTGAACATAGCCATACAAAATGACTTAAACATCAGGGCCCGTATTCATAAAGAATCTTAATGCAAAGAGTAGCTCCTAGTGACAAAATTCTAAGAAAATTCTTAGAAATGTGGGCGTTTACTCTTAAAATTAAAGAAAAAATCCTAGTAAAGAAAAAAGTAATTCAGAAAGCATCTTAACCCTTAAAAGAGGTCTTAAGGTCAAAATTGTTAGGAGCACGGACGAGGACTTTTAAGAGGCTTAAGAGTTTTTTTAGCAGAGAAGAAAATGGCAGAAAGATGAAGAGGGAGAAGACAATAGATGACAGTGAGTTAATAAGACACTATAGATTAGATCGTGCAGGGATCATGTTTGTGACCGATTTTATTAGAGACACAATAACATCTCCGACACAGCGCAGGAATGGCATAGTGCCAGAAATTAAATCACTACTGTACATTAAGATATTTGGCAGCTGGGAAAATGCATCAACGCAGCAGTGATGATTTGGGTCTGTCACAACCTTCTGTAAGCAGAGTGATCACAAACAATTACAGCACTTTCAGAACCTCTTATTGTGTCGCAGTTCATTTAGTTTCCACTGGACATTCCCACCTTGCAGGCTCAAAAAAATGCATTTATGAATATAGCAGGCTTCCGCACAAGCAGGGGGAATGAACCGTAAATAATTTATTATTAACCGCTATAAGCTCCCACGTCTGCTTCTGTGCTGTGACACCCGGCCTGAATTTTTCCTTAAGGATGGCCTTGTGTTCATCCACTAACTGGGCTCACAGTAAACACTGTTCCTCTGTCCAGTTGAGCTTTCTTGTCCTTCTTGTTCTTTTATTCCATGTTTGCTACATTAAAACCAACATTCAAACCACCACTTAAATAGACAGTGGAACATTTTTTATCATTCTAATCCAATCAAATACCTTATAGGAAATTAACAGTATAGTAAATAAAAAAAAGGATTTATATACACAAATATAATGTGTGTGTGTGTGTGTGTGTGTGTGTGTGTGTGTGTGTGTGTGTGTGTGTGTGTGTGTATGTATGAGAATGGTCAAATAGGAAAAATTACGCATGTAATTTTAAAGTGAAGGCTTAGAATAGACCCTATACTTAAAATCACTCTTTTTTTCCTTCTTGGACAACCAACCAATCACAGTCTTCAAAAGATTGTGATATACATAGCAACGGGGTCAGCCCCGCCTCCTCACTAAGATAAAAGTTTTTGTCTTTTCCTTACTCAGAGTTGCTCTCAGATCGGTCCCGAATTGCTCTTAAGCTAAGACTCCTACGTAAAAGATTTTCAGCTAAATTAAGAGTTTTCTGAGAGGATTCTTAGAATCTTTATGAATTTTGAGTCATTTTGAAATTTCTCTCTTACTATGTACCCATTATAACGTAAAGTCATTTTTATTATTACAGCTTTGAAGAGATTTACTTTCAAGTTAATCATATTTGTCACTTTGCTCTCATCCCTGTAACTCTTATTTGAATAAATAAACAAATAACAGGATGAACAAAACTGCAATCACACAAAAAATAAAATATTTGCACTTAATTTTGTACTTTAGACTTTACATATAATGACACTGAGTGATTCTGTGATAATAAATGCATTTAAATAAACACAATCTGAAAGTGACTTACCTTTAAGTTCCTTTATGCATAAATACTTGAAACATTTCCTCAAAACGTTCCTTTGTGTATAAAAACTTGATACACGAACACAGATGAGGAAAAAAACAGTTCACTCCAGGAGATAAACTAGTACCAAAACTGTCTGTAAGTGTAAAAGAAACTATAGAAAGAAGTACAACCTGCAAAATGAACAGAGAAGATGCATGGACAAACCACTGATGAATACGAAAATTGTGACGATATAAAAGGTAAGTACTGAGATAAAAAAAATCACTGTTTCCATGCTTTCAGTTGATGTGTGCTTTGTTTATGGCTAAATACAGAGAATAACAGCATGTCTCTGGTGTTCAGGAAGTGCTTGTATGATGATCAGAAGCTCCAGAGCGGCTCTAGTGTGTTTGGTGCTGCTGTGTGTTCTTCTGCTGACTGCAATCATAGTGCTGGGCGCCATGTTCGCTCAAGAGAGACAACTAATCAACAATACCACAGAAGAGAGAATCCAGCTGCTAATCACAATTACCAACTTAACTCGACTAAACGTACAGTTAAAGCAGGAGAAAAATGAAATGTCAAAAAATCTTAGAGAAATATGGAATTATTTTTGTGCCGATAATAATGAACGTAACTTTTCAAGAAACTAATGAACATATAAATTGAAATTGAATAAAATATCTTTGAAACTGAAAAAGAATGAATCGCAAGCATTTTTTTTTTTACTTTTTTTTTTAACACACTGCATGTTTTGCTAACTATTCCTCATATTTCTTTAACTGATCTAAACTTACAAATGCGCTTCCAGAGTTTTCATTTACGCTTCTGAAGTTTTCGTTTGCTTCTGAAGTTTTCATTTACGCTTCTGAAGTTTTCGTTTACGCTCCCTGAGTTTTCGTTCGCTGTTCTGACACAAATCTCTCGTGGGGGCGGGGTTAGTAGCAGTGTGTTCTCATTGGCTACTGAGTTTTTGATTGACAGCTTCTTGACCTGGAAGTGAAGACGTCAGTGTTGTGTTTACATGTGTGGATGTGAGCGTCTGTAAGCGCAGCTTTCTATTTAATTTTAGTGATATTAAGTTATGTTTGTTTTTGAATTTTATCTGTATTTACCTGCTGCTGCTACTACTTTGTCAACAGAAACTTTTAGGAGCGCAAGAGATCTCTTCAGTCTATTCAGGTGTAATTGTACATTAAAGTAGGCCTACTGTATATGCCTACTAAAATATTGTGTCCAATGTTTTAGGAGAATATTTGTTTATTCCTGATGATTCTTTTGCATGTTAGGCTCTGATTAGGTTCTGCTATTACAATTTAAAGAGAATAGCCGACTAGTATACGTTTGTGATATATTCAGCCGTCAAGAAAGTTTCACTTCAACCAGGTAATCAAGGTTGGCAACCATGGCCATCAAATTTCTCATTGTTACCATATGCATTTACACCATCAAAATGTATGATCACTTAAATAAGAGGAATTTAAACTATGAAAATTACAATCGTGGCTTGCTGTCAGATGATACAGACCTCAAAGGACATTTCATTACATATTTCACACAAAGAATATTTTTGTTGCCATTTTTTTAATCATGCTGATAATTTTATTTATTTCATTTAGTTAATATTATCTTCTAACATTTAAAATTGTAAATATATTTGAACAATCATCAACAGGTTCAATTATGACTTATAATCAGTTAAATTAATTTAAATAAAAATATTTATATTATATATATATTTTATATATTAAATAAAATCTAATAAATTTACATTCTTTATTGTCACTACAGCATATACACAAGTATCAAAGTGAAAGTCTTGGATGCTATTATGTTGTGACAGGAAAGACCAGAAGCCATAAAACATTAACTGCATACTATACATGTAATGCACAGTATTCTCATAATATACATACAAAATGCATAATTACAAAGATTTTTAAGGAAATAATCCATCTCTGTGAGTCCATATAAGATAAGTGGATTGTAACCCATGTATGACAGTTGGTCGGAAGTGATTTTTAATAGTTAAAATAGTATTTTTTTTTATCCTATTGTTTCACTTCAGAAGGCATTGATTCATCCACTGAGGTCGCATGGACATCACGGTCACTGTGTGTGGTTTTTAAAGCATCTTTAGGACTCGCAGAGATGGATTACTTTCCTTAAAATCTTAATTCGTATTTATCTGTAGAAAGAAAGTAAAATGCATCTGGGACAGCATGAGGGTGAGTAAAATAAGTGAGAATTTTATTTTTGGGTGAACTATCCCATTCATATGCTAATCCATGATCAGCATAGACTAATAAGAATAAACTGCAACCTCTTGTGTACTTGTAAACTGTGTTTGTTTTAATCTAGAGCTCCAAAGAAATTAAAATATTTGCTATTTTATAATATTAAAATAAAATACATCAGGTGTCTGAAGATCAGGATCCCAGTCATTCAAAGGTGATATGTCTGAACAAAGTAACATTATTGTCTGATGGAGACAGTTGATCTCTGGTATTATCACTCCATCCTCTGTGTCAGCATCAGAATTTTGTTTATGGAAAAGTTGCTCAACTCCCTGGAAAATGAGAAAGGAAATGTATTATAATCTAACAATACAAACTGCTTTGAACTCCCACATGCAGTAATAAGTTGCAGACTTAAAATAATTATTTCAAACAAATTATATAAATGTTTTAAGGGATTTTACAGTACTAAATATTTACCTCCGAGTCATGCACCATTTATCATCTGTAATACTGTTGTGTAACCAGTAGATGGCTGTATAGCCCTATAAACATTTATCCATGGCTGTGTATTCCCTAGTTGCTGGATGTTTTCAGTCATAATTACTTGCATGTATTAGGTTTTGCATTTGGACATATATTTATAATTAAAGACTATTAAAAATTCAAAAATTTTCTCCGAAATGTTTTTTTTTTTTTTTCATTATTATTGCTCAAATATGGACACAGAAAAAGCATTTTGTTGCATTTTGCAGAATAAATATTGCGCCCAGGGTGATACTTCAAAATAATTGAGTGTTTACATATTATGAATAGAGACGTGAAATGTGGTCAAGTCCTGTCTCTCCTCTTTTAAAAACTCTGCATCGCAAATTAATCAGCAATTGGCTTTACATTGCCAAAGTTGAATCGGGCAGTGATTGACAGCGCTCTGGTCCAATGGCATCGGTCATTGTCTGATACAGTACTTTTTGTACTGTAGGCTACAGTACAGATATACTGTACAGTACTCTAGCCCAATGTTGTTTGGGGTGGCAGGGGGGAAATATGATCTAATCGAAGACTGTAATATAACCGTATGTAACGTTAAATAAACAAGTCATGTAATGATTGGGCTAACTTACCAATTAAATCAAGACGACACTGCTGTATAATGTTATGGGCTCTCACTGAGCTCTAATATGCCTCTCCACCTGAAAAAGCAAGTATTGTATTATAAATAGTATTAGTTTAGTATTAATTAATAAAAAAAAAAAATAAATAAAAAATCGGACTTACCACGAGTAGGCTATCCAGTATTCTGATATCGACGATGACAAATTATATCATTTGTCTGTACTATTCCTTCTATAAGAAATCATCTCAACGATATAGTGTAGCAGTAAATAAATACAGATATAAACTTAATATCACCTAAATGAAATAGAAAGCTGCGCTTACAGACGCTCACATCCACACATGTAAACACAACACTGACGTCTTCACTTCCAGGTCAAGAAGCTGTCAATCAAAAACTCAGTAGCCAATGAGAACACACTGCTACTAACCCCGCCCCCAAGAGAGATTTGTGTCAGAACAGCGAACGAAAACTCAGGGAGCGTAAACGAAAACTTCAGAAGCGTAAATGAAAACTTCAGAAGCAAACGAAAACTTCAGAAGCGTAAATTAAAACTCTGGAAGAGCATTTGTAAGTTTAGATCAGTAAAAGAAATATGAGGAATAGTTAGCAAAACATGCAGTGTATTAAAAACAAAGTAAAAAAAAATGCTTGCCATTCATTCTTTTTCAGTTTCAAAGATATTTTATTCAATTTCAATTTATATTTTCATTAGTTTCTTGAAAAGTTACGTTCATTATTATCGGCACAAAAATAATTCCATACAAATTACAGGCATACATGTTTACACAAAAAAAAAACTTTGATAAAGTAATATTCCAACCAGGAGAAGGAAAAAGAGGAAAAAGTACACCATGATTTGTTTTATTTAAATGTGACTCAGTGTTGATGTACCCGTTGATTGTGCAGTTTGTGGTCTTGTTGGACTGGTTAAACTGTTGTCATGGTGGAGAGCAACTGCGCGCGACTGCAGAATCCGACACGCTCGCGAGAGTTTTTTGACACACGTCAGCATGACATCAGAGCAAGGCAGACCGCACTCGGACACATTTCTAACCGGCATGCATTACGCGCTGCAGTAACGTGCGGTGAAATCTTGTCATGGGTAGACTGTGACCTATCAATGTGGCATATATGTTCATATATTCATTCAGTTAATGTAGCAACCCAAGTTCATATGAGGCATCATCCCATCGCTGCCTGCATACAGCAAAGTCAGTCATATGTGAGGCTAATGCACAATCAAATCTAATAATCAAATTAATGGACAAATCTATCTTATGACTTATACAACAAACAAATGTTTTGTGCGGGACACAGTAAGAGAGGGAGGCGGCGCGTTGTCAGTGAACCGACAAGCAGCCTAGTCACTCCTTCAAAATGCGCAAACGCTCACAGACAGCCACACACACTATTGGTCTGGTCACTCTGGTGACGCCGCACCAGGATTTGAATAGGCTACAGTCAGAAAACATTGTGTCAACAGTACAGCTTTAAAGTACAAAAACAGCTTAAATTCGCTCCTACAAACTGCGCTATAGGCGCACACACCGACACGCAATGAGCGTCTGGCGACGGCGCACCAGGATTAAAAAAAGAGAACTACAAAACAGCATTTTAACCCTTACGAAATGCACCATAATCGCACAGATAGACCTACATGTGGCAGAGGTGACGGCGCACCAGGGTATGGAAGAGAGAACATTTTGGTGTCAGCGCACAGCAGGCCTATAGTCCACCATAAGACAACACACACAAGCCAATATAAGGGTTTTAAAAATAATAAATAAATGAATAATTTACGTTTTAAAGGGGGTGCTTACTTTTATTTGTAGACTAAACTCCTTTTCCTCGATTTACTGAAGCGTATATGTAAAACGCATTTCCAGCTGCTCAGCTAACGTTAGCACAGTGAGTGTATGGCTCGCTCATAATAGGCTGTACTGCGGCAACTGCACATCCAATGGCGCGGGCGCCTCTGACGGGAATGGAGCAGAACAGACTTTCCTCCTTGGCTCTTATTTCCATTGAAAAGGAGAGACTCATGAAATTGAGAAATACACCAAACAAAGAGGACTTTTACAACAAAGTAATTGACATCTTTGTCCAGAGGGATAGACGCATGGACTTTGTCTACAACGGTTTCCCGTTAATGACCACAAATCTTTTTCTTCATATTACGCTTCCAACGCTAGGCACCGCTAGATGCTAAGTAGCTTGAATCACGGAGTGAGTGAGAGCGTGTGGATCGACTGCGCATGCGCAAATCTACGTAAACTACGTTCTATGGACCAAAGAGGCACAGCTAACCTCTGCCTCAATGGCCATGGCCTCGTGTTTCCTGCCAAGACCTGTTTATCCTGTTACCTGCCTTGTTTTCCCCCACGGGGAGTTTTTGTTTATAGTCTTTATTTATTTTTTATCTTTAATAAATGTTCACTTCTTCGCACTTGAGTCCTCGCTCCTTTTCTACATCCCATCACGTGACATATACTGCAAAAACTTATTAAAAACAGATTAAGCAAAAAAAAAAAAAAAAAAAAAAAAAATAGCCACATCAACTGAAAGAGCTTGATTATAATAGTGTCCACACATTTCAGGGTGATCACATCCTGATCAAAGCAGATGTGGGACACTGAGAACATAATGGGCTGAAACTGTTTTACAAACTACACAAAATGTTTGAGTCAAGAATGGTTTGGTTTCAGTTCAAGATTGACCCCAATGTGCTTTATATGTACTGTATGTCACAGCAACCCTGCAAACTTTTCACTTACAACCCCATCCTTTTTCTTATTTCATATTGGCTAGGAAAAGCTTGGAAGGTTAAGCAACATAGTGGAAATAAAGTGTAAGACTAATTCATTACAATTCTGTGAGGATTCTAAAGGAACTGAATCAGGCAGATCGGGCAGGTCGGTACATGTTCAGTCCGATGGGCACTATGAACATCATAGGAAATAAGGAAGCATCAATACATCACTTTACAGGAAGTGTATTGACCCAGCTGTCGGTGAGCATAGCGCTACTGTACAGAACTGCAAGAGGACTGACTCAATTAAATACTGTAAAAAGGAGTTGAGGCCCCAGCATTATTATTGAGTTGAATTAGTCCCATGTGTGGTTTATGTGCGGAAGACGCAGAAGTTACACTTCACATGATCATGATTATGGTTAAATAAACATATAATATAACTAAATTATACATTTATTTTCATATTTTATCACTCTGTTCAGCACTTTCAAATATGACCAGTTATATTCATTAAATGAATAATAAATTTATATATAAATACACATGGATGTACTTACACATGTGTATTAAATCCAAGTATGGTCATTTAAATTGTATTTATTTACAGAAGCCTTTATTATGTCATCATACTATTATGCATATCTGTATATATGTCTATTCTAAATTTTAACAGGCTGAAAATTGACAAGATGCAAAATGTCCAAAAATAAAACACATGGATGAAAGAATCAATAAGATACATTGTTAAAAAGTTGAATTTCTAATGAATGCCAACTGTAAAGAAGACATCTCAGTTCTCTACTGCCTTCTAGAGGCTGAAAACTGTATATCTTTACCTGATCCACACTGAAGATTTGTGGTATCACCACTGGATGGCAGCTGTTACTGACTGACTCTCTCTTGGTTTCATGTGTTTGGTTGTTTTTATTGGTTGAGTTCATTACTCAAAACAAACCAGAGTTGACAGAGAACATTCATAGTTAGTGAGCATTATGAGACTGAAACTGATCTAAGACATGACGCATTTGCAAAGCAACTCTGTAACTGTGAGTTTGTCCAACAGACTTTATCAGACAGGCCTCCTGAGTCACTCCACAGAATCCACATTGAAGATGTTTGTTTGCTGATCTAGAATCAGTGTTTTAGTGAATGTTTCTCTGCAGACGGCCTGTTTCACTGGCTCTCATGTACATTAGTTACTGATACGATGGTATTAAACACTGCACTGGATCAGCATGCTCTTCTCTTAGTTGTAACTACACTAAACTACACTGATACTAGTAAGTTTTAAAGAACAGTCTACACAATAATTCATCCCCTTATCTGAAGGAAGTAATTTGGCTTCACATCACCAAACAACAATACTCTACTAACGTATATCCACAGTAAAGTGTTGCAGAGAGGACGTATTTTTTATAGGAATCCTGATGTTGAGTATTTTGTTTACAGCCTAACTTTATATTTAGTATTTACTTCTGGTGATTTTATTTAGGTTTCAAAATTCATAAAAGTTGTGTTCATTTGTGAAGTTTATCATGATAATCATAAACTTTTATTGGTTGTAGAGTTTTTTTCTGCTATAAGAAAATGGGAAAATCTTATTGGCTTTTTGTCGAGGGAACCAGCGTGATGCGAACCTCTGAGTTGAACTTCACAAATATGTCATCAATTCACTGCAGAACTTTATAGCGTGAGGATCTCTCCGATGAATAGTAAAACACAGCGGTTCACATCATTTCAACACACTTTTTATAGAAAACAACGTTTACAGTCTTCATCTTATGTCAGATGACTCTTCACAATTTATTTTGATTTAAATTAGAACCAAACTACTGAATACACCTTTAATGAAACACATGTAAGTTAATGTGTTCAAGATCAAACAAGCTCAAATAACTAATGAAAACACTGGTTATGAAAGAACAAAATAGGTTGTTATTAATAAAGTGATGATGGTAATAAGGGCATTAGATGTTGTGGTCAGAGTTTTTGACTTCCTCTTCTTGATGTGGAAGGATTTTGTCTTCCTGTCTTTTCTTCAGATCTGCAGTAGATTCATCTTAATGTTGTGTGGAGGGAAACAGAATCATATTGAAGTTTTTAATCTCGACAACATGAAGATCATTCAGCTTCAGCTCTGTGAGTTTTACATATAGCAATATATTTAAATGCACTTTACAAACTTAAACTAAATTGTTTTATCATAAATCATACATTGTTTTATATTTCACAGTGGTTTTAATTGGATAATACTGAATTATAATGCATGTTTATTTATTTATTTTTATCTTATAGATGTATTAATCTGTTGTCGAGTTGCAGTATCAGATCAACTCACTGATTTGGGATCAAATGTGACCATAAACTGTGATCTTGATGAAAATGAGGTTTATTGGATTTTACTGAAAACACCAGATCCTCCAACAGTGATTCTACGATCAACACCAAAATCACCTTTTTACACAAATAAAACACTCAGAAAGAAATATTCAGTGCAATTTAAACATTGTCTGGTTATTAATAATGTAACCGCTGATGAATTAGGAGTTTATTACTGTATGAACACAGATACACCTCCAAAACTCAGCAACAGCACCAGACTGCACTTCACCGGTGAGTTCATTTACTTTTTCTGTGATCAAGACATATTGATGATTAATATGAATAATTACATTTATTATGCACTACTTCAGGATTTTTTACACACTCATGAACAACATAATTTTGCACACACAGAGATGAAAATGATATAAATATTAAAGTCAGTCGGTTATTACTGTAACTCTGAACACTTTCATTTCAGAATCAACTCAAATAACTGAGTGTCACAATCATACAGCGGTGGAGTTTATTGATCAGAATCAGACACAATGGCAGATTATTATTATCATATCAGGACTGATGAACGGGCTTCTCCTCATTGTGCTGATCGGTGAGTTATTCTTTAATTAAAAACTTAATTAGCAAATGAAATATACTGTAGTCTCAAAATATCAATATGACGCTCTTCTCAGGCATGTGAAGTTTTTCATTACTTTTTTTAAGTGTTTTACTATTTTGGTATTTGGCTATTTTCAGTATATCTTGACCATTTAAGACAAAATAATCTACCCTTGAGTAAATATTAAATCTGAATTCCTTGTATCATTTTTAGTTTTTGCTGTTGGAAAAACAGAACGGTTGGAAAAATATGATCCTGATCTACTTCAGACACGAGTTATATATCAGCCTCATGATCCAAACCGACTAACACAATAAGGTAAAATATGTGAAACCATCATTAACAGTTTTAGTAAAATTCATTACTGTAAGTTTCGATAATCGTTAAGAATTCTTGCTGAGCTGTTATTCGAAGAAATCATAGAGCCTTTTGTTTGGATTATTGTTAATATTAATAAAAAGCTGAATGTTAATATTGTTTTCTTTGTTGCTCTTTCAGTTCACTGATGTGGATGATATTCAGCAAGCAACAGCATCTGTGTTTGATTATATAACATGTTCTTAAAATATCATGTGCCTAATATACTTAATGTAGAATAAATGTTTTTACATTGTAATATCAGACTCTGTAATAGAGACTGGTGCTAATTGTCACAATTTTTACTGAAATAAAAATTATTTAGAAATATATTACATCCCTTTTTGGCTACAAAAAAGTTTTTGAACATTTCTAACATTATTGGTTTGGAAAAAGACTAATTAAACATGGTCCTTTAGTTATCAATACATATTAAAGTGTAGTTCTTTCACTGGTTCAGTTAGCATTTGCATTTAGCCTGTAAAAAGTGTTTTATTTAAAAATAATTTCATGCATTTCCACTTGAGCTTGACAAAGTAAAATTACAAACCTTTTCTGTCCTGGGTTTCTTGGGATGGTTAACTTGTAGTAGAGTAGACTAGTAACCTTTGACTACTAAGGCTAATGTCCAATTATTATTATTATTAGTAGCAGTAGTAGTAGCAGTATTCATGCTTCTTGTCAAAAGTGTAATCTTTTTTTACTTCATTTTTGTAATCTAAAAATATTCGAATGAATAAAAAAAGATAAAAAAATTAAGAATCTGATTTATTGTATATACATTTTATTTTACATGTATATGTTATATAGAAATATATTTGATATATTTGTTAAATATTTGTCACTGTATTCAGCGCAAAAAAAAGAAAAACAAAAAGAGGACCCACCGGCTGCAGTGGAAAAACTCTGAGGTTCGAAACCAAAACCAGAAATATGTTCCACTGGTTGTTTCTCTCACCTTTGTCTAGAGTGGATGTTTAACTGAACCAAGTGTCAATATGTTTATGTATCTCAATTCTCACAGTTTTCTTAACCTCAAATGGAGACAGCAGCATTGCCGTACCCGTACATTGTAACGCTTCTGTACTTCATACTATCTAGAACTACACATTTCATATCAGAGCATTAGACATTATGTAATTAGAGCATTAGACATCATTTAAATTATTCTGTAGATGAGATAATAAATTTGAGACTTCAGTGAGTCAGACATATTAGATCCCACCCTATTCGATTTCATTATTAGAGATATGATGTCTTGTGCACACTGTATAAGCACACAAAATATTAATTTGACTGATTAGTAATTAGGAATGAATAAATTACATTTTTTTAAATGATATTCTCATGAAACATCTGGGGAACTAATCAACATGAAGAACTACAAAGAATTACAAAGCAAAACACACGACAGGAAAAAACATAAAAGTCCACAAACACACAAGGAAAATATGAAGTGCAGTTTTAATCTTAAGAAAGATCAAATAATCCATAAAGATCTGAAAATAGATTTAACAACAGTAAACAGAACATGATGAAAGAACACTTGTGGTAAAGATTCATTTGTCCTTAACAAACAATGTTCCTGTCTTCGCGTGTCAAGATCGTATTATGTTATACATTACATTCTCATCAGTATAATCCAGAGCAAATGGCAAGAATATGACAGTACAAAACTTGTCAAAGCTTTGATAATTCAGATAAATATGTTAAAAAAAAAAAAAATGCCAGAAAACTTAGAGAAAGGGAAAAGTCAAACTTGTCATTTGTTTCCTTCAGTCATGAAAGACGGGAATAAGGCAGCTTTCATTTTTTTCTAACGAGAAATATGATCAAAGTATTACAGGTAACACAATGCAAACCCAGAGCGAAAGCAATGATGTCTCCACACTCTCTGCTGATTCTGCAACAAAAGGTAAAGAAAAACAACAACATTATTGCACTGTGACAAATGCAACAGATCCATACAGCTGCATTCATTGGGGGTTGTGTGATTGTATTCGTCTGAAAGAAGAATGTCATATACACCTAGGATGGCTTGAGGGTGAGTAAATCATTGGGTAATTTTCATTTTCGGATGAACTATCCCTTTAAGATTAGGTAATTAACTATTATTTAAATCGCTCTCTAAAACTCACTATCAGTGTAATTTACGTACAACTCAATAATGCTGATTCACATTGATAGCCTGCAGTGCAGCGTCAAACACAATTGTTGTAATGGTACTTAAAGAAAAGCAATGCTAACTCTAGGTAGTCATTTTAGTTTTAGTGTTTTTTTTTTTTTTTTTTTTTTTTGTCTGACAGTTGGATGAAACACGTAGATCAGCGGCCCATTGGTTCTTTTCTTGATTGACACGGGCTGGTCCAATCACATCATTAAACACCTCCCCCTCTGAGCAAGCGTGCAGTGTCAGTGTGTGTCTGTCAAAATAGTCTGATGCTGCGTCCCAATTCGCATACTATCCGTCCTAAATAGTATTCGAAAATAGAACTAGTACGTCCCAAATCGTAGTATGTTGAAATGAGTGTTCCAAAGATACCCGGATGGTCTACTATATCCACTCAGAATCCGAAGTGCAGATCGATGCACACTCTAACGGCTGATATTGCCCTCAACCCATCGCGCGTTGGACGAGGATTCGGTTAGAACTACAAACACGAGTGAAAAGTATCAAAAAACTACAGACATGGAGGACGCGCGAGTCCGGCGGTTGGGTAGAGAGGTTTAGATAAAGGGGTTTAAGTGATTAATCAGTATCTAACATGACGAAAATGTATTTATTCAATGTTGGCTACGTTATATTGCATCTGCAGCAGCATTGTGAACTTTTGTAAAGATACGTTTATAGCCATTACATTTTAAATGCATCATTACATTCAAATTGCAAACACATGAGGAGAGTGATAGTCTCCGCATGAAAGACCCACGACTGGCAGATGAACGAGCTACAACATTTCTCTCCGAAACGGTTAGAAATTATATTAGATTGAATGGAGGATTTTAACTGTGACGAGATGATTGACAGGGCAGTTTACAGTGATGCACGCGACAGAGCTGTCCGTTAAAGATGACGAAGTAGTATGTCCCAAAGCTTGCCTACTCTTTTGCTACACACTCAAAAGTATGTACTTTTTCTTCACAAAAAGAGTACATACTTTTAGGGCGTAGTATAAGTAGGCGAATTGGGACGCAGCAAGAGAGATGGAGAAGAAACGCAAGGAATGTGCAGAGAAATAGCGTGAAAAAAAGAAACAGGCCCTTCAAGTGTCTGATGAGGATATTGAGGAGGATCAGGAGAGAATGAGTGAGTGTAGAGAACTGCGGTAAGCAGAACTAGGCTACTTTAAGAACACTTAGGCTATGAGTGTAGGAACCCATTACCCAGTTACGCATTATTTCCATATCTGCATATTTGACGCATTTTACTAGAATTGTAATGAGACGCGTTTATAAACCATGCTTTCCGCCAAAATAAAAGCTTGATGCAGTTTCCTTCAAAATAAAAGATCATGTGCTTATCTCTTTCAAGTATAGAAATTATTACAAAATATGAAAGTTTGTTTTATTTTTCAGTGTATTTATTTTACAACATATGGCTATTACCAGGGTGGGAAATTAACTTTTTTGCCCAATTGCCCAATTTTGCCCAATTTTACCAGCCACTTATATTTTTTACCAGCCACTTTTCCCGGAATTCAAATTTATAAAGTATTATTATACACAGTAAGTACAGTGCATGGACTGTTCGACGGGAAGGTAGGCTAACCTTTCCCTCGTTTTCCCTTCGTCATTAATGCGCCACTTGTTCGAAAAGTACCTTCTCTTTTTATTTACTTCGCCCTCGACAGTTTGTACATTCATAGCTACTGCTGACTCCATGGCGGGCCTCTTAACACCGGGTATATGTCGCCACATTTATTAAATTTTCCTTTCGTCTGTACTTCAGCTCAGCTATATGTGTCACGGTCCGCTGAAAACCAATCAAATTAGTTACTCGACAAAAGTGCATTATTGTTACTTAGCAACAGCATTCTTTGACAAAAGCTGTCCAATCCGTTACAAGGAATGTTTTAAGTAGTAACCAATAAAAATATGTTTTACAATCTACCAGCCACTGTGGCTGGTATACAAGGCAAAGTCACCAGCCACTTTGAAAAAGTACCAGCCATTGGCTGGTGGCCGGTGCTAATTTCCCACCCTGGCTATTACTGTCATGGGATTAATATTATAACTATTATCATGTATTGTAGACAGACACTATCACAACTAAATGAGTTTTGAGTTTTTCTTTGTTCAATTTACACACTGAATATGGGTTGGAGCTCTTAATTTTGAACACTCAAAGTTCACCAGATTGATGAATTTAACATTAAAAAACACAACATTTTCTTACAAATTTTCAAAACTTTCTTGCTATGCCAATGCAGTTTAGCTTGTTTTAGGATTCATCACTGTGGAGTTGCCTACAGTTCAATTGGATTTTACAATTAGTAGTTATTTCATCTGTTAACTCTTACTCATCCCTACTCACTCATTACATGGCATTAGTGGTTTTAAGGAATGTGAGTTGGTATACATTTGGTATTCAAGGGCGTGCAAAGATTGGTTGTGTTTATGATCATATGTAGTGGGCCAGGGCTGATTTTTTGTCCCAGTCCAGCCCTGAGCATGGAGCATAAAAATATTAATGATCACACAGGTAAGACCATACAGGTAAGTCGCTGAATGTGTGAGTGTGCTTTTGTGTTGCTCTTAATAAGGGAGGTGAGGAACAGGTGCTGGTGATCAGCAAACACAAACATACTGGGGCAACATTTTGTTTTGTACTATAAAATTGGTTAAAGTTACCCTATTCCAAAATATCTTCCTATCCCTCTTGCAGCGACATCTCTTCTCTGATGATGCGTTTACTGTCGCGAGGGCAGGACAACCTGTCAATCAAATGAGATCACGGTAATAGCAAACCACAACCATGCAATCAATTCCTGAGGGTCAAAATCAAGTTCCGCCCTACTTTTTTTTCTCTCATTTTTCATTCTCATTCGAGCAGCTTCACTCAATTATATGTCACGATATATCTTCCATTCCATATCGACTTTAATTAAAAGCCCTAAAGTATGTTTGAACTTCCATTTACTATATTTGAGTGCTCTGTGTACATTTGCTAATCAATGTTTAGATTTGAACAAAAGCCTAAATATAGATTGTAGGGTCAGAATTTGGTGTGAAACACATGAAATTATGGATCTATCCTGCCTTGTATCATTGGTTCAGGCTGCTGCTGGTGTAATGGTGTGAGGGATATAATCTTGGCACACTTTGGGCCCCTTAGTACCAATTGAGCATCTTTTGGAGTTTACTACCCGACTACCTGAGTATTGTTGCTGACCATGTCCATCCCTTTATGACCACAGTGACATCTCTGATGGTTACTTCCAGTAGGATCAAGCACCATGTCACAAAGCTCAAATCATCTCAAACTAGTTTCTTGAACATGACTTTGAGTTCACTAAACTCAAATGTCATCTACAGTCACGAATCCAATAGAGCAGCTTTGGGATGTGCTGGTACAGGAGATTCACATCATGAATGTGCAGCCGATAAATCTAGAGCAACTGTGCGAATCTATCATGTCAATATGGGCCAAAATCTCTGAGGAATGTTTCAAGCGCCTTGTTGAATCTATGCTAAGAAGAATTAAGGCAGTTCTGAAGGCAAAATGTCCAACACAGTTCTAACAAGGTGTACTATACCTAATGAAGGCACCGTGTGTATTATTACAGATCAGTGTTCTTGAGCCTGCAACATTTACATCATCCCTTAACAGCCAATTTCTGATCTTCTGATTTCAAAACAGTGGCTGAGGGAGTGACAGTAAACTTGACATCTTTATTTTTTGACTGCCATAATCTATCTCTCTGTATATATTTTTTTCTTCTCTTTGGAAAGTCCTGGAAACATAATAGTGGATTTTTTTTCTTTTGCTGTAGGAGAAAATAAAAAATAAAAAAAAATGCTGTAGTCTCTCTTTTCACCACTGTAGAAGTTTACTTCATCAATGATGATTTCTGCTAATAAGAACCATGGAAATGTCAGATGAAGCAACTGGTTTCCTGGGAACAGGGACCATAATAAAAAATAGACTCCCTGAATTGTGAAAGTGAAAGATGTTAGATAACACCATACTACAAAAAAGGAAGAGATTAATCTGCAATGGTTGTCAGAAAACTATCAGAGGTTGCAGTGACAAAAAGGTAGTTCTGATGAGATCCAGTGTCCATGAGATACATCCTGAGATGGTCAGTGAAAGAGAAGCGCATGTGCCTGAGCTACAACAAAAACATTGGTGGATTTGACTTGATCAGCTTGTACCCGATATCAAGCCGCACAAGAAAATTAACCATCCATTCGGTCCTACTTGTCTTTGACCTGGCTGCCACAAACAGTGGATAGCATACAGTTCAGACAAACAGATCTCTGAGACCAGAGAAGGAGAAACTGCAGTATTTTGACTTTAAGCTGCTGCTATAGATGAAATAATGCTCAAGCAGAGGGTGGTCGAGGTCAACACAAAGGAAAAACATTTGTCAAGTGTATTAAATGTTTGTGTGTGTTTCAAAGTAAAAAAAAAAACTGCTTTCCTAATGCTATCCATTTCTGATAATCCCAGGTTGCTATGGTTACACAGGTTTGTTAACATTAAACTTGTGGCAACGAGAAACTGATGTCATTTCCTTATCATAAGAAGTTGTGGCCACTAGAAAAATATGTTCCTTCAGCATAGGATCTCAAGGCCACGACTAGCTTATATTGTGTGGACATGTCATAAAGATTTTGTTACCTCTAAATAATTATCTCGTCATTCTCTTGCCCACGACCTATTCTCATGTTAAAGGGATAGTTCACCCAAAAATGAAAATTCTGTCAGTATTTACTCCCCGTAAGACCTTCGTTCATCTTCGGAACACAAATTAAGATATTTTTGATGAAATCTGAGAGCTGGATCACTCCTCCATAGGCTTCTTCAGGGATTGAACTTGCCGGCCCCGAAAAGTCATTAAAGACATCGTTAAAATAGTCCAAGTGACTACAGTGGCTCAATCTTAAGCTTATCAAGCGACGAGAATACTTTTTGTGCGCAAAAAACCCCCAAAATAACAACTTTATTTCAGTTCACTAGTATAATAGCGCAGCGCTTCTGTTGTTGTACGTCATACGCATCACACACATGACCAGCGTCGGCCAATAGTGAGCCTACGTGTGACGTAGCTCTACGCTATTACACTACATTAACTGACTAGAGGCCCACAGAGAAGGAAATGAATAGTTGAAATAAAGTCGTTATTTTTGTTTGTTTTTGCACACAAAAAGTATTCTTGTCACTTGATAGACTTAAGATTGAGCCACTGTAGTCACTTGGACTATTTTAACGTTGCCTTTTCGGGGCCAGCAAGTTTCAATCCCTTAGAAGCCAGCTCTCCAGCTGGAGTGATCCAGCTCTCAGATTTCATCAAAAATATCTTAATTCGTGTTCCGAAGATGAACAAAGGTCTTACGGGGTTGGAACAATATGAGGGTGAGTAAATACTGACAGAATTTTCATTTTTGGGTGAACTATCCCTTTAATAGTCGTGGCCATGACAAAACTAAGGGTGCGTCTCTATCGGCTCCCTAGTTCAGTAGTCAGGGCACTGATGAGGGAGTCGGTCATTTTAAGGGCTGTCTCTATTGCAAAATCCTTACAGTAAACTGGAACGTTCGCAACCTAAAAAGTCTCACAATGTACTGCAAAAACCAGGGAGCACTGATGCTCACTATGCTCCCTTACCAGAAATGACATTACATTCCTGAAGCTCAAAAAAATAAAACGCACAAGCCAACTCAATAAAAATGATGCACGCAATAGGTTCTGCGAGATTTTGAAGTGTGCTTTTGATGGAGACTTTACTGTCCCATGAGGCCACAGGAGAGGATTTGTGAATCGCAGTGAAGAGACGCTACTAACGCTGGTAGATCACATGATAATTACAACACGGCGAATGTTGTACATCCGGATTACATTCATACTATATAGCCTATATAATGTATTTTTTTTCTGTCCTTACCAGTGCCTGGATTCATGTACACAATATAGCCTACTGATTCATGAGCTTGGTAAGTAGAGCTGATAGTTACCCCAACATATGTCATAATGAAAATATTATACCCCAAAATATAATAAAGACAAAGTTCCCTTGCCCTTTGCCTCAGTGGAGGTTTGAAAGCTTTCTCAATGAAAGCAATGTGCTACTGGACCCTTTTTCTGACAGTGTAGTGACCCGAGTGAGATGGGTAGATTTTAAAGAGGCAAAAGGGGAACAACCTTGACCATCACCATTAGGGACAGGTGTTCTGCAATGCCCATTTCAGTTTTAAAGTAATGTATTAGTTCCAGAGACATTGCTTTCGAAAGTGCGGAAGAAACATTATTTCTAATTTACATTGATTTTTTTTTTCATTCCATCTTACATTTTTACGTAATAAACAAATATCTAAAATAAATCATTATTTTATTTTGTGCGCATACAGTTTGTGTGTACGGTATTAAATTAGCCTACATGTTGGTATTCAGCATAGCACTCAGAAATACAACAGCCGTACTTTATATTTTTCTCGCCATTGTTAAAAAAAGACGCAAAAGCAGTCTACTTCACAGACCAACAATATTTTTCTTTCATTTTTTTAAATGTAGCATCTTCGCAACACTCCAGCACAGCAGGCGTCGCTTTTCATTTTAGTTTGTAACCCGGCAGTAAATGTACATATGACGAAGGGATCGCCGCGGGTCTTCCCAGATCTGTTTTCGAAAAGAGTTGTATTTCAGAAATATTCATATTTATATGAATTAAACTGCGACACAATGGTCATTGGGTATGTTTGCAATTTTTGTAATGAAATTCTGTATTTACAAAATGCATCGTGTCCTGGAAAATGCCGAAGTCCTGATGCGCTAGTATTTACATTTGGCCTAGTTTGTTTTGTTCCTCATTTGCTTTATTTAAGATTGAATCAACAGGAAAAACCTTTGTACATCATTAATACATTAAACATGGATTGGTTGTTTAATGATTAACGGGATTATCTGCAGGAAAATGTTTATAACTAATTATGTTGCCGCAGTCATTAGCAGTTAGCATTTTTGAATTTCAATCTTTTGCGATACATGTGTGTAGCTTTATTTGAAAGTCATTTGGTAATGCCTAATCTTACAAGATATTCAAGTTTTCACCAGTAGGGTAATATGGGTAAAGATGCTCCTTTAAGAATATTTACTGCTAAATCATATTTAGCGACGAGTTCAACATTTACAGGGTGAAGATACAACATCCAATATAAAATATTAAGGGAAATACATGGACACGTATAGTAATTTTGTTGTTAATTTGATGCATTTTGACAGCTTAGTTGAACAGTGACCTCAATCCACATGAAGTCACCATGAAATCAAAATTCTTATTTCGTATGGAATATTGCAGTCTTTTTGAATATATATATATATATATATATATATATATATATATATATATATATATATATATATATATGTTGTGCACAGATAAATTATATATATATATATAATTTATCTGTGCACATCATTATTTAATATTTGTTTATTCATGTGTCTCGTAATCTCTAATCAAAATAACTTCCCCTCTCTCTTGCATGGACATCTCTTCTCTTATGTGATGACGTGTTTAATGACGTGAGGGCGGGACAACCAAAGCCAAACAAAATTAAGTTCCAGGCTACATTTTTTTTTTTTTTTCAAGAAGCTGTTTCACTCTAATATGCATAACAATAGGGAAGAAAAGACTATCGCAACTTCCGTATCATGTCAACTTTAACCTGAATCTCAGTTTTGAGATTTGAGAGAGATTTGTCTAAATTACACTATATAATATCTAATTAGAAAGTTACACAGTCTCTCCTTGTTCATGATTTATGTTTAAAATGCATGAAGGGCGATACTTTTGTCCAATGAGTTGGTGCAGCTCCTTGTCAAGTCACATAAATGAAAACCAAACAATTCACAAAATGTAGTGTACTAGCTCACTGCGTATTGTGTTTATGGTCAGTTATTGTGTTAGTACTGAAACTCTGATTAGCATGAACAACATGACTTTTGCGTCTGCTTAGTTTTGTTTTGTTCCTTTTAGTAAAACTAAGTAATTGCAGTCTGTTTAAATTTTTAAGTTTAAGTTTTTACAATAAGTATGTTCTCCATAGTAATTTAAACCTGAAAATAATATTAAATGACATATTCACCTGAATTTGGGACATTTTTGTTTAGTTGGTCTTAGAAAGTTTTTTTAAAAAATGTACATGAAACTGAAGTTGCGATAGACTTTTCCGAGTGAAACTGCTTCTCAAACAAGAAAAAAAGTAGGGCGGGACTTGATTTTGTCCATCGCAAATAGATAGGATCATTTGGGTTTGCTATTGGTCGATCTCATGTGGATTGACAGGATCTCCCGCCCTCGCCCCAAAAAACAAGTCATCATGCTTTTAGTTTGCCCGTCCGCCTGAATGGCTGTTAGTGATTTAGCACATTAGCATGACATCATAGCAAGTCGGACAGCATTTCTAACCTCACTGTGATCACCGGTGATTGGTTCTGTGCAGAACTTGCTCATCTTAAACAAGCCTGTTGCTAATATCATGCTTTAGTGGTTGAGATTAAAGAAGTTAAAGGAACTTGTTTTTTTCTATTTCTGCAGTTGCTGTTTAATCTGTGTGTTTGCGGCGCTGATAAACAAAGGTGAGGATCAGAACGACACATCAGAAAGATAAACTCATGTCACAGACTGTGTTTAAAGGTTTCTTTCATTTCAGTGTGTCTGCAGAAAACAGTAAATGCTGTTATTGGTGGTTCTGTTCTCCTGCCGTGTTCTTCAACTGAACATCATCTTAAACCTCAAGACACTGCTGTGAATTGGAGACACAATGGCAGTGAGAATGTGTATGATATAGTCAAGGGTGAAGATTTACTAAAGTTACAGGACCCTCGTTACAAAAACAGAGCCGAAACTTTCCCACAGGAGTATGAGAGAGGAAACTTCTCCATCAAACTCACAGATCTCACTCACACTGATGCAGGAAAATACATCTGCTACATCACACACTCATCTGAGCTTCAGACTGTACAGCTGATCATCAACGGTGTGTAAAAATGCTTGATTCATGTATGAAGTTGATAGCACTTTAGAATAATGGTCTGTTATTAATAGGAAACTATACAGGAAGTAATGCAGGACAAATTCTTGTCAAACACTTCAGATATTATGAACTAATATGGAAACAAGCTTAACTAATCAGTAAGTAATAGCAAATTTAAGACTGAGATACTTCCTTATTAGGTAATAAATTACTGAATGAGATTAGCCTCAATATTAACCATCAACTAACCATAACGAACTATAAGAATTACTTAAAGCTGCTCTCCCCCTACTGACCTAATGAGTAAATATTAAGTGAAGCGCACTAGACAGACGGGATTTAAAGTCCCCTTGTAGAAAATTTTATCTCTTAAAACTCATGACATATGTAAAGGTTTTTTCCTGTGAACATTTTTAATTCATGCCTTAAAATAGTTTGAATGTAACTCTACACCCTTGTTTCATTTAGTATATGTGGAATCATGAATATGCAAATTAGCCCCGCCTCCACTCACTCACACCAGCTCAGATCGCTGGACGTCGTTTGAAGTGGAAGAGTGAATTATACAGACTCATCTACAAGTCAACGTATCAGAATGCGAATGCGTTTTATGTTTCACTCTCTACAACCTCGTACACATAACGGTTATTAATTATTAGCCTTTTGCTTAACTTTGTTATCAAACAGCTAATAATGTTTTGCTAATGTTACACAAACCCGTTCGCCACCTCAGAGTCAGGAAGCTGCTTTCTAACAATCAGTTCCTTAGAAACGCTTTGAACAACTTGGAACGTCAGTGGAGAAAGGCATATAGTTTAACATCGTGATATACATATACACAATTCAAACTGTTCTGTTGATATAAAAATTCTGGTACATTCAGCAATACACCAGGATAACCTGGCTTCTCTTGAGACTCTCCTGATTCACAGCAGTTAATGATATGTTAAAGCCCGCCGGTACATTGATCTGATTGGTTACAAGGTAGTTTGTGACGTCAGAAACACCAGCGATTTCAAACCGTGTTTTAGAGACTGTCTTTGGTTCAGGAGAAAATAATCAGCAGTGGTGTTGACTTATGAATTTGCACATGGTTTGTCTTAAAGCGTATTAAAAACACCACATAGACATATAAACAACATTACAAACTTGATTTTCATCACGGGGGACTTTGTCGGCTGAAGACTCAAGTTTGGTTTGAAGATGAAAAACGTACCAAACTTATGTTCTCTCACCATTCCTGATTTCTCTCACACACTCTCAGCGTTCGGCTGGTCTTGCGTCTGTCACAGCAGAAACTAAAGCTTCTGCTCTCCGTATGTTTTACCGTTGTCTCCCTTCACGTTCATATGTAAATTGCGCAAGCTTATTTTGTCCAAAAATTAAAATTAGCCCATGATTTACTCACCCTCAAGCCATCCTAGGTGTATATGACAATGTAATGCGTCGTACTGCTGATATTTACACTGCGCCATGACGCACTACACAAGGCTACTTCTGACATCACACGTTGTGTAAGTTGCGCTTTATACGCAAGTAGACTGCATATGTTCATTTATATACTCTGAATATAGTCATAAAATAGTCATTTTCACTTTAAAATAATGGTCACTAGGTAACACTTGAGTAATTAGTGATGCATTTTATGATTATATTCAGAGTAAAAAAGACCATTTATTCAGTCTTAGTCATTATTTTAGTCATTAACACATGATAATGTTGTGATTTAGTAAATAATTGGTAATTATTTACAAGTTTGTCATGGTTAGTTATTATTGAGGATAATCTCATTCAGTAATTTATTACCTAATAAGGAAGTATCTCAGTCTTAAATTTGCTGTTACTGACTGATTAGTTAAGCTTGTTTCCATATTAGTTCATAATATCTGAAGTGTTTGACAAGAATTTGTCCTGCATAGTTTCCTATTAATGACAGATCATTATTCTGAAGTGTTACCATAAAGTTTTTAATTAAAAAAAAGTTCAAGTTCACTAGTTATAGATGAATCTATTGCCTTTATGACAGTGAGGAATTTTGAATTTATTTATTTATTTATTTTTGCAGAATCAACAGCAGAAAAAGAAAGTAAATCCACTGAACATGAAAACTCAGAAGATGAAACTGAATCAAACAGTGTGAAGACATCATTGAACTGGTTTTTCATTCTATTAATTGTTCTAATAATAATACTAATAATACTGTCCATAGGCTGTTTAATTGTATTTTACTGTAGAAGAAAAAAAAAGCAAGCTCTCTCCTTCTCTTGTGTCAGTACTGAAGACGAAACACAGTGACTCAAATGAGATGTCAGTCCTAAAAGTTTAAATTTTCACATTATCTCACTGTATATTTACAGCTGTCTCTGGGTCTTTTTGGTGTTTGTGACTGTTTTGAGCTGTTATATTATTGCCTTATACACTGTTTGTTCTTGCTGAATGAGATAATCAAACACTGAAACAGGAGCTATTTTTTAAAGGTAAAGGACCAATGACTGTCAATGTTACTGCCTTAATTCTGAACGAGTGTACTTCATGTTTTGTTAGTCAATATTAAAGGTATTTGTTATAAATTATATTATGCATGTTAAAATCAAAACATTTACCAAATCTTATTATTATACACACACTAAACCTTTGAAAGACCTGTGTGTAATATCAGATTTAGTTGATGTGCATAATACACAAGCACATTTGTATTAGACTGATAATTAACAGATTTCCATTGGACAGGTTATTTATTTTTTTTACTTTTTCTTAAATCTTTTCCTAGAAGAAATGATGAGAGTTTGACCCTCCCCTGCACTTATTACATTGATTGGTGAGTAAGGGAGAACCACAGAGGACAGTGCGTCGTATAAGTTGCCTTATGATGTTGCTCACAAACCTATTGTCTTAATAATTACTTAATGTAAGCCTTAGTTTTTAGTGTCTTGTAAGAATGTAAGATGCTATAAGACGTCCCTTAATAATATTAGAATAATGTTGGATGTTGCTGATTACTCAGATTTGATTTCAGATGAGAGCTTTTATCTTTTTTTTTTTTTTTTTTTTGTAAAGCTTTTAATTCTTAATTTCTTGCCAAAGAAGAATTTTGGTGTTGGTCCGATTTCATCAAAGCAATTCAGACACACTTTTACAGTTGTTTGTTTTTGTTGTTTTAATAAGACCAGCTTGTCTTATGTCTGAAATCATTGGAATAAAGTAACTTTTCAATTGTCATTTCTAAGAATAAGCGTACATGTTTTTCATTATGGGAAAACTAAATCTTTGGTTTCGTACTGTATAATTTTGTATTTCAAGGGTAAACATTTCCTTTCTAAAGCTGAGACTCTCCCTTGGCTTGTTCAATTACTTATGTTGGTGTAATTATGGTAATAATAATTAAAAAAAAAAAAAATGCCATAGTTGTGAACAGCAATGAATGAAATAAATAAATATAATCAAACTTACGTGAGTGTGATAAGCTTCCTTTCACTGACAATTTTATTCTGCTCCTCAAGTGAAACACTTCCCTGAGTTATGTCTTTAAACAGAGTCGTCATGACTTCAGTTTATTATTGCTGAAAACCACAACAGGAGAATCCAGTTTGTCTCCTTCCTGACCAGCGAAACCAAAGATAGTGAACTTAGTATTGATCTGCAGAGTTTTGTTATTCATTTGCCTTTCAAATGTTTTAGAGCACCGGATGCAGCTGATAGACAGAAAAGTTGTTCATTCCTGAATGAATTAATGAATATTTGACTTTTACAAGAAATTACCTTTATTGTTATTTTTTGTCATATAATCTGAACTCTTTCTCTTATTTTCATCCCTACAGACTGTGTTAAGAAGTGTAATTTTCTCTGACAATATAATGCAAAGATTTTATATAGATACAATATACTTTATATAAATTATATACAGTCATAAAGGGACTTTGATGTAATGGGAGGAGAGTTTAAATGATTACAGTCAATAAAACCGGATGATCGGGTCAATAGGCAATTAAAAATGGGTCTAGTGTATTATGATCTTTATGATTTGCAACTAGCAATGCTTTTATAATAATATAATATAAATCTTGAAGCCCAATGTTTATCAATAACTGAACATTGTTAACAAGAATTGATTAGTGAGGAAGAAACTATTTGAACACACATTCCTGTCATGTCTTGACTTCAGTTTGTCACTGTCAGAGCACGACAAGAATGCAGAGCTTCCAGTTACACACTCGGCCGTTTGCACAAACCCTTTTCAACTAAAACTTTTTTTCATCATGAGTGAGATCAGTCACATCGCCATCTACTGGCCTGGCATGGATCTGTGTGAACGGTGGATCGTTTTGACAATGGTTGTCGTCTGTATCCGAAAAATGCAAAGGAAAAACTTTTTTAGTATATTGTTGTTGTGTAAATGTACCCTATATGAAGACCTTCAGATAAACTGAGGGGCTGTTTACACAACAGTTTTCAACTAAAAACGTAAAACTTTTTATGCGTTTTGGCTGTTAATTTACACAACAACAGTGTTTTGGGGGCCTGAAAAGGCAAACGTTTGGAAACGGGTTTTAAAGTGCAAGTTTTTGAAAACTATACCGTTTACACTACAAAAACGCAAATTTGTGAAAACGGTGATGTCATGCATATTACGCGTTCAGTCTATATGCATTTAGTGTTTCTTTACAAAGTGACATTGCCACCTACTGGCCTGGCAGCATGATACAGCGTTTTAGTCATTTTCACGTATCCGTGTGAACGGTGGATCGTTTTGACAATGGTGTCGTCTTTACACGAAAAATGCAAAGGAAAAACTTTGTTCCGTTTTAGTATTTTGTTGTTGGGTAAATGTATTAAGACCTTCTGATAAACTGTATAAACTTCCTAAGTCCTTTGAGTTTTCTGCATATAGACTACACCATTGTCAAAAACGATCACCATTCACACGGATCCGCGAAAACGACTAAAAATGCTGTATTCTGCTACCAGGCCATTAGGTGGCAATGAAACAATATTGACTGAACACGTAATACGCATGTGCATGACGTCATTGTCTTCAGAGATTCGCATTTTTGTTGTTTACACAGAAACTATTTTCAAAAACTTGCACTCTAAAACCCTTTTCAAAGTTTGCATTTTCATGCAGCCAAAACCCAGCTGTCGTGTAAACGAACAGTCAAAACGCATAAAACGTTTTACGTTTTTAGTTGAAAATGATGTCGTGTAAACAGCCCCTTAAAAAAAAGCTAATTTGTGAAAACGGTAACGTCATGCACATGCGTATTGCGTGTTCAGTGTATGGGCATGTAGTGTTTCTTTACAAAGTGACATCGCCATATACTGAATAATAAAGGGTTTTAGTAGTTTTCGTGGATCCATGTGAACGGGTACCGTTTTGACAACGTTGTCATCTGTACAAAGAAAAGCTTTTTCCATTTTTAGTACATTAATGTTGTGTAAATTTACCCTGAAATATATAAAAAAAAAAAAAAAAAAACATATAGCCTGTTTTTTTTTTCAAGAATTTGCCTTTCAAAGTTTGCTTGTTTATAGGCATATTATCACGTTTCCCTTTGTAATAAAACTAAGCTAACACCTATTCTATGACACTGTTATAATGTTACTATTTTTAATTCAGTTTCATATATCATGTGTGGAAAAAGCAGACACCATTGATATGTGTCTGCTTTTTTGTGTTTTTTTTTCTAAATGGACAAAATGGTTTTGAGGCATATTCTGAAATATATCTGTATTAACTTTGATGTTTTACATTTGCTAGTAGTTACAGATCTAATTTGGGGTTAAGAGCAATTTCATATTTAGTTGCAGATCTATGCTTGAACCAGATTATTAGTTATAATTGTTTTTGTTTGAGTATTTATTTTATTTACTATTATTTAGAAATAAATAAAATAATGAGCTTTATATATCTGTAACGGTCATCAGCTGGAATACCCTTTTGCTGGTATGGGAGATTCACATCATGAATGTGCAGCTGACAAATCTAGAGCAACTGTGCGATTCTATCATGTCAATATGGACCAAAATCTCTGAGGAATGTTTCAAGTGTTTTCTTTTTTTTTTTTTTTTTTAGTCCTGGAAACATAATAGTGGATTTTTTTTTTCTTTTGCTGTTGGAGGAAATGGTAAAAACAAAAACAAAAAAACATTTGCTGTAGTCTCTCTTTTCACCAAGGTAGAAGTTTACATCATCTATGATGATTTATGCTACTAATGTCGGTTTTCAATGTCAGATGAAAGCAACTGGTTTCCTGGGAACAGGGACCATTATGAAAAATAGACTCCCTGCATTTTGAAAGTCAAAGATGTTAGATAACACCATACTACAAAAACAAGGAAGATATTAATCTGAAATGGTTGTCAGAAAACTATCAGAGGTTGCAGTGACAAAGTGACTGGACAATGAGTTCTGATGAGCTCCAGTGTCCATGGGATAAATCCTGAGATGGTCAGTGAAAGAGAAGCACATGTTACTGTGCTACAACAAAAACATCGGTGGATTTGATTTGATCAGCTTGTACCCGATATCAAGCTGCACAAGAAAATGAACCATCCATTCGGTCCTACATGTCTTTGACCTGGCTGCCACAAACAGTGGAAAGCTTACAGTTCAGACAAACAAATCTCTGAGACCAGAGAAGGAGAAACTGCAGTATTTTGACTTTAAGCTGCTGCTATAGCTGAAATAATGCTCAAGCAGAGGGTGGTCGAGGTCAACAGGTTCACAAGATGTCCAGTGATGATGATGAGATGAGCATTCAAACAAAGTTTGAGCATTCAAACATAGAGGAGGCCTGTTGAACCACGTAAAAAAATAGTTGTCTCTCTGTTTGCCAAAGATGGTGGAGGCAGTACATGCATTACGTTCAGGAGAGAAGCATGCAAAGGAAAAACATTTGTCAAGTGTATTAAATGTTTGTGTGTGTTTCAAAGTAAAAAAAAAACTGCTTTCCTAATGCTATCAATTTCTTATAATCCCAGGTTGCTATGGTTACACAGGTTTGTTGACATTAAACTTGTGGCAACGAGAAACTGATGTCATTTCCAGCATAGGATCTCAAGGTCACGACTAGCTTATATTGTGTGGCCATGTCATAAAGATTTTGTTACCTCGAAATAATTATCTTGTCATTCTCTTGCCCACGACCTATTCTCATGTACCCACAAGTTAATAGTCGTGGCCATGACAAAACGTCTCAGGTTACTATTGTAACCATAGTTCCCTGAGAACAGGGAACGAGACGATGCGTCCATCGAAGCCGTGGGAACGCCTCCAGCGTGACTGCGTCTGAAGCATCTATGTAAACTAGTCCAATGGAAAGAATGAGCGTCACGGGCGGGTGACGTCATGATCAGGCTATGATAAAAGCACATCCGGTGCAAACCGGCATTAGCTTCGAAAATTGCCGAAGCAAGCCGATCACAGGGATGCAGGAAGTATGGCAGGGTGACGCATCGTCTCGTTCCCTGTTCTCAGGGAACTATGGTTACAATAGTAACCTGAGACGTTCCCTTACGAAGGGAACTCAACGATGCGTCCATCGACGCCGTGGGAACGAGAATACCCAAAGCGCCAGAATTCCAAGTACCTGAGTGTCAGACTGTTGTAACTAAGCACTAAGCACCTGAGAACCTGGGGCAGCATCCAGGTCTAAACTGTAAAATCTAACGAATGTGAGCGGAGAGGACCAGCCCGCCGCATCACAGACGTCCCGAAGAGAAACCCCATATAGTAAGGCTTTAGAAGCCGCCATACTCCTAGTAGAGTGAGCTCGGACCACCAAAGGACACGGCTGGTCCGAGTACTCGTATGCAAGTGAAATAGCCTCAACTATCCACCTACTGACCGTCTGTTTAGAAGCAGGAAGACCCTTCTTAGGTGATCCAAAGCAAATCAGTAATTGGTCGGACTTCCTGAATGAAGATGTCCGATGCACATAAGTGTCCAGTGATCGCACTGGACACAAGAGGTTCAGTCTTTCCTGGTCCGCAGATGCAAAAGGAGGAGGACAGAAAGCCTGCAGCACAATAGGCCTCGGAGTCGAGGTAGGCACCTTAGGGAGGTATCCCTGTTTTGGATATAAGAATGCCTTGACCATCCCCGGTGCAAACTCAAGGCAAGTTGGGGAAACCGGAAGGGCCTGAAGGTCTCCAACTCTCTTAAGGGACGAAATAGCTAGCAGAAAGATAGTCTTAAAGGTAAGAAACTTATCTGAAACCGAATCTAAGGGCTCGAATGGAGCCCTAGACAGGCCTTCAGGTACTATAGCAAGATCCCAAGCTGGCACCCTAGTGCGAGTTGCAGGCCTCAGCCTCAAAGTGCCACGAAGGAAACGTGTAACCAGGGGGTCTCGACCCAACGATGTACCCCCCACCAGGGCGTGGTAAGCCGCAATGGCCGCCATGTAGACTTTGAGCGTGGAGGGACATAGGCCTGACGTAAAGCGCTCCTGCAGGAACTCGAGTACTGTGTTCACAGAACAGTTAACTGGATCCCACTGATGTCGGTGACACCATAAAGAAAAAACTCTCCATTTAAGCGCATATAGTTTCCTAGTAGCTGGGGCTCTGGAGCTTAGAATGGTCTCAGCAGCCTCGGCTGAAAGACCACTCTCTATGAGTTGGGCCCCCTCAGAGGCCAAACCCACAGGTTCCAAATCTCTGGTCGAGGGTGAAATATTGTGCCCCCGGCCTGAGACAGAAGATCTCTCCTGATCGGGATCTCCAAGGGAGGACCGTCTAGGAGATGGATCAGGTCCGAAAACCAGATCCGACTTGGCCAGCGTGGTGCTACTAGCAGTAGGCTTATTCCATACCGACGGACTCGCTCCAGAACTCCTGGGAGCAGAGCAACAGGGGGAAAGGCATAGCCATGGCATCCAGCCCCAGGGGGGCTGGGTGAGTAAGGGAGAACCACAGAGGACAGTGCGTCGTATTTTGAGACGCAAACAGATCCACTTCTGCTTGGCCGTAAAACTCCCAGATTTTCTCCACCGCCTCGGGGTGGAGTCTCCAGTCCCCTGGCCTCAGCTCCTGCCTCGACAGGATGTCTGCTCCTATATTCTGGACCCCAGGAATATACACTGCCCTCAGAGAAAGTACCTTCCCCAGAGACCACAGGAGGATCTGGTGCGCCAGTTTGCAAAGCGGAAGCGAACGCAGGCCCCCCTGACGGTTCAGATAAGAGACCACTGATGTGTTGTCTGTTCGTACGAGCACATGATGGCCCCTCAGGTCTGGGAGGAACTGCCTCAACGCATTGAAGACAGCCATCATGCCACAAGAGATGATGACTCTTCCACAGACCCTGAACCGAGCGGCCTTCCATTACCGCTCCCCAGCCGGTGAGGGAAGCATCTGTCGAGATAGTAACTCGATGGCAAAGAGCTCCCAACACCGGACCCTGGGTTAAGAACCAGTGCTTCCTCCATATAACTAAGGCACGAAGGCAACGCCGCGTGACCTTGATCATATGAAGTGGGTTTCCCCTCGGGGAGAACCCTCTGGTCCTGAGCCACCACTGTAAAGGCCTCATGTACAGCAGGCCAAAAGGTATCACGTTGGACGCTGCTGCCAAAAGACCCAACAGTTTCTCGAACTGTTTTACAGTGCGTGACTGGCCTAGCTTCAGCTCTTTTGTGGCTGACAGGATAGCAGCTACACGAACGGGCGATAGGGTGGCCCGCATCTTCACTGAATCCCATACCACACCAAGGAAAGTGGTTCTCTGTACTGGAGAAAGCACACTCTTCTTGGCATTGAGCCTCAACCCCAACATCTGCATATGAGCGAGAACGACACCTCGGTGCCGAACCGCCATCTGCTCTGATTCCGCTAGAATCAGCCAGTCGTCGATGTAGTTCAGAATACGTATGCCCTGAAGCCTGAGAGGGGCTAAAGCTGCATCCACGCATTCCGTGAACGTGCGGGGTGATAAAGCTAGACCGAAAGGAAGAACCCGATATTGGTATTCTTTGCCCCCGAAAGAAAACCTTAGGAACTTCCTGTGCTGAGGGAGGATGGAGATATGGAAGTAGGCGTCCTTCAGATCTATCGTGACAAACCAGTCCTCGGATCTGATTTGAATCACGATCTGTTTGAGTGTCAGCGTCTTGAACTTTAGTTTCTTAACTGACCGATTTAACAAACGAAGATCTAAAATAGGACGCAACCCTCCATCCTTTTTTGGAACTATGAAATAACGGCTGTAAAAACCCGACTCTCGGTCGGGTGAGTACACCTGTTCTATAGCTTCTTTCGCTAACAGGGCCTTTACCTCTTGCTCCATTACCAGAGCCTGCTCGGGATGCACCACTGTGGGCAACACCCCGTTGTAACGAGGAGGACGAGAACCGAACTGGATTCTGTATCCTTTCTCTAAAATCTACAGGACCCAACGAGAAATATTCGGCAGAAGCTTCCACGCTGCCAGAAAATTTACTAAGGGAACCAGCCTCTCAAGGCTGGTCTCTGGTGTTACTGAGACAGCTAATTCTGGAGCCTGAAACATCACATAAAGCCATAAAGCCCCCCTCAGAGGGCGCGAAACCGATGCTGTGCCGCAGCATAGCATCAGCGACTCGCTGGAGACCGCTGCGCCCTGAAGCACCAAGGGTGGCAGGGTTGGCAGAACGGTCTCATGAGGACCCCGAAATGGAACGGGCACCGTATAATGAGGTGTACACCGCTCTACTTCGGTCGGGGCTGTCCTCACAGGCCTGACGCATGAACATCAGGACCCTTTTTTTTTTTTTGAGCCGAAGCCTTCTTCGCCTGAAGAATGGTCCTCAGATCCGGCTTCGACTTAGAAGACTTCGGTTGAGAGGGTTGCGTCTGTCTCCAGTGTCTACGTGGAGGTGCACGAGACCCAACACTCTCTTTCTGTTGCACATGATATGATGAGCTCGACGGCTGGGGCTGCTCACGCCCAGCAGCCCCAGGGGGCTGGACACGGCGAGGGATAAACTTTTTAAAAGCGTCAGCTTGCTTTTTAGACTCCTGAAATCTCTCGACGACGCGGTGGACTGCGTCGCCGAAGAGACCAGAAGGTTCAAGCGGAGCATCTAATAAAAAAGCTCCATCTTTTTCTTTAATCTCTGACAGATTTAACCACAAGTGTCTCTCAGTAGCTACCAAGGCTGCCATAGACCGCCCAACTGCTCTGGCGGTCTCCTTAGTAGCCCTGAGAGACAGATCGGTAGCCCGACAAAGTTCTCGAATATCGTCCTGAGTAATTCCCTCACTACTATCCAGATCCCCCAGCAGGTCAGCTTGATAAGCCTGTAGCACTGCCATTGTATGCAGACACGCTCCAGCTGGACCTGCTGCCGTATAAGCTTTGCCCACTAAAACCGAGGTGGCTTTAAGCGGTCTAGTGGGCAAAGCCGAGGCTTTCAGGGACGATGCGGAACCAGGCGAAAGATAGCTGGCTAAATTCTGTTCCGCCTGGGGCATCGCCTCATAACCATACTCTTTTAGCCCTCTTATTCTCGAATAAGTGTTAACTTGAGGGCTAAAAAGTCGTGAAGAGTAAGGTTTATTCCACGATTTCGATATTTCATTATGGAGATCGGGAAAAAAGGGGAGCCCTCGTGGTGGAGATAATGTGGTGGAAGATAAAAAGCGCTCATCTAATTTACTTTTAGGACGAGCGCCTTTATTCTCAGATGGCCATTCAATATTTAATTTCTCTACAGCCCGTGACATAACATCCACCAGCTCATCATATGCTGGGGAAATAAATTGTGAATCTTTTTCCCCCATGTGTGTGCTTTCACTCTCCATACTCATAACATCGACCTCCTCGGAGGAAGAGCATTGAAGTAATGGAGGGCTCTCTCCCCGGGCGGAAGAAACCGCAGCGCGTGCTCCTCGAAGTCCTCGAAGGCTGAGATCGCATGCTCCACTCCCAAACAAATGACACAAAGGTCGTGTGTGTCCCCACCCGTTAAATAACGCGGGCAGGGAGGAACACACTGCTTGAACACTTGTTTCGCCATAACGTTTCAGAATAAATGCAACAGACAACAATAAATAGACAGAGACAGTATAACACAGATCGCTTGCTGAGGCAACAGAAGCTAATGCCGGTTTGCACCGGATGTGCTTTTATCATATCCTGGTCATGACGTCACCCGCCCGTGACGCTCATTCTTTCCATTGGACTAGTTGACATAGATGCTTCAGACGCAGTCACGCTGGAGGCGTTCCCACGGCGTCGATGGACGCATCATTGAGTTCCCTTCGTAAGGGAACTAAGGGTGCGTCTCTGTCGGCTCCCTAGTTCAGTAGTCAGGGCACTGATGAGGGAGTCGGTCATTTTAAGGGCGGTCTCTATCGCAAAATCCTTCCAGTAAACTGGAGTGTTCGCTCCCTAAAAAGTCTCACAATGTACCACAAAAACCAGGGAGCACTGATGCTCACTATGCTCCCTTACCAGAAATGACATCACATTCCTGAAGCTCAAAAAAATAAAACGCACAAGCCAACTCAATAAAAATGATGCACGCAATAGGTTGTGCGAGATTTTGAAGTGTGCTTTTGATGGAGACTTTACTGTCCCATGAGGCCACAGGAGAGGATTTGTGAATCCTCGCAGTGAAGAGACGCTACTAACGCTGGTAGATCACATGATAATTACAACACGGCGAATGTTGTACGTCCGGACTACATTCATACTACACATATTCATACTATATAGCTTATAGAATGTATTTTTCTGTCCTTACCAGTGCCTGGATTCGTGTACACAATATAGCCTACTGATTCATGAGCTTGGTAAGTAGAGCTGATAGTTACCCCAACATATGTCATGATGAAAATATTATAATCCAAAATATAATAAAGACAAAATTCCCTTGCCCTTTGCCTCAGTGGAGGTTTGAATGCTTTCTCATTGAAAGCAATGTGCTACTGGCCACGTCACTGGACCCTTTTTCTGACAGTGTAGTGACCCGAGTGAGATGGGTAGATTTTAAAGAGGCAAAAGGGGAACAACCTTGAGCGTCACCAATTTGGGACAGGTGTTCTGCAATGCCCATTTGCCAAGAAATCATTATTTTATTTTGTGCGCATGCAATTTGTGTGTACGGTATTAAATTAGCCTAAATGTTGGTATTCAACATAGCACTCAAAAATACAATAGCCGTACTTTATATTTTTCTCGCCATTGTTAAAAAAAAAGACGCAAAAGCAGTCTACTTCACAGACCAAAAATCTTTTCCTTTGCTTTTTTTAAATGTAGCATCTTCGCAACACTCCAGCACAGCAGGGGTCACTATTCATTTTAGTTTGTAACCCGGCAGTAAATGTACATATGACGAATAGATCGCTCGGGGTCTCGATTTCCCAGATCTGTTCTCGAAAAGAGTTGTATTTCAGAAATATTCATATTTATATGAATTAAACTGCGACACCATGGTCATCGGGTATGTTTGCAATTTTTTAATGAAATTATGTATTTACAAAATGCATCGTGTCCTGGAAAATGCTGAAGTCCTGATGCGCTCGTATTTACATTTGGCCTGGTTTGTTTTGTTCCTCATTTGCTTTATTTAAGATTGAATCAACTGGAAAAACCTTTGTACGTCATTAATACATTAAACATGGATTGATTGTTTAATGATTAACGGGTTTATCTGCAGGAAAATTTCTATAACTAATTATGTTGCCGCAGTCATTAGCAGTTAGCATTTTTTAATTTCAATCTTTTGCGATACATGTGTGTAGCTTTATTTGAAAGTCATTTGGTAATGCCTAATCTTACAGTGCATTCAAGATATTCAAGTTTTCACCATATGGGTAAAGATGCTCCTTTAAGAATATTTACTGCTAAATCATATTTAGCGACAAGTTCAACATTTACAGGATGACAACATCCAATATAAAATATTAAGGGAAATACATGAAAACATATACTAATTTAGTTGTTAATTTGATGCATTTTGACAGCTTAGTTGAACAGTGACCTCAATCCACATGAAGTCACCATGAAATCAAAATGGACAATTCTTACTTTTTATGGAATATTGCAGTCTTTTTGTATATATATATATAATTTTTTCTGTGCATGTATTTTTTTTATTAATGTGTCTCGTAATCTTTAATCAAAATAACTTCCCCTCTCTCTTGCATCGACTTCTCTTCTCTTTTCTGATGACGTGTTTAATGACGTGAGGGCGGGACAACCAAAGCCAAACAAAATTAAGTTCCGGTCTACATTTTTATTTATTTTTCCTTGTTCAAGAAGCTGTTTCACTCTAATATGCATAACAATAGGGAAGAAAAGACTATCGCAACTTCCGTATCATGCCAACTTTAACCTGAATCTCAGTTTTGACATTTGAGAGATATTTGTCTAAATTACACTATATAATATTTAATTATAAAGTTACAGTCTCTCCTTGTTCATGATTTATGTTTAAAATACATGAAGGGCGATACTTTTGTCCAATGAGATTTTAGTGTTGGTGCGGCTCCTTGTCAGTTAAACTGTAAAGTAAAACTAAAACTCTGATTAGCATGAACAACATGTCACGGCACACACGGGACAGAAGATCCAATAGCAGGTAGTTTATTAAAGGGTAATCCAAATCGTAGTCTTCCAGGCAAAGGTCAAAATCCAAAAAGGTAATCAAAAACATAAAAGACAAACCCAAGAAACAGGCTCAAAGACGACAGAAGTGTGGTGACAATATACAACGAATCCGTACACATACTAACACAGACAGGGAATATATACACAGATCTAACAAGACTAACAATGAACAGTTGGGAACAATGATGACGGGGAACAGCTGAGTGCAATGAACTGATGAGTGACAGTGACAGACAGAATGCTGGGAAATGAAGTCAATAGTGAAGGACACCGTGATAACGAGGACCTCTAGTGACAAACAAGGGAACACAACCAGACACTGTGACATAACCCCCCCTCTACGGAGCGGCTAACAGACGCTCCACGACAACACTAAAACACAACACAAGAGTTCAGGAGGGAGGTGGAATGGTGGAGGATCAGGGGGAGGGATGGTGGGCCAGGTCCATGAAGGGGAACAAAAACGGGAAATAACGACTTAGCCAGCGACCAGGGCGAGGCAGACAGTCCATCGGGCGGCCAGGGCGAAGCAGACGACCCATCGGGCGGCCAGGGCGAAGCAGACGACCCATCGGGCGGCCAGGGCGAAGCAGACGACCCATCGGGCGGCCAGGGCGAAGCAGACGACCCATCGGGCGGCCAGGGCGGTGATGACGACCCTTCGGGCGGCCAGGGCGGTGATGACGACCCCTCGGGCGGCCAGGGCGGTGATGACGACCCCTCGGGCGGCCAGGGCGGTGATGACGACCCCTCGGGCGGCCAGGGCGGTGATGACGACCCCTCGGGCGGCCAGGGCGGTGATGACGACCCCTCGGGCGGCCAGGGCGGTGAAGACCCCTCGGGCGGCCATGGCGGTGAAGACCCCTCGGGTGGCCATGGCAGAGGCTCTGGAACAGACACTGGCACTGGCTCCGGCTCAGGAATAGCAGACACCGGCTCTGGAACAGACGGCACTGGCTCTGGCTCTAGAACAGCCACTGGCTCCAGCTCTGGAACAGACACGGGCACTGGCTCAGGAACAGGGATTAGCTCAGGAATAGACACCAAAACTGTAACAGCGACAAGAACAGACACAAACACAGAAACAAACACTGGCTCTGGCGCTGGAACAGGCACTGGCTCTGGAACAGGCATTGGCTCTGCCTCTGGCTCTGGAACAGGCATTGGCTCTGCCTCCGGCTCTGGAACAGCAGACACTGGCTCCGGCTCTGGAACAGCAGACACGGGTATGTCCAGGATCCGAGCCAGACGCTCCAGATAGTCCAGGTCCAGGAAGGCAGACAGCACTGGCTCTGTCTCCGGCTCTGGAACGGGTACTGGCTCTGCCTCCGGCTCTGGAACGGGTACTGGCTCTGCCTCCGGCTCTGGAACGGGTACTGGCTCTGCCTCCGGCTCTGGAACGGGTACTGGCTCTGCCTCCGGCTGCTCTGGAACGGGTACTGGCTCTGCCTCCGGCTGCTCTGGAACGGGTACTGGCTCTGCCTCCGGCTGCTCTGGAACGGGTACAGGCTCTGCCTCCGGCTGCTCTGGAACGGGTACAGGCTCTGCCTCCGGCTCTGGAACGGGTACTGGCTCTGCCTCCGGCTCTGGAACGGGTACTGGCTAATCCTCCGGCTCTGGAACGGGCATTGGCTCTGCCTCCGGCTCTGGAACGGGCACTGGCTCTGCCTCCGGCTCTGGAACGGGCTCTGGAACAGAAGACACTGGCTCCGGCTCTGGAACAGCAGACACTGGCTCCGGCTCTGGAACAGCAGACACTGGCTCCGGCTCTGGAACAGCAGACACGGGTATGTCCAGGATCCGAGCCAGACGCTCCAGATACGGAACAGTCAGACGCTCCACGGAACGTGAACAATCTCTCGCTGGGCAGACGTGACGTGAAAAGTCTCTCGCTGGGCAGACGTGACGTGAACAGTCTCTCGCTGGGCAGACGTGACGTGAACAGTCTCTCGCTGGGCAGACGTGACGTGAACAGTCTCTCGCTGGCCAGACGTGACGTGAACAGTCTCTCGCTGGGCAGACGTGACGTGAACAGTCTCTCGCTGGGCAGACGTGACGTGAACAGTCTCTCGCTGGGCAGACGTGACGTGAACAGTCTCTCGCTGGGCAGACGTGACGTGAACAGTCTCTCGCTGGGCAGACGGGCTGTGTCTCCTCCTTCTCCTTCTCCGGACCACTGGACTCGGGACCACCGGAACAGTGACCACCGGAACAGTGACCACCGGAAACGGAATCATCTCCCGACTACATCCTCCTCTGTGACCTCCACGTGTCCCGCGAAACTTGACCAACCGGGTCCCCTTAAAAAATTCCCTTCTCTCCCACTCGGTGGCTGGGGAAGAGGTATTAAAAAACATACCGCTGGATCTTGAGTTGACGGATTTGTTCTGTCACGGCATACACGGGACAGAAGATCCAATAGCAGGTAATTTATTAAAGGGTAATCCAAATCGTAGTCTTCCAGGCAAAGGTCAAAATCCAAAAAGGTAATCAAAAACATAAAAGACAAACACAAGAAACAGGCTCAAAGACGACAGGAGTGTGGTGACAATATACAACGAATCCGTACACATACTAACACAGACAGGGAATATATACACAGATCTAACAAGACTAACAATGAACAGCTGGGAACAATGATGACGGGGAACAGCTGAGTGCAATGAACTGATGAGTGACAGTGACAGACAGAATGCTGGGAAATGAAGTCAATAGTGAAGGACACCGTGATAACGAGGACCTCTAGTGACAAACAAGGGAACACAACCAGACACTGTGACACAACATGACTTTTGCGTCTGCTTAGTTTTGTCTTGTTACTTTTAGTAAAACAAAGTAATTGCAGTCCGTTTAAGTTTTTAAAATACGTAAGTTCTCCATAGTAATTTAAACCTAAAAATAATATTAAATGACATATTCACTCAAATTTTCATCTCGACATTTTTGTTTAGTTGGTCTTAGAAAGTTTTTTTTTTAAAAAATGTACATGAAACTGAAGTTGCGATAGACTTTTCCAAGTGAAACTGCTTCTCAAACAAGAAAAAAAGTAGGGCAGGACTTGATTTTGTCCATCGCAAATAGATAGGATCATTGGGGTTTGCTATTGGTCGATCTCATGTGGATTGACAGGATCTCCCACCCTCGCCCCAAAAAACAAGTCATCATGCTTTTAGTTTGCCCGTCCGCCTGAATGGCTGTTAGTGTTTTAGCACGTTAGCATGACATCACAGCAAGTCGGACAGCATTTCTAAGCGGCATGTGATCACCGGTGATTGGTTCTGTGCAGAACTTGCTCATCTTAAACAAGCCTGTTGCTAATATCATGCTTTAGTGGTTGAGATTAAAGAAGTTAAAGGAACTTGTTTTTTTCTATTTCTGCAGTTGCTGTTTAATCTGTGTGTTTGCGGTGCTGATAAACAAAGGTGAGGATCAGAACGACACATCAGAAAGATAAACTCGTGACAGACTGTGTTTAAAGGTTTCTTTCATTTCAGTGTGTCTGCAGAAAACAGTAAATGCTGTTATTGGTGGTTCTGTTCTCCTGCCGTGGTCTTCAACTGAACATCATCTTAAACCTCAAGACACTGATGTGTATCGGAGACACAATGGCAGCAAGCTTGTGTATGATATAGTCAAGGGTGAAGATTCACTCGAGTTACAGGACCCTCGTTACAAGAACAGAGCCGAAACTTTCCCACAGGAGCATGAGAGAGGAAACTTCTCCATCAAACTCACAGATCTCACTCACACTGATGCAGGAAAATACATCTGCTACATCACACACTCATCTGAGCTTCAGACTGTACAGCTGATCATCAACGGTGTGTAAAAATGCTTGATTCATGTATGAAGTTGATAGCACTTTAGAATAATGGTCTGTTATTAATAGGAAACTATACAGGAAGTAATGCCGGACAAATTCTTGTCAAACACTTCAGATATTATGAACTAATATGGAAACAAGCTTAACTAATCAGTAAGTAATAGCAAATTTAAGACTGAGATACTTCCTTATTAGGTAATAAATTACTGAATGAGATTATCCTCAATAATAACTATCAACTAACTATAACAAACTATAAGAATTACTTAAAGCTGCTCTCCCCCCACTGACCTAATGAGTAAATATTAAGTGAAGCGCACTAGACAGACGGGATTTAAAGTCCCCTTGCAGACAATTTTATCTCTTAAAACTCATGACATATGTAAAGGTTTTTTCCTGTGAACATTTTTAATTAATGCCTTAAAATAGTTTGAATGTAACTCTACACCCTTGTTTCATTTAGTATATGTGGAATCATGAATATGCAAATTAGCCCCGCCTCCACTCACTCACACCAGCTCAGATCGCTGGACGTCGTTTGAAGTGGAAGAGTGAATTATACAGACTCATCTACAAGTCAACGTATCAGAATGCGAATGCGTTTTATGTTTCACTCTCTACAACCTCGTACACATAACGGTTATTAATTATTAGCCTTTTGCTTAACTTTGTTATCAAACAGCTAATAATGTTTTGCTAATGTTACACAAACCCGTTCGCCACCTCAGAGTCAGGAAGCTGCTTTCTAACAATCAGTTCCTTAGAAACGCTTTGAACAACTTGGAACGTCAGTGGAGAAAGGCATATAGTTTAACATCGTGATATACATATACACAATTCAAACTGTTCTGTTGATATAAAAATTCTGGTACATTCAGCAATACACCAGGATAACCTGGCTTCTCTTGAGACTCTCCTGATTCACAGCAGTTAATGATATGTTAAAGCCCGCCGGTACATTGATCTGATTGGTTACAAGGTAGTTTGTGACGTCAGAAACACCAGCGATTTCAAACCGTGTTTTAGAGACTGTCTTTGGTTCAGGAGAAAATAATCAGCAGTGGTGTTGACTTATGAATTTGCACATGGTTTGTCTTAAAGCGTATTAAAAACACCACATAGACATATAAACAACATTACAAACTTGATTTTCATCACGGGGGACTTTGTCGGCTGAAGACTCAAGTTTGGTTTGAAGATGAAAAACGTACCAAACTTATGTTCTCTCACCATTCCTGATTTCTCTCACACACTTGCAGTGTTCGGCTGGTCTTGCGTCTGTCACAGCAGAAACTAAAGCTTCTGCTCTCCGTATGTTTTACCGTTGTCTCCCTTCACGTTCAAATGTAAATTGCGCAAGCTTATTTTGTCCAAAAATTAAAATTAGCCCATGATTTACTCACCCTCAAGCCATCCTAGGTGTATATGACAATGTAATGCGTCGTACTGCTGATATTTACACTGCGCCATGACGCACTACACAAGGCTACTTCTGACATCACACGTTGTGTAAGTTGCGCTTTATACGCAAGTAGACTGCATATGTTCATTTATATACTCTGAATATAGTCATAAAATAGTCATTTTCACTTTAAAATAATGGTCACTAGGTAACACTTGAGTAATTAGTGATGCATTTTATGATTATATTCAGAGTAAAAAAGACCATTTATTTAGACTTAGTCATTATTTTAGTCATTAACACACGATAATGTTGTGATTTAGTAAATAATTGGTAATTATTTATAAGTTTGTCATGGTTAGTTATTATTGAGGCCAGTGCCGGCCCGTGGCATAGGCGGAATAGGCAAATGCTAGGGGCGCCACTCAATAGGGGCGCCAAAATGAGTGAACGAGTGAATTTTTTTTTGTTTTGTTTTTACTAATACTATTTTAAAAACATTAATTCAAAATACTACAAAATAAAGCAAAAAAACTCCACAAAATCTTAACTAAGTCCCCCGACTCCGGTCCGGCACATCAATCTTCCCACGCCCAGCGAGTACTTGTGCGTCAGAAACAGAGCGCGCGCGATCAGTTTAATGTTGGTAATTTGTTGTGTAGCGTCGCCCCTCGCTGCATCCAATGTAGACAGCATTTCTTTCGTTTGAGGGCACTTCACACACTCAAGCACCCCGTAGAAATGGGCCTGGCAGCTCGCGCCAGGTCTAGACATGGTGAAAGTTACCTGATTGTGACGGATGGCCAAATTTACATGACATATTTTAGATTAGCATTATAGTCTGCAATAGATACAGTGCCAAACGGAAGAGAAGAGGATAAAAGGGGATAAAGACAGAGGTAATGTAATGAATGAACAGTTTATCTAATTGCATAGTAGTGAGATATATAATTTAATGGCAGTTATTTTTACCTTAAACTTTATGCTAACAGTTGTTCTGAGTTCTCCAGAGGCCCCAGACAGTGTGATTTGTAACAATCACGTCAGTTTTTTTTAGACGCATTCACTATCACTTTTATTAATTAATGTTTTACTCTACAGTTGTGCAGTTTTGAGGGGGATATATGGCATTTTTTAAATTTATTTGCCAAAATTATTAATGATATTTATATAGGCTACAGGTTTATTAAAAGTAGCAACGTTTTATGTAAAATTAACATTAAAGAAGACATTTCGCAGTTTCATTCATGGTGAAAACATGAAACGTGCCATAGTTTAGTGGAAGATTGCTGCCATCAACTGCAAAACAAACACTTTTGCTATAGCGCTCAATGAATAGTTTGTGCATGAATGACATTTAGACGATGACATCACTGTTTTATCCAGAGCGGCTATATACAGGTCCTTCTCAAAAAATTAGCATATTGTGATAACGTTCATTATTTTCCATAATGTAATGATAAAAATTAAACTTTCATATATTTTAGATTCATTGCACACCAACTGAAATATTTCAGGTCTTTTATTGTTTTAATACTGATGATTTTGGCATACAGCTCATGAAAACCCAAAATTCCTATCTCAAAAAATTAGCATATCATGAAAAGGTTCTCTAAACGAGCTATTAACCTAATCATCTGAATCAACTAATTAACTTTAAACACCTGCAAAAGATTCCTGAGGCTTTTAAAAACTCCCAGCCTGTTTCATTACTCAAAACCGCAATAATGGGTAAGACTGCCGACCTGACTGCTGTCCAGAAGGCCATCATTGACACCCTCAAGCAAGAGGGTAAGACACAGAAAGAAATTTCTGAACAAATAGGCTGTTCCCAGAGTGCTGTATCAAGGCACCTCAGTGGGAAGTCTGTGGGAAGGAAAAAGTGTGGCAAAAAACGCTGCACAACGAGAAGAGGTGACCGGACCCTGAGGAAGATTGTGGAGAAGGACCGATTCCAGACCTTGGGGGACCTGCAGAAGCAGTGGACTGAGTCTGGAGTAGAAACATCCAGAGCCACCGTGCACAGGCGTGTGCAGGAAATGGGCTACAGGTGCCGCATTCCCCGGGTCAAGCCACTTTTGAACCAGAAACAGCGGCAGAAGCGCCTGACCTGGGCTACAGAGAAGCAGCACTGGACTGTTGCTCAGTGGTCCAAAGTACTTTTTTCGGATGAAAGCAAATTTTGCATGTCATTCGGAAATCAAGGTGCCAGAGTCTGGAGGAAGACTGGGGAGAAGGAAATGCCAAAATGCCTGAAGTCCAGTGTCAAGTACCCAGAGTCAGTGATGGTCTGGGGTGCCATGTCAGCTGCTGGTGTTGGTCCACTGTGTTTTATCAAGGGCAGGGTCAATGCAGCTAGCTATCAGGAGATTTTGGAGCACTTCATGCTTCCATCTGATTTAATTTTTCAGCATGACCTGGCACCTGCTCACAGTGCCAAAACCATTGGTAAATGGTTTACTGACCATGGTATTACTGTGCTCAATTGGCCTGCCAACTCTCCTGACCTGAACCCCATAGAGAATCTGTGGGATATTGTGAAGAGAAAGTTGAGAGACGCAAGACCCAACACTCTGGATGAGCTTAAGGCCGCTATCGAAGCATCCTGGGCCTCCATAACACCTCAGCAGTGCCACAGGCTGATTGCCTCCATGCCACGCCGCATTGAAGCAGTCATTTCTGCAAAAGGATTCCCGACCAAGTATTGAGTGCATAACTGAACATAATTATTTGAAGGTTGACTTTTTTTGTATTAAAAACACGTCTTTTATTGGTCGGATGAAATATGCGAATTTTTTGAGATAGGAATTTTGGGTTTTCATGATCTGTATGGCAAAATCATCAGTATTAAAACAATAAAAGACCTGAAATATTTCAGTTGGTGTGCAATGAATGTAAAATATATGAAAGTTTAATTTTTATCATTACATTATGAAAAATAATGAACTTTATCACAATATGCTAATTTTTTGAGAAGGACCTGTATACTGAACAAAATTATAAACACAACAAAACTGTAAAGCTGTAAATCTGCCTTGAAATAATCTATACTGTAAAAAGCACTATAAAAATAAATGGGACTTGACTTGAATGCTAGATGTAATGCTCTTGCTATTTGTGTTTAGGCTGTAATGTATATATATATATATATATATATATATATATATATATATAGGATAAATAATCATGAACACAATGACAGGGTGAAATGGGCTGTGATGCATGGGGCACCAGGTAAAATCTTGCCTAGGGCAGCAAATTGTCCAGGGCCGGACCTGATTGGGGCTAATGTCATTCAGTAATTCATTACCTAATAAGGAAGTATCTCAGTCTTAAATTTGCTGTTACTGACTGATTAGTTAAGCTTGTTTCCATATTAGTTCATAGTATCTGAAGTGTTTGACAAGAATTTGTCCTGCATAGTTTCCTATTAATGACAGATCATTATTCTGAAGTGTTACCATGAAGTTTTTAATAAAAAAAAAAAGTTCAAGTTCACTAGTTATAGATGAATCTATTGCCTTTATGACAGTGAGGAATTTTGTATTTATTTATTTTTGCAGAATCAACAGCAGAAAAAGAAAGTAAATCCACTGAACATGAAAACTCAGAAGATGAAACTGAATCAAACAGTGTGAAGACATCATTGAACTGGTTTTAAATTCTATTAATTGTTCTAATAATAATACTAATAATACTGTCCATAGGCTGTTTAATTGTATTTTACTGTAGAAGAAAAAAAAAGCAAGCTCTCTCCTTCTCTTGTGTCAGGACTGAAGACGAAACACAGTGACTCAAATGAGATGTCAGTCCTAAAAGTTTTAATTTTCACATTATCTCACTGTATATTTACAGCTGTCTCTGGGTCTTTCTGGAGTTTGTGACTGTTTTGAGCTGTTATATTATTGCCTTATACACTGTTTGTTCTTGCTGAATGAGATAATCAAACACTGAAACAGGAGCTATTTTTTAAAGGTAAAGGACCAATGACTGTCAATGTTACTGCCTTAATTCTGAACGAGTGTACTTCATGTTTTGTTAGTCAATATTAAAGGTATTTGTTATAAATTATATTATGCATGTTAAAATTAAAACATTTACCAAATCTTATTATTATACACACACTAAACCTTTGAAAGACCTGTGTGTAATATCAGATTTAGTTGATGTGCATAATACACAAGCACATTTGTATTAGACTGATAATTAACAGATTTCCATTGGACAGGTTATTTTATTTTTTTTACTTTTTCTTAAATCTTTTCCTAGAAGAAATGATGAGAGTTTGACCCTCCCCTGCACTTATTTAAGTTGCCTTATGATGTTGCTCACAAACCTATTGTCTTAATAATTACTTAATGTAAGCCTTAGTTTTAGTGTCTTGTAAGAATGTAAGATGCTATAAGACGTCCTTTAATAATATTAGAATAATGTTGGATGTTGTTGATTACTCAGATTTGATTTCAGATGAGAGCTTTTATCTTTTTATTTATTTATTTTTTATTTTTTTGTAAAGCTTTTAATTCTTAATTTCTTGCCAAAGAAGAATTTTGGTGTTGGTCCGATTTCATCAAAGCAATTCAGACACACTTTTACAGTTGTTTGTTTTTGTTGTTTTAATAAGACCAGCTTGTCTTATGTCTGAAATCATTGGAATAAAGTAACTTTTCAATTGTCATTTCTAAGAATAAGAGTACATGTTTTTCATTATGGGAAAACTAAATCTTTGGTTTCGTACTGTATAATTTTGTATTTCAAGGGTAAACATTTCCTTTCTAAAGCTGAGACTCTCCCTTGGCTTGTTCAATTACTTATGTTGGTGTAATTATGGTAATAATAATAAAAAAAAAATTGCCATAGTTGTGAACAGCAATGAATGAAATAAATAAATATAATCAAACTTACGTGAGTGTGATAAGCTTCCTTTCACTGACAATTTTATTCTGCTCCTCAAGTGAAACACTTCCCTGAGTTATGTCTTTAAACAGAGTCGTCATGACTTCAGTTTATTATTGCTGAAAACCACAACAGGAGAATCCAGTTTGTCTCCTTCCTGACCAGCGAAACCAAAGATAGTGAACTTAGTATTGATCTGCAGAGTTTTGTTATTCATTTGCCTTTCAAATGTTTTAGAGCACCGGATGCAGCTGATAGACAGAAAAGTTGTTCATTCCTGAATGAATTAATGAATATTTGACTTTTACAAGAAATTACCTTTATTGTTATTTTTTGTCATATAATCTGAACTCTTTCTCTTATTTTCATCCCTACAGACTGTGTTAAGAAGTGTAATTTTCTCTGACAATATAATGCAAAGATTTTATATAGATACTATATACTTTATATAAATTATATACAGTCATAAAGGGACTTTGATGTAATGGGAGGAGAGTTTAAATGATTACAGTCAATAAAACCGGATGATCGGGTCAATAGGCAATTAAAAATGGGTCTAGTGTATTATGATCTTTATGATTTGCAACTAGCAATGCTTTTATAATAATATAATATAAATCTTGAAGCCCAATGTTTATCAATAACTGAACATTGTTAACAAGAATTGATTAGTGAGGAAGAAACTATTTGAACACACATTCCTGTCATGTCTTGACTTCAGTTTGTCACTGTCAGAGCACGACAAGAATGCAGAGCTTCCAGTTACACACTCGGCCGTTTGCACAAACCCTTTTCAACTAAAACTTTTTTTCATCATGAGTGAGATCAGTCACATCGCCATCTACTGGCCTGGCATGGATCTGTGTGAACGGTGGATCGTTTTGACAATGGTTGTCGTCTGTATCCGAAAAATGCAAAGGAAAAACTTTTTTAGTTTTTAGTATATTGTTGTTGTGTAAATGTACCCTATATGAAGACCTTCAGATAAACTGTGGGGCTGTTTACACAACAGTTTTCAACTAAAAACGTAAAACTTTTTATGCGTTTTGGCTGTTAATTTACACAACAACAGTGTTTTGGGGGCCTGAAAAGGCAAACTTTTGGAAACGGGTTTTAAAGTGCAAGTTTTTGAAAACGATATCGTTTACACTACAAAAACGCAAATTTGTGAAAACGGTGATGTCATGCGCATGCGTATTACGTGTTCAGTCTATTTGCATTTAGTGTTTCCTTAACAAAGTTATATGGCCACCTACTGGCCTGGCAGCATGATACAGAGTTTTAGTCGTTTTCACAGACCGTTTTGACAATGGTGTCGTCTTTACACAAAAAATGTAAAGGAAAAACTTTGTTCCATTTTAGTATTTTGTTGTTGGGTAAATGTATTAAGACCTTCTGATAAACTGTATAAACCTCCTAATTCCTTTGAGTTTTCTGCGTACAGACGACACCATTGTCAAAAACGATCCCCATTCACACGGATCCGCGAAAACGACTAAAAATGCTGTATTCTGCTGCCCGGCCATTAGATGGCGATGAAACACTATAGACTGAACATGTAATACGCATGTGCATGACGTCATTGTCTTCAGAGATTCGCATTTTTGTTGTTTACACAGAGACCGTTTTCAAAAACTTGCACTGTGAACCCCTTTTCAAAAGTTTGTGTTTTCATGCTGTCAAAACACAGCTGTCATGTAAACGAACGGCCAAAACGCATACAAAGTTTTACGTTTTTAGTTGAAAATGATGTCTGGAAACATCCCCTTAAAAAAAAAAAGCTAATTTGTGAAAACGGTAACGTCATGCACATGCGTATTGCGTGTTCAGTCTATGGGCATGTAGTGTTTCTTTACAAAGTGACATCGCCATCTACTGAATAATAAAGGGTTTTAGTAGTTTTCGTGGATCCGTACCGTTTTGACAACGTTGTCATCTGTACAAAGAAAAACATTTTCCATTTTTAGTACATTAATGTTGTGTAAATTTACCCTGAAATAATTCTGACACTGTTATAATGTTAATATTTTTAATTCATATTTTTAGTTTCATATATCATGTGTGGAAAAAGCAGACCATTTTGTGTTGTGTTTTTTTCTATATGGACAAAAATGGTTTTAAGGCCTATTCTGATATATATCTGTATTAACTTTGATGTTTTACATTTGCTAGAAGGCTATAGATCTAATTTGGGGTTAAGAACAATTTCATATTTAGTTGCAGATTGCTTGAACCAGACTATTAGTTATAATTGTTTTTGCTGTTTTTGTTTGAGTATTTATTTTATTTACTATTATTTAGATAGTAAATAAAATAATGAGCTTTATCTACCATAATAATTATAATTTCTCTTACGAGAGGTTATCTCGTATTGCGTAAGTTTAGCTTACGCTACGGGAAAGATTCATCTCCTCGAGATACTGAAGCCAAAAAATTATCCTTAATTTTTTTATACCTTGTCAACGCAGTGCAGCAGCTAGCAGACCTAGAGCAGGCTATCTTGCGTGCTCATTGGCTGCCCTGCTGCAGCCTACCAGTGAGCCGGGCGTGACATCACGCCCAATGAAGGGCGCCCGCGCCTTCATAGCGTCACAGCCCGCCAGAATGGGCGTGGCTTAAGCCTATAAAGGAATGGGCTGTAGGCTGCTTCCCTGATTTTTGTCTCTTCAGCGAGCTCTTCGCATCGCTGGATCTGAGAGAAGCCACCGCCGCCGTCGAACAGCGAATAGCCAGCTTAGGACAGCGCTGAGGAAGCCGGCCGTCTTCGCCACCTTCAGCCATCCGTGCGAGCTACGCTATCCAGCGACGTATCCTTTTTTGCCTTGCTTTTAGATAGATTTGTATCTCTAAAAGAGAAGCGAGCGTCTTTTTAAAGATGCCTCGCACTTCCTGCGGCTCGTGTAGAGCCCCGCTCAGCGCCGGAGACCGCCATCTGATCTGCGCTCTCTGCCTGGGCCTGGAACATGCTGAGCTCGCCCTCGCTTCCGGGGGTTGCGAGCTCTGTGAGGAGCTTCCGTTGGCGACCCTGCGGGCTCGTCTCGAAGCTCTCAGCTCTGCAGCAGTCACTCCGCCCTCTGTGGGACCGCGCAAGAAGAAGCGCCGTTCTCTGAGACAGCCGAAACCTGTGGCCACAGCGACGCGCTCGCCGGAGAACCTCCCTCGAGCCTCGCTTTCGCCTTCCCCGCCTCCCCTCCCCGACGCGCAGCTGCCGCTCTCGAGCCTCACTGCCGTCGCTTCAGAGGATGAGGCTGAGGGACACACCACGAGGGACTGCTGCTCTATCCTGGCATCGGACAGCGAGGATTGGTCGCTTCATTCCGACGCCTCGTCGATCCAGGAATCCACCCGTACCCGCGCTGGAGCCGACGCTGAGCTAATGCGCCTGCTAACCCAGGCCGTGGACCGCCTCGGGCTCGAGTGGTCGCCGCTTGAGGAACCCGCGCCGAACAGGCTCGACGGCTGCTTCCTTCAGAGCCGCCGCCGCTCAGCTTCAGCAACGAGGCCCGCTCCTTTCCTGCCGGAACTTCACTCGGAGCTGACTAAGTCGTGGAATTCTCCCTTTTCTTCACGACTACAGTCACCAGCCTCCGCGTCGCTCTCCCGAGTGGACGGCGCCGCCGAGAAAGGGTACACGGCTATTCCGCCGGTGGAAGAAGCGGTTGCAGCGCACCTTTGTCCGCCCTCCGCGAGATGGCGGTCACGGTCAGCGCTCCCGTCTAAAGCCTGTAGAGCCACATCCGCCTTGGTCGGCCGCGCTTATGCTGCCTCCGGCCAGGCTGCGTCTGCTCTACACTCTATGGCTGTGCTTCAGATCCTGCAAGCCGACCTCCTCCGTGAATGGGACGAGAAGGGCCGGGATCCAGCTGCTGTTACGGATTTGAGGAGCGCGACGGATCTTTCTCTCCGCGCTACCAAAGCAGCAGCTCAGGCTATCGGACGAGCCATGGCTGCGTTAACCGTTACAGAGAGGCACCTCTGGTTGACGCTTGCGGATATGAGGGAGTCTGAGCGAGCCACGTTTCTCAACGCGCCGCTTACCCCCTCTGGTCTCTTCGGCCCAGCGGTGAACGGGATCGTTGATCGTTTTTCCGAAGTGCAGAAGACCTCACAGGCCATGAACCTCTTCCTGCCGCGACGCTCGAGTTCCGCCACAGGCCGCTCTCGCGAGAGACAAAGCCAGCCTCCTGTGCGAACCAGCACCCAGCGTCCAGCACAGCCCCAGCCTCAGCCTTCGCAGCGACGTCAGGGCGGCCGCCCTAGATCGCGCTCAGACAGCCGTCACAGACCGCCGCCTCCCAGGGGGCCTCGGCAGAGGGTTACGTTGAAGTCAGAGCACGCGAAGCCCTCCTAACAGTAAGAGGGAAAAGACGAGCGGGTCCCGCTGCGGCCGGACCGCCGTCAAAATTCATCTCCCTGTCAGTCCCCTTCAAACAGGCTACTACAGCGGTTCATTTAGCAGCCAACGAGCCGGTTTATTCACCCTCTCGCCTGCACACAAACGCCGTTTTCACGGCGACCCAGAGAAATCTCAAAAAGAGTGTAATGTCTGGTCCGGCTCATGCCGTCAATGTTTTAAGTGTAGTGAAAGTGCCCACGCCCCAGTGCTCACCCCTACACATAAGCACTCAAAATTCTGTGTCACCCACAGAGCACACTCTCATAAAGCGCAGAAAAGCCGCTCGAGTGTTGCATGTAAGAAATGTGTCCACAAGTCTGTGCCCACTATCTGCCCGCTCTGTTACACGGTCAAACAAACAGGTTATAAACGTAAGTCTCGTGCCCGCAAGAGAGCGCTCAGGCTTACTAACACAAACCTTTCCCCGGGCCCCGCCCACGCGCTTAAGCGTTATCACAAAACGCAGAGCATTGATAAAACGCTTCCCGTCTACTATGGCCAGGGCGTTAGATACAGTTGTAAGTCTTGTGCCCGCGCCCACGCGCTCACGCTTACAGAGAGCTTTTCCACCCAGAGCACTGCTCGCGCTTCAAAATGTGGTAAAGGTTTGCCCCCATCCCCTATGATCGGGACATCCCACATAAATCAGCCGGTTTCGGCTGTCAGTGAGCCATCATTGCCCAGAACCGAGAGCGCGCGCGCCGTGCTCTCGGCTCCGGTTCAGTTTCACAAGCCAGCAGATGGCGGTCTGAACCCGGAGGCCATTCGCCCTCTAGCGGCTCACATAGCCGCGTGGGAAAACATCCCAGGGATTTCAGAATGGGTATTGGGCATAATAAAGCAGGGCTATACACTACAATTCATTCGCCGTCCCCCGCGCTTTCGAGCCCGGACCGCGACAATAGTGAATGCGGAAGTACCACACCTACTTCACGCAGAAATAGCAAAGCTGCTGTGCAAAGGGGCTATAGAAAGGGTACCGCCTTCTCTAAGCGAGTCAGGCTTTTACAGCCGTTATTTTCTCGTGCCCAAGAAGGACGGAGCCTTCAGACCCATCCTAGATCTGAGACATTTGAACAAAGTGCTTGCGAAAAGACCGTTCAAAATGCTTACGACCAGAAAAATCCTCGCGCACGTTCGCCCGAGGGACTGGTTTATCTCTCTAGATCTGAAGGATGCATATTTTCAGATTCAGATAGTACCCCGTCACAGGCAATTTTTGAGATTCGCCTTCGACGGTCAGGCATATCAATACACCGTCCTGCCGTTCGGCCTGTCCCTGGCACCCCGTACATTTACAAAGTGCATGGACGCGGCGCTCGCCCCCCTGAGAAGTCAGGGGCTGCGTTTAATGAACTATCTGGACGATTGGCTGATATTGGCACAGTCAGAGATAGAGCTTCTATCTCACAGAACAGTGCTTCTCAGTCATCTGGAAAGCTTGGGTCTCACGGTCAACTGGACCAAGAGCTCATTACTGCCCAGCCAGTCAATTTCCTTCTTAGGAATAGAACTGGACTCGGTAACCATGACGGCTCGTTTGTCGACACAGCGCGCGCGCCGTGTTCGCCACCTGGCTGCTTCCTTCCATAAGGGCAGCTTCTTCCCTCTGAAAATTTTTCAAAGGATGTTGGGTTGTATGGCATCAGCTGCAGCGGTGCTCCAGCTGGGCCTGCTGCGCATGCGCCCGCTCCAACGCTGGCTGAATGCTCGCGTGCCTCCCCGAGCCTGGGTGTCCGGCTGTCGGAAAATCAGAGTGACTCAGACCTGCATAGCAGCTCTGCAGCCCTGGTTAGCGGCCAGCTGGTTCCAGCAGGGAGTAACGATGGGAACCGTCTCTCACCGGAAAGTCATTTCAACGGACGCGTCCAACTCAGGTTGGGGAGCGCTGTTCGAGGGCAGACCGGCCTTTGGCCAGTGGTCAGACCGGGAGAAGGAGTTTCACATAAACTGTCTGGAAATGATGGCGGTCGAGAACGCACTGCAGTGCTTCCTTCCGTTCATACAGGGCCAGCATGTTCTTGTCCGTTCGGACAACACATCTGTGGTTTCCTATGTAAACCGTCAGGGCGGTGTCAGATCCAGAAAACTCTGCAATCTGACGGAACGCCTCCTCATTTGGTCTCAGATACACCTGCCCTCGCTGAGGGCGGCGCATGTGCCTGGCCATCTGAACGACGGCCCAGACAGACTGTCCAGAGACAATGTCCCCCCAGGGGAATGTCCTTGCACCCCCAAACGGTCCAGAAACTGTGGCGCCTATTCGGCAGAGCGGAAGTCGATCTATTTGCGTCAAAAGACAACGCTCAATGCCCAATGTTCTTCTCGAAGGACGAGGACGCGCTGGCCCAGGTTTGGCCCAGCCTCCCGCTATATGCTTTCCCTCCGGTCTCTCTGTTACCACAGGTGATCAAGAGAATCAGGGAAACGCGCCACTCGGTGCTCCTCATAGCCCCGCGGTGGGAGAATCAGATTTGGTTCCCGGAACTAGCACAGCTGTCACTTACAGCTCCGTGGCAGATTCCGGTGAGGGCAGATCTACTCTCTCAAGCTCGCGGTACGATCTGGCATCCCCATCCAGAGCGCTGGTCGCTGCATGCATGGCTGATCAACGGGTACTCGTTACCCTGCCAGAAGGAGTGATGAACACGATCACGCAGTCTAGAGCCCCTTCCACGAGAAGGCTCTACACGTCTAAATGGTCGTTGTTATCCGGTTGGTGCACCAACAGAGGTCTGGACCCGCGGTCATGCGGGGTGGCGCATCTGCTCACTTTCCTATAAGAGCTGTTGGATAAGGGAAGGTCCCCTTCCACGCTCAAGGTGTACGTGGCGGCCGTGGCAGCGTTTGCAGAACCAACGCATGGCCAGTCGCTGGGGAAACATGAGTTGGTCATCCGCAAGAAGGATGAATCCGCCGCGCCCCCCGTCGGTTCCTATGTGGGATCTTTCATTGGTCCTCGAGGCCCTGAAAGCTTTTCCTTTCGAACCACTAGACTCCGTGGGGTTGAAATATCTATCACTGAAAACGTTTTTTCTGGCTGCACTGTCATCAGTAAAACGCTTTGGGGATTTACACGCGCTGTCTGTCAGCGCATCGTGTCTTGAGTTTGGACCAAATGACTCTAAAGTCATCCTCAAACCTAGACACGGCTATGTCCCTAAAGTGATGGGCACTCCATTCAGAGCGCAAGTTATTTCACTATCTGCTCTCGCAGCATCTGACAGTGAAAGTGATGTAAACCTCCTCTGCCCCGTCAGAGCGCTGAGGGTCTACATTACGCGCACCGCCTCCTTCAGGCGTTCGGAACAGCTTTTTGTTTCGTTTGGTGGGCGCACCAAGGGTTTCGCCTCCTCGAAACAGAGCCTGTCCAGATGGATAGTAGACGCTATAGCGGCCGCTTATGCATCGCAGGATCTGCAATGCCCTCTGGGCATCAGGGCCCATTCCACGAGAGGCGTGGCCTCTTCGTGGGCATGGTCCAGCGGGATTTCTATCCACGACATATGCGTAGCGGCGGGCTGGAGCTCCCCGTCTACCTTTGTCAGGTTCTATAACCTAGAAGTTCCCGCCTTGCAGGCTAAACTACTGTCAGTCTGAACGAGAGATGTATTCTGCCCAGACCTCCTGCTCAGATCACTCTCACATGACTCAGCTCTCCTGGTTGAGCTGCACTAAAGGGATTGTGCCATGTGCCTATCCAGACCCCGCGCCCGTGCTGCTCTGTATTCCCTATGAGTGCTTGTGTACAAGTGATGGCCCGCGGAATGGCCGGCCACCTTATTCTTCCACTTATGGGGTTCCCCCCTAAGTTCGGGGTCTCATGTGGATGCTTGGCGCGCACGGCGTTGACAAAGTGTTCCCGTAGCATAAGCTAAACTTACGCAATACGAGAGAACCTCTCGTAAGAGAACGATACTCGGTTACTAACGTAACCTCGGTTCTCTCTAGAAGAGGGAACGAGTATTGCGTAACCGGCCGTGCTCGCGCCACGAGCGACTTCGCTTCAGTCGACAAAAACCAGGGAAGCAGCCTACAGCCCATTCCTTTATAGGCTTAAGCCACGCCCATTCTGGCGGGCTGTGACGCTATGAAGGCGCGGGCGCCCTTCATTGGGCGTGATGTCACGCCCGGCTCACTGGTAGGCTGCAGCAGTTGCCCGCAGGGCAGCCAATGAGCACGCAAGATAGCCTGCTCTAGGTCTGCTAGCTGCTGCACTGCGTTGACAAGGTATACAAAAATTAAGGACAATTTTTTGGCTTCAGTATCTCGAGAAGATGAATCTTTCCCGTAGCGTAAGCTAAACTTACGCAATACTTGTTCCCTCTTCTAGAGAGAACCGAGGTTACGTTAGTAACCGAGTATCGTTTTCTGTCTGATTATTGGGTGGGGAGGGGGGTGTGGTGATTAGTATAGTTATTGAGGCTGGATTACCTGACATATACAGGTCCTTCTAAAAAAATTAGCATATTGTGATAAAGTTCATTATTTTCCATAATGTAATGATAAAAATTAAACTTTCATATATTTTAGATTCATTGCACACCAACTGAAATATTTCAGGTCTTTTATTGTTTTAATACTGATGATTTTGGCATACAGCTCATGAAAACCCAAAATTCCTATCTCAAAAAATTTGCATATCATGAAAAGGTTCTCTAAACGAGCTATTAACCTAACCATCTGAATCAACTAATTAACTCTAAACACCTGCAAACATTCCTGAGGCTTTTAAAAACTCCCAGCCTGTTTCATTACTCAAAACCGCAATCATGGGTAAGACTGCCGACCTGACTGCTGTCCAGAAGGCCATCATTGACACCCTCAAGCAAGAGGGTAAGACACAGAAAGAAATTTCTGAACAAATAGGCTGTTCCCAGAGTGCTGTATCAAGGCACCTCAGTGGGAAGTCTGTGGGAAGGAAAAAGTGTGGCAAAAAACGCTGCACAACGAGAAGAGGTGACCGGACCCTGAGGAAGATTGTGGAGAAGGACCGATTCCAGACCTTGGGGGACCTGCGGAAGCAGTTGACTGAGTCTGGAGTAGAAACATCCAGAGCCACCGTGCACAGGCGTGTGCAGGAAATGGGCTACAGGTGCCACATTCCCCAGGTCAAGCCACTTTTGAACCAGAAACAGCGGCAGAAGCGCCTGACCTGGGCTACAGAGAAGCAGCACTGGACTGTTGCTCAGTGGTCCAAAGTACTTTTTTCGGATGAAAGCAAATTTTGCATGTCATTCGGAAATCAAGGTGCCAGAGTCTGGAGGAAGACTGGGGAGAAGGAAATGCCAAAATGCCTGAAGTCCAGTGTCAAGTACCCACAGTCAGTGATGGTCTGGGGTGCCATGTCAGCTGCTGGTCCACTGTCTTTTATCAAGGGCAGGGTCAATGCAGCTAGCTATCAGGAGATTTTGGAGCACTTCATGCTTCCACCTGCTGAAAAGCTTTATGGAGATGAAGATTTCATTTTTCAGCACGACCTGGCACCTGCTCACAGTGCCAAAACCACTGGTAAATGGTTTACTGACCATGGTATTACTGTGCTCAATTGGCCTGCCAACTCTCCTGACCTGAACCCCATAGAGCAGTGGTTCTCAAACCTGTCCTAGGGACCCCTCACCACTGCACATTTTGTATGTCTCCCTCATCAGACACACCTAATTCAAGTCTTGCAGTCTGTACTAATGAGCTGATAAGTTGAATCAGGTGTGTTAGATGAGGGAGACATGCAAAATGTGCAGTGGCGAGGGGTCCCTAGGACAGGTTTGAGAACCACTGCCATAGAGTATCTGTGGGATATTGTGAAGAGAAAGTTGAGAGACGCAAGACCCAACACTCTGGATGAGCTTAAGGCCGCTATCGAAGCATCCTGGGTCTCCATAACACCTCAGCAGTACCACAGGCAGATTGCCACTATGCCACACCGCATTGAACATAATTATTTGAAGGTTGACTTTTTTTGTATTAAAAACACTTCTTTTATTGGTCGGATGAAATATGCTAATTTTTTGAGATAGGAATTTTGGGTTTTCATGAGCTGTATGCCAAAATCATCAGTATTAAAAAACAATAAAAGACCTGAAATATTTCAGTTGGTGTGCAATGAATCTAAAATATATGAAAGTTTAATTTTTATCATTACATTATGGAAAATAATGAACTTTATCTCAATATGCAAATTTTTTGAGAAGGACCTGTACTGTATGTATATTTATGTATGTATATATGTATGTAGCCTATGTATGATCAAATAACATGAAAAACAGTGGTTATAAACACAAAAACTGCTTAAACTGCTTAATGGATTGATGATGTTGGTGGAGTATTAAGTGTTGAAAAAAGTGTGTATGTGGTCAGAGCAAACTTGAATGTCTCTGATTGATGTGGGAGAAGTTTTTTCCTGTCTGCTTCAGAGCTGCAGTAGATTCATTTTAAACGATGTGTGAGGGGAACCAGGTTTCATTAGATTCAACTGTTTTAATCACGCAGTAACATGAGGATCATTCAGCTTCAGCTCTGTGAGTTCATTACATGTTATGAATATTTTTTACATGTGCTTTATAAACAGTGATTTTATGTGGCTAATCTTACTTATGATGGCTGTTTGTCTATTTTTTATATTATAGATGTATTAATCTGTTGTCGAGTTGCAGTATCAGATCAACTCACTGATTTGGGATCAAATGTGACCATAAACTGTGATCTTGATGAAAATGAGGTTTATTGGATTTTACTGAAAACACCAGATCCTCCAACAGTGATTCTACGATCATTCCCAACACCAATATCACCTTTTTACACAAATAAAACATTCATAAAGAAATATTCAGTCCAGTTTAAACATTGTCTGGTTATTAATAATGTGACTGCTGATGAATTAGGAGTTTATTACTGTATGAACACAGATGAACCTCTAAAACTCAGCAACAGCACCAGACTGCACTTCAACGGTGAGTACATTTACTTAGTCAGTAAACAAAGCTTATTGATGATCACTGCTTACATTTGCCATTTATTACTTCATATTTTATTTAGATATGAAAAACTTACTTATATTCCCATTTATTATCAATATTTTCAGTTTTACAAAATTATAGCCATTGCACTAACACTAACAGTTTTTACAGTAACAGACTGTGGACACTTTCTTTACAGAATCAACTCAAATAACTGAGTGTCACAATCATACAGTGGTGGAGTTTATTGATCAGAATCAGACACAATGGCAGATTATTATCATCATATCTGGACTGATGATTGGGCTTCTGGTCATTGCGCTGATCGGTGAGAGATTTCCAGCCATCTGTAATAATATTAATATAATGTTTGTTTTTTTGTTTTTGTTTTTTTTTCAAAATAATTGAAAAAAATATAATACAACATTTTGTTAATATTAAATCTAAAATAATTATTTAATATTTAGGACTGGTAAAGGTTTTTGTTTTTGGAAACAGAAGGTCAGCAGAAGAATCACAACTCAACACTGATCTACAGCAAAATCAAGTTTTAGAAGAACACGACTTACAGGTAAAAATATGACATGATCTTAACTAATTATTTTCTGTCTTGAAATCAGCATTCCTGCTAGCTTTCTTAACATTAATTTTAGTTAATTTTGGTCAACTGTAGCTGAATTTGCTAATATTGTTCTTTCAGTATGCCACAATGGATTTTTCCAAACTGCGTAGAAATATTCGCTCCAGCCAGATCAACAGCACATATGCAGCTCTAAACCTGCCGAAGTCATGAACACACGAGTATGACTGATCTTATACTTATTTTGTTCATTTTTTCTTAATGTTAATTCAAATTCTAACCACAGACTGTTTGGCAGCTTAACACACATGACATTAACCAGCCAATCATTATTACATTCTGTAGATCAAGGGTTTTAAAACTGGGGTCTGCGGTAAAGTTTAATAGTAAAAGAAAAATAGTATAATTTTTTTTTCATTGATTCCATTTGATATTATTACACCAGTTACTTTTTGTTATTTTATTGAATTGACAGCAATATTTTGTTTTATTTCTCTTTAGATTTATGCATCTAACAGCAGGTAGACAAACACAGTGTCTCCTTAACAGAATGTAAATCATTTTCCTGACAATATTTTACTTGTATTTTTAAATATATATATTTTTTAAAAGCAGTATGAATGTTTGAATGTTTTATACATGAGAATATAGCCACTAAGGAATCAGGGTCTATGGCATCAAAAAGATTTTAAAAACCCTGTTTTTTGTGTGTGTTTTATAAATTTATGTGTTTAAAAACTTTACTCACTTCAAAAGTGTTTGCTTTGCAATAACTGTATCTTGTAGACAATATTGGTTGAAACTTCTGTGAGCAATTGTTGACATAATATATTCTTCGAAAATATTGTAGTCTCTAAACTGTCAGACACAAAAGAAATATCTTAGAATTGAGAGATGGTGCACATATATATGAAATCTGATTGGTTGAGGTTTCAATGCTTTGGACAGAGAAGAGTAATATCTGAAAGATTTCCTTTTTTGTTAGGGTATAGAGTACTGTTTTTTCTTTTTCTTTTTTGTCAATATGCTGTATAAATGCATGTATAAATTAATATGTATAAAAATAAATAACCACAGGTTGATAAAGTATGTTATTTTTAGTTAACAAACTGAAGTTTTATTGCTTGCCAACATACTTGTCTCTAGCTCAGCACTTTTTGTTGTTGCCGCCTTTGTCTTGCTTTGTGTGTGTGTGTGTGTGTGTGTGTGTGTGTGTGTGTGTGTGTGTGTGTGTGTGTGTGTGTGTGTGTGTGTGTGTGTGTGTGTGTGTGTGTGTCAGTCAAGAGTCTGAAGTAAATGAATGACATAAATATTTTCTAGTTGGAAAAACATTGTCCTTTTATTTTGGATGTACTCCATTATAATCGAGACTCCCTTTAATGCCTTACATTCTAGACATGCATAAATCATCAAATTACTTCATTGAAAAACAAGTGGTAAAATCAATTTCAGAGTCATAATAAATAGTCATAATTGCTGAATTAGATAATGACCGTGATGTCACATTCTTTTAAAATACATAAAAAGCATACAAGGTCTTACAACATCATATATACACACTCAGACATAAAAAAATATGTCCATTTCATGTATATGTATATATATATATATATATATATATATATATATATATATATATATATATATATATATATATATATACATTTTATATATACATGTTATATATAGTGTGTGATGCATGCCAGGCACAGTGCGGTTAACTCAACTGAAGCGCTCGACCAAAACCATAAACGTTCCACTGGCTTTGGCACAGCCAATGATGAACAGGGTCTCTCACCTTTGTCTAGAGTATGGTTTAACCTTAAAACGAGTGCAGAGTTTTTTCAATACCATTATACATTTAGGTTGTCTCAGTTCTCACAGTTGTCTAAACCTCAAATGGAAACAGAGCAGCAGTTTGCATTGCAGTGTTTTCAACCTAGCATTGCCGAGAGTAAAGCATGTAATACACTTTCAACAATTGATACATACAGGACTTTGACCAATGAAATAAATATTTTTAAATAATAGTAAATTATGGTAAGTAGGACTACAACATATATTTTTTTCACACTTTATTGAGTGCTGTGTTTGTACTATGTTTATAATTGTCATGTCTCATTAAAAATAGCGACCCCAAGTGTTCAACAATTACATGCACCTACTGTACCCGTACTACAGTGCCTTATTGGTTTTGTAAAGCCACATAGCTTTGTTGCTACTATGCCAACTTCCTTGATTCTTTATTTAATTTATTAATTTATCTCACCTTTCCCCCCCGTTGACACTTGTAGCCTCTAGGGTGACCAGACATCCCCGTTTTGCCAGGGACAGGACTCCAAAACGGGACTGTCCCCGGCAAACAGGAATTCCTGGTAGAGTAATGTAATGATGTCCGATTCATGAATTAATAATTTGAGTTGGTTCATTTCACTGAATAGGATCAAACCCGTTGATAAAACCAGTGTGAATGGCCCTGTTTACACCTGGCATTAAGATGCGTTTAGTTCTAGCACTTTCTGCTGCAAATCAGCTAAGTCCAGACTCCTTGTTATTATTTTATTACTAATCTCTGGAAATGTTCAGCCTAATCCGGGCCCTGGTTGCCTTAAACTGTATGTGATACACCTGAAGATTTTAAATCAAGGTCTGGTCTGGGTATTATTCACCTCAATGTTTGAGTTTAATGTCTAAACTGGATATGGTTAGTTTATGGGTCGTGTCAGGGAAAACACACGGATCCAGTAGCAGGTAACAGAAATCTTTATTTTTGCTCTCAAAAATTAGCCCAGGAAAAATAACAGAAATACAAAAGAGAAGAGGAAGTCCAAAAAGAGTCCACTGGGACAGGAGAGCACTTCTCAAAAAACAAAACAAAAATATAGCGTCACCCGTCGCAGTGTCCAAGTCACACTGAATTCCCAGTACAGAGGAGGACCGGGGCGGTACATCCAAGTCCCAACAGAAGAAAACACCTGGGCAGGCAGTAGAGGAAACCAGGCCTGGAGACAGTGGAAGCAGGACAAAAATCAAAATGTAAAAACAAAACAAATCACACTTGGAGTCTGAAGCAAGGAGAAGCAAGGCAAGGCTGAGGCGAGGCGAGGCGAGGCGAGGCTGAGACGGTCACAGGAACAGCATAACACACAACAACGGTCTGACAAAGGACTGAACACAAGTGGATCTAAAATAGGGGAGAAAATTAGGGATTGACTGACAACAGGTGTGCAGAGAACAATGATAATTAAGGGTAACGAGTGGGAGGGGAGACGCCACAATGACAACGAGCACATGGCTAGCTGTCAAAACAAAACACGTGCTCAAGACAAAGGAACCCAGAGAGGAGACAAAAACAGCAGATCAGACCGAAGTCATGACAGGCGCCACTTTGGTCTGTCTGGAAGCCCGGGCCAAGGCCTCCTCAGCCCTCCTCCAGGTGCGACGACACCGACGGACAAAGGCCAAGGCAGACGGGACCGCGGCGTCGGGTTCCTGTGCAGGGAAAAGAGGCGGTTGATAACCCATAGAACATTGAAAAGGAGACATACCCGTAGACGCTACCGGCAGGGAGTTGTGGGAATATTCAACCCACGATAGCTGCTGACTCCAGGAGCTCGGACTATGTGATGCCAGGCAGCGGAGAGCTCGCTCGAGATCCTGGTTGGCTCGTTCGGCCTGCCCGTTGGTCTGAGGGTGAAAACCTGAAGACAGACTCGTTGAGGCCCCGATCTGTCTACAGAACTCTTTCCAAAACCGGGAGACAAATTGGGGTCCTCTGTCGGAGACCACGTCCACCGGAAGACCATGGATCCGGAAGACGTGGTCCACCACCACCTGAGCGGTCTCCCTGGCGGAGGGGAGTTTGGGTAAGGGGATATAATGGGCCGCCTTGGAGAAGCGGTCCACCACCGTCAGAATCACGGTGTTACCTCTCGATGGGGGAAGACCAGTGACAAAATCAAGGGCCAGGTGAGACCAAGGGCGAGAGGGGATGGGCAATGGCTGCAACAGACCAACAGGAGAACGGTTAGACGTCTTATTTTGAGCGCATACAGAGCAAGCCAACACAAACTGCCTGACATCTAGGGCCATGGACGGCCACCAAAATCGCTGACGGATGGTAGCCAGCGACCTCCGAACCCCCGGATGACAGGCTACTCTGGACTCATGCCCCCACCGAATGACCTCAGGACGCAGCGCGGCCGGCACGAACAACCGACCCTCCGGGCACCCCCTTGGGACCTCCTCTCTCTGAATGGCCTCCCTCACCCGCAGTTCGACGTCCCAGGATAGGGATCCCACCACCACCTCCCTGGAGAGAATGGTTTTTGGAGCTGCCTCCCCCCCGGGACCCTCGAACAGACGAGAGAGGGCGTCAGGCTTAACATTTTTGGAGCCGGGCCGGTACGAGAGGGAGAAATTAAACCGCCTAAAGAAGAGCGCCCAGCGGGCCTGGCGAGCATTTAACCTCTTGGCCGAACGGATATACTCTAAATTCTTGTGATCCGTCCAGACCAAGAAGGGACGCGCTGCTCCCTCCAACCAGTGACGCCATTCCCCCAGAGCCAACCTGACTGCCAGCAGCTCCCTGTTACCTATGTCATAATTTCGTTCAGCAGGGCTCAAACGGTGAGAGAAGGCACAGGGGTGCACCTTCCCATCTCTGGGGAACCGCTGGGATAGGACCGCGCCTACCCCGACATCGGATGCATCCACCTCAACAATGAATTGGCGTTCAGAATCTGGAAGACAAAGAACAGGAGCAGAGATGAAACGGGACTTAAGGACATCAAAGGCCTCCTGAGCCTGAAAACTCCATCTGAACGGTACCTTAGGAGAGGTGAGTGCTGTTAAGGGTGCAGCAACCAGGCTAAAGTTCCTGATGAATCGCCTATAGAAGTTGGCGAACCCCAGGAACCGCTGCAACGCCCTCCGAGAGTCAGGGGTTGGCCACTCGGCCACGGCCCTTACCTTAGCGGGATCGGCTTTGATCCCCTCCGTCGAAATTATATGCCCCAAGAACGAAACAGACTTGGCATGGAACACGCACTTCTCCGCCTTGACGTACAGCTGGTTCTCCAGCAGCCGTTGTAGCACCTGACGGACGTGTTGAGTGTGTACCTGCAAGGAGGAAGAGAAGATAAGAATATCATCTAGGTACACAAAGACAAATCTGTTTACCATGTCCCTCAACACATCGTTCACCAGGGCCTGGAAGACAGCTGGGGCGTTAGTAAGCCCAAAAGGTAAGACCCGGTATTCAAAGTGTCCCGTTGGGGTGTTGAAGGCTGTCTTCCACTCATCCCCCTCACGTATCCGGATCAAATGGTAGGCATTGCGGAGGTCTAGCTTGGTAAAGACCTTGGCTCCCTGTAACAACTCAAAAGCTGATGACATCAGAGGCAGAGGATACCTGTTTCTAATGGTGATGTCATTAAGACCCCGGTAGTCAATGCAGGGTCGCAGGGAGCCATCCTTCTTCTTAACGAAGAAGAACCCAGCCACAGCGGGCGAGGAAGAGGGACAGATGAGGCCGGCATTTAAGATTCTTGAATATACTTGTCCATGGCCTCTCTCTCAGGACCAGAAAGGGAATACAGACGACCCTTGGGCGGAGAAGTGCCTGGGAGGAGATCGATGGCGCAGTCATACGGCCGATGAGGAGGCAAGGATGTGGCCAGGGACTTACTGAAGACCTGACAGAGATCGCAGTACTCCGCCGGGACTCCAACGAGATCAGCCTCCTCAACCTGAAAAACAGAAGACACAGAGGCAGGAGACAAGGCAGAACCCAAACATGACGCAAGACAAGACTGACTCCAAGAGAACACAGAATTAGCCGACCAATCAACGTGAGGGTTGTGCTGCACCAGCCACGGATGACCTAGGACAACGGGGGCACTCGGGGAATCTAGAAGGTACAACTCAATCACCTCACGGTGATTGCCGGAGACAAGAAGACTTACGGAAGGAGTGGAATGGGTGATGGAGGTGATGAGGAGACCATTAAGGGAGCGGACAGAGATAGGGGAAGGGAGAGGAATGGCGGGAATGCCCCACAGCACAGCAACGGAGACATCTAGGAAATTGCCCTCAGCACCCGAGTCAATCAGGGCTGAACAGGAGTGAGCAGTGTCTTGATATTGAATAGAGACATTTAGCAGACTACGTGAAATGGGGGAGTCAAGACAAGGAGTAGCGCCCACCAGGACCCCCTGGATTACTGATGGGCTCCGGCTTTTAAAGGACACTGGACAGCCCGATGCCCTGGCCTCTCGCAGTAGAGGCAAAGGCCCCGAGTCAACCGATCCTGCTTCTCCTTAGGGGTGAGACGAACACGCCCCACTTGCATGGGCTCAGGGTCTGTGGAAGGAGTCGAGGAGGTGGAGACAATATTGGAGGCACCTTCATCCAGCACCCAGGAGGGTCGAGCTGTCCACCTCTGGCGTCGACGTTGAAGACGCCCCTCCACACGAAGTGCCAGTTCCACTAGCGTGTCAAAGTCCTGAGGCAGCTCGTGGGTAACAATCTCATCCTGGATGTCACCAACCAGCCCCTCCCGAAACCTAGCACGTAATGCTGAGTCGTTCCAGTCACAGGTGGCCGCCAGAGTTCTGAACTGGATGTAGTACTCCGTAACGGAACGACCACCCTGACATAACCGCACCAGCTGGGAGGCTGCCTCGTCACCTTAAGCAGAGCGGTCAAACAGCTTAATCATCTCCGCTCTGAAGTCCTTGAATGTGGCACAGAATGGGGCACGAGCATCCCACACAGCAGTTGCCCAGTCCCGGGCCCTTCCTTTCAGGAGTGTGATGACAAAGGCCACTTGGGACTCCTCTGTAACATAACGTCGAGGCTGGAGTGCGAAGACAAGGGAGCACTGAGACAGGAACGCACGGCAGGAATTGGGATCCCCATCGTAGGGTGGAGGACTATTGGCATGGGGTTCAGGCTCAACATGAGGTAGAGAACAGCCGTACGCAGCAGCTGACCTGCTGGCCAAGGCTTCCCGCTGGAGTTCTTGGATCTGGAGAGTGAGATCCGCTACTTGGGCAGTCAGGGAATCAACCTCCCGTGAAGTGGCAGTTAGCTGGCTGGAATGCTGTCCCAGAAGAACACCCTGTTGACTCACTGTGTTCCTGACATGGTCTGCACCTGCTGGATCCATTTAATGGTCAGACCGTTCTGTCAGGGAAAACACACGGATCCAGTAGCAGGTAACAGAAATCTTTATTTTTGCTCTCAAAAATTAGTCCAGGAAAAATAACAGAAATACAAAAGAGAAGAGGAAGTCCAAAAAGAGTCCACTGGGGCAGGAGAGCACATCTCAAAAAACAAAACAAAAATATAGCGTCACCCGTCGCAGTGTCCAAGTCACACTGAATTCCCAGTACAGAGGAGGACCGGGGCGGTACATCCAAGTCCCAACAGAAGAAAACACCTGGGCAGGCAGTAGAGGAAACCAGGCCTGGAGACAGTGGAAGCAGGACAAAAATCAAAATGTAAAAACAAAACAAATCACACTTGGAGTCTGAAGCAAGGAGAAGCAAGGCAAGGCTGAGGCGAGGCAAGGCTGAGGCGAGGCAAGGCTGAGGCGAGGCGAGGCGAGGCGAGGCGAGGCGAGGCGAGGCGAGGTGAGGCGAGGCTGAGACGGTCACAGGAACAGCATAACACACAACAACGGTCTGACAAAGGACTGAACACAAGTGGATCTAAAATAGGGGAGAAAATTAGGGATTGACTGACAACAGGTGTGCAGAGAACAATGATAATTAAGGGTAACAAGTGGGAGGGGAGACGCCACAATGACAACGAGCACATGGCTAGCTGTCAAAACAAAACACGTGCTCAAGACAAAGGAACCCAGAGAGGAGACAAAAACAGCAGATCAGACCGAAGTCATGACAGGTCGAGTCAACTGATCCTGACATTGTAATTTTATCTGAAACCTGGCTGACTAAATCTGTCCTTGATAAAGATATTGGCATTGATGGTTATAATGTGTATCGTTCAGATCGCCTAAAAAGAGGGGGAGGTGTTGCTATTTATATCAAATGCAAATTCAAATCTAGTTAAGAGCTCTCAAAAAATCTATAGGACATGAGTCCATTCACACGTGCAAATGTTTTAATTAATGTCACTTTTATTTAATTAAAATGCACTTGAGTTGTCTTTGCCTCTTTTGTGTTTGTTTTATTATTGTGTGATCTAATTTGTTCTGCTATCTTGGCCAGGTCTCTCTTGAAAAAGAGATTATATATCTCAATGTGCCGAAAGACCGAACGCTGTGAGTGTGTGTTAGAAATCAGGAATGATCAGAGAACATTGTGTTTGGTATGTTTTTCATCTTCAAACCGAACTCCAGACGCAGCCGACAAAGCTTAAATCCCGTCTGGCTAGAGCGATTCCCATAATGTGTACTCATTAGGTCAGTATGCGAAGAGTAGACGGCCTTTTGTGGCTGAACGCATTCGACCACATTAGCGTTTACACTACGAAAGAAATCCGGTCTAATTCATTTTCGACTACCTTTGGAAGTGGTTGAAAGTGCCCTAGTGAAAAAAAAGTAAAGGCCAATTTATTATAGGCTATTTGAAATATATTCCCTTTTTCAATAGTACATTGCAAATATACTAACAAAAATTTACTCTCTTTAAATATATTAAAAGTATATTAGCATCATGCTACAAACATTTGTGAAAGAATGGGTCGCTCTCAGGAGCTCAGTGAATTCAAGTGTGGTACTGTGATAAGTTGCCAACTGTGCAATAAGTCCATTCGTGAAATGTCCGAAATATAATATTCCACGGTCAACTGTTAGTGGTATTATAACTAAGTGGAAGCAATTGGGAACAACAGCAACTCAGTCACGAAGGTAGGCCATGTAAAATCACAGAGCGGGGTCAGCGCATGCTGAGGTGGACAGTGAGCAAAAGTCGGCAACTTTCTGCAGAGTTAATATCTACAGACCTCCAAACTTTGTGTGGCCTTCAGATTAGTTAAGAACAGTACGTAGAGCTTCATGGTATGGGTTTCCATGGCTGAGCAGTTTCATCCAAGCCTTACATCACCAAGTGCAATGCAAAGTGTGTAATGCAAAGTGTCAGATGCAGTGGTGTAAAGCTGGACTCTAGAGCAGTGGAGACGTGTTCTCAGGAGTGACGAATCACGCTTCTCTGTCTGGCAAACCAATGAATGAGTCTGGGTTTCCAGGAGAACAGGACTTGTCTGACTGCATTGTGCCAAGTGTAAAGTTTGGTGGAGGGGGGATTATGGTGTGGGGTTGTTTTTCAGGGGTTGGGCTTGGCCCCGCAGTTCCAGTGAAATTTGACCACCAAACACAATCTCTCACCTTTGTCTAAAGTGGAGGTTTAACCTTAAACCGCATACCAATGCTTTTATGTATGTCAGTTTCTCATTGTTTTCTTAACCTCAAATGGAAACAGCAGCATGCATGTCTGCTGGGGTTTAAACACTTTACAGGATGATGCTCCTTGTTTGTGTTTCTAGATCTGCACTTTTAATATCAGAGCATTCGATTATGCTGTGAAACATGAAAAGCACTTTCACACTAGAAGTTTATATTTCTTAGTTTATAGGATGTGACACAGTGGTTTATAAGTTTATAGGATGTGACACAGTGGTTGACAAAATGAGAGCGGGTGGTTTTATTCTCACATCAAAAGAGCTTTGTTGGTTTATAGCACCCCACCCTACCCCTGTTCTCCATAATTGAATCACTGTTAACACCTGCTATAAACCTCAGTTACATAATTAGATGTTTGTGATACAATCACAGAGTAACAGAATAATAACAAAATCCCCTTTGCATTTCTTTGAGTTTCTCTTTGTCTGTCGTCTATGCTTATGTACAAAACGTTTGCCATCAATCCAAATGATTAAAATTAAGATAATTTCAATGACAAAAACAAAAGCCTGTCAGGATAATGCACATCTACAAACCGTCACTTTAAAAATAAATTGGCACATGTAAAACTATTTGAAATACCTTTAAAAATAAAATTATTATTATTCTTATTATTATTATTAATATTACTTGGCCTATGTTGATGCACATAAAAACATTTTGCATTGGTCTCTGTACAGTGGTGATACACCACTCTGAATTATTATAAATGGCCTACAGAGGGCAGCAGAAAAAAGACCAGCAAATGTCTAAAATATAATGTAAATTGTTATTACTGATGAAATGTACGGTTGACCACAGCAGCGTTGTTAACTGTGTTCCTGATTGTGAATAGTGTATTTTTACAATAGAAATTGGATTTTTAGTTGATATTTTTCAAATTATGTTAATAATAACTAGCCTTTTTAAATATATTTTCATATTTTATATTATCATAGGCATGCTTTATACAAGTTTTGCCTCATCTAATTGATACATTAGATGTAGAACCACAAAGATTCTTAATTATTTAAACTATAAATGTACTGTATTTTTTTTCTGATCAAACATACTGTCTGGAACAACATCAAAAATAACTAAATGGATGATTTAGTAAAATTAGTAGATTATCGTAAATCAGTGATTAATCAGTAAATTAGCAAATTATACCAATTAGTGACAGATTGCCTATTGACAACTTCTGATCTTCTGACATTTTATAGAATCATAATTTAAGCAAATTTGTATGCTGAAGCTTAAATCTTTCTCAGAATGAACAACTTCACCTACCAGAGAAGAGCATTAAGTTAATGTAATGACATGTGACACTAGGTTAAAATTTGAGCTGGACTTATGTCAAACTTGAGGGAATAAGGTCTGAATGGTGTAAACACACATGTATATAACAGACAAATATAGTACTCCACTGATCAATACAATAGTCTATATGGTTACATATTTACAGTATACATATAGTCATAATGTTTAGGCTATATCCATAAATATTTGAACACTCTAGATTGTTGAAAGATTTGCAAACATATACCACATAAAATGATAAAAACTAAAATACAGACACTAGGGGTCCCTATACTAAACTCCATGACTAACTGAACTGCGTTACGAGTTTGAGTAAAATGCGATTCACCCCCTTGCAACTTTCCAACGACCAAGAAGCATGGCCTTGGGTCTTATTCGCCTCTTGGAAACGTATTATTACAATGGTAAGATCTTACCTCAACTGAGCTTATCCTTTTAAATGAATCTCAAAACAGCTCAGTTTTACCAGCTGAGCATATCTGGTTGTTAACATTAGGAAGCATTCTTATTCTCTAGTGAGAAAGGAACACTACGGAGACCACATCCTACCCGAAGGGGGAGTTAAACATGTGGAAATACATCCTGATTTACCAACAGGACAACTACATAGGACAATCTCTGTGGTAAGCTCTACCAACTAGGTAAGAGACTGTCCTACACAGAGACTGGTGACAGGGAAGACACAGGGTTCACACTTGGGAAACTGAACAGTGGAAGTATACACATATATACACGTACATTCGTACGAATTAGCCACCTTTTAATCACTCGTATACGAATTCGTAGGCATTGGTCGTGAGATAGCGTTGGTAATTCTGTTCATCAGTAAAACAGCACAACATTGCATGTTTTTTAGAGATATAGAAACCGTGATCATTTAAAATAAAGAAGAACCATTTAGTCAGCTTGAGTTGTTTAATGAATTCAATCAGTCAGAAAAAAAAATGTTTTAGGCTCAAATTTAAAAGAGAGATGGATAATATTGCACACCTAATAAAAATTAAAAAAATTTTTATTAATGTCAAAAACACGTCTATTATAAAACATGACTTAAATAAAATAAGGCTAATGGCTTCTTTGTTCAACCAGAATCACAAGAAAGACCATGATGGTCGACCAGATCCAAAACCAGACCAGCACAAACCATCAACAAAAAGAAAATTCATGCTGATTTAGTGATGTGATGTGATGTGAGGAAAAAAAGAATTGAATAATGATCATTAACTTACATGAGATTGAAGCATCCTTTCGTAAACTTCTCTGGGAAACATTGTGTTCTGGATCCTGATCCTCAAGTGAATAATTTCTCTGAATTATGTTTTATATATTCCTGTCGTCTTTGAATCTTAATACACGATCATGTCATGACTTCAGTTCATTATCACTGAAAGAGCGCTGGAAGAATGCAGGGCAGGAACGTAGAGTGACACCCACATTCATGAGCTGCAGAGAAATTTGCCTTTCAGATTTTGCTTGTTTATTAACAGCGTCAGTAAATGCAGCAGATACAGAAAAACATCTCTTGAAAAAAACAGCTCTACCCAGAAAGGAAGAAATAAATCAATACAAATGGTGACGTTTTTTCTATTGTGTCTTGCACATTTGCTGTCATTCAGTCTTGACTTTAGTTTACTGTCACTAAAAGAGCATGATAAGAATGCAGAATGTCCAGTAACACCCTTATTTGTGTACAGAAACCAAAAGAGCAAGAATTTCAAATAGAAGGGCAAAACATGCAGCATGAATTTCCTTCTCATGCGTTTGCCTGTGTCCTTGGTTGCTTATTAGTTTATTGAACAGTCACCTGCGGCTTATTTTACCCCTATTATCTATGATAGATATGTTTCCATTTGGTTGAGTTCTGTTCTCTTCATGTACTTGGTTTGGTTGGTTTGTGTTTGGTTTTCCTGCATTCTCCTTGTGTTTCCTGGATGTTAAAACAAGATAGAGCAGAGGAGAAATGCAAAGAAGAGAATTTTTTGCATAAGTGATAAATTCGAACTGATTTCATTTGTCTATTTTCATTTGGACACTCACTAAGATGACTTTTGTTCAAACCTTTAACCTTTAAACTTCAGACAAAATGATTGCAGTGTATGTACTGTGTTTTTTTTTTCCATAAAACCAGGAAGAGGATTTGCATTTGAACCAACGGTTCCATTGGGAATTTCCTGTTGATTTCTTTTTTTTTTTTTTATAAAATAAGGTGGTCAACATTACATAAAGAGACTTTCACTTTTTGTTCTACGTCATAAAATACACAAGCACATGCCTGATGTGAATTTTCACATTGATGTGTTTTTTACGTGAGTCACACTTAATTTGTTTGAAAACTGCTGTAATTCTTCAATAGTAATTTATATCAAATGTGATATAAAAGGTGCATAAAAGTCTTAAAGACTGTATATAGATATTTATTAAACAAGGTTAAACTGGTGTCGGAAAACATGTAAATGAACAATCTGCTAGAGTCGTGCACATGATGCAAATGTGTTAAAGGTTAAAGACAAAGACTCCATCTACTCATTTGTGGAGTGTGTTTAGTGTAGTTGTGTTCTTCTGACATCAGTCAGATCTCAACCATGAGCAACATGTTTATCTGTTTTATCTTGTGTATGTACACAGAAAGAAAGAAAGTAATTAAATGATGTGATGTCAGGGTTAATGAATAGGGGAACGATGAAGTTTTAATTTTGACATAAAAATTAAAAATACATAAAGAATACAAAATAAATATAATTTTGGCTAACACAACATGATGAAAGAACAGAAAAAAAACTTCAGGCAGGAACATACTGACAGACATATTGTCCTTTAGCAAACAATGCACGGAGGATCGTGCAACTCCCCATCAGTCCCGGGCAACGTAAAGGACAGTCTGGAAAGTGGCCAGGATTTCAACATCAGTAAGAGGATGTAACGCCAAGAAATCCTGACATCGGGTTAGAAAGACCAAGGAGTAGGACCTTTCCTTCAGGATCCAGACTGTCCTTTACGGACTGATGGGGAGTTGCACGATCCTCCGTAACAATGTGGGATGAGTTTGAATCCGCTTTCCTCTCTGCTTTCCTCTCAGAGAATTATGAAGACAAACTGTCTGAAAGGGTTCGGACAAGAAGACAGGGTGAAAGGGAGAGCATAAGAGACTTTGCATTTACATACACAGCATAATCTGCAGAAGGTGGAAGCCCACCTTGACGGACAGTAAATTTGTGAAAATGATTCTAAAAAACATCAACCCATACCTTGCGAGCGAACTATGCAATCAGGTGAACACAGTCAACAAACTGTTGAAATTAGGCCAACAGCTCGAAAAAGACAATGAACAACAATTACAATATGATGAACGTGTGAGTTCCAAGCAACCCCTATCCATGCCTTAAAGACTCATTTCCAACTGTCCGGCAGATAACACGCCTTCTAGTGCAATGCTGGTGATGTAAAGGCCATCACTCACCTGGCAACTATCCTCACATTGTCTCTTCTCAGTCCCAGTCACCTCAGTCCACCTGCCAACACCAGCGGACAACATTTCCAGGTTCTAAAATTGCTGGTCCATCTGACAGTCGCTCTGTGTCTGCCACCTTCCCACACAAGTCACCAACAACTTGTAAGAAACCACCACCTACTTCAGTTGTTCCACAACAATTAGTTATACCACTCAGTATTGGTACATGGAAGGGAAAGGCCGTAGTTGATACTGGTCCTAGCTACACTCTTCTACATAAATATCTTCACAAAGTTCACAAAGTCTCCATCCATGGACCCGGGGTCCTCTCTATCTAGACAATGAGGGAGCAGAAATTCCATTAGGATGGATTAACATACCAAAAAGTGTTCACCATACCTTCATTGTTCTTTCTGCCAAAGCCCTGGTCTATGCAGACATGTTAGGATTGGACTTTATCTTCTCCAGTGGACTGCAGATCAATGCTGCAGATCAAAAAATATTAATTTAAGTCTAATCCTAAAGAGGATTATCCTTTCCAGCCAGGACATTCGTGTGTACCAGTTATAAGCTCCCAACAGCCTCTCCTTACTAACTTTTGTTCCTCCTCTTCAACTTGATATACTGTATCTCAACCACCAGCCTACCTGGACGAAAAGACACTAATTGATATTGCCGTGAATGATGCCGTGAATGATGCTCACTTACCTCCTGAAGGCAAGTAACAGCTATGGCAGATCCTAGAGTCAACCCCTCAAGTTTATACCTTCGTCCAGGACGATACCGAAGTACTACAGGATCACATACCACCCACCAGGTGCCTATAAAACAATGACCGTACAACACGACACCCGCCAAACAAGCTGTCATAAAAGAGCAGCTGAAGGAGATGTTGACTGCTGGCATCATAGAACCATCAGACTCTGGATGGGACCTCATCTTGGAAACTGAAAAATATGGAAGCCTCAGGTTTTGTGTGGACTACAGGAAAGTGAATACCATTACAGAGAATGATGCATACTTTTTACCCAATATCACTGAGATCATGGAGTCATTATCTGGAGTGGCCATTTTTTCCACCACTGACCTTAACAGTGGCTACTGGCAGGTGATCATGGATTCACAGTTGATGTAACTGTTCCAGTTTAATGTAATTAACCTTTTGGGTTAAAGAATGCCCCAGCAACTTTCCAGAGGTGTGGAACTGCGTGGAAACATTTGTTTTGTCTACATTAATGACATAAGTATTTACTCACCATCTGTAGCACAGCACTTTTTCGACCTCAAGGCTATTCTTCACAAGCTGCAAATGGCTGGCCTAACCATCACGTTGGCCTAACAAGCACATTCTGCCTAACAAGCACGTTCTGCCATCAGGAAATAACATTTCTGGGACATGTTGTCAACGTCTAATGGCGCTTTTCCACTGCATGGTACGGTACGGTTCGGTTCGGTACGGCTCACTTGTGGCGCTTTTCCACTGCATGGTACGGTACGGCTCGCTTCGGCTCGCTTTAAATGGTACCACCTCTGTTGAGGTTCCAAGCGTACCGTACCGATACTAAAATGTGACGTGGAAGCACTGTAAATCACTGATTGGTCAGACAGACAGAATCGTCACTACCAGTGTCATTGTATTTGCGAGACATCAAACCCGCTAGATTTAAATAGCCAGTAAACAGCCACCGCTGTAGCACCTGTTTTAAAACGACTTGCTTGAAGAAAAAAAACTTCCAAAAAAGAAATGGCAGAATCGTGGTCAGTGGACGAGAAGTGCAGAAGTTCCTCTCGTTGGCTGCCGAGGAGCGGATAAACTATAATGATCAGTCTATAATCCCACCCACTTTGAAGCGGTACTAACTGCAGTGGAAAAGCAACTGAGCTAAAGCGAACCGAGCCGTGCCGCGCCGAGCCGAGTCGTACCACGCAGTGGAAAAGCGCAGCGAGCCGAACCGTGCCGCGCCGAGCCGAACCGTACTGAGCCGTACCGAGCCGTACCATGCAGTGGAAAAGCGCCATAAGGCATATCTGCAGACCCAAGTAAAGTGGAGGCTATACGGTCATACCCTGTGCCTACCAACATCAAAGAGGTCCAGCGCTTCCTGGAGTTCGCCAGGTGCTACCACTGGTTTGTACCAAACTTCTCCGGGATCACTGAACCTATCAATGCACTGAAAAAAAAAGATGTTCATTCCTCTGGTCACAGCAATGTCAGGAAGCCTTTGAACATTTGAAATCCTGTCTTACCTCTCCTCCCATTCTTTGCCATCCTTACCTTCAACTTTCTTTCACTGTCTACATTGATGTTAGTGGCACTGGTTTGGGTGCCGAGTTGACCCACCGGAAGAAATAGAGATTGGAACAGGTTATTGCTAATGCCAGCAGAACCTTGAACAAAGCCGAGACCAATTACTCATTTACAGAAAATTTATGTTTAGCTGTAATCTGGGTGCTGGAAAAATAGCAGCACTACCTAGATCACAAACTGTTCACTGTCATCACGAACCACTCAGCACTAAAATGGGTAATGTCTTCCACACCATCAAACAGGAGAATGCTTAACTTCCGATGTCTCCTGCTACAATCTGGGAGGAACAGCACAAAGACCCTGCAATCACAAACACACTTCAAGCACCAGCAGAAAATTATTCACCTCTAAAAGACAAGTATGAGATAGTGGAGGATAAACTCGTTTAGTAATTTTCCCAGATTTTATTTGAATAGCACTGGTGAGACACTACAATAAAAAATAAAAAAAATAAAAAATAAAAATTGCATATGATAATTATCAGATTTTGGGCTTTTTGGCTTTTCATAAAGTGTGTGGGTGTTTTTTTCAGATTAGTGGAAAGAAAACATCCTAAATACACTTAAGTATATCTTTTATAGCACTTAATCTATTTGCCTCCGTAGATTTCAATTACAGTGCATATCTTTAAAGGCCGTTTTTTTCTGGCTGTTGACAGTATTTTCTGATTTATGGAGTGATACAAAGAGAAATCCAAAATGCCCTCTGTAAAAACCTTTGACTATATGTCAAAAAATTAAACAACCTGACTTCATCCAATGTTCAATTTTTTTCCTAATGCTGCCTAATTTGCTTATTTAAACATAACATTTCACAAAACTTGTAATACAAAAATGTTTTGGGAATTCTTAATGTAATCAATCAACTTGGGAAGTATAGTGATATCTATTATTTTTGTTTACCTTATTCACCTGGGGTGTCTTACCTTTAATTGTTATTCTGTAAAAAAAAATTAAAAAAAATCATAATAATACAACTTTCGGTCACACTTTTGTTTGGGGAACACATATTCACTATTAAGTATGACTTTTGCCTCAATGAACTCCTAATTTACTGCTTATTAATAGTTAAGTTTAGTATGGGGTAGGATTAAGCTAACTAAACACAGATGTTTCTATGGACTAAAGAATACCACTAATACACGGATTAATAATACAAACAATACATTGTATTATTCAGGACATCGATAAAATTTCATTATGAACTCTGACTCTCTTTGAAAGTTTTTGCTGCATGTTGTGACAATTTTGACAATAAACCTGATTGACTATAATTTACTTTTCTTCAATAATTAACTGGCATATTTCCTGAACGATGTAAAGGGAAATATAAAAGGAAAGTTACATGTGTAATTCACATGAACAACTTCATCCTGTATGTTTAACAACAGTCTGATTGTGAAAGTCAGGATATTAATTATGGATGAGTTCTGAAAGAAACTAATAACAAAAAGGTTGGGGGTCTTAAAAGTATATATTATTTTATAGAAAATAATTTGTTTTAGCTGTTAATATTATTTAATGGACCTGAGCTAACAGAAATTAACACAGAAAAGTTGTATTTTAATTAAAGTTAACTAAGATGAATAAATACTGTAACAAATGTATTGCTCGTTGTTGGTTAATTTTAGTTAATTCATTATCTGATGTTAACTAATAGAACCTTATTGTAAAGTTTTACCAAAGAGTCACTTTATGAAACAATTACATTTTATTATTATGAAAAAAATTGGAAAAAAAATTAGCGTATAAAACTCCACAACTATTGGAGTCTAAAAACATATTTTAACATATGTGTAACACACGCAGCTAACCATAAACTCTGGTCACCAAACAAAGCACAATATTTAATTGAATTACTTATAGAATAAATAAATATTAAACAAATTATATATAAAATAAATAAAAAGGAAATAAAAAAAAAACATAAAAAGTATTTATGTAGGCTAGATAATTAATATTTAGCAAAAATAAAATAAATAGTACTAACAAATATTAAACTTAACAAAATAATAATAAAAAAAAAATCACTTGGTCTACCCTCATGAAAAACATGTATACTTCAAGTTCATTTTAGTATTATTAGTTGTAACATGCATGTTCTTTGCTCCCCCCTTCTGTAATAACGCAGCCGACACAAGGGGATCCATTCGCTGCTTTTATTAGAGTAGTCAAACAGGCAGGAATCAACAACAGCAAACAGGGCAACGGAAACAAGGCAGAGACAAACCAGATAACAGGCAATGGTCGGGGTAGGCAGCGAGAAGCAAGGTCCAGTAAGCATTCCAAGTCGAGGCGGGCAGAGAACAATCAGAAACGGGTTACACAATCCAAGGTCAAGGTAAAAATAAATCCACAGAAGAAACACTCAGTGATGTCAGCCAGGAAAATCAAGACTTCTCACTGGTGTGGTGCGTGGAAGGGGTTTATATATGTGTGTGTGTGAATGAGATGCAGGTGTGTATGTAATCAGCACAGTGCAGGTGTATGGTGTAATCAGTCCAGGGAGATGCATGATGGGAAATGTAGTCCGTGATCATCCAGGGAGTGCGTGGCTAATCGTGACACCTTCATTGTGTATATCTGCCCTGTCACCTAGTTTTCCTTAGTCTGTTTAATTAGTCATTTAATTCACCTGTCTGGTTAAAGGCAGGGTAGGTACTTTTGAGCAACTAGCAGAAAACTGCTGTATTTTAAAAGTATCCAACAGAGAAACTCCCACCCCCTCCCTTCTGAGCTCATTCCAAAGACACGCCCCCAAAACACATGAACGTGTGATGCCGACCACTCAGCTGGAGGACGCGTTTACTAGTGCGGAGCGGAGAGGAGCGCAGTGCGATGGAGTGACATCATGTCAGAATCACAGGTACTGTAATAAAATACCTAACTTTATTATTATGAATATAAACAACCAACATGGCTGTTAGTATTAGATATTGATTCTAGTCTGCCTCTTGCTTTATCCAAAGACTTTTTGGTCGTAGCCTTTTCGAATTCTGTCTTCCGTTTTTTGCCTTGTTTGCCTGCGCTGACTGTATATGCAGGTACAGGCGGTACTGTGAATTTTCACTGCTCTTTCTCTGCCATAATTGTGAGACTTCGTGGCTTGCGGTCGGTACCCGCCTCTCCTCTTACGAAATGAGCGCGTCAACCGAGTGCGCGCATGTGGGCAGCTCCTGTTGCAGAAGGGCTGGTAGCCATAGCAACGAGGGAGAGTGACAGTCGCCCAGTCAATCAGAGCACTCGGTCCGAATGGAATAATGAGCTGTGTTTATTGCAGCCCTGAGAGGACTACAGACACTCTATTTTTACAAACTCCTTTTCAGAGTACTTACATTTTAGATATGTGTTGGTATATAAAGACAGTTTAAACAAATTTGGCAAAAAGTGTTTTAGAAACAAATTGCCTACCCTGCCTTTAATCAACTTATTAGTTCCCTTTGTTTGGTCATGCTTATAACCCTTACAAAAAAGAAGTTTATTCAAGTGTGCTATTAGTATACTTCTTTTAAGATAAAAAATAAGAAACTATACTTTCAGTCTACTTTTTATGTACTTCTCAGAAATATACTTTATGTACGTCTCAGAAATATACTTCAAATTGCACTTAAGTACTTGACTTATACTGACAGAAAAGTCTAAGTATATTTGGCCTATACTTGTTGATCGAGATATACTTAAAAGTATACTTATTCTTGGCTTGTACTTGTGTTCACTATTTTTATTGAGTAGCTTATTAAATACTTTTTAAAAAACATAATACTACACACTGTCTTATAAACTAACATGTTCAAGTTTATATAGTAACAAGCTTTCAGGTGGAATAGAGTAAATAAAATAAACAATGGAACTGAACCTGATCTTGTACACAGCGATAATAATCCCTTACGAAAAATATGTTTATTCAAGTGTTCTATTAGTATACTTCTTTTCAACTAAAAATAACAAAAGCATACTTTCAGTCTACATTTTATATACTTCTCAGAAATATACTTAAAATTAAACTTCAGAATACTTGACTTATACTGAGAGAAAAGTCCAAGTAGATTTGGCCTGTACTTGTACTCAATCTTTTGATCGAGATATACTTAAAAGTATAATTAAGTATTCAAATTACACTTGGCTTGTAGTTGTTTTAAGTCTTTTGATTGAGTAGCCTATTAAATATACTTTTTTTACATAGTTCATATACAGTCTTATGAAACTTACATTGTTTGAAAATATTGATTAAAATATTGATATAAAACATATATGTTTCTGAATTTTTGTGTAGGCTAGTCCACTGGTAGTGTACATAGGAATTTACTTTAATTCTACTTTACTCTTTCCCCACCATTGCCTGAATTTTCCAGCTATCCATGTTTTCACTGTTATACGGTAGGGGGCGCTATGACACATCTTCTCGGACAGAATCTCCGGATCAAAACACAGGAGAACAAGAAGCTGAAACAAGTGATAGAAGATTGCTCACTCAAATGTAAAATATAAATAGTAAACTATAAGTATAATGTTAAGTTCACTTAAAGAAAACTTGCAGTATAAAACTACTAAACTAGTAGTTTACTGAGAGTAGCCTACATTAAAAGTGTCATGATTCTGCCATCATTTCCTTGATTTTTCCTGGTCTTGTGGCAGGATCATGACAGACCCATGTTTTGTGTACAAGCGCATGGTCTGTTGTTTGGGCCATGTGCTTGTGTTGTCTCATTATATAACTCAGCCCCCTTGTTACCCTTGTCTTGTCATTATTGTCTAGTCAGTTTCACCTGTCCTCGTCATTAGTGTTCCCTATTTAATCCCCTTGTGTTTGCTGTTTTGTGTCGGTTCATTGTTTGATGTAGTGACATATGTTGTGTGAATCAAGCTGTGAGTTACTTGTTGGAAGTCTTGTCTAAGAGAAGTGTTTGTTCCTGTCTTAGCTGTTAGTTAACTGTCTGAGTATTAGTCTAGTATTGTCTATCCTGTCTTGTTTTGCCCCATCGTGGGTTTTGTTGTCTGTTTTTGTCATTAATAAACCCCTGTTTGAGTTATTTGCTGTCTGCTATTGGGTTCGTCCTTCATCCACATAACAAAAAGAGCAAAAATAATATATAATTAGTAAACAACAAGTGTGAACGTTTAGTATAAAACTACTAAACTAGTAGTTTACTGAGAGTATACTTTAAAGTTTCATAAACTTGCTACAAGTATTAAAATAGTAAACTATAGTATACCCATAAGTTCACTTGCAGTACAAATGAGAAACGTAATTATGAACTAGTTGTGCACTTAGTTTACTAACGTTACACTTATAGTACACTTAAACATACTTTTATATACTAAAAGTGGGCCAATTTAGTCCCAAGCGGTATTAAAATAGTACACTTACAAGTTTCTACTAGTACATATTGACATATACTTACTACATAATTATACTTAAAAACATACTTGAACTTCACACTTCATAAAATGAACTTGAAGTATACTTCTTTTTCGTAAGGGAAGCCTTCCTTATGTTTGTCATTTCTCGTTAACATTAGCATGTGTTTTACTCCTGTGTCTATTTCCATAATATTGTTATTAAAGTCTATTTCTTAGTTTTTATTCCTTGTCTTTGTGTGCTTCATACCACGTACATTAGAAAAGTTTAAGTATATTTTTAAGTCTCCTAATTACAATGGACTATACTTGAAAGTGTACTATTTCAATACTACTTGGGACTAAATTGGCCCACTTTTAAGTGTATGAATACTTTTAAGAATATCTTAAGTGTAACAGCTGTAAACTTTGAGTACACAACTGTTTTACAACTAAGTTTTTGTTTGTACTGCAACTGTACTACAAGTGAACTTATAGGTATACTGATAGTTTACTGATTATACTTGCAGCACATTTTTAGTGTCAGTGGCAGGGAAAAAGTTGGTTTAGCTTCTGGAGGTGTGGAGAGCCGAACGGATATATAAAATAAAACTGTGTTGTCACTTATTCATCCGGATGGGCTAAGGATCAATGCACTAGCTTTTTTAATGGATTTGTGAAAAAAGAAAAGAAAAAAGAAAATGATATGCAATACATTTTTATCCTGAACATAGCCATACAAAATGACTTAAACATCAGGGCCCGTATTCATAAAGAATCTTAATGCAAAGAGTAGCTCCTAGTGACAAAATTCTAAGAAAATTCTTAGAAATGTGGGCGTTTACTCTTAAAATTAAAGAAAAAATCCTAGTAAAGAAAAAAGTAATTCAGAAAATCTTAACCCTTAAAAGAGGTCTTAAGGTCAAAATTGTTAGGAGCACGGACGAGGACTTTTAAGAGGCTTAAGAGTTTTTTTAGCAGAGAAGAAAATGGCAGAAAGATGAAGAGGGAGAAGACAATAGATGACAGTGAGTTAATAAGACACTATAGATTAGATCGTGCAGGGATCATGTTTGTGACCGATTTTATTAGAGACACAATAACATCTCCGACACAGCGCAGGAATGGCATAGTGCCAGAAATTAAATCACTACTGTACATTAAGATATTTGGCAGCTGGGAAAATGCATCAACGCAGCAGTGATGATTTGGGTCTGTCACAACCTTCTGTAAGCAGAGTGATCACAAACAATTAAAGCACTTTCAGAACCTCTTATTGTGTCGCAGTTCATTTAGTTTCCACTGGACATTCCCACCTCGCAGGCTCAAAAAAATGCATTTATGAATATAGCAGGCTTCCGCACAAGCAGGGGGAATGAACCGTAAATAATTTATTATTAACCGCTATAAGCTCCCACGTCTGCTTCTGTGCTGTGACACCCGGCCTGAATTTTTCCTTAAGGATGGCCTTGTGTTCATCCACTAACTGGGCTCACAGTAAACACTGTTCCTCTGTCCAGTTGAGCTTTCTTGTCCTTCTTGTTCTTTTATTCCATGTTTGCTACATTAAAACCAACATTCAAACCACCACTTAAATAGACAGTGGAACATTTTTTATCATTCTAATCCAATCAAATACCTTATAGAAAATTAACAGTATAGTAAATAAAAAAAAGGATTTATATACACAAATATAATGTGTGTGTGTGTGTGTATGAGAATGGTCAAATAGGAAAAATTACGCATGTAATTTCAAAGTGAAGGCTTAGAATAGACCCTATACTTAAAATCACTCTTTTTTTCCTTCTTGGACAACCAACCAATCACAGTCTTCAAAAGATTGTGATATACATAGCAACGGGGTCAGCCCCGCCTCCTCACTAAGATAAAAGTTTTTGTCTTTTCCTTACTCAGAGTTGCTCTCAGATCGGTCCCGAATTGCTCTTAAGCTAAGACTCCTACGTAAAAGATTTTCAGCTAAATTAAGAGTTTTCTGACAGGATTCTTAGAATCTTTATGAATTTTGAGTCATTTTGAAATTTCTCTCTTACTATGTACCCATTATAACGTAAAGTCATTTTTATTATTACAGCTTTGAAGAGATTTACTTTCAAGTTAATCATATTTGTCACTTTGCTCTCATCCCTGTAACTCTTATTTGAATAAATAAACAAATAACAGGATGAACAAAACTGCAATCACACAAAAAATAAAATATTTGCACTTAATTTTGTACTTTAGACTTTACATATAATGACACTGAGTGATTCTGTGATAATAAATGCATTTAAATAAACACAATCTGAAAGTGACTTACCTTTAAGTTCCTTTATGCATAAATACTTGAAACATTTCCTCAAAACGTTCCTTTGTGTATAAAAACTTGATACACGAACACAGATGAGGAAAAAAACAGTTCACTCCAGGAGATAAACTAGTACCAAAACTGTCTGTAAGTGTAAAAGAAACTATAGAAAGAAGTACAACCTGCAAAATGAACAGAGAAGATGCATGGACAAACCACTGATGAATACGAAAATTGTGACGATATAAAAGGTAAGTACTGAGATAAAAAAAAATCACTGTTTCCATGCTTTCAGTTGATGTGTGCTTTGTTTATGGCTAAATACAGAGAATAACAGCATGTCTCTGGTGTTCAGGAAGTGCTTGTATGATGATCAGAAGCTCCAGAGCAGCTCTAGTGTGTTTGGTGCTGCTGTGTGTTCTTCTGCTGACTGCAGTCATAGTGCTGGGCGCCATGTTCGCTCAAGAGAGACAACTAATCAACAATACCACAGAAGAGAGAATCCAGCTGCTAATCACGATTACCAACTTAACTCGACTAAACGTACAGTTAAAGCAGGAGAAAAATGAAATGTCAAAAAATCTTAGAGAAAGGGGTAAACGTGAAGTATATTGAAACTTAACAACCAAGTGTGTGTGTTTTTTTTTTTTTTTACAGGATAATTGACTAATTATTTAGGTGAGAAATTAAGTTTGTAGATCAGGTTGATGGGAATAACGTGCTTAACCTAAACTGGTTGTGTTTACAGATGGATGGATTTACTATAAATCCAATCTTTACTTCCTTTCCTCTGAGAAGAAGAGCTGGACTGAGAGCAGAAGAGACTGTACAGAGAGAGGAGCCGATCTGATCATCATAAACAACAGAGAAGAACAAGTGAGGAAACTCTAACTGGATAGTTTATAGGAAGAAAATGGTTAATAATCTTTAAGACCTAAATGTGTTATGGTTTCATTTTCTCAGGATTTTGCTTTTTGGAAAATATCTGCTGGTGTTGGTCTTGTGTGGATTGGTCTGACTGACAGTGAATTGGAGGGCAGATGGAAATGGGTTGATGGCAGCACACTGACCTCTGGGTGAGAAATGACTGAACTGATTATCTAATAAATGATTCTCAGAGTCAGTATCATATCACACAGATGTTGATCTGTTAATGCAGGTTCTGGGCAGGTGCAGAGCCTGGAGGAAAAACAAGCGAGAACTGTGCCCTAGCTCATGGATCAGGATGGGATGATTATCCATGCAATGATATTTTTAAATTTATCTGTGAGAAGAGAATTTTGAATTAAGTCTATGAACATTTCAGGTTATTTGACTGTTACCCTGTTCCCTGAAAAAGTGAGAACGAGATGCTGCCCGAATAGCGCTCTGGGGAAAACATATTTGTTTGACCGGTTGTGAACACGTGTGGCAAACACGCCAAGAATTTGGCTTAAATAACCTATGATGATGACATCATCGGAATGTGCACGTCAGAGGCTATAAATAGACGTGTGACAGGTGCGCTCATCTGCTTATTTTGTCTGAGCACGTCCTGAACGCCCAGTGCGGCAATGAAGAGTAGCATCTTGTTCCCGCTTTTTCAGGGAACAGGGTTAAAGTCAAGTAACCTGAGAACTTCCCTTTCAAAAGCTACACTCAATGCTGCGCGAACAGCGCTATGGGAACGAGAATACCAACGCTGCCGCACTGGAATTGTCTGGACCCCTCAAGGTTTTGTAGTGTGTGCGCACAGACATGAGAAGGGCCTCAGACTTGAGCTTAGGATGTCGACTCAAGGACATGTGAGCCTGGAGTAACATGAACATCCAAACTATAAAATCTAATAAATGCGTAAAAGCCTAATATTGCTCATGGTGTTTAAGATGGACGTGACCAGTGCGTTGGGACAGCTGTGTCCGCATGGTGACGAAGTCCCATACAACCCCTAAATAAACAGTTCTCCAGGCTGGAGAGAGAACGCTTTTGATTCTCAACCCCAGATACACAAGATGAGCGAGGACTACATCCGATGTTGAAGCGGAAGCTCTTGAGAGCTTGAGAGCTTGAGAGCTCTTGATCAGCCAGTTATCCATGTAGTTTAAAATGCGGATGCCCTGGATTCGTAACGGAGCCAAGGGGTAACAAGGCTAGGCCGAATTGAAGAACCCGATATTGGTAAGCTTCGCCCCCCGAAAGCAAACCCCAGGAACTTCCTGTGTTGTGGCAGAATTTATATTTGAAAATTTGCATCATCTTCAGAGGTCATTTAAGCCAAATTCTTGGAGTATTTGCCACACGTGTTCACAACCGTTCAAACAAAAATGTTTTGTTTTTTTTCCTAGCGCTGTCCGTGCAGCATTGAGTGTAGCTTTTGAAAGGGAACTGCAGGTTTATGTCAAAAAATACATAAAAGTTATTTTTTTAGTAGTGGCCCTGTAGAACCAGAGACGCCATCCCTGTTTAAATGCAATGGGCAGATGTGGAACATGGGTCATTTTGTATTTAAAAATCAGATTTCAACTTACTTTTTTTTAAAAATGTCACATTAAAACTGTCTGTCTTTAAAAGTTTTTACCATTGTTAACTTTTTATGCTTTCAATGCATTTGTGTATAGATTTAATTGTTTTTATCTCGAAATATGGAAATATGATCACTTATTTCCCTATTTTCTCCCATACCAAAGATTGTTCCCCTAAAACAGTTTGAAAGTATACTAAGTATTTACCAAGTAGGGGGGAAAGAAGTTGAGGTTAAATTATATGATGTGTAAAAACAAAAAAAGGTAAATATTACATAAACAACCTCTTCCAGTACATATTTAATTTAGACAAATATTGTATGTTACTTGACATACATAATGTGCTAGCTATGAAATTAATATTAAATTTCATAGCTAACACAATTTCCCACACCACCCATCATAACACAATTAAAATTAGCATATCGATTGAACCTCATTTAAATAAACACAATACGGATTGTTGAAACAAATATTTATAGTGACCTTCTTTGAAGTTCCTTATGCATTAATACTTGAAACGTTTCCACAAATAGTTCCTTTCTGAATAAATACTGACCACACAAACACAGATGAGGAACAAAACAGTTCACTCCAGGAGAGAAACAGCTACTAGTTTATTGGCATCTTGACAACAACAAAATAGTCTAAAAGTGTAAAAAAAAAAAAAAAAAAAGTGGTACAACTCAGAAAATGCACATAGAAGATGGTAAAAAAACATTGATGATGTCTAAGAATATGTAAATGTTGTAAGAGGTGAAGTTGGAAAAGAGAAACTCAACTTGAGAAACTCAGATGAAAATCCAGTCATCTGAACTCACAGGTACTGAGATTAATCATATATGATATACTATTTTACCACTTTCAAATTATTTTTCATTTAGTTAAATGACTTTAACCATTTATACTGCACTAATACTGTCTAGGTTTGTGAATGATGGTATGGATAAAGGTTTGATGATGGAATCAAAAGAGGCATCTATATCAGTGCAGAGGCTGTAAGAGATATGAAACTTAAGATTGTACTTTTCTTCTAAATAGAAAGTGAAAGATCATGAAATATTAATACATCCTGTGGAAAAAGAGTACAATATTAAAATTGTATGCTAAAATCGAACAGCCACAGACCATTTCAACTAAAAAAATAAACATTCCTGGAAGTCACAGCATTCGAAACAGGACCATTAGCCTAATTGAAAATAACTGTAACACATCTGGCAATGGACGTCCTGAATGAAAGCTAATTGCAATAAAGTCCATTTATTTTCCACTTTTACTTAAGTTTTAATATTTTACCCAAACAGAATGGGTCACATGGGTCATTGCAGATGAACATTTCAAAAGCGCTCAAACATCTTAGTATATTAGTTGAATAAATTTATATTTTTTAAAATATATATCTCTTTATTGAAATAATGAAATGCTGTCGGCTTTCAGGCAGTTGCTGGGTCTTGAATGTCTCACTTTTAGTTGTTCTTTATTCTGTTGGATCTATCAGATCTAATGAGACTTTGGAAGAAGAAAAATGTTCCCAAAACTTTTCAGTTTTACTAGTGGATGAAGAGAATTGATAAATGAATGAGCTATTTACAGAACAATTCACTAGACACTACTTTTTCTTTTAAATGTGTTTATTTAATTGGTACATTTCACTGTGTAATAGGAGAGATTACATACAGTCAGCTGGTCATTTTCACAAAAGAAACTCTCTCAGGTTGAAGCCAGATCACTATTCAGGGGTCTTTTGGAAATATATATTTTTTAACTATTTCATAGTAATCCTTCTATAAAAATCAATAAATCAACATAAACTGCAATTCATCGACTGGCCACTGGAGGCTGGATGCAAAGGGGAGTCAAATCTGTAGCTGTGTCCCAATGCCGTATTTAAAGGCTGATTGGCCGCATTTGAAGGCCGATTGCGTCAAAGCGTCGCAACGAAGGATGTCCCAATTGACCCTTCGCTAAGCCACGCCCGAAAACCGCCACTGGCCAATCGTGTCTTTGCAACCGTAACTAGGCGTGGGAGGTCTGGCAAGCTTTCGAGCGAGGGAAACATGCCGAAGCGTTGTGCGTATTGATTGTGCTAATCTGATACCCGGTATCCTAAAAGTTTGGATGGCGGAGTGGAATTTTTTCCTTCCCGAAAATCTAAAAGCCAAGGGGAGAAATGATGTGCGTGATCCAGCAGTGTGGGAGACCCCATTCACAACTAAGTGTCGACAGGATTAACAAAAACACCTATTGCTTGGAAATAATGACGGTTCTTTGTTCATAATGCATATATTTTAACGTAAAATAAGACGATTAAAGACAAGACGGAGGCTCACTGACATACTTTAAAATATATTTCAGCATTTTGTTAATCGACGGCTTAAGTTACCCCTGACGGAGTAACTTTAACCCAATCCGATCGCGGCTCTCCCGGTGTTAGTGTTATTCCACAAGATTTATGGATAAGCTGTTTGATTTATATTTATTAGATTATTTTCACATTTCACTTACCCTGCTGTGCACGAACATAGCTGTTCCTCAATTTGTGTGTTTCCCATTTGAATGGTCAGCGTATGAGGCGCTGCTGCTTGCGCTGCGACTATAGGCTTTAGCTTCAATTTTTATGGAATTATTGTCTAATCGGTTGCATATTATGTCGTGGATATATCCCTCGAATGCATACTGTAGTCCCTTTTGTCTTGCTCTCTCAGATATTTTACATGTTCGCCAAAAATGACTAATTATCTCCTTGGGAATGTCTGACACCGGTGCATACACACTGTAATAGACGTGCCAGGCGTGAACGCTTGACAGGCGTAGCAACAGTAACTAGGGAGGGCGGGGCTTAGCGAAGGGTCAATTCAAAGGCTGCATCTTCGAAGGCCGCATTTGAGGGACGGTTGCGTCACCGCGGCGCGACGAAGGCTACCCTGATTCAAAAGCGACGCCAAATGCACCCTTTGTTTCCCCTTGTAAGGAAGGATACACAGCCTGCGTTCCAGTTCAAAATTGTCATGCCCTTCCCTCGCTAACTTCACTCCGTCTCGTTCACTCGGATGTGCGTCATTGCTTACGTTGCAGGAGGGCCCACTATTGGCGGAAACTGCAATGGGCTGAACTGGAACGTCCTAAGCCCTTGATCACTTGGAATGAACTATGGAGTTGATTTATTATTTAATTATTTTTTTCCCTTTAAGAATTTGTTTAATGCAGCATCCAAATGTATATAGGTGTGTTTGGGTTGTTTTATATATAAAAAATATAATTAATATATCATAGAGTTGTTTGTGGTGGTGGTGATTAGACGAGATCTGCGGTGACGTCACAATCGTGTTGCATTGTGGTATATGGAGCTGCCTGAAGTGTACATATAAAGTAGACTCGCTCCCTCTGTCAAAATCGAGGGAACGAGGGTCTGTCCATATAAACTTCCCTCGTCCACTTCACGAAGTGGAACGCACTTCAAAATGGCGGCAGGGATTCCCCTGAAAGTGGAAGTGCTTAGGGAAGTTCGCAAGTGCGTGTCTAAACAAAGAGAATAGAAGTATTAAACATTTAAAATATTCACAAATTAATATGCTAGCCTAATATTAGACAGTGTATTCAGTACCAAGAATGAGGTAGACTGTGACTGACTGACAATGTAAGCAATATATAAAAAGTAGCCAGAATGGGGTTTGTTTGGCTCATTTATAAGAAAAATTCCTTTTAGTGAAAATCTTATAACTTATAACATGCAAGTTATCTGAACACCAACATTTGCAAATTTCATCCACACATTTATTGTGTCTTGTATATAGAGAGATTATAAAATGAAACACAAGGCTCTTTGCCTTTCTGAAAGTACCTGGGAAAACGTCTCGGTTACGGATGTAACCCTCGTTCCCTGAGTAGGGAACGGAGACGTTACGTCGAGTGACGGAGAATGGGGGTTTCGCCTAGAAAGCCTATCGACTTCGAGTATTACAAAACGAGCCTATGGCAATGAAAATGCCATGGGTCTGCGGAATTTGCATAGCGTATCTCCGCCCCACCGCGTGGGTATAAAAGGAGGAACGCCGGCAAAGGCAGATCATGTCTTCGCTGAGGAGCCGAGACTGAACTCAGGCGTCTACCCAGCGGTACAGCGGAAGTGGCAGGGAGACGTAACGTCTCCGTTCCCTACTCAGGGAACGAGGGTTACATCCGTAACCGAGACGTTCCCTTTCGTAGTCACTCCGAGTTACGTCGAGTGACGGAGAATGGGGGTCCCCGTATAATCACGCCACCTTCACAGCTGTCTTCCAGTGCCCTGCGAAAGTCTGATCCCCCTGTCGTGATACTGGCACGGACGAAGGAGTCCTACTTAACACAGGAATACCAAGGTACACTGGGGAGCATATCTCAGAGGAGATATGCCGCAGCATGCCTACCCGTAGGGAGGACTTAGAAATACACATATGGCCGGAAGGCTTCATATGGAGGAACACTGGAGTAACCAGCCCATGGGGTGGCAACTTTCAACTCCAGGGGTGGCAAGGTGGCTTGCCGAGGGAAAGACACATGCTCAAAGAGGCTTACAGTGGACATACACATGTGGGGGTTACTCAGGGGAGGAACCATGCACACGGAGGCACCTAGCCGACGCACAGGCAATAGACACTGGCGCCAGCGTCAACAGTGCTGGAGGAACTCAGGGCTTCAGAAGGGAAGGCTCACCTGAGGAAATAAATCGCACGTATCCAGTCCGTGGAGTGGAATGGCGAGCAAGCGAAGACACCTGAGCGGGTCCTGAACTAGCTGGTTGAAGCGAGTACATGGGAGGACACTGGCTCCACTCGGAGATTATAGAATCTGGCGAATGTGTTAGGTGTCGCCCAGCCTGCAGCTCTACAGATGTCTGCCAGCGAGGCGCCATGCGCTAGAGCCCAAGAGGAAGCCACACTCCGGGTGGAGTGGGCTGTCACACCAAGGGGGCACGGTCGGCCTTGCTGTTGGTAAGCCAAAGCAATGGCGTCCACTATCCAGTGAGACAACCTCTGCTTTGAGAGAGCCTTTCCCTTCAGTCTCCCACCATAACAGACAAAGAGCTGGTCTGAGGTCCTGAAACACCGCGTCCTGTCTACGTAAGCGCGGAGAGCGCGTACTGGACAGAGCAGTGCCAAGGCTGGGTCTGCCTCCTCCAGGGGCAGCGCTTGCAGGTTCACCACCTGGTCCCGAAAGGGAGTGGTAGGAACCTTGGGCACATATCCAGGCCGGGGTCTCAGGATCACGTGAGAGTAAGCCGGCCCGAATTCCAGGCACGCTTCGTCAACGGAGAATGCGTGCAGGTCCCCTACCCTCTTAATGGAGGCCAGTGCAACCAGGAGCGCTGTCTTCATAGACAGGAACTTAAGCTCCACTGATTGCAGAGGCTCAAAGGGAGCCCTCTGCAGGGCATTTAACACCACTGAGAGGTCCCAAGAGGGAACGAGAGGAGGGCGAGGAGGATTCAGTCTCCTCGCTCCTCTCAGGAACCTGATGATCAGGTCGTGCCTTCCCAGAGACTTACCATCAACTGCTTCCTTCTCGGCGAGAAGAGCACCAGTTGACGAAGAGGTTCCACTTCAACGCATAGAGATGTCTCGTGGACGAAGCTCTAGCGGAAGTGATGGTAGCCGCCACCGCAGGTGGCAGGGTACTCAAACCTGCCTCGTCCCGTCCAGAGGCCACACGTGGAGCCTCCAGAGATCGGGACGAGGGTGCCAAAGGGTGCCCCGTCTCTGAGAGAGGAGGTCCTCTCTCAGAGGAATTGGCCAAGGAGGTGCTGTCGCGAGGAGTACTAGTTCGGAGAACCAGGTCCTGGCGGGCCAGTACGGCGCAACCAAAGTGACCTGCTCCTCGTCCTCCTTGATCTTGCACAGAGTCCGTGCGAGAAGGCTCACTGGGGGAAACGCATATTTGCGTAGGCCCCGCGGCCAGCTGTGCGCCAGTGCATCCGTGCCGAGCGTGCCCTCGGACAGGGAGTAATACAGGGCGCAATGGGATGAGTCGTGGGAGGCAAACAGGTCTATCTGTGCGTCCCCGAACTGGTCCCAAATCAGCTGGACCGACTGGGGATGGAGTCGCCATTCGCCGGGGATAGGACGGAACCGAGACAGCTCGTCGGCTGCAAGGTTCCGAACGCCCGGAATGTAGATAGCACGAAGGGACCTCAGGTGCTTCTGACTCCATAAGAGGAGGTGGCGAGCGAGTTGCGACATACGGCGGGAGCGTAGACCACCTTGACGGTTGATGTACGCTACTGTTGCGGTATTGTCTGAACGGACTAGCACGTGTTGACCCATGAGCAGCGTGTGGAAACGGTGCAGGGCAAGGCGTACTGCCAGCAACTCGAGGCAATTGACATGCAGAAGGCGCTGGGGTCCTGTCCAGGAGCCCGCGGCAGCATGTCCGTTGCACATGGCGCCCCAGCCCGTGGAAGAGGCATCTGTGGAGACAACAATATGCCTGGAAACTCGTTCTAGGGGGACTCCGGCCCGTAGAAAACTGAGGTTCCTCCACGGGGTGAAGAACTGACGGCAGGTCGGAGTCACTGGGACTCGGAGCGTGCCGTGATGCCATGCCCACCTCGGGACTCGATCGCGAAGCCACAGCTGAAGCGGTCTCATATGAAGCAATCCGAGCGGCGTTGCCGCGGCTGCAGATGCCATATGCCCCAGGAGCCTCTGAATAATTTCAGTGGGACCGCACTCTTGCCCTCGAACTGACGAAGACAAGTCAGCAGTGAGTGTGCGCGCTCGCTCGTAAGCTGCGCGGACATGGCGACCGAGTCGATCTCCATACCGAGAAAAGAGATCCTCTGCACGGGGCTGAGTTTGCTCTTCTCCCAGTTGACCCGAAGGCCCAGACGGGCTAGGTGTCGGAGCACCAGGTCTCTGTGTTCGCAAACCTGAGCTCGAGAGTGGGCTAGAATCAGCCAGTCGTCGAGATAGTTCAGGATGCGAACCCCGTGTTCGCGTAGGGGAACAAGGGCTGCCTCGACGACCTTCGTAAAGACGCGAGGAGACAGAGCCAACCCGAATGGGAGAACCGCGTACTGGTATGCCTGCCCCTCGAAAGCAAACCGAAGGAACGGTCTGTGTCGAGGTAAGATGGAGACATGAAAGTAGGCGTCCTTCAGGTCTATCGCTGCAAACCAATCCTGCGGCCGCACGCACTCGAAAATGCGTTTGGCCGTGAGCATCCTGAACGGCAGCCTGTGAAGGGAGCGGTTCAGGACGCGCAGGTCCAGGATCGGTCGTAACCCACCGGTTTTCTTGGGGACGATGAAGTACGGGCTGTAAAACCCCGACCTCATCTCGGCTGGAGGGACAGTCTCGATTGCACCCTTCGCCAGCAGGGTGGCAACCTCCGCTCGCATGATGGGGGCATTGCCACCGACCATAGTGAAGCGGACTCCGCTGAAGCGGGGAGGAGACCGAGCGAACTGAATCGCATAGCCGCGCCTGATCGTTCGGCGACCCAGCGGGACAGGCTGGGGAGCTCTAACCAAGCTGCCAGAAACTGAACCAGCGGGGTCATGCGAACGACAGACGTCCCCCCGGAGGGGCAGCGAGGCGGAGTGACCAGCCCAGGCGAGGGTGGCATAGCGGCCCGGTGCGGGGGCGTGGTCAAACTCCGCGCCCTGACAGAGGAGACCAGGGAAGGACCAGCGTTCCACGGGGGTCTGCTCTGCCAGGGGGCTGGCGACAGAGGGGGACGAGAGCGGTGTGGTCCGAAGACGGCACGCACTGTCGTCTGCGCCCTCTGGAACAGAGGGGAACGGGAGTGGCGAGGCCCGGGGGCGGCGCACACTGCGGTCCGAGAACTCTGTGACAGAGGGGGATGAGAGCAGCGAGGCACGGAGGCATCGCGTACTGTCACCCGACTCTGTGTGCTCAGTGATGGGAGTATCGGTTCCTTCTAGAGAACAAAAGATTCTCCCCCGGCCCTCCACCGGGGAAAGGAGTGGTCCTGCTACCCACTCCTGGAAAGAACCGAGTCCCACCTCTGAGGAGCCCGTTTCAAGAGCGCCGCTTAACCTGGCATGTAGCGGGGGGCGGGGCTGGAGAGGGCTGTGGCGTCCGCCCGCGGCTTCCAGAGCGGGAGGGCGCCTTCGGCGGTGGGCAGACCGAGGGATCTGAGCGGACGGCAGGGCCGTCGGGACAGAATCAACGTCAGTCTGCACATGGGCGGTTGAGAGCTGTTGGGCAAAGTCCTCAACCGCACCGCCGAAGAGGCAGACCTGAGATATGGGAATGTCGGACAGAATGTCAGCCGCGCGACATCCAGCACATCAGACAGGTTCAGCCACAGAATGGGGAGCATCACCTGACCCAGGGAGCGTACGGCCACTTTCGTCGCTCGGGGAGCGAGGTCAGTGGCGGCACGCAGCTCAGTGAAGAGGCCTGGGTCAGTCCCGCCCTCGTGCAGGACCATGAGCATCTGGGTCAGGTAGACCAGCAGAATGACCATGGCAGCAGGGAGGCGGCTGCCAGTGGCGCTATAGGATCTCGCCACAAGTGTAGACGAAAAACTACAGGCCACGGACGGGTGCTTAGGATTGCGCCGAGAAGAAGCACTCTGAGGACATATAGCATCGCAACAGAGCGTTCAGCCGGGGGAACCCCAGTGTACCCATGGCAGCAGCCCCATCGAGGGGAGGAAAGGCGGATGAGATCAGCGAGCGGTCCCGAGAAGACCAGGGGGTCTTCAAGGACTTCGAGATCTCATCATGCACGTCCGGGAGGGAAGGTATTGGGGTTTGCCGTGGACGTGTCGGCGGCCTTACCCAAAACCAATCGTCCCAGGAAAGCATGGCCGTCATCTCTGGATCGGACTCAAGCACAGCCGTATGCACACCAGGAGGTGGCGGCTGTGACGAGTGGTCATTTCCAGAGAATCAAACCCACCTAGTGAAGCTGCTACAAACATAGTATCATCCTCTGTAGCTTCAAATGAAACACACGGGCCACCAGAAGGTAGACCCGTGGGAATCACCTGTTCACTAGCGGGCACCGTCATTGAGGAGGGGGGGCTGGGGCGTGGACACGGAGTCGGCGCCTTGTTCCAGACCAACACCCTCCGGTCACCCTGGCCACCAGCCGAAGATCGGGTGGTGGATGAGGGGACTCTCACTCTTGCGAGTTCACCGAGTCTCGACCTTAATGACGCGATGGTCATATTCCCACAGAGAGAACATGAGTCATCCACGAGCGCTGCTCTAGTATGATCAAGCCCAAACATACCAGACAACGCTCGTGCCCATCAGAGTCCGATACCAAGCTGCCGCAACCATTCTGTTTTTTTTTTTTTTTTTTTTAAATGCACGGGCGAGCCGTCTTTAAAAAGACGTGCCGCGTGCGAGCTCTTTTTGTGAAAGGAGAGAAACTCCGCGATGTTGAAGCGAGCAGGGAGAAACACACTCACTGGCAGATCACTGCACAGACCAGCAGGCAATGTGAATTCGCTGCAGATCGCCGTCACACCAACACCGGAGAGTGGCTCGTCTCGTAGAGCGAAGTCAGAAATAGCTGTGGAGTGAAGAGATACTCTTGGCTCCGAAGCGAAAACATGATCTGCCTTTGCCGGCGTTCCTCCTTTTATACCCACGCGGTGGGGCGGAGATACGCTATGCAAATTCCGCAGACCCATGGCATTTTCATTGCCATAGGCTCGTTTTGTAATACTCGAAGTCGATAGGCTTTCTAGGCGAAACCCCCATTCTCCGTCACTCGACGTAACTCGGAGTGACTACGAAAGGGAACTGAAATGCATTCTCACAAAGCTTCAACGCTTTATGGACAGATATTACAGTGCTGGAGCTAAGCGTTTTGTTTAGTGCAGAGTGCAGACTGAATGTATGAACACTGAAATGAACCTTTCAATGATGTAATAACAGGAAATTAATCAGATTTAGTAAATACAATTTTAAGAAACATAAAATAATGCATAAAGAATACAAAAGGCATTTACTAATAGCAAACACAACATGATGAAAAATAACAATTTAACTAAATGTTTAAAAAAAATAGCGGAAGTAAAAATTGAAGCTTTTAGACCTGACTTGGCATTTCTGTCTCTGGTTGTTGTTGTTCAGAAGAGAATAAGGCCGTTTGAATTCTTTTTCTGAAGAGATATAGGATTAAACCAGCTATAAGCACTAATAATACAGATAATACAATGTAAACCCAGAGCAAAGGCGATGATGTCACCACATCTGGTCCTGTGTCTTCTCTTTGGTTTCCTTGATCAATTAATCCATTTCCTTTTTCTGCTGGTGATTCTGCAACAAAAAAAGTAAAGAAAATACAACATGACTGCACTGTGATAAAGACAACAAATCCATCTATAATTATACTGGAACATTACTAGCGAATGCCAACTATGTAATGATGTATTAATAGGCCAGTTTCACACACCGTTGATGATCAGCTTTACAGTCTGAAGTTCAGATGAGTGTGTGATGTAGCAGATGTATTCTCCAGCATCAGTGTGAGTGAGATTCTTGAGTTTTATGGAGTAGTTTCCTCTCTCATACACATCAGGTAAACTTTCAGCTCTGTTCTTGTACCGAGGGTCCTGGAACTCTACTGAATCTTTACCCTTGACTATATCATACACAATCTCGCTGCCATTGTGTCTCCAATGCACATCAATGTCTTGAAGTTAAAGATGATCTTCAGTGGAAGAACACGGCAGGAGAACAGAACCACCAATAACAGCCTCTGTTTCCTGCAGACACACTGAAATAACAGAAACTTTAACTGTAAACACACAGTCTGTGGCATGAATTTATTTTTTAAATTTGGTTTGTTTTGCTCTCACCTTTATTTATCAGCACTGCAAACACACCGATGAAGCAGCAACTGCAGAAACAGAACAAAATTATAATTTCCTGTAGGTTCCTCAATGAGTAAAGCCTCAAAGTAATTCCTTCAGATCTCTTTAGAAAATCTTATTTTTATTTTGAAGTAAATTGTTAAAATGAGTTGTTCAAAATATAATTACTGTAATTTAGTTATTATTTAATAATTCCATACATTATAAACACATTGTTTACTATTGGATAATTGAGTGGAAGCATTTCAAACAAAACAAAAAACAGAAAAAGAAAATCTTAGTCCTGTTAATGCTAGTTAAAGTGAAGCATTTGAAGACACGACGCGAGCAACAAGCTAGCTCTACGTGTTTCTTCAAACAGCGTTTCATTCAGAACATACCTCACAATCATGATGCCCTAATATTGTTCAAGTATACTGTATTAAAATATGTCAAATATTTCAGAAATTACGATGAAACAATAGCTTTTCAAAACATAGAAGAGAATTGCGTATATGTCAATATGCTATATCCGGCTTGAAGCATCTGACGAAGGCAACCACGTGAAATGATCAGACATGCGCACCAGATATGATATGTCTTAATCGCTCTCAACTATATTAAGTATTAAGTATCGGGGAGAGGTTGAAGTTGACTGACACATGCTTTGAATGTTTGTTCTTTGTCTTTTGACCTTTTGAATCTTCACCATTATATTGTTTCTGCTGCAAGTCATTGTGTCTGTACTTTAGTTCATCAATAAAACAGCACAAAATGAATGATATTCAAAGGTATACAATTATCAGTTAAATAAAGATGGATCATTTAATCAGCCTGCATCTGTCATGATTTAGGGAATTCAACCAATGAGTCACATCCAAGGATGGACTGGGACAAAAAATCAGGCCTGGCATTGACCCAGACTGGCCCACTATCATTAACACACTGCCCATCTTTTCCAGCCAACTCCTATTTCTTAAAACCACTAAAGCCGTGTAATGAGTAAGCATGTATGAGTGAGAGTGGACACAGTAAATACTTCCAAAAATGTTCATTTATTAATACAAGCGGGATTGGCATTGGCATCGTGTGGATGTCTCAATTTCATTTCAACCTTCACAAACCTACAACCCTACAGCCTAATAAATAATAAACAAAACAAGAACTCTGCCAGTTGACTCACTTAATGTTGATGAATGGTGATTAACAAAATAATGTTCTCAATTTCAATAAGACAACAACAATTAAAAAAAACTTTTAGCTCAGCAGGGAAGACATCAAATAAGTTGCTCACATCAGTCAGAAAAAAAAGTTTTAGGCTGCATTATTTTTCACACCTTTTTTTAAGTTTAAAGAATGTCAATTATAAAAGAACTGTATAAATAATCATGAACAAAAATGTATTGAATAATGTTTACATTAAATTATTCACTTACGTGAGTATGAGATTGAAGCGTCCTTTCGTCCAGAAAACACTGTTCTGGATCCTGGATCCTGTAAGAGCAGGGCAGGAACATAAGTTTCCATTCATGAGCTGAAGAGAAATTTCCCTTTCAAATTTTGCTTGTTTATTAACAGCGTCAGTAAATCATGATAGAACAAAAAAACAGCTCTTACTCTCTCCTGAAAAGAAGAAAAACAGTTGTTTTTTTTCTACAACAATAAATTACCTGCATTGTCACGTCATGAGAAGAGACGCAGGATCAGACCAGACGAGTGAGTGATTTTCCCTCTGAAAATGAACAAAATATTGATAACAGTACACACACACACAGAAAAATGGAAAAAAAAAATATAGTTATATCTGATCTATTTAAACTGTGAACTTTCACATTCCTGCTGTCATTCCCAGTCTTGACTTCAGTTTACAGTCACTTAAAAAGCATGATATGAATGCAGAATTTCCAGTAACACCCACATTTGTGTACAGAAACCAAAAGAGCAGGAACTGGAAAAAAGCATACAGCCTATTTTTCTCTTTATGAATTTGTCTTTTCATTTGTAGGTTTGTGGAATAGGTTTTGGACCACATTTGTGACTTTACTTAAGCAATGCATGCGTCTTCAATATTTCCATTGTTTTCATAAAACCCGGAAGATAATTTGCATTTGAGCCATTCATGGTTCCATCAGGAATTTCCTGTTGAATTTTATATTTTATATTCAGTATTTGTGAATTAAATAAGGTGGTTAACATTACGTGAAGAGACTTTCACTTTTTGTTCTACATCATAAAATACACAAAAACATGCCTGATGTGAATTTTCACGTTGATTTGTTTTTAGTAACAAATTTTAGAAAACGGCTGTAGTTCTTCAATAGTAACTGGTCTCAAAAAGCTTTTCAAATGGGATTAAGTAAAAATTCATAAAAGTCTTAAAGACTATATATTGATATTTATTAAACAAGGTTAAACTGGTGACGGGAAACATGTAAATGAACAATCTGCTGGAGTCGTGCACGTGATGCAAATGTGTTAAAGGTTAAAGACAAAGACATGTACTCATTTGTGGAGTGTGTTTAGTGTAGTTGTGTTCTTCTGACATCAGTCAGATCTCAACCATGAGCAACATGTTTATCTGTTTTATCTTGTGCACACTGTATGTACACAGAAAGAAAGAAATGAAATGATGTGATATCAGGAATTAATAAATCAGTGAACGATGAGCAGTTCATATTTTAATATAAACATGAAATTACATAAAAAAATACAAAATAAATGTATTATTGGCAAGCGCAACACCATGAAAGAATAGAAATGTTCAGGCAGCAACATATTAACAGACTTTTCTAGCAAACAATATTCCTGTTTCAGTGTTTCAAGAATAATGGGATACCAATCGAATTTAACAGCTCAAAACAACTTGAAAGAACCAATGAAATCTGAAACAATTTGTCAGAAAAGTGAAATGTGAAACTTTTACATCTGCCCGTCACGTTTTGTTCTTTCGTGACAGAAGAGAATAAGGCAGCTTGAATTCTTTTTTCAACGACAACTATGATAAAATAATACAGACAATATAAGCAAATGCCATGATATCACCACATTGTCCTGAAACATCTTGTTCAATTGATTAATTTTCTGCTGTTTAATCTGGAAAAAAAATTCTGATTGTTCTGATGGTAACATTCTTCTCATTTATGAGAAAACGTTTACTTTTAGTGAAAATCTTATTACTTATAATCAAATCAATGCAAATGATTTGAACACCGACATTTGCAAATTTCATCTGTTTATTGTCTCTTATGCATAAAGAGATCATCCACATACCGAAAGCACAAGGCTCTTGTGAACACTGAATGTATGAACACTGAAATAAACCTTTCGATTATGTTACGTCCTAAGACGTAATTCTTTGTAATTATTTTTATTTTATTTTGTTAGTTTAAACAGATTCCCCTCCTGAAGTTCTGTTTGCTTCCTTGTGTTAATAAATTTTATTTTATTTTGTATCAACAATGTTGTTGTGTGTTGTTCCTCCTTTCCCCACAATTTTCTTTATTGCTCCTTCCTAAAATGCATTTAATACTGGCAAACTCAACATGATGAAAGAACACTTGTGGTGCAGAATTGTTCAGGCAGAAACATACTGACAGTCTCATTCATTTTATCTTGAGCAAAATATCAGAAAAGCTTTTAGACCTGACTTGTCATTTCTGTCTCTGTTTGTTGTTGTTCAGAAGAGAATAAGGCAGTTTGAATTCTTTTTCTGAAGAGATATAAGATTAAACCAGCTATAAGCACTAATAATACAGATAATACAATGTAAACCCAGAGCAAAGGCGATGATGTCACCACATCAGGTCCCGTTTCTTCTCTTTGGTTTTCTTGATCAATTAATCCATTTCCTTTTTCTGCTGGTGATTCTGCAACAAAGAAAAGTTAAGAAAAAACAACATTGCTGTACTGTGATAAAGACAACAGATCCGACTATAATTTATATACAGCAGCATCACTAGTGAACATCAACTTTCTAATCATGTATTAATAAACAAGTTTCACACACCGTTGATGATCAGCTGTACAGTCTGTAGCTCAGATGAGTGTGAGATGAGGCAGCTGAACTCTCCTGCATCAGTGTGAGTGAGATCTGTGAGTTTGATGGAGTAGTTTCCTCTCTCATACTCCTGTGGGAAAGTTTCTACTCTGTTCTTGTAGTTTGGGTTCTGCGTCTCTGAATGAAGGCCTTTAATTATATCACACACAATCTTGCTGCCATTGTGTCTCCAATGTACATTAATGTCTTGAAGTTTAAAGTCTTTAGTGGAAGAACACGGCAGGAGAACAGAACCGCCAATAACAGCCTCTACTGTTTCCCGAAGAGACACTGAAATGACACAAACATTAAGTGGAAACACACAGTCTACCATTTTGCAGTTTAAGTGTTTGTTTCATGCTCACCTTTGTTAATCAGCACTGCAAACACACAGATGAAGCTGAAACTGTAGAAACACAAAAAAAAGATTTACTTAACCTCAACCAGAAGAGCATTTTGCGAGCAACTTTTAAACATTCATAGAAAGCTCACAGACACAAATTAATGAAAATCAGGTGCAAGACACAAAATAGAAGGCACTCAATCTCATCTCAACACAATCATTGAATGGTTATGCTCTTATTAATCAGAACATCAATATTTGTAAGATTTATTCTATGTGAACAGTTGTTGGGTCATTGGGTAACAGTGATCTGTGAATTTGACTTTGTGAACCAGGCCGTGTGAACCATTTGTGGACACCGTTTTTCATGTAGATTTTGTAAAAAAAAAATAAAAACATAAAAAAAAATTCAATATATATATATATAATAAAGTGAAGTGAACTGTTATGTAAGATGCCCCATCACAACTAGGGCAGAATGTCTTCATTTAAAGTTGGCATGAAACGGAAGTTGCAACAGTCTTTTCTTTCTTATTGTGACGTATATGAGTAAAATGGCTTCTCGAATAAAAAAATATTTTGTAGGATTTTGTCCACAGGGAATTAATTGTGGGTGGTTGTGACTTATTGGTTGAACTTATGTGAGAGTTTCTTCTGCCCTCACACCAGGAAACATGAATTTTAAAATAATGATGTGCATGGATGATTAATTTATAATAAATACTGTAATATTCCATACAAAACTAAGAACTTTCAATTTTGGTTCCATGGTGAATTTAATCAATATTTATTATAATCCATGTAGTTATTATTTAAATTTAACTTTTTCATTAATTATCATCATCACCTATGTATAGGTAAATTAAAAAAATAATTCATAGTCTGTTGCTATTATTGATAATTATTTTCATTAAAAATGAAGCCTAACTCATAGTGTGCTTCAGATGAATCTCTCTTTGAATGCATTCTGTCATTTGACCAGCGTTATTCAACTAAACTGTTAAAATCCATCAATTCACAACTAATTTTGCAAATATTCAAATTATTTCCATTAATAATATATTGGATGTTGCAGCATCATCATCATGCACAGGTTAAAATCTCTAAATTATTACAGTTTATCAGTTGATCTTAAGTTGGCTCTTCACACATCTTACATTTTTGGAAAACCTTAAATGCAGTGTAATGCTAGGAAAATCAAAATATATAAACTAAAACTAACAGCACATGCACTGAGAACGGTAGGCTAATACAAAATGCTAACACTAGCCTATGCTTATTGACTAAATTAAAATGTTTGTTATTTACTGCAGATACACTTCTTTATCGTTAATAAACCAAGCCATATTTAATGTATTCATTACGTTAAATGCTTGTTAATAAAATAAAAAAAAACAGTCGATGGCCAAAGCAGACAAACCAGACCAAAAGCAAACACCAGCGCTTCAGTTCTGTTATGGACTAAAAACTTTAACCTACTATACACGTCTTTGTCCAAACAGCGTTTCATTCAAAATCATCCTACCTGGTGATCACCATATTGCCCTGATATTATTCACAAACATTGTTTTAAAATATATAACGTATAGATATTTATGAAATTAGGGTTATGTGCTACTTTTTAAACTGAAAGTAAGTTATCGCAAAACTTCCGCATTAATATGCCAGACATCCCAAGTCTACCGGAAGTTCCCTGATGTACCCGCAAATTAGTTCCAATCTCCCGGAATCAGATGCGAGCAAGAGCGCGCATGCGAGACAGAAGAGACTGCTCCAAACCGTGTGGCGCGCGCACGAGAGAGGGAAAGAGCGAGAGACCTTGCGTGTGTGTGCCTCATGAAGCGCAGCCCTGAAATGACTTTTTGCAGGTTGGGATGTCTGATATGCCATGAGTCGTTTCTTCAAATGTAGCTAAGTGACGTCGACCTGACTTCGCCACACACAGACAAATATCAAAATACATGAAAAGTGTTTAACCATCAGCACATGTCCAACACATTAACTATTACTATAGCCTATTATATATGTCAATTATAAAATGTGACTAAAACCAAATTAATTGCTTCCTTAGTCAACCAGCATCACAAAAAAAGACAATCGCGTAGACAAGATGAGTTGAGTGTGAGAGGGAAGCTTCGTAGACTCGTCTGAGAAAACAAGAAAGAAAGTTTTTCATGAATTTGCCTTTCAAATATTTCTTGTTTATTCACATGCAGATGAAAACAGGAAGAAAGAAAATAAATAAAGGCTGACAAAAGAACTTACATGTATTGTTTTTTGTGTGTTTTTTCTTCATATCTCAATCCAGAAAGATCTGCTCATATCCTCTCGCTTTTCATTCTGATGTGCTGTAAGTTCGTTAGTTTAGCAGCAGCTTTTATTTGAACACGTACGAACTTCCTCTGAAAATGAACAGATATGAATACAATAGTGCACACACAAATACTATAGTTATCTCACAGGACAAGAGTGCAGTGACGCCCTCAGGGAACTGAAAGAGAGAGAAGCGTAACAAACAGCATGGACTAATTTGCATTTCAAATTGCAGACAGATAGGCTACTTTCAGAAAAAAAAAATGCATATAGGTTTGATTGCATGTGTTTGCTAGTCTGATTTCATTTAGGCCTAATTGAACTGTTTGGCACACAAATAGGCTATGTGCTTTTGTTATTTAATTATTTATTCATTCATGCAAATATCTTATAACTGCAAAAGCAGAACATTTGTATTGTAGCCTGTATTATTTTGTCTCATATTTAGTTTGCAGATGCATGTCACCTGAAGCCAATTGTTTAATGTTTTACATTCAATAGTTTGTTTCTGGTAAAAAAAAAAAAAAAAATCACTGAACCATTGAAGGAAAAAAAAGTCAGGTAAATTTACTTTTTTTATGAGAAGTGAGAAAGCAATTTATTATGAGGCCCAGCACACATGACATTCTGATTGTGAAAATCTTGGGAGCTTGGTTTGTTTTCTGACTATCATGGGATAATTTTATGGATTTGGTTTTAATTTATTAAATTACTTTTAATTCAATTAAATTGAAAAAAAAAAAAACTATTAAACATGACAGTATTATTATTTAAAGTAGATCCTGCAGTTCTCTGCTGCCCTCTAGAGGCTGTAAATGATAGTTCTCCACAATATCCACCCGCTGGAGATTTGTGGTCTCACCGCTGGATGGCAACTGTTACTGACTCACTCTCTCTGTGTTTCATGTGATTGGCTGTTCACTGTAAAATGTCACACTTTCATGCGCACACACTCAAGATTAATCATATACACAAGATCAAACCCCGAGTTGACTGAGAACTTTTATGAAGCGTGACCCACACCGTGTTGGATTAGTTTAGTCTTGTTTACCAGCTCAGTAACTGTGAGTTTGTTCACTCCACAGAGTCAACCCTGAAGTTTTGAGTGACTCAGGAGATTTAGTCGATGTTTCTCTGCAGTCACTCAGTTTAATCAAACACAAACATGTCACTTTAATATGATTAACAATATCAAAGGTCTTATGAAAACAGTGGTTATTAAAGATTAAAATAATTTTGAGAAGTGATGATGGAGCATTAGATGTTGTGGTCATAGTTTTTGACTTCCTCTTCTTGATGTGGAAGGTTTTTGTCTTCCTGTCTTTTCTTCAGATCTGCAGTAGATTCATCTTCATGTTGTGTGGAGAGAAACAGAATCATTCTGAAGTGTTTTAATCTCAACAACATGAAGATCATTCAGCTTCAGCTCTGTGAGTTTATATGAATATATTTGCATATGCTTTGTTATTAATTGTTTTGTTATAGGTTTACAGTGATCTTAATTATAATGCTATTGCATTTTTTTATCTTATAGATGTATTAATCTGTTGTCGAGTTGCAGTATCAGATCAACTCACTGATTTGGGATCAAATGTGACCATAAACTGTGATCTTGATGAAAGTGAGGTTTATTGGATTTTACTGAAAACACCAGATCCTCCAACAGTGATTCTACGATCAATGTCAACCACATCCGCACCTTATTACTTTAATACAACATTCAGAAAGAAATATTCAGTGCAGTTTAAACATCGTCTGGTTATTAATAATGTAACCGCTGATGAATTAGGAGTTTATTACTGTATGAACACATACACACCTCCAAAACTCAGCAACAGCACCAGACTGCACTTCACCGGTGAGTTCATTTACTCTCCTATTGATCATAATGATGATTAGTGCAGTTATTTACTTATTATAAACTACTTAAGATTTTTTTTTTACACATAACCAACATAATTATTTCTTTTCATTGGTTGCTCCACACAGATATGAATATATTATAAGCTAGATCAGATGTTGAAACATGCTCCAGACTGTTACTGTAATTATGAACACTTTCTTTACAGAATCAACTCAAATAACTGAGTGTCACAATCATACAGCGGTGGAGTTTATTGATCAGAATCAGAAACAATGTCAGATTATTATCATCATATCTGCTCTGATGAACGGACTTCTGCTCATTGTGCTGATCGGTAAGTGACTGTTCTTTAGTTTAGAAAATTAAATATAAACATGTCATTTGTAAAAATATCAATATGATTCTCCTCTCCACTGGCAGGTGCGATTTAGTTATTGTGTAAAATTTCTTTGTATAGAATTGTTAATTTTGACTATTCATCAATTAATTTGGCATTTTTGTGTATTGAAATATGACTTTATATTTGAAGAAAGAATCATACAACATTTGGTAAATATTGAATCTGATTTCTCTGTTTTATTTTTAGGACTATTCAAAGTTTTTACAGTTGGAAACAGAAGGTCAGCAGAAGAATCACAACTCAACACTGATCTAAAGCAGACGCGAGTTATAGAAGAGCATCAGGACCAGTTACAGGTGAACTCAAATATAGAACTCAAATTTATTTCTGTCTTGATAATTATTGAGAATTCTTGCTGACTCACTGTATTTCAACAACCGTATTATTTAGATTATGAAATTCATTTTACTTCAGCGATCAATGTCTGTCACGTCAGCACCTTTTTACTTTAATACAATATTCAAGTCAAGATTTAATAAATTACATTGATGAGTCACATCTGTGAGAAAAAAGAAAAGAAAAAACATTTGTCATTGACCCAAAACCTTACATCAAATTTACTTGAACTTAAAACAAGTTCATTTTAATCAAATTCTGTCATGGAACAGTAGAATGCAGACAAAGATTAAATCCAAGAAGAATTTGTTCTCATTTATAAGTCGCTTTGGATAAAAGCGTCTGCTAAATGAATAAATGTAAATGTGATACTGTTTTCCTCTTTGCTCTTTCAGTACGCTGAGGTGGATTTTTCCAAACTGCGTAGAAATATTCACTCCAGCCAAATCAACAGCACATATGCTGCAATAAACCTGCCGAAGTCATGAACATGACTGATCTATATCTAAAAATAAAAGTTTGTGTTGTTCTTGTTATTGCTGTTGCTGTTTTACATCTTAAAACAGTGTGTGCATTAATTCTAAGTGGTACTTTGGAAATCTATTGTTCTTTGTTGTTTTCTCAAACATGTTCATGTTCATTTGGGTGAGGTTTCATGCATTCTTTAGAATATTATTACAATTATTATAATTATAAGTATTACTGAAATATTTACTTAAATATCAAAAATCGTTCAAATGTAGTCGAGACAAATGTAGACAAGAAAATGTTCTTTTTAGTACTTCAAGTTCTCTGAGAGATAAGAGAGACGCATTCATGAGTATTTATTCATCTGGGTTTTTTCTCTGTCTCTCTGTATGTTTTCCATAGTTAGCGTACTTATGACAAAAACAGGGTGAAAGCAGGTCACGGTCTTGAGCCTTGTGACATGAATGAACAATGCATGTATTGTTTTTTGTATACTGGTACCTTTTTTATTTTCAGTAAAATTGTTGCAAATGGTTTACTATATTTTAATAAATAATTAAAAGAAATTATATAGGCTATATTATTAAATGAATGCACTGATATCTTGTTTTTTGAAATCAAGAGTTTGCAAAGTCCACCGGATCATTGGTGTACAGCAGGTGAAACTCTGCAAAATATCGGAGAATATCGTGCAAAAGTTCATGTATTTCAGTAATTCAGATTAAAAGGTGAAACTAATACATTTAGTATATATAACTATATACATATGCATGATCATACTTTTCAGAGGGCCGACATTTCTGTATTTAAAATTCTTTTTTTTTTTTTTTTGATTTCATGAAATGTTCTAATTTTCTGAGATTTTGAATTTGGGTTTTTCATAAGCTGTAAGCCACAATGATCAAAATTATAACTTTTGCACGATATTCGAATTTTTCGAGTTTCACCTGTAAATTCAATTATTATTTTGTCTTGTGGAATATAATGTGAATATCGGTTGTGTGTGAAAGAGTATTAAATAAAATACATAATGCAAGTTTTATCATCCTTCTTATGATGATCATATACGTATTATATAAATGGTTTTACATTCAACGGCTCAACCATGTGGTTAAACTCAACAGAAGTGCTAAACCAAAACCAGAAATATGTTCCACTGGTTTGGTCACTGAACAACCAATGACAAACAAGAGTCTCTCACCTCTGTCTATAGTGGAGCTTGTTTAATCACGAACTGCAGTGTTTTCCCAATACCTTTGTATGTTCATGTATCTCAGTTCTCACAATTGTCTAAACCTCAAATGGAAACAACAGCACTGCAGTACGTCTGCTAAACACTGGCTCTTTGTCTGAAAATCTTGATCAACCCATTTAATATCCAGATCATTAGACAATTGTGTTGTAACATGAACAACGCCTTCGCACTTGAAAGTTTCTATTGCTGTGAATGGTAAGACTGCAGTTAGTCTGCAAATGTCAAAGCAGTTTCACATGAATCTAGGCCAGGGGTCTGTAACACATAGCACACGAAGATAGGCCTACTGAAACGTGTGCATCAGAGAGAGAGAAAGAGAGAGTACATTTTGAGGTGGCACCTTCTCATAGCCATGCAACACTTTTACATAACCATAGGCCTATATGGCCAAGTAAAAAGTGAAAAGAAATCATAAAATGAACATGCACGCTACAGTCTTTGTGAAGTCAGAGCTGAACCCAATCTCATTGCACTTATTGTGTGATAGATGAACATTGTAGATGTGCATATAAAAGTATGTAATAAGAGCAATTATGCCGTTCCTTTTCATTACAGATCGTACTGCTTCTGTAACTAATTGATATAATCTTTTTGAACATTTGCAGGGAAAGGCTTTTTGATTTGTATCATTCAGAGCTTCTGCTTCTCTCTGCAGGTCATTCAGTTCAGAGTGGCTCATCTCTATACAGAAAACAGTGGAAAATATCTGATTTTATGTGCATTAACATACGCCGTTTTATGATCTTGAGATATTTAAAATGGGGCAAAATTTATGTCTATAAGGGAAGGTTTGTGGAAGTTTTTTTGATTTTTTTTTTTTACTTTAGATTTCATTTGGTTGGTGGCCAAAAAAAGTACAGAAGACAGACAAAAAATAAACTAAAGGAAGTGCAAATAAAATTTATATCAATAAAGAAGCACAACAAATGCAGAGCATATAACTACATGCACTCTTATTAATGAATAATTTATTTAGCTTGCATGAGTCAAGTTAAATTGATGAGTCACATCTGTAAGAAAAAAGAAAAAAAATTGTCATTGACCCAAAACCTTACATCAAATTTACTAAATAAAACAAGTTAATTTTAATCAAATACTACTGTCATGGAACAGAAGAATGCAGACAAAGATCAAATCCAAGAAGAGTTTGTTGAAACACAAACACATGATGTAAAAAGGTGAGTGACTGGAATGTAGATCATTTCAAATGAAACTGGAAGGAGAATGACTGTTCGTATCTGGTTGAAGGCAGACATTACTGGTAACTGGAAGGATGAAGGATGGCTTGAAGAGGAGATGATCACTGAAGACTGAGGAAGAAGACTCGACAGCTCCAGACTGATTCACGGGTGAGGATTCAGTTAGGTGTTCAGGGTTGATATTCGAATGAGAAACGAGTTACGGCAGATTTCACTTTCCATGCATGCTTTGCACACGGTTAAATGTTTAATCTTATGTTGGGATTTAAACAGATTTTTGTTTTCTGTAGAGACTGTGGTTTGGTCTATTTCTGAGGATATGCCAAAGAACATTAAAACTATGTTGCATTTTTTAAATGCAACATATAGTTTTACAGTCCAGTGTTAGTTAACTATGTGTGCTTGTGCTATTGCTATCTAGCTGCAATTTTAAAGATTCTGATGTTAATGGATTTATGCAATTAAGTTAAGTTTCAGATAGCTACACTGTAAAAAAAAAAAAATAAATAAAAAATATATATATATATGTCACGATTCCTGTCTTATGTTTTCCTTGTCTTGTGTGGACTTTTGTTTATTCCTGTTCTGTGCCATGTTTTGTAATCCTTTGTAGTTTTTCTTGTTTATTAGCCTCTCCAGGTGTTTCTAATTAGCCCCGCCCCCTTGTTATCTTGTTTAGCTTGTTTGCCTGTGTATTTATACCCCTGTGCTTCAGTTGTTGTAGGTCGGTCGTTGTTTTGATGTTGCTGGTAGCTGTTCCGTGTTCCTGTCCTGAGTCCATTGGATTACCTGTTTGTATTATTAAAGTGCTTGCTATTGGATTCACTCTCTGCTTCGTCCTTGCTGCTGCGTAACAGAACGACCGACCAACATGAATCCAGCAGCACAACTTGTATGTCTCCGTCAAGGGGATCGACCAATTGAGGACTACGTGAGGGACTTTTTGGAGCTGGCTCATCTGTCTCGTATGGACGATTTATGTCTAATGATATTTTTTCGGGGAGGCCTATCTGAACCGCTCGGTTCATTCATGCCCCTGCATGACTTTAACGGGACCCTTGAGCAGTATATCGAACTGGCCCTTTTATTGAGCGGTTCGGCATTTACTGTGGGCTTGGTGGATGAAGAACCCTGCAAGCTCACAGTACCCCCTAAATCTTTTCACGTCAGTCCTGTCGAGACCGACCTGCCAGAGCTTATTCCTGCAGAGCCCTCGCCGCTGGCCCCGTCCAGCACAGAGCCCTCGCTGCTGGCCCCGTCCAGCACAGAGCCCTCGCCGCTGGCCCCGTCCAGCACAGAGACTGTTCAAGTCACGTCTGCCGACCCAGAGACTGTTCAAGTCACGTCTGCCGACCCAGAGACTGTTCAAGTCACGTCTGCCGACCCAGAGACTGTTCAAGTCACGTCTGCCGACCCAGAGACTGTTCAAGTCACGTCTGCCGACCCAGAGACTGTTCAAGTCACGTCTGCCGACCCAGAGACTGTTCAAGTCACGTCTGCCGACCCAGAGACTGTTCAAGTCACGTCTGCCGACCCAGAGACTGTTCAAGTCACTTCTGCCGACCCAGAGACTGTTCACGTCACTTCCTCCGAGCCAGTGTCTACGGACAAGATGGCCGCCTCCGAGCCAGTGTCTACGGACAAGATGGCCGCCTTCGAGCCAGTGTCTACGGACAAGATGGCCGATCCAGAGACTGTTCACGTCACTTCCTCCGAGCCAGTGTCTACGGACAAGATGGCCGAACCAGAGACTGTTCACGTCACTTGTGCTGACCCAGAGACTGTTCACGTCACTTCCTCCGAGCCAGTGTCTACGGACAAGATGGCCGAACCAGAGACCGTTCACGTCACTTGTGCTGATCCAGAGACTGTTCACGTCACTTCCTCCGAGCCAGTGTCTACGGACAAGATGGCCGCCTCCGAGCCAGTGTCTACGGACAAGATGGCCGCCTCCGAGCCAGTGTCTACGGACAAGATGGCCGCCTCCGAGCCAGTGTCTACGGACAAGATGGCCGGCCCAGAGTCTGTTCCTGTTCCCGAGCCAGTGAGTGTGTTGTCTGTTCCCGAGCCAGTGAGTGTGTTGTCTGTTCCCGAGCCAGTGTGTGTGTCTGCTGTTCCCGAGCCAATGTGTGTGTCTGCTGTTCCCGAGCCAATGTGTGTGTCTGCTGTTCCCGAGCCAATGTGTGTGTCTGCTGTTCCCGAGCCAATGTGTGTGTCTGCTGTTCCCGAGCCAATGTGTGGGTCTGCTGTTGTTCCCGAGCCGGTGTCTGCTGTTGTTCCCGAGCCGGTGTCTGCTGTTCCCGAGCCGGTGTCTTCACCGTCGTGGCCGCACGAGGGGTCTTCACCGCCGTGGCCGCCCGAGGGGTCTTCACCGCCGTGGCCGCCCGAGGGGTCTTCACCGCCGTGGCCGCCCGAGGGGTCTTCACCGGCGTGGCCGCCCGAGGGGTCGTCTATGCCCTGGCCGCCCGAGGGGTCGTCTATGCCCTGGCCGCCCGAGGGGTCGTCTATGCCCTGGCCGCCCGAGGGGTCTTCACCGCCCTGGCCGCCCGAAGGGTCTTCACCGCCCTGGCCGCCCGAAGGGTCGTCGGCTTCGCCCTGGCCGCCCGATGGGTCGTCTGCTTCGCCCTGGCCGCCTGCACATCCTGCTCCATCCTGGCCTTCCGTCCTGCCGCAGTCTCCAGGTCCTCTTCCGCTCCATGGGCCTGGCCCTCCCTCCCGCCCCCGGGTCCGCCTCTGCTCCACCTCCCTCCTGGACTGTTCATGAGGAGCGTCTGGAATCCGCTCCTTAAGTGGGGGGCTATGTCACGATTCCTGTCTTATGTTTTCCTTGTCTTGTGTGGACTTTTGTTTATTCCTGTTCTGTGCCATGTTTTGTAATCCTTTGTAGTTTTTCTTGTTTATTAGCCTCTCCAGGTGTTTCTAATTAGCCCCGCCCCCTTGTTATCTTGTTTAGCTTGTTTGCCTGTGTATTTATACCCCTGTGCTTCAGTTGTTGTTGGTCGGTCGTTCTGTTACGCAGCAGCAAGGACGAAGCAGAGAGTGAATCCAATAGCAAGCACTTTAATAATACAAACAGGTAATCCAATGGACTCAGGACAGGAACACGGAACAGCTACCAGCAACATCAAAACAACGACCGACAAACAACAACTGAAGCACAGGGGTATAAATACACAGGCAAACAAGCTAAACAAGATAACAAGGGGGCGGGGCTAATTAGAAACACCTGGAGAGGCTAATAAACAAGAAAAACTACAAAGGATTACAAAACATGGCACAGAACAGGAATAAACAAAAGTCCACACAAGACAAGGAAAACATAAGACAGGAATCGTGACTATATATATATATATATATTTTTTTTTTATGATTTGTTAGCACAACTTTTTCATCTTTTATCAAATCAACTTAATTAATGTGGTTAAGACAATATAATATTTTTGAGTTTCTATTCATTAAACCAATCTCCTTTGTTGTATTAACTCAAATGTTTAGTTTCAATTAACTCAAAATTGTAAGGTAACCACACTGGAAAAAACAATAAGTAAAATTTACTTATTTTTTCTTTGGCAAGTTTTTGCACACATATTTTTTTAAGTAAATTTCACACATGGAATTAAGTAAACTCTTCTTAACTAAGTTAAGTGAAACAAAGAAAAAAAGTCATTTTAACTTTTCTCGTAAAAGGTTGAGTAAAATCTATTTAGTTTAAGTTTCCTTTGCAATACATTTCACTCAAACAATATAAAATTGAATTAAACCACACTTTTAAAGTATATGCTTTATTTAGAAACATCTAAGTAATTAATACAATAGATATTGTGTAAGACACTATATCTACATATCAATAGTTTCAGTGAATGCAGAGACCTCAATACTTGGTAGACAATACACAATGACGGTAACATTTGATGGATCGTTTTATCTTGTTTCTGATTTGGGTGTGTTTTGCACGTGTTTAGTTCAGTTTCCTATGTTTGTTACCAGGGCCGGCCCAAGCCTTTATGGGGCCCTAAACAGAATTTTATTTGGGGGGCCCATGGTGCCGCCAATATGATTGACTATTGTCAATGCTTGATTATTCGCAGACTACAAAACACACCCATTATCAATGTTATTAGTTGTAGCTGTGTTGCTAACTTCAATGTCTGCCTGGCATGTTTTTACCCTTAAACGGTTTCAAATTGTTACAGTAGCAAACCCACAAAAGTGGCCAGGTCTTATTTTGCACTTTAATATTCAAAGTCTTACAGTACTAAGTCTATACTCAATGTGGTGTACTAAATAAACCAGCAAACCTGCTTTTGGTATTAAAAAAAAATTGCGTGCAAATGAATTAACTAAACAACTTTAGATAAACAGTATCTTCTTATATAAAAAATTATAATTTAATTACAAAACGGACAAAATTAAATTAAATACTTAAATAAGACATAAAATGAAGAGATCAGAATCAGATGGACCTGTAACAAAATAACAATAATAAATGTATTAACATTAAAGGGGTAGTTCACCCATGAAAATTCTATCATTATTTACTCTCTCCGTGTATCAATTTCTTTCTTCTGCTGAACACAAAAGAAGATATTTTGACGAATGTGTGTAACCAAACAGTTGATAGACCCCATTGATTTCCATAGTTGTTTTTTTTTTTTTTTTCCTATATGGAAGTCAATGGGGACCTGCAACAGTTTGGTTACACACATTCTTGATACATGGAGAGTGAGTATAATATAATATAATATAATTTTTGGGTGAACTATCCCTTTAACTATCCATGTATACTATAGGCTGCTGTCCCGCTTCTAAAAGTGACAGACACAACTGATTACTTCAACTGTGTTTATGTAAACCCTTTGTGTATTTGACAGTATTTGAACAATCAGACGCAATTTAGATAAAGTCCAGTAATCGGGAGCTGTTTGACAGGTTTTTAGTGTGCGCGTTTTTAGTGTACGCGAATGAAATGTTTAACCGGCAAGGCTTTAAAGCAAATGCAAATAATCAACTTCTGTGATTGCGAATAAGTGCAGTGTCCCGTGAGCAACCGCTGCGTAAACATGTGATGTGAATGTACGTCGAGTTACAGGTCAGGGTCAGGGTCTATGGTCGGACCAGTTTGGGGGCCCCTAGTGGCGGCGGGGCCCTAAGCAGCCGCTTAGTTCGCTTATAGGGAGGGCTGGCTCTGTTTGTTATATGGTTTTTCATTGACTATTTGAGTTGTTGCACCTGTTGTTCATTTCATTGATTACTTTGCCTTGATATTTTAGCCCTGTGTGTTTATATCAGTTGTTCTGTTCATGGTTTTTGCCCTAGTTTGTTTTGAGTTTTGTTAAATATTTGCACTGTTGCATTTAGATCCATTCTTATCGTTTTTTGCAACTATTTGCTGAGATTTGTCAAGTATTTTAAAATGTTGCAAGCTTGTTTTTTTACTACAAAAGAAAGACTAACACAAATGTATGTGGCCAAACCAAACCAAAGTAAAAGATCATATGTTGTAGACGGACAAGAGGTTGTGAATGGTAGCTCTACTCAGATCACCAAGGTCCACCCACTGACTCTTACTCCTACTCTGATTGATGTGGGAAACATCTTTTTTGTTCCTATCTTTGATTCAGCGCTCTGCAGAAGAGTTTATCTTAAATGGTGTGTGGATGTAGTGTTTTAATACTCTGCATCAACATGAGGATCTTTCAGCTTTTACTGTGTGAGTTTATTGCATTATGAATATATTTACACGCACTTCATAAATTGTTTTACGCTGTGGATTCACAGAGGTTTTATGTAAGTAATTATAAAGCTATTGTGTTTATTTATTTTATCTTATAGGTGTATTAATCTGTTGTCGAGCGGCAGTATCAGATCAACTCACTGATTTGGGATCAAATGTGACCATAAACTGTGATCTTGATGAAAATGAGGTTTATTGGATTTTACTGAAAACACCAGATCCTCCAACAGTGATTCTACGATCAATGTCAACCACGTCCGCACCTTATTACTTTAATACAACATTCAGAAAGAAATATTCACTGCAATTTAAATACCATCTGGTTATTAATAATGTAACTGCTGATGAATTAGGAGTTTATTACTGTATGAACACATACACACCTCCAAAACTCAGCAACAGCACCAGACTGCACTTCACCGGTGAGTTCATTTACTCTGTGGCTATATACAGTTATTATGAACTACTTTGTTTTTTTGTTTTTAAGCGCTAAAAAGATAATTTATTGGATGCTTCAGTCCACAGAGAGATGAATATGTTTAAGTTTTGAAATTGCAGTGCGGAAACCGACAGTAACAAAGTGTGGACACTTTCTTTACAGAATCAACTCAAATAACTGAGTGTCACGATCATAAAGTGGTGGATAATATTGATCAGAATCAGACACAATGGCAGATTATTATCATCATATCTGGACTGATGAACGGGCTTCTGCTCATTGTGCTGATTGGTGAGTTACTCTTCTTTAAGAAAAAAATGATTTAAAGAGCAAATGAAATGCAATTTAGTCAACAAATATATACAGTATATAAATATGATGCTCTTCATATTCAGCTGATGTTGTCGTAATTGTGAATTTCCCATTATATAGTCTTTTGACTATTATTTGGCATCTCTACAATTTAAGAAAGAATAATATAACCGTCAGTAAATATTGAATCTGAATTCACTTTCTTGTTCTTATAGTGTTTGCTGTTGAAAAAACAGACATGTTGGAAAAACACATTCATGATGTTGATCAACTGCAGACACGAGTTACATATCAGCTTCAAGACCCAAACAAAATGCCATCACAATAAAGAAGACCTAGTACTTTAGTTGCATTAAGCAAATTTAAAAATGTGTTTGTATTCTTCAATAAATGAACTAAAATGATCTTTGGAAATGGTCCGGCATGAGTCACAGAGTTTCTATTTTAATGTTGTTGACTTATACATTGTTGTGGTAACACCACAATATGGTAATTTTTATTATTAATAATAATTATTATTAGAGATATTTATATAATTTTTATATAAAATATATTAATATGTAAATTAATTATTATGTTACTATTATTGTGAACATATATATGTTACGTATATATATTTGAATTTTAAATCTACATGCTATAATGTGGTTAAACTGAACACTGAAGTGCTAAAGAAAAAACAGAAACGTGTTCCAATTGGTCACTTGTTCATTTGAGAGCCAGTGACAAACACAATCTCTCACCTTTGTCTAAAGTGCATGTTTAACGTTAAACCGCATACCATTATGGTTTTATGTATGTCAGTTTCTCATTGTTTTCTTAACCTCAAATGGAAACAGCAGCATGCATGTCTGCTGAGGTTTAAACACTTTACGGGATGATGCTCCTTGTTCTGTAAATTTAACGTAATTTAATTTTAAATTACTATTCAATAAATGTACTTAGATATGCTATGTTGATGCACATTTTGCACCGTTTTCTGTAGGGTTGTGACACACCACTCTGAAAGATCATAAACGACCTGCAGATGGCATTAGAGAACCTAAGATACACAGAAATAATATCTAAAATATAGCTTCAATTGTTATTAATGATTAAAATCACAGTTATTCTCATCAACGCTGTTATAGTTAACTGTGTTATGGAGTATATAGAGTGTACTTTTTCTATTAAGAAAAACTTATTGTCAATATTGACATTGTTCGAATTGTCAATAATGACCTTTGAAATTTACTTTTTTTCTACTATCATAGACTTGCTGTATGTTCTACCTCATTTAGAGATACATTAGATGAAGAACCAGAAACATTCCCAATTATTTAATCTAATTAAAACAAAAACTAAATTATTATATTAAAAAAATGTTTTATCAAACATACACAGTCTGAAAAGAAATTAAAAAATAACTAAATGGATGATTGAATAAAATGAGTCAGTTAGCAAATCAGTTATCGTTAATCAGTAAATCAGCAATTTATATCAACGGAAAACAGATTTTAGTGACAGATTGGCATATTGACATCTTGTCTGATCTTCTGACGATGCTGTAGAATTATAATTTAAGCAAATTTGTATGCTGAAGCTTAACTCTTTCTCGGAAATAGCAACTTTGCCTATCCCAGAGAAGAGCATTAAGGTAATATAATCACATCATGTGACACCAGGTTAAACTTGAGCTGGACCTACGTCATGTTCAAGACAATAAAGAAGCAACGGTTTCTGATGAAATAATCAGAACAAATTATCTATACAATATACGGTTCCATACAATATTTGCAGTATGTACATATATGTATAGCCTATCTATAAATATTTCAACCCATCTTGACTTGCGTAGGATTATGATTTTTGTAATAATCTTGTAAATTATATGATTCAAAGTTTATGTATGTGAATGTCCTGAAATTAAATGTGAAGTTATGCCTATACCTCATTATTATTGTCAATATCATAAACATATATGCAAGCACAAACCATAACATCACTATTCTAAAACATAAACTTTAGTGTCTGTATGTGTTTGTATACTTGTACATGTCTTTTTATGTCATTATCATACTAACCTGATATGAAGGTTATTCTTAAAATAACAGATAAGCCCGAAATGAAACACAGCCGTCTATTTAACTATGAGCAGAACGGACATCTGATGGAAGAATAGCTGCTCTCATTCTAACAATGAAGTGAAAGTGGAGATATGATCATTAGGGAACAAAGGATTAGAATCAGTTTCTTTATTTGTGGACTGCTTGTTTAGTCACTATATTTCTTGTATACACCAGCTATAATTAGCCATTCTAATGTGAGTCTTTTTACATAGAAAAAATGAGTCTGTCTTTGAATGGACTCTTGTCTACATCACATTTCCTCATTAAGCCCTCAACAGTCATTATCAAAAATAGCATGAGTTGAAGAACCTCAAGAGCATTGGAGCAGCTCATGCCAAAAATAAATCCTACGGCTCCTATATTTATCAGGAAAATATGTTGTATTTGCCACATTGCGGAGAAATTAAACAGCAGGAAACAGAAAAGTAGAAAAAATACCAATGGCCGTAGGTTTTATTTGTTACATTTGCTCTTTAATCTATGCCTATAACACCAAAATGTTGAGATTTATTTTCCTGTATTGTGTTCATCACTTCCATAAACCTTAATTCCCGGGGAAAACCTGCAATATTTCCATGGTTTTAAGTGATGCTTTGGTTATGTTGTGTCAGCTGTTATGTGTCTATGTCAAGAAAAGCATGAAGGCTGGATGTTGAAAAAGCCACTCCCTCTGCTGTCCTCCCTCGAGACTATAGAGACAAGCCACAGTCTCATTCAATCCGGCTACACACTGAGACATTGAAGAATTCACACATACACACACATGCACACATCAGTGTAGACTGCTCTAGTAAAGACACACGCAGAGGGGCTTCCCTTGTGAAACCACTCACACAACTGCCTATAACACTTTCTACCTCTTGCTTGCAAACTCACACATAAACAACAGCTGGTAACATGTTGCTGCCAAGAGCTTTGACCCTGTTCATCCTGTGGGGTAAGTGCCAACTCTTTTTTTTTCTTTACCCAAAAATATAGGGATTTGCATAACCAACACTGCATTTTCAAAGTGTGTGGTCTCTCAGCTTTGAGTTTCTGGAAAATTGTTGCAAAGTCAAGGGTAAAGTTAATGATTTGCATCATATTATGTCACTGTAAGATATTATACATTCTTAGATATCGTATTAGCATGTGACAGTCTGTAATTGTTTAACAATTGTTAAATTATTCAGTGACCTTGTGATACCTAGTGTTTGTATGTGATACCTATAGTGTTTCATAAGATATAACTTGATGCTAAATGCATAACAGGCACTATAAACAAACTTCAAGGTTGATGAATATGAGAGTGCTACATTTTTACTGCACTTAAAATATTGTTAATTTCTAAGCCCTCTTTTTTAAGTTAACATAGTTAAACTGTATCCTTAGTTACGGTGTATGAGTTAAAATTTGAATTTAACCTTCACACCTATTACACAGGAGAAAGTGCTGAAAAAGTAAAATCATGCTTTCATGTCTTTGATATTTTTTATGAATGGGAGTTTTGCATAGTTGAAAACTTTGCTTTTTGTATGGATTACTGTTGTTCAGTATGACTCAGCTCGTCTGTGACATTATTTATTTATGTTTTAAACCGCACAATTCCCAGAATTCGACAGGACACTACCAAAGTTGTTCTTAGAAATGTGATACCTGAACCCACCTGACACCTGAGCACATCTGAAGCTAGTAATAATGTCCTTTAATCAGCGTTATTAGTGTCTAACAAAAGTATAACACAGAGGTCTTCAACCCTGCTCCCGGTGACCCACTGTCCTGCAAAGTTTATTTCTAACCTGCTTTAACACAACTGCCTGTGATTTTCAAGCAATCCTGAAGAGCTTGATTAGCGGGTTCAGGTGTGTTTGAGTAGAGTTGGAGTTAAACTCTGCAGGACAGCGAGTCTCCAGGAGCAGGGTTGAAAACCCTTTGGTATAACAGATGAGGTGTTGACATGAGTAACATGTCTAATCGTACACTGTAATCTGACTGATCTGTTTGATATATCTGCATGTGATCTACTAAAATTAAACGCTTGAAGTCATAAATGGTTTGTAGACTTCCTGAAAAGAATGAATGTGCTCAATTTGAACTGCTATGATATTTTGATTCTTCCATTGACTCTGTTTAGGTTGTGCCTCTTGTGTGCGGTATCGGGCTGAATTCAACATGGTGGGGATCACTGGTTGGATCACCTTTGACTCCACGGAGCTAAAGCCCACTGTTAATCTCACAGGAATCGGAGCGTGTCGATCATTCAATATCTCCCTCACTACGTTCCCTGTTATGTACGGCCATTTTGCTTCACCCTGTCAAAAGTCATACATAGGAGACAGCGTTTTCACCTTTTCTGTAGATTCTGTAGGCACGCCCCAGGCTGCGGTGAATGTGTCCGCTCTATTTGAACAGCACCTTAGTCTGGAAGCCCTCTCAGTGCTGGTGGAGACATGTGAAGGCACAAGGATTTGTGCCGGACTCATGAGGGAGTCCCAGGTCAGAACGTGGCAGGCACGGTTTTTCAGTCCCGTGGGTGGGAACATCTTCATCCGGCAAGTAACAGGAGAAACAGGGGCGAGGGTTCTCTCAGATCTAAGAACTGTCAATCAAACCAGGACTTTTACAAATGTCACAATGTTAGTGTCACAAAGCTCTGTCACCAGCTGCACTACACTTCTTGGTAGTCTAGATCCCAAGAGTCTTACAAAGCTGGGCCTTCTGAGTGTGGGATCACCTCTAGAACCTGTGAAGTCTCGGCTGGAAATCTCCGCTCTCAGTTCTGGTGTCCGCTTCGCTGTTCTCAACTTGACCTCAAGCTACGCGTGTGCAGAGATCCGAAGCGTTGAACTGAAGGTTGTCAGTGCTGTCCTGAACATGCAAGGAATTAAAGGCAACTTCACCTTCCATCAACCATCTCCGTTCGATCCCACCACCATCACTGTTAACCTGGCAAACCTGGACAGAAGAGTTGGGCCGTACCACGTTCATCAGTTTCCCCTACCCCAGATGAGATCTCCCTCGGATAGCAGCTGTAGCAACAGCAATGTTGGGGGTCACTGGAACCCCTTCAATGTGAATGTTCAGGCACCAGCGTATCCGCCACCAAGAGGGTCCACGCATGATCGCTTTGAGGTCGGAGATCTGAGTGCCAGGCATGGTTCTCTGGAGAATGCGATTAACTTTCAGGCCACTTTAACGGACTGGAACCTACCTCTGTTTGGGCAGAATAGCATTGTGGGTCGATCTGTCGTGATACACTTGCCCAATTCGACCAGATTTGCCTGTGCAAGTATAGGCTACCCCGGCGAAGTGACTGTCGCCAAGGCGGCCTTTCGTGGACCGGTTGTAGGGACGGTCCTGTTCACCCAGCTCAGTGGTGACCCATATTCTGATGTCTCCGTTTTCATGGACCTATCTTACGGACAACTCTCTGCAACTTCTACACTGAATCACAACTGGCACGTCCACAACTATCCCATCAGCACAGAGACAGACAATGACAAGGCATGTTGTCTGTCCACTGGAGGACACTGGAACCCATTCTACGTAGACACCACGGTGAGTGCATACACTGTTAACTGTGGTCCTGACAGCCCTTTTTCCTGTGAAGTTGGGGATATCGCTGGCAAGCAAAAGACTCTGGACCTACAGTCTGAGATGGGTACGGTGGCTACCAAGAACTTTTTTACGGACACCACCTCTTGGGTGTCTGGAATGATTGGTCGTTCCTTGGTTGTACATGGTCCAAACCAAACAGCTCCACGGATCGCTTGCGCAAACCTCACCTTGGTCCGCTTTCCCTCTGCTCGCTCAAGTTCTTGGTACGGGCCTGAATCTTCTGAAGGTCAAGTCCGACTCTCCCAAGTCTCTCCTCAAGGGCCAACAATCCTAAATATCTCCTTCACCGGGCTTAACGCCAGAGCCGGTGGCTACCACGTCCATATTCTTCCAATTAAGAGTGTACAGGATCCCTGCTCCGACAGTAACATCATGGGGCACTTCAACCCGTTTTCTGTGAACGCAGCCTTATCTCCAGATTCAGGGATTGGCACGGTCGACCAGTATGAGATTGGAGACATCAGTGGGAAGTTTGGATCCCTGACAGGTCAGAACAACTTTGCCAACCAGTACATGGATGGTAATATGCCACTTTCAGGTTCGAACAGCATCATTGGCCGGTCCCTGGTCATACATTATAACAACGGCTCAAGGTTAGTTATTTTATGAATCATACATCCTCAAAGCAGTCATCTGGCATTTGGCCTTTCACGACATTTTGAACTTTAAAATAAATATAAGGGATAAGTTTGCTTCTTCTTAAGTTATTTAGAAGCAGAACCATGAATAGGAAAACAACTGCAGGTGCAGGTTTTGATACAATTTCCATTTCTGCATTTTGTCTCGGTTCCTCATTAAGTTTATGTCAAAGTCTGGCACATTTGCCACATTGAGGCAGCAGTGAGACTGTCAACTTTTAACATTTTTTGTTCCCAACTGGAAAAACTGAGTATTCTGGAAAAAGACCTCATATTAGTTTTCTGTAAAGCTATTTAGAATATTATGGAGTCAGATATCTGAAATACCTAGCCATCCTGTCATGAAAAGCATGCGTGGAAAGATTCACACAGCTCATTCCTCTACACACATCATTGATAATGTTTATTTATACAAGTAATACACCAGATTTATTTGACTCACCTAGGAATGTGGGAAGAAAACTGGATAACTTAAGGATAACTTCAAATGGTTTCTTTCCCTATTTACAGAATGAGGTGTACCGATATCTCAGCAGAGGACGCCCCAGATGGAAATTGGGTGATCGCTGAGGCCATGTTCAGTGGTGTTGTAAATGGGACAGTGATGATGGTAAAAAAATAAAAAATAAATAGCAGATCTAAAATAGGTGTTTATCAGAATACATCATATAAGTAGATTTTTATAGCTGGTGTTTGCCTGTTCAAAACTCATCATCATGATGGTATGGTTTTCTGGGTGGCTGCCAGGATCTAAGGTGTTGCTACAAAATTGTCTATTTTGAATTTCTTCTACTGTTTTCATTGCAACTAAATTAGAGGGAACTGTAAAAATAAGTATCTCTCTCATCTCTACTCTCTCTCAGCCTAAAGTTGCTTGAAATCTACCGTCACTTTAAATCTGCCACAAAAAGATGACACTGCTAATAATGTTAGATGGAGGAGGAAGGGGTGGTGAGGGGTAACTGGGTGAGGCTGTGGTTGTGCAGGGGTACAGCTCTTGTCCTGCTGGGACGGTATGACGCTCATCTCTACCACAGGCAGATGGATCTGTCACATGCCGCACAACGGACCTGCAGCTGTCTTGTGGTCTTGGTGTTGCGTGCGGAAGAACGATTCACATGATTTACAATAACAACAAAAAATATATATATTTTATGTTTAACACATTTTGTAAAGTGTGTTAATTTGTCGCCTTTTTTTCACCTTTTTTCGCCATTGGCTTTTGACTTGCTTAGTTGCGGACATTTAACATTTAAATTTGAATTCAACAATACTATTACAACTTTACTTTCCTATTATCTCTGTAAAGCTGCTTTGAAACAATTTGTATTGTGAAAAAGCGCTATATAAATAAAGGTGACTTGACTTGACTAAAGAGCATCTGGTGCACTGAAGCATTTGTCATTAATTTTGTTTTAAATCTTTGCTACCATCCATTTCACCTGTCAAGTAATTTGTTAGTTCTACTTGATTTTTTCAAGTTCTTCATTAGTAATTGAATTCAAAGTGGTCAAACAAGGCAACAATTTAATTTTACTTAACCCTTTAATGAGCAGCAATATAAAAAAAAATACCCCATGATACTTATTGTTTTTTTCCAGCACAATAGGATGCATAATACAATACTTAATATAATAATACAATTGAATGTTTTTTTTTTTTTTTTTTTTAAAACATTGCTTATACAGTAATCATTACATATTATTCTGTATAATTTTTTACAAATATATATTTATAATAATTTATAAATATATAAATATATAAAAAAATTCTAATTTATAAATATAAATATATAAAAACATAAATATTTATATAGCCTATAGTTTTTTTTTTTTTAAATTGATATTATATTTAATATATTAATAATAAGTGATACACTGTACATGTTTTTAGTACCAACAGACCTTTCCAGATGGCAGCTATGGTGACGTTATGTTAGAGGTGGATGTACAGGCATCACAACCATTAAAAGTAAGTTTGATTTAATCCGATTTTTCATTAGTCATGTTAGCTGTCGTATTAAAATGTAATTTCATTGAATGTGACAACCTTTATTATTGGTTTCTAGTTTGCAGAGGCTTCCTGGTACATTGCAGATGAGCCGGTGAGGTCAGATGGTTCATGTCCGGGGGAAGATGAAATGTTTAATCCATTCAACATTACAAATGTGAGAGAAGATTCAGGCCTATTTTCTCATACATTTTTGAATATATCATGCAAAATAATTAAGACAGAATAATTGTCTCTCAGATGAACAACTGTTCTCAGATGAGGGCTCTGTCCTGTTTGGCTGGAGATCTGACGGGCAGACATGGATCCATAAGCCTCACCAAGAGACAACTGTACACTGACATTCTGTTGCAGCTGGCCGGAGACTTCACAGGTACAGTAGCAAATATGAATAACTTTCACACTTGCATTACATACACATTGTATCTTCATGCGTTGGAATGAAATTATTCATAACGATCAACATAGAAATTGTCTCAATGTTTTACCCCCAGTTGTCCAGAGGTCACTAGTTCTCAGACTCAATAGCACCACAACTACATGTGCAGATATTCACCCAGAATCCCCTTCTGCCACGCAGATCTTCCCCAACAAGCCGTCCTTCAGCAGGTGCGTTCAAAAATACAGAAATGTCCTTTATACAAATAACTATTTGAATTGGTCATGTCATGGCACATGTAATGATGCATCATGATATAAATTGGTGTTTATATCTCAATAACTATACTAAGAATATCAGGAAATTTCACAGAGAAAAACAAAAAATCAACAAGGAAGAACCATGCTCACATTATTAGATCTGTTCATTTCCGTGTGTGAAAATAGTAACCACAAACCTAAGTCAACAATCAAAAAACACCATGGATGGAAAATGTTTATTCAAAAAGAAACACACTTATTTACAGATGACAATGACTCTTGACATTACACAATGACTCCTGGCTTTCTTTAACACATGATATGTCACCTTTCTATAAAAGTGTTTAGTACATGTTGTGATGATATTGATATTTGGATCCATTTTATCACATAAAAATAATCAAAACTTAAATTATAAATTAAATATATATTTTTCAACAGCAATACATGTTTTATTATGGCCCGTTGACTGTTGTGTGTGCAGGTATGATTTCCGTAAGAGAGTGGCAGATGTGCTAAACCTCCACATATCCAGAGTTTCCATCTTACCTGGTTCTCCTTCACAGAGGTCTGACGGGAAATGCCAGGAGGTCAATTATCTGGTGTCAGGTAAACAAAAGAATATTACTTTTGGGTCGATTTGACCCCATTCAGTGTTTAGCGTCTCTAAATACATAATTTAAAAAAAAAAATTGCTTCATATTTAAAGACTTTTCCTAATTTGATGGGGACAACTGGGTAAACATAAAATTAACATGATGATATGTTTTCAATGTTCTGTACACATTTTGTAGCATCAGTGTTCTTTGGGGTCAATTTGACCCAAGGCTCATTTTGCTGTATAAAGTGACAGTGACAGAGGAGAATGTGTCTGAGATAGACGATAATTTCTGATTATGAGGCATCCTCCTCAGATGAGCATGACACTCCTAGTGTTGACCCTCATGTTGTCTAGCAGATAAATTAACTTCCAAAAAATGAAACTTTATTATGGCCCGTTTCCCACTTGAATGACGGGGTAAAGCTGTGGCCGAATTTGAAAACTTTGCTGCTTCAGTTGTTATGATGTTGATTCACATTTTTCTAGATTATTGTGCAGGGTGATCAGAGGCATTTTACATATTTGCAAAAAGCTTTATCACAAAACCCCAAATTTCACTTTTTTTGTCCTTGGCACCAAATGACCAGCTAACATCGTTTAACTAATCATATCATCAGCACATGATTGCTATAAAAGGAAGGAAGGTGTGCTTCCAATCATGTGTTCTTCTGTTAGCAATGGTTTCCCCCAAAGAAAGATGTGCAGCCATCATCTTTGCATCAAAATGGCCTCACATATAAGGAAATTTCTCTCCAATAAAAACATCAAGGATTGACTGAAATTCTGCAGGAAGTACAAGAATTGGACAGAAGACTGGTGTAAAGTTATTGTATCTGATGAAGCATCCTTCTGACTGTTTGGAACATCTGGAAAAAACGATTGTCCAGAGAAGAAAAGGCGGGGGTAGGGTTGAGGGGTTGGTGGTGTTTAAAAAAAAATCACATTCTGGGGGTTTAAATTGCTGGGGTCAAATTGACCTCTGTGGGTAAAAAATGTTAGTAGATTTGAGGGTAACAGGAGGGCATGTTTTCACAGACTAACGATTAAAAATGGCTCAGTGTTTAATGATATGGAAATAATGCTAACAATATATATTGTTATACAATAATAAGAATCATATACACTCAAAAAAATGATGTGTTGGCTTTACTTAAAGGGTTAGTTCACCCAAAAATGAAAATTATGTCATTAATGACTCACCCTCATGTCGTCCCAAGCCCGTAAGACCTCCGTTCATCTTTGGAACACAGTTTAAGATATTTTAGATTTAGTCCGAGAGCTTTTTGTCCCTCCATTGAAAATGTACGTACGGCACACACTCTTTGTCCAGAATGGAAATAAAGACATCATCAAAGTAGTCCACGTGACCTCAGTGGGTTAGTTAGAATGTTTGGATGCATCGAAAATACATTTTTGTCCAAACATAACAAAAATTACGACTTTATTCAGCATTGTATTGTCTTCCGGTTCTGTTGTCAATCCGCGTTCATGAGTCCGCTGACGTAAGACGAGCTGACGTGTTATCTGGTGCGCCCGAGCTTCGGTTACAGTCTGAGGGAGACGCACGCTGTAAACAAAACAATCTTCGCAAACATGTCTAAGGATTTCGACACAGGGGAAGACTTGCATTTTTTTTTAACCAGACATATTTATTTGAACCCGAATACACGGACGCACCAGATAACACGTCATCAGCGTCTTACGTCAGCAGCGTCACTGGCCTCGTGAACGCGGATTGACAACAGAACCGGAAGAGAATACAATGCTGAATAAAGTCATCGTTTTTGTTATTTTTGGAACAAAATGTATTTTCGATGCTTCAAAAAATTCTAACTAACCCACTGAGGTCACGTGGACTACTTTGATGATGTCTTTATTTCCATTCTGGACAAAGAGTGTGTGCCGTACGTACATTTTCAATGGAGGGACAAAAAGCTCTCGGACTAAATCTAAAATATCTTAAACTGTGTTCCAAAGATGAACGTAGGTCTTACGGGCTTGGGACGACATGAGGGTGAGTCATTAATGACATAATTTTCATTTTTGGGTGAACTAACCCTTTAACTTTTTTATGTAAACAGGTTCCACAGGTTCCACATAACTGGGTTTCGTTAAACAAACATAATTTGTTCATGTAACTTCAACATCATGGAAGTAATTTTAAGCGATCCAATTAAACTCTGAGCTGACTGTTAAAGTTAATGAGATAATTAAGTGAATTAGTGGGTGATGATTGAGCATTATTGAAGACACCTGATGATAACAAGCAGAATAACTGAAGGAGAAAACCGGAATTTAAAGTCACCATTATGGATATCAGTGTGTGTTTTAGTTGGGCTCTTGACCCCCACATTATTTACTTTATATTTTATCTGGCTGCTGTATCTGAGTTATAACAGTCAGATGAACAATTAGAAAAGGTGATCTGATGGTGTTGATTGTGTTTTAACATAATCATTATATCACAATCATTTGACCTGAATCACTGAACTCATATAGAAGCCAATTTCTGAGTTAAGTTTGCCTTATGGATTATAGCAGCACTGGCGTTGTAGAGCATACAATTTAGCCTTTTCAAAGAAATCCAAATGATCAAAACAATAAAAATAAAAAAAACTTCCTAATATAACATTTGTATACAGGCACACACAGACATCAATATTTAGCATATGAATCTCAGCAATGGTGACAAACAGATCACCTCTGAACATAAGCTAATTATTTATTCATGCGGCAATGCATGATGGGAGCCATGAATGAGTTTTGATTGGTGGCACCCAGAATGCACTGCAACATGCTTTATAATTGTCACCATTGTTGAGATTCACAGGCTGATTCTTGATGTCTGTGTGTGCCAACATAAGCTATTATTTTTTTTAGAAGTTTCTTTTTTTTATTGATTTGATCATTTGAATTCCATTGAAAAGGCAAAAAAAAATTTGTATGCTCTACAACGACAGTGCTGCTATAATCCATAAGGTAAACTTAACTTCGAAATTGGCTTCTATTTGAGTTCAGTGATTCAGGTCAAATAATTGTGATATAATGATTATGTTAAAACACAACCAAAATATACACATCACATTTTCTATTTGATCGTCTGGCTGTTATAACTCATGTACAGCAGCCAGACAAAATATAAAGTAAATAATGTGGGGGTCAAGAGCCCAACTAAAACACACACTGATCGCCATAATGGTGACTTTAAATTCCGGTTTTCTCCTTCAGTGATTCTGCTTGTTAACATCAGGAGTCTTCAATAATGCTCAATCATCACTCAATAATTCACTTAATTATCTCATTAACTTTAACACTGTTTCAGTGTTCATTTAACACTCAGCTCAGAGTTTAATTGGATCGCTTAAAATGACTTCCATGATGTTGAAGTTACATGAACAAATTATGTTTGTTTAACGAAACCCAGTTATGTGGAACCCATGGAACATGTTTACATAAAAAAGTTAAGTAAAGCCAACACATCATTTTTTTGAGTGTATTCAAGCACAAGAGCTGACAGAAAAGAGCCACACTTGTATTAGATCTTTTGAGGGTCTGGGGGTGTCTCTTCATATATTATTGAAGTTATTGCTTTCCTCTGCTCAACTGACTTAGTATGGTTTTTCTATCAAAACAATGAACAATCCAGTCCATTCAAAAGACACAAAAAAGGGAAATTGTGCGGTAATCTGATGCGCTGGTGGAGCATAGAGACACGGTGAAACAGGAGAGTGGTATATGACAGAGGTCTATACCACAGGACAGCAAGAACAACGGGAGACATGAAACTAAAGAGTAAACTATTTGTATTTTTAGATGGTGTGTTTTATAAGAAACTTTTTGAACTATACTTAATTTTTTAAAGAAAATGTGATGGGTGAATGTTGTAACTGAGCTGTGGGGGGTGGTTGCATACTAAATATAGTAGGCATATTGTTGTAGTTCTCTATAGGGCATAGTTGAAAAGATCATTATAATATTTTAAGATGACTGGTCAAAAGACACTACAGGCAAAACGTTGTTTTTTCATGCACTGGTCAATTTTGAGATTTTGGGCTATTTGGCTGTTCATAACATGTTTGAAACTAGTGCAAAGAAAACATCCAAATACATTTTAAGTGTTTATTTTATTGCACTTTATCTATGTGCATCTGTAGATTTCAGATGCAATAGGCCTACATGTACACCAAATACACCAAACTTTACAGTTTTATTTCTATCTATATTCTGAAGGTTTTTACTGAGGGGTTTGTTCATATATCATTTGCTTAATTATATACAACATTTTATTCCTAGTGGAAATGATTTTTTTTCAGGCTGTTGACAGTATTTTCTGATTTATGGAGTGATATGAATAGATATCAAAAATCCCTTCTGTAAAAACTCTTGACTCTAATATGTCTACAAAATAAAACAAGAATTTTGAACCTGGCTTTGTCCAATGTTCAGATTTATGTTCTGGGAATTTATGCAAATAAGTGCATATTTAATTATTTAAACATCTTTTTGGAAAACTGGTTACACAAAAAAATATTTGCAATGCTTACTGAAAGCAATCAATTGGTGAAGTATGACGATATCTATTGGTTATTTCTTTTTTCACTCTATTCACCTGAATTGTCTTGCCTTGAAATTTGAAAAATCCAATATAAGTCATAAAAATGAACAAACTTTAATAGGTTAAAACTGTGGGGAAAAAATTCATTCTAAATGACCAAAAGTTAAATGGATAGAAACAATGATGTTGTAATAACCTGTTTTCCAGGTAAGGTGAGCCTTGAGAAGCTGAGCTCAGTTAAGACCAGTGACAAGATGGGTGTGTTCAAAGAATCAAAGAAATGCACTCCAAGTAAGCCTGACCTCAGTGTTTATCAACATTTACATCATGGAAAAGTGTTTTACACTTTTAAACCTGGAATATCTTCCTTTTTCAGGTGGAAATGCAGGACTGATGCTGGTCTCCTGCAGGATGTTACTGTCCGTCATGATGGCTGCAGTCTTTCTGCTTGGGTTACTGAGGCGCTAGATGGACCCTACGATGATCTCACAGCACTGCTTTCGCTTCAATACTTTAATAAACCAGGAGAGGTTCACCCCAACATTAGGAAGCCGTCAAATTGTGGTTAGACACCACACCAAATCAAAACATCTTTCCAAAAAAAACTTTCAGTAATCAAAACACAGTCAGCAACATAGTGTCGGCCCAGATCCGGGCCACATCTGGCACATGTAGATTCATGGACACTATGTTGTTGTCTGGGTTTTGTCAACTGATTTTTTTTTATTTTTTTTACGTTTCATCAGCTGAACAATCGGCATGTTGTTAAACAACAGTACAATCCATTAAACCAGGGGTCTCAAACTCAACTTAACTGGGGGCCGCTGGAGGTAGTATTCCACAAAAAATAGTATTTAAGTAATCCAAAAAAAGGAGCACAACTGATCCAATCTTCTCAATCTTTATTATTAACGTTTCTTCTGAACTGTTCCTCTGAATTTGAACATTCCTTTCTGTACATGATTGGTTCTTCATGAGCTGTCCTTCTGACAGTTGAAGTTCATTTTACAAACTTTCTTCGTTTTTTCCTTATACACAACATCTTTGTTATGCTTCATTTTACAAACATTATTTTTCTTTTCCTTATAACACATCTTTGTGATACTTATATTTGCTCATGTCCTTTTTATTTTCCTTACACAATATGATATTGAATGTTTTTTTGGAAGGCACATTTCCATTTATTATACAATGCACCTTTAAAAAAACAATTATTGCTTTTGAAATACAAATATTTGCAGTCATGTCTGCCCTTCTTATTGAATTCTTTCTACACATGTATAGTGTCTCAGGCAAACTACTGACTTTGCACAAATCAAAGCAAACCTTCTTATCAACCTGTTGAACACATATTACAAGCTCAAAATTATTACTCTCACATTGTATTAGAGCAGGGATCTCCAACACGTCGCTCGCGAGCTCCCAGTAGCTCGTGCCCTGATTGGTGGTAGCTCGCCAAGAGGCCTGTTCACATCTTCACATATCGCGCTCACATATTTTGCACGCGCTCAAGTTCGTTATTTCAAATGTAGGCGCGCGGCAAGCGCGCTCATAATTGAAGCGACGCGCTCATTTTTTCCAGGCCCAGTATGTTTGTACTTCGCGGTTGTCTATGACAACTATTGACAACAAACCCACCATAAGCTGTCACGAGACTATCTATGGTAAGCCATAAGGGATAACATTTTTTTTTTTTAAACGCGGCACACGCAACGACGGGCCGCACGAACATTAAACTTTAATGTCAAGTAGGGGGCCGCAAAATATCACCCCTCGGGCCTCAAATGGCCCGCGGGCCGCGAGTTTGAGACCACTGCATTAAACACATACTTCTATCTCTTACAGCCAACGTTTCACTATTGTCAGTAAATTAAATGAAGCGCTACCCTGTATACTGTAAAGAACATTTCGCATTTCGTCTATTGCATTTTACACACCCATATTCATTTAAGACGTTTACAATCATGTTTCAAACGTCTTGAACTTGCTGCTCCGCTCTTAATGGTTTTTCAAAGTAAATTCCATTGTAAATGTGTTGTAAATTCACTGTAAATTCATCAAAAGCCTAACTTAATACTCCATTATGCTCCTTTATTCCCATGTAACTCAGATTTCTATTATGTGTATGTTTTATGATGCAATCCGTTTGAAAAACAACACAGCCCTGGTTTTCATGCAACATGACTATAATTTGTTATTTGAGCCTGTGTCTTAGGCCTTACTAACTGTTTGTTTTGGGTTTTGTGTGTGTGTGTGTGTGTGTGTGTGTGTGTGTGTGTGTGTGTGTGTGTGTGTGTGTGTGTGTGTGTTTTTGTGGATGTCTGGCAGGTGACTTACTAAGAATAATTACAAATATATAAAGCTACCATTCAAAAGTTGGGGGGGTTAAAAAATTAGTCAAAAGTGACAGTAACGACTTTTACATTGTTTAAATAAAATGTATTTCAAATAAATGTTATTCTTCAGAACTTTCTATTCATTAAAGAATCTTGGAAAAAGGTATAAAGTATCAATATTAAGCATGCAGCACAACAATTTCCAACATTGATGATAAGTAATGTCCGCATAGAATGAAGGATCATGTGACTGAAGACTGGAGTAATGATGCTGAAAATTCTGCTTTGATCACAGGGATAAATTACATATTCAATTAGATTTTTTTTTAAATAATAATATTTCACAATATTACAGTTTTTATTGTATTGATTAAATAAATAGGCCCATAGCCATTGTGACTTCTTTCAAAAACACAATATATAGGACTTTATCTGTGGAGATTGTTCTTTATCTCGTGCACCGGTCTAATATGGGGTACTTCAGGGCTCAATTCTGGGTCCAGTTTTATTTTCCCTATACATGCTCCTCACTTTATATGCAATTTTTTGAAAATATAACATCTCATTTCATTGTTGATTACATCATTTTTTATTCAGTTATGACTTTTGTCTAACAAATCATGCTGTAGTCAGAAGCTGTTTCTATCAACTCAATATATAATATAGTTTAACTAAATATAATTTAACTAAAAAAAAATTGAGTTTTCATTTGGTCTTCATTAGTAATACATGTCCACCAGACTTCTGTAAATCACAAATCAAAATAGAAGTGGGAGATTCCCATGTGTGCCGCTATGTGACTGGAAGAGCATGTCACGTGCCCGCACACGTCATCACTGTAATGGCAGCTTCCTTTGCACACTAACACAAGGAACAGCAGAGTTTTACCAATAGTTTACATTTCAGGACTCGCTTCTCCAAGGTAAATGGTGAATTGTTTGATGTCAGTCATTCACTATATGGGGTGCATGCTCAGAAAGCGGCAGTGGATTGTGCAGCGTGAGACCAAGACGAGTGTTATTGTTGTCTCTTGCATAACATGCGTTTGTTTTGATAATCGAGGAAGCGTCTTCCTGCGCGCACCACACAATCTCTCATTTGATAAAAATAGAAAAAAATGTATCAATGTGCGTGCAAAATAAATAAAACTAAGTAAGTGTGCAGACTAATACCATTTCTGTAATCGAGCAAATTTAGATTAACAGTACGGGGGACTGCCACACCTACCACGGATATAATAAAAATAAATTCTAAGTATAGTATTGTTTTGGTTTAATTTCAGTTTACTTATGCGTTGTTAATTCCTCGTACACTGCAAATCTTTCGTCTAGATGAATGCTCGCTAAATTACTGTTTAAATGTAGATTGTTTATATTGTTGAACTGTGGATCCCGTCCACCCAATCAGATGTCGATATGATAATTCCATTGCAGTGATTGGATGATGGAACAGTTACCTGTCGATGATGTGGCTTTTTGACAACAGCGCATGTTATTTGTGAATGAATAGAGCACGGCTAAAATACGTATCCACAAAAATAAACTGTAATATATTTAAAATATCTGTGACTTCAGTTTCCTGGAAGCCTTACAAAAAAGCATTAAAGTAACCATTCTTTCCACTAAAAAAGGCATAGTAAGCTATACTGTTTTATTGATACTGTAAAATCATAATGAATTACAATAATAGTCTCTCTAATATTTATTTATTCACTCGTTTGAATCCTTTATTCATTGACAACAATGACAGAATCTTTAATCTTTGAAATATAATGTTTTTAGTGTTAGTCTTTTGCGAAAGGAACCAATAAAGCGCTTCGATTTCACATTTGGGGAATGGTTGCGTAATGACAAAATAAGAAGACGTAGACAGTAAATCTTTAACTATGGGATGGACGCATTGTGCCACCTGAGAGACAGTCTGTGCAAGGTAAAGGTTAACAATCTCATATCTTTCCAACTTTGAGCGCCACGTTAACAGTAAGACCTCAGGTTCACAGAGGGAAAATGGCTACAGGTAATTCACAAAAGCCTTTATACACTTATATGCACTCTTGCACAGCCAGAAACCATTTAACTGCTGTCGACACTATAATAACTTGTTGATTTCATGTCGATAGACTTGGAAATGTATCTGATGTCACTTAAGTATTAAAAAGTAGTCTAGCACTTGTTTTAATTTATTACGATCTTATATCAAAGTTGAAAAAATCACAATCCTGTGAACAGATTTACTAAATTAATATTTTGGTTTGCATATAAATGTAGATTTCTTTCAAACAGGGATCATTCGACCGGGATTATAGTTGATTAGCATAGGCCTGAAAGTGAAAGTGAATGTGTATTAGAATTAGATATCGACTAAAATATTACATTGGCAAATTACTGATTGTTTTGTCACTCTGTAGTCATTATTGTGTAAATTTTGCGACTGACCTTTCTTTCTCTCTGAACAGACGCTATGTCCCCAAAGATCACGGTGGAGTTGCTCCGGCAGCTCCGGCAGGCCATGAGGAACGGCAAGTGCATCTCAGAGCCCATCCAAGCTTACATCATCCCTTCAGGAGATGCACATCAGGTGAACCTGCTCGAAAAACACATGAGCTGTGCTCCACTAATGTGAACCCTGTGATTTATAAACACACAGTCTGTGATTTATAAACATTCAACCTATGATTTATAAACGCACAGTCTGTGATTTATAAATATACAGCCTCTGTTTTATAAACACTCCACTTTATAAAAATGCTGCCTGTGATTTATAAACATACAACCTGTGATTTACAAATGTACAGACTGTGCTTTATAAACATACAGTCTGTGATTTATAAACTTATAACCTGTGATTTATAAACATACAGTCTGTGATTTATGACACTACCTGGGATTTAAAAAAAATCAGCCTAATAAATATTCAACTTGTGATTTGTAAACATAAAGCTTGAGATTTAAATGTGAGATACAACCTGTGATTTCCAAATGTACAGACTGTGATTTATATATATATATATATATATATATATATATATATATATATATATATATATTGATTCCACCTTGTAAACATTCAACCTGTCATTAAATATACAACCAGTGAATTCTAAACATACAGACTGTGATATATAAAAGTACAGAATGTGATTTATAAACATTCTGCATGTGATTTATAATAATTCTGCCTTATAAACATTCAGTGTGTGTTTGTGTGTGGAGTGTCTCAGTCGTGTCGTTTAATTTCTGTGTTTTATAAACATAGGAGCTGTGTCCCAAATGACACACTATGTACTTATGCACTATGTACTCAACCGTGTAGTGTATGAACTTTATTCTTTTATTTTGTCTTTCAACATCAGATTCTGATAGCCTCTCCCCCTCCGCTACGTAATTAAAGCTGCGACAGTCGAGTGCATGAAGTGTCCAACATTCTACACTTGTTGGTTAAATAAGTGCATAATCCGGGTACTTCAAGGGGCCATCAGATGCAAAATTCACTTTTATATGGTGTTTGCATATAAATGTGTCTTTGCAGTGTGTGGACTCAACCACCATACAATGAAAAAAAATAAATTTTTAATCCTCAGAATTGGGGTGGGGTGAGCAGTTGCTCATTATCATTTAAAGAGACATGCACCGAAACGGGTCGCTGTGAACAGAGCTACTTTTGAGGAGGTAAAAAGGTGTTGTTTTACACAACCATTGAGAAATTTTAACCAAAGTATGTTACAAACTTTACATGAAGACCCTAAAGAATCATACCAACTTGTGTAAAATGGGCATCCGATGACCCCTTTAGAGTGCACTTTTTCTTTTTAGAATTTTCAGTGTGAACGCACTATTTATACTACAAAATGGCGTAGAATAGTGGACAAGTACACAATTTTGGACGCACCAACAGTCCTTGATTTATAAAAGTATAGTCTATGTTTTTAAACATACAGTTTGTGATTTATAAACATTCAACCTGAGATTTATAAACATACAGCATGTGACTTTTTGAACATTCCACCGTATAAATATTTAACCTGTGATTTAAATGTACAACCAGTGAATTGTAAATGTACAGTCTGTGATTTATAAGCGTACTGCCTGTGATGTATAAAAATGCTGCCTTATAAACATTCACTGTGTGTGTGTGTGTGTGTACTGTCTCAGTCGTGTTAAGTCATTTATTTTCTATTGTGAGAGTGATGGGCTTTCCTCACCCCCTCCTCTCTAGCTCTGATTATGAAAACGTGTGTGTGTATGTGTGTTTTCTTTCATTCTGCTGGATGGTTAAATTAGCAGTAATTAGGACTGATTGCTGACAGAGCTGATCTCACTTTTCCCCTTCATCTCTCTCTTTCCCCCGCTGCATCTGTCCATCCTGCAGAGTGAATACATCGCTCCCTGTGACTGCCGTCGGGAATTCATCTGCGGATTCAACGGCTCTGCAGGTGCGTGCAGGTGTTGCTCTAAGTTTATTGAACTTTGCAATAAACAAAATTGCAATATGAAAATAGTATAATTTAATACCCTCTTTAACTGGGTCACAGTGGAGATTTATCAACTATAGAGCTGCACAAACATAATAATTAAACACGCATATTGGAACAATTATGTTTATTACAAGATATAGATTACTTGCATAAATAGAGATAAATCACAATCAGACAATATAATCCCAGATACGCACACACACACTCTTGTACATCTATCTTTATGAGGACATTAATTGACACAATGCAATCTCTAGCCGCTTACCCTAACCTTACTCATCACAACTAAGTGCTTAACCCGAACCCTTACCCTAAACCTACCCTTACCCTAATTATAATCTTATCCCTAAAACCAAGTCTTGACCCTAAAACAGGCCTTTAAAGGGGTCTCAGAAAGTGAGGACCGGCCAAAATGTCCTCACTTTACTTTCTTTGTCCTCACTCCAATGGTCTAAAACTCAAACTGGTCCTCACAAAGATAGTTGTACAAGTACACACACACACATAAAATTATTGACATTGCAACTACAAGAAGTGCAGTTCACCCCACCTCAATCTCATTCACCCAAAGAATGGGGAAGTAAAACGGGGATATGAGGTTCATATTTCATGCCTATAAGAGACCACTTGTCATGCATGATTTATATCTCAGTGGTGTGGCCAGATTTAGTTTTGACTGTGGTGGTCAATGAAGCACAGACTCATTCAGGAGCGGCATTCTAATACTACTAATAATAATAATAATCTTAAATAATTTAAAAGTAATAATTTAATAAGAATAATCTAACATTTAATTTACATTTTAATAATATTATTATTATAAGTTATTATTATTATAAATTAACTACAATAAATTAAAAGTAAGAATTTAGTAAGAATAACTAATCTGTTTTTTTCTATTTGTTTTATATAATATATTATTATTACATATTATATATTATTATATATTAACAATATAATTGTATTGTTGTTTATTATTAAGTGCAAATCTATTATTATTAATGAATATTTAATAATTATATTATAATTTTAAAGTAATATTTTTTATTTAATAATAACTAAATAATAACTAACTGTATTACATTTAAATCAAATTAATATGATGATTATTATTAATTATAATAATACGTATTATGATGATAATTATCATTATAATAAATTAACAAAAATTAAAATTAATAATTGAATAAGAATAACAGTCATTTAAAATGTAATTAAAAATTTTAACAACATTAATAATTATTATTTTAAATGAATTATTTTAATTTAATAATAATAATAAAAAATCTCAGAATAACAGAACAAAAACAAAAAAAAGTAAAAATATTTTTTTAATCCAAATTCTATATTTTTCCACTTTTTTGATGATAATAACAAGTGCTTCTGGTTTTTGCTTGTGTTTATAATAAACAAAAAAGCGTCTGTTTGCAGGCTATAGTTAAGCGATATATTGATTAATGTTGTGTGTGCTTGTTTCAGGGACTGCTATAGTCACAGAACAGCATGCAGCTTTATGGACAGATGGGCGGTACTTCCTGCAGGCCAGCCAACAGATGGACAATAACTGGACTCTGATGAAAATGGGTACAGGGCATGTTTGCATAATTTTATGACATGCAGTTGCTAGGTCATTATATTTGTTATCAGATTGCTGCTAATGGAAGCATGTTGGCCAAGGTGCCGCTTTTCATAAGCCATTAGAAAACATTCATTTGAATATTTTCTTGAATTAGATCAATCTTGATGTTTATGTCGATTAGTCTATATACACCATTGTTCAAAAGAGCAATTTGAATATGATTGTTATTTTGTATGGTCAGGACTGAAGGAAACACTGTCCCAGGAGGACTGGCTCATCAGCGTTCTCCCAGAAAACTCCAAAGTGGGAGTTGATCCTTGGATCATTGCTGCCGGTGAGGATTCAACAATAACACCTTTGAATATAAATAAAGTTATGCACACAAATATTTTCATCCATATTAGTAGGGGTATCATGCAACTTTTTCTTTTAGGGGAACATATTATTTGGGTACAAATATATTTTAGTGATTTTTTTTATTTTTTATTAAAAAGTTAATTTATATTAATAATTGTATTTTAACTGTACATAACACTCTCTCTCTCTCTCTTTCTCTCTCTCTCTCTCTCTCTCTCTATATATATATATATATATATATATATATATAAATTTAAATGGCTTGACGCTTCTGCATATTAGTTAGACTATTAAACTATTAAAATAATAGATATAGTTATCCATACAGATATTTAACTCTGTTAGAATATTTTTCAGTTGACTCTAATGGAAAGATTTTGAATGAAGTAAGGCCAGATCTAGTTTTAGAATTTTTATCTAAGATAAAAAATTATTTTTTTTTATCTTTTTTTCGCCATGAATATAGCCGGGGTAGCTGGCATGGTGTTAAACTATAAACAAACAAAGAAACAAACTTAGTTTTACTTTACTTTACTTTGCATTGTAAAACGTCATGTATGTGGATCTGTGATTGTGTTTGTTCAGACCAGTGGAAGAACATGTCTAAGGCTCTGAGCAGTGCGGGTCACTCTTTAGTTGCGGTGCAGGACAATCTCATCGACGCCATCTGGGAGGATCGGCCGCCTCGGCCCAGCACCAAGCTCATCGCCCTGGGGCTCAAATACACCGGTCAGCACTTCTCAATGGAGGATAATTACACACTATATACATTTGATTGACATTTAACCAGTCATAAGGTTTGTGCTGCTGAACATTGAGACATTGTTTTGTTGCTGTATCCCTTGCAGGCCTAACCTGGCAAGATAAAATTACAGCTCTGAGAGGAAAAATGGCAGAAAGGAAGATTTCCTGGTTTGTGGTCACGGCTCTAGATGAGATTGCTTGTACGTATCAGCGTACGGCACGGTTTGTGTGTGATTTTAGTGGTCAGATCACGACCCAGCACTCGTTCTCCTCTCCACTTTCCTATTAAGAGAGCTCTTGTGTCAGATTAGCTTGTGTTGATGTTGATCATTATAGACTTGATTGCATGAGGCACATGCTCTTTGGGAGGGTGAAAGTCTTGGAAATGTTTTTACAATTAAACCTCTAAAAATTACTTGTGAGATCATTGGAATGATTACTGAAGGATCATGTGACATACATGAAATCTCACTTTCTCTCTCCAGGGCTTTTTAACCTGCGCGGGTCAGATATCGAGTACAACCCCGTGTTTTTCGCTTACGCCATCATCGGCATTAGCAGCATAAAGTAAAACTTGCATTCCTGATTCCTCAATTTATACTGAAAATTTCCCAGGTTTCAAAAACATGGCCCGTGCTCATTGCTGTCATCTGGTCCATGTGTTATGTTAGATTGTTTGTAGACACCAAGCGTTTGTTGGACACTGCGATCCGGCAGCATTTGGAACTGGACGGTAAACCGGATGTGACCATACAGTGCTTTCCGTACGAGTCCGTGTTCACGGAGCTGCAGGCTGTTTGTGCGGCGCTGGCGCCCAAAGATAAGATGTGGATTTGCGACAAAGCCAGCTGCGCTCTTACACAAGTCATACCTAAGGTGAGTCAAGATCCTTTAGAAAAATCCAACTCAAAGGAAGCATATACAGGGACAATTAAAGTGGTCCCAAAATTGTCACCTGAGGGACACCCCATACAAAAGGGGCCTATTTGGAGGAAAAAATCCCTATTTTCACAGCAAATGTCCTATCCTTTTGGATAGGACGTAAACCACTGTCAATTACAAAATATTTCATATTTTTAATGCTGTTTTATGCCTTTTTTATGGTTGAAATTTGACCAGGTTGCTGTGCTCAAAACTTGGAATGTCTAGATATTTGAATTTTCCATCTATGAATAAATATTATGAATTAAAATTGATTACAATTTTAATTGTCCAGGCCTACAGAGCTGCAATCCCATACACACCCTTATGTCTGGCAAAAGCCGTCAAGAACCCCACAGAGATCCAGGGCATGAAAATGGCACATGTAAGTCCACGTGGCTAGAGATATTCCAGAAATCTTAAACTTTTTTGCCTAATTAATCACAATATTTTTATCACAGATCAAAGACGCCGTGGCGTTGTGCAAACTTTTTGCCTGGCTGGAGAAAGAGGTATTGTTGTGTACAATTTCATTTTATCCACAATTTTATCCACTGGAAATTTATTCAGGAAGACTTTTCTACATTTTCCTTGTAAAATTTCCTTATTGGTTGAATGATGATGAATGAAAATGTAAGAGTATTTGTCATTTATATAGATTCCCAAAGGTACGGTCACAGAGATATCAGCAGCAGATAAAGCAGAAGAATTACGCAGGTGAGTCAGACATGCTGCATTTGACTTGCAAAAAGAACCAAACAATACATTTTTGACTTAATTATATTTTTATATAATTTTATAAATAAAAACAGTATCATAATACTGATGCCATCGTTGGCAGTGGATTTAAAAAGCTGCATTACTTGTTGTTTTTCTCTTGTATGAGATTGTGGCACCACCATCTGGTGATCTGTGGAACTGCAGACACTAAAGCAGCAACAAAATCTGCTTTCAATTGAAAATCTTTTCTTTTGTGTCTATCTAGTCAACAGAAAGACTTTGTTGGGCTGAGTTTTCCAACCATCTCTAGTGTCGGTCCAAATGGGGCCATAATACATTACAGGTGAGCTGCTGTTGTAATATAGTATTTAACATGCATTTAAAGGGTTTTTTTTTTTTGGTTGGGTTATTGTTTAAAAAAATAACTGTCTCTTTCTGATCTGTCGTTTAGGCCTCTCCCAGAAACCAACAGAACTCTTTCTCTTAATGAAGTTTATCTTATTGACTCCGGCGCTCAGTACAAGTACGTACACAAACACTGCAGCTTCATTCATTAGCGCTTCATTTATTTTGATATGAAAAAATTTAAGAAATTTGTTATATAATTATATATGTATTTATATATATATATATATATATATATATATATATATATATATATATATATATATATATATATATATATATATATATATATACACACACACACACACTGTATCTCACAAAATTGAGTACACCCCTCACATTTCAGCAAACATTTTAGTACATCTTCTCCAGGGACAATACTATAGAAATGAAACTTGGATATATTTTAGAGTAGTCAATGTGCTGCTTGTATAGCAATATATATTTATTGTCCTCTGAAAATAACTCAACATACAACCATTATTGTCAAAATAACTGGCAACAAAAGTGAGTAAACCCTAAGTGAACATTATTATTATTATTATTATTATTATTATTATTATTATGCATTTTATTTATAGGCGCCTTTCTTGAGACTCAAGGTCACCATACATCATTAACAAGACAAAACAATAGTTAAGTAAAAACGATGAAATACAATACAATTAAAAAAGACAATGCAGTTGTGATCAGAGGGAGTAAGCTTTTCTAAACACATGGGTTTTGAGTTTGGATTTAAAATGTGAGAGGGAATCAATATTACGGAGATCCGGTGGAAGCGCGTTCCAGAGCTGAGGAACAGAGCAGCTGAAAGCTCTGATCAACATAATAACAAGGCGGACACGGGGAACAGTGAAATGGATGGAAGAAGAGGATCTAAGTGTGCGAGCGGGTGTGGGTATATGGAGGAGGTCAAAAAGATATGAAGGGGCAAGATTATGAATGACTTTAAAAGTGAGGAGAACTATTTTATAGTTGATACAGTAAATGATGGGGAGCCAATGGAGCTGTTGTAAGATAGGAGTGATTTGATGAATAGAGGGGGTACGAGTGATAATATGAGCAGCTGAGTTTTGGACCAGTTCGAAGTTTATGGAGGGTTTTATGCGGGAGGCCAAACAAAAGGGAATTGCAGTAATCTAAACGAGAAGTGACTAAACTATGAACAAGAATGGCAGTGGAGTGAAGCGTGAGGAAAGGACGCAGATGGTTGATGTTTCGAAGATGGTAGTAAGCAGACGGGTAACATTATTAACATGAGACGTAAAAAGAAAGGGTGCTATCGAAGATGACACCCAGACTCTTAACCTGAGGGGAGGGGGAGATTAAGGAGGCATGGAATCCTAATCCTCCTAGGCATGGAGTTCACCAGAGCTGCACAGGTTGTTGCTGGGATCCTCTTCCACTCCTCCATAATAACGTCACGGAGCTGCTGGCTGTTAGACACATGGTGCTTCTCCACCTTCTGCTTGAGGATGCCCCACAGGTGCTCAATAAGGTTCAGGTCTGGAGACATACTTGGCTACTCCATCACCTTCAGCTTCCTCAGCAAGGCAGTTGTCATCTTGGCGGTGTGTTTGGGGTCGTTATCATGCCGTTCGGCCCAGTTTCTGAAGGGAGGGCATCATGTTCTGCTTCATAATGTCACAGTACATGTTGGAATCCATGTTTTCCTCAATGAAGCGCAGCTCCCCAGTACCAGCACCACTCATGCAGCCCCAGACCATGATGCTACCACCACCATGCTTGACTGTAGGCAAGACACAATTTTATTGGTACTCCTCACCAGGGTGTCGCCACACATGCTGGACACCATCTGAGCCAAAAAAGTTTATCTTAGGCCCAGTTCCAATTCGCCTACTTATACTACGACCTAAAAGTATGTACTCTTTTTATACTATTTAGGACGGATAGTATGCGAATTGGGACTGGGCCTTAGTTTCATCAGACCACAGGACATGGTTCCAGTAATTCATGCCCTTGGACAGGTTGCTTTCAGCAAACTGTTTGCAGGCTTTCTTGTGAGCCAGCTTCAGAAGAGGCTTCCTTCTGGGACGACGACCATGCAAACCGACTTGTTGCAGTGTGCAGTGTATGGTCTGAGCACCTGACGCACAGCTAGGGTGGCCATTTCCATAACACCAAAAAGGAGGACACAGACATTCCAACCTGCAAGAAGTCATTTCACGGCTATATATTTTGGTATATATTTTTTTTTTTGGGGGGGGGGGGGTGTTTACATGTGCTTCGTGAGGCACACACGCACATTTGCACCCACAAGCAAGGTCTATCGCTCTCTCCCTCTCTGTCGTGCGCGCGCTACACGGTTTGGAGCTCGCAAGCTCTAGATTCCGGGAGATTTTAACAATTTTACGGGCATCAGGGAGTCGCTATCAATATGCAGGATTTTTATAGGTTAATTTTTTTAAACAATTCAGCGCAACTCCAAAAAGGAGGACAAATGAGTTGGGGCTTAAAATCCGGACTGTCCGGCCAAAATCCGGGCGTATGGCTACCCTACGCACAGCACGAGGACTCGACTTCTTTCTTTGTTACCAATCTTCTTATAGCCTAGGCCATCTTTGTGGAGAGCAACATTTCTAATTCTCAAATCCTTAGAGAGTTATTTGCCATGAGGTGCCATGTTGAACATCCAGTGTAGCCTGGCAAGCCAGACCTACATCAAGATGTTAGGTCTGGGAACTCAAAATTGGCATACCTCAATCCGAGGGGCGGGATAAACGGTTGTCTTTCAAATTCCCTCTGCGCGCAATAGGACAGCGCTACAACCAACCAGAGCAACGGACGGCTGTGGCTGAGTGAGTCCCATGCGTTTTCCCACCAGCGGAGCTAGTTGATATATTAAACTTTTGCCATATCCGGTCGTCAAAACTCCGAACACATCTTCCTTTTTTAAGAATGACTTAAGTGACGTTCTCTTAACTCCAAGTTCTTAACTCTTCTCTTAACGCCAGCAGCATCTTCTTTGTTTTCAAGTAGCAGGGAAATCACCTATGGAAATCACGCGGAACCGTCACAACCCTGCCGTCATTATGTTAAGCCCGACCACCATTTCTATACATGATGTGATTGGCCTGACCAGAGTTTGGTTTTTCCAGCTCGAATGCCAACTGAGAGTTGCTATACCACACTGGCTGCAAAATAATTTTTGCTGCCCCTAGGGTGCGTCTAGATTTCTAGGCTACATCCAGTGGTCAGTATGAGAGAATTGTACTCAAAGCACAAATTTGAACTGCTCTAACACAAGATACACAAATGTGTATGGTCCTGTCAAGCAGACAAAAACATGAACATGATGAATAGCACATGTGGCTTTGCATGGTTAAACAATGTACAGCTTTTATCACTTAGGATGTACTCACTTTTGTTGCCAGCTATTTTGACAATAATGGCTGTATGCCGAGTTATTTTCAGAGGACAATAAATATATACTGCTATACAAACAGCACATTGACTACTCTAAAATATATTCAAGTTTCATTTCTATAGTATTGTCCCTTGAGTAAATATACTAAAATGTATGCTAAAATTTGAGGGATGTACTCATTTTTGTGAAATACTATATGTATGTATATATATATATATATATATATATATATATATATACAGGTCCTTGTAAAAAAATTAGCATATTGTGATAAAGTTCATTATTTTCCATAATGTAATGATAAAAATTAAACTTTCATATATTTTAGATTCATTGCACACCAACTGAAATATTTCAGGTCTTTTATTGTTTTAATACTGATGATTTTGGAATACAGCTCATGAAAACCCCAAATTCCTATCTCAAAAAATTAGCATATTTCATCCGACCAGTAAAAGAAGTGTTTTTAATACAAAAAAAGTCAACCTTCAAATAATTATGTTCAGTTATGCACTCAATACTTGGTCGGGAATCCTTTTGCAGAAATGACTGCTTCAATGCTGCGTGGCATGGAGGCAATCAGCCTGTGGCACTGCTGAGGTGTTATGGAGGCCCAGGATGCTTCGATAGCGGCCTTAAGCTCATCCAGAGTGTTGGGTCTTGCGTCTCTCAACTTTCTCTTCACAATATCCCACAGATTCTCTATGGGGTTCAGGTCAGGAGAGTTGGCAGGCCAATTGAGCACAGTAATACCATGGTCAGTAAACCATTTACCAGTGGTTTTGACACTGTGAGCAGGTGCCAGGTCGTGCTGAAAAATGAAATCTTCATCTCCATAAAGCTTTTCAGCAGATGGAAGCATGAAGTGCTCCAAAATCTCCTGATAGCTAGCTGCATTGACCCTGCCCTTGATAAAACACAGTGGACCAACACCAGCAGCTGACATGGCACCCCAGACCATCACTGACTGTGGGTACTTGACACTGGACTTCAGGCATTTTGGCATTTCCTTCTCCCCAGTCTTCCTCCAGACTTCCTCCGAATGACATGCAAAATTTGCTTTCATCTGAAGAAAGTACTTTGGACCACTGAGCAACAGTCCAGTGCTGCTTCTCTGTAGCCCAGGTCAGGCGCTTCTGCCGCTATTTCTGGTTCAAAAGTGGCTTGACCTGGGGAATGCGGCACCTGTAGCCCATTTCCTGCACACGCCTGTGCACGGTGGCTCTGGATGTTTCTACTCCAGACTCAGTCCACTGCTTCCGCAGGTCCCCCAAGGTCTGGAATCGGTCCTTCTCCACAATCTTCCTCAGGGTCCGGTCACCTCTTCTCGTTGTGCAGCGTTTTTTGCTACACTTTTTCCTTCCCACAGACTTCCCACTGAGGTGCCTTGATACAGCACTCTGGGAACAGCCTATTTGTTCTGAAATTTCTTTCTGTGTCTTACCCTCTTGCTTGAGGGTGTCAATGATGGCCTTCTGGACAGCAGTCAGGTCGGCAGTCTTACCCATGATTGCTGTTTTGAGTAATGAAACAGGCTGGGAGTTTTTAAAAGCCTCAGGAATCTTTTGCAGGTGTTTAGAGTTAATTAGTTGATTCAGATGATTAGGTTAATAGCTCGTTTAGAGAACCTTTTCATGATATGCAAATTTTTTTAGATAGGAATTTTGGGTTTTCATGAGCTGTATGCCAAAATCATCAGTATTAAAACAATAAAAGACCTGAAATATTTCAGTTGGTGTGCAATGAATCTAAAATATATGAAAGTTTAATTTTTATCATTACATTATGGAAAATAATGAACTTTATCACAATATGCTAATTTTTTGAGAAGGACCTGTGTATATATATATATATATAATGAACATTTTTATCTTTGAAATCCAGAGATGGGACTACAGATGTGACTCGTACGGTGCATTTTGGGACTCCATCTGATTATGAGAAGGTAAAACATGTTTTTTAAATTTCCTTCAAGATCAAACTCTCTCCTTACTTAATAGTCTGAAAAGAAACTTATCAGTACCAAAAATGTGATCTCTACAGGAATGCTTTACATACGTCCTAAAGGGACACATCGCTGTCAGTGCTGCGGTTTTTCCCAATGGTACAAAAGGTACGTCCTTAGAATCAGAAACTTGAGGTTTGTTTAGGAGCAGTTTGAAGTGCTCTAATGCTGTGTAGAGTGAGGTTAAGAGAAGTGTTTGGTCTCAGAGGACTGCTCTTTTCTACAGGTCACCTGTTGGACTCGTTTGCTCGTGCTGCTCTCTGGGACTCTGGGTTGGACTATCTTCATGGTACCGGCCACGGCGTCGGATGTTTCCTTAACGTGCACGAGGGTCCGTGTGGCATCAGCTATAAAACCTTTGCAGACGAACCTCTGGAGGCCGGAATGATTGTCAGCGATGGTACAGAAACACACTTACCTTTTTTTCTGGATTTATTCATTGCAGTTTTTAAGGATCTGAAAGTGTTTTAATACTCCTTTTTTAACCTATTTCTGTAATACTATTATAAGGCAACATTATTGCAACTCTGCTTCAGATGTTGTTAAAGTTTATGGTAAAGTTGGTTCAGTATATTTGAGTCTTGTGCATGTTTTAATCCAGAGCCCGGGTACTATGAAGATGGATCTTTTGGCATTCGGCTCGAAAACGTTGTCCTGGTCGTTCCCACAAAAACCAGAGTAACTACTGCATCACACCACTCAATAATCAGTTCATAATTATGCTGAGAAAAAAAACATACATTTTCTGATACAGCTCATTTAAAAGGTGCACAAGGTAAATTTTGTCCAAACATTTGGACACATTTACGTGATGCTTCCTCCACACCAATAGGCGTCAGCATTGTGTCTAAGATGTAACAGCACAAATTAAACCAAAAATGATTTAATTCACTTTTGAGAGGTCTGAAAACCGACATTTCAGCTTTTAACTTACTTTTTTCAGTATAACTACAGGAACAGAGGTATTCTGTCCAAATATTTGTTTGCATGATACTTCCACACCAATAGGTGTCAGTATTGAGTCCAAGTCATAAACTAAACCAAAAATTACTTGATGCAGGTTTGAGAGCTTTTATTTCAGCTTTCAACATCATTTTTTTTTTCAGTATAACTACAGGAACAGAGGTAGTCTGACGTTTGAACCCCTCACCCTGGTGCCCATCCAGCTGAAGATGATCAAGACAGACCTACTCACACAGAAAGAGGTAAGAACAGACCGATACTAGAGTTGGGTTGCAATGGCCGACTACTTTATCTAAAGTTTTTTTTTTTTTTTTTTACATAAATATAGTTCATTTTTTATATTATTAGTGGTGGTGCTTTAATTAGCATGCTAAAAGTTTCCTGTGTTTTAGCAACAAGGCAGTTTGTACAATAACTATGAAAAAGTCTTGCAAACATTTTTTATAAGTGTTTATTTACAAAAATAAAATCTAATAACAACAACTGAAAAGAAAATGATTAGAGAATGCTAAAGCCCAAAGCGTACTTCAGTTTTGATGCGTACGCCATTTGATAACGTGCCCGATACATTAGAGCGCACCAGAAAATTTAATTCTTGTCCATCCAGTGTCTGTGCTATTTCGCATACAGTACGCATACCCTAGCATAAAAACTTGTAAAAACCAAAGTATACGTTCACGCTTTATGCTTGAGACAGCTATCTTGTGATAATTCACAACATTTGAGTGCATGAATCCTTTAAACCTCTATGAAAATGTTTTTGTTAAAGCATGGATTGCTGTAATAATATATACTTGTCAACCTGCAGCGTGATTGGGTGAACGACTACCACAGGAAATGCCTGGAGACGATTGGACCAGAGATAGAGCGGCAAGGCGGGAAGGAGGCTCTGGATTGGCTGATCCGGGAAACTCAGCAGATTGTCTAAAAATGTTTAGTTTTTTTTTTTCCCGTTGTAACAATCGACAGTGATTTTTTTTTTTCCCTGTTGTTCTCTTTCAGTCTTCGCCTCTATCTGCTTTTCTGGTGGATATATTTTACTTTCTGCATCTTTTGTAAAGCACACTTTCAGCTGTTTTATGCGCTAATTAAAAACTGTGTGAAAAAAGACACACACTGCCTTTTACTTTTGCTCATCCCAAGGAATAATTCATCCAAAAAATAATTTACTCAAGTTCATGTTCTTCCAAACCTGTATGACTTTCTCAGCTGTGAAATGCAAAAATGTACTTTTTGATAAACATCCGAGCTGCTTTTTGTCCGCCTAAAAGCATATATTAACCAGATCTAAATCCATACTCTAACTTTGTGTGAGGAACAGATGTAATTAAGCTAGAATATAGCGCAGAAGTCATGAACCACATTTATGGTGATTTTTTTTTTGGTCACCATTCACTTTCATTGTAAGAAAAAGAGCAGCGTGAACATTCTGCTAAACGTCTCTTTTTGTGTTCCACGTAAGAAAGTACATGATATGGGTTTTGGATGACATGACGGTGATCAAAGTGTTCCTTAAATACTAACTTTCCAGGACTATCTACAGCTGCATGTAAAAAATGGGCGGGACTAGGGTGATGCCGCTCTTGGGGTCGCTGGCGTAGTCCTGCAGCGTGAGTGGAGTGTGAGGGGGGATCCTGTCCTCCTCGTGTCCCACCGGCAGAGGGTTGGTGTAGATGTAGTGGATCCGCGAGTTGTCCTTCGGCCCCTCCTGTCGTCTGAAAAGGTTGAGCGGGTTACGGAAACTATGGGTTTTCTTCACACAAGTAACACCCACTGGCTCTTCGGGAACCTCGCAGGCCACGGCGCTCTCATAGATGCGTGCCCTCTTATGCTTCCTGCGACACAAAAATATGTACCATGACAGCTTTAAGACACAATTTAAGATCCAATAAGAAGGTCTTGATCAAATAAGACAGCGATATGGAACCCTTGATGATGAAGGGGAAAATAAAATGGGAGGAAAAACAAAATTTAAATGCTTTTGAGCTCTCTTGCTTTGTAAACGTTGAAAATTGCTTTGGAAACTATGGATTTGCTCGCAAAAATGTTTGTCGAGGAGGGAAAAAACTACATTTTAGTTCTTTTGCACGTGAAAGCAACATTTTTGCATGCTCAAAGGCTTTGAAATAAATGATATTTAAAAGATTTTGAAAACTTTAGTGATGGAAATAATATTGGAGGAAAAACTATATTTCAATGCATTCGGAAGTTTCTCAGGGGAACACAATACTTTTAAAAGAAAATGCAAAAGTTTTGCGAGAAAACAGTATTTCAATGATTTCTCGTCCCCAGAGAAACTTTGCATTCGCTTGCAAAACGTTTGCGATAAAAATAACATAAGGTATGAGGGGGAAAACTATATTTCAGTGTTTTTGCGAGCAAATGCAAAGTTTCTCTGCATGGGAAACGCAATACTTTTGCAAGAGAAGACAAATGCTTTGCGATATAAATCATATTTCAATTAATTCGCATCCCTTGAGAAATTTTGTGTCAATCGCAAAACTTTTGTGATGAAAATAATGAGCTTCGATAAAAAAAATGTTTCTCTGGGAAACGCAATACTTCTGCAAACAAACTCAAAACCATTTAAATAAATTATATTTATTATATAACTTTGTGTTGACTTGCAAAACTTTTATGGAAATATGACAAAGTGCGAAGAAAAGCAATATTTCGATGCTTTGCAAAACTTGTGTGATGGAAAAATTACAAACTTTTAGTTTTAACCCTTCGAAATAAATATATTTTTAATTTCAATGAAGTTGCCATAATGTACTATATTTTAGTTTGATAATGTTTTTTTATTAAATATTTTGTATTTTTAGGTACTAATTTTATTAATTATTTTGATTTTATGGTACTAAATTATATTTATGCAGTAGTTATAAGTATATAGTATTTATTTATTGATTATTTATTATATAGACCTGAAAATGAAATTTCCAACTTAAACTGTCATAAATCTTGAATGCTTTTGTGCAGGCATACATTTGTTTTTGTTTTTTTTTAAAGACGACACATGGCAGATTACTGCCGAAGTAAAAAAAAAAAAGCTATAGAATTTTACGTTTATTGTTATGAAAAATGCACAAAAATACTATTTTCAATTTTTATATGAAAGATATATTTTCCAAAATGTTTTACTCTAAAACTGTAAGAAAATCAAATCCATAAAGTTGTGTTCCAAATTTGAGGTTGATATCTCAAAGAGTTTGTTTGGGCGCAGTACCAAACGTTTCCACTAAATGAAATTTGTCTACCAGTTCCAATGCGCGAACAAAAGTGCGATTTTTTTTTACATTTTTATTCAGGACCATTTAACCTTTTTAAATCGTGTGTGTGTGTGTGTGTGTGTGTGTGTGTGTGTGTGTGTGTGTGTGTGTGTGTGTGTGTGTGTGTGTGTGTGTGTGTGTGTGTGTGTGTGTGTGTGTGTGTGTGTGCGTGCGTGCGTGCGTGCGTGCGTGCGTGCGTGCGTGCCTGCGTGCGTGCGTGCGTGCGTGCGTGCGTGCGTGCGTGCGTGTGTGTGTGCGAAAACAAGCAAAACCTTTACAAAGTTTTATAAAAAATAAAATCAAAAACTTTTTTCAGTAAAAGCACTGAGGGTTAAAATTAAACTTCTTTTCTATGAAATATTTTGCTTGAAAAGTCTGTTTGTGCTGTTTCCTTGCCAAATTCTGAGATATTATTTAATGCAAGGACATTACAAACATTGTGGCTGAAATGTCCAAATATTTTTTTGGCCTATTTCACAAGTCTGTTTACTCACCTTCTGTGTCTCTGATATGAGATACAGGTGATGATTCCTGTCACTGTCAGGATGCACAGAGCTATTGAAGAAAGCATGATGTTGAACACTTTGACTTCTGTGTGAGGAAAGAGGAACTTTAAAGGAACATTAGCACATATTATGAGACAGAAAGCGAAAGCACATTTTTGATAAAACTACAAATGAGTTAAAACACGGTTTCCTCACCATAGAGAGTGGCTTGTGTTTCTGTCTCGCCTGGTTCCAATGAGGCCGTCCCGTTAAGAGACAGAGCGATCCCTGTTAGGCTCATGTTGCTGATAGAATAAGCCAAAAGTGACCAACAAACTGTTCGGTCTGGAAGGAGGTGGTCAGAATATCCATTAGTATAAAGCCATGTGACTCAAGTGGATTTGGTTCCATGGAAACGGCACAACATCATCACCCCACAGTGGCCCCCTAAACTCATTCAACCAGTTTGGGGTCCTTAAAGATCCAGGTCACATCCCAGAAACCCAGAGCAAAACACAAAGTATTTTTGTGCACAATCCAAAGAATTCAGAGGACCAAATTCATTTGGAAACTCGTGGTTGCGCAAAATAAAAGGGAACATTTTCATAACGTATGCATCTCCTTTAGCAGGACCTGTTGCAGTATGAACAGATAATAAACACAAAGCCTGCATTCATTAGCGTTCATGCTTCATTTCATCTGGGATTTTACAAACAACAATACGCAATTAACTCTGGCACTCGACATGAGAATGCTGGGAAATAATCCCATGATGCTCACACGTTTCCCACATTGTTTACAATGCACCGCATATTCTTGATTTGCCTTCAAATTTCGTTTCTGGAATAGTTATGGTTTCTATTATTAGACAATCCCACTGGACATTCACTTTACAAGATAAGCAAATATCGCTTCCACATTTCCTAAAGGACATTCCTCAGACAAATATACACAGAATTTGGCCACAAGCCTCGGCTCATTAAATCATAGTGCAAATTAAATACATTTTCAGTGTCTCCACACATAACTAATGTTTCATGCCTATAATAATAAATAGGCTGTAGCTTTCTGGTAATATTGGCTTTGGACAGATTATGGAAGATCACGACAGCGAAATATACCAGATTTGATTTCAAACCGCATTTCTGAGCACGATACGATACATAGGCGTATGTAGGCCTACACAGCATTTACATTATATGTAGCCTATGCTAGGATTTCATGCTCGTGCAGTGCTCACATCAACCACTAGATGTCAGTGTTGGCGCTCAATCATGACGCTTCTGACGTGCAAACTATTTTTAATTAAATTAACGTCAAGGTAATATAGTACAAAGTATAGACACATAAAATGTAGAGGCACGTATGTATGAATATAACATGATGTATGAATAAAACATGATGTATCTGAGCCTTACAAAAATAAAACAAAATAAAAACCGAAACAAACTGCAGTTTTGAAGTTTTGCTTGGACATCTGTGTTCAAAAACAATACATTCCAATTGCTACATTTTCTAAGGTGGATATGCAAACTGGCAAGTAACCGTAGCCTAAACGTTTAGAAAATGAGAACATTTCCCGTCGTGCGTCTGTAAAATCAATGATGATTTTACCGCGTCAGGGTTCATGTTGGAAAGCTGACGAGAAGTACAGGTGATGTTGAACTTATCGCTCACACAAGTAGGCTACAGGATTTTACACCTTTAAATATATCTGCATTGTATTAGCTTATAAATAAACATCGCTCTTACCGTATAGATATCCAAAGTATAGGCTACTCGCATAAAGAGGAATGCTAACATGCACGTAAATATCAGCCATATAAGTGATTCACATTTCAAATTACTATAAACAACTCTGAGAAGATGTGTCATGAATCATTGACCTCTGAGCTGCAGATCTATTGGCTCCTTTTCAATTATCTTTGTAAAGCCTTAACCAGTTGTTCTGGTGGAAATTGAGCTGTTGTCTAATTTTTTTTATGGCTAATGGTATCAAATATTTTAAGTTTTAAGACATATGTTGAAAGGCTCAATCATCATAAAACACTGTATTTCAAGCTTGATACCAGCAACATGTGGAATAAATTACCATCTTGTTTGGCTTCCAGCCCGAACAAGGGATGGATGCTGGATTTAATTATTTGTATAAACGTGTTCCTCTTCAAGTTGTGCCAATGTCAATTGATTTGATGCATACAACCGTGAATTCATGGGATCACTGACACCTCATGCCCTTGCTGAGAATGTTTGCTGGACAGCCTGGTGGGTAAAACACAGTTATATTGGGCTCAGACATGGGTCAATGAGTGGCTTCAATGCTGATTTATGACAAATGCCAGTTATAACAACACAACGAAAGGCTTCAATGCTGATTTATGACAAACGCCAGTTACAATAACACAGAAAGATCTTTCTCACCATACGCCAAAGGTTGCCACACAAATACCAAGCAATTCTTGTGGTTCGTTCTCAGCGAACTGCCTGAAATGTAGCATTTTTGCTCATTTCAACAATCAGACTTTTCACATTTGCATTCCTCACAGCGTGATGAGGCCAATGCAGGTGTAAACTAAATAAAATATTGGTAATGTAAGAGAAATTCTATTGTGTAAAAGTGTAATTATTTAAGATTTTTGTGACCAACTTAAACCCGTTGCGAAATCTGTGCATAGTTCCCAATGGCATGGATTTCTATTCAAATTGTCTATAGATTTCGCCCTCTGAAAATTTGCCGAACGGTAAACATTAACAAATTCAGCGGCGTATCATAAAATGCAGGAGTTGCTGAACTGCCTTTAGTTTTTCTTTACAACGCGATATTGCCAACTACTGGCCTGGCATGACTAATACAGCATGATATTTTCATTACAATAAAAGCTAGATCTTCTGTAGAATTAATTTATTTGGGTTTAACAGTAATGCAAAGTGGCCGATAGTCTAAAAAAGGTTCCAAATAAAATGGTTCAGTGTCCTGTTAATTATATCCGTATTGAGTCATAAAGACACAAATGCCACTGAGAATAACTCATTTATGAATCACTTTATGATGCATTTAGTGTCTCATTATATCTGTTATTCCATGTTCTATATATTCTATATTCTATATATCCGTGTGCATGATGTACAGATCTCTTCGTTCAGCGCTGTTCTGTTTGGTTCTGCACACTGAGATATATCAGGGCAGTTTTACATGGACCATGACCCATTGAACAGACTAATAGGGGCTTTGTGACCCTGGTTGACCCTACATACAGACATTGGATATTTATAAATGCATACACACTCAAAATCATAAAAGCATTTACAGACAAACACATATAGACATGCAGCACAGAGCTGACAGAGTCATAGACTCATTATGAAAGTAGGCCGTAATATTTAGTCAAAAACCCTAATAAAGTTAGAAGCATTTGAAGCAGTTTCCTGCAGAGAGTAGTGATATGATATTGTTTTTCATTAATATTATGCATCGCAGCTTTATCTATACAGCATCAGAACATGTTCATTCATCTGGTTCAGAACCAGCATGACTTCATCTAGCAGAAATGTAAATCATACTTCTATTCTTCACAAAGATGCTTTTGTTTTCTTTTGCATTACTTTTTTGTTAAATTACGCTATAATCAAACTTTTTAACAGAAACTTTTAGCATTGTTTGATGTTATTTATTTAGTAAATATATATATTAGATTAGACCTTTGGGGGACATTTTTAGGCAATATTTGTCCTCAAAAGTACAGCTCAGCATTACTTTAGTATTTGTATTTATTTCAGGTGTCATTTTAATATCAGTTACATTTTTAGCATTTCATGTGATTTTTTCATTTTTATTATTATGTTTTTAAATATTACTATTTTAACTTATTTCCAGTTAGAAAATTTAGTGCTTTAGCTTGAACTTATTTCATTTCATGTTCATTTACATTTTTGCATCTATAAATACAGGTCCTTCTCAAAAAATTAACATATTGTGATAAAGTTCATTATTTTCCATAATGTAATGATAAAAATTTAACTTTCATATATTTTAGATTCATTGCACACCAACTGAAATATTTCAGGTCTTTTATTGTTTTAATACTGATGATTTTGGCATACAGCTCATGAAAACCCAAAATTCCCAAAGTCTCAAAAAATTTGCATATCATGAAAAGGTTCTCTAAACGAGCTATTAACCAAATCATCTGAATCAACTAATTAACTCTAAACACCAGTAAAAGATTCCTGAGGCTTTTAAAAACTCCCAGACTGTTTCATTACTCAAAACCGCAATCATGGGTAAGACTGCCAACCTGACTGCTGTCCAGAAGGCCATCATTGACACCCTCAAGCAAGAGGGTAAGAAACAGAAAGAAATTTCTGAACAAATAGGCTGTTCCCAGAGTGCTGTATCAAGGCACCTCAGTGGGAAGTCTGTGGGAAGGAAAAAGTGTGGCAAAAAACGCTGCACAACGAGAAGAGGTGACCGGACCCTGAGGAAGATTGTGGAGAAGGACCGATTCCAGACCTTGGGGGACCTGCGGAAGCAGTGGACTGAGTCTGGAGTAGAAACATCCAGAGCCACCGTGCACAGGCGTGTGCAGGAAATGGGCTACAGGTGCCGCATTCCCCGGGTCAAGCCACTTTTGAACCAGAAACAGCGGCAGAAGCGCCTGACCTGGGCTACAGAGAAGCAGCACTGGACTGTTGCTCAGTGGTCCAAAGTACTTTTTTCGGATGAAAGCAAATTTTGCATGTCATTCGGAAATCAAGGTGCCAGAGTCTGGAGGAAGACTGGGGAGAAGGAAATGCCAAAATGCCTGAAGTCCAGTGTCAAGTACCCACAGTCAGTGATGGTCTGGGGTGCCATGTCAGCTGCTGGTGTTGGTCCACTGTGTTTTATCAAGGGCAGGGTGAATGCAGCTAGCTATCAGGAGATTTTGGAGCACTTCATGCTTCCATCTGATTTCATTTTTCAGGACGACCTGGCACCTGCTCACAGTGCCAAAACCACTGGTAAATGGTTTACTGACCATGGTATTACTGTGCTCAATTGGCCTGCCAACTCTCCTGACCTGAATCCCATAGAGAATCTGTGGGATATTGTGAAGAGAAAGTTGAGAGACGCAAGACCCAACACTCTGGATGAGCTTAAGGCCGCTATCGAAGCATCCTGGGCCTCCATAACACCTCAGCAGTGCCACAGGCTGATTGCCTCCATGCCACGCCGCATTGAAGCAGTCATTTCTGCAAAAGGATTCCCGACCAAGTATTGAGTGCATAACTGAACATAATTATTTGAAGGTTGACTTTTTTTGTATTAAAAACACTTCTTTTATTGGTCGGATGAAATATGCTATTTTTTTGAGATAGGAATTTGGGGTTTTCATGAGCTGTATGCCAAAATCATCAGTATTAAAACAATAAAAGACCTGAAATATTTCAGTTGGTGTGCAATGAATCTAAAATATATGAAAGTTTAATTTTTATCATTACATTATGGAAAGTAATGAACTTTATCACAATATGCTAATTTTTTTAGAAGGACCTGTATATGCTTTATTTCAATGAACAAAAACATTTTTAGCTTACGTTTTAGTTATAATAAATAATGATAATAACCCTACAGTCAGGTCAGGAAAACAATTTAAATTTTTTATCTAAATGAGGACACATCATTTTATATAAAGCTTATATATATTTACAGGGCCGGCGCTCCGCACACGCACATCACGCACTGCGCGTAGGGCACCAAGTGCTTGGTGGGGCACCAAAAAATCTGGGTCGTGAAAAATCATCACAATAGGCTACTAGTATAAATAACATATAAAATATGTCTAAAGCATGTTAATATACAAAAGCAATACAAAAGTAATATAGGCCTAGACCAAATTAGTCGAGAAAAAGGTGAATCTCCTGTGCCAGTCTCCCTCTGGTGCCCCCCCTTCCCCCTCCCAGTGGTCTGTTCGATTATGCCTCAATCAATGTCAAATTTGGAAGACACCGACCTCAGACATGGCCTCGAAAAGGCACCAAGAGTCGGGGGCGGAAAAAAGGAAAAAGAAGAGACAGAGGGATGATACTCGCACGTCGCTTGCAGGTAAGACCATGTTTTAAATAAAAATGTTAGTTTTGTAGCGCGGGCGCCCTTGCGTCGTGTATGCATGTCCAGGGGGGCGTCGCTAGTAGTGCAAATGATCCGGGGCAGGCTTTTTTTAGCCCTGCATGTTGAATCTTTTATTTTAATGGGGGTCCGGGGGTTTCTCCCCCACGAAATTTTGAAACTTGGGCTGTTTAAGATGCAGTTAGTTTGTTTGAGAAGAAAAGGAAGACCGCTTAGATAGGTTTTTTCGTTGTTGTTCTATGCGGATAATGCGGTCATTTTCAAGAGGTTCATAGGCCAAGGCCCAAGGGCGACATCTGTTGGTGAAACTGCAATTAGAAAAAAAACCCCACAATCTCAGTGTTTGTATATTTTCATATTCACAGAGTTGTCAAATTATTAGGGCTGGGAAAAGATTAATCGCATCCAAAATAAAAGTTTGTGTCTACATGATATATGTGTGTGTACTGTGTATAATTATTTTGTATATATAAATACACACACATATGCACGTATACATTTAAGAAATGCATTGGAAGGGGGGGGGGGGGGCGGCACCACCAAACATTTGTGCTTAGGGCACCCAAATGGCTAGCGCCGGCCCTGTATATTTATATATATAAACTATAATTGTTTGTATTTCATATTTTACAAAGCATTATTTGATTTTTGTTATATTTATTATATTGCAAAATGTTCCCAAAAGCAGCTTTCTTTTTCAGTCAAATTTTTTTTTAAAACTTTCCTTTTTAAAGTCTTGTCTTCATAAATGATAATTGGACACTCTTACAGTATGTAAAGTACATGATATGATTTAAACTCTACCAACAATGTTCAGTGAAAGGTTAAACATGAATGCTTAACTGAATGTTAACTAGAATAAGTAAAGCCTAATCATTCCCCAAACATTTTTATTCATTTCTCTGCTGATGCATCCAGTCAACAGAGAGGAAAACTGATCACTTTTGTCTCTCCTTCAGGGGTCTTTGTATGTCCCGCCTGTCCCACCTATAGAAACAGACTGGTATATGGTGCTAGTGGGGCGTTTATGGCTAAACTGACCTTTATGCAGGATCTCAGCGTGAGACGTGTGTTTCGGCTGGACCGATCTCAAAACCTGCTGGGCCAGACTGAACCGGTCCCGCTATTTCTGCTCCAGGACTGCTTACAGTTTGGCAAGTGACCCGTCGCACAATGTGGGAACCGGTGAAGAGTTCATTCAGTAAGTGAGGCAGAGACAGAGCCAAATGACAGTGAATAGAAGCAGCACTCAGACATTGTAAACTACTCAAACAAAGACGTCAAACTCCAGCTTAGCAACAGCTTCAGTGACAATGTGCAGGATAAAGACGCCGTGCTGTGAATCATTTCCAAATGTGATGTGGCAAGCCTAATTAAACTTGATTTGGTTACTTAAATAATTGTGTCCTTTTGTAAGATTTTCAGCTTTGAGAAAGAACACAACATGGCATTGTGTTCATTTGCATAGTCAAAGTCAAACTTCGATTTGCTGTGTCGCCAAAAATCACTAAAAAGAAATGTCACTAAATGTCAATAACTTCTAGTCTCTTTGTCACTGCAAAACTCCTTTGACCAAAACCAGTTTTGACAAGAGACACAACATTTTGTTGTCTACTTGACTGGTAACCCCGCCCACAGCCAAACCTCATTGGTCCAAAATCCCACTCATAAATATTAAACAGACACTAAAATACTGATGGTGTAGTTAAGAAACAGCAGACAGCTCTCTAGCTCAACAGTAAAGATTTTCTGTCATTTCTCATTTTAACTGGCGCCACCACAAAATTGATCAATTTTCTAAAAATCTTTTTATATATTTTTCATTAAATGTTAATCAAGAGGCAGGTGTGTGTGTGTGTGTGTGTGTGTGTGTGTGTGTGTGTGTGTGTGTGTGTGTGTGTGTGTGTGTGTGTGTGTGTGTGTGTAATGTAACCTTTTTTTTTGTTAATCAAGAGGTGTGTGTGTGTGTACGTGTGTGCGTGCGTGCGTGAAATGTAACCATTTTTTCCCTCTGCAAATTTGGAGAACATTTTTTTTTGTTACACACATTATAAAATAATATAGGAAATATAAGTTTTGAAAGATTAAACATCAAAATTTTCTACAAACCAACTTCACATGATCAAACATACATGAACTTCCCAGTAAAACACTATGACTTCATAAATTTAATAAACCTACTTTTGTCAGAAAACAATGCAAAATCTAAAAAAACAATCGGTAAAGTTTTCTACACATTCTGCATCTGTCAGTTTTGCGAGAGAAAACGGTTTTGATTGGCTGTTATTTTGTAGCGTCACACCGCATTTTTGGTTTCCGAATGAAATGACGACTTCTTGTTGCTCTTTCATAGTGTGAATAAAGAATCAATATCAGTAGGCTACAATCTAGTTTTGTTGCGTGTTTGCAGTTTAGACGTGGAGTAAAGCTGACCTGAAGCTCAAGAAGAAACTCATGTTCATTCCAGCATCACCTCGGGACCGACTGTGTGTGGCTTTGATTATTTGATTGTTTGTATGAAGTGAAGTGGACCGACTACTATCGGCACATTGGTGATTGTGTTCGCTGAGCTGTGGCGTCTTTTACAAAAGATCAAAACAGAAGACCACCCAAAAACACTCAGGGGTGCCATGCCTAATCAAGCGACGTGAAAAAGTGTGAATATAAATAGACATAAATCAGACATTAATACATAGTATGTTTATGAATTGTAAGCCGTTATAAAATATGACGTGCCGTCAGCATGAATCTTTAAAAGAGTGCTGTGCTCTATATGTCTGACATATTTTAGGCTGAATTGTGCATCACAGATTAATCGCTGTCTGTTGTACATCTCCGTTTCACCCTGTTTTACAGATCCTGGATGGGGGAGCCTGACAGCCCACACAAACACCCCAGTCGGGACGCCCCGCCGGTTCATTAGTGATGGCAAGTCCTGTCTGAGCCTTTCTCTTGTGTAAACACAGATTCGGTCCATGTGATGAACTTCAGCGGAGGAGAACGAATGAATGAGAGAAGTGGAAGAGAGGATGTTGTGATAAGTATCTATTTCAGTAAGACGACAACATCTGATCACACTGTTCCAGCTGAGCTCACTCACTATATTAACATATTAACATGTTTCCCTCATATGCTGCTTGGTGAGGGAATTGTACAGAAACCTTGAAGCGCCAGGTCTTTTTTTTTTTCTTCTTAATTTTGATGTTCATACTTTTTTTATCTGCAGCATATTGTAATAAAATTGAGCAAAAAATAATAGGCTATATTTTTATAATAATATAATTATATATATGTATTATTTTTAAATATATTTTTAATCATAATATTTATTTAGTTTTTATTTTATAAAATATTATGTTTAATACATTTTAATAACATTGTTACAAAATATATACAATATATAATAAATATAATAATAAATATATAATGTTTAAAATGCAATATTTTCTTTAATTATAATATTTATTTTCTTTAAATTTTTATAAATATTTTGTGTATTTTTTTATAATACTATATGTCTATTATGAATGTATATGTCTATATATATATGTGTGTGTGTGTGTGTGTGTGTGTGTGTGTGTGTGTGTGTGTGTGTGTGTGTGTGTGTGTGTGTGTGTGTGTGTGTGTGTATAACATTTTTATAATACAATATATTTAATATTATACAATATTATATTTAATTATGGTATATACATATATATTTTAGTTATATCAAATTGTATTATTTATTTTTATAGAATATATAATTTTATAATACTGTATATTATCAAATATTTGCAATTTGTAAAAACTATAATAAGGTATATACAGGTCATATTTTATAATACAATATCATTACATATAATACTTAATACTATTTTTTGTAACTGAATTTTATGTATTATAATACTGTACGGTATATTATAATATATACTTATATATTTTTATTAAAAAATATTATAATTTTTCCCCCCAGCAAATAAAAAAAGAAACACTTTTTTATTTGTCCATTTATTGTTACACTGAGAAGCAATGTATAATATACATTCAGTGAGACACTTGAATAAACAAACAAACAAACAAACAAACCCTGCAATTGTCTGTTGTGGAAGATTTCACACATCAAGATTTCCTCCAAAACAAATTAGACATTATCCGATCAACTTTCCTCCAAAGCAGAAGATCTACTTCAACACACCTGCCTAAATAATCATGACATCAATAAGATACGGGTTGTTTTTTTTTCATATCATTATGGCTTTTCTTGTATTCAAGGGCTTTCGGTGGAGAATGAGCCGCATCCACAATGAAACACCACAAATGCTGCCAAACAAGATCTTCAGTGCAGCCAAAGCGATCAGCATTAGCCAGATCCTTCACTAGAGGAAGTGTGGATTGAATCAAACTCATCCCTGGAGCAGAAAGCGTTTTGAACTGGACTACATGTCAACACGGCCTCTGAAAAACCGCCAGGCTGCGGCAGTAACTCAGTCTCATCTACATGAGAGACGGACACACGTGATGATTCATTACGGGAGTGTGAATGCAGACACTAGCCATGCCAGAACTGAGACATTCCTCTCTGTCTGTCGGCTGATAACATCCTCCAGCAGGATCCGTCAGGACAACGGTGGCAGACGATTCCCGTGCCAAACGCAGAACTGGCTTAATGTTTTACTGGAGAAATGAAATCGTTTACACCTGCCAAAAGCAAAAACAAGATTTTTATATTTTCTGGGAAAACGCAAAATATGCCACTGCAAAGCAAAGTTTGCAAAGTTTGAGAAGGTGCTGCCAAGATGTTCTGAGAGGTTATTAGACCATTGAGAAGTACAGAGATATAATATAATATAATATATACTTCCATTCAAAAGATTGAGGACAGTAATTTTAAAGAATTCATTAAAAAAAATTAAGAAATTTTAAGGATATTATTACTTTTATTCAACAAGGATGCATTCAATTGATTAAAAGTGACAATAAAGACATTTATAATGTTCCAAAAAAATCTATTCCAAATAAATGCAGTTCTTTTAAAGGTTATATTTATACACTCTAAAAAATGCTGGGTTATTTCAATCCAATTTTGGATCAAATATGGACCAAACCCCAAATTTGAGTTGAAACAACCCAAAAATTTTTAGAGTGGAGACATCTTTAACAAAAAAATTAAAAACAACAATATAATAAATATAATATAATTATTAATATAAATATTAATATAATTATATTTTAATTTATAAATAATAAACATTTTAACGACTGAATGAATAAATTCACCGGCAAGTGGAAACTATGAAGTAGATGACGCTTACCTAACCCAACACTGACATAGGCTATGCCAACACTGTCTGTGTTTGTAGATAAAGACATACAATAAATGTTGAAATATTAGGAGCACATCCATTACATCTGCAAGCCATGAAAATTAGGTTCTAAGGGACCCGATGGAGAGCCGGGTGCTCGAAACCTGCTGAGAATAAAACTCAAGATCAGTCAAATTCAAGCACTGTTTCCGGCACAGTAATAACCATCCATTATGAGCTCATTAATCTTTGAGTCTGACAGCTATTTTCTCTCACACTCCACGCTCTTATTGGTACAGCTTTATGGAAGAGATTTTATTTCTGCGGTTTTGCAGCAGGGCAGCAGCTCAGATCAATCAGGTGGGTCTGGCACTACAGAAACAATGTCAGAACAATGTGTTTCTGTAAAACGTCAGACTTCTGAGAGTGTGCATGATACTGCACAGCGAACGCTCGTATCAGTGGATACTTCTAAACACATTCCAGCGGTGAAGTTTATGCAAAAGAGCCGTTTTGCTACATTACATATCCGATGCTATCAGCAGATCTCTCCTGAAGCGGGAACAGAATGAGACTTATGGAATGAAACTGCATTTTTTGATGTAATTGTATTTGTACTGCAACAATGCAGACAAATGGGAAACAGAAAAATGAAAATAGGTCCAAAAAGCTACTTTTTTTCAGTTACTAATGGGGTGAAGGGAAGGTTTGTGATTATATACAAGCACTTTTTGTAGTGGGAGTAATTTTCTCCTTTTTGCGATGAAAATTTGAGATGCTCAATACTAAGGAATGTTTTATCATCTGCCAGATGATACTTAGAAACTAAATAGTATAAGCTGCATGGTTTGCAGTATCATTCATGTAGCACAAATGGTTGGGGAAAATTACATGCCAAAATTGGTTAAAATCCTTAACGCTACAGTACACGATGCTAGCCTTCATAAACACTACTAATGAGGGGTGTAATACGCTGTATCTATTCACGAGTTTGATACAAAACACTGTTTCGGACTAGCATACGTAAATGAATGAACTCACCCTGGAGACGCTCCAGAACAGATGTGGTCTTGGAGTCCGTCCATGTTTCGCCTCCTTTGAGAAAATACAGAGCCGATTCGTTTGATTAGCACAAATCGGAGTGATTAATCATGACATATTTACGCTGCAGTTGTGGAAACGAAACTTTAAGCACAAAAAGATGCGGCTCTCATTTCTACATTTCTACCGTAAAATATCTCACCACCTTTGAGGGGAATTTCACATTGGCTCTGAGTCAACGGAGATTTGATACAACTCACAAAAAAACTATAAAACTGGCAGAAATCTTTATTCTAAAGGCTTAATTTTAGCATTTTCAGCAAACCAGACGTTACAGGGCCGGTAAATATCTAAACCCTTAAGTGGCTGAGATTAACCCACCGTTCAAACGTTCAACATATCAGATGCAACGTCTGATGGATGCACTTGTTCACATTTATGGGAATGCTCATAAGATGGTGTTTTTCCATGGGCAAGTACTCATCAAGAAAGATATTCTTGCAAAACGCACTCTCGGTTTCTCTGGGAAAGAGGCTCAGACACTCTGGGGAGAGATGGATGTGAGGAGGCAGCAGGAGGCCCAAAAATAGGCTGACATCTCTCACATGGAGCGCATAGGAAAAATGTGCCCTCGAAGAACAGTTTTCACAGGAGACAGAGGACCACAAACTGCCAGAACATCTCCAGAACACCATGAACTATGTATAGACTCCTTTAGAAATGATATTTGCTTTCTGAGGTTAACTGCAAGTCCAAGAACAACAGGGTTGAGGGTTTAACATTGTACAGGTAACAGGTTCAAACTGCAGGTGATTTCACCAAGTACAACATCTTTGTTGATCCTGGAACAACATTCCAATCAACCAATCAGATTTGAGGGACAAGTTTAGTTTAGGTTTACAACCAGGGTTAAATACTTCTACATCAGTTAGCCTATTCACCAATCATTTCCCTCTGATTTTAGGGATAAATTATTGGTAAGATTAGGTTTAGGGGTAAGGATAGGGTTAGGACAAAATTTTCGGACAGGAATGTTGTTCCAGGATCAACAAAACATGTTGACCCAGGAACATGTCTTACTTGGAAAAATCACGGTGACCCAAACTGCAATCTTCTAAACTCAAGAAAAAAGTTAGGAATAGTTTGTATTTATAAGAATGTCATTTTTTTTTCTTGGGACTGTTCTCAAGAAGAAAAAAAAATATTATTAAAAACGTTAAGTCGTCGTAAATAACTCTTTCAACAATAAATGTAGTCAACACTGTGTTGCATTCTGAAGGGCTAATCCCTGTGAGAGCTTCCAAGGGATGAAGGGTGTAGGGGACCAAAAAACTGTTACTTTGGAACGCACTTCTGCATCAATTTGCTGAGCCAACAAAGGAGGCGCCATCGTTGCACAATTGTGTACGTAAAGAATAATGGGAGCGAAGTGTCCATCACTTGTACACTTAGAAATCCTTCATTCAAAAGGGCCCTTTGAAATGGCCAGTTTTGATCACTTCGGTTTGGAATGACCCTTCAATATGGTGGCCATGATTGTTCTCGACACCAAAGTGCTATTTGGAGGCGGATTTATCGCGTATTGGATTTGTTGTATTAAGTTGTGGTCACATTTATCATTGTTCTGCGAATTTCAATAGGAATGCCGTCGATTAGGAATTTGCCGTGAGAGTGAAAGATTTCCCCAGACAGATTTCGCAATGTATTCAAGTTGGTCACGAAATTCACCACGTTGAGCATTCAGACGATGGAGCTTTTTTACCTACGAAATTGACCTGAAATTGAGCAAATGTGACCGCACATTACTATAGAAGCTTGTTTCAGCCACAGAATAAAAATTTAAAAAGGTAACTGCAACCTTTTATCTCACAATTCTGACTTTTTATCTCAAAATTGTGTGTTATAAAGCCAGAATTGCGTGATATATAGTTGTAATTGCGTAGCCTGGGAAAACCCAGACGAACTTCCGGCAAATTTAGATTTGCTCTGCAAGTTAGTCTGGCGAAGAGCTCATTCAAGCTCATTTCCAATCTTTCCAAATCAAGGCACCAATCACAAACGTTGAGGCGGGCTTTACAAGATGACGATCGATCTGATTGGTTGTTAAGGTCTAGGCTATCCAATTGCGGCCAGAGGCATTTGAGCGACGTCCGTTGGTGACGCCCCTTTGGAAGTGAGCTGTCAATTAACCTTCCCCAGACCCTAACTCAGTTACGACTGAGAAGGGTCTGGTTTTAACCAGGCTAGTAATTGCGTGTTATAAAATCAGAATTGCGTTATAAAGTCAGAATAGTGTGAAATAAAGTCGCAATTGCATGTTATAAAGTCAGAATTGTGAGAAATAAACTTGCAAAATGCATGTTTATATCTCGCAATTCTGACTTTATAACTCGCAATTGCGACTTTATATCACGCAATCACGACATATCACGCAATTCTGACTTTATAACTCGCAATTCTGACTTTATATCACGCAATCACGACATATCACGCAATTCTGACTTCATTCAGAATTACGAGATGTAAACTTGCAATTGTGAGATAAAAAGTCATAATTTATCTTTTTAAATGTTTTATTCTGTGGTGGAAACAAGCTTCCATACTTCTCAGTACTCATTACAATCCTTTTATTCTTGAGAATGTTGAGATGTTAATCTCTTGAGATGTTCTTTTGAAAATATGCAAGAACTTTCTTAACTGTAGCAATAACACATATTCTTTAAGCCTTGTTAGCATAAAATGAGATGTGTTTGTGCTGAAAATAATAACTTAAAAATAAAAATGCTCATAAATAATTACTTACTAAACCAGTACATATATCACTGCTCTTACACTCATATGCAGCAGGTGTAAGAGGCGTGAAACAGGTGTCGTCAGTGACTGTCAAGCTAGACTAGCTCAAAACCAGCAGGTCTAAGCTGGTTTTGACCACAGGGTGCTCTGTGAAATATTTCCTCCCATTTCAGGAGTTTCTCAAAATGCTGTTTTACGCGGAAGCTTCTCTTTTTTCATCAACTATTAGGTGGGCTTTCCTGAGGGAGACAGCAGGCAGGTTTCATCCACGCTGCCAACTTAAACATTGAAACTACATACAGTGTAGTTTACGCTACAGTGCACGCAGTCATCCGAGCGTGGAGGACCGGAGAGGGGAACAGAGCCGAACTGTGTCCCAGGAGAGGGGGTTTAGTGTGATACCACTGCTGCCAGCTGCAGCTCGCAGAAAACCTCTGCCCGTCCACTGTGGAGAACGAGAGCTTCTCGCGTCTCCGCTGTCAACATTTAATCCCTTTGTACAGGTTTGTCGGATCATGCTGTTTTAACTGGCATCACTCAGAGACGGACCAAACACACTGTTCAGACACGTATGTCGACTGGGACGCAAAGCATGGGAAACGCAGCATGATTAGACTCTCATATGTGTGATTTACTGTAAATGAGAGTCGGATCGTGAGCTGAATGTCAGGCGGTGAATGTTTACTTTTCCAATGCGTCGTGAGCAGGAAGAACCACATGTGCTCAAACAAGCAAGAATGTATTCGTGATGATGGTCAGTTGGTTCGTGAGCGATACTTACAAAGTCCACTGAGAGGTTCAGCTGGAGAACAGTATTTCAGCGAACTCATGAAAGATATTTATAAAAACAAATATTCCAGGCTGGTTTATTTTCTGGTTTGGTGTTGACAGATCAGCACAGTCCTGCTGCTTAGCGATACAACTTCTGATCAATGTTAAATTTATTCAAATATACATCAAAAAAGCAATTTATGCATGCAATGACTTGAATGCACTTCTGTTATGATATGTATGAATTACAATTACTTTTAATATTTTTGTGGGGCATAGTGACAACAAAAAAATGATAGGGTGATACAACTGCCCGGATAACAATTAAGAAAAATAACTCATTCAAAGAATGAAATTCTAATTAAAAAACTTTATGTTTGGCATAATATTGAACTATCATTTCTTTCAAAAAATAATATTATAATTATTTTTAAAACTGGTCTGACAAATCAAAGGCATGTGGTGCATCAATATTGGGAAACATCCAGGGTAAAAAAAGGTCACAAATTCTCCTAAAATATCAGATAATTTGACATTTTTATAATGATGCAAGATTAGGTTGTAAAATGTCATATGGTAACACCCCGCCCCGCCCCCCCCCCCCCCTAAAAAAAAAAAACAATCAAATTTATAATTGTCAAATCTAACTCTGTATAAACGCTTGTGTGTGTGTGTGGGTATATACAGTATATATATATATATATATATATATATATATATATATATATATATATATATATATATATATATATATATATATACTGTATACACACACACACACACAAGCGTTTATACAGAGTTAGATTTGACAATTATAAATTTGATTGTTTTTTTTTGGGGGGGGGGGGGGGTGGGGTGTTACCATATGACATTTTACAACCTAATCTTGCATCATTATAAAAATGTCAAATTATCTGATATTTTAGGGGAATTTGTGACCTTTTTATATATATATATATATATATATATATATATATATATATATATATATATATATATATATATATACTGTATATTATTATAGTTTATAAAAACTTTTTTGTTAGATGTGATTAATTGCAATTCATTTATTTGACAGCACTAACAATTGATCAAATTTGTTTAAAAAAATAATAATAATAATAATGATGTTAAAATAATAATGTTTAACCACGTTTTCAATGTGAAAGGAAAATGTGTTGTTAATTTTTCTTGATGGTTAGGTTACATGATATTTGTAGAGACATTAAATCATTTTTGAAAAAAAAGATGTGTTTTAAACTTGACCTTCATTGTCATAGACATGCAATTGTCATTGATGAATTGGAAGAAAAAGAAAAGCAGAGAGTTCAGTTCGCCACACCCCAAATGGTCAATGTTCTCACAAAGAGAAAAGAGGTTAAGAGGTTGAATGAGCACTGAACTTGAGTCAGAGCCATGAATCCATGTGTCCGTGAGCCAAACCCTTGACGATCATTCCTGTGTAGTTCTCAAAGCTGTCGGATGATCTAACTGACAAAAAACATACAGAGAGAAATCCACAATAAGACAGTTATTCCCAAGACTTCTGTGAAAATATTCACTCAAAGGTGTAAATGCGAACAGACTGTAAGCTTTTTGTAGGCTTCTGGTTTCCAATTTAATCAACTTCTGAAGGAGTGTTTTCCTGATCGAACACATATGTCTACCAGTACATGTTATTTTACTAATCTGCAACACTGAAGATGTCTACTGAAAAATGACATCAAGTTATTCTGGTAAGATCATCTATAGGTGTTTCCTGAGTCCTGTTTGCATTTCACAGATCATCTTTGGCATAAACAGCAACCTCTCCAGACTATATAGAGGAAACCACTAGAGATACTGTCAGTATGCATTGTCTTTGATGAACAATAAGGAAGCGGTGTGTGTGTGTGTGTGTGTGTGTGTGTGTGTGTGTGTGTGTGTGTGTGTGTGTGTGTGTGTGTTGGGAGCTCCCAAAACAAGCCACAAATCACTATTGATGTCAAACTACTAAAATATGAGTTAGACCAGGAGTTTTAAAACTTGATGCTAAGGACACTGTATACTGTACTGTATAAAGAAACTTTTATACTGCATTGGGAAAAATAACTGGCTTGGGTGCTAAAAACCACAACGAAATTCAGAACACGTTAGTAACCATATAGAAATATCCTGGTGACCTAGAAAACAAAAACATGCTAAAATTCATTAAGCAACACCCAAAACACTCTTGCAAACAAACATATTTAAAAAAAAACAGAACACTTCAGCAACTGCATACCAACCACGCAGGGATGCGTTTCCCAAAGCCAACTATTGTCGCAAGTTCCGTCGTTACCAAAAGAGTTCAATGGAACTTGCGACCATGGTTGGCTAACGATGCTTTTGGGAAAGGCACCCCAGAACATCTTGCTACATATATGATCCATATTACATATTCATTTTATATATATATATATATATATATATATATATATATATATATATAGGCCTATATTTATATATTTGTTTTTTTTACAGTTCTTAAGTATTTAATTGAATAAATCTGTCAAGTTTTTATGACAGACATCATTTGAATGTTTAAATGTAGAAACATAATTATGTAATTATAAAGTTAGTATTATAACTCTATTAGGCTACTATAGAAAATTGTCCTTGCGTGTAATTTTTGTGTTTGTAGACAATCTATTACAATTATTGTAATTTAACTGACTCCCTGTAGCCTATAGTTTACAGCAGTAGGCTAGTTGAGATGTTTTCCTTAAGAAGATTTGCCACATACTGTACCTGATATATCCAAGATAATCGATATTTAATCAGAATTTAATCGAATCACAAGCTTGTGAAATCATGAAATTTGTGTCAATACACAGCCCTAGTAATTAACCTAGCCTATATAAGTTTAAAAATAATTGTCCCGAGCAATCATTATGTAAGTGCATCAGCTGCATGAATTCCCCTCAGTTGACATGTGTACGTGTTAGCAAGAGCGTTAACAGTCAGCAGAGCAATGCCTTCAGAGATGTATAGATGTGGCGGACAGAAGCAGTATTGTGTGTGCTGCGTACGAGTTGTGTAAAACAGATCGTTGCCTGCTCACCCTCATCTCATACCACCCAGATCACTGCATACGAACACGCCTGAGTGACCGCCAGCACTCCCATAATCCTCTCTGTTCCTTGATACTGAACAGAGAACAAGAAAGCACATTTTGCGGCAGTTACCTCAAATTTACCATGGTAACATTTACACTTCAAAGGTCCTTCTGCAGTTTTCCTCCAGGTTTGCCAGAGCTACTGTAGAGTTCGCACACAGAATTTCCACCATCTCTTTCTCAGTGCTAAGAGGCTAGCCAACATCAACAAACCGTTATCCCATAATTAAACATAAGACGTAAGTTGGAAACATCATCTCCTTTGTTTCAGCTGCTTATACACCCACAATTCCATTGGGTTGACCCCACCCTGAAAAAAAGAAAGGTTAGCAAGATTTTAAAAACACAATAAGACATCTGCTTTGACGCTAATTGCTAGCGAAACTGGAACATGTTGACGTGCAAGTGCACTACATGACTTACTGGGAGATATCTACTCTACGAGAGCGGACTGGAGGCCAAAATCACTCCAGAGTTGATTTGCAAATCCCAAATAAACTGAATCATCACGGCCTGAGTGGGCGGCATTGACAACTATTTCACTAAGATATATAGCTTTGTTGAGAAGAGGAAACGAGTGGGGCCATAAAGCAGATCCTAATGCAGTCTGGGAGTATTAGCTTTAAAAATCAGTTCTATTTTCCTACTTAAACGCCATGATGTGATGTCAGAGTAATCGAAAGCATCTGAACTCTCTGCTGCGTTCACACTTAGGAAACCTACTTGAACTTACGACCCTCACAGCCAAACAGGAAAAGGAGACACTCGACCGAAAGGGTTTAACGTCAATATCAGGTGTAGATCTTCAGCAACTATTATAATCAGAGACCGATCGATCGTAATTGTGTAAAGCGATTTGAGAAATCAGACAAACAGTGAATGCTTGAAGGCCAAGAAATCACAATTCTGAATCCAGGTCGTAAGATTTGAAAGGACTTTAAAAGATGAATCAACGCCAAAGATTAATTACATGATAAATACGGGTCCAAGCTAAATCAACGCAATCAATCTTTTGAAGGTTAGACGCTGAGGTTAGACGTTTGAAGTTTATTCATTTCAGTATATTTTCATTTAAATAAAATAATAAGTGCATTAAATATATTCAATAACAATGGAAGATGCACCTAATTAACTCACAATGCTCAGACATAAAATTGCAACAAAATAAAACTAAATATTTATTTAATTATCTGTATGCATGTAATCCAATATAAAATGAACATGCATAAAAAATAAAATACGAACAAACTAAAACTATTTAACTCCAATGCATACAATGAGTGCATTAAAATAAAATAAAATATATTTGGATAAAAGCACCTACTAAATGCATTAATGTCAATTTAAAAAAAAATAAAAAATATTGTTGGCTTTTTGACAGATTGCTTTTGTTCATCTTTTGTAAGTCGCTTTGAATAAAAGCATCTGCTAAATGCATAAATGTACAAATAAACTAATAAATTTAAAGAAATTAAATAAAATTTAAATAAAATATAATATTGTTGGTGTATATACAAATGAATAAATAAATAAAATAAAATAAATAAATAACCTAAAAACCAAAATAAAGCTACACCTAACTCAGATATAAAAATAACATTAATAAAATATATATATATATATATATAACAAGAACAAGCTACAACTAATTAACTCAAATACATAAAAAAAAAAATATAAAGTAAAAAGGAACGAGTGCCACACCTAATTCACACATAATGCACACACCTGCACACTAAAAGAAAAAAAAGGTCACTGCAGTGTGACATCAGAGATGAGAGGACGTGTGTGTCTGAAAACATAAAATATGAGGGTCAGAAATGTAATGAGTGGTCATTAATTTTTATAGTCGGAGATCTTTTGGCAGGTCCTGGAGGCAGACAGAGATCAGGAGTGGTGACCTTCAGAGTGTATGGACAGAAGAGGTCAGGGACGTCCCATAAAAAAAACATTAGCTGTCAATACTGCTTTCCCCAGTAATTCAATACGCTTGGGTGGATAAGTTGTGTAACTTGAATTTCAACACCTTTTAAAAGAATTTGGGAGCAAAGTCACATGTATTAAACTGCAGTTTTGGGACGAATGGAGCGAGAAATTAAACGTCTTCTCTGCGAGCTCTTGCATATAAAAATGTTATGTATCTATCTATCCTCTTGATACAACTTGTAACAAACCAGGAATTCAGAACCTTGTTTTCTTTCATAACTCACCAACTGCGACTTTAATTTCACGGTTTATTGTTTCTAAAGTGCTTGAAAAAAGTGCCCTTTAAGAGGGAAATTACATTATTTTCAACTATCTGCCAACTAAAACTTTAAGCTAATTAATTTTTCCCCTTTTTATGACAGATCTCGAGCCGGAGCTGGACACGAAACACATTTTCTGCCTGCTTAGAGGTGCTAATGAGAGGGAAATGACTGCGGGCCATGAAATTCAGGTCAGTCAAAAACTCTTTTCAAATAAACCACTTCACTCTTATCGTACCATCTGAACAGTGAGTGAGGGGATAAAACGTGTAATTTTACACAGCGTACGACCTGACTATCAGTTAGCAGCTGAAAGTGCGCGACTATCAGTAAACCTGCCTTCCGTACAGTCGTGGTCTCTTACTGAATGCCGACGGCCAAAAGAAATAAACAAAGCAGAGAAGGCAGATAGTGTGAAAGCCACTCACCACCAGTCAGAGAAAACACACATCACTCAGTCAGCTCACAAAACCACAACACAATCTCAGCAACACGAATGAGTGACGAGCGTCAAACTCTCACCCACACTGATCAAATAGAGGCGCTTGCTATAAATAGATGTGAGAAAGAGATATGAGGTTCAAATAAAATATGCAGTGACTGCACAACGTGTGTGAGAATTTTTTCATTTTTCAATTTTTTTCTTCTTCTCTGTAATTGTAAAGATTTGGATTTTTGATTGTTAAAAAAAACTTTTTTGTTCATTAAAAAACAGCTTGACACTCCGTTAGTTTTTAAGAAAAGAAAAGTAAAATAAAAGTGAACATTTTGTAAACATGTTTGACTCCTCAGCTGGTGAGTCTCATTTTTCAAACACAATATTGTTGGTAAATTAAAATTATACAAATAAAATTCACTAAGATACAAATTTTATTCAACCCAATAAGAACAGAAGATGCATCTAGTTAACTTACAATGCCCCCCCCCCCTCCCCCCCAGAAAAAAAATGCGTACACATGCTTAAAAACAAAAAGCAAAGCAAAAAATAAATAAAGCAAAACACATAAATGAAAACAGAAGCTTAAACCCTCAGGCATAAACCCCTCGGTGTAGCTTCCCAAAAAACTGAACACAAAAGCTACACCTAATTAACTCAAATCTTTAGACATAAAAATGCCAAAACCGAAACACACACACACACAAAAAAGAAATACTGAAGAGAAGCTACAACTAACTCAATTTCTCAAAACAAAATGTCAAATAAAAACTAGCAACAAAAGCTACACCTAATTAACTCAAATTCTTAGACATAAAAACGCCAAACAAAACCTGAAAAGAGAAGCTAAAACTCACTCAGTTCAATTTCACTCAAGATCTTCAGACATAAAAACGCCAAACAAAACCTGAAAAGAGAAGCTACAAATAAAATTCTCAAACATTAAAACGCCAAACAAAACTAAAAACAAAAGCTACACCTGTCACGGTCGCCGGTTGCAGCACAAATGAAAGTTGGTAGGAGATGCAGCAGCTTCTTTTATTAAACAAACTCAAATCTTGACAAAAGACTGAAACAAAACAACGAACATGGTCCGTGCAGACGAAGGACTGAAGAAAACACAGGACTAAATACACTGGGCAAACAAATTATCTAATGAGATATAATTGAGAAAAGACACCTGAACAGAAACTCAAATCAAATCAGCAACCATAGTAACAGAAGAGAACTGAACAAAAACTAGAACTGAAATACAAACATGAATCAAAACACACTAAACAAGTGACAACACCTAATTAACTCAAATTTTCAGACAAAAATGCCAAACCAAACATAAAACCGAAAACAAAAGCTACACCTAATTAACTTATATTCTCAAGACAATGCCAAACAAAACCAAACAAAAACCAACAAAAAACTGAAAACAGAAGCTACACCTAATTAATTCAAATCCTTTAAAAAAAATGCCAAACAAAACAAAATAAAACAAAGCAAAACAAAAACATTCAAATTAAATTAAGTGAATCATAACTGCGTTAAGTTTATAAGTGAATGAATGTATTAAGGACAGTGCTGATTGATATCCAGTAGCACATCTGATGTTGATGAAGTATTTGAATCTTACTGAAGTACCTGTTGTGTTACATATGACAAAACCAGTGTGAAATGCTGCCGTAGAGTGTGTGATGAAGTCCTGACGCGTGAGGGGACTCGGTCAGGTCAAGGACTGGTTCTACACACTCCACAGGGTTTCTGTCTGAGAACAGTAAACACAGAGAGAGAAGTAATTGCCTGTTTTGGCAGTTTTTCCAATGAAATTGTTAACAGCTTTGTCATAAAATAACATTTAGTAATTTATAATTTTTTGTCATTGTGACTATAAATACTGCAACATATATATATCTGTAAATGTTTGTCTTGAAAGAATATCAGAATAGCTCACAAACGTATTCTAGGTTACAGCAGCTGAGATAGTGTCTGTAAAACTTTTGAAGTTTGTTTATTTACATCATTTGACCATTATTCTTTCATAAATTTTACAGGTCAATAATTTCAGTTCAGGGTATAAAAACCAATGACATGCGAAAAAATGTTCACTTGACCTAACTTGTTAGAGAGCATGTGAAAACTATAATATTCAGCAATACTTACAATCTTTCAGGAAGAAATTATGTATTGAAGAAGAGAAACACCACAGATACAATGTGCAATATGTTTTTAGAATCCCAAAGGGTAAAAAAAAATAAAAATAATACTTTTCAAAGTCCACATGACTTACTGGAGATCTGAGACTTAACTTAAGGTTTTATTTTATTTAAGAAACAACTGAAATAATAAATAAATCATTGTGATTTTAATAAGCAAAAGCATTTAAAAAAAAAAAGTGCTTTAATGTTTCAAACAGTTCAAAAGTTCTTCCTGATAATTAAAGAACCTTTAAAAATATATATAGAAAAATTTAAGGATTTATAAATTAAATGAATAAACATAACATGTTTTTTTTGGGGGGGGGGTATTTTGGCCAAGCTATGAATACATATATTTTTAAATTTATATTAATATCAGATTATAAAAGATTTTTACAATTTAGTAATTTTTTTTGTTGTTAGATTATTAATAAATTAATATTTTAAGAGGAGTACAGAAAATACATACATAAGTTATACTCAAATTGTTAAATAACGACAACACAATATGATTTACTTCACGTTTCTTATCCTAGACGTGCTACAGATCTCTGGTGAAAACTTTAGACTTTTTCTCAGGCCAAAACTTGACACCCATCAGAGTATCAGTCATAATTAACAGAAATGCATCTCTATAAAGGAGGACAGTTTCTCTCTACAGCCCGATGATCACAGACATGTTTTGAAGGTCCGTCTTGATGTTTCTGGCTGAACTCCAAACCTGCAGCTTTTCATCCTGAGATAAAAGTGCTTGTTTGTGATGCATGGCGCTTACTTGAAGATAAACACCTTTAACTAATGACTATCAGGATTTTCTCTTTAACCACAAGACAAATACTTCCTTCCCACACAGAGGAGGACTCATCAGCTTCATTAGTCATTTGAAGTAAGTGTATATTAACAGATGTGTGAAGTTTGCCCGCCTGTAAATCACACAAGTGAACGCCTCCGAGCTCTAAATCGTGAAGTGGGCGACAGAAATTCAGGAACAAACTCACTCAATATCACATAAGCAAGATGTCAGACGCTGAGAGCCTCCGTACAGGAATTATTATGTGAGCTGAAGAAATGAGCAGCGTGTGTGAGCGTTTGAGGCTGGCGGTTTGCAGTTTCATCAAACACCGCCTTTACATTAACATACTAATACTATTGCTGCAGTATGTAGTAAACACTAGCCACACAGCATTTTCACTGGCCACAATTTTGACATCGATACCATGGGAAAAAATTACTATATAGATATTTTAATATTATCTCATAATTTGACTGCTGGTATATTAGGGTGCTGTCACTTTAAGACATGACGCACAGATCCATTATGCTGTTACACATGCGTTTTCTTTCTCAACTGTTTACGTTCACTTAAAATCTAACTACTCGGCAAGACCGGCAATATAACATTATTTTGTGTGTATTTGACTGTTAACAAGAAATAAGCAGCGAAAAAGAACTCAATTTCGTACTGAGAGGCGGCTTTAAGTGCGCGCAGTTGGAGTGTAAGCAGAAAATCTGTGGGAATGAGTAAAATTATGAGCAATACGTGCAATCCCATGGTGAAATTCAAGCCCTGTAACAGCAACAATATTCATCCGGAGCAAATGAAACGAGTGAGTGAACTGTCGGAGAGAAAGCGCAGCTGGTATCGTGTATCTATTCGAAATGAATCGGAAAAAAATTTGACAATGCATTTGTGCAGTATACAACTGAGCAAACCACGAAGAATAATGTCTCCCACAATGCAATGAGCTACAGTAGTAGAGGCCACTATTATCATGATTATCACTTATTTAATCGCAAAAGTTTTATGCAAATTTGTATTAAATGCAAAATAACATTTTATTTCCAAATGTAAATGGAACCCAACCTGATCTTATGCCAATTTTCATATAAATTCGTATGATGTCATTTGTACGGAAAATATAAGATTTTTTGAAAAATCTAAGCATGAAATCTATAACATTCAGCGAGGGCGTAAGCAAATCATAAGAAAACGTACAGTATGAATGAGATTGCACAAAATCAATCGAATTAGCCACAAATGCACTAAAGTAGTTGCAAAGTAGTGTGTTGAGACCGAACATGCTAAATTAAAGGCAATGGAATAAAGTAATGCAACATTAACATACTACTTATACTATTTCTGCAGTATATAGTATTCGAGCTGTACACAGAAAGCAAATTCAGTGTGTTTAGAATAAACAGATAAAATAACATTTTCAAAACATGCAGTCTTCACAATAACAATGTCTCCTATAATGCAATTTCCCACAGTAATAGAGACCACGATTATCACTTTTTTCAGTCATTATAAGCACAAAGGTTTTATGCAAATTTGTATTAAATGCAAAATTACTCCATTTAATTTATAGCATGTATATTGAATCCAATCTAATCTCATGAGAAAACTATTACAAGTTGGTAATTTCACATTTAAAAAAGCATGAAGGTCCAGCCCTAAATCTAACCATCTATGGCGCATAAGCAGATCGTATGAAAACATAAAAAGAGAATTAAATTAAAATGGTTACAAATTGCCATGACAGTGTGTTGTAACAAAACATTCTAAATTAAATGCAATGTTATAAAGTGATTACTAGTATATTACTGTGAAACATTTTTCACATTCTGAGTACTTGGCCAACAATGCACTTGGTTCAATGATTCCCTGTGGATCATAAAAACTTCTCACGTTTAAAAATGCGTAATATTGTTTTTGATTAAATTAACTATTAAATTAGATTTGGATTTCAATCAATCAATCTGTCGTAGTGTTGCAGCTGTCAGCACGTGTGTAAAACCAAATTAAGAGTACAAACAATAAAAACCAAAACAGATCCACTAAATGATATATTAATTGAATACATGTTTGTGATGACCTGTACTTTCACTAGAAACCACTCACCATCCCTGAGGCAAACCTCTTAGAGGAGATGACATCATCATGTCTGGAGTATTCCAGAACTCTCTATATTAGATCGCACTGAGAGTTTTAATGGAAGGGTCATTAGATCTGATTGACAGCCCAAGGGATCGCCCTTCATTAAGTTACAGCAGTAGATTGACCCCTCATGTAGGAAACATCACGTAAAAAGCATTTTTTTTTTGGTAAAAAGCACTAAAAACATTTGTTCTCTATTGTAATATAATTTTAAAATGTAATTTATTCCTGTGATGTCAAAGCTGAATTTTCAGCATCATTACTCCAGTCTTCAGTGTCACATGATCCTTCAGAAATCATTCTAATATGATGATTTATTATCAATATTGGAAACAGTTGTGCTACTTTTTATAACACAATACCTTTTTTCAGGATTATTTGATGAATAAAAAGTAAAAAAAAAAAAAAAAAGAACAGCATTTATTTATAATAGAAATCTTTTGTAACAATATAAACTACAATTAAAAAGTTTGGGGTCAGTCATTTTTTTATATTGTTAGAAAAGATTATTATTCACAAATCTATTTTGAATTAATATATACTCACACAATTTATATTTACACACTTTATGTTAGATGAGATTAATCCTGATTAATCGATTTGACTGCAATAGTTTCAACGCTTTAGTTTCAACTTAAGTAAATCTCTGCAGCTGGATGCAAATCCCTTAAATTAAGAAAACATTCAGTGATAATACCTTTACAATTTTCACTAAGGGATTTTTTTAACTTTCTTTATGCAAATGAGAACTGAAACTCTAAACCTACAGGATGAGATTTCCAGAACTCTGACTGAGCTCATTATTCAAAGCCTAATCTACACCTGACAGTTGATGTCATTGCTGTTACCTACTTTTGTAATATCAGTGATCCGAGATGTATTCAAATGGCAATTTTTAGTAAACGGCAGTCAACAGAAGCATTGTCTTTCATTTATGTGTGTTAACAATGCTGTCTAGGTATCCAGTGACTGGGTTTTGAGGTTACTGTGTCCCACAGGGAAACCATGGCGTCACAAACTACATTAAACATAAATAGGCAGCAGTGCTTACTCATACACATACTTCATTTACTTAGGCTGAAGAATGTGTATTCTTCTGTGAACCCTCATGTAACAGTCAAACAAAAAGTGAGGGCTCTTCTTACGGTTTCTATTATATCTGATGCATCAACACTGTTTCAATATGACCCTAAAGATTGATGAACGCGGGTAAAAACACACAGACATACTCCCTGCCTGCACAATATCGGACAAATTATCAAGATAAAATCACCATTAAGCTCCTGCTGATGACATACTCCCTGTTTTTCATTCCTGCAACAAGGAAAATTCCCTCTCGCTGTTAGCTTTTAAAATCAAACCTTGTGCTGGATGTCTAACTATATAATATAAACATCTGAAGACATGCACTCATGTTCGATCTGACACTAAAAGCAAAGTGAGAAAGTTGGACGGGCTCCTAAGGCCCAGTGGCTTCATGGATCCCAATATTTTTGACGTTACCGAATTATCTCAAGAATAAGAATAATTTTTTGCTGAACACAAAAGATATTTTTAAGAATATGGTTAACCAAACAGTTGATGGACCCAATGGACTTCCATAATATGGAGAAAAAAATCGATGTCAATGGGGTCCATCAACTGTTTGGTTTCCGACATTCTTCAAACGAAATTATTTTGTGTTCAGCAGAAGAAAGAAACTCATACAGGTTTGGAACAACTTGAGGGTGAGTAAATGATGACAGAATTTTAATTTTGGGATGAGCTATCCCTTCAACCCAGAATATTCCTTTAATTCGTTCACATTCAACGCCAGCCGGCATCACAAACATTTATCTGGGAAAGCCAAACTGCATCTAATGGCCTCTGATTCAGCCAAGCAAGACCAGACACTGACAAACACACAAAGTAGCCCAACAATGTGCGGAGGTAAATAATCTGAGCCAGTTGATGTTGTCTTCAAGCGCACATGCGGCACAATCTCTCTCTCTCTCTCTCTCTCTCTCTCTCTCGCTTTCTCTCTTTCTCTCTTTCTCTCTTTCTCTCTTTCTCTCTCTCTCTCTCTCTCTCTCTCTCTCTCTCTCTCTCTCTCTCTCTCTCTCTCTCTCTCTCTCTCTCTCTCTCTCTCTCTCGCTGTTATGGATCAGTGGAGGCTAACATACCGCTAGGATAAACAGGAATGGAATCCATGAGACAGCTTAAAGCCTGATTTCTCAGGAATTAGGGCGGGGGTGTAGTAAAGCTGTCTTACTGAAAGGTGTCTTCTTACCTTCAGGTCGAGCGGAGAGGAGGGGAAAAAACACACGCTGACACACTCCTTGCATTCCTAAGGGATCTAAATGACATTTTATGAGGAACGCACAGGCCCAAAGATCATCAAGAGTTTATAGCCAACAATAAACAACAATAAAGCTAAGCGGAGCTACGGAAGCCCGTGACACACGTCCTGTCTCTAAAGATTAGGGTTTTGCCCTTTTAAACTCACTCTCTGGCTTTTCCTCTCAACATCCCTCTGTCGCTTTTATGACCGAAGCTCTGGATTAAGGCTGGTGGATGGTGGTCGTTTCACACTCCATTGGTGTTATAAATCAAGTACCTCCAATTCTGACTATAGGAGGCTCGTTAAAAAACAGATTTTTTTAGGATTACCTTTATTTGACATAAATAGTGCTTACCTTCAATCAAATTGCTCGCGGAACAATTGGATTTACGATTAAAAGTCTGTAGACTTACAAAGGACTGGATCTAGAAACCAGGATTTAATAGAAACTTGGAGGTGAGCTCTTTTGACTTTGTTTGAGTAAGTAATAAGTTATTCCCTAGTATATCAACATACTAACAACCCCTCAAAACACCCTACAAACAACATAACATCTTAAAAACCACCCAGAACACCTTAGCAACTACATAGCAACACCTTAACAACCACTCAGAACACCTTAGTTATCATTGCAACACCCTGGTAAGGAACCACATAACTAACAACTCACCAGCAGAGCCATAGAGAGAAAGAGTTGCGACACGCTTTGATGTCGCCGCTATGGCTGTCACGTGGTTCATATAAGCCCCAATAGTTCCAAAACATACGCTGGCTGTCATGTTCTTCTATGGGACAGACAGCAGCGATTGCATTATTAAACGGTAAATATAAAATAAAACACACACCCAAGTACTTTTTAAGCTGTTATTGCATTATTGCATTTTGTTAATGTCAGTTTTGCATTTGGGGAGGCAGGGTGACAACGAAATACTGTATATTCTGTCACAGCTGACGAAGTCACGCTAGCTAACTATAGCTAGCAGGCAGGGCTTGAAAATTGGTTGAAACAACCAACATAAAATATAAATAATTACGCTGTGCATGTACAAATGAAGACCAGTGTAAGCATCGCAAAGGTCCTCTGATACAATATAGACAGTTGACAATTCGAAAGAGGTCGATATTTCAGAAACTTACGTTACCTCTGGAACAACTCGACGCGCAGCATTCACCACTCAAAACACAGCCAACACGTCACATAATGAAAAGTAAGTATATCCCAAAAATTCAATTAAATAAATTTTGCTATGAAGGTGGTAGCGATTCATTACATTGATTATTACATTGACACTTAAATGGCTTGCATATAATAGCATTTTTTTCCCAATACGTTTTTTTGTTTATTTTTGGAGGGAAATGGGGTGCTCCCATAACGTAGAATACATTTACAGCACAGCAACGAACATTTGCAGCAAATTTTAGTAAATATGAAGGAGAGACGGCATTAACGCTAACAGTGTGGTCAGTTGAAATGAAACTGGAGATATGGTTACTGACTGGTTAGTAAAAAACATCACATTTAACTATGAACTCCGTATTTACACATTTCTGACTGGTAGCTAACGTTAGTGAAGTGTTGATCACGAGAGCTAGCTGCAATTAACTATTATCTTCCAATAAACATTAACTAAAGTTGGCTACATAAATTACAACTACTGACTAGATTCATTAGAGGACAGCTAATGCATTCAAATGTAAAAAATATAGTAATTTCATCAACTTAACAGCGAGCGTACTTCGGAAACACTGAAAATGAATGGGGTTCAGTGCTGGAACTATCAGTGTTTGGAACTATCGGCTGCTCCATGACACGCGTTACTTCCGCATTCCAAAGTTCCCATGGCGGTCTATGGGAGTGTCGTAACTCTGTTTTTCAATGGCTCTGCTCACCAGCAACAACATTTCAGAGAATCTTAGTAACGGCATAGCAACACCATAGCAATAACAAAGCAAAACTCAAAAAACTGTCAACTGCATAACAACACCCTGGCAACATACAGATCACCCTAGCAACACACTACAGTTGCTTCTATGTGGTTGGTTGCCCAGGTGTTGTTAGTTTGTTGCTTGCTATGGTGTTCTGGGTCATTGCCAAATTTATTAACAGCTTCGAAGAGCACATTAGTAACCACATAGCAACACCTTGACAATCACAGAATACCCTCACAATCACATAGCTACATGTTAAAAAAACACCTTAATTACCACATGGCAGCTGCAACACTTCAGAAAATCTTAGTAATGGTATAGCAACACCATAGAAAACACCTAGATCACCATAGCAACCACATAGATACATGTTAAAAACACTCAGAACACCTTAATTACCACATGGCAACACCCTAGCAACCGCATAACCACATACCAGGAGCAACACTTCAGAGAATCTTAGAAATGGTAGAACCACACCATATAAAACACCTAGAACACTGTAGCAACCACATTGCAAGACTCTAATAATGCCTCAAGACACTTAATTAACTGCATAGTAACACTGAGACAACCATCCAGATCACCAGCACACTACGATTGCTTAAAGGTGTGTTGAGGGTTTGTTAGTGTGTCTCTATGTGGTTACTAGGGTGTTCAGGGTGATTGTCAAGCTGATTAACAGCCTCTCAGAGCACCTTAGTAACCACAAAGCACAACCTTGGTAATTACCCAAAACTCCCTAGCAACCACATGGCAACATAAAAAAAATACTCAGAAGACATTAGCTACACCCTAGCAACCCTCAGAGCATGACAAATCTAGTAAAAGCTCTTCCATTCAAAGATGTGCTGATTTTGTTTATGCGTATGTGGCTGTAATTTTTGATAGTTCATACATGTATCCAACATGTGGGTATGTGTTGTACAATTTGAAGGTTTATGCTCACTGAACTCTGCCTTGGAGCACACTCTCATAATTGGGCCCATAGTACCACCCGTGGAGGAGATGACAGTGTGAGCTCAACGAGCAGAACCAGGCCTGCTCTATAAATCAAAGAACGGGTCAGGAACAACAGGCATCCGCTGTTGAAGAACCGTGGCAGTGATATATGCTTTAACCAACACAGTGTAGATCAAATGCCAGGATATACACGGCGGGCAGCAGACGCCTGCAGAGACGAGGCGGGGGTTCTTTGATTGAAACAATCTAGGAGTGCATTAGACACTTTTTTTTATGTAGTTGTCAATGTACGTCAAACTGAGCATATTAAGAAAGGCCTGCTGGGCTTCAATCAACCACGCCACTTGACAAATTTTTTTTTTTTTGTTAGCTCCAAAAATATTGAAAAAATTGTTCCAAAACTGTATGACTTTCTTTGGTTTTTGGAACACTAAAGAATATATATTTGAAAGTAACTTTTATTGTATGGACAGAAACACAACACATTTTACACAATATCTTTGTGTGTGTGTGTGTGTGTTGCATGGCAGAAAAAGTCACACAGGTTTGGAACAACAAGGTTAGTAGACTAAATGACATTTCCATTTTTGGGTGAACTACCCCTTTAACGTTCAAGACGTGTAATTAATTATCCATTTTATTACACAATTTTAGCTTATCATTTAGCTTGTAAGGCAGCTATAGCTACTATCTCTTCAGAGTAGCTTAGCTAATGTTTTTTTTAGAGTAGTTGATAGCTAGCTAATACTTTTGAGTATAGCTTGTCAGAAACTTTTGATATCGAAGAATATTTTATAAAGACTGACTTTAAAATGCTCCAACGTGTTTACGCAATTTTAACTTTTACTTATTTTATCATGTAGCTTGTAAGGCAACAAGCTCATTTCTCTTCAGGATAGCTTAGCTAATGTCTCTGTAGAGTTATTGATAGCTCAGCTAGCTAATAATCTTTGAGTATGACTTGCCAAAAACTGTAGATATCCAAGTAGATTTGATAAAGACTGACTTTAGCATGACATGTAGCTTCCTGTCTATTCCGGGAATGTCTTCAGTTTTGTTTATTTTCTTTGTGTTAAACACTTGTAATGACTAGCTGTTTCACAGATAGCAGCTCAGAAATCAGAAAGCCTTTTACATAATTGAGATTTAATAGAAAAATTACGGTATAGTTGACGAAGCACTCAGGGTTATTATTTAACCAGCTGTGAAAATATGACTCCGGTTTCACAGAGAGGAGGAAAAATATTCATTAAATATTCACACTCGCTGCCAAAAAGATCCAATTCACCTCAACTTCGGTACGTTTCACTAAAACACAAACTTGATTAGAAAGACGCTGAGGTGTTATGCAGTGATATTTTGGAAAAACATTTTTACAGCTAACATTACCATGATGTTCTACTAATTAAGGCTCAAAAACGCTTACGGCTAACGCTAATTCAAGCAGAATGTGCTACGATTGACTCACTTACGTAATTTCCTCACGATTATTTGATAACATTTTCATGTTTGTGAAGTCCTGTTATATCTTTTCACTCTGTTGTCAGATATCTACAGTACACATACATTTTCACATAAACGGCTCCATTAAGTTCTCACTCTCACCAGCCGCCTACGACAAATCCAAGACAAGCAGGAGTTGGTGAAAGGTTGAAATCGCTGGCAAATAGAACAATCAGCGGCTGAGCCTTTGATAAGCAGCCTGGCCCGGAGGCCAGACACGTCTCTGTGAGTGTGTGTGCGAGAGATTGACCCTAAGAGGTCTGGGCGGTCATAACTCAGACTGAGAGGGTACTGTGAAAGGGTACATGGTAGGATTTCTTTCAGAAGAAACTCTTCTGCCCTGACAAATTATTCTCTTTTTCTACACGGTTACACACACACAGTGTGTGACATGTCTTAATCGCACCCTTTAATCATAGATTGCAGTCTGTCACCAAAGAAACAGATCTAAGCCTGAGCTATGATGGGTTGAGTTAAGTTGTTAGTTCTTAAAGGGCCAGTTCACCCAAAAAAGAAAATTCTCACTCTCACATTGTTCCAAATCTTCATTATTCGCTAAAAAATCTTCCCCTTCATAGTATCCCTCAAATCTAATATACATTCCGCATATTGCAATGTAGAGGTGTTTTCTGTAAATAACAACTAAAATTTTGCTTTGTTTTTCACATTTCAGATGTTCCTGAAGACTAAGCAACGCAAACATATAAAATGTTTTTAACCACAAATATTTTCCACACAAATGTACATATTTTGAGTCAATCCCAATTATGTTAGACCACGAAATGGAACACTATAAACTTAATAGCCAAAATATTAGTCAGTAAGCAATTTCTGATTTGCCTTAATAGTATAACTTTTTTCAGTTTTACCCATAATCCTTTTTTTTTTCTTAAAGGCTTTCTTCAATGAACTCATTTAGCAGATCATTTCCAACAAGTAAGTGGGTGTTTCTCGTGTGTGAGCAGGACAAAGAGAAACAAGTTAGATTAATGGCTGCCATCTTGTAGCCGCCTCTGAGGAAACCTGTAACATGTTACTCTAATGTGGTGTAGCTAGCCAATATAAATCAAACGTCTTTGTGGCATTTAAATAATAATCCGAAACATCTCTCAACGTGTAAAGGAAGAAATAACCATTTATTACACACAATGGCTTTAAACAAAAAAGGAGGCACTTGCACAAAGAATGGTGGTTGAGTTTGACCTTCAACCTTTTCTATTTAAAATCATGTTAATGTGGATGTGTGAATAGTCTGAGGCGAACAACTTCCTCTGAATGCGCTTTCACACTTCATGGTTCAAAGCCGGACCCAGACGGAGACCTCTGGAAGTTTGTCCAGCTTTGTGAACGTGCCCTTAGTTAGAACGGCCTCTGAACGTTGCCTTAACATTTGTGTTCGGAATAAAGAAAAGGAGAAGGGGAGTCCAAACTCAACATCCAGGCTGGAGTCTGGGAGTTCAGGCATTGTTTGCAGCAATCAGAGGTTCAGGGAATTCTGATCGGGATTCAGTGAGCGACGCTTCCTCTGTAAAGTGGTACTTGTGAAGGAAAAAGAGGGAGAAAGGGGAACAACGGGAAAGAGAAGGGATTAGAAGGGATTCTTTTATTTTTTTGCATTCACTGACGCGTGCGTATTAAAGCATTTTAGGTAATGACTGGGTCAATAAAGTGACAGATCCCACCTGTTTACCATTCAAGAAGAAGCAAAAGTAGAATTTGATTTTCTACGATTTATAATCTGCAATTACAACTGTTTCCATCTCTCTATCAGCCTCACTGAGATAGCATACTCCTATATACTCTAATTCTCTACTCTAAAGTCCAAATCTATTTCTGAGAAACAATAAAAAGAATACGGTAAGGAAGTTTTCCAGAGCTCATTTTAATGGAGTAATCAGGCGACAGCTCCAACTGGAACAGGCTTTACAGATATCCAATGGCAATAAAGTCCAAATGCCAAAGCCTTTAATCCAACCATTAACACACACAGAGAGAGAGAGAGAGAGAGAGAGAGAGAGAGAGAGAGAGAGAGAGAGAGAGAGAGAGAGAGAGAGAGAGAGAGAGAGAGAGACCTGACAAGACTCTTAAATCCGCCCTTAACTAAAGCTGAGTTTGACCAACTGGCCAGAATTTCTGTTTCTTTTAATCAGTTTGATCCTCCCTGTAAATGGTGTTCAATAGTAAACACCATAAAACAGTTAATTGGGTTAAATAAACATTGTCTAAAACAAAAGGAAACTCATCAAATCAAGTCTTAATAAATAGACTTGATTTGATGAATTTCCTTTTGTTTTAGACAATGTCTATTTAACCCAATGAACTGTTTTTGAATGAATCAGTATTTTGTTAATGCTAAGGAGAATTAAGGAGACTTGATCTTGTCCAAAAAAAAGTTTTGTGTTCACAGTTTACCATGTTGCTTTTCTGCTTTTGTTGCATAACAATTGTGACTATCTGTTTAAAGAATGTTTAGATGATTTTCTCTAATCAGTGAAACGTCTCACATCAGCGATAACTGTGATTTCAGGATTTTCTCTCATTAAAATGTAAACCTGGTCTGGATCTGGCTCTTGATGTGTCTAGTCTTGGTCTGGTCTCGACTCCTGCTCTACTTTAAGGCACAGTGGAGCATTTAAGTTTCCAGATGCAGGAAATTGAAGATGATTCATCAAAGTCAAGTAACACAGATTGCGGATTAGTTTTACTGAATTTGGCTGCTGTTTGTGAGTGGCTTGACGCATGCATTGGGCAGCTGTTCATATGTCACGACCTTGGCAGTAATTGCAGATGTGAATTTGTAACAGCTAACTGTTTCGGTGATTAAAATCTAAATGTTTAAACAGGCGGACACATTTGTTTCTGCACAAGAACAACCAGAAATATTTTATGACTTCACCCCACATTTGCAGAGGAAATCTAGATGGAAAACTAGTATGCAAAACTTGCAATGTTCAGATGGTTGCTAAGGTGTTGGTAGGGTGTTCTGAGTGGTTGCTAAGGCATTGCTAGAGTGCTATGTGTGGTTGCTAGGCAGCTGGTGTTTTGAGTTTTGCTATGATGATAATAAACCCATTACTGGTTCCATCCTCAAGTCTCAGGCCACATTTTCAATAATAACATCGTGCACACAACATCGTTTTCAAAAAAGTTGTCATTTACATCAACCTGCATAAATACGCCGTCAAGCGCCATCATAACTATGCCAAACTGGGCGCTCACATGACGTTAAGCATTTTCTGGTGCATAATGTGACGTTTGAGAACCTAAAACCCTGTTTCTCCCAGTTGATACGGCAACACATAACCGGCGTTCAGAAATCTCCACTTTGGCCAGAGTTTTTAGAAATAATTGTTTTCTGTGATTAAAACGGGGTTTTCGTGTAAATGAGAGGCCAAACCTCTCATTTAGATTTAAAATATCTGCGTCTTCCCTTCGTATAAACGGGGCATCAATGATGTTATGAACCTTAGAAATGTGTAGGGTCCCTTTTCAATGTTAGCCTATGGGATTTTTCCACCCAGTTTTCTATCTGTCAAACTAAAATCAGTTTTAAGTGGAAGAAGACTCTTATTTACATCTGATTAAGAGATTGAGATAAAGGGATTGAGATAAAATGAGTGTTAAAGTATCTCTTTTTCACGAATAGATCATATTAACACTATTGCATTACATTTTTAGATAAGCAAACACATGCATTGGCCAAACCTCTTCTTACACACACAAATCACTTTATGCCTGAAAATCAAATCAACCATGTCTCAACAGAAAACTGACATTCTGTGTAGATTGTTGGCGCCAGATAGAGAGCAGAGATCTGAGATAACCCTCGGTCTGATAGCAGCTCTCGATCCATTGTTATGGTACATGACTGTTTATTATTGCTTCTGTAGTAAAGATAACTAAAGATGTCTCTCTAGTAAACACATGGATCAGCGACCTCTAAACATCTTCATTCATATAACGTCAACATCAGCCATGTTTGGACAATATTTTCCCCATAATATCCCAAGTAAAATCCATTAGGAACATCTAGTATACAGTTAACAAATATTTTTCTATAAGGAAACAATAAGAGATAGTTAAGTGTAACAGGTATAACAAATCAAGAGTAGATAGTGACCAGGTGTGAAAAATAAAAACACATTTACCTTAAAGAACATCAATTAATATTTCCACTCCATGTTGTTGATAAAAAAAATATATATTTTCTTTCTCTTTGTATTTTTATATAAATATGGTATAAAATAATCCTATTCAATTCAATGTGATAAATGAGTTAGGTCAAAAAGTAATCTAAAAGTAATCCAAAAGTAGTCCGATTATATTACCTAAAACGTGTAATGTAATGGATTACGTCTTTGTAATGTACTTTGGAATCAGTAACAGATTACAATTTGTAGTAATCTACACAGCACTGCATATTTGTGTATAAACATCTAATAAACATCTTAAAAAGAGCAAATAACCAACAGTTACCAATATGCCAACCAACTGAGAATGTTTTAGTGGCGTACTGCAGATTAGCAAATTCATTACATTTTGTAGCTAAGTAGCTAAGCTTGTCCTGCACTTTACCTTGAGCACCCGTTTGACACAAGCTCATATTCTTCTAACGCACCGATTATGGCTTTGCAGTAGTCTCATATGTAAATATTTGCCCTCCAAAACGGTCATTAGCAGTGGGTTATGAATCACAAAACTCGTTAAGAGGAAGAGTAAATAAACAGCAGAAAGACCAGGTGGAGGAATGTGTGTGTGTGCGTGTGCAAAAGAGTCTATATTTCAGTCACCACACCAGTACTGCTGTACCAACATACCCTCACCCAACTACCTGAGAGTATTTTTCTTGTTCGGGGCAGTAAAATGTGTCTGGGAGGAAGTCATTAAGATGATGTGTTATCTGAGCTCCAGATGATTTTGGAGTGTTTATTCCCTGATAGTTTAACTGACCGTCAGATTGCATCTACACATATGCAGGCTTTGTTGCCTTGAGATATTTTATATCCTCTGCAAAAACATTTCTTAAATTATGATCCATTTATCACCAAAACCAACAAACTTCTAGGTGACCCCATAACCCCCTGTTGTGGTTGTTTGCTTTCTGTAAGTGCTTCTTGAATGTGCTTAGAACATTTAAACCGCAGAGTAAGATCTCTAGGAGTTCTTCTTTAACAAATCCAATACAAAAGCCATGAGACCCTTCACCCTGCGAGTTGGCAGTTAAAGCCATCTTGACAGGGGTCAGGGTAGTGTTAAGGCAAAACACAATCCCTCAAATGTGTTTGTTGGTGTGACAAAAAACAAACATTTACCTGAACACAAAAGCCACTCCATATCGAAGGCAGCTGCTGTGAAGAGTTTACAAAGGCTTTGGTAGAGCATGGTGGTCTGGGAGGCATCTATCTCTCTCTTTCCCGTTTTCTGTCATATTGATCAGGATCACCTTGTTATTTCTTCTGCTGAAAGCCACCAGTCAGTTGTTCATTCAGACCTGGGTGTGATTACCACATTGCATTAGCTCAAATGGCCGATTTAAGCTGGAAAAAACAGATAACACAAGTTATTCTGTTAGGTGTACAAGGTTTCCAGTTGGTAATTTACAGCTATTAGCTGGCTAAAGTGGTTGATCTGCTAGACTAGCAGTTGGTAAGTCTGAAGTGAACCTAGTGGACCATCTTGGTCAAGTTTATTAGAGATGCTAAAACACCTTGGCTTAAATTATAGGGGTCTATGGACCTTGTCCCAAATGGGACACATGTGGACTGTAGCCTTTGTTTGTGCAAGTCCATGATGTCCATAATCCATAGGGTATCTCATTTGCCATTTTATGATTAAGAAGGGTCTTCAAGATTAACTAGATTTTGCTAATGGAGCTTGAGCTTAAGTTTTGGCGTCGTGATCAATACGCCATTTTATGTTGCATTTTTATTGGCTAGTCAGTAGACGTAGGTTGTAGCAGCAAATACTGTGAGATGATCATGCTAAATTTCTTCGCAAAATAGGCCAACTTGGCATGACAATTTTACTAGTGGAGCTTTAGCTTAAGTTTTAGCGCCATGTCGCGTCAATCAATATGCCATTTCATGTTGCATTTTTATTGGCTAGTGACTAGCCGCTAGTCAGTAGACGTAGGTTATAGCAGCAAACACACTGTGAGATGATCATGCTAAATTTCCTGACACTGTCAGAAAATTATCGCAGGCTATCTTTGGTCACAAGACCATGACAACGCCCGTCTTTGAACCTCTCTCAATGTACGACGTATGACCACCATTTAGGAGCAACGACCACAGAAATTGTCTATTGGTCATCTTTCGTCTGGGACAGCCCAAAATCGTACAATGTGTACAGAGCATAAAGTGTGGTGTTCGAGCAGAACAGCAACTGCTGAGGGTGGCATTTGGGACAGGACCTTGGTTTAACCTACTATGAGCAACATACCAGCTACCAACTGTGCCATTCTCGCTTCTCCTCTCCATCCCCCCTTCCTTTTTCAGTTTTATTCCCTGTAGTCTTCTCAGTAGGAGCATTCCTGCAGATTTAATGACACTTGTCGTGAGACAGTGGGACTTGGAAGGACATGTTGTGATGAAAGTCAGGATTGAGAGAGACAGGGGGATGGGGTCAGTGGTCAATCTACCCCTGCACTCTGGCCTCTGTCACCCCCTTCTCCACGCCGTTGAGTTTATCTGTCAGCAGATGGCTTACCCACCCGCATACTGTTGATTCAGGCAAAGACACAAAACAAACGGAGAATTCACCTCGGGCTTAGACCCGCTCACCCGTATCCAAGACTGAATGTGCCATTCACCTACAGCTCCCAAAGGGCACCCTAAAGCCTCCCGCCATGTCCACGCTTTGGTGACATATTGTCGCATGGACTGCTGAGTAGTAGACTAATGTAAGTTGCACACCAATTTAGGGTGATTGTGAGAACCCTTTTGAACCATCAAATGACATATGGGACTCACTGTAGTCTCATGGACTTTACAGATACACAACAACTGTCATAAGTATGCAAGTCTGCATATAGTACTTAATTTGGAAAAGGGTTAGCTTCTCTCTGGTCCTATTCCAAATGCTGCATGTCTCGTGTTCTTCTTGATACTGTAGTAATGTTATGCAGTCTAATCCTTCTCCTGGAGGGCCACTTTCCTGTGCAGTTTAGCTCCAACACACTGGCCTAGAAGTTTCTAGTGATCCTAAAACCCTGATTAGCTGGTTCAGGTGTGTTTAATTAGGGCTGGAGTTAAACTCGGCTGGATGGTGGCCCTCCAGTAACAGGATTGGACACCCCTGATGTAATGCATATACTGTCTGCAAAAAGCTACATCTAGGTTGTGTCGAGCACCCCTATGAACCATGGATGTGCTTACGAGAAGGCCAAGAAACCACACATCCACATCCTACAACCCATCCTACAGTTCTAGGGCCAGTTGAGTAAGATCACTAATTATATTTCAAATAAGATCTCATCATGATAAACAGGATGTGGCAGATACGGGAAATGAACAATCAGCTCTCTTGTGACCAGAGCATTGCCAGAGAAACGTATCATGGAAACATTAACCTGATGGGCACAGCCAAGGTCACCATTAGCAGCTATTTTAGGGCTAACTTTATCTCTGTCATAGTTACACACTCCAGGGATTAATGAGGACTAATCTGGCCTTGGATGGAAGATAAAAGGAGCACGTTTGTTTTTAGATGCAGGGGAAGGATTGGGAATTATTGCTGCATTATCTACTATGGTGAAATAAATGCCTAAAATGATATCTGGACTTTTGGATGCCCATGTTTAGCAGAAATAGCTTGTGAAAATGGACCAATACTCTAAGGATGCATAACTCATGTTTACCGACTGCAGGGAAAATCAATTAGAGAGTATTGCCTAGATGGATGGTAGTTTACCTCACACAGAGTTCAAGTATGCGGACCTCTACATCTCCTTTAGGGAAGAGATAACTCTGTGTTCAGCTCCAGAACAATCGTGGGGGACAAGGAATGTCATTCAAAAGGCTCATAAAATGGGATGCAAGTAGCTGAGTAAGGAATTTAGAAGGGAAAAATGCTCCATCTTTCTCCAGAGTCCCATTTCCCAAATGTGTTTCACATGAGATTCACTGCATGTGATGTTGGTGATTTTGATGACAATTGTTTGCATAATTAGAGTATAATTATTATAATTATTATATAATTATAGTATTATAAATCCAAATCTGTATGACTTCATTTCTTCTGAGGGACACAAAAGGTGAATTTTTAATAATTGAACTGGCTGCTCTTTTTAATGCCATTAGTCCACAAGATTCATAAATGACACAAAAGCACCAACAATTTTTAGTTGAACTTATACTTTAAAGGCAAGGATGTGTCTAAAGTATTTACGCTGACATAATTTAAAAGCACAGACAGGAACTATGGAGGTATGTCCTGATGAGCCTCTTGTGTTTCTCTTGTTGGTTTTGCTTTGTTTGTTTCCAATGAAGCAACCACTTCACCATCTGCTCCTGCATTCAGAGGAACTTGAGCCCTGAAGTCGGACCCTAGAGCCTGGGATGTGGGGTCGAAGAGGACGTTGCTGGACAATGGTTCGGCCAAATGACCTCCTCTCACTTCAAAAACAGCCCCAGCACCAACAGCCTGGACTCATCTCCTAATGGCCTCACCTCTATTACTAGAGGAAAAAGCCCTCGCCAGTGCTTGTTCATCAAACCGTATCCAAGACAAGCAGGGAAATTCAAAAGGATAAATTAGAGACATGCATGCAAACAATGGCGAATAACGAAATGTTTATACAAATTAGCCAAAACAGTGTCACTGGAGACACATTTGACGATACCTCAGAGATACCGCGGGGCTACAGACAGAGACAAAAGAAGTGTGGGAGAGGCAGAAGTACAATAAGCTTGTTTAAAAAAACAATTCCTTCTTAAATTTGCTGGCATGATTTGCTTCGCCTAATGAAAACACAGCCGATCAATCCGAAAGGAGGAGAACAAATACTCAATCTGTTACTGAACATCTGTTTGGAACAGAGATGGGGAAGATAAACATTAAAAGTTGTACAACAGTCAAGTTGGCCTTTAAAAAATGAGCTACAAACTATTCAAAATATTATGTTTAAATAAATAAGATGCATACAAAAATGTAAAACAGTTAAAAATATATAACTTTACATATGATACCAAATTCAAAACAATGAGAGTCAACTTTAATTAGACAAAGAGTGAGAGTTTTACAGTTGCGTTGACCATATGGGATCCATCTTTAAAGCAACCTCAATCAGACGTAAATCACTCCGGCTGTCGGATCGAGAGTGGATCATGTTTTTAGTGTTTTCTCAGAAACGGCAGGTGTTGAGAGGGTGACACTTTAACGATGTGCCCATTATACAAAAAAATGGATGGAGAAACAGCCAGCATCAGTTAAATTACCAACAGACCCAGAATCACGAAAGTTGAAACGGTGTTCAACGTAGAAAAATAACTCTAGGCAGGAACAGAAAGATTACATCTAAACTCAACTAGAGTAATTTGACAGCGTCATTCTTCGGCATTTTGCAGTCAGTAACATCTCTTCTTCAGAATTTATATATCTACTAAAAATACGACATATAGCTAAATTTCAGACTTGCACAACTGAATTCACCTCTATAACAATCCAAATAGTATCAGAAAACATGTCACTGTAATTCAACACCCAAAATACAAAATGGCTGCCAAGTTTTGAAGAAAACAAAATGATAAAAAGTATTGCTTTGTGTCATTGTAAAATAAAGAAAATCTAAAACTGCACATTTATTACAGAATAAGCATGCGGTGGATTTTTCAGTGGAATTCGATTTGAAGAAAGATTCAAAGAAGAAAATGGTTTAAATCTCAGACACTTTTGGCTTGATTGACAATTTGATGCTGCTATTGCGCCTCAGTGTTCTGTTCAAACAAAACGCACACCTTAAACATCCTTTTCATACCTCGAGTGCAATCATTGTCCATAATTAGGCATGTAATGTGGCTAAGGGTAACATGACTGAAACAGACCACTTGTCGCTTCATGCGGAGAGGAAGAGAGCAGTCGTGATTGTGAGAGTTCTGCTCTAATGAACCTGCACCTGCTTCCAATCAGGGCTTCTTGGCTGAGCAGGAGGAAGTTTGTCCTCTCCGATTATATCACAGAAATGTGCTTTTAATGTGTCCGTCCTCCATTTCAGCGCTGAGAGGGAAACGTAATGCTCCGTAATGAGCCTCATTTTTCTTTGCTTGATAAAGGGAGGACAGAAAAAGCACTTCAGCGCAGAGGTCCTGCTGAGCACAAATAAGTTTAATAGCAAGTTTTTGGACATATTATTAGCTTAGATTATTTGCTTATTATCAGTTATGGTAATACATTTAGAAAGAATAGAACAGAACAAAATAGAATATAATTAGTTATTTCTCCTACATTTTGTTGACATTTTTGGTTTTAAATTTAGAAAGAATATTATAGAATAGAATTTAATATTTTCAGAAATGTGTTTACTTTTTATGATTATATTATATTAGTATCTTTTCCAAAATTCGTTGAAATTTTTGGTAATATATATATATATATTTCAGAGATGTGTTGACTTTTTATGATTATTTTATGATTATTATATTATATCATATTATATTATTAGACGAATTTCTAATAATATAATATAATTATTACTAATAAATGTTATATTATATTATATTATATTAGTATAATTCCTAAATAATATGTTGACATTTTTGGAAATAAATGTAGATATAATATAAAATATGCTGTATCTGCTGTGCTATGTTAATGCACATTTCATGCCTCCATTTTCTAATGTTATCTTGGCTTTTTCAACCTCCTCCTCAGCATTTAAAATTTGCTGTCAATTAAAACTGACTGGTTGCTACGTTTCCACCAACACCGAGCAAAACATGAGCCGAGTGTGCGCTTGCCCTGCTGGAGAACTCAATCTGATGTCATGTGCCCCGTCTCGGCCTGCCACGATCTTTACTGACTGTCAGTCGAGGGAATCTCAGGAGAAAATCCAAAAATTACTTACTCAAACCCCTTTATTCTCACTGGTGGCCCATTATCAGTGTATTTAGTGTCACTTCTTTGTCACATAAGATTTATGTTCCTTCTATGGCTCAGATTTAGAAGATCTTCTATATTTGCCGACCGCCCCAAACCCTGTATGAGGTCTGTAATACCTGGAGAAAGCTATTCGGTTGCATTCTCATTCCTGATTGGCTGCCTCAAGACTCCCTGAAAGTATGTGACATGAAATCTGTGTGAAAAAAAAAAATATAGGTCTATGCTGTATTCATGACATCCACCAGCTTAGGCTAACGGGTCATGCTAACCAGCCAAAACCTTGACCTACTTGCATTTCAGCCATACGGCCTCAAACAAGCAAACAATGAGCCCTATCTGCCCCCGACATCAGGATCCATGGAGATGGGGCAAAATTCAGAATATGCACTTGACAAATATGGCCATCTGGAAGTGTGGGGTGGGAGTTTCTGAGGCAGAGCGTTTACGTCTTTTGTTTAATAGAAAGAAGAAAAAATGCTTATTGAAGGGCTGCCAGAATCCGACACACAATGCTGCAAAGTAAACGTCTTGCCATCATTTAAAGGATCTTTTTTTCCCTCTTACAAGCACAGTTTCAAAGAAACTTTAAAGAAAATCCATTAGGCACTTCAAGACAAATGCCTGAAATAAGGCTTTCAAACCTGATATCTGGGAAAGATCAGATCTTGTTGCAAAAATGCATTAGAATTTTGCTCCAACTCTCCAATGATTCATTAACTGATTCACTGGAAAAATCCAACATGGATGCCATGGATTTTCAGTGAAGAAAAAAATGAATTTCAGTCTTTTTATCACATAAAACTATCACATGACTTCACAAGACTTATAATATGGAGCACTTGCCGTATGGACCACTTGTTTTTGTGTAATTTTTTTACGCTTCAAAGCTTTAGTCCACATTTATTGTAATTGGATGGAACAGAGGAACACAAAAGAAGATATTTTGACGAATGATTTGTCCATTTAATGAAAGTCAATGGGGTCCAAAACAACACGGCACCGCATTGACTTTCATTGTATGGACAAATAACACTGAGACAGGTCTGTGTGTTCAGCAAGAAGTAAGTCAGTCATACCGGTTTGGAATAAATGATGGCAGAATTTTCATTTTTGAGTGTGGCAAAATTTCAGATGCATGCATTAAACATTAAAACAGCCCAGAAGTCTTAGCAAATTTTCCTTTGGCTCACATACGTTTGTTACTCAAAGGAGTAATAAAGAAGCGAGAAAGCAGACCGAACTTAGACAGAAGTGTTCTCTCTTTGTTCAGGGCTGATCCTTGTAAACCTGGTCTGGCTGAAGCGATTAGACCTGGTCTATAGGGGGTCTCTCATGCAGACTTGACAGGAACCAGCTGAGACTCCAGGAGAAGTGTTAAACTGATAACTACCCCAACACAAGACCCCCCAGCATTCACTGTTTACACAGGATGGACTTTCCCTTATCTCCTCTGCATCTGATATCTACTTTAAACACTGGATATATCGAAACCATTCCAGTTCTTTTTCCTCATTCACTTGAGCTAACATTCGTGGCGCTTTTGGTATTTCATTTCATCGCCTTGTTTTTAGAGCAAAACTTACTGTCGCACACCACACCGTAAAGTGAAAATGTACCTTGAGGAGCAAATTTTAGCTGATCAGACACTTAAAAACTTTTTTTGTTGTAACCCAACGCAATCTGGTTGATTCAGTCGTACTAAATAATATTTCAAGAATAAATCCAGTAAATTTAGATGTTACCAAATAAATAACTTTTGTTTAGATTACCTGAAACTTGACTTATTTTTGCAGACTTGCCATTTTTAGTAGTAAGTTTTTTACTTAACTTTTTTTGCTATTTTGCATCATTACATAATTATATAATCAAATATTTCAATAAATGGTAAATGTATAATTATAATATTGTATATACTACTATTTTATATTATATATACAGAATATATACATACATACACAACAATAAATAATATGTTATAATTGTATTAAATTATGTAATGTAATACAATTATAATCACTATTGCAGCAGCATAAATAAGTACATATTTTAATATATGACAATATATATATATATATAAACAATAGAATATACAACATATTAACAAATACATACAAAAAATATATATATACACAATTATATATATAAAATCTTTAAAAAATGAAACACTATTGAAGTAGCATTTGTTTCCGGTGACTGAACTGCCATCAACTAGACTGAACGGTTGAGCGGTTTGTTTAAAAAGTCTGATAGAGAGTGATTGTTTTGTATTTGCTGTGCAGCCGCAGAGACCAGCAGAGGGAAGCCTTTCATCCCTTTATTGTGTTCCCTCTTTTCAGAGATGACAAAAGTTGTCCTCTGATTCCTAGCAAACATCTCAGCTTCTCATTTTGGAACATAATAAACCGTGCGTGCGTAAGGAGCGAGTCTCTCAGGACAGGCGAGAGCGCTAGCATGAATCACACCACAGGCTTTGCTTTGAGTGCTACGACACACCTGCTGCTTCTAGATGCCTATCGGCCAATGTATACTGATTCTGAGGACTGAAGTTTGAGCATGGCTCGTATGTGTAAATGTATATTGTTTAATGGGTTCGTGTTTCTTTGACTTCTTCCCTTTTTTTGTAAGGTTTGTGTGTTTAGTATATTTGTATTAACTGTAATCACGAATGGATGTAAATAATCTCCATATGGAATCTTGGACCAACAAAATTCTATCATCACATTCATTAAAGATTGTACTAGAGGGGAATTAATATACTGTAACATCAAAAGAAACAACTTGAACAGAAGAGAGAAGGAAACCTACTATACCACCAAAAACGTATAAAACGCAGTCATTTTTATTATGCAACCATAAAGGGCAAATCATATATAGTCAGCTGTGATTAACAGATTATTGTGAAAAAATTACAGTAAGCATTTTTTTATGTTGAAAATAGCTTTTAGGTTTCATTTGGTAAAGATCTGGGTAAATGTATCCGAGTAGTACACATTATTTAATATATGGAATAAATATTGTTAATGAATTAGAAAATTGTAAATGTACAACATATAAACAAACAAATATATTCACAACAACATATTAGTTATTATAATTACATATTTTTTTCACTGTTGTAGTAGCCATTAGTTTCCAGTTCCAATTAAAAAGACTAAACAGTTTGTTTACAAATGTCTGACAGAGAGTGATTTTATATTACATCTTTATAGTCCATCATTTTTGTACATTTTATAATTGGTATCTCATATAATTTCATAAAAATATGTCTTACATTTTGGTTAACTGCCAATAAATAAACCCATATAAATTAGGGTACAACAACGATGTACTAAAAACTGAAAAGTTTTGACTTCGTGTTTTTCAAATACAGGCGACAACATTGTCAAAACGTTCCGGATCAGTGAAAACGATTAAAAATGCTGTATTATTCGTGCCAGACCAGTAGAAGTCACTTTGTAAAGAAACGATACGCACCTATAGACTAAACATGTAATACACATATACGCATGACGTCACAGTTTTCACAAATTTGCGTTTTTTTACACTGATACGAAAACGGTATCGTTTTCAAAAACTTGCTCTGAAACCCATTTTCAAACATTTACGTTTTCAGGCCCCCAAAGCACCGTTATCGTGTAAATGAAAGGCCAAAATGCATAAAAAGTTTTCTGTTTTTAGTTAAAAATGGTGTAGTGGCCCCTCAGTTGCTAAATTATTAGTCATGAATTAATAATAAAACTTTTTTTTTTTTTTACTAAAATGGTACCTTTGGGGTAAGTTGTGCCAGATGCATTGGGGTAAGTTGTGCCAGTTCCATCAACTAACAGTGATATTTTTTACAGCATTTAGAGGCGAATCTCACTATTACAAATAATATTTCGGTAACAAATACCAATTCAAAGTGAAAAAACAAATCGCAATATTTATATATTCTGAATATTTAAAAAAAAACTAAAAAATTCTCATTTATGCAAATTGTTCATGTATTCCCCAACAATTAAACTTAAACCCATTTTGTCTCAATCCCCATGGCCTAGAGGAAACAGATAAAGAGTGGCACAACTTACCCCCACTCTCACCTAGTGTAATCTGCTTCAGTGAAATGTAAATAAACACAAATATAAAGTGATTTATTCACTGTCCTGCGTCATGAATTCGTCTTCAGTTGTCCGTCAGCTCTTTGTGAGAACAAAGTGAAGGAAAACGTTTCTCTGAAACACGAAACCTGAGGATGTGAAACGTGCCCTCTGACTTCTAAAGTGATACAAGTTGCAGAGTTGTCACTTAGGTCAGTAGTGATGTTTAGTAATCTTTTCAACATCCTCCTGCTCACTTGCACTTTAAAAAAGGCCAAGGGTTGAGATCAACAATGTGAACATTAACGCAGGATTTACAAATATCACTGGACGCCCCAAAGCCAGAAAAAACAACAAAGTCAAAAAAGTTTTAAAGCTGAAAATCCGAGCGTTTGATCTCAGATCAAAAGGGATCACTAAAATACTCCAAGTATACATTTAAACAACAAAGAAAATACTTCTGTTGTTTAACAGGGATGATTGTTTTTCCACCTGCAATATTGTTTGTTATACGTGCCAAACGTCATTCCAGTGACTAAATATTACGAACTGCAAGACGTTTGAAGTGCCACTGAAACATAACAGACTCTCGATGACCTCAAAAACATATAATTAATGTTAAGTTTGTATACCACTCCTTTTCACATGCCTGTTGTTTGCACCTCGGCTGACCGCTTGATAACTATCAACACCCTCTAAAGTTTACGGGCTGTTAAGGGGGTTTGGTGCTGCAGGGTCTCTCAGCGTGAGGGTCTGAATGTAGCCTATTAAAAGTGTAACACAGTGTCTCCACTGACTCTGTTTGAAAGGTACTTCACCAGCCACTGTTTTATGGAGACGGACACTCACATGCCCTTGCTTTGGTCTGTGCTCGTTTTATTTAGTTTTTTCGCATTGTTGCAAAGGCCTGTTCAACTGGACAAGAACTTTGTTGTTCAATCAATCAATGCATTCGAATATGCTGCGTCAGGACGCGTGACGCTAGTGATAGTGATCGTGAAAAAAAGTCATGACGCGTCTTAACGCCCCATATTTGAATGAAAACAAATGCAAATTAATTTTTTTAAGAGCTTTGGCAGAGCAAAAACAGTTTTGGTCTATTAATTACACAAAGGCATCGTATGGCTTCAGAGAAGTTTAAAAAGTAATAAATAGCCTATATAATTTAAAAAAACGTTAAATAAAAAAGTTATAATTTTTATATTATATCATTTCTTTAAAATATTCTTACATGTTAGTTAACATGTTGGCAGATTAGTCACAAATTATTAATGAAATCTTTTTTTAACTAAATTGGCAGATTTGGGGTAAGTTGTGCCAGCTGCTTTGGGGTAAGTTGTGCCAGTGGCATCGACTAACCGTGATGATATTTACAGAATTTGGAGGCAAAGCTTACTATATTATTTCAAGCACAAATACAATTACAAAATGCAGAAAATTATTTCCCAACATTGAAATATTTTGAATATTAAATACTTTTCCTTGATAGAGAAAAAAAACGCAAAATAAAATGTTTTAATGTAATGGTAAAGTCAATCCAATTTCCCATGGCTTTTATCTTGTAACCAAAAAAATCTATATAATATTGTAACACTTGTTTGGCAGCTTTTCCTTCACATTTCTTTAATTATATTTGTCTACAAAACTAATTTCCAGCATTTAAGCATAAGCTTTTAGGTCTTAAAAGATCACAAAAAGTGTGTATTCAAACTTTTGCCTGTATATAATTCAGATACACCCGAATCATATAGAATCCTAAAATGGAGGGAATCTGATATGCGGCTGGTAAACTGAGAGCCAGGAAATACAGCAGCGCCAGTTAAGTGAAAGTCGACTACCAGAAAAACATGACATGAAACAAACAATAACAAATCGAAGCATTGAGAAACAACAATACTGAGATAACAGCAGGGACTCTGCTTTCTCAGCTCCACTGAGAGAAAAAAAAAAGATGCAGAGAGAGAGAGAGTCAGACTGTCACTGTTGAATCTTTGCCAGAACATTTTCAGACCTTCGCTGGAGAAGGTGTCTGTCGGAGGAGAGGGTCCAGCCCCCCTCCTCCTCCTCCTCCTCCTCCTTCATCCCCTCCTCCTGAGACGGGGGGAGTGTTTCCCACTGGTCCTCAGTCTTAACACTTCGCAGAGCTCTGAGACGCCACACTGAGCTCTGGAAGCTAGCTGTGACGGACAAAGCCACACACACACACACACACACTTGGCATGGATAGCAAAGTTCTAGCGCTGGTGGCCCTGCTGACGCTCGCCACACGGAGCCCAGAGACTGACGGTAAGTGGGTTACGACTAACATTTACAGATTTACAGCATTTCAGTTTTCAGATGATGCTTTGACGTGTTGCAATTCAGTTAACTATAAATAACAATACATTGTAAAATAAAGTTGCTCCCTTACATTTTTAAGTACAATCAACTTGGATGTTTTATTAATTTCAGCTTAATTTACATTTTACTGACTTGAGTTGCATCTTGTTTAAAAAAACAAGATACAACTCAGTTGAATCTTGTTTAACATAAAAAAGTTGAAAATTGCTTAACTTATTTGAATGAGTTAAAGCAATGTAAAAACATATGTTGTCATAACTTATTGATCATATATTTTTTTTAAGTGTAGCAGGACGGATATTGGTGTATCATCCTGGGCATCTTACGCTAAAATGTTTTTTTTTGAATAACACATTTATAAAAAATTAAATTAGTGTATTAATTATAAATGTATTAAAATAATATATTGTAATGTACAAGCAATGTAATATCGTAATGTAACAAAATAAATGTATTCAAAATGACTAAAAAATGTTTTTGGTATTTTGAAAAATACATTTATAATGTGTAATATTTCATTCATTTTAAATTCATCACTCAAAATGAAATATATAAAACAAAGCAAAGCTAAGCTTAATGAAATTAAAACTAAACAAAAACAAAGCAAAACAACTACACTGAACAAAAACAAAACAAACTAAAAAGTAAACAAAAACAAAGCAAAACTAAACTAAACAAAAACTGAACTAAACTAAACTAAACAAAACAAAACAAGAACTCATAGCTTTCCTATTGAACAATGAAGAAAATGGTGTAGGATTTTGAAACAATTTTCAATTGTTTAAGAAATTGCTTAAAATTCACAATAATTACAAATAAACGGCAAGTAACATTTAATAAAACAGGAAATATTTAAGTAGAAACCCTGAAATTGTATTTTCTTGTAAAACATACTCCAATAATCTTTGTTTTATTTACAACTTTGTAAAAGTTTTTACTGTGTATGTTCTGCAGAAATGTTTTATTACTTGAGTCATAAATTGCAGAACTGCTTCCAGAATAGTGACTGTTTTCAGTTAATGGTCATTAAGGAGTTAACGGTCATTAAGAGATTCCATTAATATTATCTTACAGCTGCTAAATGCCCTGCTTAAATTAGCATATATGTCTTGACTTATCTGTACATGTCTTTACATGTTATCGGGCCTGATGTAAAAGGACAGAAGGTTTCGGCGAGATGTTTAACCAGCTGAACTTGGCGGGTCTGGCTTTGTTGTTTCTGCTGTGCAAAAAAAACTAGCACTGTTTATTTATCCGCAAGCTCTATTAATTACTGTCTAATTAGAGAATAGTAAGCAAAAAGTTCCTGCGCTGTTCACTTGGCGCAGTGTTTAGTCAAGGCTTAATGGGCCGGTGTTTAGCATGATAAAGGGAACAGAGAGTGTCAGAAATATCTGTGGGAATTCAGAGCTTGACTTGCCTCATAACCGGGTCCGTTTCGGCAAAGAGAAACCAGGGAGACGTGAAACCATTCAGAGAATGTTCTTCAACAGATTCATTTAATGCACATATTCAGGACTAAACCTGGAGTGGCATAGTGCGATTATGGGATTGTGCCGTATTTAATGTTGAGGACCCTTAGAAAGGCTCCTGATGAAAAATGTGGCGAGTGAAAAGCCAGGCCGGCCCCTGTGTGAATGGACGAGGGCCACTAGAATGCAGACTAATCTCTTTTTAATGATCAGGGTTTGTTAATGGACGCAGGTGATCGGACACTTTCAGAAGATGCTTTCGAGAGTTCTGGGATTTGTGTTGCACTGTATGTGATATGTGATTTCATTGTGTCTTTTTTTATAAGTTCTGAATACAAAGGTTTTTTCAAGTCATTCTAAAGGTTCAGATCAGCTAGAAACAGCTGTTTAAACTGGGGGAAAAGGTTGTTTTAAAAGATTTGGACTTTTTTACTAATATCGTTTAGTCTTTACAAAAAGACTAAGTGTGATAATCTGTGGCAATGTCAAAAAAAATCTATTGGGTCATTTTTTATATTTTTTATATATAGGAAACAAATCAGTACATAAAATTTTAAAATTGAAAACGCATGAGGTTCTGTTTTATAACATCTGTGCAACATTTGAATAAGTTTTAAGCTCAATTTCCATGAATTGATGAAAAAAGTAAGAATAGGAGCAAGGAATTATCTTAAGTAATTTAAATATTTTAAAATGAGTTTATAAAATCTGTATTTTGAAGATTTTATTCTCTACAATTTAAACATTTGTGATTTTTACGTTTAAAAAAGAAGTCTCTTCTGCTCACCAAGGCTGCATTTATGTGATCAAGAAATACAGTGAAAATAGTCAAATTGTAAAATATAATTATCATTTAAAATAACTGTTTTCTTTTTTAATATATTTTAAAATGCAATTTGTTCCTGTGATGCAAAGCTGAATTTTCAGTATCATTACTCCAGTCTTCAGTGTCACATGATCCTTCAGAAATCAGTATTTAAAGTTCAAGAAACATTTATGATTATTATCAATGTTGAAAACAGTTGTGCTGCTTAAAATTTTTGAGGAAACAGTGAAACATTTTGTCTCAAGTTTCCTTAATGTATAGAAAATTCAAAAGAACAGCATTTATTTAAAATAGAAATATTATGTAACATTATGAATGTCTCTACTGTCACTTTTGATCAATTTAATGCATCCTTGCTGAATAAAAGTATTAATTTCTTTCAGAAACAATATACCGACCCCAAACTTTTGAATGAATTAATTAAAGTGCATTAATTTATCACTTCAATACAAACTGTAACTTCAAATCTCTTTGATATAAGAGGCATTTTTCATATTTCTCCTTTACTGACTCCATACTCTCCATCACAGCTAAACCCATCAGTCTGGTGGAGAGATGTTGGTGCCGGTCCACTCTCAACACCGTCCCGCAGAGGAGCATCCGTGAGATTAAGTTCCTCCACACACCCAGCTGCCCGTTCCAAGTCATGTGAGTCGACATCCCACGGCCGTCTATCTCTCAACAGCAAAACTCTACCACATTTTTCAAGCTTTACACAACTACATTAAAGTACACCAACGATAGTCCTTTTAAGAGCTCCAGAAATAGCTCTTAAAGTTGCAAATTTCCACAGTTTTAGGAGTCAAACCATGCGGGAAAGAAACAATGTCCTGTTATTCAGTAACAGAGTAACAAAAAAGGACCAAATGAGCAAATTTGAGAGAGTGATTTTATCTATTATGAGCATTCAGGTTTTCATGACAATAATTGTTAAGGGTCAAAATGATTAGCTTTGTGTTACGGGTGACCTTGTCCTTTTCATTTTACCAGCATTTGGTATTACTTCAGTGGTCTGGAATGTATTAAACCGAACCATTTGTACCCCGTCAGCAGCAGAAAAGCCAAAGCGCTACAGGGGATCAAGGTTACAGGGGTTACAGAGGTTAGCATGTAGCCAAGGGTCATTTGGGGAACAAACTTTGGCCGGAGGAAATCACCTTTAATCTGCCACTTTCCACACATCTTGTTTAGAAATCCTTTCGGATTCATTGGCCTAGATGAAAGACAGCCACCTACCCTTTCCCCCCTAGACACGCACATCACTCATTTTGTTGTTAGCATTAGCTAGCTGTGAGGTAATTACTACCTGCTGGCTCGGTCCCAGACCACCGACAAGCTCGCGCAAAAGATCGTTTAGACTAGCTAGATTAACTCAGAGCCCAAATCACAAACAAATAAACAAATAAAGCAAACTCTCTCAAGATAAACTCAATGGAAGACATCCCGCCGGAAAACAAACAAGGGGTAGCATTACACTTTTAGTTAGCTTACTGATCGGGAGGTTGATTGGGAGGATTCGTGTGTAGATTCGGGGTTAAGCGGATCTTTTATCTGAGCCGACAGGCTCCATTTGTCTAGACAGATTGAGAGATCCGTGTGTGTGTGAGGTGTAAGCAATACGAATAGGAGCCATTTGAATGGCAACGTGAGCCGCTAACTCTCAAACACAACCTTTTGCCACTGAGGTGCGAAGTCTGGGTGTCATTTGTGTTGTTTTCTCCATGTGTGGGTGAACGAAGCGTTCGAGGGGATATTCCTGGCTGGGCCGAAGCAAATTTGGAGGTCAGATATCAATCAAAAAGATTTCTGCTCGAGTTATTCAGACACTTTACTTTTTTTATTTGTCATTAACCAAAACAATCTCCCAGCAAAAGTTTTTTTTTTGCATATAACAAGGTAAACATTGCTGTAGGCCTAGTTATTGCAAGGAAGATAGATAGATAGATAGATAGATAGATAGATAGATAGATAGATAGATAGATAGATAGATAGATAGATAGATAGATAGATAGATAGATAGATAGATAGATAGATAGATAGATAGATAGATAGATAGAAAAATCTACAATACCGTTTCTTTGACTTCCAAACGCGGAAAAAACGTAGCAGTTTTCTATACATTAATGTCAAGGTAATAAAACAGAATTTACAGTGTTACAAATTTAGATTCATTCTTGAAATTGAAAATGTAAAAAACTTTGCTAGATTTGCGATGTTAATAACTGGAAACACATCATCACCGTCTGTTTACTTCAAGAACGATAATTATTAAGATATTAATGTATTAATATTAATGTATCAGTGTATTGACAATTTTAGAGGAAATCAAATAATGAATGTTACTTTAGACAAACTATATGCACATGGACGGTTCTGGGAATCTCAGTAAAAATCTTCAGAATCATCAAAAATTCCGAACTTCCAGACAGCACAACATTATCCTTACGAACCGAACCGCCTCTAATTCAATCCAGTTATCTGATGGAGTGCAGTGACTCCTGCCAGTACAGTAGAATAGAGGAGCTGAAACGTAGTCCATGACAGACAGCTGATACGATCTGATTAAACACACTGTAGAACCGCAGAGGGAGAAAGGTACAGTCTCTCTTTTGCTCTCGTCCGAAACAAATCCCTTCTTTTCTCTCTCTCATTACCAGTGCCAAGCTGAAGAACAACAGAGAGGTCTGCATCAACCCCAAGACCAAATGGCTTCAGCAGTATCTAAAGAATGCCATTAACAAGTAAGAAGAAACTCTTTCTACACTAGAAAAAAAAAACATCTCTCTGGGGATCATGGGATAAGATACAGTCTGTTTCCTTATAGACTTAAAAACTTTAAATTAAAATGTAAACAAATCTACTGAAAAACAAATTGTGTTTAAAACTTACACTACAAAATGTTTATTCTGTGGTGCCATGACACGGTTTTCAACAATACACTGAAAACTCTTTATATGTTTTGGTCGTTCATTTACACAACAACAGTGATTTGAGAGCCTGAAAATGCAGTTTTCAAAGGGTTTCAAAGTGCACATTTTTGAAAACGATACCGTTATCGTATCCGTGTAAACTACAAAAACATGAATTTGTGAAAACGGTGTCGTCATGTGCACGTGTATTACGTGTTCATTCAATAGGCTCATAGTGTTTCTTTACAAAGTGACATTGCCATCTACTGGTTTGGTTCTATTTTTAGTACATCGTTGTTGTGTAAACGTACCCTTACTGATCTCAGTAATAAATGTAACAAAAAGTTACGTGTATACACTTCACATACAAAAAAGTATGTAAAGTGTCGAAATAACTTTACACATAACACTAGCTGCATTTCCATTACCCTTCAAATTGCGCAAATTGAAAATACGAATTGAAAATACGCCCAATGGAAACATAAATTTCGCAAAAACTCCCATATATCGCAAAAAACTGTTTACGCTCACATGAGGTGGTTTTTCAGCCAATTTTAAAAAAGGAAAATTTCGCAAAACTGCAAACAGTTTTTCCATATTTAGAGATCACCTGGTAAGACACCTGGTCACCTCACACAGTTCCTCTGTGAAATCGCGAACTATAACCTCCCAGAAACACCTCATATGTTCCACTCCCAAGTATAAGGGGCTTTTATCTTGTAATTAATGCTTTGATAACACACTTACGTCTCATTCGATTAAAAATAATGGCTAGTGCAGTGGCTGCGATATACATAGACCTACCAACATTCGTTGCCACGATTTCTGGAATGACTTATCGCACGAGAAAAAAATTACATTTTAGTCACATAACATAGGTTAATGGAAACGCCGTCATTTTTTTATCGACATTTAGGAAATATCGCAAAAGTTTTGCGCAAATCTGTAATGGAAACCAGGCTACTGATACAGTATGTGTGATTTTTCGATGTTTTCAAAAACAAACTATCATACAAGATTCGTTCAAATTGTCAAAACCGGAATAGCTATGACTTTTGAGGTAATTTTACACCTCTAATTAAAAAACGCAAAAAAAAATTAAAACAATGCTTTACATAAGAAAACCTATCATGGAATTTACACCGATTTATTAAAAATAAATAATGAAATGTATATGTTCTGATGTAATGTATGTAATCTGTATGCAATCAACTGTATTCAATTTGCAGTGAGAAGGATTTACAGAATGTGTCAATTTACGCAATTTACTTTATTACATCAAAAGCAAATGTAAAAGTGCTGTAGCATTAAGTGATTTAAAACAAATCTTAGCAGCAATTTACAAGTTGTTGTTCCTGACAATTAAATGGCATATGTGGAATGTTATTGGGTAATTTAAGATTATATAAATTACACGTTTACCTAAGTAGGTAATTAGGCTCCAGCACAGAGCCTTAAGCATTTAACCCCTGTTCACTGATTACACTAATTGTAGATTAATGATGAGGTAACAGACAGGACAGAGAGGTTTTACACCACTACAATCGGCCTCCTATTGTGCCACTGAGCCAAACTAACTGATGCCATTAAAACATAAAAAGGGAGAAAAAAACACTATTGGTGTGTTGATTATTATGGGTCAGTCTGGAGCAGAGAAAAAAATTGAAAATCCAAAATTTTGCCAATCCAAAACTAATAATAATGACAAAAGCACATAACAAAATTAGTAAAACTTAAAGTAAAACTGAAAATTTACAAACAAAAACCCATTCAAAAATATGAATAAGTGCTATATTAGTATATAAGTAATACTAAAATAGCACTGCTCTACAGTCTGCTCTCTAAGGCATTCTGTGAATTATCTAAATTTATTACAATAAATCTAAAACTTAGTAATCTTTTTGTTCCAAGCGACCTATTTGCAAAAGACTTTTTGACAAAACTATGTTCTAGATTCATTAAAAAAACATGTTGCATGCATTAACAGAATAGTTCATAGAAATATTCAAAGACTACAATTACAACTTTCATCCTAATAAATGTTTCAGCATTGACATCTACAGTATCAGTCTTGAACGTAGTACTGTATTGAAAACAAAACAAGTGGTTGTTCATCTCTAATAGTATGACTTTTCTTTCTCTTTCAGAATAAAGAAGTCAAAGAAGCGTTCAGAGTAAACACGCGAGGATGTGCGGGGAGGACCATAGTGCATCTCTGACCTCTAAAGAGGCACATGTCCTCTTCCCTCGCTCTCTTAGATCACTCTTCCTCTTTCTGGACTGCTTGCACAAACAGCACTTCACCTAAACCAGCCTGCAGCTCACCAAAACACAACCAAACACCTTCATACCGACGCACTGCTACTGCTGGCTGTGACTATTTACTGGTGCACGAGTGAGTGTATGAGTGAATGAAGCGATTGAATGTGACCTTGAACGTGTGAATGTGAAGAGAAATATTTACAGGTTTTCCGCAACTTAAAGGGCAGTAAAAATGAGAGTTTGTGGATTTGTGTCATAGGGATGTTTAATCTTTAGGATAGTTTGGGAATAATAAGGGACGCAAGCAAGTGAAAAATACGCAGAAAGTTAAAACTGCCCCTGTTCAAGCTCACTTTTGCTGTAGTCTAGGTGTCTAAAAGCTCATCAGCACACATGAATGATCTAGCATGCTAACGCTACCTCTGTACCAAAACCTAATGAGCCACCTACCTAGACACCCAATGCGAAAAACGACAAAGTAAACTGCCTTTTATTACATTTACGTCAGTATCCGTTGTATTTCACAACTGAAGCAATCCCAGAATGCATTGCGACAAGCTCAATTCAAAATCCAAGGCCTGCGTGAAAAGCAATTCATAAATATACTCAAATTTCATTCAATACTAAATAAAAAGTTAAAAATTGACTATTATTCCTTGTATTTCTATGTGTTTTTATTCTTAAAAACTGCGCAATTAGCTTAGCAACATGTTAACGCCAAACTGTTTGGAATCAATTGTGAGCTGAACATTTTTGTGGAGTGTTTCAAATCAATCACTTACAAAGTTCCAAAACAGTTTACATGACACCAATTTCAACTAAAAACGTCAAACATTTTATGCGTTTTGGACGTTCATTTACACGACAACGCCGTTTTAAGGGCCTGAAAACGCAATCTTTTGAAAACGGGCTTCAAAGTGCACGTTTTTGAAAACGATACTGTTATCGTCTCCGTGTAAACAACAAAAATGCGAATTTGTGAAAACATTTTCAGTCTAAGGGTGTCTAGTGTTTCTCTACAAAGTGACATCGCCATCTACTGGCCTAGCATGAATAATACAGTGTTTTTAGTCGTTTTCACGGATCCGTGTGAACGGAAATCGTTTTGACAATGTTGTCGTCTCTATGTGATTAATACAAAGGAAAAACGTTTTGATTTTTAGTACATCGTTGTGTAAATCTACCCTTAGAAGTTAGGCAGTATGTGTTGTGCACTTAGCAGTCCACTATGTAAATAAGAGATAGCAAGGTTTTGGAACAGAGACATGTTTGGCACAGGGCTGCTACTACAAGAATCATAGTTTCCTGCCTTCCTCTTCCTCTCTGCTACCTGTGTGTAGCAAATGCCATACACTGAAATTCAAGAAATATGCAGTTTAAAGCAGATATGCTATATGTATAAAGCAGGTGTTGTTAATGCAATCACGCCATGGCAGCTTAAAACTTCTGCTCATGTGTATCGAGCGACATTCCGTGACTCAGGCCTTAATTAACAGCATTTGCATACAGATCTGTACTGTCGAGTGGCCTAAATGTGTGTCATACTGGTTGTGACTTGGATCCAACAAGAACAATCAACATGTAAATATTCTCCAGCACTAAATGGCTGTCAGTAAATGGGTTGAACAGGGACCAAAACTGAACCGCATAAATGCAAGCGATTTTTGTAGACTAAATTTATATTACTTTATGTATTCCATATGTATTGTCAATTGTTTTTAGCCACAAAATTAAGATATGACTGTGATTATGGTTTCCATGACATTAACACATTTATCTAACACACATTGGTTCTGATCATGTTTTGACTCAAATGCCCAATTGCTGTAATGTTTTTGAGCCACTTTAAAAATATAAGGAGTTTGTAATGTAATGATTTATTTTTGTATTTTGTATTGATCAATATGAATAAAAACACAGCAGTACAATATGAAGTAATTTTTAGAGAGCATTGTATTACAGATCACTCTTCCACAATTATTCACTTATATGCTGAATAAATAAGCTTTCCATTGAGCTATGGTTTGTTAGGATAGGAAAATATTTGGCAGAGATACAACTATTCTGGAATCTGGACTCTGGTGGTGCAAAAAAATCGAAACATTGAGAAAATCGCCTTTAAAGTTGTCCATTCATATTTGCAATTGTGCTGCATTCATACACAAAAATAAATGTTTTTTTATATTTACAGTAGGAAATTTACAAAATATCTTCATGGAACATGATCTTTACTTAATATCCTCATGATTTTTGGCATAAAAGAAAATATATATATATAAGCACATTTTTCAAATATATATTTATATATTGTTTTTATATACACATATGTATACATACATAAATTCATCCTCACATTTCCTTATATGAATTTTCCTCTGTAAACTCTAGGAACCATAAACAAAGTCCAACATGTGCTTTTCATCAGGTCTTTCTAATAAGCACTGGACAGATGTATGTTTCTTTTGTTTTCCACTATTACTATATGCAAACTTTTTATTGTAAAAATGTCCTATTAAAAGGGCCCCAGTGTGAATGTTGCCTCAGGGTCAGTAGAGCCAGACGTCTGCACCCTAAAACAGGGATTTCTGGAAAAGACATTTGCTGGACCGTGACATATCAAATGCATTAATATTTACTAAGATTATCAATGATGATTTTAATTGCTGGGAAAGGACTGAGAACTGAAATCTGTACATTTATTAATCACCTTTTTCTATTAGATTTTTTTTTTTTAAAGTCTCTGAGACATGTAATGTACCATCACACCTACAAAAAGGTGGTTCAGTTTAACTCCACTGTTGGTTTGTGTCAATCAGAAATTGTCAGTCAGTAAATAATAGAGTGCTGAAATCAATACAGCTGGTATTTATTGTAAAAATCACTAGTCATTTCTTCAAGATGTTTGACCTTGAGGAAAGGCTGGACCCCTGGACTCATTTTTAACACCTGAGTGTATGATATCTGTAGTGAAAGTTTGATACGGGTCCTCTGCACCAAGGTGTCACTTCTAAAACTGGAAACATTTGACACAAATTGATTCCTCGTCTGACTAAGCTTTCATACTGAGAACAGAGGGAACGGTTTATGTGGACGGGTTTAAAATGTCCTTTCAAAAATAATCAGGGATTGTATAATACGCGTAAATCAGCAATACTAATAATCTGTGTTGTGAGTAATTAATTTATAAATAATCTAATTGCTGAAGTTTAATACTTTTCCCTTGAGGGATTACTCTTAATATTCCTGTAATTTAATTACAGATACTTCTGCAGTAATTGCATTAAATAGTGTTTAGACAATGTAACACAATAGTGAATAGTAAAAAAAATATTGTTGGTTTTCATTTAAAAAAGTAGCCTAGGTAAGTTTCCAGGTTGCCGTAAAACTTTTAATTAATTGATTTTTTTTTTTAAATTAGTTAATGCAATGAAGGAGATTGGTTTAATAAATAGCAACTCAACATATTGTGTTATCTGAATCACGTTAATTATCTAAGTTGATCTGACAAAAGAATAAAGTTGTGATAAATCATGAAAATATTTTTTTACAGTGTGGGTTGTTGATGTTTACAATTAACATCAAAATTCAATGTTAAGTTTTAATGTAACCCTTCTCCCTTTACACACACTGGTCAGTTCAAGAACAATTCATGGAATTGGATATTGTTTATTTGAAAGAATCAAAAGTAGGCTACAGTTTGGTGTCTATCCCTTTATTGTTTAACTGGTCGAGGTTAATAGGATTTAATTAGTAGCCTAATAATCCAATATTTTTTAGAGAAAGTAATTACAATCTGATTACACTGTTGAAGATGTTGGCCTAATTAGTAGCTTGTAATGATTTTTTTAGAGTAACTTAACACTACTAATAAGGAACGCATGCGCTTCACAAGTAAGCTAATCGAGTGGGTTTAGTTCTGGGATATAAATAGAGCTGCATACCAAAATCAAGCTCCAGACCTCCGGTTTTTTACATCCAGATGTTCATTACCGAAATACATTGACGTTCTGCATAATTATGAGGTGTATACGTGCTGCGATAAAGAAATGTTTCTGGTTCAATGACTAAATTCACGAAAGGCCATCAAACTCAGCTTGAATCAGCTGGAGATCAATCTAAAAGTCCATGTTATCCCGTCTCTGGAGAGTTGGAGTAATCCAGGGAGTGAGATTCGGTCATGTTTTACTGTACGGCTCTGAACAGCTCAATCTAGTACTAATAAGAACCACACACAGCAGGTCTCGCTCTTTCGGCGGACAGGAACCGCAGCGCATTTGGCTCGAATCAATCACACGGCAATTTGTCCCGTCTTTCCTCGGCGCGGGAGAACAGGCTCGTGACAGCGCGATCCTGAGGGATACGGACACCTTCATTTCCTCAACCTCAAACACAAGTCCATTTGTTCGTGAGCCAAATAAATGAAGACTTATCTGTAGCGTGCTATTTCATTTGGTGCACCTGTAGATCTTCATTTTGAAAGTTCTTGGAAGGTTCTCGGGGTTCTGCAAATTGTTATCAGAAGAGTGATTTAAGATCCTAGGAAATGTTTGAAACCGCTCCAAACCACACAGAAACTGGGAAATCAGTGTCACAGCAACTCGTCTATTTGCTAATGAAATGAAAATGCCAAAAATGAAAATGATGTCATCATTTACTCACCTTCAAGTTGTTCCAAAACCTGTATGAGTTTCTTTCTTCTGTTGAACACAAAAGAAGATATTTTGAAAAATGTTGGTAACCAGTTGACAGGATTTTTTGTCACCCTATGGAAGTCAATGGCCACCGTCTTACCAACGTTCTCGTCTTCTTTTATGTTCAACAGAAGAAAGAAACTCTTGGTCTGAGTCGGAGCGGAGCGGTCTTTTATTAAATAAATGTTTGATATTTTTAGACAAAAATACTGATGTATTCTTTCACCAATGACATAAGACTATTAAAAAACATGCATTATGTGAAATGGTTTAAGCAGAAGTCTGAACCAGGTCAGTCCTTTTTGAGAATATCTCTTACCTCCAGTGTTGATGTATCGCTTCCTGACGGTAGTTTTCATTCATATTTAATTCACTTTTTTAATGTCTTTTACAGAAACAGAAAGTTGATATAGGCTAATTCAAATAAAACCTCTGTGTTACACAAATGAATTCTACAAGATCAGGACGAATCCTGTAGTTGGGATCAAAAAGTTTGGATCAAACTGGGCATATTCTTAGATTTGTACGTTGTCAGAACAAAATATGATAGGTTAATTGTACAAAACTGCCACAATGCTACAGTGTTGTATATGCATTGCAAGGGCATTGCTATACAGTTGCCAAGATATTCCTGGTGGTTTTTAGCACATTCCCATAGGGTAGTTAAAAGAGCCCTATAGGCCTATCTAATGGTGTCTCTCTATCAGTGTGTCTATGGTATGTTTGAACCAATTTTTCATCTTCCAGGTGTAACTCTAATTAGCCTACTTTTAAAGCTGCACAAGTGTGTTCATGACAAAAGTGCAGGACGAGTTACACACAAAAAGTTTGTTTTCAAGGATATGCTCCATCAAGCTGAAATCTGATGTTGTCCACACATTTTGTTATGCCAGCAAAACAACATGAAAATCTACAAGCTTGAAAATAAAAGAGCTATTGCAGTTGGTTTGGGTCAGGCTCTCAAAAATGATCAGAGGCTACATTAACGATATGGAGAATCACCATCCTGACAGACAAATGTCTTAGTGCAGGACAGGACAGGACAAAAAGTTCATAGCATCCTATCAAACATCCCTCGTGTTTGACAAGCGACATCCATAATGGGCCATTCGTAACTGTAAACAGATCTGGAATGTTCCAAGATCCATCATGACTCGGGAAAACTGTTTCCTTAACCCTGGGATGGAGTGAAGGGTCAAGCTGCTGCAGTAGGCCTATTGAAAACAGGCTGTTCAGAGGAACAAGACAGAGAAAGGTGGAAAAGGGAGAGAAAGGTGAGACCGTTGATTCATATGCGGGTTTGGGCACACCCTTTATTGATGTGATTTTAATGGGATGATTTATCAACCATGTTATAGCAGCTCTGGTTTTTCACTGGAACGGAAATTTCGATGGCTATACAGGATTTATTCATAACTCATAGGATAATTTCTTAGTTTGTCTGTGTGGGTTTGTTTAGAATTTATTCATTGGTAAGTTAGCCTACGTCATGTCCATTAGTAAATTTTCATTTAAGATTAATCACTTCAGATTTTGGCTTCATGACTCGCAAAAGATTGCGGCGCCCATTGACTTGGCTTGATTTTTTAAATAAATTATTATGTTTTCATTTTATTATGCGTGAGTTCAACTTATTTCAAATAATTTTACTGAATAACTTCAGAATATTTACCAACAGGCCTAACTTTTACATCCTTTGAAGCTCCATTATATCATGTGACTCCAGTTTTCATCTCTTATTGCAGCTTTAGGATATTTATTTTCTCAAGATTTAAAGGGACAATGTGTAGTTTTTTAGGTATTTTATTATCTAAAATCAATATTTTTATTCATAAATATGTCCTCAATGGTGTACCAATACCTCTGCCAATTATCTGACTTATCCTCGTAAACGAAGAATTTATTATCTTTATATACATGTGACGGGTAGGTCCACGGAGGCTTCCATGTCGTTCCGCCATCTTGAAAAACTATAATAGCACAGAGGGTCAAAAAGTACTAGGCCAACGCGTTTCCACAACGCGTTTTCGTTCAGAGTCAGCGTCACGTAACTGAAAACAGCAGAAACGGAGGAGCAGAGCAGTGAGAGGCGCTTCACTGCCCCGGCAGGTTTAAAAGGCTGCATTGCACTGTTATTATTCATACTGTAACATTCGTTTGTTCGTTGTGTCGAGTTGCAGTTTGTTTGAAATAACAAACCTGTTCACCCGAAGGAAAACTCGACGAAGTGCTATTAGAATACATCCTGTCATAGCTTTTTGGTACATAACAGCTACCGTAGATGCAACACGCATTTGAAAAAGCGCGGCGCTAGACAGCACAATTCGTTTGAATGCAAAATACAATTTCACTGCTAGATGGGATAAATTCCTACACAATGTCCCTTTAACAACAACAATTTGAATGAACATAGATAAACATAGCCTATAGGCATACAGTAGCCTAATTCAGCAATATCACTATGCCTCGTGCCACACGGACAACCACGTCACGCCTCTATACATCAGTTCAATAAACAAGAAATTCATATTAAGTACTCACGTTTTTAGACACAATATCGCCAGATATACTATTCATTTTTGGTCTGCCAAAGAAAATAGTTCCAAACGAAATAGTCCCGTTTTTGATCAACATTCAGCAGTGGTGATTTGTTTATGAATGAATCAAAGTTTTTGAACAAATCAATTCAGTGATTCATTCAAAAACTCTCTCAATATTGCACTTGTCGCCGCCTACTGGAGAAATCATGTAACCTGCAGAAAGGCCACTAGAAATCCTCACCATTTACAGCCTTACTGAACTAAGCGGAGTGATACAAAAGTGATACAAAAGTGCGGCTTGGCCAATCAAACTCGAGGGCTGAAACTAAACTGCAGAATCAATTTGGTCTGGTGACCTGTTGCCTGGTGTTAAATTACACAACCATAATGTTTGTTAATCTAGGCCGTGAGAAACATTTTTCTGACATCCACAACTTTCTTGAGAACAACAGTTTTCTGATATTTTGTTAGCTGTGATTTGTCAAAGCAATGGGTTCACATCTATGTCTCTTATGCTGGATGACCGTTGCATGGGTGAAAATAGTTCAGAATGAAACCAGTTTCTTGGCAGGACAATTTGGATCTTGAAACAAAAATGCAACAACTATATTCTGGTCAGAGTAAAAAATTGTACAAGAGATGAAATATTAAGTCTTTCAAAACATATATGTATAAGTTCAGTGAAAAATACATAGTTTGTCTATAAGTCTGGCAAGAATTAAGGTACAAAAACGAAGGACCAAATTTCACATCAACGTGAATGAAGTGGTTGTCAAATCACACTGAAGTCAGCCAAAAGTCCAGAGTTCCCAGAAAACCATTTATTCAAAAATGAAAGTGTATATTTTCACAAGGTCAGCGACACAAAGTTGGTCATAAATGGTTTCACACATCAACCTAACCTTTTTTAAAAGCACCCAATATCATATTTACACACTGCTTGCCAAATATCCAAGGGTTAACAGCACATGGAAGAGCAATAAAACCATGTTAAATAACACAATAAATGATTTCTTGCACATTCTTCAGTGAATATTAAGTATTATTCTCAGTTCTAGACCTGATTTAATAGATCAACAGGAATAGGAACAACCTGCTCTGCGATATGGCTTCCTATCTGCAATTAAAGTAAGATATTTCTGGAGGCCGAATAAGCAAAGCTTTCATTGAGAGCAGATGAGATTTATGGCCGACTGGGTCGCGTCAGAGACATAAGGAGCCTCTTTTGGTCCTACAGGAGCAATAACCACAGTAGCAAATGAACCGATCCAGGTTCCTCTAGTGCTGTCTTGGGAGCACATCAGTCTATTATAAACAGACACCTTTTTAAGCCATGAGAGAAGATTCAATGAAGAAGGTCTGACCTTCAGAAGGACCACACAGGTGAAAGGTCATGGGACCCCGGTCTGGGTGGCATGATGGAATGCTCTCCAAATAGCGCCCCTGGGGTACGATGAGGACATCATGATGCAGCAGTGGGAACAGTTTCACGGATCATTTTGAGTAGCGTAAAATCATTTATGCGTAAACCTGGAAATTAGCATCAACTCTGGTTCCCTCAATTCATTTGGCTTCTGGGTTATTGCAGATAATAAGCTCAGTGACCGACAAAAGTTAATGGCTCTTACATCAAGAGCCATTTTCTTCATCAAGATAATCTTTACAAATTAACACAACTTTTATGAATTTTGAAACCTAAATACAATCGCCAAAAACCCATTCACAAATCCATTGTCTTCTGGACACTTGAGTGCAAAATGCTCAATCGTTTCCATAGTTTACAACTCATTTCTGCAGCAATTTACTGGTTATTAGCTGGTCAACCAGCTACCATGTTCTCAAAGATGGTCTACAAGCTCAGACTAACAACTAGCTCAGTGTTTCCCAATACTTTTCCTGAATCCGCAGCAACACTACACATTTTCGAACTCTTCTTAATCAAACAAACCTGATCAAATTCATTCACCGACTGCTTGTTGGTAAAGACTCCAATACCAGAAATAGATAGGTAAAGCTAAGTCTACATTAATCCGGATACATTTGAAAACGGCGTTTCCGTTTAAAAATGCTCTCCGTCCACTAGCGTTTTCAGGTGTTTTCCAAAAGTTTCTCATCCACACTGAAACGTTGGAAAACGCTAAATTCCCCTTACTGCATGCGCATGCGTAAAACCTCACAAAAGCTCACTGAGATGATACAGACGCAAAAATAAATAATAAATTGCACAGTTCTTCAGGCAGGATAATTTTATTTAGCAAAATATCTCGCCATTCACTGATGCGTCCAGGTTGCACGCAGTCACAATATGGATTGGATTACCTAATGACCTATAGACCAACTATGATCATCTTGGACTAGCAATTGACATATAGACCACCTTGAACTAGCTGATGAGCTAATGACTATCTCAGACTATTAAGCAGTACATAAAGTATATTGTAAAGTATATAGTGTATTTGACAAATATAGCATTTGTATAACTTCAGACCACCTATAGACCACCTTGAACCACCTAATGAGCTAATGGCCATCTTGAACTAACAAATAAGATTACCAACTTGAACTAGCTAATGAGCTAATGACCAGATTGGACTAACAAATGACCTATAGACCAACTTGAACTGGCTAATGAGATGATGAATATATTGGACTAGCAAATGATCTATAGACCATCTTGTACTAGTTAATGAGCTAATGGCCATCCTGGACTAGCTAAAGAGTTGATGGCCGTCTTGGACTAGCTAATGACCAGGGCTGTTTCTCACAAGCATTGTGAGCTAAGTTTATCATATTTACTGTTGGTGGCAATGATTCTTTAATCTTACAATGCTTTTGGGAAACGCTGGCTAGGCCAGTTGGTAACCAGCTACCATACTCCAAAACACAGCTATCATCTTAGGCAGGATTTTGTTTCAGCAGGGTAAAAGTGGTGTACAAACCGATATGGCTAATGCCAGTGGGTTCTGTGGGAGTGATGCTATGTAACTGTATTGGTCTCCATGTTCACAGAACCGCTTGGCACAGTTTCATTACCATCCTGGGACCATAAACAGAAGGTTGAGACAGAGAGGTCTGACCTCTGGCCATTTATCCTCAACTTTGACAAGTCACATCAGAGTCCACGACCCACCGGGCACCAGTGGCACTCCCATAACAAAGAAAGAAACCTCCCTGTGACCATACACAGTCATATCGAGCTACGCTAACTTATATTGATGAATTATGTAGACAACAAGATTGCTTGGAAAACACACAAGACTTCAGTTAAATATGAGATATATTTAATGCCAGAACATGATCAGCGGTTTGATAGCCATCATACTTTTAAAGGCTATAGCTAGCTAATGTTTTTGCCATAATTATAGTATAAGATGACAATGACATCTTAATCACCACTAAAATAAAAAATACTTGGTGGCAATTACACAGAAATAAATTAAGAAATGATTCTATATATGTAATCAAACCTGTAAATGTAATCTATAGTATGATATGATACGACTGAAAATGACAAACAATAATTAAAATATGCCTTATTCAGGAAAATTTCTGTTAGCTAATGGCTAAGACATCACAAAGCAACAGTGAAGCTAAACAACACAAACACTGTACTTTTAATTTAAAGACATGACATGGCATTCATAACACATTTTTCTTTAAGGGAAAATGAATTATCAGATGGAAGTAAAGTAGGATAGGACTTTATTTAATCTAAAATTGGATCACTAGGCTAATACAATATGGTTAATATTATTTCCCCCCTTCTATGGTTACATCAACAAAGAAGAAAAAGCAGAGAAAGTTAATGAAAACTGCAACAACAAACATTATTTCTTAAAATATAATGCAGATTGATGGTCATTGATCTTCTAATCATAATCAAAATTACACAATGACATTTTTTTAAAGAAATAGGTCAATTGTGATTCATTAATTTTTTTTTTAATGCATATCAAATTTCGGAAGTGGTTCTCACAGTTGTTATGGGAATTTTGGATGTCATGTATGGAAGCAAGTCAAAAATGAGGATAGTTGCTCAGGGTCGGTCTACAGTAGAGAGGTCAAATGACTTGACTTTGGACTCTAGAGAGACGAACGCCAGTCAATATTAGCTTGAGACCTGAGATTCTTGCTAAAGGACATCAAAAAGCTGTAAACATGAGAAAAACATACTTTCTCTTCTAGAAACCCTTCTTTGCCCCCCCATAAGTCAGACCACAGACAACCCAATGGGAGTGAGAGGAGCGGGACATTGAACTGCAAATACAGGAATACAATGCCCTAGTGAAAAAAAGTATACTTTATTGTATTTGAAATATATTCCTTTTTCAATAGTATATTGCATTATACTAACAAAACATTTTTATCTTTTTAAACGTATTAAAAGTATATTAGCATCATGCTTTTACCCTTTTTTTACAATACAACCTAACACACTTTAAAATAATTGTACTTCAGTATATTTTCCGAAAAATATATATTTAGAAAAGTATACTTGAAGTGAAAATTCTGTTAATTTTTTAAAAGTGTATTTATTTGCACTTTGTTAAAAATGTATTTTGGGTATATTTTAACTGTGTGCTGGAAATTGTCATTGTAACAATGCATCGAAAGTATGCTTTCAAAATACATAGCTATACTTTGTACAAAATACTATTGTATACTAAGTTTTATTTGTTTATTAATGTGTATTTGTCATTTGAGACAAAGTTTGCAATTTGTTTGGAATAAGCCAAAGGTACTGAGCATATACTTTTTACTCATTTATAAAACACGTATGGTATATTGATTGTATGTTTCGAAGACACTCGTAATGAATTTGTAATGTACTTGTAACACAAATAATGTACACTTTAATATCACTAATCAAGCATGTAATTAGTCCCTACACAGGCATATACTGAAAGTATACTAAGTATGTCACGGTTCATGAATTTGCTGTTTTCTTCGTGTCTCGTGTAATTGTTGTTCTGTGTGTGTGAGCGTGTGTGAGTGGGCGTTACCGCTCGTTCCGTTGATCAGCGTGCCAGCTGATCTCATTCCCTGCACCAGCTGCTGCCAATTCACTCACCTATATAAACTCATCACACTCTCCTCTCTTTGTCAGATCGTTGGTTTGGTGTCCTCAGTGTTTGTTCATCGTGTGCCTGTCTGCAGTCCTGTTCTGGTTCGAGTTCCTGTTCGGTGTCTTCGTGGTTTCATCTCGTCTGGATGTTCACCTGCACTGGATTCACGACCATCACTCTTCACCAGCAAGCTGACCATCTAGTCCCTGCGCCACCAGCCCACCCGTGTTCCTGAACTGTTTTGTGTCTTCTGACCACTCAATAAAGGAGTTACTTGCATCTTTGCTTCCACCTAGTGTTTCTGACAGAACGATCTGACCAAGCGATGGAAGCAGCAAGCGGAACCTCCTCTTCTTTGGAAGAGTTCATCAAGACCAGCATTGCACGGATGGATTCCCAGGAGAGGAACATGAATGAGTCGGGTCGGGCTATTCAAGCTCTTGTGGCGCAGGTGTCCGAGCTCACCCAGCAATTCCAACTTATGCGAGCTCCCACTGCGCCACCCACACCGCCCGCTCCCCCCGTACCACCACAGAGCCCCGCCTACCTGTTCCCGAGTCTTACAACGGTGAGCCAAACTTTTGCAGAGCATTCCTAACACGCTGTTCGATGCACTTTTCTCTGCAGCCCAGGACCTTTGCTAAATGAACAAAGCAAGGTTGCATTTGTGCTCACGCTACTGACTGGGAGGGCAGCGCTATGGGGGACGGCGGTGTGGGAGAACCAAGATCCATGCTGTACCTCGTTCCAGACACTCGCCGCCGAAATGAAGAGTTTTTGACCGTGCGGTCGCGGGAAGAGAAGCGGCACGGATTCTCGCGGACCTCAAGCAAGACGAAAGATCTGTATCTGATTACTCTATCGAGTTCCGGACTTTGGCGGCAGAGTGTCAGTGGAACGAGGAGGCGCAGTGGGATATGTTCCTGAATGGGCTGGCTGACCGCGTCCAGAGAGAGATTTATGCTCTGGATCTACCAACTACCCTCAATTAGTTGATCGAATTGGCGTTCCTTGTGGATTCCCGACTATCCCGAGTCGAACGTCGGAGGTTACCTGCTCGGGTGTCTGGAGCGGTGGAGCCAGCGGCGGGGACGCAGTCAGCTCGGCTTTCCCGGGAGGAGAAGGAGAGGCAGAGATCCCAGGGCCTTTGCCTTTACTGTGGCACAGCGGGACATTTTGCTTTCAACTGCCCGGTAAAAGGGCAAGCCCGGCAGTAAATCTGAGGCTACTGTCGGGTGGGATCTCCACTGAGAAGACCTCATCAACATCTATGCTCCTCCCAGTAAGACTAAGGTGGTCAGCCAACACTCACGACTGTCGAGCACTACTGGACTCCGGGGCAGAAGGTATCTTCATGGACTACACATTTGCACTCAAGATTCAGGCAACCCTTCTGCCTCTCACCCGTACCATCGCAGTTCACGCTCTCAACGGCCAAGCACTTCCCACCATTTCATTCACCACTGGACCCATCACACTCAGCGAGGAAGCAGTGGATTTGTCAAACGTGCCCACGGAGTATCTAGACCTGAAGGAGGTGTTCAGTAAGTCTCGTGCTGCTTCCCTCCCACCGCATCGTCCCTATGACTGTGCTATAGAGTTACTGCCAGGTACGTCTCCACCTAAGGGCAAGTTATATTCACTTTCTGTTCCAGAAAGAGAGGCTATGGAGAAATATATTTCTGATTCTCTGGCAGCGGGGTTCATCCGTCCCTCCTCTTCTCAAGCGGGGGCGGGGTTCTTTCTTGTGGGGAAGAAGGACGGATCCCTGCGACCTTGTATTGACTACCGGGGGCTGAACAGCATCACGGTAAAGAATACTTATCCTTTGCCGCTGATGTCTTCAGCCTTCGAGAGGTTGCAGGGAGCATCGATCTTCACAAAATTGGATTTACGTAATGCTTATCATTTGGTACGCATCAGGAAGGGGGATGAATGGAAGACTGCTTTTAATACCCCCAGGGGGCACCTTTGAATACTTGGTCATGCCCTTCGGCTTGTCCAACTCCCCAGCAGTCTTCCAGGCACTCGTCAATGACGTGCTGCGAGATATGGTCGACCAGTTCATATATGTCTACCTGGATGACATATTGATTTTTTCTTCTTCTCTCCAGGAACACGTGCAGCACGTTTCGACGAGTGCTTCAGAGGCTGCTAGAGAATGGGCTTTTTGTCAAGGCGGAGAAATGCGCTTTTCATGCACAGTCTGTTCCTTTCTTAGGGTACATTGTGTCGTCTGAAGGAATGCGTATGGATCCTGAGAAGGTTAAGGCTGTGGTGGATTGGCCAAGTCCAGATTCCCGTAAGGCCCTACAGAGGTTTCTGGGGTTCGCCAATTTTTACCGGCGGTTCATTCGCAATTTCAGCCAACTAGCCTCGCCTCTGACCGCCTTGACCTCCCCCAGAACTGCGTTCAGGTGGTCAGAAGCAGCTGAGGCTGCGTTTGCCAAACTGAAAGGCCGCTTTGTTTCAGCCCCCATCTTGGTTACCCCTGATCCATCAAGTCAGTTCGTGGTGGAGGTCGATGCGTCAGAGGTGGGGGTAGGTGCAGTGTTATCCCAACGTTCTCCTACAGACGACAGAATGCATCCATGTGCGTTTTTGTCTCACCGTTTGTCCCCTGCCGAACGTAATTATGATATTGGTAATAGAGAGTTGTTGGCAGTCAAGTTGGCGTTGGAAGAATGGCGCCACTGGTTAGAAGGGTCGGGGGTACCTTTTATCGTCTGGACCGACCATAAGAATCTGGAATACATTAGAACCGCTAAAAGATTGGCACTTTTTTTCGAACGTTTTGACTTTACTCTCTCGTACCGCCCGGGTTCTAAAAACATCAAGCCCGATTCTTTACCCCAATTTGTGTCCAAATTTTGGCAAGAGTTTTGTAGATTACTGGATGCGACTGTTAGTCTGTCCTCAGGGTTTCATCCCCAGAGCAATGGTCAAACTGAGAGAGCCAACCAGGATTTGGAGAGAACGTTGCGATGTCTGGTCTCCAAGAATCCTTCCTCATGGAGTCAACAACTGTCAATGGTGGAGTACGCCCACAATTCGTTACCAGTGTCATCCACGGGCCTATCTCCGTTTGAGTGTAGTCCAGGTTACCAGCCACCAATTTTTCCAAGTCGGGAATCCGAAGTCGCGGTCTCCTCCGCTCACTCTTTCGTCCAGAGGTGTCATCGCACTTGGACTAGAGCCCGTGAGACTCTACTCCAAGTGGGAGCGCGCACCAAGGCCAAGGCCGATCGCCACCGGTCTAGACATCCCATATACGTCGTCGGTTCCAAAGTGTGGCTTTCTACCAAGAACATTCCTCTCCGCTCCGTTTCTAATAAGCTTGCTCCTAAATTCATTGGCCCGTTCACTGTCACCAAGATCATTAGTCCGGTGGCAGTCCGCCTCAATCTTCCTCCAGTGTACAGGAGAATTCATCCCGTTTTTAATGTAACCAAAATCAAACCAGTATTTAATTCTCGCATTAATCCGCCAGCCCCGGTTCCCCCACCGCCGCGACTCGTAGAAGGGGAACACACATATTCGGTTGATCGTATTCTGGACTCAAGGCGGAGGGGACGCGGAGTCCAGTACTTGGTGGACTGGGAACGTTACGGTCCGGAGGAGAGAAGTTGGGTGCCTGCTAGAGACATCCTGGATCACTCCCTTATTGATGATTACAATCGACAGGTAAGGGAGTCTGGGGACGCCAGGAGGCGTTCCAAGGAGGGGGGGGTACTGTCACGGTTCATGAATTCGCTGTTTTCTTCGTGTCTCGTGTAATTGTTGTTCTGTGTGTGTGTGTGTGAGTGGGCGTTACCGCTCGTTCCGTTGATCAGCGTGCCAGCTGATCTCATTCCCTGCACCAGCTGCTGCCAATTCACTCACCTATATAAACTCATCACACTCTCCTCTCTTTGTCAGATCGTTGGTTTGGTTTCCTCAGTGTTTGTTCAACGTGTGCCTGTCTGCAGTCCTGTTCTGGTTCGAGTTCCTGTTCGGTGTCTTCGTGGTTTCGTCTTGTCTGGATGTTCGCCTGCACTGGATTTACGACCATCATTCTTCACCAGCACGCTGACCATCTAGTCCCTGCGCCACCAGCCCACCCGTGTTCCTGAACTGTTTTGTGTCTTCTGACCACTCAATAAAGGAGTTACTTGCATCTTTGCTTCCGCCTAGTGTTTGTGACAAAGTATACTTGAAGTTGTTCCAATTTAGTACACAAAAGTACACTAAATACACTTAAAGTTATTATTTACTAACAATTTAATTACAGCTAAAATATACTTAGTACAAAATTAGTTGTTTCAAAATAGCACACTTCAAGTTACCTAATCATTAACACACTTGAAGTATACTACATTAGTCTGGCTGCAAGTATACTTAGCATATCTTTTTTCACCAGGTGGGATGCAGGAGTTTTGACCATATCAGATCTATGCTTTGGCAAAAGGCGTGAATGTTGATGGAAGTCGTATTTATTGTGTTCAAAAAGACAATATGGGTTAACTGAAAAAAATGAAATAAATATTCAGCTGTTCATAAACGGCATCTTATCAAGGATGTCTCAATTTCACCCCTAATTTTGTTGGCTTGATCTGCAAATTCAAGGGAAGCTTTTTGGAGCTCAATTTTTCTTTTTAATGATGCTCTGTGGGATTCATTTTGGTCGCTTGGAATGCTTTTTGTTTATTAATACATCCTGTCATGTTCTGTCAAAAGAATTACTCTAAAAGTTCTCTAAAGTTTACACTATTTGCATGACTTAAATTATCTCTCAACAGGCGTTTAACCTTTAACATAGAATAAAGCCATCCGTTTATGACTGCATGATTGTTCGCACCACTCTAAAAAGCAGAAATGTGTTTAAATCATCTGTTCAATAGCGTAAATGTGATTCTTCCTATAGCAGTTATGAGAATTCCAGATGTGAGCCGCGTTTAAAGTATTCACAAAGGACATGTCACATTAAATTAACTGCTGGTGGTAAGTCCAAGGGCTTATTTTAATTGAGATGAAATGTCCTTTTATTATGAACAGAAAGACTTGTTTATTTTATAGGCGAGGCAGTATTGAAAAGCCTGTTTCAGCTGAATACATTTAACAGGGGAGCATGGAAGTTCATAGGAAATGAAAGAAATCGAACGGGGTATTTACACTCAAAACAAAATGAATATGTATATCAAATTGTGTTTTCAGCAGGATATATTGCATGGCTTACATTAAACAATAGAATAGCAATAAAACATATGTGTTAAGGTTCACCTGTTACATATTTCGCCAGAACAATCGCCAAAACAAGCTTCAGTTCTCAATAGTGCAAAGAAACTAGTGATGACATGATGTGAAAAATAAGTTGTGCAGATATGCCAAAAAAAATTCAGTGCTTAAATGTGAGCATCAGACATTTTTATACTATACTTCCTGAATCTAGCGAGCTGTATCTACTCTAGACAGCATGTTTTTGTCAATGTAAGCTCAACACAAAGGCTGCGTTCCAAAAGGTAGGCAGCAATATTATGCTTCCTTTTAAGATACCACATTTCGACCAAATTCTAAGACAGAATTGCATGTATCCTACTCATCTAAAGCAATCCCAAAATTGCGACAAGCTTAGTGAAAAGAAATCATTCAAAATGACCGACAAGCTAAGCAAATTGTTTACTACAAATACTTATATTCCACTCAATACTGAAGTCTTAATAAAAAAAGTTAAAATGCCTAGTTTACAATTCTCAATATTTGTGTTTATGTATATTTTATGCATGCATATTGTTAGCTTAGCAACATGCTAACATCAAACTCTGTTAGAATCAATAGAGTGCAACAGGCCGTCCACTTTTTAAACGGCGTGTCACCACTAGGCTTCTTTGGACTTTCTGTTTGTTTTGATTTGCCACGTGAGTTCCCCGTCTGAGTTTCCCGCCACTAATCTGTTTCCATGGACACTGATCACCTCCCTCACAGCTGCCTGTCATTTGTAATCATCATCACTGTGTATTTAAGTTCCTGCCTGTCTTCTGTTCAGTGTCCGGTATTGTTTGTGTGTTACACTTTGTTATGTGTTCACACACTGTTGCACCCGTCTGCCTGTCTTGTGAATTAAACTCGTTTTTGGATTATACCTGCCGCTCCTGTCCTTCCTGAACCACCCTGTGACAGAATACCGGACCAAAGAAAAAATGGATAATATTGACTTTATTCAACTACCTCAGAAGAGCAAAAACTTTTTGTCTTTCACCCGGGATTTTTTTCACCTTGCAGTCACCAGCCCCCTCGACGACGAAACCCTGAAAACCCTGTTCTGGATCGGGGCCAACTTCCATCAACACATCAACCTCCCAGACACCTCTAACCTGAACTGGATGGAGGCTGTCGTCAGGTGTCAGGAGAGCGTCGAGCCCCGATCCAGCACACAGCCAGACCCAGAGCCCGGATTACCACCCTCGACCGCAGAGAACTCGTGCGTGCCCCCCGCAGACGGAGAGCTACCACCCGCCGCGACGCGTCAGCCAGAGCCCGAGACGAAGAGGACAGAGCTGACCCTCGCTCCGGAGGAGGAGCTCCAACAGGAGTCTGACCAGGGGTGTGAGCCCACAACATCTGCGGACGAGGGGACCCAATCTACGGATCACGAGGACTGGCTGAATTCCTCTGAGGAGACACCGGTTCCCACCCTATCCCACAAGTCATCTGCATCTTCGTCGTCTTCTGACCCTTCCAGTGACTGTGTCTACCCTGTCGTCAGCCTGTCAGATTCCACTCATCCACTACACTCAGCCAGTCCTCCAGCCCCGCCGCTGCTTGATGTTCGCTGCCCTACATAGTCTCTGGGGAGGCTCCCGGACGTCGAGACGCAGGTCAGCTCACCATCCACAGCACTCGGGCGTGAGGATCTCGTGGCTCCGCCTCCAGCCTCAGTCCTCTGCACTCCATCTCGGCCTGTCGACCTGCCAGCTCCGTCTTGGCTCGTCCCACCTACGCCTCCACCAGAGACCCTCGAACCATCGGCTGCAGCGGGTTCCCTCGTCCTGCCGGCTCCCCCTTGGTCAGTCGGCACTCTGCCTTCACCCCGGACTTACGGTCCGTCCGCTATGCTCCGTCCGCTACGCTCCATCCCTCCACCACTTTGGGTTCAGCGGGCTCCTCCTTCCCTTCGGCGTCACCTCTGTACTCCCTCACTCCAACTCCGCCTCTGCTCTCGGGCACTCTGGCTCCATCTCCAGCACTCTTCGCCGCGATGTCGCCTGGGTCTCCAAGTCCAGTGACGTCGTTGGAGTCCACCGGCTCTCCGTCTGCGCCGATGGATCCTGCCGCCGAGTCTCCGTAGGTCATCCCCCAGCTACTGTCAGCCTCTTCTCCACCTGGTCTCTTCCCTCCGTCTACTCTGCCGTGGGCTGTCGGTACTGGACGGCTCTGGGTCTGCGCCACCAGGCCATCTACATCTGTGCCGTCAGGGAATCGTCGTCTTCCCCTCACCATCCTGCCACTCCAGCCTCTCTTCTGCACTTCGTCTTCATCTTCGTCTCGTCCACCACCTGAACCTCCTCTGGTCCCCCCTCCGTCATTTCGCTACGGCGCGAGGACGCGCCTTGCCGGAGGGGGGCATTATGTCACCACTAGGCTTCTTTGGACTTTCTGTTTGTTTTGATTTGCCACGTGTGTTCCCCGTCTGAGTTTCCCGCCACCAATCTGTTTCCATGGACACTGATCACCTCCCTCACAGCTGCCTGTCATTTGTAATCATCATCACTGTGTATTTAAGTTCCTGCCTGTCTTCTGTTCAGTGTCCGGTGTTGTTTGTGTGGTACACTTTGTTACGTGTTCACACGCTGTTGCACCCGTTTGCCTGTCTGCCTGTCTTGTGAATAAAACTCGTTTTTGGATTATAGCTGCCGCTCCTGTCCTTCCTGAACCACCCCGTGACGCGGCGTTGGTTCCAGAAGTATTTTTTCCATTCATTTCTCCCATAGGGATTTCAAAAAAGTCTTTGGCTGTGTTTGAAATCACCCCCTATACCCTCATTCACTACTCCATTAACATTAGGGTTGGGTACCGAAACGCGGTGCCAATAGGGAACCGGTTCCGACGTAAACGGTAGTAACCAGACCAAATTAGAACGAACATTTCGGTGCCTGATTTCGGTGCCTGACTCTCTGTCTTAAATGCGCTTCATGAGGCACACGCGCGCGCGCACGCGCGCACACACACACACACACACACACACACACACACACGCACGCACGCAAGGAGCTTGGCAGCGAACGCAGCGTCTCGTTCCCTATTCAGAGAACATAGGTTACATCAGTATCCAGAGACGTTCTCGCTGTGTAGCTAAGACGCAGTGGGAACGAAATACCAAACTCGCCAAGCTAAGCGCTGCCGTAACTAGTAGCTACAACGACCAGAAAACTTACATGACTGGATCAAGCAGACAAAACATGGGAACCTGGAGCCATGTTGACATTAGATTACCCTGGTAGTAATCACTATTAATCTCAGTATTATTACATTGTTTGATACAATATTGTTTTATTTGATATTATGTAAATGTGAATTTTTATTTTATATTGGTTTATTTGTTATTATCATATGTTCTATTTATATTGTTTAAAGATTTAAGTTAATATTGTGTCCAGTTTGGCCCTGTAAATAAAATGGTATTATTTTTTGACAAAGTGTGTGCGGTTTCGTTTTCTTAAGTAACCGGTTCAAGAACCGTTTAAGCACCGGAACCGTTTAAAAAATAACGAGTAGGTACTGGTATCGGATAAAACCCAACCGATACCCAACCCTAATTAACATAGTCCACTTGAAGGAGTGAATGAAAACAAGTGAGTGAATTCGGACACTTAATGCGCAAGAAGGGCTGCCGCTTTTGCATAGTTTGCGCTTGCTGTATAATAATCAGTTGAAACTTAGCAAACTGGAAGCTCCAGTAGTAATGAAAAGAGTTATCTTGTAATCTGTCATGTAAAATATGTAAAAGTCTTAATTAAACAATTCAGCAGTGAAGTAAAAATGAAAATCAGACAAAAATACAATGGTAAAAGACTGTGTACTTAACGGCTGAGGAAAAGAACTACAATCCAATATATAACATTAAAAAAATATGCATATTTAAAGATTTAAGTACTTTGAGAGCGTTGGGAGACCGACTTGATTATGTCATTGTTGTTCACCACAAATTCCACTGTTAAACAATTTTAAAACTAAGTTGAACTAATGAGGACAGACGGCTTCAACAGAAGCAAATACAAAAAATAACTGACTTTATAAGTTATTGTTAAAAATCAATTTCCTCATGGAGGAAATTAATGAGTTCTACTTCCTGAACCGACTGCTGTGAGATTTGTGCACTTCATGCATGTAGATTTGCTTCCTAAATTTCTAATAAGAGCACTGCTAATCAGTCACTTATTTTCCACGTTGTCTTAGAAGGTGCTGCATATGTAGGCAGTAGGAAGCAAACTAAGTTTCGTAACAGAGCCCATCAGTGCCGACTCAAAAACAGGACTGTGGCATCCGCCTGATTCGTTCTGAAATAATGTTACATACCAAAGATTGTTACATGCAAATCTTCAGCCCGCTGGGATTTAAAACTGACACCGTGAAGAGATGTACTTGAATTTCATTACAGCTCCATATGTTTTATATAAAAACCGTTCAGCCCACTACCACAACAGTGGACTAACAAAGCACCCTTTATCTATCCAGTTCTATTGAATGAAAATCCGAAATCATATTCAGGATAAAGGTTTGCGTAAACATTATTGATGGTGTATATTACACAGAAAAAAGCAATGCTACTCCCGGTTTATAGATTTGTCCTTAAAATGAACCGGGCTATAGCTGTACAGTGGAGTACATTAGGACAGTGTGCAGAATTATTGGGAGGATTGTTTTGCTTGCATTTGTGTTGTGGGTGAAAAGGGAGGTTCTGATTCCTGTTTGACTTGTCGAAGGCCAGGCAAAATGTTTATTAGTCTAACAGTTGGACGTCAGTCTCTCAGGGTGGGGCGCACTTGTTCAATACAGTTTTATATAAATTTTGACACATATTCATTGCCATCAGCACAATGGTAGCAAAATAGTTTTTTAGAAAAAAGTGAGCACTGCACAAAACTTGCCACCATCATTCTTAGGGTACGCTTACATGACAACAAAGTATTAAAAACGTTTTTGTACGTAAACGACAACAACGTTGTCAAAGCGATTCTCGATCATCTGGATCCACGAAAACTATTAAAAACACTGTATTATTCAGGCCAGGCCAGTAGATGGCGATGTCACTTTGTAAAGAAACACTACGCACCTGTAGACTGAACATGTAATACACGTGCGCATGATGACACCGTTTTCACAAATTTGCTTTTTGTAGTTTACACAGAGATGATAACGGTTTGCACTTTGAAACCCGTTTTCGAAAGTTTACATTTTCAGGCCCCCAAAACGCTGTTGTTGTGTAAATTAATATATTTTTTATATTATTTGCAGTATTTTTCAGAGTACAAAGGATATATTAAACAAAATAATTCCAGTATGTGCATGTAAAGCAGGTCTTAGGGATATAGAAAACCTCTTTAAAATAATCCAGGCTTTCCTGAAGTTTTTTTTAAGGAGTCTATAGCTTACTTTTCCACTACCCCAAATCAGAGACGCCCCTGGGGCAGCCATTATGCAAACTGAAGAGAGCGACCCAAGATCCTCAACGGTCTTCCAGAGGAGCTGGTAAAGACGCCCTAGAGCACCCGAGCCGAACATCATCCGCACATGTGCGGAGAACAGATCCAGCTGTAGGTGAGTGAGAGGGTTTGGTTAAAAACACTTTGTAGGTGTTAACATAATAAACCGGGACTTATTCTGAGAATGAATGGATAGTGATGTTGTTTAAGAGACTTGCTAAAGGCCTGTGGGCTTCAAAGTCTCCACACGGCAGCTGAGTAAATATAACGTAGGAAACCAGGGGTCAAAAAAGGGGGGAACATGATGAAGGCATGATGAGAAAGATGGTAAATGCAAATTTGAAGTTATCTATATGAATTACTGGGAATAAAAGCATTTAGTAAGATCAAAAGAGTCTGAAAGCATAATTTATCGTAACTGCAGGTAAAAGGACACCAAATTAGTGCTCTTGCTAGATCAGAAGGTGAAAATATCCAGATATGAAGTATGTCGATATTCGGTTCATGATAGTTTCAAGTGCCATGAGAGACAAAAACCAGCCGTGGCCCTTAAAACACAATCAGCAGTTAAAACAGAGATGATTACTGAAATAATATTTCTACATATGACCCATCACATTCCTTAAAGAACATCTGTATTTCAGTGAGAAACTCCATTTTGTCTTTTTAGCACTGCTTGAGTGAGCCAGAACAAGATCCAGAACAAATACTTTGGAGTTGTACTATGCTTCGCTAGTCACTAACTGTCAACGCTGTCAATGATGTAAATGTTGCGTTAATTCGCCAAATCCAACATAAAAGGAAGCCCTGGGGTCTAAATCAAATAAACCCTCTGCAGAGAGACCTCACAGCAGATAATCTGGGCAGTATATCTCATGATGTAAAGGATTCAAGCTAAATTACTTGTAGTTCTGGGCTATTTGATTTTATACAAATGGAAAAATAACTGAAGTGCTATCTTGTTTGCAGCCCGATTAATAAAACCTCACTCGTGCTCACAAATCTTGGCCAAATTATAACATTGTGCTTTTGTAAAATAAAAGAAAACAAACAGGATGCCGCTTTCTGCCATCACGGTTTAATTTCCGTTAAGCTTGTGGAGCTTGTCACAAAAATGAATAGAAACTCAGCGTATAGGCTACTAGCAAGCTCTCGAGTGCCATCTGAACTTTTGTTTTGGGTTGGCGCATGGATCGTCTCTTCTTCTGCTATTTTTCCTGTTGTGACGGTTAGCAAACAGCGTTGCATTACCGCACACACCCCCTCCTGGATTGGAGTGTGGATCTCCTGTGACTGACTGTAGCAGAGTTTCCATTACAGATTTGCGCAAAACTTGTGCAATATTTTCTAATGTCGATAAAAAACTATTGAGAAATGACGGTGTTTCCATTAACCGATGTTATACGGCTAAAACGCCATTTTGTCCTCTTGCAATAAGTCGTTCCAGAAATCATGGCACGGATGTTGGTAGGTTTATGTATATCGCAGCCACTGCACTAGCCATTACTTTTAATCGAAGGAGACGTAGGCGTGTAATCCAAGCATTAATGGCAAGGAAAGTCCCTTATACTTGGGAGCGACCACGTATGAGGTGTTTCTGGGTGTTTCTCCCTCATAGCTGCTTCAAGGTCTTGATAAATTGCCATTTCTTTGTTGTTTAGAATCCAGTATTCCAGTAATACTTTTGTCTTTTATGAGTTTAATGAAGAACCCCGTCTCATCTTCTTTCCAAACATACCACGTCATCTTTAAAGAATGATTGCCATTTACGTACGCCAGGTGACCTGTAAATGTGAAAAAAAATTGCAGATTGTTGTTTCCATTGTTTCCATTGCAGTTTTGCGAGATATTCCTTTCAGAGGTGCCTGAAAACCACCTCATGCGAGCTTAAAAACATTTTTGCGATATATGGGAGGTTTTGTGAAATTGACGCATTTCCATTGGGCATGTTTTCAATTGGCATTTTTAATTTGCGCAATTTGAAGGGTAATGGAAACTTGGCTTTTATTCTCCGTCTGACTGTATGCACCGAACCGTGACGTCCATAGCTTGACACTCCTAATATATATTGGAAAATGCAACCTCTGAGCAGCAAACTGTTTCTAGGGAAGGTTCAGCGAAGATCAATCTAGATTCCTTCACTGTCTTGAAGGCACGTTTACCAGGCCTTTAAAAGTGAGTCATGCAGGCCTGTATTTGATGGCTCTGACCAAAATAATCAAGAGATGTTTACCTGCATCAGTGTTTACCAGGGAAAGTCCTCTCTCTCCCCAGAGACACACTGCTCAGTGAGATTCGGAAAGAGGTATACACGTGGGTTTTGAGCACAATGCGTTATTGAGTGTGTGGTGTGCTAGTAGTTTGTGTGTGTACCCCCCAACGAGGCCAATGCCGCCCTCTACGGAAGCATTGGCGACTGCAGAGCAGTGACAGCAGGAGACAGGAAGAGCCACAAATACAGGAACACAGTGTACCAGAGACAGAGAGCAGACACAGGGAGTAATGAGAGGAGAATCACACGTCCACTAATCAGAGAGAGAGAGAGAGAGAGAGTGGGGACGGATGGACGGAGGGAGGGAGGGAGGGTGGGAGGGGGGAGGGATGCTGTAAAAAGATTTCTAGTAAGAACAGTATAGAGTCATGGTATAGTGGTAGTGCTCTCAGTTTCAATTTGGCCTACACCACATAACCCAATCCTTTCTCCCACAATCCCCTTCCTTGGATAATTGGTGAAAAAGTCCCATGGATTTATATTTGAGGAGGGATCCGAGTTGTATCTAGGTATTAGAATATCATAATGGCATTAAAGGGATAGTTCACCCAAAAATGAAAATTCTGTCAGTATTTACCCTCATGTTGTTCCAACCCAGTAAGACCTTCGTTCATCTTCGGAACACAAATTAAGATATTTTTGATTAAATCTGAGAGCTGGATCACTCCTCCATAGGCTTCTAAGGGATTGAAACTTGCCAGCCCCGAAAAGTTATAAAAGACATCGTTAAAATAGTCCAAGTGACTACAGTGGCTCAATTTTAAGTTTATCAAGCGACGAGAATACTTTTTGTGCGAAAACCCCCCAAAAATAACTACTTTATTTCAACTATTAATTTCCTTCTCTGTGGGTCTCCAGTCAGTTCACGTAGTGTGATTGCGTAGTGCTACGTCACACGTAGGCTTACTATTGGCCGACGCTGGTCATGTGTGTGATGCGTGTGACGTACAACACAGAAGCACTGCGCTATTACACTAATACCCCTTTTCCACCAAGGCAGTGCTAGTGCTGGTTCGGAGCCAGAGCCTAGTTTCAAATCGGTTCTTTGCTTTTCCACGCAAATAAACCTGGCTCTGGGCCAAGAAAACGGGTTCCAACTCAGCACCAACTTTGCACTGGTCTAGAGATAAGAACCGGTTACGTGAGGTGCTGGGGGCGGGGTTATCGTAACGTTCGAAAACTAAAAAACTTAAACACCGGTCACCGGTCGAAAACTAAAACACCGGTCAGCTGTTAACGTTAGCTTTAAAATCATCCGCTGGACGCTTTATTAGTCTTTCTACATGGGTTTAGTTAGTGATCGGGCTATATTAGACCACGTCTGCTATGTAATCGCTGACAACCGGGACAATTTCATAGTGGTTTGTGTAAACCGGGACATTTTAGCGTCCTGACACTACAGTTTTTTCTCTGGACACGCAACTCAAAATCGGGTGTGTCCCGGTCAAACCGAGACGTCTGGTCACCCTATGTTAAACACACAACATTCATTTCATAACTTATAATTCCCTTTATGAGCAAGAGTATATGTAGTTCTCCGTTGCTGTTATTGTTGTCATGACGCGTTGCTAGGACAACGGAGGCAGCCCTACTCTGGCTCTACAGTCTGTGGAAAATCGAGCTGGTTCTTAGATAATTGGCAAATAGAACCAGCACCGAACTGGCATAAGCACCAGCCCAGAACCAGCACCTGGTTAGCATTGGTGGAAAAGAGATATAAGTGAACTCACTCGAGGCCCACAAAGAAGGAAATGAATAGTTGAAAAAAAAGTCGTTATTTTTGTGCACAAAAAGTATTCTCGTCGCTTGATAAACTTGGACTATTTTAACAATGTCTTTAATAACTTTTCGGGGCTGGCAAGTTTCAATCCCTTAGAAGCCTATGGAGGAGTGATCCAGCTCTCAGATTTAATCAAAAATATCTTAATTTGTGTTCTGAAGATGAACGAAGGTCTTACGGGGTTGGAACAACATGAGGGTGAGTAATTAGTGACAGAATTTTCATTTTTGGGTGAACTATCCCTTTAAGCAACCACCAGTAACCAAAAACGCCTTGGAAAAATGAACTGCCTAGAATCCACCTAGCCACATGGAAAGCAGCATACACTTTTTTATTTTTTTTTAAGAAAATGTAAAAACTATGTAACTATATGTAAAAAGAAAATATAGTTTTTATATCCTGAACTCATTTTATTATTAAAAAAATGTATTGAATAATATTCATATAATATAACAATATAAATAATTAATAATAACATATATAATTAAGAATAAGACCTGTGGCTCTACTCACCAGGGTGACCTTCATTATCATTAACTAAAACTATTAAAAACATTTGTATTCATTTAAATAAAGCTGAAATAAAATACTAATATTAAATGAAAAAAATTAACTAAACAAAAATGAGAAATTTGCCATAGTAAGTTAAGTAAACTACACCGGAAATACAAATAAATTACATGATCTAAATAGTAATATTTTTTTTAAAAATACAAATGACAAAAGCACATATCAAACAAAACTAAAAATGAATCTTAATTAAAATGAATACTGAAAAATCTAATTAAAAGCTAATTCAAAATATTAATACAAATTATTATTGTATACAAATAATACTAAAATACCCCACACATGCATAAGTACACACCAACAAATACGTACACAAATGCCAACACATAGCAGCACACACCCTCACACATGACGGCGAAATATGCAGAAATATTAGTCAGCACACAAATATGTGCATTCAAACAACACACATTCACTGCTCTTTTGAGAACCGTATTTAGCAGCAGTTGTGCATTATAGTCAACACAATCAGCGGACCACACAATAGATCTGTGTCGTAATTTATGTTTGAGTCTGCAGACAGACCATCTATGAATAAACAATTGTTTCCACGGCTGTTGTACTAACGGTATGTGTAGCAGGAATCCCCCAGGGTTTCGTCTTCAGTCCCATACAGTTCTTGTAATGGTCTATAACTGGCCCTCTGTGGGCTGTTACTGCGTAGGGAACCCGGATCACCTACTCCCAGAGACCTGCTATCTGAAATCAGCCGCCAAACGTAACACAACAAATCAACTTATCAGCCATAAAACATGTTCACTTCAGATTACAGACTTTGAGAAACAGATTGAGGGAGCCAGGGAAAGGGGTAACAGGAACCATGTAATTTGCAAGAGAGGGATTGTCGTGTGTGTGTGTGTGTGTGTGTGTGTGTGTGTGTGTGTGTGTGTGTGTGTGTGTGTGTGTGTGTACATGTACAGAACAATCTGAGCCAGGCTGGGTGTATTCACTATGAACCCCCTGCTGAGACAGAGGCCTGGGATAGAGCAATACAGACATACAGCTCGATCCCTTTGTCCAGCCTTGAGAACAGACTTGTGGTCACCATACATCTGATGATAATAATATAATAATAATGCGTTACATTTATATAGCGCTTTTCTACGTACTCAAAGCGCTTTAAATGGAAGGGGGAATCTCCTCAACCACCACCAATATGCAGCACCACCTGGATGATGCGACGGCAGCCATGATCTGCAAGCTTAAAGGAATAAAAAAAAGTCAGTCATCATTTACCTACAGTTATGCATTTCTAACATTCTTTTTTCCATTCTATAAAAAGTAGAAATCACAACCAGGATTGACAGCAGGATTACTGCATAAATTCAGCATATACTAATATCTTTTTATAACATCAATTAAAAGTTGACATTAACACTATTTAATGTAAAAAAAAAAAAATCTGTTAAACATTTTAACATGAATGCATTAAATATATGTACATTTAATAAATTTATTGCATTATAAAAAATATAATTCTTTATTTGTGAATTATTTAAATTTAGTAAAAAACGGTTCATTATTTGGTCATAATACCATTATGGGATGCTTTACCATTATAAATGGTCTGCATACCATTATATGCATAGTCCATAAGTTATTTCCTTGTTAGAAGACAACATACAGTATATTGCATCTCAAGCTTTAGTGGACAATTATACTCTGTACATACATACACATTTAAGACTGGCATTCTCATAACATCTCTGTGAGTTTTCTGAATGTTCCTAAATCAAACCAATATAAGGCAGTTAATTGCCCATATAAGGGTGAATTAAGTTTTGAGTAAGTATATGAAATATATTTAAACCAGACCAAATAGGGCAATGTTTCTGTCTTTAAGATCATTCTTCCAAGAATGGAAGGGATACGAATGAAAAAGAATGAGAGAGATACATACAAAAATGTACAAAATAGAAAAATATAGGAGGGGAAAAAAAAGTTCTGCTGAGGATTCTCAAAAATAGCAGCGTTCTTAAAGGATTACTCCCAAGTGAAAATGGAAGGGGGAAATGGTAACGGTTCAAAAAGGAGACTATATGAACTCCAAAAATCAATTTAACAGACATTTGGCATGCTAAACAATAACTCCCCAAATGAAAACTGTCTATTGTCTATTGTATGGGGATGTCGCGCTTTGCTCATGTAGTGAAAATATCAGCGATCAGAACACTATTACTGGAAAAAACACTAACTCAGAGAATGGACTCTCAGCTTGTTATCTTCTAACAGTCCTATGTGTTATGTCTTATGTCTAACACAATACGTGTAAGACACTTAGAAAATATCAGAACTAAATAGAGCTTCGGTAGAATTTCAAAAATATGTAAGAAAAAATTCTAACATATACATATATATATATATATATACACACACACATACATTATATATATATATACCCTTTTAGATAGATAGATAGATAGATAGATAGATAGATAGATAGATAGATAGATAGATAGATGGAAGGAAGGAAGGATGGTTTGAAGGATGGCTGGAAGGAAGGATGTATGGAAGGATGGCTGGAAGGAAGGAAGAAAGGAAGGATGATGGATGGAAGGATGGCTGGAAGGAAGGAAGGAAGGATGGATGGAAGGACGGCTGGAAGGAAGGAAGGATGATGGATGGAAGGATGGCTGGAAGGAAGGAAGGAAGGAAGGAAGGAAGGAAGGATGATGGATGGAAGGATGGCTGGAAGGAAGGATGGATGGAAGGATGGCTGGAAGGAAGGAAGGATGATGGATGGAAGGATGGATGGATGGCTGGAAGGAAGGATGATGGATGGAAGGATGGCTGGAAGGAAGGAAGGATGATAGATGGAAGGATGGATGGATGGATGGAAGGAAGGAAAGATGGATGGATGGATGGAAGGAAGGAAGGATGATGGATGGAAGGATGGAAGGATGGCTGGAAGGAAGGAAGGATGATAGATGGAAGGATGGATGGAAGGAAGGAAGGAAGGAAAGATGGATGGATTAGATTAAACTATAATTGCAGCATATGTAACAGGTAAGCATATTACAGTACAAGACAAAGTAGGTAAATGTATAAGCTCTATCCATTGTTACTATGACACCTGTGAAGGACAGGCCGGATCTTCTCCAGGAATGCCTGTGGACAGAAACATCAGCGTGTGCAGGTGTCCTTGACAGTCCGGAAATTTTTTTTTTTTTCACCTCATATTCTATTACTCATGGCTGATATATGTCGGTACAGTGCATCTGGTGTTCAGCAGGGCTCAGGGAAAAGCTTGTACATGAAGCCTGTCAGCAGGAGCTGTTTTTACAGTTCATAACCCCATCCACCCTTGAGACTCATTCGTTAGCTTGCATGCGTGTCACAATGCAATCTCAGTATCTGAGGGGAAACTCTAAAAAATCCTATCTAAGACCCATTTCCATGTCCCACCTGTGATTATAGGTCTTGTATATTTAAGTAAAGCAGGCAGTCAAGCCAACATAAATGTTTAGAAATCCTTCAAATGTCCAGTACACATTATTAACGGCTTCTCAGTCGTCTGCTACACAATACATAAATGGTGTCTTGGTGTTCGAGTCTTGTAGTCACGTATTATTCATCATTAGTCATCTATGAGCTGGAGTTTGTGTGCCCCTCGAGGCCTCCACTCCTTGCCCCGCAACCTGTGTGTGGTAATGAGGGAATGGGAGAAGTCAGAGAAAAAATGCCAAGCTACAATCCCGGTACATGCCTGCCTGATGCAAACACTTTCCTTCCTTTGTTATCCAAACTGTTTTCTGCAAGGCATGTTTCTAATTATAGTCCAGCGGAGGCTCCCGCCAACATATGATTCATGGAGCAGGTGATCCAGAGACTCTTCCCTTGAACCTCTGGAGGAGAAGGACTCGCAGGATTTACACTCAGACTCTTGCTGTGCTAAATCAATACTGCACTACTGTAAACTATATGCCCTATCACCTATTTGGTGATGTTTGCAAAGTCACTATTCCTAATACTTAAGCCATTTTGGTACGTAACTCATCCTGCACTAGTCTAGACATGATTGACTGAAATCATGCGGCTTGTTTGTTTGGACAATAAAACAGACAATTAAAAGGGTGTAAATCTCCCATTGAAGAAGGGACAAAAATATCTAATATTTATAAATCTTTATATTCTGCACTGTACATGGCTCCTATAAACATAGAACGATAGATAGAATGATGGATGGAACGATACATAGATAGATGGATAAACAGATAGACTGATAGACAGACAGACAGATGGAACGATACATAGATAGATAGACAAATAAGATAGATGAATGGATGGAACGATAGATGATAGATGGATGATCGATAGATGATAGATGGATGATCGATAGGGGGATGGATGGAACGATAGATGGATGGATGGAACGATAGATGGATGGATGGATGGATAGGTGGTTGGAACGATAGATAGACAGATACGATGGATGGATGAATGGAACCATAGATAGAACGAATGATGATAGATGGATGAATAATAGATAGATAGACAGATAAGATAGAGGCAACAATAGATGGATGGATGGAACGATAGATGGATGGATGGAACGATAGATGGATAAATAGATAGATGGATGGATGGATGGATGGAATGATAGATAGACACATAAGATGGATGGATGAATGGAACGATAGATAGAACGAATGATGATAAATGGATGGAATGATAGAAAGATAGACAGATAATATAGAGGGAACGATGGATGGATAGAACGATAGATGGGTGGAACGATAGATAGATAGACAGATAACTGGACAGATGGATGGATGGATAGAACAATAAATGAATAGATGGATGGAACAATATATGGATAGATATAAGATAGACAGATTGATGGATGGATAGAACGATAGATAAATATATGGATAGACATAAGATAGACAGATTGATGGATGATAGAATGATACATAAATAGATGGATAGATGAACGGAACGATAGATGGATAGACAGATGGATGGATGGATAGACAGAAGATGGATGGATAGAACGATAGATGAATAGATAGATAGATAGATAGATAGATAGATAGATAGATAGATAGATAGATAGATAGATAGATAGATAGATATTAAGCCATGACATCATTTCCACATACAGCGGACACATTAAATAGAACTAGCACACTCTCTAATTAATTCAACGCAACACAGTTATGGACTATAAGGCTTCCTAAAATGTTCACATTCATCCCGTTGAAAAAGCAGCTTAAACCCTCCTAAGTTAGCTGGTTGTAAAATGGTTAGGGGAAGTTGTCAGCTGGTTAGGCCAGCTAAATAAACTGAACACCAGCTTGACCAGACCAGCAGACCATCAAAACATCAAAACCAGCTTAAACCACCTCAAACCTGCTTCTTTTCCAACGGGATCAGCTCTTGAAATACATTCAGCCTGTTTTTCCAAGAGCAAATGCTCCACAGATTTGTCACACCCTTGTTGATCAGTTTACTTAAACTGTTCATTGGAGAAAACAAGGGGAAATCCTAACAGACAGGAAGGTTCTCCTTTTATAAAACGAGACTCAAAACTCGCAGTGCCAAAAATATTCAGGCAACAAAACAATGCGAGAGCAAAATATCTGGATGACAAATTTGAGCCTCGACGACTAACAATTGATCAGAGTGATGTCACTGCCACTATCACGACTCAAAGTACTCCTGATCCGTGTACAGGGATCCAGCCCGCGTGATAATCACTCTCGGGTCCCAAATATGCACAAAAACAAAGGAACTCGCATTCAATATGAAATAGCACAGCGGTGAAGTCAAGGCCAAAGCAATATTGTTGATCTTAGGAAGTGCGTCCCTAATAAACACAGAGGTGGGCGGTCATCACGCTGAGCACAAAATAAAGAAGTCAAATCAGGAGCACTTGAAGACATAAAAGAGCTATGAAAGTGCCAAGGGCTTTTCAATACTCGGACGTGGTTTTGCAGAGGGAAAACGTCTTTGTTCCTTTGTTTAAGTGGAGCGGCTTGTCTTGTGGTCCGATCTAAGGTGCATTATAGTTGTATCCTTATGTGCAGGTCATATGCCCTGTCAAACTCATTGCAGGCTGATCCCATATTCATAAGAACACACTGACTTTTTCATAAATAGAAGGAAGTACTTCAGATCACTATAGGCTTTTGGAAAACACGACTTCCTGATTATGTGGTAGTAGGCCTATATGCTGATTAAAGATGATAAATGTGTCTGACACATGTGCTTCCAACGTCTTATCGAACGTTAAGCATGACTGAAATCATTTTTATTGTTAAAGCAATAGCCTAATATACGGGGCTAATGCAAGAACATCAAGATCATATAGCCTTCTCTGTGCCGTGACAACTGGCTAGGGGTGCCGCAGAATCTCAGCTTTTTTCCAACTTAAACAGCCTAAAATTACTACCCTAGGCTACCATATAATAACATTTTATAGAATATATTTTAAAAATATATCAAAACCCCAACATATGAGCATGTCCAAACGAATATAAATAGGCTAAGCGAAACAACAATGGTATACTTCAAATATAGCCTATTTAAAGTTTAAATCGCCCGCTCCGCTCAGCCCTCTGTACTGGTGCACGCTCAATTTAATATTCCACACAGAGACAAGATAGGGCAAAGTTGGAGCTAGCGTTCTCATCCCTGGCAATGCTGGCATACATGAAAAACAAAAAACGCAGAGCCTGTCAGTGGAGCAGTTCTATGAGTTGCACTATCCTCGATCTACCCCCGTTTCAAGAGTCTGTACTCGCGAAAGCAGGCACATGTAGGCTATCCCATTAAAATGCCCGCGACACAGTTCCATGCACAGATATTTTAGTTATAAGGTCAGGTTTGAACAAAGCAAATGAGAAACTAAAGAAAAAAATTAATTGGAGTTGGTTATTATTATTTAAAGAGTTAAGTATCAATCTTTAATGTGTTTTGTTCCCATGATTCCCACATAAAGTAATTGGTTCAAATCACTTACTGAAACAATCGTTGTCATGAAATACACGTCCGTTAACAATGAGTTGACAGTTTGAACGTTCTTGTTCACTTTTATTTATTTTAAGATCTGAGGTGAATTGTTGCTTTAGGTCTACGCCCGCTAAACACTGGACGTCGGATAGACGTGCAGATCATGTCTATATTGGGTCCGTCGGTCCATGACCAATTCTGGACATCTATTCAACGTCCAAACTAGGTCCACTATTTGGACGTCCAACCATGACCCAACTTGGACGTCATGTTGACGTTCAACATTTGACCGTTGAACTGGGTCATTTTTTTGGACCTCATATGGACGTTTATTACAGGTGCAGGAAATTTACATGATTAATATGCAAAATATATATATATATATATATTTTTTTACAAATATCAACATTGTTGTTATCAACATGATTAATACATATGAATACTGATTATTTATAATTATTTAAGATCATTTTCCAAAAACTCCATTTGATTGTCTCAGCAGAAGGTGGTAATTGATACATTCAAAATTGTAATGCTGTAGCTCAAACAGTAGAGCATTGGCACTTGTGTAACGGCCACCTAGTGCAACGCCTAGATCATGGGTTCAATTCCCAGGGAAAGCAGGAATGTAAATGTGAAATGCAATGTAAGTCACTGTGGATAAAAGCATCTGCCAAATGCATAAATGTAAATACATGGTACAGAAAACGTCCTACCCTTTTGAATCATGGGACTAGAGTTATAGAAGTTATAGAAGATACTAAATTTGTTGTTGAAAAGACTTCCACAAACGACCACATTTGGTCCCACCGACGTCAAATTTAGACGTGCAAAAGACGTCGAATAAAGACGTCGCCTGGCGTTACAAAACAACCCCTTCAATGGACTGAAATTGGACGTCCAAAAATTACATAGAAAAGACGTCACTCTGACGTCACATTGCGCAGTGGGACGGCTATCAAATACGCGAATGATATTTAAACTCACACAGACGCTTTTAACATTAAATAAAGCACATTACCTTAGATTATCATAGACTTTCTGTTGTTGTTCCAGCCGCGACGTCGCAGAAAACATAGAAACCGTTACACCGTGTCCTAACTACACGCGATAAAAGGTATCTCTTCCGTGTTAATCATAGTTTTTGTCCTAACCAGCCGCGACGGCGACGATTCTATTTTAGAAACGATTTCTATTTTTCTGCGATGTCGCGGCTGGAACAACAAACAGTGTGGCAATGATAATCTCAGGTATTCCAGTTTCCAGTCCAAATCCAGTTTGGTTTTGTTGCCGTTTGTAGAGCCTGGGGTGTCTGCAGAGACCGTGTTTTTTTACAGTGTGTTCAGGGGACAGGCAGCTAGCGGATAGTGAGGAGATGTTTGCTGTATGTGACAAAAAATGTTTTGGCCTAAAAAACGCGTGACATCGCTTAGAGCACCTTTAACATGGAAAAGATTCCTTTTATCGCGCGTCGTCGCGTCGGGTTAGGACACGGTGTAGGGCTATCTCTGTTGTGATGCATTCTTCATAAATTCATGCTGCTGTTTATGCTTCATTTGTTGTTTGCTTAAACTAGATTTTATTTGTATAGGCTATGCATGGGTATAAATACATGGACATTTATTTAAAATACAAAATACTGTGTGAAAAAAATGCATTTAGATACAAATACAAAATACTGTGTGAATTTTTTTTTATTTAAATAGCCTACAGTATTTTGTATTTTGAAAATACATGTGAAATTGGCCATCCAGTGCAGGTATAGCCTAGGTCACAGATAGTGAATGAAGAATCTACATAGGCCAACTGACTTTTAATCCCTAACCTCATCTCTGTCATTCTTTCTTTCTTTCTTGTAGTGTCATATCACCTAGCTCTAACATGCAGTGATGCTTTAATAGTTGATAAAAATCAACAACCGATCAAGACTGATTGGCTAACACTATTTTCCCACTTGTCTGTGCTTTTATTCTTTCATGTTAACTGAAGGCAAATCTAAATAATACACTATTTTAACTTTAATCAGCAAGTAGCCTAGAATTGATCATGACATCCTCACCTTATTCCAAAGAAATCGCTGATCCAATGCTAAGTTGTACTGGAGCTCACATGCATGAATGTTGGGGTTGGGGGCGTTTGTGAACTAGTTGATGCATGAACCATACCCTGATAAAGAAGTTGACTGGCTTGTATTTTGAAAATACAAAAATACTCATCTTAAATGTATTTAAATACAAATTACATTATATTTTTTTCAAAGGATTTAAAATACAAAATAGTATTTTGTATTTCAAATACATATTTGCCCAACCCTGGCTATGGGTCAAAATCGCTATAAAGTGCCTTTGGTGTTCTCATCAGAATCACTCAGTCATCATGAACATAATGCAAAATAATGAAATTCTGAGGTTTTATGATAAATCAACAAACATTTACACACATAGAAGTACAATGATAAATCTCTTGAAATGTGTTTTTCTCATTTTATACCATTTTCTTTGATTGGATGTATGTGACTTTGGTCCACACGCTGCTCAGCTACCTTTGGTGAGTGTAAAAAGTGGTTAAATTACAGATTTTTAAAAATAAAATTAATATTCTTATTTTTCTCAACAAGTTGTTTGATAAAACAAGTCAATATGATGATTTATATTCTATTTTCATAAAAATATTAAACATATGCATGTATACACATATATGTTTCGTTTAATTGGGTTGGGGTGCGTGGGGAAAACGCTACAAAGGGGTGCCATGCTTTCAAAAAGTTTTGGAACCACTGGCCTACACCATGGGCCTTTGTGAGTTCTGATTTTTAACAGGTTTTAACAGTACATTACGTATTGCTTTGCGGTCAAAAGTGGTATTCCTGCCTCAAAGCCAATAGATAAACAAACAGACTTTTGGTACGGAACAAACAGAAAAAACTCACCGTCATTACGTTGGAGTTGGCCTGAAAAATACCAGAATATGCTAAAGCAGCAATTCCCAAACTGTGGTCCGTGGGGGTACTGCAGGTGGTCCGTGGAAAGGCAAAATAAAATATAATTATTTTTTTTAAGTGAATTTCCTGGTAAAATTAAGGTAAAAAATATTAAGTAAAAAGAATATGTAGGCCTATATTGATATAAAATTTTAATTAAATTGTCAAGTTATTGTGTGATTAGTGGCGCTCGGCCGTGACGTTCAAGTTCAGTGCCGTTAGAACCACAACAGGTTAGGTGAGCATTTATTTAGTTGTTTGTGTTTTTGTTTTTAATATTGGCCTATATTAGACAGACGATAAAAAAGAAGGAAAAGGTGTGGAGGGGGACAAAGGGGGGTATTACGTTCATATCGGGCTGGCAAATAGACTCCATGGCTTTTCCTTTTGACAACTTTTGTTTATTTTTAACCTGGAGTAACGTTAGGCCTACTGTGTTTTCATTAAATGTGTATAGGGCAGAGGTAAATATGTTCTCATTATAACATCACACGCATAGCCTTTATAAGCAGTTTATATGAAACGAAATGTTTGGAATGAATAAGGCCTGTTATTATTTTAATTTCCAGTTAGTTTCTTGATTTCGCGTTTCTGAAATGTTTTGCGGATGTGCTGTTAAGTGGACAAACTCAAGTCTACTTTTTGAGGACTTGTAAAACTCTGAAGATTAATAATCCCCTAAAATCGCCAAAGGTTTTGAAATGTTGACTATATCCAGGTGTTCTTATTACGGTATAGATTTCATACTCCATTGCTATGGAAATAAGCCTGTTGTTCAAATGAACCTGATTATGCCCTCGGGCGCTTGAGTAAGGTTAGGCCTAAATAAATAAATTAACGTTAAATATGTGGAAGCCGTTGCGTGCAGTAAACTTTCTTTTAACAAGCCTGTTGTAGGCTACTGATATAATGACCAGTTACAGTTTTAGTGCTAGTAAGCCTAGTTAGAGGTGCGGATTAATTCAGGTAGGACAGACTGTGAGTAGACATATTTTATTATGTGTATTATGAGGTGGTCCGCGAAAATTATTGATTACAAATAGTGGTCCACACACACAAAAAGTTTGAAAACCCCTGTGATAAAGCACTTGTTCTGGGCAGTTGCTTACCACCCTGAATCTAAAATAAACCCACTACCAAGTTTCAGTAGCGTTTTAATGCCAAAATATGTGTGTGGCCCTAAGTAAGTCTACGGTGTGATACAGGCGATTGTTTTTTCACCCCGTCCGCTGCGTGATTAGAGATATTATCTAGTTTCTACTGACATCTACTGGTGAACGTTGAAATCGCGCCTGGAATTAAATCATATGTCAAAAAACATCTTTATATTATATTATATTATATTTACATTGTCTAATTCCTGGTATAAACAACACTATTATAATTTATTTAATTTATCAAAATGATCATAGGTCAAAATACAACTTTATTATATTATATTGATATTATCAGATTCCTGATACAGACAACAATATAATAATTTATTTAATTTATCATTTAGCAGACGTTTTATCCAAAATTACATAAATTCAAGCTATAAAATTTCTCCTCAGTTAATTTTTTAACTTTTTTTTGTCAGTTCAGGCTAATATTGTAGCCTACTGAAATGTTTTTGATATCAGACAAAATAAATATCTCACAATTTACAGATTAGCAATTGTCTCTCACAACAACCCTTTGTCAAAAGCGTTCAATAAAAAAGACAAAATGAAACAAATAGATCGAATAAGAGACTTATAAACAAAGTACTGGCATATTGCTCACTCGTTCACTCATGCACTCTTTCGATGACACTTGTCCACTATAAAGGTAACAAGTGAACGAAAACGAGTGAGCGAATTCTGACGTCATTCTGCTTCCTGTTTGAGGCGGGATTAGTTTTGTAAACACGCATTAAATATGATGTGAACTGCAGCAGACTGTAAACACAGCATTATCAGGTAAAATAACAGCGGTCCTGTTTTACATAGCCGAAGAACGCGTTATCCGATTTCAGCTGCATTCAAATTAATGTAATAACAGTCATTTAGATGAATAAACTTACTTGCCGACTGTCTTACACAAGTCAATGTCACGCGAATGACTAATAATGTCACAATGGATGAGTTGCGCAATGAAGACGCTAGACAGTGTTGATGTGGTTTATCACTATTGACAGAAGAGTATCTAAACATGTTTGCTTTTAAACGCCACAGTTCATCTTCTTTGTTTATCAAGCAGACATAAGTTCATGATGGCTGCAGATTCAGCAGAGAACATCCTCACTGAAAGCAATGATGACATTCTCAGGTACTCTGTTCCCTTACAGTGCTATTAAGAAATGTATCTTAAGAAACTATCTAGAAAGCACGTCAAATTGACCTTGAATGTACTTGTTTTGAGGGTGCATTACATTTCTCCTTGTTAAAAAAAAGTTTTACACCTACAGAAATAAATAGTTGGCCTTCTTTCGACAAAAATGCTAAAACTCATGAAAGCTTTTATATTGGCTTTGTCCAAACTTGACAGGCTTGTTTAAATATCAAAGATGATTGTATTATACTATGCATGTTTGTATTCTATAGTATTCACTGTAGTATAGTTTGTAGACTTTATAAGTTATACAAGATTTAACTCATTTAAGTCAGTTTAATGTAATTTAATTTGATATGACTTAAACATCCAAGTTGTTTGTACTTCATTTTTTTACAGTGTAAATACTGCCTACTTAAAAAAAAAAAAAAAACTTTAATATTGTATATAGAATGCATTATAAAACCTATGGAAGCTTGAATATAGAAATGTAGAATATAGAATATCCGCTAGAAATAAAGAAATAAATGCCAGAAATAAAGTCAGAATTGCGTGTTATAAAGTAAAAAATGTGAGATATAAAATAAAAAAGGTTTGTCGATTTTTTTTTTCCCCCCCTCAGAATTGTTTTTTTTATATCTTGCAATTTGCTGTATATCTCACAATTCTGAAAAAATAAAAAGTCAAAATTGCGTGTTTATATCTCGCAAATCTGACTTTATATTTTGCAATTGTGAGGAAAAAATTCAGAATTGTGAGCAAATTTTTTTTTTTTTTTTATTCTGTGGCGGAAACAAGCTTCCATAGAAAGCCCCTTAATGTGCCAACAATGTTGGTATCACATGACCTACCAAACCTATACAATTCACCTCAGTAATTTACCCTCATTATATCAGATCGATTAATCGGTATCGGTAGTTATTCATATGCAGTGCCATTCAAAGCTCAAACAGGCTATTGCATGATTTTAAATCCAAGCCAATAGGTGGCGGTATAGAGCATAACAGATTTTTATCTTTATAAATCTGTTTTTCAGTCCTGATGACCTGTCAGAAGTGTTGGCGGCTGGAACCAAGGAATCTCACGACAAAGCCGAGAACTCGCCATTTGTCAAGGACTTCCTGAGGGGCCGAATCAAACGAGAACTTTTTAAGGTGAGTCTATTGACTCTTGTAGGGTTTGATAAAAAACAGCTTATCATGTTCTGACCTTCACGCTTGTGCTATTTTGTCATCTTATCAACCCCAGCTTGGCACAACTGGCCTGTACTATGTTTATTCTGCCATTGAGGAAGAGATCGAGAAGAATAAGGACCATCCCATGTTTGCCCCACTATATTTACCCTCTGAGCTTCATCGGCGAGACGCCTTGGCCAAAGACCTGGAGTATTTCTACGGTGAAGACTGGGAGAGCAAGATCTCCTGCTCGGCGGCCACCAGGCCCTACGTAGACCGCGTTCACGAGGTGGGTCGCAACGACCCGGTTCTTTTGGTTGCGCACGCTTGGACCCGCTACATGGGTGACTTATCAGGAGGGCAGATTCTAAAGAAAGTGGCTCAGCGGGCCCTCAAACTGCCCCCTACTGGTGAGGGGTTGAACTTCTACCATTTCGAGGGCATCCACAACCCCACGGCCTTCAAGAGGCTGTACCGCAGTCGGATGAACGAGTTGGAAGTGGATGCTGAGACCAAAGAGAGGCTGCTAGACGAAGCCAACCTGGCTTTTAAATATAATTTGGACGTAAGAGGATTATCAAAGACCAAGTCTTTTAGGTTATGTGATGTGCGAATACATGAATATAATAGTCATTTTCGTACCTCACTCCATGTTCTTTGCTTTTCTGTCAGGTATTCTCAGAGCTGCAGGAGATTGGGAAAGACATTGAGGAGGAAGTGCAGGACGTTGGCTTCCCTGCACATGGGGATATGGATGGAGACATCAGTAAATGTCCCTACTATGCAGCCAAAATGGGTGAGGAAGTCGTTAGCGACAACATTTAAAAATGTTTAAAACTTATATTTTTACTGTACTGCTTTCCTTCTTGTCTGTCTAGCTGTGAGTGGAAACACGACCTACGCATGTCAGTTTGCTAGGATGCTGCTTCGACAATCCACAGTACAGGTGATTCTGGCCACATGGGTCGCTGCTGTTGCCGGATTGGCTGCCTGGTACCTCATGTGATCACCTTTTCCCGAGTCAACCAATCAGAGATGAAAATAGGAAACAACTGGGCTTCAAAGTAAAAAATCTTTCACTCACAGGGTCTTGTTGTGAAAATTTTAATGCTGTTCATATAAATGTTAACCCTCGATCTATACAACATATGTGTATTAAAAACAATGCAAGTTTTTAGTCATACTGAGAGAGGGGAAATAATGTTCTTTATCCTGTTTTCACTCTCAGTCAAGAGTGTTAGCACACTTTTAAGGGCATGCAAGAAGTAAAGACATTGGAGTTGCTTAAAAGGAAACAATTTATGTCAGAACTTTATTTTTTCTGTTGCACATTGTAATACACACGTTCATTGAAAATATATCTAAGTACATCACTATGCAGTGAATGATTCATAAGAATAAACCCAAACATGAATGTTATAGTTTCCTACAATGCTAATCTCAGTAACTACATCAACTCAGAAATGAGAAGTGAGATACAAATAGAAAGTGCAATTAAATGCAATTTCATTCAACTGTCTTGTTACGTTACTCTGTCTTTCACTCTCTAACACTGTAAACATCTGTATGGGTTATAGAAACTATGAATCATAGGAACAAACATATTTATTACAATCCCACCAGTTTCCAAATTTATCTAATAGCTAGTAATGAGTTTAGAGAAGTATTTAATTCAACAGTATACTTTATTTTAAGTACACCTATATGTATATACTTATATTTAAGTATATTCAACTATATACATATAACTATTTATTTAGCGGCGCCTTAAGGATTTTATGATCTTAAAGGGATAGTTCACCCAAAAATGAAAATCGCGTCATTATTTACTCACCATTATTTCAAACCTGTATGGGTTTCTTTCTTCTGTTGAACACAAAATAAGATATTTTGAAGAATGTTGTTAACCAGCCAGTTGATGGTAGCCATTGACTTCCATAGTATTTTTTTCCTACTATAGAAGTCAATGGCTACCGTCAACTGTTTGATTACCAACATTCTTGTTGGTAGGTGCAAATTCATGTGAAAATTATTCTACATGCTCCCTCCCAACCATTCTTTCACAATTCTGATGAATCTTGACATTGTCATCCTGGAATATGGCCATGATGTGACTTTCCTACATGGTTATTTAAGAAATGAAAAGCTACACACTCTATCAATTAGAGTTAGAAGAACTGTTGCCAAATATATAACATGGTAGAAACATCATAATCAATGCAATAAAGATCCAATTACAGACTCTTAAGCATTTGCCTATTTAAATCCAGACATTTAAATCAATGTTTTCAATAAATTCAATGTATACTTTAACACAGCATCTTTATTAGTCACTTTTTCAATGAGAAAACAATATCCAGTGGTGTATGACATGACATTAAACAAAAAAAGTACATTTATGACAAACTCCCGAAAACCTTCTCAAATGCATTTCTGTCCACCACTCGCCCCAGTCTGGTGGAAAAGTACATAGTGTCAGAACCGCTATAGCGCTTTAAACGAAGGATCGGCTCTCCTTTGGTGTCCCCTGAGTCTCCCAGCGTCATGACATCAGACACGGGCACGTATACGTCCCGCCTGTGACCCCAGAAGGTCAGGTGTGACACCTTTAGGACGGTCTGCGTTGAATCCAGATACATCATGCCCACCACTCTTCTGACAAAGTGGCTTATAGAATACAGCATGAAGCCAGCAAACACTGAAATGCCTGTGGTGTAACTCATCAGCATCCCTGAGGCCTGTCCCTGCAGGTACAGATAATACACAGCGGGCAGTAAGACCACAGTGATGCCCGTCTGCATCAGTTTGAGTCTCGAAAGAGCTCGCAGGCCTTTGATAGCCGGGAAAGCATACATTAGATTGAATTCTCTTGAGGCAAGGTCAGAGCAGAATGACACAGGCTGAATCTGCAGGGTGCGTGAGAACGTAATGGGCATCCGTGGACTTGCGTGTGTTGGGTCATTACTGTAGAGCACCTTAGCTTGTGAAATGAGTCCTGCATGATGACACCGGCACCCATATAGAGGAAGGCGGGAAATTAAGCGTGATGACATCATCTGAGGAGACAGTAACCATGGCAACAATTGTTATAATTAATACAACGGCTTAAATTAACTTTTCAACTTTGGTAATATAGCTCACTTGCTCAAAAATACTTTTAACACGTTTATTCTGTTGATGAAATTAAAGACACTGTCAAGGACAATCATAATGCGATTAGGCTGCTAATATATGATAATAACAAAGGAAATAAACCAAAAAAAGGCCACAATAATTCAATAAAATGTATTAATAGTAACAATTTGTGCTGTTTTGAAAGCACTTACCATCTCCACTCAAGTTTAGTGCATCGCCCGGTGCTTCTGTGAAGCTGGACATAATAGAAAAGTCAGTGAAACTTCAAAATAAAAGTATGAGTTTCATTGCTTCACAATATTTTTATATTAACTTGTCAAATGTAAAACTGTTTTCAGTTGTAAAATACAAAATAAAGCAAATAATAAACGTTGTCTTATTGTTTTGACACGTTTACATTTTTGCGATTTGCAATCTACCGTATTATAGGCAGCAATAATAATGACAAAGAAATACATCAAACAAATGGTCAAAATAATTTAACAAAATGTATTATATTAACAATTTGTGCAGTTTTTAGACTCACTTACCATCTCCACATCAGTTCAGTGGTTCAGTTCATCTCGCAGTGCTGCTGTGAACATGCACTTCAAAAATAAGTCTTTAACTTTTTATCGCAATAAAATAATTGTATATAACGTTAAACATACATATACACAAATGTTTAAAAAATAATAATAATAACATAAACCGTTGTTTTATCACATTATGTTTTTGCTAAATGTATCCTCATCAACCAAAAATAATTTACGCACAGGGACTTTTATTTCTTAGTCAAGTTATCCTGTGCTATTGTAGGACGTTTCGATCACGGCATCGCATAGACAGTATTTTAAAGATCTTGCGCTCTTTGTTCGTAAAGCAGGTTAAACAGGTTATCGACACGCAGTTTAAATCATTTATTCAGGATGTCTTTAATATCAGATGACGCTCTTTATCGTGATGAGGTCAGAAGTCAGTGAGGTCACGCGAGCAATTTCGAACGTTGTTCGTGATGTCATCAATACATCATGACAGTTCGTTAGCAGGTTTCTGACAGACAGTTGTATGTGGCGATGAATAACTCAAACTGAACACTTTTTTTATGACACTCGCAATGTGGATTTCATCTGAAAGCAACGATCGAGCAGTATCCTATATTTATTGATTTAGTTGCAGAAACAGCGCTTGGTTTGGGTTTGTGGGTTCGTTTCCTCATCATGCTTCAGTTAGGAGACGGGCTCACACTCTTCTCTGCTTTCTTCGTCGTGGTTCTGCTGGGAACCAGAAGCGCCGTCTGGCCCACGGTGCTCACGGCCTCTCTCTACCTGTTTCTGGTGATTTTTCGGTTCCCGCAGGTGCCCTCCAGCCGGGCCAGACAGGTGCTGCGGCCCGGGACTAGAGCGTCGCCGAGCGGCGTGTCAGCAGTGGCGCACCGCGGCGGAGGACACGACGCTCCCGAGAACACCATCGCTGCTATACGGACGGTGGGAACAACATACTGATTGATTTCGGTTTAATGCGAATAGATTTATTTTTTCTCGCGTGGCAGTATTCATTTAAAGCAGGGGTGTCCAAACTCGGTCCTGGAGGGCCACTGTCCTGCAAAGTTTGGCTCCAACCCCAACTAAACACACCTGAAACAGCTAATCAAGGTCTTGATTAGCTGTTGAAGGTCATTAGGCATGCTAAAAACTTACAAGCAGGTGTGTTGAGGCAAGTTGGAACTAAACTCTGCAGGACAGTGGCCCTACAGGACCGAGTTTGGACACCCCTGATTTAAAGCCACTGTATGCTTATTTTTAAAGGCCATTCATAAAGTGATATTTCACAGGTAGGGAAGAAAACACATCACTGACAACGTGAACGAATTATTGTTTTGATTCGGATCTTGTTTTGAATCGATTCAAATAAATGATTTTTAACGAATCAAATCAAAATGTTCATTGACACTTGACAGAAGACCTGAACATGTCCGACTCGTGATGAACCGACGAGTATTGCAGTGCAAATAATATCGATTTAAGTTCGATAAACACTATATTTACACTTAGCAGACGCTTTTATCAAAAGCAACTTAGATGAGCAGAGCAAGCAAACAACATTCACAGTAGACAATGTCACGTGTTAGAAAGCTAACTTCTATTAGGAAACAGAAATGCAGAGAAGATATACAATTACAATATAATATGAAATATATAATTTACATATACATTATATGGGTCATTCCTTGTATTCGGTGGCTTTTGGCCAACATAAAATGTACAAAATCAAACTCAGTTTTTAATAGAAATGTTTGTGTTTTCCGTTTTCAGATAAATGTGTTTTCGTTTACTTTTTAAAGTACTGCATTATTGATTCTTCAGAAAAGTTAATTTTCACTGAATTATTAGTATGTTTTGTTTTGTGCTGGTTTTATGAAATTATTGTAAAAGAAAAGCTGAACGGGTTGGACTATGTGATATCAGGATGGACAAAATAATTACAGGGTGGACGAGTGGTATAAAGAATGGATGGATGATTTCATATCTCTCACGTACAACCAGTTACATAATTAGTTTGAACTGGATTTAGATGGGAAACAATATGTAAAACATTGTCAAAGAGCTTTAAATACACTACTTCTTTAATTGGTTAACCAACTGTTAGTATTTGTTGTATATTCATTTACTGCGTTTTGACTAAAAAAGAAAGCAGACATTTATATAATAGAGTACATAATACATAGCCTACTATGCACATGTGATAAGCATCACATGCTCCTCAACCTTAAAGTCACATTTCTTGTAATACACATTGTGAAAGCATTGCGTTAACTGTTTTCCTCAATCTACAGATCTAAGCAGTGGTTTCTTCCTCTTTCAATGACTCTGATTTCTAACTGAAAGGCAAGTGAGAACAGAGCCACGGGTGTAGAGCTGGACCTGGAGTTCACGGCGGACGGGGTTCCCATTCTGATGCACGACGACACCGTGGACCGGACCACCAACGGGTCGGGACCACTGAACAAGCTGCTCTTCTCTGAACTGCGCAAACTAGATGCAGCCGCCAAACACAGATTCAGGTTAGATGGGAAGAACGACAGACTTGTTTTCAAACAGAGAGTATGAATAAGCAAGTGCAAGTTGAAGACAGCAGGCGGCATGTTTGTGTGTATTGCCGAGCAGTGAGCGTTTCCGAGGTGAGAGGGTCCCGACGCTGCAGGAGGCTGTAGAGGAATGCATCAAGCACCGGTTGATCATTTACTTCGATGTCAAAGGTCATCCAGATGAGGTACTGTCGCAACTTGCATTGCTCTGCGTGAGTCCATTATTGGTGGGATCCCTTGAGCTCTTACTTCGCAATCGCATAATTGATTTAATGGTTCCAGAATGGTAGTGCTTTCATGCATGTTATCTGTTGTCCATAGGCAGCTGCAGCACTAAAAGAATTATTTCGGAAGTATCCAGCGCTCTACAACACTAGTATCGTCTGCTCATTTGAGCCCAAAGTCATCTATAGGGTAATATTATTCAGTTTATTTGCATCTGATGGGACTTGAGTTTATCTCGGGACATTTTTGGACTGAGGTACACTGCCGTTCTAAAGTTTTGGATCAGTGAAAAAGAAGTCTCTTCTGCTCACCAAGGATGCTTTTATTCGATAAAAACCCCCCCAAAAAAACAAACAGTTATATTGTGAAATATTATTACAATTTAAAACGGCTATTTTCTATGTGAATATATAGTAAAGTGTCATTTATTCCTGTGATCAAAGCTGAATTTTCAGCATCATTACTCCAGTCTTCAGTGTCACGTGATCCTTCAGAAATCATTCTAATATGATGATTTGATGCTCAAAAAACATTTCTCATTATTATCAATGTTGAAAACAGTTATTTACATTTTTATTTCAGGATTCTTTGATGAATAGAAAGTTCAAAAGGACAGCATTTATCTGAAATAGAAAGCTTTTGTAACATTAAACACTACCGTTCCAAAGTTAGGGAACAGAAAGAATTTTTATGATTTTTTTTTTTTTTTTTGGTGAAAGAAACAAATAAATCAATACTTTTATTCATCAAGGATGAATTAAATTGATCAACAGTTACAGTAAAGAAATTTAATATATATTATATATGTATACAAAAGATTATATTTTAAATAAATTATGTTCTTTTGAACTTTCTATTCATCAAAGAATCCTGAAAACAATTGTACACCACTGTTTTCAATGTTGATAATAATCAGAAATTTTTCTTGAGCATCAAATCATCATATTAGAATGATTTCTGAAGGATCATGTGACACTGAAGACTGGAGTAATGATGCTGCTGAAAATTCAGCTTTGACATCACAGGAATAAAATACACTTTATGATATATTCACATAGAAAACAGCTGTTTAAAATTTTAATAATATTTAACAATATTACTGTGTTTTTTTGTTTTGTTTTTATCTAATAAATGAAGCCTTGGTGAGCAGAAGAGACCTCTTTAAGAAAAAATAACAAAATAAAAAAATCTCACGGATCCAAAACTTTTGAACGGCAGTGTAAATTGGACAGTAATGCTGAATTGAATCGGCTGCTCTCCTCCTTTCCAGATGCGGCAGGCGGATCCCAATGTGGTGACTGCACTGACCCATCGGCCGTGGAGTCTGAGTCGTTTGGGCGACGGGACGCCGCGGTTCTCGTCTGTGTGGAAACAGCACTGGATGTATGTGATGGACGTGCTCCTCGACTGGGCCCATCATCACCTCCTGTGGAAACTGTGCGGAGTCTCTGCCTTCCTGGTGCAGAAGAACTTCATCTCGCCGTGAGTCATTCTCTCACTTCCAAAACTGGTCATTTCATCGCCATTTTTACATAATTATTGTGAAGCCATGTCATTATGTGCATTACATTCCCGTAAGATCTTTAACACACCTACCACAGGCCCTAAAATAAATTGCGCATATCATTCACATTAAGGAAACCACTGTATGTAACCGCTGAAATGACCACTGTGTGGTTGTGTTTCAATACAGACTACAGCACTGACCATTATTCTTGACCACTGCTACACAAGCCTAACACTTTTATTCTTTTAGTCGTCTCTTGAATGCTACTGCTGGGACCTTCAGTGGTTATTGGTGCTGTCATGGATCATATTATTGCTTATACCTATGGTTAGGGAGACATATGGACTGCTTGGTTATTCATTATCATCATACTTTTTTAAAAATTTCACCTTTCGTATTTTGGGGACTACAACTCCTATTCAAAATAATCAAATATAGAATTTTCACCTAGCAAAAATAAATAAAAAATCCATAGACTTTGCTGAAGGAGGGACCTAAGCCATATATAGTAATTGAAATATAAGAGACATGTGACACACTAAAGGCCCGTTCATGTCAAGGATGATAACTATAAAGATGAAGATATAGTTCTAAAAATCATTCTCAATATTAAAGAATAGCAGAGATCACACCACAGCTATAACGATAACGGCACAGAGAAACGATATTGTTGGAATCACTTTCAGAATCATTTTATCCAGCTGGTGAACAATAAAAACATAGAGAGCCAATCAGAACGCATCCTGCTGTAATGAGCTCGAGCATTTAAAGTGACAGACAAGCACACGCTTAGAATAAACAGGTCCGCTGGTGTGGACGCTAATATGGTTATCTTTATAGTTATCGTTCTTGGGGTGAACGGCATTAAGGCTACGAGAGTGCAGCAGGGATGACATCATTTTTTAGGCCGTTTCAAGGGAAACCAGGGAAATCGCCCAGGGCTCTCTACAAGTTGTAAAATCTGGGTTAGAATAGTTTGCAGGAGTGCAATTTGAAACACAATGAGGCTGTGAAAGCGACTAGCGAGTAGATGAGTTTACCTGTTCGACGTAAAAGCTTAAAGGGACACCAGGCAGGAATCCCGTTTTTGTCAAACAGCGACCCCTAGAGTCGCTGTGGAGTACTTGTATTTAACGTTACTGTCGTAAATTTCTTTTGCCAAGTGTGTCAGAGGTTCTGGGTTCTAATCCGTACTAGTAGTATAGTTTATTTTCCTCATCAAAACCGATTGTTTATTAGTGGTTGTATTTCAAGCAGGGACACGTTTTTTGTGCATTAGGTTTTGTGATTTCACCGTAACAAATATAGAGTCTCTCCTCAACGGATTGAGGCGCGCGTTTGTGTGAAGACTGTGCGCGTCACAACAGAACACTCTATCCGCGCCACTGATCGCAGCGGCAACAAGCACTTTGGTCACTTGATTTCAAAAACAACACATTTCAGATCGCCTCTTATTTAACAAACGAACGAAATGAATGCTCTACTAGAATTACCTGGAGATGTTTTATTTGTTTGTATGGGTAACTTACATCCGTGCCGCGAGATGTTTCAATGGGGACATATAACACCCGCAAATTACGCTCGTGTCTGACTCCTCGCTCGGTCAGTCTGCCGTTTCCTCTTTCTCTGTTCCTCCGACAATGCTTTCGGCATATATGCCGGCTCAGCCATGACGATAGTGTGACAAACTCGATCCCTCTCTACCTTCCTGGATGGGGGCGTGTATGTGTGCAGTGCCGTAAAGGAATATGTTACATCGCGAGAGCTGATATCACGCGATACTTCCTGAGGCTGAGGCCGGCGGCTCGCCGCACCAAAGTTGGCAGCAGTGTTGCCAGATGTACGATAATTATCGTATTTGTACGATATTTTTGACCTCTGTACGATGTACGATCAATAATGAAAAAAATCCCATAATGTACGATAATTTCAGAGTTTTCAGTTGTTCGTCCAAACACACATCCTACCGCTTCTCTCTGACCCAGAATCATTTTGCAGGCTCGCCTGCCTGCACGCAACCACGTATACACACACACACAGGCACCACACGCCGTCGCCCGGCCCGCACGTCAACACTACAACCCCCCCCCCCCGTCAACAAAACCAAAAAATCCACCCTACATGTGGGGATAAATAGCTGTATTGTGCATGGTTACGTCGTGTACGACAATTTTCTTCCAAATACGATAATTTTGAACTACTGGTACGATAATTGGACATTTCCAATCTGGCAACACTGGTTGGCAGTGAGATTTTTCCGCTCACAGGCACCAGGGGGGTGCGAGAAGGCCACCATTCAACCCGAAAGAAGTCATATAACCATTTCAATAACTCTGAAGCTGTTCAGTTAAGCTAAAAAAACTGCATAGAATCCCTTTAAAAAAAGTAAGCGGTGTAGCACTGATGTATTTATGCTGTAGAATAAATGAGAAAATATCTTCACCACAGCCCTTCTTTCAGGCATTTAACCCAAAGACAGTCAAGGACATGGGAGTAAATCTGAAAATGAATCTGTGTAGGAACATGCAAAGTGCATCCAAACGTCAGCGCCATCTACAGCGTGGGAGTGTGTGTTGCGCTTTGAGATGGTGACTGTGTTGTTTCATCAGGGACTATGTGCAATACTGGGCAGCCCGAGATGTGGAGGTGGTGAGCTGGACGGTGAACACGGCTGTGGAGCAGCAGTACTACCAGCAACTACTGAAGATCAACTACATCACCGACAGTCTCATAGAAGACTGTGAACCGCACTACTGAAACGCCACTTGCTAATCATTAGGCCTTTTATAATCCGAGCAACTAACCTCTGTGGTTCTTTACTCAAAATACTACAATATGTGTCTGTATTGAATTGCTTTTGGCAGCATGCTATAGAGACTTAAATTTACAGGGTAACCATTGTGTGGAATTTTTTAAATGGGAGATGTAAAGTATTAGTGTTCGATTGTACTGTACACACGCACTCAGGTGAGCCAAGTTATGACTTTATAGAAATGATTACATAATTCATTTGATACAGTTCCCATTTTAATGATATTATTTATGAGTTTAATGTATGGCTTCGTTCTCAGTCATGACATTAGTTGTGTATGCCTTGCTATTTAGATTTGTTCATTGTTTGGGAGTTTGATATTAATAGCTAATGAATAGGTTACATATTCATAGTTATATCTTACTTATGGGGGTTCAATACATGTATTATATGCAATAATAATGGTCGTAATCTGAGGTCAGTTCTCTGGCAGCTACCAAATGTCAACCTAATGTTAGACACATACATACTAATTCAGGATTACTTGAAAGTGGCACGTTTCTCTGTTTTCTCTGCTGATTACAATATAATAAAATGAATACATTCTTAATTAAGAGTCATTTTGTCACAGACGTTGCTTTTCAAGGACTGTTGTACAACAGTTGTGTAAGGTTTTCCTCTCGTTTATTCAATCATGTTTAATGAGTGAAAGGTGTAACTAAAGTACTTGCATCGCAGGTTAGTGAGATTAACGTTATGGTTTAATTAACCCAAACACAGCAAGGTTCAGGAATGTTAATGTGTATCAAGTAAAGCCTGTCCGGATCCCACATGGTGCGTGAAGCGCCTCATAGTTGCATACATTTACGCAAACCGCAGTCTTTACTATTACGCGCTAGTTATATTGTATATTAATCCATATTTGAAGGCATGAAGAAACTAATGTTTAGATTTTACACAAGAAGAGTCAGTAGCTTGCATGTTTCCCACGTGGTGTGTGTGTGTGTGTGTGTGTGTGTGTGTGAAGCCCCTCGTTGCAGCGCACATGTCCGCAACCTTAAGTTATCATTATCAAACAGTCTTTTATGAGCGTTTATCAGTTGGGCGTTTGTCGGCATGATGAAACCCGTGTTTAGACTGTACACAGAGCCCGTTTGATGTCCACAACAAGGTGAGTAGGTGAAAGGTGACCCCGGTTGTACGTCGCGGGGGGCGTGCCGTGACGTCACGGGGGAAGGTTGCAATCTGAACGTCCGAATTGTATAGCATAGTCCAGACTGAACCAGAACTCAGAAAGTTTCTCCGCAGCGACACATCGCACACAGGACACTCCGCGAATTAACCCGACGCGTAATTAGGGTAATAAACGCGCTTAACCTTCATTGACCTTACGCCTGCTGCTGTGAGTGTGAGTAAATACACGGCGCTTAAGTCCCGTTGGCTGCAAGGCGACTGAACGACAGATTTGCGAACCGGATCGACGCTGCTGATTTCCAAGGTGGCTGCGTCAAGAGAGCTCCGTCCTGAAGGGGGATCGCGTGACGTTTCCTGGTGTGCACATCGTGACATTCGCACTGACCGATCCGTAGACCTCGCGTGGATCTATCGTGCCGCAGGGGTCCTTCAGAAACCGTCTCGCACATGATGTACACAATAACCAGAGGTCCCAGCAAACTTGTTACACAACGCAGAACAGGTAACGTACAGATTTGAACGGCATGCACAGTCTATAATATAAGATCAATCGGCGTCACTGATCGGTAATTTAACGCTAAGAATGAACCACCCTTTAATCTAGCTACTGACATACTTTAGAAACATATTAACAGATATTATTTCTTGCAGGCCCTACGCAACAGATTGAGAGCAAAGCGAGCGACCTGAAACAGAAGCAAAGCCCCTGGCTTGTATCGGAGTGAGTAATTAAATGTATATGCACTAACGTTACCTGAGCTCGCGATACTCTCTTCACGTGAGTTTAGTCGCTGAGGAGAAACTTAAAAATTATTTAACTGCACCTTTAAAAATGGCCTCAGCGTACCAGTCTCGTTTATAAGCTTAACACACTTAAAAGTATCCGTACTGAACAAGCTGGCCTCAATTATAAATCAGGACGTTCTTTTTACGCCTTTGCCAAAGTCCCTTGTTTTTTATTGCGCCGTGTGACCTTGCAAGTGTAGCGCGTGCGCGCGTGGAATGACGGCGTTTTCGAAGATTCTGTCGCGATTCTATTCGTCATCATTTCTGTAGACGGTTTAATAACTAACCTTTTGTAGTTATTATAATGCGAACACATGCTTGTCACACACCCCCCTTATATTCCCACAAGGACGTTGTGGTGCTTTCGGAGGCTAAAGAGAGTCACGGCGTATTTTACGACACACATTCGCGTTTGTGTCTGTCATTTGTGTGTTTGATATTTCAATAACGATCAATTTATGTCTGGGGCTATGCTGATATAATCATCAACTGGGTTTCATAACGTGTAGCTAGCTGTTACTATAGAAACGACATTGTGTAAGGAAGGAAGTATTTGGCCTTAAAGGAACAGTTCACCCCAAAATTCTAATTCGTTTTCTCGCCCTCAAGTCGTTAACTTACAAACATGTATGAATTTGTTGAAGAATGTACACGTTCTTTTCCACATAATGCAAAAAATTGGGTTGGCTTTCTAAATTAACAACCTGTTCTTTTATTTAAACGAAAAGCATGAGAAATGAATCGAATGATAAATGGATCAATTAAATATAATGTATTATGAATGGGGTCCAAATGTAAAAATTCAAGGTTATTGAAAACCCATTATAATCCCTTTGTTTGTGTAGTTCACCAGCACCGAAAATTGTATTTCATCGGTTGAACGGAAAGCGGTACCACAGATCCACCTCTCCAAAAGCTGCCAACACTACTGAAGGATTCACCCCAGCACACGAGGACAATGTTCGATTTGTTTATGAGGGTGAGTTAATTTTCCAGAACACCAGTATTTTGGTTACCTTGATGTTTAAGACCTTGAGGAACCCCAAGGTTGGGTAGTATTTGCCAAGACCTTAATTGGATTCAACGCTCTACAATAACTGGAAGTTGTTATAAATTTGCAGCTGCAAATGGTGCATATTAGGTGTTGAGCCATTAAAACAATTCTGAATCACTATAATTGTACTTTGCGAGGTAGGTTCAGCAGAGTTTGTGTGAAGAAGGGCAGTTGTTATCTTCAGGAGGGTTTTTGTCTGCAGGCCAGACTCCACCTCCACAGGCTGATGCAACGGACCCTCAAGGGCAGGTTTATGCTCTTTTGTACAGTGACAGGCTAGTCAACTGAGGCTTTAAACTGTCTAAAACTGCTTTACAGTCAATAGAAAAGACAACCGGTTTAGGGAGTGTAAAGGAAGTGTTCAGAATCTGTAAAAGTAACCACCTATTTTTCTACCAAGATCCCAACGAGAAGAGCATGTTTTTCTAGCTGTAAATTGTTCTTTTGGTGGAATACATGGCACTGTGAAACATGTATCCGTAAATAATATACTATTTACAGCGTCCCTGTAACTTTGTTTACTGAATAAAGGATTTTAAAAGCCATTTAGACTGGCTTATTTAGTTTATTTTGTGAATCTGTTAATTTATTAAAAAGAATCAGATTGACTTCTAAATTAGACATCAATATGGCTTGCTGGCTAGTTTTACACTACAAAAGACCAATATAAAGACAATTCAATATTTTAGCATTCTATGACTGGAATTCTTTTTTTGTATATATATATATATATATATATATATATATATATATAGAGTAACTATATATATATATATATATATATATATATAGTAATATATATAGTATATAGTTATATATAACTTTTACAAACTTGCTGGCAAACCATATGTCAATTATTTTCAATAAATAATTAAAATCTATTTCAAATTGAATTTTAAAATCCTTTTAGTAAACAAACAAACAAAAATTATTTATTTGTATATATAATTTTTATAAGTAAAAAATACAACTGTCCCTCCCTCCCTCATATAAATGATATCATTGTTTTGATTGCAGCTTGGCAGGAGGTGGAGCAGAAACTTGGAGAGGGATCCCAGCCGGAGAACGAGAACGGGAAAGGGCCGGTGCAGTATGCAGAGAGAAGCCCCAATCCCGGCATGAAGAGTCAGTCAATGACTTCTGTCCTACTTACTTTCTTTAAATAGTCTCTTCTTTGCTGACTTGTTCTCTCTGCTCAGCCCCATGTGGAGGCCTTCGCTGTCATTAGGATATACATATTCACATTATTCAAGTAAAAATTCTGCCATTTACTCGCTCTCATGTCATTCCAAACTTGCATGACTTCCTGTCAGGAACTCAAAGGGATATATTTTGAAGAATGTTCATGTTGCTTCCACATTATGAAAGGAAAAAAAGTGTTTATTTTGTGTGGTGTTGCATTCATATATGGTGAAATCAAAAAGAACTTACTCTCTTTTGACAGATTTTGTGCCTATTGATCTTGAGGAGTGGTGGGCCCAGCGCTTCCTGGCCAACATTGTCAACCTGTCATGACCGGTGCATGATGGGGCATGAGGAGATGGTCCTGACTGAGGCAGAGCAGCCTGACTCGCCTGAGGTGGTCAGGTGATCATGTGAGAGATTCACGCTGCATAAATTCAGCCCTTCCTGTGGAACTGTTTGCCCAGCCGGACCCAGATTCTCTCTCGTGCACACGGAAGACGACACTTTTCTTCTGCTTGTCTTTCTTTGTTAGAATGTGAGATGTCTGTTTTTCTCCACAGATCTTTGCAAAAAAAAGTGATGTTATAAAACAAAACAAAAAAAGTAAAGTAAAATTGTTTTTCAAGACATCTTGGTTATGTTTTTTTTTTTTTTCTCCAACTGTTGGTTACAATCTGAAATCATGGGGTGAATTTTGCAAAGATATGTATGGGTCATATTTTAATATAATTTTTATTCTTCTAATTTGTAGTGTCTGCATTTTTTTATGATTTAGTACAAGTGGGAATTTTATTTGATACAATTATGAAAATTATAATTTCTGCACACATTACATTATTATGTTGTTTAAAAAAAATCTTTACCTAATGCCAATTGAGTGAGTGCAATTAAATGTGCTTGTTTGTCATGAACATTTGTTAAAATATGACCCACATATGAAATCTTGACTGTTTGTTTGAGGAATCTGTAAAACTGCTGGGTGAAATTAAATTATAACAGTTTAAATGAAATGAACCAATTATTGTATAAAAACACGACACATTAAGAAATGTATTTTTAATTACATTATCCAGACATTAAATTAAATTCATGTAAAAATAATATTTTCAATTAAAAAACTGTACAAAAAAACAATATGAAGCTGATAAAAAAGGCATTATTTAAATCTTTCACTGGAAGGCTGAAGACCATGAGTGTATGTTAGGTGTTTATCAGCTACTTTTTTTTTTTTTTGAAAAGATGAACATTGTATTTTAACGATTTCTTCTGAAAATGTAGTATTACCACATTATTTTATTCCAGCCCTCATGCAACTCCTCCATTGGGCTTAGCTGTTTTTTTCCTCCCTCTTCCAGCTGCACTGCCATTAGATTTCATTTTCCCACCTCGCTTCCTGCGGGAAGAAGCATTCTGGCCTTGTTTGGCCGTACTGAAAGTGATGCACTGGGAGTCCAGGAAGTCTATAAGCTTGGCAGCACCTAACCTGATGCCTGCTGCTTTCAAGCTGGACCGCAGCTCCGCCAGGGAGAGAGGCTGGTACTGCAGCACTCGTCCATACAGGTTTGGATCAGATAAGATGAACTGACGAACTGCGAGGAGTTTGCCCTTCTCACGCACAACAGCCTGAGACGCTGTGATGCCCTCGCTGTCCGAGTCATCGTCTCCAGACATACACAGCTCTGGGTTCGACCTGGATAGAAGAAAAGGGTTGAACAATATTTTTTTAGGCACTTTTCCACTGCATGGTATGGCTCGGTTTACTTTTCCACTGCAGTTTAGTACCGCTTCAAAGCCGGTGGAATTATAGACTGATCATTATAGTTGTGCCGCCTCTACTACCGTGACATCATCGTAAATGTAACAAACAAACGCACAACACAGGAGCAATGGAGCATATCAGTTAAGTATCGGTACAGCTCGCTTGGAATCTCAACCGAGGTGGTACTATTTAAGTGAGCCGTACCATGCAGTGGAAAAGCGTCATTTGTAATAATATTTATTGTGTGTATAGCAGTGATGGATTATCACACAAGCTACCGAGCATGTGCCCAGGGCACTAGACCAGAGGGGGGCCCCATATAACCTGCGTGGGGCTATGTCCACCCTCCCCACCTTTAGACAGGTCTGTGCCCAGGACACGACCATGTGTTAATCCGTCCCTGGTATATAGCCGTAAAGGAGCTGTACCTCTCGGACTCCGCAGTGGAGGATGTGCTAGAGTTTTGAGAGGCTGATAAAAGCTCATCTTCTTCACTTGGCGGTAGTTTCAAAGGGGAGACAGCAGGGGGCGCTGTAGGTTGCTTAAAGGAGAGCGGTACAGACTGGGAGTTGCAGGCATTCGGGGGGTGTTGGGGTCCAGAGGTCTCCTCCTCAGACTCTGAGCTCTGCAGCTGGTGGGTGTACTGATGGATCTCTTTCAGCTTCAGAACCATCTGTTTCTTGGGCAGTGGACGCACACCAAACCTTGACAAAAACAACATTATGCATCTCTGTGTTTTTGAGCATTTTGCTTTGGCTATGTGAGGGCAAAGTTGCACAACATCTGCATTTGATTCTCATTTGAAAGCTGAATATTTTAATACTTTAAAAACACTATTCTTAGGATGAAAATAATGTTGATTTGGTTTCAAAACGTGGCTACCACTGTCAATCAAGAAATGGCGCTAAGAGAGGGTGTTTGTTCATACATAAAACAATAAACACACCCTATTCAAAATTAAGACAAAGTACTTGGAAAGCTTCTGTGATGAACTCAGATGAATTAAAACACCCTGAGGGGAACTGACAAAAAATTATCCTGGGACCAGCTAGTTAAAAGTCAATCCTAAAAGTTCATAACGTTGGTTCTGAAAGTAAAAAGTTGCAGTATAATGTATTTCACTTGGTTTGATATTTTGCTAACTATTGCAATGACATGAATAAATTTTTAAGTGTGACAGTGTCTAAATATTTGTATGCTCACCTATTGAGTTTGTTTTTGAGCTCAGGTGTGTCCATATCGGAGTAGCCGGGCATGGGAGTAATGGGTACCAGCGGTCCTTTATTCCTCTTTCTGCAAGCAACTGTGCAGAAAGTTAAAATTGATTTTAGGAAGGTTTTCTAAAACAGTGCAGAAAGTTAAAATTGATTTTAAGAAGGTTTTCTAAAACAAACAAAAATAAATGACTAAAAGGAAAAAATCTTATAGGGCTTTCTGAATGCATAATTAACATATCTGTGCAGCCATGTCAGAAAACAATTAACATGGTAAAAAAAAAAAAAGAGGACAACATGTTTTACCTGGAGTCTTAAGTTCAGCAACTCTCTTGGAAGAGGGAGCTGACAGTCTCTGAGAAAGAGGAAGGGGAGCGCTCTCTTCCTCCTCCCAATCATCCCACATGTCAGGGTCAGGTAAACTGTGATTGAACGGACCTGGACTTGGATCAGGAGTTTTGTTACAAGCTCCAGATGCAAGAGGAGACGTGGCGTGGAGACCTATCGTTTGTCCCTTACCCTCGAGACCTCGTGGACTAACTGTACCTTCACTACTATCAAGTCTTAGACTAAAGTGGGGCTTCTGGCTTGCAACCCCTTCATCCAAGCCCCAAGAGTCGTCAAACGCTATAGGAGGCTCATCCATGACACAGAATGAGTTTCCTGCAATATCCACCACTTCTTCAACACTTTGATTGGGATGCTTTTCTCCCACACTTCTTCCAAACTCATCCTTGTCACAGAATGAGTTTCCCGCAATATCCACCACTTCTCCAACACTTTGATTGGGAAGATCTTCTCCCACTTCCATTTGCTCAATCCCATCGTTCTCGCTCTCTCTTAATCCTTCAGGATGACTATAACTCAGAGTTTTTGGGGATGGACTGGAGCATTCATGCTGAAGAGAGCTACTCTGCTTCTTCTCAGGTGTTTTACTAGGGGAAGGAAAACTCAGTTGTAGAGACACAAGGCCAACTTTCCCCTCACAGTCACCAACCATAGGGGAGCCAAATGGGATCTGACGTTGTAAAGAAGAGTCTGAATGGAGAGGAGTGCTACTTGAGGGCTGTGGGACACCCTGGGCTTGTCGTCCCGTGATGGTGCCAGTGTGGGAGCCATCAGAAGCCCTTGTAGAAGGGACCTGAGACAGTCTTAGAAGTTGAAGTGGTCTCTGGTAACCTGGTGAGTGATCCGTATCAGCGTTAAGATGTTCTTTAGAGAGAGTCTGATCTGATTTGAACAGTTTTGACAAGGGAACCGGCTCCTCTTTAAGGCAGTTGCTGCTTAAAGCAGCAAAGCTAGTAGGTTTCAAACTGTCCGAGACAGAGGAAGAGGAAAAAGAGGACGATGCAGAGCAAGATTTTGGGAAGAGTTGGGTTCGGCGCATGTTAACGCAGGTCTGGGTAGAAATACAGCGTGTGGATGCAACCGGAGTGGCTGGAATCAACCAGGAAACCTCAGCAGAGCCATCAAACACACTTTCATTTGCATCCCCAGGACTACAGTGCTCTGATCGGTCAGGCTTGGCTTCTGTATCAGTCGTCACCTGCTTGGAAGCATTTACCTGTTTTCCAGCATGGCCTTGGGATCCAGATTCTTTGAAAATGTTTTCTGCAAGTTTAACTTTGCAAGCATAGCTTGTGGATGGTTCTGAGGGAGATTTAAAAGGAGATAGAGGGGACAAACCACATTTAGTAGTAGCTGCATTGTCACCATCCACATCCTCACTGGAATCATCTGAGAGTATAATGAGCTCAACCGCTTTGCTGTGAGATTTTGGAGGGGAAGGAGGGTGTTCTTTTCCCTGGCATTTTGAATCGTCTTTTCTTAGGGGAGACTTGCCTTTATCTACTGTATCTTCACCCTTATGTGGAACAGGAGACATGCCAGGCATGGGAAAGGAAGTCTCACCTGACACACCTGAGCTTAGCGGAGGGCTTATAGACAGGTCAATCACTTCACTGACACATGAAGGGCGAAATGGGGCAGGTGCGTTTCGCTGTAGTGTGCGTGATGACTCGTAATGTTGTTGCTGAAAGCATGATGCTGGTGTCTGTGACGGTTCCATGTATTCGCCTACAGACTGGGAGAATAAACGATCGTAACTCTTGTCTAGACTGGCATCTGGGTCTCTGTTTTCATTTATGCCGTCATCAAATTCTGGAATCAAACTAACTCTCTCAGTCTCTGGGCTAGGCTTTTTAAGGGTTTCTGTTGGACTTGTTACTATGGCAGCCTCTATCCCATCCACGCCTTGTTTGTTACTATGGTAACTGCCGGCAGACTTCTCTAAGAGGGATTCTCTCTCATTTTTCTCTATCCCTTCATCCTTTTCATTTTCGGGGGATGCATTTGCATGTCCCTCCTCTTCCTCGGTCTCTGTCGCAGTCTCCATCTTCCTTTGCGTCGCTGCAAACTCATAGATTTCGTCAAGCTCTTCCTCATCCACCTGGTCCTCTTTCTCTCCATCTCCTCTCTCTCTCTCCTCTTCCACATCTCCTTCCTCTCCACCAGTCTCTTTAAAATCATCCTCTTCTTCGCTGTCCTCATGCTGCCACATTGATTGGAGGAGCTCCAAGAAGTTGCTTTCTGCCAAGTTCTGGTCTTCTTGGTCCCTGAGATGAGGCTCAGGCGCTGGAAACATTTTAGATTCTCCTCTTGGGTTTTCCTCCACGCTTCCGGTATATTCCTCACACTGCTGTTGCAGCTCAGCCAAACCAAACCTGAAACACAACACAAGAGTCATTATCCACAATATACCATCACCTATAATCTATTTATATAGAGAAACAATTGTAATATTTGAACCACACCATAAAGGTTTTAATACTGACCTATCAGCAAGCTCCTGTACGTGTGGTAGCAGTGTATGTGTCAGAGGACAGTGGGCAGTGTAAAGATACTGCAGGAGGGCCAGTACTGCCTCCCCAAGCACATCGCCCAACAACACCCTCTGAGCAACAGGCATACCCTCCTCCTGAACACCAAACCCTGAGTCGTGAACCTACAAACACATGGTACCAGCTTGGTTATTTATCTGCGCTTCTTAATGGTTATTGTTTGTGGCGTCAATGCAGAGATGCACTAACCATGTTGGCCAGCAGGGGGCATCGCGTGTACAGCATAAACGAGTGCGTGAAGAAGACGTCCCCACTGTCCACCTGTAACTGCACATCACTGAGTTGAGGGTTGTTGACCATACTGCTCAGATCTGATGATAGCTTTGAAACGTACACCTGAAAAACACATCAACGGACATAGAAAAGTACTCCAGAACATTTAATATTGAGCCAATCATGATAGAGTACAGTAATATGAAGATACAATTGAAGGAAATTCTTACTGAGGCTGTTTTGGGTGCCTTATTGTCATTTGTCTCTGGAACAAACCCACTTGAGGGAAGTTCATTCGTGGCATCATCTTTATCTAAAGAACAGGGGACAGTGAGCCGAGTGTAATAAATGAGTATTTTTGTTTCACAATACCAGTATTACCTGACTTGTCCCCTGTGGCTGCGTACTGGGTGAGGGTCATGCCTTCCTCTGCAAGCTGCATCAGGTCCTGCAGAGCCTGAGTGCCTGGTGTACCCGAAAAGGGATTGAGAGGACAGGTAGTCCTGTGCTGTGCTGGGCTCTGATCCGAAGGCTTTTCCTGGAACAAATCGGCCTCTGTGGTCACAGCTGGAGGTTTCTTGACTGGAGTTACTTCAAGAGACTTTACTTTTTCCTTCTGAAGTAGTAATATAAAGAAACTTTAAGAAACAGCATCCACAACTTCTTTAACAAACAAAATATTCAGTGAGAAATAATGTAGAACGTGATTTTATCCATTGGGATTTGAATGTAAAATGAAAATCATGGCAAGGAATGTAACAATCACAACTGTCCCTATTCTAAATTCCTAACTAATGATATGTACTACATTTCATAATGTAGTAATGTTGGTTCATGTTTTTAATAAATTATTTATATTCATTATTTTTACAGTTAACATGTTTAAGAAATGCATTTAAAAATTGTTTAGAATTTTTTTCTTTGACACTGTGCAGAATTAGACAAAGGGAATTTAAAGTAAATTTTCCAGTAAAAATATTAATTAATACTCTAGCTGTCACAGTGTTATACTTTAAAAGTATAACTAAAGCTATTATTGTAAATTATAAATATACATGTTGTACTAAAACATAAATTCTAACGTTTACATAGTTTATATATTCATGTTTATAAAAATGCAATTTTTATAGTTACTTCATTTTGATAAAAATACACCTTTTTTATGAACAAACATTTTTGTTGTTTTGTTGAACAAACAACAAACAAGGGGAATCTCTTAAAGTAAATGTCTCACCTCTGGTGCAACCCATGGCTGTATGAAGTTGCTTAGTTCTGATGTGTAAAACTCTGAAACCGAGTCTGGTCCTCCTCCGTGAAGAGCACTTTTGTCCCAGAGGGGGGCGTGAGGATGGAGAGAGAGTGTGGAGGGGGACAGGGTGGGTGTTGGCGGAGAGGGGGGTCTGGAACGGAGCAGGAGAGATGAAACCCGCTCCTGTCGACGATTCAGTGCTGTCTGAGGATCCTGAATGAGGAGTAGTGGTGGGTGGACAGGAGATGCTCCCTTCCTTCTTTTTCTACGGCCCTTACCTGAAAGAGAACATGAATGATATGCTATGTGTAATAATCTACAATTTTACTGCTTTAACTGAAAAAAAAAGTGAGTTTACCTGCACCAGGTCTCCACTGTAAGACAGGAGCTGCCGTTGCTGGAGGGCTGGAGAGCTGAGCCAGTATCTCTCTTTCCTCCACCATCTCTTGCTCCTTTTCCATTTCCTGCTCAAGTAGAGAGCGGGACAGAGCCAGAGCCATGATGGTGTCCTCGTCCAACTTCTGGGCTTTCCTCCTGGTTCTCTTTTTCACAGGCACACCATCCCTCCTTTTTGTGCTCCCTACTTGTTGTCTGAAGAACATAGAACATGTAATTCAATAAGTATTTTTACAAGATCTCCTGTGGACAATTTTTATTATTGTGGTGTAAAGCAGGATGGGGCCGAAAGCCGTGGGAGCGGAGCGAGGCCAGTGGAGTGAAGGCTGATGAGAGAAACCTGCGCAACACATCGCTCTCAAGTCACATGGAGGAGCTCTGGAAGGATAAAAGGAGGAGCGACAACAACGAAGGGCGAGAGAGGACCAGGCCTGTTGTCATTTTAAGTTGTTTTATTATGTAAAAAGCTCACAGCAGAAAGCTCACTGCTGTTCTTTCGTTTGGTTTATTTTGTCATTTAACTTTATGTTGCCTGTTTGCCAGTTCCCACTTCCTTCTTCCCTGAGCCTGAACTTTACTACAATTATGTTTATATAAAGGTAACCCTTTTTGTAAGAAAGTTCCATTTGTTAACATTAATTAACATGAACTATAAAAGAAAAATACTTCTAAGCATTTATTAATCTTAAAGTTATAAAGAAAAACTAATAATGAACAGTTGTTTTTTTCTATTAACTAACATTAACAAAGATTAATAAATACTGTAACAAATGTAGCTATTGCTTATTTTTAGATAATGCACTAACTGACATTAACTAATGGGACCTTATTGTAAAGTGTTACAGAAAAATCTATTTAATGTCTATAAATATAATGTATTTTTTATTTATTGTATTGAAAAATATCATTTAGTTTATTAATTTAATTTATTGTTTTGGCCATAAGTTTTATTTTTAAATCTAATGGGATTTTTAAATATTATACTATTATAATTACTGTGATGAGGTTTTTTGCATTGCAGTAATAAAAGGTGAGGGTAAAATTGTGCACAAATGTCATGAAAATGTCACATATATATATTTTTTTTAATACACATAAGAACATAATTCTTTTTAATAAAATCTCACAATAAAGAAAAAAGGTGAAAATGTGTGATTAAGTCAAAAGGCTGGCTTACGATTGGTCGGAGGAGTTGTGGCTCACTGTCTCAGCAGCTTGTCTCCTCAGAGCCTGGAGAAGATCATTGGGCTTCACACCCATATCAGTCGAGCAACGCTTTAGGTGGACAGACCGGCTTTTTTCTGATTTAAAACACTTTCCGCAAATGGGACACTCTGGGACCTGCGGTCTAGGGTGTGAATGATGGGATGTCGAGGAAGTGCTGCTTTCACTGGCATCCAGGCATCTGCGGAGCAGGAGAAAGAGGCAGAAGACAAAGGTGAAACTCACACTGCATTGTTTGTGAAACAGATAAGAATGATGCCACAATCTAGTGTATGTTGTGGTTATAATGCACCTGTTGATGTGCTGAGTGCGTAGCGGGGGACTCATACTCGACAGATCTTTCTGACAGAGCTGGCAGAAGAACAATCCTGCCTCTTCCACGTTCCCAGCAGCCCGAGCCTCTCGATCCATCTCCTGCTGAAGCTGAAGTGCCAGGGCTTCGTCTCCGCTCACATCTTCTGTAGGAAAACATGCACATACACTTTTAGAAAAAATTACTCTTATTGATCATGTTAAAAAAATGTCAAGCCATAAAAACAAATTCTGTTTTTCAATTTAAACCATTTTCTTTTCGAATTGTGGTTTAAAGTCATAAAGCAATTAGTCATGTTTTGCACCATATGCCACAATTTTTACAGTAGAAGTATGACTTTATAGATGTTATAGACGATTTAATTGTAAAATGCAATGCAATGACTCAATGCAAGAGTCCAGCACTCTGTAAAGTCTCCTCCAGCACATCCCAAAGACTTTCAATGAATTTAAGGTCTGGACTCATAGATGCCAATTCATGTGTGAAAATGATTCTTCATGCTCCTCCAAACTATTCTTTCATAATGTGAGCCTGATGAATCTTGACATTGTCATCCTGGAATATGGACATGATGTGTCTTCCAACATGGTTGTTTAAGAAATGAAAAGCTACACACTCTATCAGTTAGGGTTAGAAGAACTGTTGCCAAACATATTACATGCAAGAAACATCATAATCACTGCAATAAAGATCCAATTACAGACTAAGCATTTGCATATTTAAAGCCAAACAGTGAATTTTTGGGGGGCGGGAAGTGTATGTATATATATATATATATATATATATATATATATATATATATATATATATATATATATATATATATATATATATATATGTATATGTATATATATATATATATATATATATATATATATATATATACATACACAGGTCCTTCTAAAAAAATTAGCATATTGTGATAAAGTTAATTATTTTCCATAATGTAATGATAAAAATTTAACTTTCATATATTTTAGATTCATTGCACACCAACTGAAATATTTCAGGTCTTTTATTGTTTTAATACTGATGATTTTGGCATACAGCTCATGAAAACCCCAAATTCCCAAAGTTTCAAAAAATTTGCATATCATGAAAAGGTTCTCTAAACGAGCTATTAACCTAATCATCTGAATCAACTAATTAACTCTAAACACCAGTAAAAGATTCCTGAGGCTTTTAAAAACTCCCAGACTGTTTCATTACTCAAAACCGCAATCATGGGTAAGACTGCCGACCTGACTGCTGTCCAGAAGGCCATCATTGACACCCTCAAGCAAGAAGGTAAGACACAGAAAGAAATTTCTGAACAAATAGGCTGTTCCCAGAGTGCTGTATCAAGGCACCTCAGTGGGAAGTCTGTGGGAAGGAAAAAGTGTGGCAAAAAACACTGCACAATGAGAAGAGGTGACCGGACCCTGAGGAAGATTGTGGAGAAGGACCGATTCCAGACCTTGGGGGACCTGCGGAAGCAGTGGACTGAGTCTGGAGTAGAAACATCCAGAGCCACCGTGCACAGGCGTGTGCAGGAAATGGGCTACAGGTGCCGCATTCCCCGGGTCAAGCCACTTTTGAACCAGAAACAGTGGCAGAAGCGCCTGACCTGGGCTACAGAGAAGCAGCACTGGACTGTTGCTCAGTGGTCCAAAGTACTTTTTTCGGATGAAAGCAAATTTTGCATGTCATTCGGAAATCAAGGTGCCAGAGTCTGGAGGAAGACTGGGGAGAAGGAAATGCCAAAATGCCTGAAGTCCAGTGTCAAGTACTCACAGTCAGTGATGGTCTGGGGTGCCATGTCAGCTGCTGGTGTTGGTCCACTGTGTTTTATCAAGGGCAGGGTCAATGCAGCTAGCTATCAGGAGATTTTGGAGCACTTCATGCTTCCATCTGATTTCATTTTTCAGCACGACCTGGCACCTGCTCACAGTGCCAAAACCACTGGTAAATGGTTTACTGACCATGGTATTACTGTGCTCAATTGGCCTGCCAACTCTCCTGACCTGAACCCCATAGAGAATCTGTGGGATATTGTGAAGAGAAAGTTGAGAGACGCAAGACCCAACACTCTGGATGAGCTTAAGGCCGCTATCGAAGCATCCTGGGCCTCCATAACACCTCAGCAGTGCCACAGGCTGATTGCCTCCATGCCACGCCGCATTGAAGCAGTCATTTCTGCAAAAGGATTCCCGACCAAGTATGGAGTGCATAACTAACATAATTATTTGAAGGTTGACTTTTTTTTGTATTAAAAACACTTCTTTCATTGGTCGGATGAAATATGCTAATTTTTTGAGATCTGTATGCCAAAATCATCAGTATTAAAACAATAAAAGACCTGAAATATTTCAGTTGGTGTGCAATGAATCTAAAATATATGGAAGTTTAATTTTTATCATTACATTATGGAAAATAATTAACTTTATCACAATATGCTAATTTTTTGAGAAGGACCTGTATATATATTAATAACTAGATAATTTATGTATGTTTTACAGACCTCAGCACAGCAATACTATATATAGATATAAGCAAACCAAAAATACGTATTGCTAAGCTGAGGTCTGTAAAACATACAGAAATGATCTAGTTATTAACTAACCTCTAACTTCATACCTAATGATGATCTGCGCAACTTAATATGATGTGTCATAATAAGTTAATGCGTTTATGAAAATTGAGAGGCTTGGGTGGGTGATCCCTGGGTCTGTAAAGATTCGACACCATACCTGTGTGCTGGATCCCGGCAGTGGTGGGACAGTTTCCCTCAGACTCTGAGGCTGTGGGTTGGTTAATCTCTGCATGTAGGAGTCTCTCTGGACTGGCTCTCTTAAACTGTTGCATTCTGCGGATCACGGCATCTTTCACCTTCCCTGTGCCAGATGCATCAGGGACAGGCTGGGAAGCATCGCCAGATACTACAGCCTGTTTAGTCTTGTTGATGTTACTCTTTATTTCAGTCTTAGCAGCATCCTTAGTCTTCTTTCTCCTCTTAGGGGGGTTTCTTCTAGAAGAGGGGGAAGATGGCTCCTCATCCTTGGATGCTGATCTTTTCTCATCTCCAGATCCTCCTGCTCTTTTCCTCCTCACTCTTTTAAGGAGACGAGAACAGAGGTCGGTGAAGTCCTGATCCGAGTCGTCCATGATGAGCCAATCACACACATGATCTGTCACATCAGTATGCATTATTAAACATCATTTTAATCTTTATATTGTGGATGAAATGCATGAAGCTACATCAAGATTGTCCGTTTGGTTTTAAAAAGTCAAGGAAGAGATGTAAGTAAATGCATCATATTTACCTTTGTTTACATTTTACTTTGCCACTAGTTAAAATCGGTGAACGTACTTTTAAACGATTCATATAACTTAAATACAGACCGTTGGCAAGGCGCACTTCCTTTTTATGTCTTTAATACAGATGATTTTATGTCGTCAAACGACAATTTCCTTTCCGTAAAATGTGCTGCAGAGGTTTATGTTGTTCAAAATACTGTCCCGCAAACCGCCGCACTGTAACGTTACTTCCGGTGACGTGCAGTGCGCGGTGACGTAGTGACTGCGTCGATTGCGAAACAATCATGTGATGTAACCATAAAACTTACGAAAGGATGAAATTGTTAAAAAGATGGTAAATCACACTAAATATAGCAAATAATTAATTTAATTTATCATATTACAGTAAGTACTCATCTATTATATACTTCTAAATCTGACAGGAATTAAATAATCCCACGGACGCAACAATCTAACGTTAATATCAATAACATTAAAGACACATGGTTTTGATCTGTTGCACACAGTTTATTTAACAATATGGTATATAAGTAAGAAATAAGTTTTTCAACCAGTTTATACAATGATTCCATTCTCTCTTCCTTATATTTATAGTACTTTGCTTAATAACTTGCATGATTTACATTAAGGGAAAGAGTAGAGCCCCTGTTCAAGTTTGTGTGAGAGGAATTAGGGTCAATACCAGAATCCATAACTGCTCCAACAAGCGCTTGATCGCCCATTTCCTCTCGCTCAGCTTAGGGGCCCCTCTCTCTCCCTCTTTCTCTCTCTCTCTCTTTCTAGCTCGCTTTACATTTATATATCTGTATAACAAAATTAGGACAAAAAGCAACAATTTTCTACATCTGCAAGACAGAACCTCTGGATCCAGGCCAGTGAGATGTTGTAAATGTGTACATGTCCTCTTGGATTCTGTGTTGTATTGTCTGCGCGATGCATATGTGTGTCTCTGTGTGTCTGCATACATGCGTATGCACAGTTCCTATCAATACAAACAAATAGTTCTCCTCATACAAACTTCACAATGAGGAGACGAAGAAATGCCTCCGAATGCATGTCTGAAAAAAATGGTACAACACTAGAATACAATCGCCAGGAAGAATGACAGACAGAGCAGAGAAACCCTGACCTAAACTCCCAAACAAATGTTACAGTCTTCCAACACAAAAATGCTGTAAAGTTAGATAAGGTACAAAACAAATGGTATGAATATTATAATGAAGTTTCGTAATTTTCTTAAAAAAAGAAAAGGCATGAAACCAGACACCCCACACCCCCGAAACACAACAAAAATTAAACTGTAAAACAAAGCATTGACCACACATGGGTCTAAACTGAACAAAAAATATATTCTTTGTAATTTATATTTCTTTTAAACAATTTTCAAATCCCTCTTAAAAGGAAGAAATCTGTCTTGTTTTTATGAAACAATAACATTCCCTATCCTTATCAACATAAATTTTCTTTTTTTCATACATTTCTTCAAACTTTTTACATGTCATTACAAAAATTTGAGAATATTAGAGAAAAACCAACAGAGCCACAAAAAAAAAAAAGGAACGGGGAGACCGTGGTGGGTGGAGTCTCCCATTAAACGCTACAATCCCTCCACAAATTTCTCCAGCGTGTCTCCTGTTGTGTCTCCCACCATACCTAAGTCACTGGGCAGCCCTCCGCGGTTGGGCGTGTTAAGCTGCGGGAGCATTGCACTCTGCTCAGGTGTGCCCAGGTGTCCCTGCTCCATGGAGCCAGACATGGGTGTCGTCAGACCGGGGTGTGGTGACCCTGTGTGAGACGGCACGTGCTGCGGTGACGGCTGTGGCTGAACCTGTGGGGAAGGACTGGAATGTGGAGGAAGTTGCCGCGACGGAGGTCTAGGTGACTGTACGGGAGCCGGTGAGCACACTTGGTTACTGAGTGCATTAGCCATGGGCTGGCCGGGTAGGTGTGCACCTTGCGGCTGACCGGAAAGCAGGTGAGCTTGTGGGCTCATGGGACTTGGTTGCCCCGGTGAGCCCATTGGAGGCTTGAGGACGACCTGCTGTTGCGAAAGCTGCTGCTGCTGCTGCTGTTGGAGCATGCGTTGGTGCAGGAGGTTGGGTGTGCCGTCCATTCCCATCTGGGCCATGGGTCCACCTGCTCCCTGCATGGCCAACTGCTGCTGCATTCGGAGTTGCGTGTAGTTGGTAGCAGTCCCCTGTGCCTGGGGGAACTGGCCATGTGTCTGCGGCATCACTCCCTGCTGCTGCTGCTGTTGTTGTTGCTGCTGTTGTTGTTGCTGCTGCTGTTGTTGTTGTTGTTGTTGTTGCTGCTGCTGCTGCTGCTGCTGCTGGTGTCGCAAAAGCTGACGCCGGTACATCTCCTGCAGCTGCGGGTTGTTAATGAGCTGACTCTGCGGTCCAAGAGCTGCCATGCCTTGTGGTGTGGGCTGTTGCTGCTGAGGTGCCATGCCAGGTCGAGGCACTCCCTGCATGGCAGCCATGTTGGGCATCGCTGGCTGTGTTGCATGCATGCCCTGTGGCGGTTGTTGCTGCTGCGGCTGGTTGGCATGGTACTTCAAAGTCCTCTGTTTGATGAAGGCAGCCATGAGTTGCGGGTTTGATTTGAGGATGTTCAACACCTGCTGCTGTTGTTGGGGCGAGCTGGGTGACTTGAGGGTTGCTAGCAGCTCCTGCAAGGCATTGGAGGCGATAGCTCCGGGTCTTTGTGGTGCTTGCAGTCGCGGACCCTGTGTGGGCACCATCATGCGTGGCTGTTGCGTTTGCTGGGGCATCGTGGGTCTCTGCATAAGCATGGTCTGCTGAGGGCCCTGTGCAGTCTGTTGAGGAGCAACTTGCTGCTGAGCCACTTGCATGCCTGGTTGAGGGCCTCCAGTCCACTGTCCTTGCGACATGGGCTGCATCACCTGCTGTCCGCGTGGTCCGACAAGCTGCATGGGCTGCTGCATCAGGCCTGGCATGCGCGGCTGCTGGTGGTTCATGGGAAGGCCATTCATGGTCATGCGATAGTTCTGGTTGTGTTGAGCCTGTGCGACCATCTCTATGTGCCGTGCCATTTTGACCGCCATAGGCGGAGGCTGCTGCTGAGGAGGCTGTTGGGGCACCGACTGCTGTTGGGGAGGCTGCGGGAGCGGAGACGGCTGCTGGTGTAGCGGGGAGGCCTGTGGGGCAGGCTTGCCTTGTGAAGCTTGAGGAGGGGGATGTCCATTTCGGGGTGCACTGGAATAAGCCGGAGACATGACGCCTGCATTGGGCGTAGCTGGCTGGTTGGAAAGCGGTTGCTGCGTTTGAGGGGTGTTGGGTTGCTGATGCGAGGTGGGTGTGCTGGGGGCTGTTGATGCAGGTGGTGACGGCAGGCTCTGAGGCACGGCTCGGCCCTGCATAGTGGCCATGCGTCTCCGCATCATCTGCGCCTGCTGCACCCTGTGTTGGAGCTGCTGCTGACGCAGTTTGTGCTTGATATTGAGGCAGAAGGGCACGGGGCACTTGTTCTCCTGGCAGTGCTTGGCATGATAGCAGCAGAGAGCAATGAGCTGCTTGCACACCGGACAGCCACCGTTTGTCTTGCGCTTGCAGCCCTTAGTGTGCTGCACCACACGCTTCATCTTCTGGCAAGATGGCAGGGAGCAGTTGGCATTGCGGCACTGGCAGGCATGCACCAGAGACTGGATGCAACGCTGGATGCTCAGACGCCGACTCTCCTGAGGACTCTTGGAGGCCTCGCCGCTTTGGCTGTTGCTGTCATCGTCCAGACCCAGACCCCACTTAACCATCTGGTGCTCATGGCCCTTAGTGTTGTAGCAACTAATGCACAGGTCAAAGTCCTGAGGAAAGATGAGGACACTGATCAAGCAAGGGATTATCAGAACATAAAAAGTAATCTCATTATAAGAAGTCAAGTAAAAGTTAAGATGCATTAACAACTGGACAAAACATATAAGGATTTGTTTACACTACTAGTAGAAAAGTAGCTATCCCCAAGTTTCATACTCCCAAGAGGTTTATTTCTTTTGCGCTCCAATCAAAATAAAACCAATAAATGCACCCATCCACTACTGATCATTAAGGACAGCTGTAGCATGTTACAGGAGGCTCTGGATCTTACCTCACAGAGAGTACAGTGCCAACGTGTCTCGACATGGTGTTTACATTCATTGCAGGTATAGACAAAGCGGTCCTGGCCCTGGTTGTGCAATTCCACCAGCATGCACATGGTGCTCCACTTGCAGCGCCGCAAAGAGCTGAACTCCCAGTGCTTATCCCGTGCTAATGTCAAGAAGGCGTCCCTTCCGTCCATTAGGTCGCAGGTCAGCGGGGGATCGGGGTCAATGATGGGTAGTAGTGAGTTGACTATGGGCCCAGAGTGCAGATGGATTACAAAAAACACCTGGGAGAACAAGTAGGAACAGGAAAGAGGTTTCTTCAAGTCATTCCCAAGAAAACCACTTGGCTTACATGCATATCAAAAGCTGACATTCAAAACAAACAATGCAAATTAATCATGCAATGCCTCAGAGAGCAGGTTAACGGTCAGATGAAGAACATATAGTAGACCTCTTTGTGTTTCTCCATTGCGGCGTAGAGTTTCTGAGAAAGGTCATTGGCTACATTCGGCATCCCAGGTTTCTTTTTATTAGCTCGGCTCACGCTGCTTTTATTCTTATTTGTTTTCTTATTGTTCTTCTTCTTCGCATTCTTACTGTCCCCTGGCGTGCCCTGTTATAAAGGAGGAAAATGTCAGGATGTGTAAATAGGACGTTTCAGGTTTATAAAAAAACAGGAATTACTTAAACATCACATAGGCCAGAGATGTGCATTCATCTACAGAGTATCAAAATATATATAAAAAAGGCTTCTCTCATTTACCTCTGGAGTTTCACAAGCAGCTGTGTTTTCTTCTTTTTTCCTCTCCTCTTCCTCTTGTTCCAACTCCTTGATGCTCTCCTCCAGTACATTGGGCCAAAAATCACCCTCAAAATATGGAAGTTCGTTTGCACTCGTCAAACGGTCCTCTGTGGCTTGCTTAAAGATATCCTATCAAATACAAACACCTTTCATTTATACCATATACTGAGGTACTCGTTGGCATATACACAATGAATTGGTTTCTATTTTACAAAAAGATCATATGGTCTCTGCTATACCTTGTAGTCGTGCAGTATTCGCTCAGCAAAGGCCTTGTCCAGCATTTTGCGGTACCAGTCTTGCAGGCGCTTGGGTTTGGGGATTTTCTGGTCGGCAGGGTGACAGTGGAAGATATAGTCATCACCTTCACTAGGCGGACATGCCCAGATGTGCGCCGTAACGAATCTACAGTGGAAATGTTCGAAGTTCAGGGCATGAATGGCAACTGTACTTGTTGGACTTGAGTAAAAAGTAAATGGTGAAACCTACCCAAGCTTCTTGACGTATTCCAAATAGCCAATGAGAATTTCATGATAGACTGCTGTTCTCAGCAAGCGAGGTCTGAAGAAGTGAATACTATCGAGGTACGATACGTATACCCGTCTAGGTAGGTAAAAAAGACAAAGAGAGACTTTTAACTTCATTGCATACCGAGCACTGTAAGTGTTGCTTTAAGTATCTGTTTTTCGCTAAATAACTTGGGTAACAGTTTACCTGGTGTTAGGGAAAGGGCAATCAGAGCTGTACTCTTGAACGTGCATGCCGAAGAAACACACGTCCACTCCGTCAATCTCCTCAAAGGCGAAAAGTGCTTTGGTTCTGTAGGGGAAGGTCTCAGACATCTCTCCTGTGTCTACAAACCTGAAACGAAACAGAGGATTAAACTACCTTTACCTTTTCAAAGAACAAATATTAACACGCCACTATAGCATCACCATTTTGATTAATGAACCAATATTGAAACGGGTGAAACAGCATATACAGAGCAACCAAATCAGTTAACTGATTGGATTTGGCATCCATACTTGCCCTCTGAAGGATCTTCTATAGGTTAAAACACCATATTGTGAGATTGACTAACAGAAAATAAAAGGTAAGCAAGGTTAAATTTACCTGGCCTTCATGCCAGGTTTGATTTCTACCATCTTGTCTGAACTGGCTACAACTCGCACAAACACCTCTCCAGCTTCCGGATGGTTCTGTCGCTTCAAGTACTTGTTCACCCGATCCTCTATGTACGTGCCTAACCGCGTTGTCTGCAACCCTGGATCGAAGACGACAACATTTAGCACAAAAACAATTTTAAAGGGTTTAGTTTTTAATGAAAGCTTAAAGATTTCGCCATCAAATATGGTAAATGGAAGCTCAAACATGCAAACTTGAGCTTCCATTTACCATATTTGATGTGCTTTGTGTGTGTGATGATCAATGTTTAAGGCTAAATATGTCCATCATTTAAACCAATCAAATATCTTCAGAAGACTTAAGATAAAACCGCTCAATTTATATGGATTACTTTTACGATGTCTTTATGAACTTTTTTTAATCGTCCAACTTTGGTTGCATGGACTTTCAAAGAAGGGATAGAAATCTCTCAGGTTTTGTTAAAAATATCTTCATTTGTGCTTCAAAGATGAACGAAAGTCTAACGGGTTTGGAACGACATGATGGGGAGTAATTGACGACAGAATTTTCTGTTTTCAGGGTGAACTATTCATTTAATATTAATGCATCACATGAACAGACCTATTACTTACTTTTTGCTGAAAACTTGTTCTCTTTTCTCGATTTTCCACTCTTTTTCAAACAGTTAGCACAGATGAAACTGCAGAGAGAAACGCTCATTAGTACCGATTTCCCACATCGTGTCTAGAATCGATATCAAAGCAACACTGTTCGCTCTGCGGCGCTTTCAAACTCACCCAGAAGACCAGATGACATCATAATGCAGGACACATATCTGATGCATCTTCCGCCCACAATCTTTACATTCAACAAACCTGAGAAGAGGAAAATTGATTAATGGGGGGTATAAGCTCTGTATTCTGGCAGGTTTCACTTTGGCAAGTGTCTGAATGTGTAATCACTAACTGCAAGTGCAGGTAGTTAAGATGAAACATCATTCGGATTATTTTCCTCCAGTTCTTACGCATTTGCAAGCAGGCCAATGCAATTGCGCCTTTGTAGGAGGTGTGGACTTGGACAACTTTAGGATAATACTGATACTTTGAGACTGTTAGTGCTACGTTTGTGTGATGGGAGTGTTTGTATGCCCCATGTTGTTACAACAGGGGGCGCCACTAAGCAGAAACAATGTGGTGTAACGAGTCCAGAGCGGACAACTGTATGAGGCAATACCGACCATACGGCTATTCTATTAGAGCATGTGTTACTTGATAGTGCGTTGATTGCTGCCTCATGGAATTCTGGGAAACAAAGTTTAGCATTTACTCACGGCTCAGGATCTAACGTGTCATTCTTCTTCCTTTCAAACTGGTGTTTAGAGATCATGCTGCATTCAAAGAAGATCAGATAAAGATTGAACATTTAAAACCTTCAAAGGTTTCAAAAATGATTTATTCGGATTCTTGATCAATAAAATCTCCTAAACCAAGCTTGAATATAACTATTAAAAGAGAAGGGGAACAATCACTTACGTCTGTGGCTGAGCAGGATCATCTCCTAGCGTCACACTGTCACCCTGAATCTCATTGAAGCACTTTTCGCAGAAATGATACCTATACAGTCACAATAAACACAAGTTGAGTCATTAATCACTTTAGGAATTACGTGCAGGTGCACAAGCGATTCACACAAGAGCGATTTATTTATTAACATTTGTATGATGATTATTCCCTGAATGTCATGATATGCCTGTCGAATATCACAGTACAAATGTAATGTGAATGCTTCCAAGAGTTAACTGGGAAATGTTAATGCCAGGATGTATATAACTAAGAATAAGTAGAAACTCTGCCAAATGCTGACATAAAAAAGACCAAATTCAGTGGATGTGAGTGTATAAGTGAGCGAGAGCGGCTGTGTCTGTTTGCCAGTGACATGCTCTTTGCTACAGGGGGCGCAAGGGAGCTTGTTCTGAGGTAGCAGGCAATTTGCAGCAAAAAGAAAAACTCATAAATGTGCCAGTGCAAATATTACAACTGCCAATAAATTAAGACTGGCTGGAGACTTCAAACTGAGTAACTGTGAAGAAAGAGAAAAGGGGGAGGGGGTTGAGAGCGAGTATGCCGTCAAATGTTTAGCAAATACATGTGAACAGGCCTGAGAGTAAACTATGCTAGCGTACACATATCCACACAGGGAGGTTTAATGCCAGTGTTTGATCTGACGAATCTAAAAAAAAAAAAAAAGCTATCACTCCTTGCCAAACCGCACACACACAAAACTAAAAACCACACCACATGACAGGGAGCACATCTGCTTGAATTGCAAGTGTCCTCTTAAAAGTTTCCTAAGGCTGTTGACAACATGGATGTTACCTCAAGGAATGGCAAGTGTGTCGTCTCACCTGTTCTGATAACTGTAATAAGTGCCATCTCTGGGTATCGTACACAGTTGCTTCCCATAACAGCACAGTGTCTGAGGAGAAAACTCGTACTGTTGGAGGAAAGGAGAAAAGAGAGTTTAGAAACATGACTGGAAAATCCTGTTTATGTCAGTTTGTGTACAGATGACCAGTATGAGTCAGTTGACTATCGAATATCAAAATACTGGAGGTTCTTCAACAGTAGCACTGAAAATATGACAATAATGGAACTACCGTTGTATTACTATTACTTGCACCACAAAAAATGAACCAAAAGTATGTTGGCAAAATTAACGACTTAATAGACAAAACTGCATAATGTGTGATGTGGATAACATGCTTAGAAAATTACGGCATGTCAAAAACTGAATGCGTTAGATATTCACTTTATTTTTACGTTTCCATAAATCCAAATATTTTGCCTTTTGACATTTTTGTAGTTATTGTTTAATAGTATATTTCCCCATTATTACTGATTATCATTATTATTATAATCTTTGTGGAGAGATTGTTGCACACTCATTTACTATATAATAATATAAATTTATTATTTTTGTGGAGAGATATTGTATAACCATTTACCATGCAATTTATATAATATTTAATACACATTTGCTTGCACATTTATTATTATCATTATTGTCATGCAAAATTATTGTATAACCATTTATCATACAATTATATATTTAATATTTATTTGCACATTAGTATTTTTATTATTATCGTGAAAAAATATTGGATAATTTATTAAACAATGATATATTTAATACACATTAATTTGCACATTATTATTACTACACATTATTGATATTTTATAATCATATTTATTAATTATTTTTGTGAAGATATTATAAAGCAACCATTTACTAAACAATAAAAAAAAAATCACATTACCATTTATTATACAACACACACTTATTAGCACATTTATAATTATTATTAATAATAGTAGAGCAATATAACTGTACCATTTATTAAAAAATCAAGTAAAGTCACCTTTATTTATATAGCATTTTATACAATACAGATGGTTTCAAAGCAGCTTAACAGTGACAACAGGAAAATAACAGCATCAGATATGCAAACCTTCAATTCTGCAGTAAAGCAGCTCTTACAGGACAATAGTGGCATTGTTCAGTTCCGTATTCTATACATTAATTTGCACATTATTATTACTGCTGTTATTATCAGCGGAATTAATATGACAACAGAATCGGAGCTGAAAGTCAATGATCATCTCACCTTCCTCCCGCAGCAGTAACCGAGGCCCTGCATGACCGGGTCGATCTCCTGCTCGAACACCTCAGCCAGTTTAGAGCAGTACTTGTACACGCGCGATGTCTTCCTGTTGTACAGCCACGCGTTGTTGAACATCAGCCACACGTCGTCTACGTACTGCCAGGGCTCCTGATACTGACCCGTGTCTAGTTTGCGTTTGATAGTGGACAGGTCAATGGGGTTCTTCACGATATCGAAGTAGTCCTTAAGGCAGGAAAGGAAACGCCTTCATAATGCAGTCAAATATGTACTCGTACAGTTTTCACACTTGGGTATTAGAAATATTTTCCAGTCATTTCACAGAGGTGTAAGCACATATGTTTTTAAGACTCACAGGGATGCCCAGGAGTGTCGGGTCCACAGGCTGTCGGAAGGGCAGAGACTCTGGATCCTGCCTGTACAGAGACTCCAGCGTCGGCATCAATGCCTGCCGCAATTCTTCTGGCTTAAAGACTGAGAAGAAAGAGAGAGCAGGAAACACAAAAGACAGGGACAGACAAAAGATTAATGAGGACCTATTATACTTTTTCACATTTACAACTTTCTTTAGTGCATAATGGAGCACAAAGTCACTCCAGAGAGAGGTATTCTCTATTATCAGTGCTCAGTTTCTGAACTCCCTCAAATGCCTCCATTGTAGTCTTGAGTTTTCTTCCGGGAACGAACATGTCACAACATTCCTCATTTAAATAATTTCTGTCCAAGGCATAGGCGAGACCTGGTTGAGTGAGTTAGTAGTGTGTTGAAACTCATGGTTATAGTAAGGGGCGTGACATTTCCCAAACACGGCCAAAGTGGTCAACCAATTAGAGAAAATTGTGCTTTTCAGAAGAAGGAGGGGCTTCATAGAGACAGAAACTAAACCCAACGTTACTAACAGACTGGAAAGAGAGGAGCTGCAACAATTGAGAATATTTGAAAAATAATGAACATTGTTGAACATTTAAGCATGAAAACCTCTTCTTCTAGTGGACCCCAAAAACAAAATGAAGACTTTGAAAAGGGGCATAATATGGTATCTTTAATGAAACTAACAACAAAAAAACTACAAGGACAGAGAATTGAAGAGCTCACAGAAGAGAAAAATAGAGAAATAGGTTCATACTTTTCCTGCGAGACTGGGGCGGTGAAGAGGACGTTGTGCCGTTTGTCCTGCTTTCATCCTCCTCTTTGGTCTCGGTCTTCAAGTCCATCTTCTTGTCTTCCGCCTCCATTGGCTCCTGCTTGGCCTCCAACCCATCTTGCTCCTCCTTTTTGACCAATAGGGAGCCTGTGTCGTCCTCCATCTAACAGAGACCAGAACAATCATCAGAATCTGACACTCTCATGCCAAGTTTGGGGTTGGTACATTTTTTTTTTTAAGTCATTTTTAAAGAGAAAAAAAAAGTGCTCATCAAGGCTGCATTTATTTGATCAGAAATACGGTAAAAACAGTAATATTGTGAAAAATGACAATATTACGTTTTCTATTTGAATATATATTTTCTGAATATATATTCCTGTGTTTCAAAGCTGAATTTTAAGCATCATTACTCCAGTCTTGAGGCTCACATGATTATTCAGAAATCTGAATATAAAATACAATACATATACACAATATATAAATATAATACACACCTCCATCTTGGGCTCTGTTTTGATGCTTATGTCATAGTCCTGCTCTTCTGTTTTAGTGTCACTGGGCGGTACGTCAGGCACGGCATGCTGGGAGTGCAGCTCGGCGCTGGCTGCTGATGCTGGAGTGGGTACACGGTTTTCACCACTCTGAAAGAGAGAGTGTCTGATTTACTGCCTTCAAAACATTTTTATTTAAATTTTGTCTTAAAACTGAAAAATTACCGTCTCATTTTCGGCAGATGACAGTTTTGCTTGATAACAATAACATAACTTTGTTCCAAAACCTAGTGAGCGGCCTACTGAGGTCAAAGTTGAGCCTTTTTCCCTAAAGGTGGTGAAATTTCACGGGCAAAAAGGTCCATGTTCTATTTTGTAGTGATGTATGAAGCAGGTTTCTGTTGGTCAACACAGGCGAATGTGTGAATGACTTGAACCCGTTGCGAAATTTGCATGGGGAAATCTTTTACCATCTCGATTTCATGCTATTAAAATAACTGGATTTCGGCCACATAAATTTGCCAAATAACTGCAAAAGTTACCGAACATTAAAGGCCGTTACACACCAAGCCATTGACCAATGTCAGACCGTCATTGAGTGTCTGTCGGAATTGTTTTTTACAATGTGTTCTGCATCATCAGCACTAGTGAGACCACTGTCGGCAGCTTTTTGGTCAACTGAGCATGTTGAATCGGTAGCGAAGCATGTCGGTGACAGTGAACACTCTGACTGGGTGTTCTGACTGGCTTAGTGAACTAGTACAGAAAAGGACAAACGGAAGTTACGAAGCAAGCAAACGATGGTAAACAATAGTAGAGAGGTAAACCAGCACTGCTTTATGTCCTAACTCTTCCGGTTTCCCTTCTTGAATAAGGAATGAAACGAATTACAACTACTGCCACCTGCTGGTATGGAGTTATATCCTCTCACGCAGGCGGAAAACGTACTTGCTAGTTGGCCATTGGTTGTAGTCTTTGCAGTGTGTTCAAGAGCAACCTTTGGCCTGGATGCAGGCGATGTGAGGCGAAACCACAGTCGGCTTTCGTACAAAATCATGCAGCAGTTGAGCTTACTGAAAAATGTAACCAAAGACTGCTATAAATTGACCAAAATAAAAGCTTGATGGTTTACCGTTTGAAAATGAAGATATTAAAGATCTAGTTGACCCAACAATGAAAATTCTGTCATCATTTACTCTCCCTCAAGTTGTTCCAAACCAGAGTTTTTTGTTTTGTTCTGCTGAACCCAGAAGAAGATATTTTGAAGAATGTGGGTAACCAAACAGTTGATGGACCCCATTGACTTCCATAGTAAAAAAAAAATTATACTATGGAAGTCAATGGCTACCTTAACCCTAAACCAGGGTTTAGGGTTATTATTTTATAGTCATATTGATATAAAAATCACAAATATTTGGGCCAAGTTGTGCAGCCCTACAAACAAGCATAGCAAACCTGGCCTCTTCAAAACAAAACACATTTTAAATAAAAAAAATAATAAAAAATGAGGGGGAAAAAAGAAAATCGCAATTAATTCCCCCATATCATGTAGCCCTAGTTTCATATGAAGTGCAATTTGTATGGTGCCTAAAAAATTTCTGTCCATGTCCTGAATGAGTTGGATATAAGGTTTCATTTGGGTCAGGATGCTGCCTATGTAGGGCAGCTCACTAGGTTTCTTAACGGTCATTTGAGGACGGCTCTGCAGGGTCTCACCGGTGTTCCAGGGAGGGGCAGCTCCGCCTGGGGCTGCATGTGGGGCGGGGTGCCCTGAGCAGGGGTGGGGTTGGGTGTGGAGGCCTGACTGGGCTGCAGTGCTACTGGCAGGTTAGTGGTGCTGGCGGTGGCGTTGGGGGGTGGTGTGGCGCGGAGTGGAGCCTGAGGGGGCGCGGGGCAGCCTAGTGAGGGGCCCAAGGGCCCAAGTGCATTCAGGGGAAGGTTAGCGTTCGGCTGCTGCTGGGGAAGGAGAGATTGCACGCACACAAGCAGGGACAAAACTTGTTAAGAGGGGAATCGACATGCGGAATGATTACTTTAGGAACGTGAGTGCATGTGTGCACCTGTGAAACGGCCGTCTGCGCGTTGGGTTGGCCCATGTTGACGTTCATGGCATTGGTGTTGGCAGGGAACTGCGGTTGAGCCATGAACGCCGTCTGGTTGGCCGTCTGCGCCACCATGTTCCCAGCGTGAGCTCCCAGCATGCCTTGCGTTGGGGGTATTCGTGTGGGAGACATATTTATCTGAAAAAAAAAAAAAAAGAGCGAGAAATATACAATGAGGTGCGTGTTCAGAAAATATAGAGAGTTTTTAACCTAAATGAAAAATACCTTTTTAGTGTGGCTTTCTTGTAATAGTACATTAACTTTAGTACATGTTTAAATTAATCAATACTCATATCCTGTTTTTTTTTTTTGTTTTTTAATCATTATTGATTTTCCATTTTATGCTTTTAACTTTTAATGTTATTGTTATAATCTATTATTGGGTCTTATTTTTAATCCTAGTGTCAATTTCTTGTTCTTGCCTCCTGTAAAACACTTTGAATTGCATTGATTTGTTTGGAAAAGTGATATACAGGTCCTTCTCAAAAAATTAGCATATAGTGATAGTTCATTATTTTCCATAATGTAATGATAAAAATTAAACTTTCATATATTTTAGATTCATTGCACACCAACTGGAATATTTCAGGTCTTTTATTGTTTTAATACTGATGATTTTGACATACAGCTCATGAAAACCCAAAATTCCTATTTAATAAATTAGCATATCATGAAAAGGGTCTCTAAACGAGCTATTAACCTAATCATCTAAATCAACTAATTAACTCTAAACACCTGCAAAAGATTCCTGAGGCTTTTAAAAACTCCCAGCCTGTTTCATTACTCAAAATCGCAATCATGGGTAAGACTGCCGATCTGACTGCTGTCCAGAAGGCCATCATTGACACCCTCAAGCAAGAGGGTAAGACACAGAAAGAAATTGCGGCGTGGCATGGAGGCAATCAGCCTGTGGCACTGCTGAGGTGTTATGGAGGCCCAGGATGCTTCGATAGCGGCCTTAAGCTCATCCAGAGTGTTGGGTCTTGCGTCTCTCAACTTTCTCTTCACAATATCCCACAGATTCTCTATGGGGTTCAGGTCAGGAGAGTTGGCAGGCCAATTGAGCACAGTAATACCATGGTCAGTAAACCATTTACCAGTGGTTTTGGCACTGTGAGCAGGTGCCAGGTCGTGCTGAAAAATGAAATCTTCATCTCCATAAAGCTTTTCAGCAGATGGAAGCATGAAGTGCTCCAAAATCTCCTGATAGCTAGCTGCATTGACCCTGCCCTTGATAAAACACAGTGGACCAACACCAGCAGCTGACATGGCACCCCAGACTAGAGGGCTGCATTGGGATTGAGTCCCACCGGGGCCCCCCGGGACCCAATGCAAATCTCGCGGGAGCGGGTGGTTTGAACTTTGCTGCGGGCGGGAATGGGCGGCTAAAAAAAAAAAACTGCGGGATCGGGAGGTAGCCTAGCAAGTCGACATGATGGAGAGATGTCAATAAATGATGTGGAAAAGAACCTCAAACAGGTATTTACAGCACAAAACCTATAAGCAAGGCTGACATTTGGACTACTATTATTCATCTTCCTGATCAGTGCGTCAGAATACATGCAGACCAGGGAAATGAAACAAACAACCCCATGAATCTCTTTAATAATAGCAATACAAATACGTGTTTTTTCCTGCGGGACGGGAGAAGACACAAAATCAATGCATCTCTATTATTGTGCGGGAATAAATTCTCAGAGTTTTGCGGGTGCGGGCGGGAGTGGACATGCATATTGCGGGAGCGGGCGGGAGTGTAACACATAGGTTGCGGGAGCGGGCGGTAATGGTCAGAAATTCAGCGGGCGCGGGCGGGAGCGGGATGAAGAAAACAGTCCCGCGCAGGGCTCTACCCCAGACCATCACTGACTGTGGGTACTCCAGTGCTGCTTCTCTGTAGCCCAGGTCAAGCGCTTCTGCCACTGTTTCTGGTTCAAAAGTGGCTTGACCTGGGGAATGCGGCACCTGTAGCCCATTTCCTGCACACGCCTGTGCACGGTGGCTCTGGATGTTTCTACTCCAGACTCAGTCCACTGCTTCCGCAGGTCCCCCAAGGTCTGGAATCGGTCCTTCTCCACAATCTTCCTCAGGGTCCGGTCACCTCTTCTCGTTGTGCAGCGTTTTTTGCCACACTTTTTCCTTCCCACAGACTTCCCACTGAGGTGCCTTGATACAGCACTCTGGGAACAGCCTATTTGTTCAGAAATTTCTTTCTGTGTCTTACCTTCTTGCTTGAGGGTGTCAATGATGGCCTTCTGGACAGCAGTCAGGTTGGCAGTCTTACCCATGATTGCGGTTTTGAGTAATGAAACAGGCTGGGAGTTTTTAAAAGCCTCAGGAATCTTTTGCAGGTGTTTAGAGTTAATTAGTTGATTCAGATGATTAGGTTAATAGCTCGTTTAGAGAACCTTTTCATGATATGCTAATTTTTTGAGACAGGAATTTGGGGTTTTCATGAGCTGTATGCCAAAATCATCAGTATTAAAACAATAAAAGACCTGAAATATTTCAGTTGGTGTGCAATGAATCTAAAATATATGAAAGTTTAATTTTTATCATTACATTATGGAAAATAATGAACTTTATCACAATATGCTAATTTTTTGAGAAGGACCTGTATAAATAACATTTTATTGATTGATTGATTGAGCAAGGAACCAGAAATGAAGACTGACCGTAGGGACTTGGTTCATGTTGATCTGTTGATGGTTTATCGGAGAGGCAGCACGTGTTCCCATGGGAGCCTGAGACATCGGCACATTGGGCATTGCACTGAATGGATTTATCCCTGTTGGAAAACACATCACACAAGATTGATAACGCAGAGTTTTTTGTATAAAGTTGAGAAAACAAATGTGTTTCCCAGACATGATTTGCAGCAAAAGGGACTGGCGAAGTACCATGAGACGTCTGTAAGCGATTGATGATTTGATTTGTCACAGGCATAGGCACGGGTCCATCTGAAGAGAGGGACGAGACAAAATGAGATCAGAAAAACTGGCAAAGTTTGTGCGTTTTTTTTAAACCTCATGTTGTGTTCAGGTTATTTTGACCCAAAGAGTTTTTTCTCCCTGCTAATTAATGTTATCAAATTGGACTAAAACGTACTCACATAGGGTATAACAACTTCTTCCCCAATTGACAAAACGATTGAATCCTATATTTGGTGATAATATAGCATAAATGAGAGATTTAGGGCTCTATGACTCACTCTGCCGAGGTCCCATGACATTAGGCTGGTTGAGGGCCGGTGGCTGTTGTCCCGCTGCGGTCATGGGTGCCTGGTTAATAATCTGCTTCTGTAATCGAGACCTTCTCTTCTCCTCCAGTTCTTTCTGGATCTTATAGATCTTCTCCGCCAGGAAGTGATAGTACTCGTCCTGTACAACACACACAGACTACATTATTAAAATCAACAGTACTAAAGAATTTCACTTTATCCACCTTTAGGATGAGGTGTAAGCTTGACTGTTGGTTTGCGCTCACCCTGCTGTTGGCAGACTCGTACATATCCCCTTCCACTTTTCGTGCGTACGCCACCAGGTTCTCCATACGGCGGTCCTTCAGGGCGGCGGGGTCTGGCGTAGGGAAGATGGCCTGCACACTAAAAGACAGAGCGCAAAACTATGTTTTTTCTAAGTTTAAGTTACTTATTACAAACAACAATCCCCCCGGATCAACAGGGCATTGATTCAATTTTACAATATACAAATGGTATAGCTGAAGTTATTTTATTTAAGATGTCTTAAATTTGGTCACGGAAACAGGAATCGAAATATGGCTCAATGTGAATATTAAACTTCAATAGGCGATGATTTACTACACATTTCAAAGTGAAAACGTGGCGCTGTTGCACTGTTCTACAGGCTCGAGGTTTCAGAAAATACGGTGTATTAATGCCCAGTAAATGCTTATGATCTACTGTTGATGAATTATGACACTGTTAATTGTTCATCATTATGGTGTTTGTATTGTAATGTGTTTTAGATGGTTGTAAGTGCTTTCTGTAAAAAGTGATCATTTCAAAATAATAATTAATAAGTCCCACATTAGTAAGAACCTATTTTTATCTGATTATTTTGGTTACAAAATAACTGCATAGTGCATTTAATCCAATGGTAATATACATAATTCCATAATAATCAAATAAACAGAAATATTTAAAAACCTAGCACACTTTTTGTATTCAAATAAATGTAAAAAATTTGCTTGTTCATGTCTCCTGTCCCATTTATTTATTTATTTTTAAGGAAAAACAAATCAATTATTTGATAAATTGTTATTGTGCAATACTGGAGTAATGATGCTGAAAATTCAGCTTTGATCACAGGAATGACAGAAATGACATCTTAAAATATATTAAAATAGAAAACTTATTTTAAATTGTAATAATATTTCACAATATTACCGTTTTTACTGCATTTTTTATTAAATAAATGCAGCCTTGGTGAGCAAAAATATTTATAAAATATATGGTTACACTAGGTTTAGGCTCCAATTCTCACTATTCACTAGTTGCTTATTAGCAGGCATATTACTAGGATATTGGCTGTTTATTAGTACTTATTAAGCACATATTAATGCCTTATTCTATATGACCATATTCTACATCCCTTAATACTACTCAATACCTAAACTTAACAACTACCTTACTAACTATTAATAAGCAGTATTTATCAGTTTATTGAGACAAAAGTTGTAGTTAACAGTGAGAATTGAACCCTAAACTAAAGTGTGAATAAATCTATATAGTGCAAGAGCAGCTTTTACTAACAGTTTGTGTACAAGGTGGTTCCGGAGGTCCTGAGTGACATGCTCGTGCCAGGCTTTCCTCACACCGGTGGCTGACAGAGGGGCCGCTGTGGGCAGGTTACCCATGCTGCCTATCGTAGTGCCGTCCGGCATCAGCTGACTGCGCCAGGGGAATCAGGAGACTTAGTAAGCAAACAGATTTAAAACATACATTTGTAGCAAATAAGAGCTGGGGGTGTGTTTTGGTTGGTGCATGTTCGTGTCGTACTTGTTAGAGTTAAGTGTTGACGACATGGTGCCATCTGGGAGCAGCTTAGACTGTTCTGATGTCGGGACGCCGATTTGGTTCAAATGACCACCCCCTTGACAAAAAACAATAAATAAATATACATAAATGATATACTATATATAGTTTAAATATCATTTATATACAAATTTCATATATTTTAACAATATATGTACTTGTTTTAATTTATTATATTTATTTATGATTTAACACCATATCAGCAGCAATGGCAAAATCAAAATTTCCAAAAAAATATTTTTCCATCACAAAATCATTTAAATATAGTTTGTAATAATTTAATAAAAAAAATAATATATATATATATATATATATATATATATATATATATATATATAAAAAAAAATATTCAATATTACATTTTTTACATTATATTTTTATATAAACTAATATATATACATATTAAATTAATATATACAATATGTCTGTGTATGTATATATATATATATATATATATATATATATATATATATATATACACATACACTACTGTAAACTACTATTATTATTTCTTTACAATAAAGTAATTAAGTGTTTACCGAGCGCATTGATGGGTCTCATTTGCTGCTGGTGTGGCGTCTGTGCAGTCGGCTGCCCGGGGCCCTGCGTCTGTGCAGGGGACTGGGTCTGTGTGGTGCTCTGGTTGCTGTAGGGGAGGCCGAGGGCAGCGTATGCCCGCTTCATGGAGCTGGGGTCGATGGGCGTGGAGCTGGGTAGAGCGGGCGCCGTCTGCTGCCCCGTGCCGACCGACCCGATGGGGGATTGCAGACCAGCGTTGGGGGGACTCAGCATTGCTGTAATGCAGGAAAGAGATGTTAGAAGCCTTCTGGGAAGACAACGTCTGCATATTTCAAACAAGATATGAAAAAAAATAATAATAATTAAAAACCTGCCAAACAGCCATTTGGAAGAAAACATTATTTGTGGGAAAAAAAAAACTGAGGAAAGTAGAAAGGAAGGGGAGTGAGTCCGAGACGCCATTTGCATGAGGAAGAAATATCACAACGCAGACTCTCCAACATGTAAATCCCGCAGTGCAAAAACAAACACTTTAGCTGCCTCGCACTCTCCGGGTCATGATGAGAGACGCTTGGAAGAGGGAGAGGCAGTTTGCATGTTTGCTGGAGCTGTAACAGCGTGAGATTTTAATGAGTCACGGCGCACTCAGCCAGCGGGGCGGCACGATTCTCCTCATCTTTCGAGCCCCTCCTCCTCAGCAAACATACACGGGCCACATAAAACATTCATGCACTTTTCCTCACAGATTCCAACTGAATATTTACATATCCAGAAAACACCATGCAACTGAATTTGTTCTAATTCTGAATTTTGATCTAAACATTTAAATGCTTGATAATTCTGTGGACAAATATAAACAGTGATTACAACTATTTTAATGGATACTGTTTAAAGCATGAGTTGGAAAAAGTAGCGTTTTGGATACTGTTTAAAGCTGGTCAAAAAGTAGTGCACTTAATTGTAGAAGAACAGAGGTTGCGGTGCGCACACAGAAAAATTCAGGAGCACAGAATCTTGTTATCACCGCTGTCCCGCGACTTTTAGTAATAAAATAGCGGCTATTCTGAAGTAATTAAACTCACAACTTCGTTGTTCATAGAAAGAGAGAAACTCTGAACAGACGCAGGTAATTCACACAGGCATCTCTCATCTCTCTCTCTCAAGAATTAATTCAAATAAATACTATAATTCATTCATTCAAATAAATGTAACCTTAAATCTCAACAGAAGTAATTATGAAATGAAATATAAAGAAATCAAGTCTTACTTGAGTGGATAAAAAAATTTGCATTTAATTTAAACTATAAAACATTCTCATTTGATGGCAATTAACATGTAATTAAGTGTCTGAAACATGTAATTAATTTTGAACTAAAGTATATTCTTTTAAAATATACTGTGTCCAAGTACTATTTTAAAAGTATGCTAAAGCGTACTTTTTCACATGGGTATCACGGGAAGTTTGTTGAGAAAACATCCAAAGAGTGCAAAGCTGGAATCTGATAAATCTACTTTAGAATCTACTAAAGAAACTCAAATATAAGGCAGTTTTGGATCAGTCATCATTGTATATTTCATCATTTATAATTTTCACAAAAAATTCATTTTTTATTAATGAAATACAACTATAATACATAATTAGTATTATCAAGTAATATAAATATATAAATAATAATTAACAAAATACAGAATTATTAACTGTACGTAATTATTTGATATTGCAGTGAAGTAAAGAAGAGGCGGATGTTTGCCGCAGGAAAGACTCACGTTGCTGGTTGCGCTTGTCACTGGCGTTCTTCAGCGGGAGGCAGACGGGACAGTCGTGTCTCGTGCAGTTCTTCCAGTGCGAGATGATCTGTCTCGATGAAGCACAGTGAGCCACTGCAGAGACAGAGAGAGAAGAAAGCCTGAGCCAAAGTACAAAAGGTCCTGTGGGAAAGCAGGTCTTCAAGGAACTGTACGCAGCAGACGCGTACACACACACACACACAGACGTGATTTTAAAGCATTCAGTAGTACTCGACTGAACACACACAAAGTGCTTTTCATGAATTATTGCACTTAAACGGTCATAAATGCACAAAATTGTCAAAATTGTCAAAATTCTCATCTTGGCAAGTAGTCACATAAACAGTCGGTGATGTCTTGACGTGAATGTAAACAGTAAAGAAATAATGCATATGTATCATTACAGGTCCTTCTAAAAAAATTAGCATATTGTGATAAAGTTAATTATTTTCCATAATGTAATGATAAAAATTAAACTTTCATATATTTTAGATTCATTGCACACCAACTGAAATATTTCAGGTCTTTTATTGTTTTAATACTGATGATTTTGGCATACAGCTCATGAAAACCCAAAATTCCTATCTCAAAAAATTAGCATATCATGAAAAGGTTCTTTAAACGAGCTATTAACCTAATCATCTGAATCAACTAATTAACTCTAAACACCTGCAAAAGATTCCTGAGGCTTTTAAAAACTCCCAGCCTGTTTCATTACTCAAAACCGCAATCATGGGTAAGACTGCCGACCTGACTGCTGTCCAGAAGGCCATCATTGACACCCTCAAGCAAGAGGGTAAGACACAGAAAGAAATTTCTGAACAAATAGGTTGTTCCCAGAGTGCTGTATCAAGGCACCTCAGTGGGAAGTCTGTGGGAAGGAAAAAGTGTGGCAAAAAACGCTGCACAACGAGAAGAGGTGACCGGACCCTGAGGAAGATTGTGGAGAAGGACCGATTCCAGACCTTGGGGGACCTGCGGAAACAGTGGACTGAGTCTGGAGTAGAAACATCCAGAGCCACCGTGCACAGGCGTGTGCAGGAAATGGGCTACAGGTGCCGCATTCCCCAGGTCAAGCCACTTTTGAACCAGAAACAACGGCAGAAGCGCCTGACCTGGGCTACAGAGAAGCAGCACTGGACTGTTGCTCAGTGGTCCAAAGTACTTTTTTCGGATGAAAGCAAATTTTGCATGTCATTCGGAAATCAAGGTGCCAGAGTCTGGAGGAAGACTGGGGAGAAGGAAATGCCAAAATGCCTGAAGTCCAGTGTCAAGTACCCACAGTCAGTGATGGTCTGGGGTGCCATGTCAGCTGCTGGTGTTGGTCCACTGTCTTTTATCAAGGGCAGGGTCAATGCAGCTAGCTATCAGGAGATTTTGGAGCACTTCATGCTTCCATCTGCTGAAAAGCTTTATGGAGATGAAGATTTCATTTTTCAGCACGACCTGGCACCTGCTCACAGTGCCAAAACCACTGGTAAATGGTTTACTGACCATGGTATTACTGTGCTCAATTGGCCTGCCAACTCTCCTGACCTGAACCCCATAGAGAATCTGTGGGATATTGTGAAGAGAAAGTTGAGAGACGCAAGACCCAACACTCTGGATGAGCTTAAGGCCGCTATCGAAGCATCCTGGGCCTCCATAACACCTCAGCAGTGCCACAGGCTGATTGCCTCCATGCCACGCCGCATTGAAGCAGTCATTTCTGCAAAAGGATTCCCGACCAAGTATTGACTATTGAGTGCATAACTGAACATAATTATTTGAAGGTTGACCTTTTTTGTATTAAAAACACTTCTTTTATTGGTCGGATGAAATATGCAAATTTTTTGAGACAGGAATTTTGGGTTTTCATGAGCTGTATGCCAAAATCATCAGTATTAAAACCATAAAAGACCTGAAATATTTCAGTTGGTGTGCAATGAATCTAAAATATACGAAAGTTAAATTTTTATCATTACATTATGGAAAACAATGAACTATCACAATATGCTAATTTTTTGAGAAGGACCTGTATATTGGATGACAATTTATTCAATTTCTGTAGTATTCCTGTACCTGAACACTGCTGGACCAAAATTAAATCCTTAAAGCACTCGGTGTTTCCTTTGTATTCTTATTTTATTGTATTTACTTGTGCTTCTGCTTTTTCTTTTGTTCTTGTTTACTTGTCTATTTTTGTAAAATTCAATTCAATTGAATTTCAAATCAAGCTTCCTTGTGCTTTGTGCAACAAAATGACCCCATTGTAAAAACAAAAATACATAGAGTTTCCCCCGATTTTCCAAAATGAAATTCAGGCCGTTATTCCTCACGTATTTTAAAAGCAGTGGTGTAAAGTGTTTGAGTAATTGTAATTAGTCAAGTCTCTTTTTTTATATCATACACAGCAATCAATTTCCAATAATGATTTATTGCTGCTGTGATTTACTGGTTTGAATGAGGTGCAAGAATAATGATGCTGGTGGTTCTAAAAGGAAGTGAGTTCCGCCAAGATCCTTCAGGATGCTTTAAACAATGTCTGACTTTAAGAATGATCTTTATAGCTGTTCATGCCTTTTCCCAGGAGTCCAAGAGAGAGAGAGATACTAGTGTCACCGCGGGCAGGGAACAACAGGAAATGAGCTGGCAGCGTGGAGGGTACGTTTGGCACCACGCTTGCGTTTGAGTTGAAATGAAGCCCTGTGCTCTGGGTCCAACAACAACTACAGCCCTAAAAAGCAAAGCATCGGGCCGCCGCAAGCCCTCTCCTGCTGTTTGCCAACTCCTTAATTCTGCATTATACCATAAAGGCACAAGTTTCTCTCTAAATGGACTGTTATATTTGAGACCGAGCAAACCATTTGCTCTGGAAATTCTGTTTGTGTGAATGAAACATTACTAGTTGTGAAACGAAAAGTGTTAGGCCAGAAATAAACTTATGCAAGTGCACAAATGTGATATTTGACATCCTTTCTTGTGGTGGTTATAACCTCAATGGGGCTACTTTTGAATGTGCCATTAAATCGGATGTTATTGAAAAAGCTAGGTGTAGTGCTTTGTCTGACGCACACAATGCTCTAAACCCCACATCAGGACAAAAAACATCTCATTACCACTCTCGCTGAGACTAAACAGAGCACAGAACGCAGATTAAAGCTGTCTGCTACTGCACACCTCAACCCACAAAATACAGCAGACACACCTCAATGGATTCTCTACCTCTCACTAGGGGTGGCACGGTACATGAAAAAACATCCGAACCGTTCGGTTCGCTTGTCTCGGTTCGGTGCGTGTGTGCGTCGCACGGTTCGACGCATGCGCAATGTAACCTCGTGCCCGTGACCTCAGACAGTGTGTTTACTTTTCGCGCGAAATAGGAGATGTGTGGACATGACAATGGACATACGTATGACGCTTGTTCGACTTGAACCGGCGCTGCACAGACCGATCGATGAATGACATCAAAGTACCGCGAGAGCAACGGCTCCGTATGCTTTTCAATCACTCTCGCTGTACTTTGATGTTGATCGGTCTGTGCAGCGCCGGTTCAAGTCGAACAAGCCTAGAGACAGTAAAAGTGGAGTATGGAGTGCTGCAGGTCTCGTCACGTATAGAAATGGCAAGTGGGAGATATAAGGAAGGCTAACCGGAGTTGGAGGATGCGCCAGCGTCGTATAAGTCCGGTGTGTGGGAACATTTTGGATTTCATGTTACCTATGATATTTTAAAAATATACAGTGACACCAAGTTTAGATAAGAACTCCAGTCATATGTTTCCAAATACTGCACTTTAATTTCAAGTGAAAAAAATGTATCCTCACTCTCAGGGAATAGAAGCATTGTTGATACTGTTTTTGTGTTGAGGTTGAACTTATGTTTCACTTTATTGTTATCCCTTTGCTATTGTTATAGCCTCATTATAGGCAATGATGTGTAACATATTTTGACTTTTTTAAAAGATAGTGCTTTAAGAGTTCCTCTCTTTTTCTTTTAAAAGATAAACATTTTGTAAGTGCTACACTGAAGTTGACAGTTTGATAAATGCAAGTTAATATTAATCTTTGTGTGCTAAAAATGTTTATAAGTCCCTGTAGAGATAGCAATACACATTCTCCTTTTTTGCCAAATAAACAAAAGCATTTCATCAATGTCTTCTCTCTTGCTGTATCAAAATGTCACCTAGCTTTCCTCAGAGATGGTCTCAATAATGTGCTTAGTCAAGTCAAATTCAGTTTCTGCATGATTACATGATATACATTTTTTTTAATACTGTATCCTGAATTGTGGATAATTAAGCTATAGCCTATATCATATGCTGAAGTACATTTCTGGAGTGTTAAAGATTAAAAGAAAAAATAACAACAAGAACCGTACAGAACCGAAAACCGTGACCCTAAAACTGTGATACGAACCGAACCGTGGGTTTTGTGAACCGTGCCACCCCTACCTCTCACACACACTTTCTGCACGAAAATCATTCTTCACGCAACCCTTGTTCCAAACCCAACTTGTTCCTTTTTAAGATTTGAACTTGTTTAAATAAAATTTCATGTTGTATGAAAATAATATAGTATTACAAACATGCATGAAAATAAGAAACATTAATTAATTAATATTTTGTTTTAATGCATGTAATTCTTCACATTATTCTTCTTATAATAATTATTACACATATATTCTTCATTAATTTGTATAAAATACCACAGATAAAAAATGTGCACTTTATTTGATATATATATATATATATATATATATATATATATATATATATATATATATATATATATATATATATAAACAAACATATTACATATAAATTTAATCATTTAATAAATATTTTTATTTTTTATAAGTTAACATATCAATTCCTGTTAATGAATATGGTATTACTAAAATTAGTATAAATTAGCAAAGAAATAGATATCTTGTAATACTTTAGAACAACATTCTCAACCAATCTTTAGTAAACATTTTCACGGTTTACTGTCTGCTGTCTATTCTTGCCACCTTCTGTTCAGCAACTTTATATCATCGCCCTTCTGTAACACCATCAGCACAACTTTTCATGTTGTGGTCAAAAGCAGCGAGTGACACTCATTCAATGTCGACTCACCTTGGCAGGATTTGCCGGCCTGGCAGTGTGTCATGTGGTTGAGGACGTTCTTCATGGTCCTGCAGTGAGGCAGGGCACAGGCTCGCACCTCGCCGTTGGCCTGCTCGCGCCGCTGGCACTTGTGGGCGTGGAGCAGCAGAACCAGCTGCTGCTGGATCAGCTTGCGCTTCTCCGGGTCGGCCGTAGGGCCTGCGGACACGCTCTGACCTGCCACTATCCCCACTGACACCTGCTGCTGAGGCTGCGGGCAAGAGAACCAGCGACGGCATCACAGAATTAACTTTGGCCTGCAAGCTCGATCCAGTTTGTGTGCATGATGGGTAACTCACCATGTTTGGCACGCTGGTGACCGTCGCTCCTTTAAGGTCAGCTGGAAATGGGGGCAGGCTGTTGGGAAGGCCGCCTTTATTCTGAGCGTTCACGCCAGTCGTGCCCATTTGTTGCCCTCCACCCTGGTACTGACCAAATGGACTGTTGCCACCTGCCATGCCCATCTACAAATGAAAAAAAATGGAAATATCATTCCAGATGAGTCATAAGTTCCGGACACAGAATCTCATGTCGAAAATTACACCTGGTAAACTAGACAAAATTTGATTTCGCTAAGGAAGATCTTCCAAAATTCCTTGAGCACTCAGCATTGTGAAGAGTTTTTCAGGATCTTCGTTATTGTAGTATAGGATAATTTAGAATTGTTCAGCACATTTTCGCAGGTAAAATCCAGTCATTTCAAAAGGAATCAATGCAATCAAGTATTTTATAAAAACCAGTTTGTTTGAAAGTGACTTCTGTGTGAGCTGTGCTTCATACATCATCACACTATTGACAACAATGGACCTTTTCGGTCCACAAAATTTTGCCGAAATGTCCCTGCACCCTAACAGATGAATTAGTTAAATGATATGATCTGACAGCAAAATAGTTTTCACTGTGATTTTAGATTTTTTTTATCAGTCAGGTTTCAATATGAGCGTTCATTTCTCCTTTTTTACAGTTAAGATTTTAACCAAACGCTCACTTAAAATTCCTTAATTTAATAACGCTGACATTTAACCTTTAGTATATCTCAATATGAATATCCTAATCGATAATGAAAACAATCAAGTCTGTTATTTTAGTATCACTGCGATACTATTAGTTTTTATTAATATTTGTAATGTTTTATTTGTAAGAAATTTTGGTGTATTTTTATATAGTCTATATAACTTTTATTATTTTTTATTTCTGGTTTAGTTAATTTAGTATACCAGGTTAACAATGAAAATGAGTTTTTTTTATATATATTTTATTTCATTTCAGTTAGCATTTTTTTTTCTATTAACTAAAATGTTTATGGTTTTAGTTTTAATTAACAATAATTCTTCAGTCAACAATTAAAGGATTAGTTCACCTCAAAATGAAAATTTCCTAATAATTTACTCACCCCAATGCCATCCAAGATATCCATGTCTTTCTTTCCTCAGTGGAAGAGAAAATAAGTTTTTTGAGGAAAACATTTCTGGATTTTTCTTCGAATAATGGACTTCAATGGTAACCAGCGTTTTGAAGTCCAAATCAATATAGTTTCAAAGATCTTTGAAGTGCTTGAAACCGTTGTGCATGATCACAGCTGAGGAGGAGAGTCTTGTCTAGAGAAACGATAGGTCTTTAAATCTTTTAAAACCTAAACATTTTTTTTTTCGAGCGTGACCTTTCAACGTGATGACGTAGTTCCCGGCGCGTTGCAGAGCTATATATATATATATTTTTTTTTTTTTAAAGACCTATCGTTTCGCTAGACAAGACCCTCCTCCTCAGCTGTGATCGTGCACAGCCGTTTCAAGCACTTCAAAGATCTTTGAAACTGCATTGATTTGGACTTCAAAACGCTGGTTACCATTGAAGTCCATTAATTTTTGAAGTCCAAAAATCCAGAAATGTTTTCCTCAAAAAACTTAATTTCTCTTTCACTGAGGAAAGATAGACATGGATATCTTGAATGTCATTGGGGTGAGTAAATTATTAGGAAATTTTCATTTTGAGGTGAACTAATCCTTTAATTTTATTCAGCAACGCCACGAAAAATCCTCACAATTTCTATGGAAAAAAACCACAACATTTACTTAATTTTGCTATGATATTTATATAACATGAGCATTTGCATTATGCAAAACATCATGGCTCAACAGTAAACAGCCAATTAAATGTTAAAGTCATGTATATCAATCAAACACACATTCATTTTGATCAAAGCGTACATTTTTCGCAGCTCAATATGATCTTCAACATGCAGGGCTTCCCCCGTCACACAGACTGCCCTCCCTCTCCCTGTGCTGATCTCCAGCAGTGTGCCGGCCGTCCACTCTCCTCTGTTGACATCGCTCCAGCAAACCACATAAAAGAGGCCAGCGGAGTGGCACACGCACCAACAGCCCCTCCTCTCTGCTCACTCATTCAGGCACACCAACACACTTCTCACGCTACTCGCTCTGCTTACTCATCCACACACACATTCTCTCTCTCCCGGAGCAGCCAGGATTCCCTTTCCCAGCAGATCTAAAGGCCCATTCACACCAAGCCTAACTATATAAATAATATCTCTCAAGATTTAATAATCATTCTATTTCTATGAGAATAGTAGAGTCCACACCACAACTATAAAGATAACAATGAATAATATTGGTGGAATCACTTTTAGAATTTTTTTCCAGCTGATATATGATAAAAACATAACAGCCAATCAGAATCCATCCTTCTTGAAAAAAGCTTGAGCACGTAAACTCGCAGAAAATATAAAACAAACAGAACGTTATCATGCATTGGTGTCGGATGCTAATATAGCCTAGTTACCGTTATATCGCTATTGGTGTGACTGTGAACGGGACTTCAGGTTTTTAATATGTGAAAAAATTACTTTATTGTAACTGGACACTATCGTACACAAATGTCACATGTGCTCGTTTTAAAAATGAAACTGATGTGGCCAATAACAAAAGCTGAAGAACGTTTAACTTCTTTTAAAACCATGAAACTACACCAGGATGAAAAAAAAAAAATATATATATATATATATATATATATATATATATATATATATATATATATATATATATACAACAATGCAACAGCCCAAGCTGCACGGTACACATTGCCTGATGGGAAGCACAGATGCTACAATAAGTTAAGCAGATACGCCTGAGGTTGAGTTCAGCTTGAATCCTTATCGATCAACTGGAAACAACAATAACACAGAGAGAACGCAATGATACATGGTTTCACTTACAAACACTAACAGCAGAGCTCCAATAGGCCGCTTTTCAGTTGGTAAACATGACATTTTAATGTGGGCGGAGCTTAGGTGGAGGCAGAACGATCGCTCTGGCCGCTTCACTAACGCTAGTTTGCGAGTTTTGTTAGCTTGTTTTTTAACAATGACGGGAGAAAACCAGATTTTATCTTAATGTGCAAGGTCACTCACTGTCCAGGACAGCGACTGTTATTTGCAAAAGTTAATTTTAACGGACGGAACCAGATTGGCTGACCCATACACGCTCAGTCAATGGATGGAGGATCTGACAGGATTAACGTTACCTCGGTTGAGTGGCCTGCATTCTACACACCGACCTTATAGAGAAACCAAGCGTAAAGACAAACTGAGGGCATTAAATCTTTAGATGCCTATTATATAAATAACTATGTGATGAATGGTCTTGACTTGTGGCAACGTTACATTGCGCGGTCCTGCCCAGCTCCAAGGCCAGAAGACGACAATGTAAAGAGTGACATTACAGTGCAATTTTAATGATGTGAATATTTTCTAGAAATAAAAATATTTTTTATGTATTAAAATTATATTAATTAACTATGTATTTGATTATTCTTTCTTACCAGGTTCTTCAAAAAGTCTATCACAATCAATCACAACAATGTATACAATCATAGATGATTCACAAATAAATCACAATAATTTAGAAAACATTATGCAATAACATTTCAAATAGGATCCTGTAGGTGATTCTTGCACCCAGAAACACAACAAGATGACATTTAATAAAAATAATAATAATTTAAGATCCTTATTATGTAGCCGAATCTGTGCTGGTTTGTATTGGCCGCCTCCAGTTTTCACTTTGTTTTGCCTCCAGCTAACGCCGTGACGTAATTGTGACGTCGGTGCAAAAGGGGTCTATACAAGTGGACGGTTGCTGCTTTACCATTTACTCAAAATAAAATGTGGCTGAGAGAGCGCGCTGCACAGCCCAAAGCCACTCCAGATGTGCCTCTTGTGTGGTGAGAGCATTCAACCGCCTGTGTGACACCGAAAATGTATAACAGCTTCCTGATGATACCCCGTTAAACCTCAGGCCAGAAAACAATCCCTCCCATCTGACACCACCAGCATTCAACTATGAGTTCGACTGCCTATATTCTTGCCGATTTTTTATTTTTAATTGCTCACACTGGTCATGATGTGAGAGATGGTCCAATGGTCTTTATTTGAAGCTGAAAGTCATGCTGGCGAACATGATACTAGGACCAAACCAAAAACCAAGGGTGCTTTCACACTTGGTTCGTTTGTTCCCTCCTCCCCCGCTGGATTGTGTTCACAATATATTAATATGTTATTTATATGCATCTAATTTGTGGAAGGTGAAGGACCATAAAATGTCTGTCCAATCATTGCATTCGGTCCTGTCAAAATATGTATTTCTATACCTATGCGCACCTGCTTGCGCAGACATCACTCGTCATCAGTGTGTTTCATGCTATGCAGAGCAAGACAGACGTCAGTCACTAAGACCCGCGATCCCCCTTAGGGTGACGTGACACCTACCGCGGGTCTGAGCTTGTCACCGTCATCACCACAAAAAAAACATTGGCCTGGACATGTGTGGACGTTGTGTCTAATGACATGGATTATGTGTGTGTCTTACATGGATTCAAGGTTTTCTAAACAAAACTTATCAAAAGATGGAGCAAATCCAACCTTTGGCGAGTTGGGGAGTGCAATGTTCCATGACAAATAATAACATTCCATTTGTATTAGAGATGAGCCGATGGGCTATTATTTCATCCGCAACCGCATCACAAAACTCATCATCCGTCCGCCATCCATCCGCACCAACTTTTTTTGACCAATTTTCAAAGCCGCACCCGCCCGCCATCTGCTGATTGTTTTAAGGTCTGTGGGCGATACAAGGCGCTGCTGCCGTGAGAAAGCTCTTGGGTGTTCTAGAAAGGAGACTGATCCAATACAGCAAAGATATTTAAAGGCTAAAGTCCCTAGTATTGCCTATTGGCTATGTTGTATCCCCAGAATATCAGCAGTGAACTCTGTCTCCGATCGGCTCACAGGGATAAAAATAAATAAATAGCCTAAATAAAACGCAAATCGGCAAACCAGACCTTACTAGGCTACTGTACAATTTTATCATTTCATTTTGAATTTTGTTTAAAAGTAGACATTTCAAGTTTTCTATTTCTCATGTCTGTGAGGCAATTAGCCTATACGCTGGCAAGAGATCGCACTGGCGCCTCCAGGTTATGATTATATGTCTGCTATATTTGCTTCTTATGTATTAATACCAAGCAATTGGTTGACGAAACAGTGATAAAAATTAAGATACAATTTATACAAAACGAAATTCAATTTAAAGAATGGCTTTCTATTAGTGATGCACCGAAATGAAAATTCTGGGCCGAAACCGAAAATTTAGGATGCACTTGGCCGAAAACCGAAACTGAAGCCGAAAATGGCTTCTTTTAAAAACTTATACTAGTATATATATACAGTACAAAACCTAAAATATTTTTAACAATAAATATAAATAATAATACCAAATAATATTATTCTTCAAGTTTTATGTTCCATCAAATAAAATAGTTTTTTTACAGTTGTGCAAAAAGATCCACAATTATCTGAATAACTGCACACAAAATCACAGAATGGCAGTGGGCCTCTATTCTGCTGCTGCATGTAAACTATTTTTTACTTACATTTTAAATTGCTGTGCAAAACAATGCAAAACAACAGTGCAAAAACAGCACTAGAACTTAATCCAAACTCAAACTGTAAACAACATGTAAGCCTATGTAGCCTTAGGAAACACAGTTGTGCAGTGCTACGCAAATTTTAATGTAACTGCTATACACACAGAAAATTGGACTGGGGGTCTTACATGCGCTTCATGTGGCACACTAGCACACACACGCAAGGTCTCTCGCTGTCTGGCGTGCGCGCGCTACACGGTTTGGAGCACGAGCTCTTGCTCGCTCGCTCGCTCTTCCGGAGATTTGAACTAATTTGTGGGCATCAGGGAGCCGCTATCAATATGCGGGAGACATCCCTATCTTTGATAGGCAGACGCGTGATAACAGCTTGACCGTGAGTGAAACCTAAGCGCTTGCGCACGGATGGGAGGGGCGGGTGACATTCATTTTCGGTTTACGTTTTCGGCTGTTTTTTTTTTATTTCGGCCCGAAACCGATAATGCCATTTCCGGCCGAACATTTTCGGCGGCCGAAATTTCGGTGCACCCCTACTTTCTATAAAACAAAACTTAATAAAGTGGTCAAAATCATGTCTGACCCATGATCATCCTACTCATGCTGTTCGCTTTTCATTTAATCAACAGATTCAATTAAAAAAATAACAATATTATGTAAACATAAACATGGAATATAATTTTTGTGATGAAGACATGTTGGAAAATGTGTTTCTCTTTCATTTCCAATGTGAACATCATAATGTATTCTCCTGAAAATGACGTATTGTCAAATGTGTGCTGAATGTAAACTCTTCTTAGGGATTTCACATTCAATGCGAATGTATCTGAAAATATTCTTAAATAAGGGAATCTATTCAGTGATTGGTCCATGCCAAATTACTGCCTGATGAAAAGCGGTTTACCACTATAGGCCATTTCAGAATGTTAGTAAACAATAGGCACCAAGATATTTCCGGGTGGCAGAACGCGAGCGGCTTCTACTGACAAACTGAAGAGATCCAGCTGGCTACTGTAAACAGTTACATAGTTAAAATCATTGTTGTTGATCAAAGTTGATACGATGGCGAAAACGTGTTGTGTTTGGGGTTGCGCCGCCAGATATACAGCAAAAGGTGTAGGGTTTTATCGATTTCCTTCAGAAAAAAGTCAATCTATCCAGCGGAACCTGTGGGTGAGGAGGTTAAAGCGAGTGGACGTCGTCAGATTCTTTGCGCTTCAGGGCCCGACACATTAACTGTAATTATGAGCCTGATTAAACCCAACCATTTTTAATACGTGGGTCGTTATAACTGACGTTCTCAACTACTTTCTACTTTCTCCCGCCCGCAATATTTATGTTTTGTCCCGCTCCCGCCCGCAAATAGACTTTTTTTTAGCTAAAAAGCTGACATCAGTTCATCGCGATCTCACACATCTCTGTTATTATCAATGAAGCTGGCTGCACAATGAATCTTTCATAATATATACACTTTGTTTGTTATAATTAGAGGATTTGCCAGCATACAGAATTCAGCTCTGAACAAAAAGTCCGTTTTGAGCGGTGAGGGGAGACTATCTTAAATACTTCTGATTGGCCATTGCGTTCAAGAAATCAACACATATGTCTGTGATTGGCTACATCGTTCAACGCTGCAAATATGTTATAAAAAAAAAAAACTCTGGCCTGTAAATCATTTCTATTTTGTTTTAGTTGTTCTTGTTGCTTTTCTGCAAAGGATGAATAAACATTTATTAGTTTTTATGGTTTATTCATAGATATTTCTAGTTTGCGGGAGTCCCGCGAATCGTTTTATTCTCCCGCAATCCCCACACACAGAGTGAGTGCATTATCGCACTCGGCCATCAAATCTAGTCCCGCGCCGCACTCTTTTGCGTTGGGAGTGCACGTTTCTAGATAAAAAAAATCTAAGCTCTAATGATCATGTTAACTATGTCTGAATTTCCACCACGTCTGTTTTTGAATCAACTGTTGAAATGTAGATTAGGCTACTGCCGACGGTGTGTCTCCCTTCCAAGCAATTTACTAGTGTTGCCATAGGAACGCTTCGGCTTTTGCCACCCGGAAGAACGTCTTTTATTGTTGTGACGTCATGGTGAATTGTCGTATACCGCGGGAATTTCTTGCTTTTCAACCGCAGTTAGAAAAAATCCATACCGTCCCAGCCCTAGAACCAACATGAATGTATTGCAGATATTATTAATATATAAAGATTTTAATGTAGGCTACAACATAACTCGAGAATTTATTCTGATTCAAGGGGAATCAGAATGCCAAATCCTGACTGAAGAGAGGAGGAGCTGGGGATGGAGGAGGGTAATTCGCTCCTGAAGGAGCGTATATATGTATACAGTGATAGGCGTTGTATTCCTATAGGTAGACGTGGATCATCTGAGAGTCACTGATACGAGCTTGACTAACGTGACCTGCCAGAACTCAAGACGTTCACAAATTCATGATAATTTTTCAATTCAAAGTTTCACTCAAATTGTTTTACTTGTGATAATGAATAGTAATAATAAAAAAGCTAAATAAAAGCACTTTCCAGGCCTATCCCCAATAAATCACTAGCTATTTGCCCACTGGGATTTAAATTTGTAATACAAATGCACACACCTGCCAATTCTGACACAGGAGTGCTGCTTTCAGACCCCATCAGTCAACAAACCCATCTATCATGGAGAGACACGTTCTATAAATCAAATTTGCATAGAGCACGGACGATATATGTATGTATGTAACATGGCACTTTACGTGGAGAGCTTTTCATTTGCCTTCCCATCAAGCTTAATTCTGCCGCTGCCTTTATCGCAGGCCTTAAAACAAAATGGCAGAGTTTAAGAGCGTTCTGGCACGTACGCTCTCATAACACAAGCATTTAAGCCTAATAAAAAAACACAAGTGCAGGAATGAGTCATGCAAGCAAACAATGAGGCAGCAAATAGCGGCTTCAGATAAAGAGTGATAAAGTGAGTCTGTCTGCTGCTACACTGGCAGATGAAACTGGACGTATAGCCTGATTTACACACTACTCAGATTTCACCAGCATACTAGAGCTCTAAAAAAAGACATGAACATTTCACCAAACAGAACTGTCATAACTTATTGCACAGTGAAACAGGGACTTGATGGCACCCATGTGGATTTAAACTATTTAAATTTAAATGCAGGATCCAACGTTAATAAAATTCTACTGTTTTGCGAAAATAAATTAAAATACTAAAAATTAAAAATCAATCGTTGTAGATAATACAAGTGAATATAGGCATCCTAACATGATAATGTACAGTATGAAAAATGTATATTGATTTTGAAATTTGCTAAAGATTATATTTAACAGTTTATTCAATTAATACTGATGTTACTGTTAATTTACATTGAGTGTTACATGGTCTAAAAATAGGAAATGAGCTGCACAATTCAGTGTTATTATAGTAATATATTATTATTATAGTATGCATAGTATTCATAATATTTAATATTTTCAGTTCTCAATTTAAAGCTTCAGTCAGTAACTTTTTTTGGGTTAAAAATTATCCAAAATAAATTGAGCAAGTACACAACCAGCCAGTGTTTAAAACTAGCCTATCCGCTTGCCTTAGCTCGATTCAAAACGGTAAGCTTGTAATAATGTTTTTAATTCCAGTGGTACTGGTGGATTTCTGCGGGAAATTCGAGCATGTCTTTGCGTCATTACGTCACATCTGTACACATAAAGAGTCTCGGCTAGTAGGCTATATTGTGTGTGAGGATGTTGTAGGTGGAGATTTAGAGCCTTTTCTCACAGCACTTATAATTAAACTTATTAATTTGATGGCGGATCCAGAAAGGTTCAAACGACAATCACCAGTGACAACTGCAGATTCACCCGTTGTAAAATGCAAAAGACTTCGTTCAGACTTCGGAGTGACTACAGAAAAAAAATAGAGACTGTAACCGGGCCCATGCGAAAACAAGGATAAATATCTGAAGGGCATTAAATGTAGTCGCTCAATGCTGATGTTTTTAACTAGGGATGGGCATTCGACATTAACAATTAACAATTTGAGAACAAAGTATAATTTGCACGGTTTGACGTTATATGATAAGCGATAGATAGATTTAATCAGTGCGATTTAGTGCAATGCTTTTTTTCCCTTAGTTGGTCAGAACCAAGCGTGCCGCACAAGCCCTGAAAAGTGAAGCCAAAGCGCCTCAATCGCCCCGCCGGTGACTGGTCCTAGTATAGGTCATAAACCCCGCCTCTCCCCATGTTATTCAACGGGACGTGAGACCAACTAAACAATTAAATTACACTTCACATTTCTTTTTTCCAAAGATAGTGTCTTTCATTTACTGTAGTTTTTATCACGCTGATGTAATTTCAAGTGTTTGTTTTTAAAATAAGTTTGTTTTTAGTTCATTTTGTGATGCTTTAAAAATGGTGATGTGACGTCATGATTGACAGGTTCTCTGAGCGAAGCACCAACGGACTTCGGGATCTTCGGAGGACTGAGGAGATTGTATTAACTTTATTTTAACAAGCCTCTTGTCGTACAGCAACCAACAGATATCAAAATTGGAGCAGAACGGAGGAACGGAGCAGACATAGGCCACTTAAAAAAAGTGCAGAGTGCATTCGGCGAGAGTGAGGGCGGGGCGTTGATTTCGCGGTTTTACTTCCTGCTCACTACTGCGCAGGTCTGGTCCCGAGATCGCTACTGCGCAGACTCAAGTCCCAAGATGTCAGTGCCATATCGGGACACTGGCGGCTTCACTTCTCGCCAATGGAAGAGAGCGAAGGGGCGTCGTCCATCTTTTTTTACAGTCTATGGTCAGAACAAGTGTGGCCCTGTCCCAAATGGCGCACTTCATGCGGACTTTCGGTCTCGTGGACTTAAATTGCATGTGCTCGCCGAGTCTACGAGTCCGTAGGCCGTCCCATTTAGCATTTTAACGCTCTGAAGTGTGCTCAGCAGCTCCCCCTTTGTACCCTTGAAGCGGTCTTCCGCGAAGCCCGCATAGATGCAGGCTCCACGCACTTTAACTACCCAGGAATCCTTGCGAAATGCCAATCAGAAAACGGATGGGAGGAGATTTCGCTCACGGACTGTTAACATGGCTTTATGATATAGGCGTACATTTTACCAGTTGTTACTTACAGTTTATACAAACATTATCAACCAGTGGTTGATATCTCAAACATAATAATAGCGTGTTAAATAATACGATCGCATTATGATTCATTACATAAATAGAACCGAATGTCATGGCTTTACTGAGTCATATAACGTAGTATGAATATTGAAACCTATACATTTTTCTTAAACTCATTTACATTTTAATTTTGTGTTAAAATTTAACATTATGTATTATTATGTACAACTGTATTGATCATTTACATAACCATGACATCTATTCTAATGCCCAGGTGGCATATACAATTATAGAACTGTAAAAGCAGGCTGTGTAGTTCACATGGACATAAGATTTGGGAAAATAAAATAAATCCTGTTCTCGATGCTGAAGACTGTAATTTTTTTTAATGATATTTGTGATATTTTTCTAATAAAGGGACTGATGAGATGACCTTTAAGTTTATTCAGCTTCGACATCTGAGCTGAGACCTTCTTCCTGTTTCTGGCGTGACGATAGAGTCTGTCCCAAAAATACCTCTCAATGCGCCCTCGCGGACTCGCGCTAAGGGCCCTATAGGTCTGCACTACATGACGTCACCGAAGTGCGGACTCTGAGGAAGTCAGGAGTGTGCCATTTGGGACAGGGCCTGTATGTTACTTGTTCAGATGACATTTTCTGGTGAAAATTCTTATGTTGGTCATGCTTCCAAAAAGTAGAATCTGTGATTCCGAATGCCAGTATCCACACCGGCGTGACTGATTAATTTTTTGTATGTGTCATCTTAACAAGACTATGAACTCTAAATGAGTGAAAGTAAAACCACAGCAAAGGAAACCGGTTATCTCACCTTGTTGATGTTGCCAGCTTGTTGGGCGTTGATGCCCATCTGCTGTGCCCCTTGTGTGAGAGCCTCTGACAGGACACTTGCCGCTGCTCCTGGTGCTGCCGCCCCCGCTGCACCTCCCGCCCCTACAGAAGTTGGCACCTGCATGGTGGCACCCTGGTACTGCATCCCCGGCGTGCCTCGACCACGGCCTACAGATCCATTGATCACCTGACCCGGCTGAGCGCCCGGATTCTGTCCCATCATGCCGCTGTTCAGCATGGCCTGGTTAAATCCCGTGCCGAGTCCCATGCCAGCTGAGCCAGCGTTATTGCCCTGCGTCCCTGGGGTACCACCTGGTTTCTGTGTTTGAGAAGGGTGAGAAGGGGAGCCCTGGCCCAGGGGACTCTTTCCAAGCCCACCCAGCTGAGGTCCGATGCCGCCAGGCTGCGGACTGGCCGAGTTCCTCCCAGCGCTGCTTCCCGGCCGGAGGAGCTCGGAGAGCTGCTTGTGTTTGGCAGCAGCATCGGGGACCATGGGCCCGTGACCGCCTGTACCTGCACCACCGTTAGAGGGCATGGATATCAGCCCCAGGTCTCCGTTAGGAATCAGCTCATCTGGAAGATCGTTCTCCAGGTCATCCCAGGAAAGTGAACCCAACTCTGAAGGAAGAAAGAGGGGGAGGATGGTTATTTATTCGCTTCTTGTATCTTAATATGATATTATTCAAGATTATGTGGCACAAACAAATACGCCGCCGTCTACGTTCTGCTGTATTTTAAAGTCCTCCACGGATTCTTCCATCCCATGTGTTGATTGAAATGAAATAATCTAGCTAAAATTAAGGATGCAATATTAAAATATTGCATAGATAGATACTGTATAATAGATTACGCATTAATATGTATTTTCTTTGTGCTTTAAACTTTTCAATGCGGACTCGACGCGCTGCGCCTCATGTTGCTTCAAGCGCATCATTCTGCGCTCGGGATGCGCATAAGCGCTTTGAGCCGCACTGTATTGGAGCCTTTCATATCATAATACAGTGACGCAATGAAAGATTATTAATAGCAGTTATTGTTCTGTCCTATCTATCATATGTTGCTACCTCATTAAACAGCTGTGCTATACATTTAAAAAATGTATTTAAAAAAAAATATATATATATATAGTAGGCTATATATAAAATAATTGATATTTTTGATTTTTGTTATCTTGTTTTTCATGAATGTATTTTACAACAATACAAAGAGCAATGTGCAGAGTTTTACCAGATTTAGTGTTACACTTAATGTCTCTAATTTTTTCCCCACTAAACGTTTTTTTTTCACTAAATGTTCAGATTTTATACAGTTATTGTGATTTTCCTAGACTAAATTTTACTGCTGAATTATCCACTAATCTAGTTTATAATAGCATTTATGTCAGATTATCATCATAGATATTTTTTGTTGTTGTTGATTTTCTTTATAATGAAGTTGTCTGTATTAAGTAGATTGTGTTTAACGCACAAAATAGTGATTATCAGTTCAACACAGAGTTATAGAAATTCTACTTGATTTAAAAAAAAAAACTGCACTGGTATCGGTATCGGATCGATATCGGCCGATACTCAGAATTTTTGGGATCGGATCGATTTTGAAAAAATGGTATCGTTGCATCCCTAGCTAAAATACTTAATAAACAAAGTAAATAAATAAAAGATTGGCGATTTCTACAGCTTAACAACAAATTTCGCCGAAAGATGAATCTGCATATTTCTGCCAAATAAATATCCTGTCTACACTAAGGTCAATTAAATTTCATATTATTAAAGGGTCTAATCTAAGCTATGGTTTTGACGCCATGAAAATATTGTTTTAGCAGCTTCATGTTGTGAAGGAAAACAGCAGAGAGTAGCAGCCTAAATCAATACGCCTGCATGAGGCTTGATCTGCTAATAGCCCTAATAAATCCACCTCATCTGTTAAAATCTGCTAATGAACGCCTGACACCTTATATACACACGGGAGTGTGTGATATAGCAGAACAGCTGGGAGGAAGGAGACGTTCTCCATCACCTCCGTGACAGTGCGAGACTAACGGCAGCTGTTAGCATGTTTACCAGAGTAAATGCCACCAACACATCAGGAGGGATGCTAAGAGATGATGTCACCACTCATTCAGGTGAGAGGGCAATAAACTAATAGATTGAATAATGATTAACTATTTATCCCAATGAGAATAAGCCCACTTAAATAAATGGGAGAAAATAAAATTTACTATTTGTAAAAAAAGAAAAAAAAAGTACTATTTGAATAAAATTGCAGGTTGTAAGCTATATAGTACATACTACATACAATGCTGTACACTACTAGTGATGTCAAATGACAGTGTGCTGACTAATGCATGTTAAGTTTATTGTTGAAGGAATGTTTCATATACTATTTTTTATAAAACCGTAGGCAATATACAGTACTGCAGTGACCCACACACAGGTGAGGACAAGCAACAGTGAAGTATACTGTTTGTAACATTTACCATTAGAGACTGTTTTACAAGGTAACTTTAAAAATCATTGGTAATACAGTACATAGGCCTACAGCGTAGTATGCTGTACAGTGTACACACTAGTAAGGACAAGCAACGATGTAGCAGAATACTGTTTGTAACATTATGCTTTTTGTATTAAAATTACAGGCAGTCTATAGTACATACTGCATAGTGTGCCATACACTAGTGTGGTCAAAAGACAAAGTTTGTAACATTTCCCACTGTAGACTGTTTCATAAACTATTTGTGTTAAAATCACTGGCAGTATTCAGTACCAGTGTTTCCCCTACCATTGTTTTGGGGGGGGCGGCCCGCCCCCGCAAAACGACCCCCCGCCCCCCCTAAAATGCTGACGAAATACAGTCATAAAAAAGGAATTTAGTGTAAAACGCGGAATTTCACGGAATTTGTAAATTTGAGGAAAAAATAGAAAGCAGTTCAGTACACTTGAAATCAAATCGCGATGTAGACTAGTGTGTGTGAATATTAAAACACAAAGACTATTTAAATACGAATCATGCATGTTCTGTGTGAATGAATGGTGCCCCGACGCGCAGTTTAATTTACCACACACACACTGAAGCACGTGTGACGCTTGCGCTGTTATTTGGCCTATATGAAGACACAAATGCATGAACTTCCTCTCCAGGCTCTAGATCCACTCTGAAAGTCACTTCGTGATCATTTCACCGCTTCATTTGAGAAAAACTATCATCATGACAAACACACAGAACCTCAAAAGGTCTTCACGGCAACCCGTCAAAATAAATGTTCGGTTTAACTTGACAGAAATATATTACTGTTGTACATTAGAATTTAGATATATCCCAATGTAATAATACACTAACACTAATCCAAATAAATTATCATCAAAACTGAAATTTTTAAGGAATAATCCATGTTTTAATTTGAACAGTTAGGCTAAAGCTCATTGTGCAGCCAGTTATTTGACAAAAAGTTTATTTAATTTCATATGATTAAAATTGATGATAAATGCTAAAATTTGTGTTTTATGTCTTCATTTTATTACCAGAAAAAACACAACACAGAATTAGTGTGAATTTTTTTTCCATATATATATATTAAAAAAAAATGTTGTATAAGTTTAATGATTCATAGTACATGATTTCAATTAATAATAAAAAACAAATACACCACGTATCCGTAACACGCCCGCTCCGCAACACTAGCAGTACCCCCCCCCCCCCCCCCCCCCCCCTGAAAAAAAATCCTAGGGGAAACACTGAGTACATACTGTGTACTAAATAGGGACGGCCATTTTTCAAAATTATTGTATTCGAATATTTGGGCTCATAAAAATCGAATATTCGGATATTTAAATGACGTTTAACGAGAAAGACGTTATTTTTTAAGTTTAAGGTTTTTTTAAGTTTTTGTCACCATTTCTTAAGCTTACGATTAGGCAATATACACATCAAGCTTACTATACATCTTAAGGTTTTCTTTTAGTTGAAAACATTAAACATGAGCATTAAACAAAAAAAAAAGCATTTAAGCTCAAGCTGCACGAACGGAAAAAAACACTAATAAAGTCGAGTCAGCATATGTTTATATTGTTTCACGTACATGTTGAGAAAAACAATATCCACATGCTCGAGTGAGAAAACACGCTGCACTGACAGACGTCGCAGAGACACAAAGATAACGGCTTGCTAAGCTAAGTTTCTAAAAGCCCTTTAGTTCACTGTTCTTAAATCAGTCTCCCTCAACGAAACTTAATGGAAGTATATGTCTCAAAATCATTTTGCTATCAGAAGATTTCACATGATTATGAAATCATATGAATTTCATATGAAGTAATCATTCAGAATGATTATTCGCGCTACAGCTGCCCTTACCGCAGTCGTTAATGCAGTGATGGACAGCTGTCTTTCCTCAGTCGACTGCTGTTTGGATTTCATGCGATTTCTCATTGTGGTGGTGGTGGTGATATTATGATAACTCAGTTTCATTAATTCATTTGGTTAAAAGTACTTCCATTTTGAAATATCATTTTCATCTAAGTAATTCCAAACTTTGCGAGGCAGACAACGACATTATGTGATCAATTACAATCAACACGTTCCATATATGATTTTTATAAAATCATAAGCAGTATACAGTAGATGCAGCATGGAGTGCTGCACGCTAGTGAGGTCAAATGACAATGTAGCGTAATACTTTTGTAATCTTACCCGTGGCATATCGTTTCACGTGTCTTTTTATATAATAATAGGCAGAACAAAGTAGATACTACACAATATGCCGTACACTTGTAACCCATTCAGATCTTAGCCTATGTTTTGGCAGCCCTGAAAAAAAAATTGGTCAACGTGCAAGTGGTATTTCCCAGAGCAGCATTGTGCAGTCTATCCCCGGCTCTGATTGAGATGCAGCATGGGTAGCACTGAGGTCGCACCGGTCCAGGAGTAAACACAGACACGCACACTGCCAGACACAGCAGGTGCTAAACACGAGGGAGGCAGGAGTAGGGAACATCCCTTTTCTTTTGCTCCCTGACGGGACGGCTGGCTGCTTAGTGACCCACATCACAGAGCCAGACTCGTGCACGTGCTCACTTAGGCTACACACTCAGCTGTGTAGTGCCAACACCCCGCCCCCTACAACCTTGAAGCCGTGCCAAAATGCAAAGTAACGTTCTTGGTTTGAAAGCACTTTTGAGTCAAGAGTCCCAATGGGGATCCCGATTTCTCCCTCCATCATCGTGCTGAAGCCCGTTATAGTGGCTCCGGCGGTGGGCTAATAATAGTCTCTCAGCGCGGCAGTAGACCACAGCTGTCGTTCACAGAGTCTAAAAGATAGCGTGCCGTCTGAGCTTGGACAGGTGCGCCTTGCCTGGGATTTCACTCGGATGGGGAGGATGGCAACAGATCCACATGAACGGAGACTTTCAGCTTGGCTATCCATCTTTGTCAAACTAAATAGGCCTAGTCCTGATGTGAATGGTCGTGTCATGTGAAAAAATTTGTCATGGTTCCACAAAAATATAAAGTAGCACGACTTTCAAAATTGTTAATACATTTTTTTTTTTCAATGTTGATAATAATAATAAATGGGACACAAATCAGCATATTAGAATTAAGGGTGCTCAGATTGATCGATCGTTTTTGGACGATAATCATTTTATATAGTTTGATCTGTTGACTTTATAAAGGCTGATCAGAAGAGCAGATCAAATGACGCAAAACTCGCAAGACAATTTTTGTATGCGCAGCTAAAATTGCTTCACTACATTTCACCGGTCTAGGTTTCTCAAAAAGTAGCCATACGCGATATTTCGGCCACCATATCAATATACGTTCATTTTTAATGTTATTGTTATCAGCTTGATAAGAGAATTTGGCCGATATATTAAAGCCGATAATATATTATTTCCTTCAGCTGAGACACTTCAGATGCGCACTGTTCGCCATGATGTTTTTGAATTCCTTATAATTAGAATCACTTCAAAAAAGGAAAATACAGTTAAGAGCAACATGTGCAGCGCAAGTCTGTCATACAAGCTACATAAAATAATGAGAACATAATTGTGTGCTTGGGACTTGGCTTTTAAATAGTGAGAATCTATTTTTTTTCCCTTCATAGCGATGCGCATTCTTTCCTCCCTAAAAGCCCAAACTTAACCACCAAATCAGCTAAATAAGTGATTGTTGTAAAATACAGTCTACTGTTGCTAAACTGCAGGTCGTGCTTGATAATGAAAAGTTATTAAAACAGCACTAAGCCGCAAGAGCACACGAGACTTCTTTCAAAAACATAAAACATTTTACCGACCCCAAACTTTTGAACAATAGTGTACACATGAAGTAAATCTCTCAAAGCTAAATTTTGTAAAACATACAGGGAACCTTATGTGGTACATTACAAAAATATGACTTAAAAAAAAGGCCCAAGGATGACAATCATTAAATAAAAGCTGAAGTAACCTTTGAATTATATTATAGCTAGGGATGCACCGATACCACTTTTTAAGGATCGAGTACGAGTACCGATATTTTTTTCCTGGTACTCGCCGATACCGATACCGATGCCTGTTGTACTGGGGGGGGGTCTCGTTTTATGTGGCAATTTTCTAAGAACAACACAATGAGACTAATGAACATATCAGCATCTTTATTTTCAACAACTTAAATGAACTTATGTTTACAAATAAATCATTCTTATGTGCTTATCACAAATTTTCAAAGCCCAAATTTCACAGTGTCCAATAATCTCCAAAGGGCAAAACCAAGGACATAATGAATGTAATTTTTACCTGCCTGTCACAAAGTTGTCAAAGTGCTAAAGAAATCACAGACAACAAGACAATCAAAGTTGTCCTAAAGTGTCAAAGAAATCACAGAACAAATGTTTATAACATAACACTGAGTAACAATGTAATCACAGCCGAAAGCATGGTCCGAAATTAACTTTTTGGCTCACCTGCCACGGGGACTGGTAGATGAAAAAATCCAAAAAATAATAAACAGCCTTTTTGTGTCACATATACATTAATTTATATATAGGCTATATTAAATTTTTTTTGTCATATTTCTGGTCTATTATTTTCCATTTTTACTTTTATTTACACACATATTACACAATTTACACACATTAAAATAATATTTTTGTGGTGGTGCCTATATGAACATAGTTCTGTACAAATTAAATGTATTAATTGTATATTTAATAAAATATATGCAATAATAATATATTATAATTATTTCAAAAAAATATTTAGTTTTACTCTGCCTATTTTTTTTTACTCCATTTACTCTGACTGATCCGATCAGTAACTGAAGGACTGGAAATATCAGTTTTAAAATGAAATTAAAATGAATCGGTTCAAATGAGTCATTAGTTCGCGAATTGGACGTGTCAATGTCATTATCGGATGTGTTCGCGTTGTGTGATTATCCTGGCAGCTAGGACATCCCACAAGATTTGTGTCAACACAGAAAACATTTAATCACTGGATAGGTTTTTCCGTTTATTTAAAGTGTGGTTTATGTCAGCTGAATGTGCAGAACGCTTCAGAGAAGATAAGGTATTTTAGCACAATTCACACCCAGCGGTAATTCAGGAAAAAATATATCCGAATGCTCCACATGAAACTATGGTCTTCCGACCTTTTACCATCGTGTCGATTTATTTTGATTAATATGTGACAACGAGAGAGAGCAAGACAGCACTAAGAGAAAGTGCGCGCGCGACCTCTCTCTGCTCGTGCTTCAGTTGCGCCCTGTCACACGCACTACTGTCGTCTACATTACTCGCAGATCAAATAAGACTATGGCGGGACAAAAAATTCGCTTTGGAGCAGGAGCATCGATAAGAGGACTCGTTAACGTTAAGTCGTTACATTACTATTTTGGTATGAACATTCACCCGCCAGTGGGGCGGATAGCCTTTTGAGATTTACTTGCTAAACAGAAAATCTACCCGCATTTGGCGCTTGGCGGGTGTTAATTTCGGACCCTGGCCGAAAGTGTAAAGTGAAATATTAGACTGTACTATTAAATCTAGCAACACTATAACTGCAGGAAGAGTGTTCATAAGAATTAAGAAATATAAGCTAAGGATATACGTGAGGTCACATGTCACGTGAGGTATCGGTCTTTGGTATCGGGGTATTTTTACAAGTACGAGTACAAGTACATGAGCTTGGTATCGGGCCCGATACCGATACTGGTATCGGTATCGGTGCATCCCTAATTATAGCATATAATAATAACCATATTATAGCAATGTGTAAAATCATTATAAACTCATAAACACTAAAGTTTTAAATTCTGCAATGCTATGGTGAAAGGTGGTGCAGGAAACACTGCCATAGAGTAAAAGATCTTAGAGTTTTAGGGATCGATATGATGATGTTCAAAAGAGGATTGATTTTTTTTTTTTTTTGGATTTTTATATCAATATTTTTTCCCAGCCCTACTTTATGGCCTAAGAAGAGCAGAAGAACAAAGTGTGAATCAGGATTCGAAGATCTAAGGAATATATCCCTATAATTCCTTTTCAGGTTTAGGATTGTTTGCACACAAGAGACTGCGAGTATGTGCCGGATCTGAGCGGCAGACGGGTTCAAGTTTCACGAGGCTGTGTAGACCAGACCTGCTGCTGATAGACAGCAGTGGAGTGGAAGGAGAGACGCGAGGAGACGTTTGGCTCTGTGGTGGAAGGTTAACACATGGCTGGTTTGGTCACATGGCGTACCACTAAACGTTTTTATTGGGCTGAAACGCATCTTGTAAAAGTGTCATGTTTCCCTCCTTTCATCCCACTTCACAAACACTGCATTCTGCCTAAATCACTGCTTTGGTCTGAACCAAAGCTTTTCTGAAAAAAAAAAAGTTCACTTCTAAATTTTGAATGCTTAAATCTTCTAAATGCGAATTTTGCCATTGTTTTGGAGCACATAGATAACAGCTAGGCTAGCATATTCATACTAAAAGCCAAAAAACTTGATTTCATGGTGACTTTAAAAGTCGTGTAGTGTATTCAAGCCTTCAGGGACATGCAGAAAATGTGAATGGAATTGAGGAAACCAGTTATAAAAATAGAATTTACTATTGTGAAATCAGATTTTATATGAATAAATCAAAAATAGGGCTGTACAGTTAAATTGAAACTGCAATATGGATTAGTGTCTGTGACTGTTGTTTTAATATAAAGTCTGCATGTTCTGCGAAAATGTGGAAAAAATAATAGAATTTAGGAAAGATTTCACAGGGCCCTTGTGATAAAGTGCTAAACATCAGCACAATTAAACCATCTTTGAAAATGTATCTATCTAAATTCACCCTTTTCTAAGAACATCACAAAAAAAAGGAAAGAAAAACCTAGTTAACTCAATCAACTAGTAAACCAACCTGACACATCCCTTATAATACAGCTAATAATTACCAAGTTGTGTACCCTGACCATACAGTAGAGAAACTCTCCATTTGTGATGAATTACAGATCAGTTCTCTTGCTAAATTAAGCTCTGTAGCAGTTAAATTACCTGAACCAATAAAATGATCAATTAACTAGAGCTGCACAACTAATCACTGAATAATCAGGATTATGAAGTAATGTATTCTGCTCCTTTAGCATCATTTGTCTTCCATTTACAGAATGTATATTTTGCAGCAGTTGATCAATACCCAAACACAGCCATCAAAACGACCATTAACCCAGGCATATCAAGAACTCTGGCCACATTCTTTGGCTTGCACAGTCTCTCAAAGCATGTTACGGCACTCATTGGACAACTCTGGTGAGCAGTACCCAAGCGCTCTAAGAGAAGGCATGTGTGCGAGGGAGTTGATAATCTGCCGACTAACTAACCAACGACGTGCAGAAGTCTAAGTCCAAGCTGACTGTTGGGAATCGTTAGGGATGTTGCTCTTTAAGCTGATTTCTCACTAGTCGATAGGGGTGTAACGATACACAAAACTGACGGTTCAGTTCTTCCCACGATTTTGACCTCGGTTCGGTGGGGTTTAGAAAGCTAAAATTGCTTCTTTTTTTTTTTCTTTTTTTTTAAACAGTGGTTTAATGAAAAAAAATGTGTCTTTGTCTTTAAGTTAATTCAATTACAATTAAACGTTTTGCAAGGATTTTAAAAAAAGATCTAATAATGCTGTAAACTATATAAGGAGCCCGCACATTACTATAACATTAAAGGTTAACAACAGAGCCTAGACTTTTAGCCTAAATTCAGATGTTATTAATTTTTTAAAAACAATAAATCAACACATTGTATGAAAACATGTAAACTGAACATGAGGCAGTTTTTGCATTTAACATAACTTATGTTTTTACTCTAATTCGTTATTGAAATACAATAATTTACAGTTGCGGTCATTTTCATTAAAGATATTTTAAACATACATTAAATTAAGATATCATTAACAGGTTAAGTAAAATATAGCCTAATATATAGGCTAATATAGTGCATTTATTTAGTGCAAGAGTTCATTTCTCTAGGACCCAACAAGCTGTGGACACTGTAACTTATGACTAGCCTGCTGAGGTAATGCTATGACAAACTAAGCTGTTTTATCGACGTCGTTCCGCTGCTGAAACACTGATTGAGCGATTACACGAGTTATGATGCCTTTTAGTAAGTATAATGTATCTTTCAACATACCTTCAGGTGTCCATTCATGTTTATTCTGTTACTGAGGAAGAGATGATCGCGTTTACTCGCGCTCCGCGCTGCCGCTTGAAATGAGTAGTCTAGTACAGTGATCTGTCACGCCACATCAAAGAGCGCCAAAACGGCATTTATTGTTTGAATTTCGTGATCAAATAGACAGAATTTGAAAGATTACACCTTGCTTATTATCGAGGCCGATCTCGATCACGTGACACTGTTACTAGGAGACCCAGACTCTGGAGATCCAGTGAAGAAATCCATTGAATTGGCCTCAGAATTAATAACATCATCGCTGCGAGATCCAGTGAGAAACATTACGATTCGGTGCAGAGATCTCTGTTATAGACCATAGATATCAGATCAAACAGCCCTGACGTGGAAACCAGGAGAAACACTTATAGAAGGCTTTCAGTCCACAAATCAGCAACATTCACCATGGATTTAGGCTAATGTAGTAACTCTAACCATAACTATGGTATTGTGACAGAAATAGTCAAACGCTTACAAGTCCTACACATCTTTTTCCAGCACTTCAAAACTATAATATCATATATAAATGTTAGGGCTGGGTATTGACACAAATTTCACAATTCGATTTCAATTCACAAGCTTGCAATTCGATTGGATTTCGATTCCGATTCGATTCAATATTGATTATTTTGAATATCAGGTACAATAATACATGGCAAATTCTCAAGGAAAACAAATCTCTTAAAGGGGTCATATAATGCCATTTTTGTACAAGTTAATATGAATCTTTAGGGTCTAAATGAAAACTTTGTAATATACTTTTATTAAAAATTCTCATTAGTATTTTAAGAAAACACTAATTTTACCTGCTCAAAAACAGCTCTGTTTTCAGCACGCCGTTTCAGTGTATATGCCTTTAAATGATAATGAGCTTGCTGACTCCGCCCCTCTGTTCTTTGGGGCGTTTTTGACACAACGCACGTGGAGTGTTGCCTTGAAAACAGTTGATGGTATATTTTGGCGAAAGAATGGCAGCGGGAGTCTCTGAGGACACATCTGTAGTGTTGCCATACCAATTTGAACCGGAGTCGGACCCGGAACAAGATGACGGCCCCGAAGAAGTTCGACCATTAAGGCTCGAACAGGACGTTTCTGAATGGTTGGTTAACGTAATGTCACTTTGATCTATTTTTGTATGTACTGTCAGGGTAGAGTAGTGGGCTACAAACGCTGTGTTTACTGTATAGGTTAGTTCGTTGACAGATTTATGTTGAAAAACTTTTTTTTGGTAAATGTAGGCTTGTCAGTGATGCGTAACGTTATCTCAGTGTTCGGTACAACTATCGTGACTGAAACATGTCCTGTCATGTCAGTAATGATTCTAGCAGTAGTTGAAGGATACCTAAGAATTTGTTGTACGTTTATGTTTAGTGCAGTACGAAAATGTTTTATGTTTTACTTAGTGTTAGCACGTTAACTGTAACACCTGCGTACACAGTTTTTAATAACACAAAAACCATAACGCGTTGTTCATTTTAAACGTGGCATTATGAATTATATTGAGAACGTCGTAACGTTACATAGAATACATGGCGTAATGTACCCTGAGTGTAAACATTAGCCGCATTCATCGTGAAGCGTGCAAGCGATTTGCAAAGATTAATATGTATCGTAAAAGGTTAATAAAACGTTATACTCACTTCTTCAGGAGGTGCAGCAGGAACACGAATAGTTGGTACCGATTCCTTTTTCAGGAGCAGCTTCTTAGCAAAACCAGTTGCTAAGCTTCATTTAAAAAGCTGTCTGGTGAGAAATGATTCGCGCAAACATGAACGCATTTACGTTGATCGTGGGGAATATTCCCATCGTAAACAAAACTCAGCCACTGCGTCTTCAGCGGTTCAAATTTAGGAACATCAAAATGATTTCTGTGTTTGTTATTGCACCCAAGAACAGAACAACACAATCGCTTAGACGCCATTCTGCTCCAGCGTATCAACAATGCCGGACTACGATGACAGCTCGCTCAGGGCGGGTCTGTGTTGAAACACTGCTGTCGATCAACAACCGTGGGAGGGGCATCATGCGCCGTGTGACGTCACACGGTGAAACAGCTCGATTTGAGACAGGGGAATACATATAAGAAGATTAAAACAAAAACACTGGATGGATTTTTATCATTATATGATGGTTGTGTACAGGCACTGCCAACACACATTGCAGTACAATCAACTTGTAAAAGTGCATGTTCCATTATATGACCCCTTTAACTAATACTGTAAACTCTGGGAGTCAGTTGTAGCCTACTAGGCTTCATTAGCCTACTATCATATTGAAGGTAAAAATTAACAGATTTGTAAACACTTAAATTACACTTATTTATTTTATAATAATGAAGTTATATGAAAAATAAACATTTAAATAGTGGCTGTCATAAAAAGCTTGCCAGATTTATTCAAACATGCATTAAAGATTGAAGAACATTAAAAATTATAATGAATATGTTATATGGTGCATATATTTAGCAAAATGCTTCTCTCTCTAGAGTTAATTTTTCTAGCTGACTAATGAGTTCATGGTCACTGGATGTGTTTTTTCTGAGGTAAATGTGACGTTACATGACATTGTTTGCAAGCTGTTTTACTGACATCTTTCCACGGTTGAAACACTGATTGAGCGATTCCATGTGACATGATACGGATTTCGATAAATTGTACTATCTTTTAACACACTTCAGATGCTCATTCATGTTTATTTTGCGCTGTAACTGGTATTATTAAGATCATGTGCACTCCACCCTGCTGCTTCTCTCGAGCTGCGCCAGAGCGATCTCACGCCACAGCACCAAAAAAGGTAGGCTATTTGTTTTTGAATTTCGTAAGAAAATGGACGCAATTTGAAATCCGAGACTTTGTTTCATATCAAAACAAAGATTATTGCGCTACAATGTTCTATTCATTCATCAACTGAAAACAGGATGACTAGCCTAATCGATTCTTGGCATTTAAGAATCAATATCGATTTGTAAAAATGAGAATCGATAGAAATCGAGAAATCGTTATTTTTTTACCCAGCCCTAATAAATGTTATTTTTAATGTGATGACCAACACATTTTTTGTCCATCCTTCAAAGATTTTTCTAAAACTAAAAAATGTAAGATGTAGGAAAACTCTTATTTAAACACTTATTTAAAAATAAATAAATAAATAAATTTCCATTATAAACAGGATGCTTATTGGCTATTTTCACTCCCTAATATCATTTTTTCACTCGTTTTGCTTTTTAATTAATATTAAGACTACCAGATATGTTTTGTAGAACTCAGTGGCTCCGGTGCTGCTGCCCGCAAATGTTAGTCTGGAGCCCTGTGAACTTAAATAAAAATGCACATTGTAATATCTGTACGTTAAGTCTATTTATTATTAAAGAATTAGTCAGTATTACAGTTATTTTGGGGGAAATTTGAATTATTGCATTGCAAGCTGATTTAAGGTGTGCCCCTAAATTTTCTGCTTGTGCTCCTTAAAATTTTCAGTCAGGGGCAACAGCGCTCCTAGTAAGAAAAGTTAGTCTTGACTCGAGCCCTGACTGTTGAATGGAATCATAAACACCTCTGATTGGCCATTGTGTTCACATGCTCATCGATATGTCTGTGATTGGCTACAATGATCAACGCACGTGAGCATTTGAGAGCACGCAGAAGTCTTTGAAAGTGTAAGCGCTCAGTGAAGAGCGTCATTGATGTATATTTGCAACATGTTTTTGAAGCACTGATCATTGTAGCCAATCACAGACAATCAGAGGCGTTTACGATTCCGCTCAACAGCGCTCAAAGCATCACATTTTTTTAATTTCTGTACAGACTTGATTCTGAAGTTGGTACTTTTTGACAACAATATAGTAACTTAAATTATTTTTGCAGAAACAATAAAAATGCAAGATGCTGCAAACAATGTGCCTATTGTATGAATTTGCATAAATTCGATCACAAAATTGCTAAATCCTGGAGGCGCTGCATGGTTTTTAACATCAAAGACTTTCCACCACTGGGCAAAAAAAAAAAAAAAAAAAAACCTGTTGTTGCAAAAACGTGTGCCATTCTGGGGCAGTTATATTAGAATACACATTACCTCAGTAGCTACATTTACATGCACTTAAATAATTAGTTGGCAATCAGATTGAAACCGCCACATGTAAACATCTCAATCGATCCCACTGAGCTCAATCCAAATGAAACTTCGATTCGAGTGTGGTGGTGTAGACCAGACATAATCCGATCAATAAAGAAAAACTAAGCATATATGGTTGAAAATGTTCTCAATCGAATTCAAAAATACCTCACGCAAGTTACGCACATTACCACAGCCCTTTTGGTGAAATCTCTGTCTACATACGTTTGACTTCTTACGAACATGTGTATGTTTAATTTTGTCTGAAATTTAATAAAACATTTGTCAGCTTTCCTTCTATGTCATCAAAGCAAAAACAGCAATTATACTCGCAATAGCTTCGATAACTTTCAGAATATTAAATCGGATTGGATTCATTCAACTAATGAAAACGAGTGCATGTCAACAGGAGTACCAGCACGGTTAGCACTGCTCAATAGCAAATAGAAACTGGAACATCTCGGACTTGATGGTGGAAAAACACTAATTGAAACAAATTGCACACTTCATCCATCAAAGTAGTAGCTATAGTCTGAACGCACGTCGGCAAAATTGATGCTGAAGCGTGTGATGGTCCAACAGAAGCCAGAGAAACAAGTCTCTACAGGTGGAACAAGACTCCTCGGCTGTTAAACCGAGAGCTCAAGTTCACATACAAACACACTAGCTGCCTGCGGACAGATAATCAGACACATTACATGCTGATTAGGGTAAACGAGGGGATGTTGAACTTTACGCAACCTGTATGCGTTAACTGACAGCTTAACACATTTGAGCGCTAGTCATTGCACGCATGATGCAAATCCAGGCTATTGCATGCAGCCATTTATATGGTTAATGACAGCTGAGGTAATGCGTCATAAGACACTTCAAATGGGTTTGTTCAAAGTAACTGAGAAACGGTTAGAACATGATGTTCTAACTGGTCAATAATACAAACCCCAAACAGGTTAATTAATCTATCTACACAAGTATCAACTATTATGGCTAACAAGATCACCAGTATGATCCCATGTGTCTGAACATGATAACTTGAGCATTAAGCATCACATTCAACAAAGCAGCAGTAGCTGCTGTACTTCAGACAATCTTAGAGAATTTTACTTTCTCACAAGAGCACTAGTTTAAAAACTAGAAACTAGATTTTCGCTAATTTGGCTTTTCGCTAGTTTAGTTTTGCTTGGTCATGTGATCTCAACATAGCGGTGGCCATCATATACTGAACAAAAATGAGTGTTGGTTTAACTTAAAAAAATTAGTTACCAGGTTGCCTTAAAATTTAGTTCTTTGAAATTATTTTTTTTTTGTTAATACGATGAAAGAGATTGGTTTAAAACTTTAATAAATAGAAACTTAAAATATGTTACCTGAACTTACTTATCTAAATTAATTTAGATAAGAACAAAAAAGTTGTGATAAATAATTTTTTTACAGCGTAGTTTTGAAAACGTACTAATGTGTAAACTTTCTAATAAGCACACATGTATTGGGTGCACCTTTATGACTATCATAGTGACCACAAACTAAAACTTTCACTTTCAGAAACTGTCCCGGGACAGTCTCATGGAGTTATCCCTTTCCTTCATTCACTATCAACTGGAACTCTTTCCATGTGCAGATCTGAAAGAAGACTGAAGGATGGATGTGATGATTTTCACAGCCAGACTGATGCAATACATAACAAAAGTGACAAGATGGGCAACTTGAGTATCAATTGGACTTTTCTATATGCACACAAGTTTGATTGGAAACTACTTCTTAACCTCATGTAGACCAAGTTTTAACTTAATTCTCTAAACATTATTGGCAAAGCAACCATATTCACGCTATCGTAGTTTTATTAGTAACTAGACTGCAAGCACTATATAGGTGAAAACGAAAATGGTCATCATTTATTCACCCTCCTGAATCTCAAAACTCGTAGGATTAACTTTCACTGTATGGAAAACGACGTTGTTTCTCCTTTAGTCTCATACGAGTTTTGAAGGGTTCCCAGCTCACATGAACATTTCTCAGAGATGTAGCAAACGGTCTGGACATGTTCTCTCAAAGCTACGAGCAACTATTCTTCCATTAACGCTAATAGAATATTCGTTCAAAGTGATGTGGTCTTTAATAAAGTTCTCAAAACGTTAATTCTACATTGTTCATGTAACTTTTTCCTGAAATGCTTTAGTTGGACGTTCTGCTACGTTACTACTTGCAACGGAATGTTTCAGAGAACATTCAAAGTAACGTTCCCATGTTGGCAAAATTATAAAATGTTAAGTTCCCGACACGTTCGGATAACCAAGTAAAAACGCTCATAAAACATTGAATAAACGCTTCCCAAAAGCATCGTGAGCCTAAGTTTGTACTGTGTATGTAGTACTATGGTAACATATGTAACGAGGACACTGTAAAATAAAGTGTTGCCCATATTTTTGTTAGCGGAGTTATACGATGATGACAAACTTTGGTGTGCCTGGTTCAGTGAAGCTGACTGAAGTGTTTCTGGGCTCATTTGACAGCTGCGTTACAAGCACACATGGCGCATGAATAGGTGTAACGTTATGGTAACGTTAGTGCTTCATACGAGTGTATGAGAAGAGTTTGGGATCAGGCCTGCTGGACTTTTACCTGGTGCGTCTGGAGCAGGTGCTGTCAGCTTCGCTCGTTTTGCGCTTGAAGGACCAACATCAAGCACATTTTCAGCCATTGCGATTAAGAATAACTTCTGGCCGAATGTTGTGTGGGGAAATGCAAAGTGAAGGCTCCTTTCGTCAGAAGAACAGATGTTACCTTACTTTTGCAAGACGTGGGGAGTGTGGAGCGGCTCAGCGGAGGATTTTCTCAAAAAAGCAGCAACAGCGCCCCGCGACGCCACCACCATTCACCCCATGATAATCCAACACCCAACACCCACATTATCATCGTTATATTGCCGAGAGAAAACGCCTCCTTTCCGCCAATTCAACGTAAAATCCCAAATAAAATATCCACAGGAATCCTCGCGCACGAGCGTCGTTAGTTTTGCAACGGAATGCGATCCATTTTCGGACATCAATTTTTTTCGTGCAAAAACATTCTTGCTCCGTGTAAAAATGCACGGTTGCATGAAAATGAAATATTTGTGCAAAATAGTTCCCTCGGCGCTGTCTGTCCTCCAAAAGCGTCCGGTAAACAATCCCCGCTCCGAGCGAAATACAGACGCAAGCGTCGCTCTGAAGGGGAAATCAGATATGCGAGGGTTTCGTGGCCGACGAACGCCGATTAAATCCAGGATTTTTCGCCAAAAATTCCTTCGCGGCGATATAAAGGTTTCATTTTCCACTGAACGGTGTCGTCAAACCTCGGTTTAGATACTCCGTGTTCAAAAATAAAAAATAGTGCTCTATCGAAATCCTGATTCCGAGCCGCGACAAGATGGCGGCTGTTGATTCCTTCGATACAAAAAGTTTTTTTTCTTTTTCCAGATAGACGGAGCCGAGGGGGAGGGGGAGCGCAATCACGCCCTACGTCAAACCTGCTGTGAACGCGCAAAGCGGCCGCTGGAGGCAGCAGACGATCACAAATGAGTATCTATGGCTCAATATTTGTTAATTGCGTCAATAATCTTGTAGACAAAGTCATATTTGGGATAAGAATTTGATATAAATGAATAGTTTTAAATTCAGCCGATATTAGGTCTCTAGTAATTTGCAGTAAAACAACTCAAATTGCACTTGTACTAAAATCCAAATTTATAAAATGTATTGAACAAGAATTAACAATGATATTGTGTATGTCTTGTACTTATATTTTTTGTTTCATATCTTCTGACCCACATAAATAGTACACGTGCCACTTCTGATACCAAAAGTGACAATTTTAAAAAATGTTCATAAGTAATAGTTAATAATAATAGTGAAGTGAATTTAAAGTTAGAAAACATAATAGTAAAAATAGATATAGACCACCATGTTTAATTTTTGACATGAATGAACGTGAGGCTGTGCGTGATAGAAGTACAGTGTGTTCAATGGATTTGTAATGTAGTTCAACATCAACTGTACAGCTGACAAAACTTTGCAAATAAACTTTCAGTAGATTTACTTTCAGTAAATTTCATAAAGCAGTTTTGAAAAATACATGATCTAGCACCTTTATACAATACGTATCATTGTCATTTTTAACAATGCCTCATTTTCATCAATGTAAAACTCAATATGGTGTCACTGGTGAATAAATGTAAGTTTTACAGATATTCTACATGTTTATTAACTATTTTCCCCCAAGTGGCCCACACATAAAACAGACACACGCCATTTCTGATATCTTTTCATTGTTTCTCTACTCTCGAAATCTGGCACATGCACATGTATGTAGCATCAATTTTGAAAAATAAAAATCAAATAAAACAATACATGATATGTACATACAAAGTGAGTGCACTGTGCAAATGTATACAGATTATGTTTTTTGCCTGAATATAAAGGCTAATAAATCAATACCTGCTGTGTCTCATGTGCATAAAAACAAATGATTGAAGAACATGTGCTGCATGGAAAAAAACATCTTGCCCACAATGCACAGATCTGTCTTGCAGCGTCTGCCCACACTTTCACAATTCTTTGGTATACACATATTCCCACAAAAAGCCACACATAATTATTACACAGTTAATAAAAGCCAGTGAAATCATATTTGAGGGCATTTTTTTTAACACTCTTGAGCACCAATACTTTAGATTTGATTTGCACTCTGTCTCTTAACCAATTAACATTTGTTACATTTTCATAAAATAAAATAAAAATGAAGCAGTGAATGCCATGTGACGATGTTAATTGGCAAAATAATTCAAACTACTAGGATGCAGGCAGTGGTGAGAAAGTGGAAAATCACACATAAAACAAATTTAACATCACACTTTTCCATTTTAGCTCATTCAAAATATCATAAAACTTTAGAATTAAATCTGAGGCACTTTTTAGAGTTCAGGCCTTGAGGACTGAAATAGGTGCTTGTTACGTTAGGTGGGACTGGTCATAAAGACCCATCCCCTCCCTGCTTTAAGTGACTCCCTTTCATAAATATGCCCTTTTGATATTAGGCTCTGTGACTGCACACCGATTCATGCACAGCCCCAATAAATATGAATGCATTTAATACAAAACCACATATATTATGCACAAGTAATTATAATTCAATACTGTCAGCACTGGGGCTTCTTTAGCCAATGGAGTGATACAATAACTCAAAGGTGAATGTGTTGGCTGGAAAGCAGTGCACCATAAAACAATTAACGGCAAAAACAAATCCCTTTTCCATCCCGAAAAGTTCCATTTAAAGATACACAGTGTACATAAAAAAGAAAAGAAAAGAAAAAAAAAAGGCTGGAATTATAATTCACATCAAAAGGAAATAATAATATGATACAATAACAATATTGCAGGTGTTCTGAAAGCTGATATTTTGACACAGAAGCAACCTGGTATTAGAATTTGGGGGGGGGTAGTCAACAAAAAGGCACTGGATTTGGTTCATATTTTGAGAACAAATTAGTGATTTCTCTGTAAACAAAACAAAGAACAAATTATTTCCTCAACCTCAGAGGCCAGCTTATTCATTATACATGATGGCAGAGGATACTGATCCAACTGGTGTGGACTGATGGAGGACTTGCTGCTTATCTTGATTTGCTCCATTGACTAATGTAAGACGCATTGCAAGATATACTGCAGATTATTCTCTAGTGTTCTGAATCCATCGGAGACGAAAATCGGGTAAAGAAAAGCAAAGAAAATACCATTTCCTCTACACAGTTGTGTTTGTAAACACTCTAAACTGCTGTCTAATCCCAACAGAATCGACACCAAAAAATTTAATAAAAAATCTGACTATAACATACATTTACTTCTGCCTACTTTCTTAGTAGATTTAATTTATACCAAAACTGCAACTTCAGCTGCTCGCCGACTATGGCAACACAAGAACCATTTTCCTCAAGGCCATGGAGTGAACTGGTATCATAAGTGCACGGTAATCAATAAAATCTATGGCGATACCAACTCTGATACGAAAAAGTTTGAGGCACTGAATGAAATTAATTAAAATGCACTGATTGATAATTCAGCTACAAAACCTGTTTAACTGAATACTTCATTGAAGGCCTCATTGGCAGGAGTTCACTGGAAATATTTAGGGGAAAACAGTGCCACTCGTTCTGCTGTATATTGTAAGTGCCATGCTTATTTGAAAACTTTGTTTATTAATTTAGCTTTGAATCCTGTAGGACATTCCCTTACATGCCATAATTGGGCTAAAGAATGAGGGTAAGGACCTGTCAGGCAATGAGAAACAAATTATAAGGCCAACATTTTTGTATGCAAAAAAATGCATTGAACACGTTTATAACGAACATTGCACTCTGAATTTCTGAAAGCATTACAAATCACCAGCCCTTGTGTCCTCTAATGAAGTGGAGAGATCGCAAAGCATGGTTTCTGCCATCTTTCTTGATTGCGTTTCAAACAAATAAGGCTGATTGTGCCGTTTTTCTCATTTCATGAGTTCAGGGTGCTATTGTGCGTGAGACACTTTTATCTTCTATTGATAAAAGCTACATTATTTGCTGCCAGATATATTAGATATTAATATGGGCATTGTGGACAGAAGTGCCGGAAACCCATCTCTATCTATCCACCCTTGTCTTCCTTGGTTTTCTTTTAATGTGATGTAGGTGACCGCCCAATGAGTAGTGAAACTAATATGCTGTATATTCATTATAATAACCATAATGCATTTGCCTGTTATCCTGTCCTAATTAGCAACTGGCACTGATTATTTTGAGAGAGAAAAAAACACTGAAATTAAGGGAAAGAATTAATATGCCATAAGAGGTGTAATACAAAACATTTTTACGTTACGAAAAACAGCATTTTTCCACTGTCCAGATCTTTTCGAAAAGCCATGCTGATATATTTGTTCAAATATCTCTGAGTTGTTCATTTGACTGATCTTATTCGGTTTACATATCGTGAAGGCACTTTATAAACAAAAAAATAATCATTTGAGAACATCAGAAATAATAAATTCATTTTCCTCCTCTGTGCTACACTGTGATCCACACAGCAGATGCTTAGCGCACCCATTTTTCTATTTAGGTCATATCATCGACACATATGCCCTATACAGGCTGCTAATGCTACTCATTGGAACTCCAACAGTTGTGGTCAGAAAAGCCCCTTCAAGGAAGTAGAGCCTCGATATTAACAGCTGATTGGCTCTTAAGGAAAGACCGCTGCTCAGCCGAGGTGATGAGGAAATTTTAATCACTCCACTGTCCTGAGCTTTGTATGCTCATCTACTTCATCATCCTCTCCTTGTAAAGGTGTCTCTGGTCTGGCCAATGGTGCGTACAGTTGTGCTATTGATGGAGGTTGTGTACCACTTAGCGATGGTGGTAGATAAGGACTCTCGTAATCCTTTTCTTTAAACTCAGGGACAGGAAAAGTGTCCTTAGTGTCTTGGTGCAACTCCTCTGTAATCTGAGACGGGCCTAATACACGGCCCTGAGGCACACCGTGGCCACTGATAGAGGCAGCATCGGGAGAAGTGGATAAAGGGTTTAGTGGTGCGGCAGATGTTGTATTGGCAAGTGTATTGGGCTCTAAATGCCCAATGGCACCGTCCATCTGGCATTGTTCCAGGCTTTGTGTGGACCCCGATCTGCCCTCGTTCATTTGGGGATACAGGTAAGTCCTCATCTGCCCTTTCCCTTTTACGTTTACAGTGCCACGATAGTCAAAGGTATAGTTCATTCTGCTGAGCACACAGTGGCTCTCTTCGCTAACCTGTATGCGGCACTCCACTCCAGTGCTGTCCATGCGGCTAGCGATGTTGACCGTGTCGCCCCAAATGTCGTAAAGCAGCTTGGTAGTGCCAATGACGCCAGCAGTCAGGGGCCCGTGGTTGAAGCCAATTCGCAGCTTGAACTTGAAACCCAACATGTTCTTGTTAAAATCGTCCACCACGCGCATCATTTCAAGAGCGAAGTCAAAGAGGGCACGCAGGTGAGCATGCGGGTGCAGCTGCTCCTGGCACTGCTGTGCATTTAATCCAGATGCTGCCATGTAGGTGGCACCAATGGTTTTAATCTTCTCAACATTGGAGAAAGCAGGCTTGCGCAAGAGTTCGTCAAAGTCCCCAATGAGTTCGTTAAGTACTCGGTAGCACTCTTTCCCTCCCTCGTAGCTCTCTTCGTAGAACTCGCTAAAGTTGACAATACTTGCGAAGATGACCCCGACAATGTCGTGATTTTTAGAGTAACTCTGGTTCACCTTCAGCTGCTCGGCAACATGGATGGGGATGATGTTACGCAGCAGCCAGTCCGCTTGATCTCGCATGGTCTGAATCTTGATGCGATGCTTGTCGGCTTCCACATTACCATGGTAATGTAGGCGGTAACTGACCTCGAATTCCCGGTTGAGGAACCAAACCAGCAGCAACAGAAGGAAGAAGGAGAGCACGGTCTCGAGGACGAGCAGGTCGAGAGCTGTGGGCGCAGAGTCCAATTTACCTGTGTGATCTACTCCGACACTCTGGTTACTCATGTTCCTGGAGCCAAGGGAAAGAGATTTTAGATTTGATTAAGTGGTGTATCGAGTTCTACAGAATAACAACACAAACAATAACAGATGCTAAAAAATGCCCTTTCATTTGTAAGATGTTTCAATCTTACGTTTCAGGCATGGGCTGCTAGGGATTTTTAGTTTTTGTAGCTATGTCTTTATCATATGGCATTTTAAATGTTATTTTAAAACCTTCTAACCTTTGGGAATGCATGTTGCTGAGATTAAAGGCTGAAATACTTTATACACTTTTCGCCCCGATTTGCAGTCTTGGGGTGAGTCAACGCTTGCCAAAAGTCAGAGCAAGTCTGCAGATTTTTATCAGTCAAAGCTGAAAGACTCTACAGAAAGTCGTGTAGTGTATGATGGGCACAGACTCTTTTTTTTTCAGACTATGATTTCATGTAGTTGGAGGATATCAAACATGTTTGATGTTTTGAGCCGATTTTAGAAGGCATACTGTTTTCACTTGTCACGTCTCCTAGCAATGAGACATGTTTTGGCGTGAGTTTGTTGCATTTAGAATGACTTGATAGTCAAGTGTGGGATCCTCAGTCGTTAAGTGTATTGACCTTATTCAGAGCAGCACCATGACAGGTATGAAAGCAAGGCTGTGAGGGATAGACTTACCGTGTGTTCAATGGCATCCGCTGTAAAAAAACTGTATAAAGTTATCTCCTAGATAACTAATAATTTTCCACATCTCATATTATCTGGAGTTTTTTGTCTACTGAAATTTCTTAAAGGTGCCTTGTGTCATGTCCGCCAAAAAATCAATTCATACTCCACATTCCATACCAGATGGGGGCAGTATACCTCCAGAAAGTGAGTTGGTCTATTCTAGAGTAACAAACGAGAAACGGCATAGTCTCTATGCTCCGCCCCTACCTTCACAACGACCCTAGAGCCATAGCCGAAGCAGAGCCAACTCCTAATAGAGGACGTTTTGACTCCAGAGGAACGTTGGTTGATGTCAAGTGATTTTTAAATATGACATCTTCAAGCTACTCCCCTTCACCTTTACCAGTGAATGTTCATATTCGTTTTGTTCATATTACATTTTTATTGTTAGTTTGAATTACATTCATTTGACAGACAGCATTCGCTGATGTTGACCAAGCTAGCGCCATTCAGAGCAGCCAACTCTCACAAATTCACCGTGAGACACACACAATTGACACTTTTCACATGCTCTCAGTCACGCCACACATCAATTTTTGTCACGCACAGAAAAATCGCAAAGCAAAGAGGACACGGAGACCGACAGACTAGACAGAGCAGGTTAGTTATGATATAAACAAAATCTCAGCTCTCAGATTCTGTCAATTTTATTACGCAATTCAAACAATAAATACCGTTTTGGCGCTTGTAAATGTTACACAACAGATCCCTAGCGCACGTGAACCGATCATCTCTACTAGCTAATAGTAAAAAAACACGAACACTGTTGAAAGATACAGTAGGCTACAACTTACCAAAATGTATTCCTCATACATAATATCGACCAATCATTTTTTTTAATCAGCGTGCAGAGGTCAATAACATAGCTGGAGAACAAATATGTCAGATTTACCTCAGGAAAGCAATTTAATAAACATAATATATAATTAGCTAATGTTACATTTTATCATCAGCTTGGTAGAGACGGGCTCTGGTAGATAACAGGTGAAAACCGGATCGGATCTGTGGGTAGAGCTAACTATCAAACACATCAGGTTCAAGTATGCCCACAAGCCGTGCGAGTTATTCGTGTATTGCAGTTTGGCTGGTGGTTATGTTGCCCGCATACCGCCTCCCATGGCCGAAACTGGTATTATGACACCTGTCGGGCCGTGGCTAGTAATTTAGCATGCTAATTCAGGTTGATACCTCTGCAGCACTATAACTTGTCATTTTTTTAATGACATCATCGCCCTTATTTCTTCTCATTCTTTTGATGCGTGTAGCTCATTTTTGTGATATTTTTACCTCAATTCTTACACATGGCACCTTTAAAACTGAAAAATATTTTTGCAGTGTTTTGTCAGCAGAAAAAGCCTAAAACACATTAAATAACAGTACAACCCACTGAAGAGATGAATCTCTATCCCTCACAGCCTCACTTTCATTCCTGTTAAAAATCAAAGATGGCGCTGTTGTGAATAAGGTCTATGACGCCCAGTTTTTCCTCTTCAACGATTTATAGAGTCGACAAGTGTATGATGCCTAATGTTTTAAAAACGTTAAGATTTTAAAATGTCGTGTAGTATATTTCAGCCTTGAGGCAAGTTCACACCAAGAACGATAACTATAAAGATGACTGTAACGATAACTATATTAGCACCCACACATGATAACTTTCTGTTTAATTTAAGCCATTTTCACAGGAAGATCCAGTTAAGACATTGATAAAAAAATGACTTGTTTAAAACATTTTCTTTTTAAATGAATGAACAGATTAATTGTTCAGAAAAAGATGAATAATTAGAATTTAGAAAACTGGATGAATTTCCATTTCATGTCAAATTTAAGGTTAATGGGGCCTTTTTAGTTTTAGTTTTGAGTTATATTAATAGATTAATGTCATTAAAATTACTTCTTGCAGTTGTAGTGTTTCAGCAGTGTTTTTACAGGTAAGTGCATCATATTTGAGGATTATATCAACACACATTCATATAAAAATGTAAAAAAATCATGATCTCCCACAAATGTCAGCTCAAATCAGAGTCAGCACAAGAAAGCAGTTACAGAAACACTCACCCAAACGCTGGATCAGTGTCAGTGGCACTGCAAAAAGAAAACAGTTATCATAAATCAGATTTCTCTACAGCAACTGTACAATCTGACAGTCACCGTACATGTCCACCGGAGATAAGCAGGCGTTTTTAATACACTCTCTATGGAAGCTGAATGGCAGAAGTGTGTGACGAATTTTGGGATTGACTGCAGAGCATTGAGAGCATCAAAAAGTTGAAAAATGACTTATTTACTACGTATTGAAAGCAATCATAGACCATAGTGAACACACCCATACCGTTGTACATTTTACAGACATACCCATGTTGTTTTGGGTGGTATTGGGAATATTTCTTCAGCATAGGTGGACATGTACCATCATGAACTGTATATGTTTATGTTTTGTTGACTCTCATGACTATGTTCTAAAGCTATAATAGTTTTTTATGTAATTAATTCAAATACAAAGTTGATATTGGTAAAAAGTTGAAGTAGTAACAAAAGCAGAGGATGTCTGACCTGGGGCTGGTGGTGGCGCTGTAGAGCAGGATAAGTAAAGACAAACCAGCAACAGTGGCCAAAACAGAGCGCATCCAGAAACTGAGCTGGCAGAAGTTACAGTACTGGATAATAGCAATAATGAGAGCACAGCACAAGAACATGGTCACCTACAGAACCAGAAAAGGAAAGAGCGCAAGTTTAAACAGTGGACCAATCACATACACACATATTTACAAACCAGGGCTGTGTGATCGTCTGTGTACTTGGACCTGTAATGAACTTGTCAGCATACAATATGTTCCATTATAAAAGCCTCAATGCATCGCACACTATACTGTCACGTTACAGCTTGATCCAGTAGAGTAACAGTGTTCTCAACATCCTCGAAGCCTAAAAACTCTTCCTCTAATTACCCAAGGGATACACTTTGATCAAACAGGCTTCAAGAAACTGGGGGAAACTAATGGTAATGTTTACTTTGATTTGCATACAACTTTTTGAAGAATAAAACTCTGCAAGGGATCTAGGGATGTCAGAACTAATTAGATACTAAAATAATAAAAACACAAAGTAACTAAAATTTAATGGCAAAGAAGCCCCTCAATAAATTCCAAAAATTCAAATTTGTTTTAATGTTAACACTTTACAATAGGGTCTCATTTGTTAACATTAGTTCAAATATTAAATAACTTTAACTAACCATGAGCAATATATTTGTTGCGGTATTTATCAATCTTTGTTAATGTTAGTTAATAAAAAAATCAGCTGTTCATGGTTTGTTCATGGGACTTCACAGTGCATTTACTAATGTTAACAAACAAATTTAGATTTTAATAGTGTATTAGTAAATGATGAAATTAACATTAAGATTAATACATTCTGTAGAAGTATTGTTTATTGTTAGTTTATGTTAACTATAGTTAACTAATGAAACCTTATTGTAAAGTGTTACCGTTTAAATGTTATTTAACATTTAATACATTTCATAATATTCTAAATCTATTAAGTTACGAGTTTGTTAAAAAAGGCAATTTATATTTACATTAATTGCATTATACTAGAGAACTTTAACTTCAAGTTGAGATCTGAGAAAGCAGGAATTTATATTCCATTGTTTTAATTTGTTAAAGGATTTCGATCACTTCTGATGTCTGTAAGACTTTTAATATTTTTCAAAGAAGTCTCTTATGCTCTGCATTTATATGATCAAAAATACAGTGAAAATTATAAAAAATTATTATTAAAATTTAAAAACAACTGCTTTCTATGTGAATATATTTTAAAATGTTATTTATTCCTGTGATGCAAAGCTGAAGTTTCAGCATCACTTCAGTGTCACATGATCCTTCACAAATCATTCTAATCTGCTGATTTGCTGCTACATTTCTGATTATTATCAATGTTGAAATGTAATAAAAAGTGTGATAGTTTTTTCCAGGATACAGGATAAATAGAAAGTTGAAAAGATATATCAAACGGAGTAGGAGGGATGTTGAGGACGTCACCTGGATGGGCAGCTTCAGACTGCAAGCCCAAGTCAGGTGTGAGAAGACCGACACAGCAGGAAGTGAAACGAGCACAGCCCCGATCACATGACGTGGGATCCAGCCAGAGACCAGCTTCAACAGAGACCGGGTACAGTTCTGCACATCATCCAGGCAAAAGATCATACTGCCAGAAAAGTTACACTGATATTAAAATTATGACCGATAAAGTGTACATTGTTTTCAATTTATGTCTGATAACCGAAAAAAAGTTCAATATTGCAGTTCCACACTATTTTGTCTAAAAATTATACACTAAAAACTAAAACTGTTTCAAATGCTTCAAATTAATTTAGGCATCACAACATTGTAATGTCCAGTATGAAAAATGGATATTGATTTTGAGATTTGCTGAAGATTACACTTCACTTAAAACTATTTTACAAATGATGGAGCCCCACTATGACATGTGGACAAAATATATTTATATATTGAGGCCATGAATAAGCATTTGTTCCCCATTTCTTTTTAAAATCATGGCCACATTGTAATAATTCATTCCCTTGTTTTGATTAAATCAAAACTAGGGAACAAGTTAGTACAAAGTGGCCACAATTTAGTAAAACGAGGGAATGAGTTCTTAATTCGTGGCTACAATATCATTTTCATGACATATGCAGGGCTCTTTAACAAATTATTAATCATTAGTGTTAATAATTTACAATAATAATGTATTTATAAATTATCAGTTTAATTATAATAAATTATAACTTAAAAGTAAATTTTTAAAAACACTAATAATTTAAGTGAGCGTGAAATGACAGTAAAGGAAATTTAATTGTAAAAACAAGGGAAATTATCATTAATTAAATCAACCAATAACCATTTGTATGATGTGTAAACAAACATACGTGTTGTCATATGATTTCTGTATGATTGTTTTCATAATCTGTATGGGCTGTACATCAAACTCTCCATGATTTGACCCCTTTAAAATGTTTTCTACGTGTTGCTTTACAATTCAGTCCAACTAACCGAACGGACAAAATGAGAGAAACCAGTTCCAACAGAGCGGCAGTGATTGCCAGTCCGAGCGTGGTTGCCAAGGGTGTCTTCATGAAAACAAGGGGATACAGGAAGCAGGCGATGGTGAGGGCGAGAAAAACGGCACAAGACAGCAAAACATCAAGCAGAGAGCTGAAGACTGGACTCGCAAACGTCTTCACCGGCACGTGATTCACCACCTGGTGGAAACACACAGCAGAAGACATTCATATTTGGACACTGATTTGATGAGATTGCAGTACTCTGAATAACCAGAAGAGGTCTATGCATGACTGTTTTAAGATCTACATGTTTATTTGGTAGGAGAAGGTGTGCCATTGTTTTATTATACCATCATTGAGATACTATTATAACTTTTATTAATATTTGAATAGACCCCTGGTTGAGTTCGTTAGTAGTGTGTTTAAACCAGTGTTTCTCAACCTCTCCTGCAGGGACCCCCTGACAGGACATGTTTTTGTTTTAACCCTGAAATGGCACACCTGATTCAATTAGTCAGCTACACATTAAGCCTTTGAGCCTTTAATTAATTGAATCAGGTGTGCCATTTCAGGGTTAAAACAACATGTCCTGTCAGGGGGGTCCCTGCAGGAGAGGTTGAGAAACACTGGTTTAAACTCACGGTTATGGTAAGGGGCGTGACATTTCCCAAACACGCTTGAATCGGTCAACCAATCCCAATACACGGTGCATCTGACCAATCAGGACACATTGTGCTTTTCGGAAGAAGGGGCTTCATAGAGACCGGAACTAAACTGAGGTGTGTTGCCAGGACAACAATGGAACTCGCTGATCAACTACCATACGAATGCATTGTTGGAGAAACTAACCAACTAGTCACGACGGTTTCCTAAAACTGTAGAAACATGGTCGCACCTGTCATTAGAACCACAAATCACACGCAGGTCAAGGAGTAATAACTTCTGCTTATTAATCTATTCAAGATCTCAAAGATGCTGAAGTAACGAACATGGCACCTAATGACTACTTCATTGTCATTTTGCTTTATTTGATGCATGATTCGTCCTCATACGTCATTTTATGCACATGCGCTGATTGTTGACATGCTAAATGTATATATGCATAAATATAAATCGAATTAAAGTTATAGAATGCACTAAATATTAGCTGTGCCCAAAAGAGCATGATTTAAAGGCAGGTTAGGTAATTTGTGGTTGAAAGTCTCTTCACATCCTTATAGCAATGATAAGCAATCACTAAGCTAAGTGGTCTAAAAGCATTTAATATATCATCTGTGGAAGGCGTAGGACCATAAAATGTTCATCAAATCATTGCATTTGGTCCGAATGCAATGATACGCTATCCCACCTGCCTGTCAAAATATGTATTTCTATACCTACACGCACCTGCTCGCGCAGACGTCACACGTCATCAGCTTTATGCTATGCAGAGTAAGACAGACGTCAGCCAATGAGACCCGCAACCAAAACAGCAGCCGCCTTTCACAGTTCCTCCTGAACCAAAACAACCAGCTTATGCTGCGTTCACAACATAACTACTGTAATTTAAAGGAGATGGAAACCCGTGATGTTATACTCGGAGCAGTTCGTGACTTCAATTTATGCGTTTCAATGGCAACACTATCAACGCTGAAATGAACCTGCAGCAGTCAGGTGGTACAGATCAGAGCTCTTTGAGTTATGTTCATTATTATTGTAATGTTATGTGCTTTGAGACATGAAGTATTTTAACGAAATAGTAGATTTGCAGACTCTGCTGTACGCGTTCATGTGTTTTGAAGAAGGCTTGGCTTTGGAGATGCTCTGAAGGGAGGGGGGCATTTTAATGCTTTCAAAGCTAACTTGCTTGCTAGCTGCTCCGAAAATTGCCTTTAAGTCCACATGTCATTTTAACAAGAAGCTTCTAACCACAGATTGACGACGTAAGTTTGCGATGCTGTTCGAGAACGTTCATTGGAACTATGGCTTCAGGAAACGCCTATGTTGGTACTAACGGAACTTGCGACCATAGTTGGCTAACGATGCTTTCGGGAAACACAACCCGGAGCGTTACTGGCAGACTGGGAAGAGAGGTGCTGCAACAATGTCAAATATGCGAAAAATAATGTTTTGTGTGTATAATGTTATTATGTTAATAATGTTAACGTGAAAACCTATAGTAGCAGACCCCACAAACAAGACTTTGTAAAAGGGAATAAGATGTTTTTTATGGTTTTAGTTAAATATAATAACCCTGGCGTGTACCTCCTCATGGTAGCTGGTGCGGTACGCGGACTCCAGAGGTTTTTCCAAGAAGTTCAAACTCAGCTTGTTGATAGGTGGCTTGAAGAAGTAATCCTTCATCAGACTAACACAAACACAATATGTTGAGAACAAGAACGAATGGAAATTAAACACTGAATTACAAAAGTACTATCTTCTCAAACAAATCTTCTCTCGCTCACCTGTCTTCCTTTATCACTTCCACAAAGTGTGCGTCACTTTTCTCCCGAAAGTTTTTGGAGCGCAGCGGGAGGATCGCTGAGTGGTCCTTGCTGCCGCCTCCTTCTGCGGTCAGACTTCCAGCCCAGCTCCTGTCCTTCTCCTGCAGTTTGTCACAAAGAGACAACTGGCTGACTCCCACCCGCTCCTCGCACAGAGGACTCAACAGCCCGTTCAGGGTTTTAGGGCTACGGCCTGCAGGAAACTGTGCAAAAGAAACAGAACTCAAGAGTCGTTCTTTGGGAATCAGACTACAGTGAACCGTCTCTAAAAGATTCATTCGTTCAGGAATTTGACTACACTGGTCATAAGGTAGGTTCATCAAAATGAACCAGTTCAAAAGAGCCATTCATCAGGAATCAGTTCTACAGCAGATCACTAAAAATAATCGGTTCAAAAGTGCCAGGAATTTGGACTGAGGGCGTAACATTCATCAAAAAGAACTAGGGATGGCCATTAGGGATACCATTTTTTTCAAACCGATACGAGTACGAGTATTTACATTTGTGTACTTGCCGATACCGAGTACCGATACCGATATTACCGCGAAAGTAACTATAGGCTCCCAGAAAAGAAGACAGAAGACTATTTTAGAACAAAGGTTAGAAGACTGTTTTTATTTCCTTCTCTGCTTGTTTTAACAAGTCTAAAAATAAATAATGAGTAAAATAATAAATGTATTAACACACAAACCACTGTTAATTTAACATAAAAGCAAGCAGGCTACTGCGTGCATGGTCTGGAATGACTGAATGCGCGCAAAGTGCGCTCCCTTAATAGCCTAATTCCTAAAAAGCTGACAGTTCATAGCGATCTCACACATCTCTGTTATTATCAATGAAGCTGACTGCACAATGAATCTTTCATAATATCCACACACTGTTATAATTAGAGGATTTGCCAGCATACAGAATTCAGCACTGAACAAAAAAGTTTTGAGCGGTGAGGGGAGTCTATCTTAAATACTTCTGATTGGCCATTGCGTTCAAGAAATCAACACATATGTCTGTGATTGGCTACATCGCTCAACGCTGCAAACATGTTATGAATAGAAACTCTGGCCTGTAAATCATTTCTATTTTGTTTTAGTTGTTATTCTTGCTTTTCTGCAACAGATGAATACAAATCTATTAGTTTTAATATGTTTTATTCATAGATATTTCTAGTTTGCGGGAGTCCCGCGAATCGTTTTATTCTCCAGCAACCCGCACACACAGAGTGAGTGCATTACCGCCCGCGCTCGCACTCGGCCATCAAATCTAGTGCCGTCCCGCACTCTATTGCGTTGGGAGTGCATGTCCCTATGCCTCAGTTCACCTCGACAAAGCACTCGCGGCGGCCAGTTTCGTTTCGCAAAATGTACGTGGTATCGGGGCGTGGTATCGGCGAATTTTTATGAGTACGAGTACGAGTATATGAGGACAGTATCGACCCGATCCCCGATGCCAGTATCGGTATCGGGCCATCCCTAAAAAGAACCATTTGTTCAGAAATCAGTCCTAGTGCAGATCAATAAAAAGAAATTGCTCAAATGAGACATACGACTACACTGGCCACTGATTCATTAAGAACCAGTTTGAAAGATTCATTTGTTCAGAAGGTGGACTACACTGGCCAATGTTGTAAGTTTAAGGTTTTGGTTTCTCAATTTTTTTTTTAAAGTTCAAAAGAGCCATTTGTCCAGGAATTGGCAAAAGGAACCAGTTTGAAATAATAATTTGTTAGGGAATTGGAAAGGCAATGGTAGGTTATTAATTCATCAAAAATAACTGCTTCAAAAAGCTAGTCATCAAGGAGTTGGTTCTAATGCAGGTCAATAAAAAGAACCAGTTCAAAAGAGTCATACATTTGGGAATCGGACTACATTGGCCACATTTGTATGTTTTTGATTCACTAAAAAGTATCAGTCTGAAAGATTAATTTGTTCAGGAATCAGACTGCACTAGTCTGGTCTAGACTGATCAAAAAGAAATCAATTCTAATGCTGACTAAATTATTGAACTTTAGTAGTGTGTATGGAATAGAGCAGAGTTTTGGCCACGTCATGTAAAAATCTGTCATCTCCTTAAGTTTATTTGGGACTAAAAGGTACATAAAACCTCTCAGCTTAAGTGTTATACTCCTAATTACATCAACTAACATTGCACAATATATTTATTTACTCCGAACCAGTGAAGACTGGCATTTCTGCTTATGAACAACTGCTGAAATTCAGTACATTGGGTTCTTGTACCAAGGTGTGTTCTTCCATTGTGCAATTTTCTGAGGTTTTGTTTATTGGTGTTCCTATCTGTTAGTTTAGTTTCGTTACCTTGCTGCTGTTGGCTCTATGTTCATCCTGGCAGCCATTTCGAGTTGCCTCATCTGCCATCGGATTGTCAACGGCATCTACAGAGATGCTACACACAGGCTGTGGAGGGAAAGAGACAAACAACAAAAAGAAAAAGTTCACTTAACAATTAACTGAAAAAAGGGTTAAAATTAAATGAGGGTGAGTAAATGACAGATTTATTAGAACTACCTTGCTGTGAGAGAGAGGTTCTGTGAGGGCGCCGTGTGAGAGATCTGGAGTGTGCGTGTTTGAGGATGGACTTAACATTTCGCCATAGTCCCGGCCCAAACTGAGCTGGAAACAGCCACACTGAGAGCCCATCTTCCGGCCCGAGATCAAATACGTCTTTAAACCTACAAACAAAACAATAAAATGCATTGAAATCCCTCATGTCAATTTCCTCTACATATTTCCCAGCAGTCCTTAGCAAGTTGTTCACAAATCTATAAGCAGATTTGTTATTCCTTATAATCTTACATGATGTCATTACGATATTTAACTACTGAATTGGTTCATATAAAACATCTAGCTTTTTAGGCTACACGAGTAATGATTTACTGTAAAATTAACTGTAATTAGATCATATAACTTCAGCAAATCTACTTTTCCTATGAGGGCAAACAAGGTCTGATCCCCGCTGATATTACGCAGACACACATCAAGCGCTTGAAAGCACCTGAGCACGTTTGTTTCAGCACTGGTGTTTACATTAAACAACACTAAGCACGAGGATGAGCGCTTCTGTTGTACCAACACTCACACACACTTTAGTGTCCGGAGGAGAAGCTCTGTTGCACCAATACAGGCAAAAGCAAACAGAAAGTGATTACAGCAGGGCAGTATCAGCCTGTTCAAACAGAAGGCTTACAAGCTAACCATGTTACACTCATATATAATCTCCTAAAACACACACGGGCTAAGTGTCAGCGCTAACACTGCTGCAGGGAAATGTCTGTGCATATTTGTACATAAACTACATTGTATAGCCTCCAGGGACGATTTCTCAAAACTTCAGCCGAGTTCCTCAAGCAGCTTCCATGAGACATGAAAGACACGTCTGAGAATAAACAGGTCTGTACTCTCGACCATAACTTACCCGAGTTGTGAGCGTCCAGACTAACAACCCATCATAAAGATCAGCTCTTCTGTTTCTCATACACAACAACACAGTCGCACAACCATGCAATACTCTACACGATTATGTGATATGTTCATGGAATTGTGATAACCATCATTGTGCACTTGAAAGGCAAGTCAAATGTTGCCAGCCAAAATATATATATATATTTTAAACATTTACATTAACAGCAATAATTAAAAAATGACGGTTTAAGAAAAAAATACTACATTAAACTGAACATTGAACGGAAGGCTGTTCAATCTGACCCGCCTGAAAGCTAAGACTAAAATCCGCTCAGTACTCAGAGATGCTGTTTGCAGACGATACAGCCCTGAAGACTCGGCGCACGCTGAAGAAGAATGAGCAGCTGCTCAGTCAGTTTTCCCATGCCTGTAAAGAGTTCGGGCTCACGATCAGCATTAAAAAGACCAATGTCATGAGCCAAAATGTCCCTTCGCCACCATCAGACAGCATTGACGACGAGGTGCTAGAAAACACTGACCACTTCAAGTATCTGGGCTCCACCATCACCAGTCAACTTGTCGCTTGACAAAGAAATAGACACACATATTGCAAAAGCTGCTGCAGTATTGTCCAAACTCAGCAAGAAAGTGTGGCACAACAATAACGTCACATTGAACAGCAAACTCAGTGTATACCAAGCATGCGTTCTCACCACACAGCACTTAAATAATTCTGTATTTTCAGCTTCAGAATCATGAATGTTTGTATTCTGGTGTCTCTATCGTCCTGTGCATTGGGTTTCCAGCACCAAGCCCAAGCCTATTCATTTACACACACAATGTAATATCAAATTTAGCTGTTGATTAAAATGCTAAATATGGTATTACAATGGGGGTGTAAATGAATGAATTTGTGACTTGGTGCTGGTAACCCAATATACAGGACAATGGTGACACCAGCATACAAACATTCATGATTCTGAAGCTGAAAATACAGAATTATTTTAGATGAATATTCTTGCACTGTCACTGACTAGATATATTTGAAATCTTTATTTTAGGCCACTTTTTACTGGTAATATCAGACATTTGGCATTATCAGGACACACAAATATTCCCCCATTACATTATTATACATTATATTCAACATTATATAGTAGTTTAATGTAGTACTCACACTTCAACTCTGTAAACGTGTTTTTGCAGCGTTGAGCTTTGTAGCCAATCACAGACAGATCTGTTGAGCACGTGAACAGCAAAGGCCAATCAGATGTGTTTAAGTTAGTCAGAATCCGCTCAAAACGGCAGAGTATTTGTTCAGCGCAGGTTCTGCACGCTTGCAATTCCTTTCATTAGAACTAACAAAGTATAGACACAATGTCAATAAGAGATTCATTGCACAGTGTACACACAGCTTCACTGATTATAACGGGAGTTTAAGCAAGAGTGCAGCTATGTACCTTGTGTTGAACTGAAGTAATTGATAGGCAGCTTTAGTGATTATAATGCTCGCTTTATATAATAGGCTATATATTTTCATGCTGACTGAACACCTGATGATTGCGGATTAAATCGGTTGAAAGTGAAAATGTATTACTTTGTTTATTTTACTTTTTTTTTTTTTTAAATCAGGTCACTTGACTTTTTATATATAAACTTACAGATTTTGAAATATAGTTCTAAGCACCTTGTTCTATGATCCTGCAGTGATTATTTTTTATTTAAAGAATAAATAGAATAAGGTAATATTACAATAAGTTTTTTTTTTTCCAAGTTGTCCTTTCCAAAAGTATGTACTTTCCCATCACGAGCACATAGCACAAGCATGCAAACTGATATACAGCCACCGTTTCATGCTCAGCTACAACAAGCCACAAACACAGGCCCACTTCCAAACAAGCTTGGTGCCAAAGTACATACAGATCTGTACACATAAAATTGACAGTTGTTCAAACACAATGGGGCCGCAGAGGCCACATAAATGAGCCATTCACGAACATCAAGCCCCTTTTAGCCTCTCTGTGCCTAGAGACACAGATTTGCAGACCTGAGCCACAATTGAGAACATAGCTAATGAGCTTCTGGGTCAGAACCTGTCTGAGCTGGATGGCCATATGGGCCCGTTCCTCCCAAGAGATCTGGACTCAAGGAAGTCATAAATGGTCCTTTAACCTCTCAAACATGGGAACTGAATGCAGGCAGGGATCAGGGGATATTCTTGCAGTACACACAACCCCGGAGGCACTGCCTTCTTCGAGGGAACTGCCATAAAATAATTCAACATGGCTGGGAATCCCAGCCTGGGATTAAACCACGAGGTTCCCCGGACTAGAATTCCCACTGAATTACATCAGCATATGCAGCCACAGATATACCGACACACGCAAACGTTCATCTATAGTTCATTAGTAACAGAACAGGAACAAAGTGGCACCTTCCTGTCATTGCTGCCCCTTGATAATAGTCTCCCCATTATATTTTACCAACTGTATTTGAGGCACGTGAATTTAAGTGTTTGTTGCTTTATTTTCAGTATGCCTGGTTAGGTCACAGAGCTTCTTTTTTTTTTTAAGAAGTCATTTACAGATAGAAATCAGAAAGAAACAGTAGCACAAACTACTGACAAACATTAGTGGAATTCAGTAAGGGAAAAAGCAAGCAGAACTAAAAGCAGGTGCTTCGCCTCAGAGTTGCAATATGCCATTTCCTCTCTAGCAGTATCTAATGCTTCAGGCATTTACAAGAGAAACAGCAGTTGGGAGCCTTATAAAGTAGCATCACAACTGACAAAAGTATCATAAGAAAATGCAAAAAAAATGCACGTTATACCAAGCAGATCTGACACGTTGATTACTCGCATGACTCAAAAGGATACATGAAATTTCATTAGTAGTTGCACACTGCAACAAACGATGAACAACAGGTCAAGAGAAAAAGATAAAATAAGATTTTAAATATTAATATAAAAGATTGATAAAAAGCAGGTCATTGCCCATCTACAGCTCATTTATCTGTTGGTGGTCATTGATCAGAGGAGGATGGAGCATCTGCATGTAAGAGAGATGGAGAGAGCGAATTATCTTCTGATGGACTTTATTGATTGCCATTAACAGAGTGAAGAATCCACCCAGCATGCCTCAGCAAAGCTCTGCTTGGGATTTTGTATCTAAAACAAAAAGATGTAACAGGGATGCACAATAATGACAATATCTATTCATTTTTAATGTTATAAGAAGCAGATAAATAATGGATTATTTCCTTCAGCTGAGACACGTCAGATGCGCACTTTTCGCCATGATGCTTTGAATTGCTTGAAATATGATTGGAATCACTTCGAAAAGGAAAACATTAAGTGCAACATGTGCAGTGCAAGTCCGTCATATAAGCTACATAAAATTAAAATGAGAACACCACTGTAAAAGAATGTTGTGAATTCTTTGTGCGCCTGTTTTAACGTGTTGTTACGCGAAGAGCGCATCCACACCTACATGACTAGCAGTCAAGTTTGCTTGTGCATTCACAGCCTTTTACTGTGTGCAATTGTAAATTGTAATATTGTTTATTTTGTGTAGGCTATATCTGATTTATCTCATATAGGATGTGACTGCAGTAAAGCGCTTCAGTTTACTGGTGATCATCTTCATGCATCAACACACGACATTAATAACTATGATTGGGACTGAAGCAGCAGTAAAAAGCTTGAAGGCATAGATGTTGTCTTTGTAAAAAATTCATGTACCCAGGGCTCTCAAGTTTTATCAAAAGTTTAGAGTGAGATTTAGGGGAGGAGCCACCCAAATATTTGCAGCAGCGGTCCCTCGACCCAACCAAATTCGCTTCAATTTTTGCTAGCAGTTCAATTTTGCCTATTGTTCATAATTGACCAGCACAAATGGAAATTATAACAATTGTTAAATCTGATAAAAAGACAAATTCATCCAAATAAAATAAATAGTTATATTTAAAAAATACAAATTTATTGAAAAATAAAAATAAATTTGACCCCAAACAAGCCAACTGAACATCAGTGCTCAATGTACATAACATTCTGTCATAACAACTTGCCCTGAGCATGTAGCCTATGTCAAGACCCAAACCGGTCACCTTTACAGGGGTCATCGGATGCCCATTTTCCACAAGTTGGTATGATTCTTTTGGACCTATGTAAAGTTTGTAACATACTTTGGTTAAAATTTCTCAATGGTTGTGTAAAACAACACCCTTTTTACATCTTCAAAAACAGCTCTGTTCACAGTGACCCGTTTCGGTGCATGTCTCTTTAAATGATAATGAGCAACAACTTTTTGGCTTTTTGAGGATTAAAAAAAAGTGAATGGATTTTTTTAATTGCATGGTGATTGTGTCCACACACTGCAAAGACACATTTATTTGCAAATACCATATAAAAGTGTATTTTGCATCCGATGACCCCGTTAAAAGCAGTTGGAGAGTTTTTGAATGCATCAAAAATAATTAAGCACGAATTTGGCTATACTACTCAACATCAGCTCTCACTGTCTTTGATCACAGACAAGAGATATCGTCCAGGAATCGTAAAATCAAAATGCTAAAAAAAAACAAAAAAAAAACGAAGATGTCCGCAAACCGCATTCATCAGATCGTGCTCTTTCAACTTCCACTCCGTGTGCGCGCGTCAGTGTTGCCAGATTGGAAATGTCCAATTATCGTACCAGTAGTTCAAAATTATCGTATTTGGAAGAAAATTGTCGTACACGACGTAACCATGCACAATACAGCTATTTATCCCCACATGTAGGGTGGATTTTTTGGTTTTGTTGACGGGGGGGGGGGGTTGTAGTGTTGACGTGCGGGCCGGGCGACGGCGTGTGGTGCCTGTGTGTGTGTGTATACGTGGTTGCGTGCAGGCAGGCGAGCCTGCAAAATGATTCTGGGTCAGAGAGAAGCGGTAGGATGTGTGTTTGGACGAACAACTGAAAACTCTGAAATTATCGTACATTATGGGATTTTTTTCATTATTGATCGTACATCGTACAGAGGTCAAAAATATCGTACAAATACGATAATTATCGTACATCTGGCAACACTGGCGCGCGTGTTGTCTAGTAACGAACGTGCTTGCAGCGGGAACACATAATTTACCCGGAAACAACTAATTCTAATTTCTGATTGGCTGGTAGCTAGCATTTAACTCTGTATAACTCGAGACAGATGCTATGAACTCGGCAGAGATCTTCCCTCCGTTTGCCTGCGCCACGTCCATTAATTGTATAGCGGGACAAGTTCCCTTACTCCTCAGCGTGAGAAATACAAGGTGTGGCGTGTGAGCGTGTGAACGGGTTGAAATGCGTGTGTCTCACGCCCAATGCGTGAGACTTGAGAGCCCTGATTTACCACACACACACACTGAAGCACGAGTGACGCTCGTAGTGTTTTTCAGCCTCTGCAGTCTCACTATATGAGAACATGAATGCATTTCCAGAGCCGCTCTGAGAGTCACTGAACTTCATCAGCATTCAGCAGTTTCATTTAAGAAAAACTATCGTTATATCACTAACACTCGGAAACTCAAAGATCTTCACCACAACCTGTGAAAATAAAAGTTCAGTTTAACTTGGTAATATATTACTGTTGTACAGTGGAATTTAGATATCTCAATTTAATAATAATACTAACACTACTACTACTAATAATAATAATAATAATAAATTATCAAAAATGTATTTGAAAAAATAATCACTTTTTCCTCTATGTTGTAATTTTAACAGTATAAAGCTCATATGTGGCGCAGGTTTGACAAAAAAAAGTTTAATTTCACATAAAAGATCAATTAAATTAATGTTTTATGCATTCATTTAATTACTAGAAAATTCACAACCCAGAATTTGTGGAAAACAAAACATTTTATAGAATTTTTATTTATTTTTATTATTACTAAAATGTTTTTTATTAATATTCAAGCATTACAGACAATGGCAGACAGCGACCAAGGCAGCTCTGGCATAAGGTCAATAACACTTCTAAAAATACTTTGTTACTATACAGTTATTGAGGTAAACATGCCTAAATTACCAAAAAAAAGGTACCGTTGGGTACCGGCACAGAATCTCAGGTACCGGTAAATATGTGAACGATACCCAACCCAAATGTCACCCTAATCTGACATGTCAATTCCTGGTCTAGGAGCCTCTACTAATGAACTAACGGTTGAGTCAGCTGTATTTGATTATGGAGGCATCCAAAGCAATGCTGTTTTTGGAGCGTCCAGGAACAAGTTAGGAAGCAGTGATTTAATAACTGTTAAAAGGATCAAAAACATGGACATGTTAATATAAATTACGATGTTTTAGATGTTTTAATCATCTAAGTCAGGGGTGTCCCAACTCAGTCCTGGAGGGCCACTGTCCTGCAGAGTTTAGCTCTAGCCAGACTCAACACACTGCCTGGAAGTTTCTAGCCTATGAGACCTTGATTTGCTGGTGGTCCAGGTGTATTTAATTGGGGTTGGCGCTAAACTCTGCAGGACAGTGGCCCTCCAGGACTGAGTTTGGACATCCCTGATCTAAGTGGACTTCAGGGGAAGTCTACTTTTTTTTAAAAGTAGAATATAACACCTTTTAACTCTGAAAAAAATCTTAAATCATCAGTTTCATGTTTCACTTCAAGTGCACTTTTCTGACTTCTAAGCTGATTCAATCACTGTTTCACCATCACACTCTATTTTTTGCGTGTTTTTCTGTGTAAAGAAAACCAAAGATGAGCCTAGTCTTGTCAAGACAGGATGCCCATGGTGGGTCAGGTGAAACAGAGATTGAGAGAATGCCTCTTCACATGGACTGACTGTGACATTCCTCATGAGCATCCAAAGTCTCCAGAGTCAGTCCCTTTATATTACTCCCTTCATTCCTTCACTTCTGCAATGAATGAAGAACAGGAACCAGGGTCCGAAATTAACTTTTTGGCTCACCTGCCACGGGGACTGGTAGATGAAAAAATCCACCAGCCAAGCATATTTTTTACCGGCCAAAATAATAAACAGCCTTTTTGTGTCACATATACATTAATTTCAGTACATTTAATTGAGATAAGGTATTATGTTGAATGAATAAGAGTACATAGAACTCAAAACAGAGCAACCAATAGTCAGACATGGAAGATGTGAGCATGGAACTAGTGCTCATAACACTACATTTGAAGGTTTTGTAAAACTATCAGACACTTTACCAAAATTAAAACAAATTACCGATTAATACTATCAGTTAAACTGTTTAAAAGTAAAAAAAAAAAATAAAAAAAAAAAAATATAAATATAAATATATATATATATATATATATATAAATATATATATATATATATATATATATATATATATATATATATATATATATATATAAAAAATAATAATAATAATAATAATAAATATATATATATATATATATATATATATATATATATATATATATATATATATATATGTGTGTATATACTTTTTTTTTTAGCTTTTTTTGTTTGTTTGCTGCATGGTTAAAAAAAAACAGTATATAGCCTATATTTGTTAAATCACGGGGTACGTCGACACGCGCAACCACACGTGCCTAAAGACATATTTCGCTGAGCAAGCAAAATGAAGCAATCGAAAAGAAGTAGCTACTGTGTGGGACCATTTCGACAGAAAGGGCGACGAAGTTACTTGCAAAATATGCTACGCGGTATTAAAATAAAGCAGTAGGCCTAGTGCAAGTACAATGCAATATCACTCGCGAAGCAAACGTCCACAAGCTAATGAAAGGCGCTTTCCGAAGTTGGCCACTAGCGAGACGTTATCTCTGTATTCCCGGGACATCTGTGCCATAGGAGACCCAGACTAACCCCACATCATGTAGACATGTTACTTATTTTAAGTAAAAACTAGACAAGCTGTGGATTGAGATAGGCCTGCTATTTTTATTTGACGGAAAAAAACGTAGTCTGATGAAAAAAAAAAACATTTTTTTCAAAGCTTCAAACTGATTCAGTGTTTTATTTTTGTCATTTTAATTTGTTAATTATTTAAGTTTAAAAAAATATATTGAGAGTAGGTCTATTTTAGGTTTTTTATATTATTTCATTCTCTTTTTCTGTTTTCACTGTCAGAAATGCTGCAGGTGCGTGAAAATTTGATGTGAATCCAGGTTCTGTTGTTGATCTGTTCTGCATGCTGCTGTTTGCACGTTAAAATAAACCCGTGATAATTTTTTTTTTTTTTGTATTTTTAACAGGTCACAGACACTCGTTAATTTTATTTTTATTTAATGCCAATTCAATATTATAATCTTATCAGTTAACGGTTAATAATCGGATAACGAGCGGCGGTTGTCGGTCGGAAAATTAAACGAAATGAGCATCCCTAAGAGCCATCAAGCCTGATATTTTATAACATTACAAAATAGAGGCCTGCATTTCAGCCCGAGCCCGACGGGCCCCGACTTATTTATGCTCCTAGGGCCGGGCTTCGGGCCAATTTTCACGTCATAGTTCACACGCGGGCCGGGCCTCGGGCCTGTTTTAGGCTAATTTTTTTATAGCCTATTTTAGACATTAATTAAAATAAAATATGAGAAGATGACGATTGAAAAGCAAACATAGAAAGACGTTTTATAACCTATCACACTGACATATGACTGACACATGACAGTCTGCTCATGCTCACGCTCACGCACACACACACACACACACACAGACACACACAGGTTTCCCGGCGACCTGATCTGAGATTCGCGCGACCGGCTCGTTCTTATGGCGTTCCGATCGGCTCTTTATTATAACTTTGCAACATGCACTCGTCTCAATGAACGTCTCACTCAACGTCTTATTTTTTTTTTTATTCTGCTATTTATTTCTATTCAATTTAAGACGCTGACGTGACGCTGACGTGACGCAAATCACGCGTGGCAGTGAAGTGTCGAGTCAGACGTCACGCGTCATTCACGTGTGGCAGTGAAGTTATTTAATGTTTTTTTTCGTTAACACGCTATTCACAGTACAACACGGCTCAGTGCAGTGTGTCAGCGGCCGGCGTTCTGATCGGTTCTTTAATATGACTTTGCAACTTGCACTCGTCTCAATGAACGTGACACTTGCGTCTGTGATTTTTATATAGGATATGTGTGTGTGTTCTTGTTTAACCCACGTTTTGAGGGCCAAATGCCCCCACAAAGATATAATTATGAAGAAACCAAATTAATATAGGCTATTGCATTTTTATAGCTTGTTGTTGGGGTTGTTATTGTGATTTTAATTTTTTATAATTGTAAAATGGCTATGAGAAAAAAGTAGGCTAAGTTAGTCTGAGACAGTTTGACTATGCCTACTAATAGCCTATTCAACGGCTTAGTGAATGTGTAGAAACAGAGATAGTAGCGTGTTCTTTAGTGCAGGTAAATATAGTGTAAAGGCAGAATTAAAAGATTTGAGAACAGTTCAAATCACAAATGGGAAATAATAAAATGTCTATATTGAGGAAGTATCAACATCAAAAAGGCAAGTAACAACAGTAAGCAACATTTACAATTATACACTGAGAATACACCTCAATTTATTTAATAATAAACTGTGCTCGCCTTTCTCTTTTGAGGTGTAACTGTTTTATATAAATCTGTTGACTGTCAGATCGACTGTCAATCAAACTTCGGCGAAACTCTAAAATTAAACATTACAAATATTACAAATTACAAATATTATTTATGTTAGTTAAATAAGCCCAAATGTTTACAACTACGTTATTTTGTGTTGGTCAAAAGACTCCTAGTGCTGAATATACATACATGCTAGAACAACTTTTTATGATTTCTTCATAAGTATCTGTGGATATGTTGACAAGAAACAAATGGCAAACAAAAATTTTAACATGATCATTTGTGTAAATTCATATTTACTATTTGGAATAAAAAGCTATACATAAGCAAGGTAAAAATCACTTATTGTTAATAAAATACAACAGAAGATCAGTGGAGGGAAATAATAAAGAATGAATAAGTGTGAAATGTGCTGGAAACCCCCTTGCTGCAGACGTTCTGCAGACGCAGACGTCACGTTCGGCACACGAACGAGTGATGTGGCAGACGCAGACGAGACGTTCGGCAGACGCAGACGTCAGCAGACGTCACGTTCATTGTAACGAGTGCATGTTGCAAAGTCATATTAAAGAGCCGATCGGAACGCCTAACGTTCTAGTGTCCCGCTATGGTAGCGAGCGTGACTTCAGCGCAGCTGGAAAAAGTACGACTGGATTAAAACCTTCCACTTTGGATGCTGTGCTTTTTCTTCACGATGCTCTGAGACTGTTCTTAGCCATGTTAGGAGGTTGTTTTTTGTTTGATTGTCTTTATTTTCATGAGTCTGTTGGAAACTATTGGAAATGGCCATGTTCTGTAGTGAAGACTTGATTTTTGAGGTAAGATAACCTGCATTTTTGTTTTTAATGTAATTTATTTCATTTGTTTAGATTGCATTCTCTGTATTGTAGCCTATATTATAAATTCATTTAGTTTGCCTATATTATAAATTCATTTAGTTTGCCTATATTATAAATGCATTTAGTTTGCGAGCGCTGTTGCGACTGAGCAGCAGAGCAGTTTGCCTCAGCTTTTCAAAAATGACAATAAACGTTTAAACTAACGTTAACTGTCTTTGTAATATGCTTAAGTTGTTTTATATCTATGGATTTTATTGTAGCCAAGTAAAGTGCTGATTTGAGAGGCTATAAATAAATCAATGGATCAAACATGTTTAACTCGCTGTCGGCTGCTTGGTCGTCATAAAAAATTTTTTTTTTTTTTCTTAATTAACTTTATAAAGAAATGAAAATAAACTTACCGGTAAATACTTTGCCATTGAAAACAAAATATATCTGGTTTACTGACTGCAACATAGGGCAGGCTGTGTATCCTTTTTTTTCTTACGGGCTCGGGTCGGACTCGGGCTGATCATTCTGATGAGCTGTCGGACACGGGCCGGGCTAGGGCCTGAGCGTCTCGGGCCAGGGCCGGGCTAGGGCCTAGATTTGAGGCCCGTGCAGGGCTCTATTACAAAATGCAATTGTAATAAACATGATTACATTACTATTTTGGTATGAACATTCACCCGCCAGTGTGGCGGATAGCCTTTTGAGATTTACTCGCCAAACGGAAAATCTACCCGCATTTGGCGCTTGGCGGGTGTTAATTTCAGACCCTGACAGGAACCCTCCAGAAAATGTAACTTACCAGGTCAAAGTAATACAATTACCTAATCAGTTCAGTCTCTAGGATATTTTGGTACCTAGTTTTGACTGAGAATCCTCCATGGAAGTGTACGGGATTTCCTGGCAAATCAGATTGCCAAAAAATATGTTAGGGGTCATGGATTTGCTCCAATCCCTAAGCTTTAAGTAGAAGCAATAGTTTGCCCAATAAAGCACCCTTTGAAATGTCACAGATTATTGTGCGGTTTTCCTGCAATATCTCAGAGCTTCTTAGTAGTGAGATCTGTACTGTTAACAGATCGCAGCAAGCTTGCCCTGCATTCACTTCCTGTCACATGACCTTTGACCCAAGCAAATTTGGTCTTTGCCCTGCTGGGTCACGTGATACAAGGACAACCTGTCCCTAGGTCTCAAAGTGTCTCTTCCTCTGAAAGATGGCAGTAACTTACTCCCACTCACTCTCTCTCTTCCTCTCCTGGCTAACCACAACTTTCCACTTGCTCTGGAAACCTTTGTAGTGCAGACAAAAACAGAGGGAAGGGTAGCAAAGATGAAAAAAACAATGCAAAGAGGTGATAAAGAGATAAAATTGAACAGACTAGTACAATCAGTTGAGGTTCATCTTGCAAGACCTGGTCACGTCACATTTTAAGCTGAATGGAAAGATGTTTGTCGGCTCTGGGCCAGATGTTTTCACGCCGCTTCCTGTTTGCTCATCTTTGGTTTTCTCTTTATGAATGCGTCTCAGTCTTTTCCATTCGTTCTTTCTTCTTTCTGACTTTGTCTCCAGCTCTCTTTTCACATGCGTGTCTTCCGTGAAGTGTGTCCTTGCTGTTCTGCTGATAATTTTGTTTCCATTTCTCTTGCTTTCTCAGAGATGGGCGGGGAATGAAGAGAAGAGTAGAAGAGGACAGAGGGGAAAAGAGTGTGTCCTGTGTGGTTCCTGATGACACCATATTAGGATACAGTGATGAGCCCAAGGATATGCACAACTCCCACCCCTCGACTTGCTCTCTCTCAATTCAATTTAAAGCTTTATGTGAATGAGAAAAACTGTACAGAACAAGTACAGAAAACGGTAATAAATGGGCAGGAAAAAAAGTATTTAAAACTAAATCTAGGACAGTGAATTCAAAGCATTAATTTAATGTGATTAAATACAAATAAAACGGGTATGTAAATTCTGTGCTAAAGAAATTTACGGAAAATAATAATAATAATAATAATAATTATTATTATTATTATTTTTATTATAGCGTTGGAATACTAATAATTTTTACTTACTATTTACAACCAAAACCGACAAATAAATACAACAAAACAAAAATTCAATGAAATAAAGAGTGCGTTAAGTTTTTCAGAAATATGTACTAAACAGTGATTTTCTAATAAAAACTAAAAGTAATAGCCTACAACAGAAATTGAATAAATCACATGTAAAATAACAGCATAGTCTTCACTGTATACATTAAATATAGACTAATCAACAGAGCCATGGTGAAGAAAAAAATATGAGATGGGAGGAAAACCATTGACATATTTCCTCCCATCTCATATTTTTTTCCATCACCATGTCCGGCTCCGTAATCTTTATTAAAGCCACAAAAGTTATTCATACAAGAGCAGCGAGTAATTTTATCTTTGTCTTTTGTTGATTAACATTAATGACACAGTCACTTTAAGAACCGCACAGATCCGATAAACTGTTACACACATTTTCTCTTTCCTGTTTACATTCACTTAAGACATAACAGACGATGTTTACGGGATACTTTACAAAAGGGCATTTTTATACTTTTGTGTGTAGGCTATTTGACCGTTTAGGCACGTATACGAACCCTGCAATATACTTTGCTTATGTGCGTTCTGCTCCGTCTCACAGTTTAAAGTTTGTTTAAGGTTAAACTTTATTTAAGGTGATGTAGTAACATTGTATTTACTCCAGAAAGTACTGAGTAATATTAATTAACTAAATGTACTTAGTTACGGTTAGGGGTCATTTACTTGTAATTATACATAATTGACTGTTATTACTATTCGTTCGGGTCACATGACGTCACTGTAGCTTTGCGCCGCCATCTTTATGACCGACGGTCTCAGTAATGCCTGCAATATGTTGTGCAGTTGGCTGCAACAACAGCCGAAAGAGGAACCCAGAACTGGTATTTTATTCTATACCAAAAGAAAAGGATAGATTTACAGAAAAGAGCATGTCTCATATTGTATCATGTCTCATCTTTCTGTGCGCACACCCCCGACCCGAAGTGTGCAGCCATAGACCCCTATACAGCGCGCGAGTAATGAATTGAGCTCTGTTTCATGACTGAATGGACAATACACACAACATTATGTTTAAATGTCCGTTTTGGAGAGTATTTACGTAAAATATGTCGGTTATGTCAGAGAGAGAGAGACGAGGAAAATAAACAAGCATGCAAATGGAAATTATTGCAGCCGGAAAAATTAGAGCTCATTTTTTTAAATTGTGCGATTAATTGATTTATTGACTATCGCGACAGGCCTAATCCAGATTAATGACAGCTAGCCGTGAGCCGTGGCTAACAGCTGGCAAGCTACCAGCTGAGCCATAGCTAGCTAACAACTCGCTCGCTACCTAGTCAGAGCAAACTACCACCGAAATCATACATTTAAATTTTTTTTATAATACCTACATTCCTTATGATTAAATATAAATCCTTGGTGGCCAGGTGCCGCACTTTTACGTTTGTTACCCATCCAGCCACAGCATATTGATATGCATCGGTACTCTTGAAAGCCTTCAAGCGATCCCCACTGTATGGGGAGGGGTCATGTACAAGATATATATCATGGAAGGCAAATTGGGGCAAGTCTGGTGCAGATAATAATGGACAAAAGAAAACTGGGGGTAACAAATAAGGATCGGAGTCTAAAATTAAAATTTTCTCCAGGTATCTCTGTCTCTCTCTCTCTCTTTCAAATGGGCAGTTTGGGCGGCCATACCGGTCGTCAATATGGCGGCGTTCTATTTGGTAGTGTGACATAGGTGGCATCTATGAATAGTAAGCACATGTAGTCACATGTAACTACATCACCATAAAATAAAGTGTTATCCTGTTTAATACTAAGCATGTCCTGCAGTTTAGCAAAAGTAGACTGCATTTTACAACACTTCTTCAGCTGATTCGGATCATCGGATGTTAAGTTTGGCTTAGGGAGGAAAGAAAGCACGCCACTGTGAAGTAAAAGGATGGGAGGAATGCGACAACGGCACTATAATCATTTTGCCTCGATTATCTTGTTCTCATAATTGTTGGAAGCCAAAATCAAAATCGATTAAATAGCACAGCCTTACAGGTATTTATGTATTCTTTTACTGTAAATAAAGCACTTTATAATAAATTAATTTAAAAAAGCTACGCATTCTCTTCGGAAGCAGAGCACTCGCATCTGTTGTTTGCAGATAATGTACCTGACTTCTTGAAAGCATATATTTGGGAAAATTCTGTTTTTTATAGAAAAGAACATGCATAAATGAGAAGTGGGAGACGTGCATGATGTTAAGTGCAATAAGCCACAAAAAAAGATCTCAAATTGTTACTCGCACTGACTGACAACACTGCATATGTTGTGTCTGACACTCTGGTCAGACCCCACAGAAAATTAGGTAACGCTTCATTTTACAGTCCTGTTTCCCATGTACATACTATGTACTTATTATAGTAATTACAATAACTGGGTAATAACTAGGTACTAACCCTGAACCTACCCTTAACCCATGTACTTACCTTATATTACAGTACTTTCTAGGTAAGTACACTGTAAGTACTGTACTGTAAAATGAAGCGTTTCCGAAAATTATATAGAAATATCTGTCTTATGCATCATATAATCTATGAAATAATAGATGTCTAATAAATTATTTTTTTCTTTTGTAGGTATAAAATTTGCACGGGGTCAAATGTTTGTAGGCATCTCCTACTCTCTCCCTCCATTCCAAACTCTGTTGTTGCTTACAACACTTAAATGAGGCCAGGGAATGCAAAGGGAGTCTCTCTCTCTCTTCTCCATCACGCTCTCGATTTCTCTCTGGTCTTGAGCACACAGGATGACGCACAGAGTGAGTGAGCTGCGTCATACTGACACACATGGACACACAGCAATGTCCCTCAGTCGAACGGTGACCGAGATGGATGAAATGCATACTTTTCTCTTAGTTTCTCTCCCTCGGACAAGCACACAATGGTATAACGGACTGCTGACTCATTGATACATTAAAACCATATCCTGTCCCAAGAGCACATTATAATCTGATGGCATGATTGAGCATTCTGCCTGTGTCTCACTTTCACTCTCACACTGATAAATACCCCAAGAAGACACTCTGAAGACTAGAGTTGGAACTGCAACACCTATGATTCACAAACTTCTACACATCTCTCACCCCTTGTATGTTCGCTGATTAAATATTTCGGCAAATTTGAATACGCTTCGAGATGCCAATAAGAGTTCAGTACTCTCCTCTCCGTTTAACACGTTTTATTTACATTTGTATATCCTAGGACTGGGTTGGACATATTGATTCCCTGGTTTTAATTTGAATGTACCGAGATAGATTCGAAATTGCAAAACCAATCTATTAAGGTAAGTTTACTCAACAGCGATGTACTAAAAACGGAAGTTTTTCCTTTGCGTTTTTTGCATACAGACGACAACGTTGTCAGATCTACAAAAGCGACCAAAAAAAGCTGTATTCTTCATGCCAGGCCAGTAGATGGCGATGTTACTTTGTAAAAAAAAAACACGTTCAGTCTATATGCTTGTATAATGTAATATGACAATAATGGTATTTTCAAAAACATGCACTTTAAAATCTATTTTTAATAGTTTGCCTTTTTTAGGCCCCCAAAACGCTGTTGTCGTGTAAATGAATGGCCAAAACACATAAAAAGTTATCCATTTTAGTTAAAAACAGTGTCGTGTAAACGGCCACAGTCTACGCTGTTTTCAGTTGATGCGTGAATAAAACTCAACTAAACAGCATAATATTACAGCATTAGTTGAGACTTTTTTGACCTTGACAAAAATGTACATGTACCTATAATAATACTTCCAAATGAGTTAATATCAAATAGAGATCCGAATCAAAACGAATGGAGAGCAAAATCATGAAATACCAATATCTAGCCCAAGTAGGTTCAATTAGCAGAATCCCAAAAATTCACACAAAATCTGGACTACATGTAGGGCTGAACGGTTATGGAAAATAATCTAATTGCGATTTTTTTAACCAATATTGCGATTGCGATTTAATATGCGATTACTTTAAGTTCTTTACCTTCTGTATTAGTCGACAAAGACAAGCAATAAATCATTGTACAGTAGGGATGGGAATCTTTAGGCAGCTCATGATCCGATCTAATTTTTTTCTTATTACTTAATCTTAATAACACTTAAAATATGTATTTAATTACAGGTGTAAATATACATACTTTAAATATATATATATATATAAATATAAATAAACATTTAATTAAACCAGTTACATGTTAAGAATTTTAAATGGGCATTTAACCAATGAGTCGCTCACAGCCGCATGCACGAGCACTCTTCACAAAGCGCGCGTAAGTATTTTAAAATGAAAGCAGCTTTCTCAGTGATTTTCATATTTTTAATATATAAGCCAACTGCATTCCAAAAGACATAAATAATGCCTTTGTGGAGCATTTGTAAGGAAAATTCCGGCGGCCAAGACCGCGCACTGCAAGAGTAACATCAAAGCGGCAAAACCTGTGCAATGAAGCCCACGACTGTCCTTGTAATTCGCTTAAACCCCGAACTTTATGAAAGCTTATTTTTCGGAAGGTTCGAGCAGTGTCGTGTGTGTGTGTGTGTGTGTGTGTGTGTGTGTGTGTGTGTGTGTGTGTGAGAGAGAGAGAGAGAGAGAGAGAGAGAGAGAGAGAGAAATTAGAAGCAAGCAGAATACGGTTGTTTCTAAAGCACGCGCAGCGTCATCACGCATCTGTGTTTAAAAACTAAACTCAGACTCGATTCTGAAATTCTCTGAATCGATCCGGAATTGTTGGAGAGAGAATAAATAACACAATATCACATACATAAAAAATAAATTGTTCTTTCCTGTATGCCAGACCTATGCATTGCGTAGCGTGCCAAATTGATGCTTGATCTGCAGACTGCTTTTCTCTCGCGTGTCACGTGACCAGTGTAATCGCAGCTTTTGCGGTTACAAAATCGCATTTCATCATATCGCGATATTATCGCAAATGCAATTAATCGTTCAGCCCTAACTACATGCAAATAAAAACTTAAAAAAAAGTAACAAATCAACTAAATTTAATAAAATAATATAAAAGAGGCTAGAAAATAAACATGAAATCAATTAATTTTTTTCCGTTTTAATTTTTTTGGACCCACATTTTAAATGGTTAAATTATATTTTAGTAATCAAAAATCAATTTAACAATAATTTATGTAAAAAAAAAAAAAAAAAATTAAATGCATGTTTTGGGCCCTATAAAATACTATTTTTTCGTAAAAAATTCCATTTTTATTTTTTAGAGAATTCATTTTATTATTTGCACGTTGTCTGAGACTTGCAGCTTTCTGTGTGTGCTTCGATGCGTGCGCACACAAAACTTCTCTTTTGAGTCTTCGTGCGCTTGAATGCTTAAATTGGCAAGTCTTGTAAACACATAAAAATGATAAACTTTCGTGAACATGCAGCACTGGCCCGATCGGGACAGTGACAGTCCCTTAAACTGTCTGGAACGTCATGTTAAGCACTGAATGAATAAAAGGGTCCCTGCTGTAACATCGCGTCAGGTAAATAAGAGGATAACATCTAGTGGAGAAGACTAGTGATAAGATTAACGTCTATTAGATATGTCCAATGTTTGCAGAAATAAATACGGAAAAAAAAAATGACGATTTGTGTCTTTTGAGTCGATATCGATTCGTCCACATTTTAAAGTCCCCCTGTAGTCAATAATTGTATCCCTAAAACTCCTCTTTGATCACCAAAATGACATTTACATTTTTTTTTTCCTTGAAAAAAAATTCTTCATGTCTTAAAATAGCTTGAATGTAACACACTCTTGCCTCATTTAGTATATGCGGTTCTATGAATATGCAAATTAGCCCTGCCTCCACTCGTTGATAATCACACGTTGTTGATATGATTGGTTACAAGATTAGTTTGTGACCTCAGAGACACCAGCGATTTCAAACCACATTTTTGTTCACTGCAGTTTTAAGGACAAAATGGACAGCACAGCAATGGAGTTGACTTATGAATTTGCACAAGGTTTGTCTTAAAGCATATTAAAAACACCACATGGACATAATAAACTACATTAAAAACTTGATTTTCACCAGAGGGGGACTTTTAATACATTAAATAAAAGAAGAAAAAAAATTGCCCAGCAACATCAACGGAATCATTGCTTTTAAAAATCTACACACACACACAGCCTCATATGTCACCACTGGGAATCTGACATACCAGATCTGAAGCGACAGTCTATGTGGGCAGGTGTGTTGACGTGCAAACATGCAATGTATGTCATGCAACTTGAAGGTTACAGTGCATTGTGTGTGGACTGAGCCTGTGGTCTGAGTCAATCTTTTGTAGTAGAAAAAGTGTAATGCACACATTACAAAAAAACACACACACATATAACTAACATAAGCATAAAAAAAAATCTCACAGCGCATGTGCTGTAATGCACACTTTCACACGCACACACACATGACTCCGACCTCTGGCTACAGGAAGGTGTCTTATCAAAGTAATTCCCTGACCTGTTCACGAGCAACGCCAAGGCCGAAGCCTGGCAAACACACAAAACCAACCAGCTGTGTCAACACACAAGCACAGTGGTGTGGTGATGTAAAAGCTGAGTGTTAAGAGAAAGAGAGAAAATGAAAGGAAAAAAACGAAAACCTCTGGAGCTTAAATATGCCAACAGTTTCCGAGCATGAGTTAGGGAACATGCAGCGGCATGTTTCTCCAAAAAAAAGAGGAAGATTTTTTAGATTAGTCAAGAACAGGTCATGACATCACCTGGCAAGACTCTTACTCTAAATCGTAGTCAAGAGCTTGCAGCTCAAGGCAGAGAGGAATCTGAAAACATGATAAAAATATTTACGCCCATTTTAGACTAACTGTTTTAGGTGAATACTCTCCAAGTGTATACATCTCCAATACTCTCATTTTGACATTTTTGTGTGTATTTGATCGTTTAGACGTCCACACGAAGCCTAAAGTATAATTTGCTTGTCTAGTTACAGTCTGTTTTGGACTAGTTTAAACCTGATGAATCAGCGCCGATAAACCGGAGAAACACTGTGCGCAACGATACAGTCAGAAGGCTTGGATTTACAGTAGTAACTACCTGCATGTGTAGTTACTACTGTATTGTGTATGGTATTGTGGCAGAAAGGTGGGAATTTTATTATATTATTCATTTATACGTTTTAAAAGTATAGTAATATAACAATTACAATATTTTTTTATTAAGCTGACGCATGTGTATTTAATACTAAATGTATTTAGGCTACTGTTTTTCATACAAATACCACAGAAACTATATAGCTACATTTTACCATGCTCACCTGTTTGGCAAGTGTTTGTCATGTTCTGATAATAAGAGTAGTTTAAAACCACAATTAACAGTCTGGTTTCTACAACTTTCACTCAGGAGCAAAAATCTGCCTTTAAACTTGAATGAAATAAAGATTTGACATTTATCGTAATAATTATCGATATCGAATGATATGAAAATTTTTATTGTGATCATTTTTTGGGCCATAACGCCAAGCTCGACTAATACAGAATAAAAAATAAAATAAAATAAAACGTTTACAGACATCACATTGGGAATCCATTCGCCGAATTAAACATGCAACGTATGAGGTCATGAATTTAAAGTTGCATCCATAGCTGTGTGGGCTGGGCAGTGCATAAACGGTGCACTTTAGTCACGGATCAAGGTCCTTTCAGTCCAATTGCCTTTTCTCTTCTCCCACGGTTCCCAGCCTGTCCAATTAGGCGAAAAAGCCCAAAAAACATGCTTTAAAAAAATGGTGTGCAGTAAATAGCAAGCTAGTTTTCCATTCCAAACATTTCCTATATATAGAACAAACTCATTTTAGGATAGATTAACCAGCAATTTACTTGCTCGCTTCTTCAGTGACTTCCAATTCACGTCAAGAAATGTATTTTACATCACATAGCCTAAATCAAAACCAAGATAATGGATGTCTAAAGACAGAAAAAGCCTCACAGCTGTGTGTATTTGTACCCGCATGCACTCGCCTTGTGGCTGAAGTTCCTCGACAGACTGGACAAACCTGTCCAGCTTGACCAGACTCGTGACCTTGGAGTGAGAGAACGATATGAGAAAGAGAGGAATGAGGATAGACCACATAGACGCTCCATGTGTGTTCAATGGACAGACTCCTGCTCAAGCTCTGTGCCCTTCATGTATATACTGAGAGTATATGTATGACACAAAAATATGACTGTTTACGCATGTCTATACGACATATGGAGGAAGGGAATTTCTTTCCCAAATAAAGAGCTCGTCTATATCTCCTGGCACGAGTGTGTCCATGTGTGTGAACAGGGTTGGGCTCCTTATCTGCAAGAACACACTCCGATCTGCTCCAACTAAACAACTTGCTTTGGGTCTATGGCTGGCTAACATAGCTTTACAAAAAAATACACAAAATGCAATATTGGCATTTCAAGATGTGCGTCTATTTTATTATTTTAAACGGTAATTTAATTTGTTTATTTAGATTATTTTTTAATCAGAGGAACCAGGTAAAATACTGTAAATTATCTAGACACAGGCTAACACTAAATGCACCAATATTTAAACAGCAACACTTAGTTACATAAATATTACCAAATCAGATTTTTGAATTGAGCTGTTGCAATGGAAACTGATTCACATGAAATTAATCAATCTTACAGGGTCTGAAACCAGTTTCACTACAAAGTTTAATATATAAACCCTATAAAGCCAACTGTATCATATTTTATACGCAAATTTCCATGGCCTCTAAATGATTAAATGATAAAAACCTGTTGAACATAACCTACTACGTACTTTGTCGTCTGTTTGATAGTTTATACTTTTTAGCATGTAAAAGGCATTTTAATATAATTGTAAAAACGTCCTGATCATGTATCATATTTGATACAACCTTCAGGCTTTTGAGAAATGTTTATATGTTGATCTCTCAATCATCATTGTATTGCACTGCATTATGTTTTGCCCCCACAATAAAAACTATGGAGCTTTGATCATAAAAGCATTGAACTATAACCTTACTAATAAAATTATTGGGAGATATAGAGTGTGACAACTGATATTTATATGCATTTAAGGTAAGTAGTCTGCTATACTGTAATAAAGATCTCATGATTTATTACAAGCTATCAGAATTTCATCGTACTTTTTGGTCGTATAAATATCAACAACTGCCTCAAATCGCATGTTTTTGCTCAGCTTGAGCTTCTAATTAAATCAAGGTATTTTTTCCTCCTTGATTATGAGCTCCATATTCTCACTAAAAGACTGACAAAAAAAAAAAAAATGCAAACTTTTTAGATTTTGTTCAATAAAAAAAAGTTCTGACTATTATTTTATATGACAGGCTTTACCAGGGTTGATATCTTAAAACTAAAATTAATATCGATCCTAATTTTTGCATACTTGCAAGACAACAAAGTGATAACATTTATTAAGTTAACAGTCTTTAAATTAATGGCCAAATGAAAATCACTGATATTCACAAGGTTTAATTTAATGCAAGCGCCAAAAAATGTAATTCAAGCTCAATTTCAAACCAGGGTTGATCAGAACTCAAAATGCATATTACACTTACTATGGATCTGTTGACCAGGGCTGGATCACGGCCCCACAAGGCCCATGGAGCCATTTTTGGAGTCATCCTCTGGCCGCCGCCACGGGACAATTTGGAAGGCTAACAATAGACTAATATTAACATTTTTTTTAAAATAAATAACATAGTAGTCTGGGGTCCCAGTGGTCAGTGTGTGATCACGGGCCAGAGGACTGCAAAAGTGAAACAGGCAGGAGGAAATAAACACATATAATTGGTTTCTAATTAGACTCCATGTGCTGCAGTGATAATTCACAGGTCTGTTTGTTTCACAGTGTGGGAGCACAGCGGTGGAACGGATTATAGCCAAATTGAGCACATGCAAATATGAAAGTACACCTGCACACAAACCTGTCAAACATGCACACAAATCCAAACATACACTACAGTTCAAAAGTTTGGGGTCAGTAATATATACATTTTTTAATAATAATAGCGTTTTGCAGCAACAAAACGACAAAGCTATTCGTTTGCGATGACATTTGACAAGCATGAAAGTACAATAGTAAGAAAAATAATAATATTGGTAATTATTCATTGAATTGTAACTATTATTGGTATAATGGCCATCTTAACCCCAGAATGAACCATTATAAATATAGTTTTACAGCTTGTGTCCAGTCGGTCTGAAAGCAGAACACACAAGGAGTACAGCAGGGTCAGACCGCAGCCAGGTAACGTCCAGGGAAAACACTGCAAACAGAACCGCTCGCGGCGAGACAGACAGTGACGCATCCCTCACACAGAGGGTTACTAGCGTGCGACATTGTTCGCACCTGGAATCAGACGGTCACATGGGGTGACATGACTGGCATCAAGGCAGAGGGCCATTTGCGAGACCACCCGGTCCACAAACGTCAGCTTCACTTCCTCCTTACAGAGGGAGAACAGAACTTTCCAGTCTACTTTGAGCTTGAGATGAGTTCAACAAGTGTGCTAGCCTAATTGTTCAATGACTTTTAGGAACCCGGACCCAGTCCCGGATCAACAAGGAGCGAATCTAAAGATGCTGGTGAAATACAGGAGCGGTTTTCTAAACCATAAAGATTGGGTTTAGAGAATGTGTAAACTGTCATGATTCAGTATATGACAAGAGGATGTCTGAAGGGGTGTAGCTGATAAAGGAGGAGGAGGTCCCGAAAGGTTCAGTTAGGAAACAAAATCAGGGTTCAGATTAAGGACACGGGTAGGGAGAGAGCCCGAGAGAAGGACCAGGGTACAGAAAAAAATAGAGACCTCTGCTTGTATCTGTCAGTACGACTTTAAATCAACAGCTCTGCTGGATGCAGGCATTCATACAGACATTGATGTTATTGAGAAAGCAGAACCGTGAATGCAACCATGACTGTTACAAAGGGAGGCCACAATGAAAAGAGCTACAACAGCGATACAATAGAGCTACAGATGAACAACGAGCCTTGACAGCGAGTCTACATTTAAGATACAAAAGAGATTATATGAGGGCGCAGTAAAAGTGAAAAATACTGCAGCCACGATTAGCTTTTTGCCACACCTGGCTATGACGAGTTAATGAAAAACAAAAGGAGGAATATTACCCACTGTAATTTTAATTATGTTTACATTTTTATAAAAAGTACTTTATTATAAATAAATAAAATATATTTTCCTTCTTACAATTTAATATTATAATTAATTATTACCAAGCAACTGGTTTTAATTATGCTCCAAATGCTGCTTTTTTTAGCATCTGGCACTAGGTGAGTTAATCTTGGACTGTGATTGGAGCTCTTTATACAGGGTCCTGAGAGGACACAGCTACAGACCGCAGAAAAAGTCTAAAACAATAATCGTTTTCCACAGTTTCACTACAGTTAAGTAACTAAAGAGATTAAATGAGGGTGCAATAAAACTAGCGAAGAGTTGCAGCCCTTTGTACAGAGTCCTGAGAGGACATGACTACAGGGTGCACAATAAAAGATGATCATCTCTATCTTTATCATCAAAGCAAAGCTGGGAAACAGCAGTCAATAAAAAAGTAGGGAACACAAATATAAAACAGCTTAACAACATGCAATAAGTGCTTAAAGGAACATGCCACCATTTTTTGAAATTTGGCTATAATCCGTTCCACCGCTGTGCTCCCACACTGTGAAACAAACAGACCTGTGAATTATCACTGCAGCACATGGAGTCTAATTAGAAACCAATTATATGTGTTTATTTCCTCCTGCCTGTTTCACTTTTGCAGTCCTCTGGCCCGTGATCACACACTGACCACTGGGACCCCAGACTACTATGTTATTTATTTTTTTTAAAAATGTTAATGTTAGTCTATTGTTAGCCTACCAAATTGTCCCGTGGCGGCGGCCAGAGGATGACTCCAAAAATGGCTCCATGGGCCTTGTGGGGCCGTGATCCAGCCCTGGTCAACAGATCCATAGTAAGTGTAATATGCATTTTGAGTTCTGATCAACCCTGGTTTGAAATTGAGCTTGAATTACATTTTTTGGCGCTTGCATTAAATTAAACCTTGTGAATATCAGTGATTTTCATTTGGCCATTAATTTAAAAACTGTTAACTTAATAAATGTTGTTACTTTTTTGTCTTGCAAGTATGTCAAAATTAGGACAGATATTAATTTTAAGATATTAACGAAGCACTGCTACTTGGGCGCAGAGATATCACGCAACACCTGAAATCCCCCAACTGAGTGATATCTCTGCGCCCAAGTAGCAGTGCTTCGCCTGTGCTTCACCCCAATATAGTCCCAAGTCAATATCTGCCTAGGAAATTGCCTAGTCTTAATCAGCATTGCTATTTGTACTCATTGTGAATACGCAGGCCACAAGAAATAAATAGTTAGTTTTTTTTGGATCACTTTTACTCATGGCATGCTATCCGGCAACAAAGGATTCCATTCATTATACTGAGCTAAGCTAGCGTCGGCGCTGCCAGACTAAGACAATGCATGCACTGAGACGAAAATGCGTTTGCCCACTTATCTAAATGTAGGGAAGACGGTGAATAACCCCCATTTCAAAAAACGGTGGCGTGTTCCTTTAAGTGACATAGATTAGAGTGCAAATGTCTGACATTGCAAATCTGTGACTCAAAATGAAATTTAAACCTGAAAAAATAAATAGATCTAGGATTTAGAAAAAATGCAAGAAATATTTGGGATATTTAAGTAAATGTTTTTGTTTTGAACTGAAGCATGAAGATGCTCACAGGATCATTCTCAAATCACACTGGATGACACGATCATCAGGTTTTGTACAATCATGAAGCTGTAGTGCTGCTGTCATTAAAGTAATCAGGGACAAACTAAATACTAAGACATTCTGAAATTCATGTTCATTCTCAATTAAACTTAACACTCAAAGAAAATGCAAATCCGAAGTATTTTCACTAGACCTTTGCACCCCAGTGTATGCATTAAAAAGAACTTCTTGATAAAATTATTCTTGAGTCTTACCTTTCAGCTGATCAGCAACACTGTGCCCAGCACGTTCCATCACTCGTCCATCCTCCCTCTCATAACAGTCATCCAGAAAACTTGCTGTGACCTCCGACAAGTGCACCTTTCCCGCCACGCCCAGCTGTTCCATAAGATTGGCCAGGTAGACATCATTGGACCAGACGTCAAACTTAAAGCGCTTCATTCCCAGAATGCCACAGAGCACGGTGCCAGTGTGAACGCCAACACGCATGTCCACGGTCTCTGATGTCTCCTGGCAGAACTGCTCGATGGCCTGGATCATCCCAAGCCCCATTTCCACACAGCAGTATGCGTGTTCGGGGAGAGGCTCAGGGCAGCCCGCCACACAATAGTAGCAATCTCCTAGAGTGCTGATCTTCTCGCAGCGGGTCAACTCACAAAGGCGGTCGAAGCGGCCGAAGAGGTCGTTCAGTAGTCCTACCAGTGCATGGGCGGACTTGTTGGCACTCATTTTGGTGAATCCCACAATGTCAGCGAAGAGGATGCTGACTGGCTCCATGCGCTTCATGTTGAAGGGCCTGAAAATTATTTGTCCACGAGGAATAGAATTCTTCTTACGTTTATTGTTTTTGGGGCTGGACGAGGTTGCGGCGGCGGCAGTGCCGACGGAGCACGTACCTGCGCTGTATCGTTTTCCTGAGCTCTCGCTCTCCTCGTCTCCCTGTTTCATTAGCTCGTCCGCCACCAGCTGAGGCATCACAGAATGGATCATCCGCTCCTTCAGCGCCTTCTCAACCTCCAGATCCTTCCCGTGCATGATCGCCTGACCCACCTTGAGAAAGGTACTCCGAGAGCGCACTTCGGACATGATGAATATGTGGATTCCAATGACGTGTGCGCACAGGTGCAGCAGGACTTTACCTGGGCCGAGCCAGCTTAGATTATGCCAGTCTGAACTTCCCACTACTGACCCTACATAACTACCATCCAACTGAGCAAGGTGCAGCCAACCTAAAGCCTCATAGAGGACAGAATACAGCAGGCCTAGAAGCACTGACGCATACAGAGGCAAATGCAACACACTGTATAGCAAAAGCAGCACCTCCATACAGAGTGAAAATGTCCCAACTGGTGATATACAAGGAGCATTTCGAAAAGCAGGTAGTAGTGACTGATTGCCTGCTTTCTGTTCATCAAATAGAGCAAAGAGAGCTGTTTGAGTCTGGGGTGCCAGGGTGATGCCAAACATGATCACTGTAAGGAGGAAGGAGGCATGGTTGTAGAATCGCGCATATGGCCTTGAGAAAGTAAACCAGAGGAGGAGAAGGCAAAGCACAAGAAACCCTGCTGTGGGGACCAGGAAGTTTGTAGGGTCACACCTGGTGCTATTGATCCCAAAGTAAATACTCCACAGCAGCGCAGCGGTGGCCAGGTAAAACAGGATGTAGCGGAATCTTCTCTGCATCTGCGGGAAGCAACGTTCCCTGCATGCCTCCTCTAGTATGGAGGAGTCAAACTTGGGGTCCCAGCACTGCGCGGCAGACCTCTCGAACAGCTGCGGGACTCTCCTCGGGCTGCTCAGACGCGTCCTCATAGCCCTGGGAACATCCAACTCCCCTGAGCTGCAGCTTGAAGAGATGCTGTATTTGCAGGGTTTGGGGGAGCCCACGTTGACAGGGTCAACCTCTTGGTCTGGACCCACCTGTTGATCCCGGCTGTCGGTTATCTGCACAGTAACAGCTCCCCCTTCACTATCACACCTAACTTCGGTCTCGTGTAGCGGCTGGTGCTGCTCTGGCAATGCCATGGCAATGAGACAACAATTGACTTTTAATTATCACATATCACCTACTGCTGACAGTACAGAGGAAGTGGCATTTGACACAAAAAAACACTGTTTTGTTTTCGAAAAGAGTCCAGCCAGAACGAAATTCCAAGTGCATTCACTATGAAGATGGACCTTCTTGGACTCTTGAGTTAGAGTAGTTCCTTATCCGATTACGTCAGCACTCGAATTCCATTATATTCTATGGTTCAGGGGCACGTGAACGCGCATGTGTGCACTTTTGCTCCGAGAGACTGACGCACTGTCATCAGCTCAGCGTGCTTTTTTGAGCACATCGTTTTAAATTTGCATCCAATACAACAAGAGCAAGTAAGTATGGCTTAAATATAGGAGGTTGGTTCACATAGGGCGTCCTGAAACGGGTTTTAAATTAGTTTTTTTAATCCAGTCAACACTGTCCCTCAAACACCCTCTCCAATGCTCGACAATGTTTGAATTTACTTTCCATTTCCAAATGACATGCAAAGGTAATGCAAATTTATATTTCATATTTCCAAATGTCAGATTACACACATTTCTTTTACTCGGTTTCGTTCAAATGTCAGTTAACTTTACAAGTCAGCAAATTAAAAACTTAACGGTTGCTATTTGTCGAAATAGTATTAGCTGTTAAAAGGCGCCAATTTCTCTGAGAAAACTTTTTTTTAAATGCGCCGCTTTTACTTTTTTAGTGTAAAAAAAATCACAGAAATTTGATTTAAAAAAATCGAACAACGTACTCCCTTCTTTTCTGACATCACAAAGCAGCAAGAATCGTCCAATATATCCCGTAAACCGAGTGGGGGGGGGACGCCTGATAAGACATTAAAGCTGCCCGTCTTTTTCCGTCAAAACTCGGTGCATATCCCGTTACTGCCCCACTTCTGCCCATGTCGAGGGTCAGAAGACGGCCTATCCCCATGGAGGAGCCCCGTTCTTTCCTGAGCACACACTCCGGATGTCAACCGTGAATATTCCAGCTTTCAAAGCGCATTAAAATGCTTCCAAGCTCCAGCTGACGTCGTGACAATTCCAAATGACATCAGCCGTTCGCGCTAGGGTGCAACGCGGCTATGCATATCTGCCAACTCCAGAAGACGAATAACACTTATGATTTCAACTTCCAAGAAAAAGAAAATACTGATGACATCGAGGCACTCTGACAAGTCAAAGTGGGCTGAAGTTAAGTGTATCCTCGTTTGTGTGTAATCCCTTTTAACCAGTTACTTGGAGGTAATCTCAAATAGTTTCAATGCAAAGTGTTCAAAATGAAGACTAAAGTTTTTTTGTCCCCCCCCCCCCAGGCCTCAAGTCGTTTGATCGGGCTGGCAGATCAACACTCGTGGAGTTCAGAGGAAGAATGAGATCTCACACTCCATTGCTTAAAATCCCACGCCAATGCTCCAACATGATCCGCCTCTTTAATCCCCACTTTGTCTGTTTAACATTCCTCCAAAACTCAGTTCAAGTCCGCTTTTTTCGTAGACAAGCTCATGCCAGACGAGCGCACCGCAGCTGTGTCGCTTTGCGTCCTCTTCCGTTCGCTCTCGGTTCTCCTCCCTGTCTGTCTGCACGAGCCTGTTGAAGGGAACGGCTGGTGTCGTGAGAGCCGAACGGCTTCAGGTAAGAGTTGAACACCGCTGGTTGAGGCTTACCCGGGCGCTGCGTTCTCTAGCAACACCACCATGTTCTGAGCAAACTCGGAAAATATGGTTGTGGGCGTGCGATGGGGTGGACAACTTAACTACAGTGTTGAAATACAGGGGAGGGGGCAAGTTAAAGGGGAGCGCGCACGCTGGGCTCTTTAACGGCGGCGCGCACGCACGAGAACTCTTCATACTCAAATTCTGAAGTTCTCTAGGCACTGGGCAGGGAGCCCATGTGATGTCATAAAAAGAACAGGTACGTTGAGTATAATCATGACACTATCTACTGAACCTGAATTTGACCTGTTCCGTGAATAATTGATAATTGTCACTGTGGTAAATAAGTTAGTATGAGTAAAGTATGGAGTCAAAACCATGACACAGATTTTCAAAAGAATAAACTATTGTAAAAAAAATAAAGTTTAGAAAAACAAAATGATATACTTTATTTTTCCTTAGCAATTCATTATTTTTGTTTGCAAAAGAAATCAATAAGTACACTGTAAAAAGTGATAAGTTGACTTAACTTAAAAAAAAGCAAGGAAACCGTTGCCTTAGAATTAAGTAATAAACTTTATGCGTAATTGAAAACATTAAGTTATGTGAACTTGACAATTCCACATAACTTAATATTTTATGCATTAATTACTTAGTAATTTTACGGGTTTACTCATTTTATTTAAGTTAAGTCAACTGATCACTTTTTGCAGTGAATGTAATTATTATTTTTATTTTATTCTTATCAGAATGTGGTGTCAAAACTGATGAAAGCTTTTTTATGGGGACCTCAAATGTAAAGGTATTCGAGGGGAAAAAAATATAGTAAAATAAATGGTCATGTTTCCCACAGTTTTAAAAACCTAGAAATATGTGGACATAAAAAAAGTGATTTACAGGCCTAGAAAATCTTAAAAAGTAATGAAAATGATTATAATGAATGTATGTTGTTTTTAATGTTCCAAACTTTTAAATATTTCACTTTTTGTAAGTGTAAATTGTCAAATTATATTTAAAAAATCATTGTCCAGTACTAACGAAACACCGGTGAAGTCATGAAAAAGTTGTCTGTCCAAAAAAAAACGTTTTCTTCAGGGTTATTCTTAATCTGTTGTATGTTTAATCCACTTTACTTAAAAACAATAGAAGTATATGAATATGATTGATATATGATCCAGCATCATGTAGGAACATACCTGAGATTCTGGGTGTGTTTTGACCTTTGATCTATCAGATAAGTAACATCCAAGTGATAATCGTCCCGCACTTCCTGTGTGAGGCATTCATCACGTCCAGTTTCTGAGACATGCTGTGTCGTGTCAGAAAGTTTATGACACAAGAGTGTGTTCAGGAATTTGACCAACACAAGGCTGTGAACTCGTCATGCATGTACAGCTTTTATTTCTTGGTGGCCACGTCTCTTACTCACTGCTGCAGATTGTTAAACAAACAAGAGAACAACTAGGAACACAGTATTTAGTGCAAATCTCAATTAAAAACTCTTATCAATTGTATACTCAGGCTACCAATTCTAACCCTTATAGGAGTCATAAATACTTGCTTTTATGTGTATAAATGTTTTACACAAATTACCTTCTTGAAATTTTATTTTTCTATATAGATAAATGCATAGATTACCGCTATCAAACCAGATAAGACTGATCATTTGCATAAACAGTACTCTTTATTAAACCAAAAGTTATTGCATTGAACTGTGATCCATATTTTTATTGCAGTCAGTTTAATGATATGCTACGCCATCTAGTGGACATTTTGGGTTCTCGCATGTTCTACATGTTGAAGTCAAAAATCATTATCATTTGTCTCACAATTCATCCACTTATTTAGGCATTTTATTTACTTAAATATCCAGTTTATTTTCCATATTGTGTAAATCAATAGCCACAAAAAAAGTTAATTTCACCACAGTATAACATGCAGTAATATGAGCGAACTAAACTCAAAATTCTCATCTCATTTACCAACAACTCATATACCACTAAATTACACAAAGGAAAATGATTAGTATGTACAAGTGGAACTGAAGTACCCTAATAATGAAGTCAAGATAAACGTTCTACCACATATAGCATATTCACATGACATTCAAACAAGAAATAAATAATATTATGACATGTAATATTTATTCTTAACATAGTATAAATAAGTAATGTTTTGCAAACCGATTTAAATTAGAACAAGGAAGAAAAAGAATAACCGAGAGAAGACACTGATTTCCTTCAATTAGATCTGTTTTATACAGACTGGTAAAAGTATCTGTGTTTAACTGGCTTCCCATTGATGTGAATCTCACAAATGTTATGTAGCGACAACGAGAATGAACCAAACACAATTGAAGCTTTTAGGTGACTGTTCATACATAATCCCACAAAGAGTCTTCACATTCCAGAATCAAATCACCAGACCCAGAGCCATAGGCTCCAGAGAATCTGCAACCGGAAGGACCTTTTATTGTTTAACTAAAGGAAGAACGTTGTCAATGTTTTATAATTTGGCAAAACAGATCTGTTCAGAAATGGTGAAACAAGAGGCCCTAACAAGAGGTCACCTGACCCCTGCGACTAACAGACTACGTATTTCTTAAGGACCAAGGTCCCATGACAGAGATGTAAAACAGACTTCCCCCTTCTTGAAGACCTTTGAATGACCTCATTGTTGAGACCTCTTAAAAACCACAGTGACAAGAGACTTTTCATATAAAAATGCATACAATAATCACAAAACAATTCTTGACGAACTTATAATCAAACATCGTTCAACTACATAATTCTATATTGTGTCTATGACCCCTGTATGTGTCCATTATGCTTAATCACATATAAGTCATCTAAATGTTGTAACTATTACCTTTGTGAATGAAAGTGTGTCCTGTTTCCTATCATTATGCTCATATATTATTAATTCAGAAGGTGGCTTGATTGAAATCTGTGTAAAAATGTTTATGTTCTTAAAATGGAAATTATGTCTAAACTGAATTCTCTGTTCGAGCTGATGAGTAAGCAGACCACAGATAACACATGATTCACGATGAGAGAAGGGGGGGGGGGACCCCCTTCTCAAATAACCATATAGTATCTTATTGTCCGAATTCCAAATTCCTCCAGGAGGCGGGACAAAACACTTGAGTTTAAAACCTTAGACCCGGAGAAGACTGTGGTAGAATAATGCGCTAGAAGAATAGAACAGAAGTCGGGCGGGCTCTCTCTCGAAAAAGGTCTCGGCAGAACAACAAGTCGGGTGGAGCAGACGATTGTTATAGTAACCATGTAAACGCGTAGAGACAAAGAACCCAAATTAAGATCAGAAGAACGGGTTCAACAGCTTTAATCAAGCCATCATCATCTACTCTCGTCTCAATTTTCTTTCTTTTCTAAGTTTTTCTTTATTTTCTCGTTAAAAGTCTCGGTTCTAAGTTAAGTTTTGCTGCAAAGTTTCGTTTTAACGTTTCAACTGCAAAACCCGCTTCCAACTTCAAAAACTCTCATTCATCCGCCAACACATCACGTGACTGGCTGTCCAAGATCTATCCAGGCACACGAGAAGACCAGCCACGCAACGGACCCGGGAAACCCCTCTGACGCCGAGGAAAGGAATCCCCAAAAGCAACGCAAGGACAAGCAAGTAGCCTCCAGACTCTTAGCTGAACTGGTGTATATTGATAAAATTGCATAACCCGCCTAAGAAACGATAGAAGGGTTAAATTAATGATTGATGGTTCGTTCAGGTCATGTCTTATAAGTGCATATAGAAACTTGGGATTTCACCATCTCACTCTTAAAACTCATTTCTTCCCTCACTCTCTTTCTTTCTGCAACTCGTATGAATGTATGTGTGCGTGTGTTTGTGTTAGATATTAGTTTTATGTTCTAGGATAATCAATAAAGTCTTGTTTATATTTTAAAGATAATTGGCTTGTGTTATGTGCTTACAGATTTATTGTCTTGAACTGCGATCTAAAGCTACCTATGCTTTAACCCTTGAATTATTTCTAAATTTAGCTGTTAGCTGGGAATTAGTCTTTCTTGGCCAGGAAGATATTATATTTCCTAGAATTAATAATTGTTTATGCTTTCCGTTCATTGGATGAACTAATAAAATGATCATACTATTGATTCTGCTACAGTAAATTCTGAAAATAATTAAACTATTAATTATTGATCATAATCCGTTATGAATAATAATTAGTTATATTTATACGGGCGTATAAACGCTACAGTTATGTCACTTTTACTCTCTCCCTTCCTTGCTTTATTTATAACCATTTATTAATAACTGTTATTCTCATCCATTCATTCATTCAACGCTTTGGTGCCCTCAGACTTGACTGATTGTGCCTCAGGTAGAAAATAAACCCTCACTCCGTACTTCTTTTACTGTCTTCGCCAACGGTTTTGGGGTTTCTCCTTGGTTTCTGCAGCTGCCTCTTCCTTGGCTTCCCTTTTCTCTGCCAAACTGCTGAGCAAAGCCGGCAGGTCATCTGTGATGGCCTTATCAATCTTCTCCAGCAGGCATCCTCCTGTCCAGCCACAGTATGAGGAGAGGACCTTAAAGCCGCTGGGAGGATTCACTCCAAAAAAGTCCCGGTACGCCTCCGGTTCTGGCAAGTCGAACTTGCTCACATTGGTCTTGGCCAGAATGGACTTGAAGATGTAAAATTTGTCAGGGTCACTGACGATATCATGGAAAACCTCCTGTGGGTCACTAAACCAGCCCAACTTCTCATGATATGTCTGCAAGTAGCGGTCGACCAGGAGGGCGTGGATGCGTACGCGGATGCCGTGCTGGCGGATGAAGGCGATTTTGTTTTCCAGGCGGTTCTCAATGACCTGATTTAGGTCCTCCAGCAAGGAGATCTCCTCACGTTTAAAAAGGTCTCTGTTGGTGTCAGGATTGTAGTCCTGCGGCCAGAAGGAGCTCACGTAGACGCGTGGGGGTTCAGTCACATTAATCAGGGGGGCCATGCTCCAGAAGAGGGCGCCGTATACACGCATTAAGTCCTGGGTTGTCAGACTGTCGGCCTTGTTGAGGATGATGCGGATCTGCGACTCGCGTCCCTTCATCTGTCTGAACAGCATTTCGAGTTCTAATCCTACATCCAGTTTGGTTGGGTCAAACACCAGGAAGATGAGGTCAGCACGGTCGATAAACCACTGGCACACTTCGCTATAGGGGTACCCTAAAGGACAACAGAATGTCAGAAGGCAGAATGTTATACTTTTATCTTATAAACTGATTGTTATTCAAAAATGGTTCTTTTGAGAAAAAACGAATTTAGATACTGAGGGACCGTACTAAATACCGTACTAAAATACTAGTGTATCCACTAGTGAATACACTGGCGCTAAAACTAAAAAACTAGGGCCTGGTTTCACAGACAGGGTTTGTTAAATTAGGACATTTGAATAGCTTTTATAAACACGCCTTAGAAAAAAAACATTACTGGTGGGGTGAATCAAAACAATGGCATTGATATATTTTAAGATATGCCAGTGCAAGGTGCTTTCAGTTGCATGCATTTTAGTCTAGGACTCGGCTTAAGCCTCATCTGTGAAACGGGTGGTAAATGTGCAACCAGTAAAGTATTGTCAGAGTTGGCAGGTTTGCGTAACAAAACCAACCAAATTGTTATTCAAAGTCCGCCCAATCATGGCCAAAACTAGCAACACTGGGTATTGTCCTCATGCGAATGATTCATACGAACTGGTTCTTTTAGTGAATCAAAGGAATTCAGCGCAAGAAGTGTAAACCAATTCCCAGAATAATTACTTGAATGAGTCAATTATTTTTAGTGAGTCAAATATGCACAACTAACTAGTTACTGACTCGTTGTTCATATAAAGTGTAAGAAATACACTAGTTTGGGTCTGTAAGATGTTTTTGATTTTTAAAGTCTCTTCACCAAGGCTGAACAATACAGTATAAATAGTAATATTGTGAAATAGTATTGCAGTTTAAATAGCTGTTTTCTATTTGAATATATTTTAAAATGTCATTTATTTCTGTGATGTCAAAGCTGAATTTTCAGCATCATTACTCCAGTCTTCAGTCACATGATCCTTCAGAAATCATTCTAATAAGCTGATTTGCTGCTCAAGAAACATTTCTGATTATTATTAATGTTGAAAACAGTTATGCTGCTTAATATATTTTTGTGGAAACCGTAATACATTTTTTACAGGATTCTTTGATGAATAGAAAATTCAAAAGAACAGGATTTATTTAAAATATTATTTTTTTAAAACATTATAAATGTCTATACTATCACTTTTGATCAATATGAAGCATCCTTGCTGAATAAAAATTTTATTTAAAAAAATCATACTGACCTCAAACTTTTTTTCTTTTTCTTTTTTTAGTATTGTTGTTTAATAGTTAAGCCCAATAATTTGATTGCATTTATACTACCTCTAAAAAAGTATTTTTTGGAAGATTTGTTTTAAATTTATTCGAATTATCTCATAATTCAGAAATGGAACTTCATTTATTTTTCTAGTACTAAAGTACTAAAATAATCATTAATGAAACCATTAAGGAACAGAAATGGTTAAAATCTTCACGACTACTATCCCTGCTTCAAATAAGCCAGAACGTTTAACAATATTAAATTCGGATTGAGAGGTGCGTTTTGTCTGAATATCCTCTTTCAAATATTAGACTCTTTATATTTTTTGTGTCTTTGTCAATGCAGTCTTTTCACCTCTCTCTTGTTGTTTGCGGTTCTCAATGATTCCAGGTGTGTCCACAAATGTGACGCGCTCCAGGAGTTTGTGCGGCATCTCGATTCCCACCAGCTTTTCCAGGAACCCCTGACCAAACTTCTCCAGTGGCGAGAAAGAGCGGGAACTGTCCGCAGCCATAACAATGCCCTCGATGTTGCGAACCTTCTCACCGTGCATTAGGACAGTGTATTCTGAGGTTGTGGGCTCAGCCCCTGAGAAAGCAAAAGAGCGAGATGAAGGAGATGTTGTATGTTGAACTAATATTCTTTCATATAATAGCTCATTTAATGTGGTTCTTTCATTGTACATTCATCCATTTAATGACTGATGTGTTACCAGTGTAAAGCTGTTGTGAAGTGTCATGGAGACCCAGAAGATAATTGATCATGGAAGACTTGCCAACGCTCCAGGGACCAAGGAACAGGACCATGGGCTTAGAGGTGATCTCTGCATCTGATCAGTGTGAAGAAAACAGACCGTTTAACTGACCATTTTGACACGTTTTGTGGTAGTAAAGCAGTCATCTGATGTTGTAAAACATCCGTTCACCTGATACTTCATGCTGCCTGAGCTCATTGTATTTGTAGGCATTCTCCAAGGGTTTAATCGCAGTGTGGTAGACATGCTGCAGCTTCTTCAGAGCGTCTATGAGAGGTAGAGTTGATTAAATGATTTCCAAACAAATAATAATAGCAGAATTAACTTGTTTATAATTTGATCATTTTTTTGGGGGACTGATTTTAGTTTGCATTATAGACATTGCTACATAGATTATATAAACATTGCAATGATGATTCAAGATATTGAATAAGTAAAACAGATAAATAAGATATTAAATTAATTATTGTTTTCAATGTAAAAAAAAGTATTGTTGGCTTAGTAACCTGGTTGCCTTAACATTTTAAGAACATAAAAAAAAAATGAGTTAATACAATGAAAGAGATTGGTTTAATCAACAGAAACTCAAAATATTATGTTATCTGAACAAAAGAAATTTGACAAGAAAAATTACATTTACAGTGCACATTGTGGGAAGTTCAATAAATTCTTGAAACAGTAATAAGCAAGATATTTCTGAGCAAACAATTAATTGCTTATGATTTTGCACACTATGGTGACGTGTGACCAAAAAATTTAGCTCACACAAAATTGTTTTAGTCAAGCTAAAATGTCATTGGTTAATGTAGACATAACTGGCCTGATATGGTAAATACTGAAAAGTCCAGGATGTAATACTTTATTTTATAATTTTGTATTTTCATTATATGACTCACCGACAAATTCCCGTGAAGGTTCAGCTGTTGCCAGACGCAGCGTCTCCTCAATGTGAGATCGATCTCTTGCGGCAGAACCTGAGGGGGTTGTTTCCTCCACTGCCAGAGGAAAAATAGCCAGCATAAAACCTGAATCTCATGTCATCAATATTTTTTTTTATGTGTCTTTTAAAAAAAAAAAAGATTACTTTACGTTTTTTTTTTGTTTTTTTTTTGTTAAATAGTTACCATTTGGTTTTTATTTTTTTGGACATATTTCTATTTTGTTTTTATGTATTTTGTATCAGTGGCATTCTTTGTAGTTAAAGGGATAGTTCACCCAAAAATAAAAATGTTGTCATCATTTACTCACCCTCAAGTTGTTCTAAACCTGTATACATTTTGGGTAGCCAAACCATTGATGGTCATTGACTTCTATAGTATGGGGAAAATACTACGGAAGTCAATGGGGCCCATCAACTGTTTGGTTACAGACATTCTTCAAAATATCTTCAAAAGAAAATAAATTCTTGCAGGTTTGGAACAACATGAGGGTGAGTAAATGCTAACATAATTTTTGGGTGAACTATCCCTTTAAGGAATCAATTGTGGAATCAACAGAACATTGCCACAGTTTAAATTTACACCTGAAGTAAACAAGATCTCTGAGGAAAGAAGCTGCGTCTGTATTTACACTAGAATCAGTATCACAGGAAACAATGTATTGACTATTATTAATCTTAGTTGACAATAATAACCTGGCTCCAAAACAGAATACAACTGTCATTTTGGGTTTATCTACTGCAACCTCTACATCAGCTCTATTTGGAGCCAGCTAAACACACTCACTGTACTATTAAAAGCATCTGAAACATTTCTTCCCCATTACAAAGCTGTCTTCCATGCAGGCCAGAGAACATATTGTTATAAATGGCCATTGGACTTGTGCCAAGTGTTATTTGTTAGGTTATTTTGGTGGTGGGTTTATTCCTGTGCCACCTTTGACCAAAGTATCAGTTGAAGAAGCACAAGGAACTGACTTTTACAATAGTGCCCCCTAACGACGGGACAACAACATAGCTCCTTCTCTCTGGTTATTAACACTATACTGGGGTTTAACCAGAATCTTTGTGATTATTCTGAAGCTCTTTATTACATTATATTTTAAATTAGAGTAAAGGTAACATTTCTGTGAAATTTTGCTAAAAAAAGTTCCACTGTATATTGTCAACCAAAGTATTTTCTAAAATGTGTTAGTTTGTCTAGCCGAACAGCAGCAGAGGTGCTGTCAGATTTACTGTTGTTTAGCCGATTTTTGCAGGCGAAATCCAGTCATTTATACAAGATTCCAAGGAATTGAGAATTTAGCAAAGATTTCCACACACAGATTTTGCTTGGTCATGCAAATTTGCTTCGTTGACCAACACAACGCTTGTTTTTTCTAAATTTTTAGAAAACTGATTGCAATTCAACAATTAGACATTCTCTAATCTCATATTAACATGAAATGTTCAATATTATTAATGCTGACTGAACTATACAGTACCTTCGGCAGATGCTTTAGATGCTGGTATATCATCTGACACTTCTTCCACCGTTACTTCTTCAGCAGGTGCAGGAACTTCTTCTTGGACCATGATTTGCTCTGAAGTTGGTTCTACAAGCTTCTCAGTTGCCTCTTTGGCCAATTCAACAACCTCCTCAACAACATCTGCTGCAAGTTCCTCAATCTCTTCTGTTTCCACCATTTTTAAGGCTTCTGGTTCTTCTGGTTCAACCTCAGGGACCCCTTCTTCCTCTGTTACAGCTTCCTCTTCTATGTCCTCTTCCTCTGCTACCTCTTCTGATCTCTTTTCCACCTGCTCCAATAGCTCTTCAGTCTGAGAAAGTTCCTCTTCCTCACCTGCTTCCTCTTCAATCTGAAGACCCTCCTCTACCTCAACTACATCTTCCTCAGTCTGAGAAAGTTCCTCTTCCTCACCTGCCTCCTCTTCAGTCTGAAGACCCTCCTCTACCTCAACTACACCTTCCTCAGTCTGAGAAAGTTCCTCTTCCTCACCTGCCTCCTCTACAATCTGAAGACCCTCCTCTACCTCAACTACATCTTCCTCAGTCTGAGAAAGTTCCTCTTCCTCACCTGCCTCCTCTTCAATCTGAAGACCCTCCTCTACCTCAACTACATCTTCCTCAGTCTGAGAAAGTTCCTCTTCCTCACCTGCCTCCTCTACAATCTGAAGACCCTCCTCTACCTCAACTACATCTTCCTCAGTCTGAGAAAGTTCCTCTTCCTCACCTGCCTCCTCTACAATCTGAAGACCCTCCTCTACCTCAACTACATCTTCCTCAGTCTGAGAAAGTTCCTCTTCCTCACCTGCCTCCTCTTCAGTCTGAAGACCCTCCTCTACCTCAACCACCTCCTTCTCAATCTCCTCTTCGACAGATTCCTCAACAACCGTTTGTGCCTCTAAATCACTGTCTACCTCTGAATTCTCCTCCTCCCTCACGTCATATGCCTCCTCAAGAACTTCCTCCTCCACCACTTCATTGGATGCCTCTAACTCAACTTCTGCCTCCTCTTCATGTGCTTCCTCCTCAGATATCTCTTCAGAAGAGGCCTCCTCTTGACTCAACTCATCAGATTTCTCTTCTGAAACAACCTCATCCTCTTCATCCTCGTTAGAGCTGACATCTTCTGCTGCGGTGTCAATATGAGCACCGGTGCCACAGGGTTGGCAGACAGGTCTGTTTGGTGCAGGAGTGTCATTGGAGGAGCTTTGGCTGATATCCTCTGTGCCATCACAGCAGTTGAACAGCTCGCCTTCAGACTTCAGCTGGAGCGGCAATAGCGGCTCAGTCTCAGACCCCACTGCATCTGCTAAGGAAAACAATCAAATTAACCAATATATAACTCAGCACATTCCCACATTATGAAGTATAAATCATATTTGCATACATGCCTTCCTGTTGCTCAAACAAGGTCATGAGTTTGATTCCCAGGGAAAGCAAGAAATGTGTACCTTAAATACAATGTAAGTCGCTTAACATAAAAGCATCTGTCAAATAAATACATTTAAATTATTACAACACAATGGCAACAAAAATGACTATCTAGTTAGTGATCTAAGTTAGTGATGCACCAAAATATTTATTTTTTTTCTGAAACGCCAAAACCGAATTTAAAATTTAAATTTAGTTGAAAACCAAATATCAGGTTTCACTAACAAAAAGTGGGTAATTGATTAGTATTCTGTTCAAGGTATTGTTTACAGATCATAAAACAATCATTAATAATTTGTTACATTTATATGTTACTCATTTCTTGGCATTCAGAGTGCTTGGAAGGGAGAATCTCCCCAACCACCACAAATGTGCAACTTCCACCTGGATGATGCGACGGCCGCCATATTGAGCTAGAACGTACACCACACCAGTTTATTGGTGGAGAGGAACAGAGTGATGAAGCCAATATGTATATATGGGGATGATTAGGAGGCCATGATGATGGACAGATGCCAATGGACAAATTTGGCCAGGATGCCGGGGTTAAACCCCTACTCTTTTTTTCAAGGAAATCCTGGGATTTTTAATGACAGAGAGTCAGGACCTCGGTTTAACGTCTTATCGGAAGGACGGTGCTTGTTACAGTATAGTGTCCCCATCACTATACTGGGGCGTTAGGACCCACACAGACCACAGGGTGAGCGCCCCCTACTGGCCTCACTAACACCTCTTCCAGCAGCAGCCTGTTTTCCCAGGAAGTCTTCCGGTACTGACCAGGCTCAACCCTGTTTAGCTTCAGTGGGCAACCATTATTGAGCTACAGGGTGATATGGCTGATGGCATAGTAAAGTTCTTCAGCAACAAGTCGCCTCACAATATTTCAGACTGACACATTTTAAATATTGCTGCTCTAGCATAATTTCTGGTTTTTGCCGAAATATTGGTGCATCACCTGTACAAGTCGCATCTCTGCCCTCCTCATAACATCACTGCTTCTGAAGAGAAGTATCTGACATATAACATTAGCATTTAGCATTCTGTGTTTGAGACCGCACCATCTACAACGTCACAGTAAACAAAACACCCGGGGTTACTGTCCTAAATCATGTAAAAAACTATATCTTAAAATGCTATAGCTGTAATACCATGGTTTATGAATTTGAACAACATGACTTGGCTGCTTTGGTGCGAATATGTGAGTCTGTGGTTGATGACCCATGTCTGTGATTCATGTGGCGATGAATGCGCTCGATGAGAGCTAAATGCTTTTCATGTGAATCACATCCTGAAATAGGAAGCAGAGCTGCCAGGAGAAGAGAACGCCAAGTCTTTTCTGTTCATGTGGATCATAAGAGCAAGGTTTATTTTTCATGCTGTGCTCCGGCTCTGATAAGGGTGTTAGCATGGCGGCTTTGTACCAAGATTTCCACCTCTAGGTTTAATGTCAAATGCTTCCACTGAAACGTACAGCTCTGCTTTCATGCAAACAATCTTCAAATTGTAAATATCAGTGCATTAATTGTTAGATTAATATTGTTTTCTGGTATAATTTGCTGAAGACTGAAGTTTTTCAGTTCATAGCCATTTCAGTGGGCTTCAATGCAACTATATTATACTATATTATATGCCTACTTTAGGACTGCATTAGAGTATTAAAGTGTAAAAAATGCATATTTAAAGGACTTGTCAAATTACTCATAGAGAAAATGTTCTATATAGAACCTTAAAGTGTTCCGTCAGGCGTTTCATATATATAACCTTTTAGGGGTGCATCTTGGGGTCATTTTATTGGTTTAGTTTCGATTAATTAATTTTGTTGTAATTCACTATTCATTTTAAATTATGTTTTATTAACAAAGTTCGGGGGGAGCACGTTCAGATAATTAACACGAGTGGAGAGCACTCAGCAATCAATGATAAGAGGTGTATATATTTACAGCAGTCTCACCTCAATTCGTTGACAGTTTAGCAGCGTCCCTCCACCACCCCTTCTCCACTCTTCTAGTCCTAATCATTTACATACGGGGGGAGTAATCTGGGTTCGGGCCGAGCTCGAAGCCCTCCCCCCGGACAGCACGGAAAATATGCATTAAACTTTACTCCCTCTAAATGTATGTAAGAGTGAACTCGTGAATAACATTTTATGAATTAAACAGCCCGTAAACATAATTTGAAAAAAATAATAATAATAAACTGTTAAACATGAAACTATTTTGCAATCATTTAAGACATTTCTCCCTATAGAACCTTTTTGGGATGAAGAGTTCTTTAAAACTAAGTCAAGAACCATAGGTTTCTCTATAGGAACCCAGTGAACTAAGAGTGCACCCTTAAAAGACAAACCCCAAATTCATCTGTTGGCTCGGTTTCACAGACAGGACTTAGATAAACCAGGATTAGGCCTTACTTCAATTAGGACATTTTATAAATGGGCCCTAAAACATTACTGGCGTGCATCTTGAGACAAAACTGGCTCTGATATATTTTAAGATGCTGTATGTCAGTGCAAGTTGCTTTCAGTTAAAACAGCTCAAACATGCATTTTAATATGAGACTAGGCTTAATTCTTGTCAGTGAAATTGGGGGAAAGTGTCTTCGATACACTTAAGCAACATTTCAAAATCGTGCTGACAGCAGAGGGCACCAGATTGGCTATAGTTAGTTCAGATAAACATGTTCCACCTTTGGCATTTGACCACTTGCTTGCAAAAATTCTCTCTTGACAGGCTTGTGTGTTCCTTAGAAGTCTCTAATTGATTGAATTGGCTCTGGTCAGTGTAAGTGTGATATGTTTTGCACATTTAACACGCTCACAGACCCAGGAGAGCTGTATTTAACCCATATAGACAAAATGTAAGTGTCATCAACGCAACCATGAGTGTGCTAATACTTTTGAAGGCCTAAGGCCATGTTATGTCATAAAAGTATCTCTTTACTGCTCCTATCTTTATCAGTCCAAGATTATGGTTACATCATCGCAACAACGCTATAATGTGAAATAGTACTTATAAGAAAATAGATGAGGGAATGATAACTATTTATCTGACCTCACAATGAGGTCTTTATTTAAATGTCACTGAAATTGACAGAAAGGCTAGTTGTCATGTGCTACAGAATAGTGTGTATAGCTCAGTATCGTATTCTGCCATTTTGATTTACTTAAAGGGGTGGTTTACTTCTTTTTTTCTTTGCATGATTGTGTTTATGAGGTGCAATGTAACATGTATTTGTGGTTTTTCTTTTTTAAAAAGTCTTATTTTTCATAAATTTCACCTTTATTGTAAGCCTCTTTCTCCTCTGTCATTTGAACGACCGGTTGACTTCCTGATTCTATGAAACCAGTCCCTCAGAAACAGGCAATGGGCTCAGATTGGTTAGTTTGGGGCGGTGTGTTGTAATTGGCTAAACTGCGTAGCGCACGTTGTTCGGAACTGTCACGCCCATTTCCTTTACGGGCGTGAGTTTCATGTGCTCCAGTTAATGTAAATAATGGTGTCGATACTGCCGTATCAGTCTGAGCTTGAATATCAGACCCAGAAAGAGGCGATGAAAAGAGTCAAACAGAACCTCCCCAAACACGGCTCTTACAAAACGTTTCTGAATGGTACGTTTTTGAATTATTATTATTCTATTCTTCTACTATTACATAAGAAGTTTGATACCCTGTTATACTTGAAAATGCTACTGCTGCTTGTTAGCTTTTTGAGATACGTTTTTATCTTGATTAAACATTTAATACAAATGATTACATGAGTAATACAGTTTTTTAAAGTTATTGTTTTATCGATATAATGAACAACCGTTTAGCTATTAACAAAACTTAGTTTACTCTGTGTATCGTTTTCTTTAGGTGTACATGTGACAACTGTGTTAAAATGCCAACAACTTTATACACCTTTGTCTTACACACAAAATAGCATCGATATAACTGGCTACTATAAACAAACACTGTTGACATTGATCACGTTCATGATCAAATCGAAAAATTACGTCATAAAGTATCTATACATGGCAAATACATTTACAAAATCTATATGATTACAAATTCAGGTCCAAAATGTTTGTACGCGTTTGCCATAGAAACACGAAATAGCATAACTAAGTGGCTATAAAGCCAGCGCTGGCATTTGTTTACGTCCTTGATAAAAAGAAACCATTACGTCTACAATTATACAAATACATTTAAAATGATTAAGTCTTACTTACAGGTTGTGGCCCAACAATTGCTGCATCTGGTTTTAACGTTAGAACAGCTTCAGGTTTCAGCAACAGGTTCTTGTGTAATCCGGCATTGAATTGGTGGAGATTATGAAAGCTGTCTTCAGTGAAATGTGCCGCACAAAGAGCTAAATTACGATTGTAATTGTCAGAAACATTATCAAACATAAATTGTAGCCATTGTTGACGAACTACAGCGTCCGTAGGAAGCCCGAACACAGAAGACCTGACAGCTGGGTGAAAATAACACACTTTCGACGGCATGGCTAGCTCTCCCCTGTAACTCTTCCACTTCGGCAAAGCCGCAGAAATATGACCATGCCCTTTTTTGTGTATTCCGGAGGGAGGGTTGATGCAAATGTATGGGTTAGTGACGTCGAAAACCCAGCTGTAGTCCCAATCGAGTCGTTTTTGTAGGCATTTACACTTCCTGATTTTTAAAAGACGATATCTCTGCTTACATTGAACTTTAAGCGCTGCAACTTTGCAGATACTGTTCATGCACCAACAGCAACATTACACACTATTTAAAATGAAAAAAGTGAAATCGCAATCAACCACCCCTTTAAATCCACACAAGTATTGTTTACAATGGCTGGGGAGCAAAAATAAGAGCAGCTCTATCATGAATTATCCCAATATGAAACCAAATAAGTCATATGTATATATATATATATAAGATCATCTGCATTTTTCAAGTTGTAAGTGACGGAGACCAGCTCATCCCCCTTTGACAGTATGTTCTGAGGTGAGGACAGGAATGGGCAGGTGCTCGATCCCAAGTCCCAGGTCTTCACCATGACACAAATAGCCTCCCCGCTGAGAAAGAGTTTCTCTGTTTTTCTCTGCTAAAATGACATTGAGTTTCAGCTTGAATATGTATATTCCTTTTTTGATACCATTGACTTCCTTTTGCCATGCTACTCTATTCTACTTTACAAGCGCACAGTGATGGTCGTATCTATAGGAGTGATTTTTCGAAGATAGCTGTGGTCGCAAAATCCAATGCAATCATGAGAGACACTTCTGGAAGGTCATTATACCAATTCATTTTGATGACAGACTTTGGCTCAGGCATTTCAGAACGATCAAACCAACTTTTGAGATTCTGAGCAATGAAATTGGTACAGTTATCCAATCACATCCACTGTTGTGCAAGTTTTTTTGTGTTGCGCATCAAGGGATTTATTTGGTAAATGTGTTTCCATCGGAATTGATGTGCATGTTTTTTTATCGGCTAAAAAAAATATATGCATTTTTAGAATTTATTCGCATTTTGGCGTTTCCATCCAGCTTTTTTTAATGCAATATCCCAAAATGCACATGAAAATAGGTGGATGGAAACTTAGCTTTTGTTCCACTGAAAACTTTGAGAGTTTTCGGCATTACTAATCAGCCCGAAATATATAGTGCAATCAATGAAGTCTGATTCATGAATTAATAACTCTTATGATCCGGTCCTTCTTATTGAATATAAAAACATACAGCACTAAGTCCAATTCCTGAGAGAATGATCTTATGATCTGGATCTTTTTAGTGTATCAAAACAACTTGTGAAATAGTTGAGCAGTTTCTTAATTAATCTAAAATACATGGCACTTTTTTGACAATAAAAATAGATTTCTTTTTTCTATTCTTCAAAATAATTAATTAATGGAACCATTAAAGGACCTGAATTGTTCAGTATAATCTGAACCAGATGAATTCCATGTTTTCCATCCCAAGTTAAGGTTCAGAATTGTTCATGTAGAACTCCACAAATGACTGCAAGTTTCAAAAGTTTCACTAATTATTTGGATCAATATTCTAAAATAAAAAATATGATAACTCTCTAGTAATGACTGAAGTCATTGTAATCTTTTGAGGTTTTTGTAAGGTTTTGGATAGTGATGACTCAAGTGTTACTACATCCTTCTAAAGGAATTACTGGTCATTTGGATCAGTTTTCTAATGTGAGGATCATGGAAACCCACTAGTAATGACTTAAGTGTTACCTTATACATCTGAAGCAATTACTATTTTGTAAAACTTACAAAAACCTCAAAAGTTTACAATGACTTTAGTCATTACTAGAGAGTTATCATGTATTTTACTTTGAATACTGATCCAAATAATTAGCAGTTCCTTCTAAAGGATTTGGTAATACTTGAGCCATTTCTACTGATCTTTACTTTAGAATCAATTATACAATGTGCATTACTCTCATTAATTATGAAACTGTAGTTCTTAGTCCTAGGAGGTATTAAAAAACAATAATATTGATTAGCTAATAGTGTAGAATAGCTAACTGCCACATTCAACTGAGCCCTATTACTATTTCGTTAATCAGAGTTTCTTGTTAGTTTATAGTAGTTACTACCATGTTAAAGGTATAATATGTAAGATTTTTGTAAAAAAAAAATTCATAAAGCACTTCCACAGTGTGATTGATATAGACTATTTCATGCAGTTGTGTACTTACATTATCCCAAAAGTTCCCAAGGATTTGTAAATCCAGAGAAATTCCAGTTTTAAATAATAGCTCGTCCCTTGTCATTGTCACATATCAATGACATAATATCCGCTCTATCCTCAGTTTCTGCTTGTAGAAACCATAGACACCTCATTAGCGTCCGTTTCAGTTGGCCATTTAACGTAACCCACTAATGATACTCTATAGATATATATACTCTATGTATATACAGGTGAAACTCAAAAAATTTGAATATCGTGCAAAAGTTCATGTATTTCAGTAATTCAAATTAAAAGGTGAAACTAATACATTTAGTATATATAACTATATACATTTGCATGATCATACTTTTCAGAGGGCCGACATTTCTGTATTTAAAATTCTTTTTTTATTATTGATTTCATGTAATATTCTAATATTCTGAGATTTTGAATTTGGGTTTTTCATAAGCTGTAAGCCATAATCATCAAAATTATAACTTTTGCACGATATTCTAATTTTTCGAGTTTCACCTGTATATCTACGATACAGTATCTCGCACGCCACTGTTGTGTCGTTCAGTCAAAAACCGTAAACGTAAATCAACTGAGGCAAACAGGCTTTGGGAAAAACAGAAATAAAAAAAGGATCAATATCCTTGTCAGACATGGCGTTTTTGAGATGGAGAGTTTTGCGACAAACCTATTGACAGAGACACCGCTCTCGCAAGTGTTTTAATAGACAGGTAAGCAAATATATATTATTGATTGTTTACATTGTTTTGCACTTTGTTTTTACTTCAGTAACGCTTTTTAACAGGTGACCAAGTCTATGGCAGTGAAATTAAATACAGTATGTGTTGCATAAAAATATTTAGCCATTACTTGCAAATACTGTGGGTTCGTTCAAATTTACTTTGAGTATGATTGTTTTAAACGTGTAAAACTGCGCAGCATTAACCCACGAAATCATTTGACAAATAGTCACATATCAGTTACAGGCTAATATAGCATTGCATTTCACGTTCCATTCAGCTAATTCATTATGATGACATAAAATAATGTGATCAAACGTACAGGTAATACAAAATCGAATTAATTACCTCATCTGTGAACATGATTAGAGAATTCCATACATCTCAGAATGGTGAAAACGACATTTACCTTCGTTACACTCTCCTTCATAGCGTCATCAAGCTTCGCCTTTGTTATTGTTTTGAAAATCTCTGGCGGTGAAAACCTACATATTGTACCTTTAATGATGAAACAGTATTTTAAAGTGTTACCGATAAATTCACATGGCATTCTGTCTGTTTGGTTCAACCTCAATCTCATGAGGAATCTTTTTTTATGAGGTAACAATTTTATAGAAAATCACATTACGTGATTTGTACGTAAATATATGATTTTTAGGAAAAAAATATGATTTAAAGGTCCACACCTAAACGGGTTTAGCCACCCGTTCGCCAAAACGTAAAATATTTACAACTTCCCTTAAGAGTGTATTGATTTGGTTTCAATTTGTATTGATTTGGTTTGGTTTTATTTGCATACTGCATGTGTGGCTGTGTTTTAAAATACCTTAAGTGTGTACGGCTTGCTGATTGTATGCGTTTGTGTAGCAACATTGTGTACTCTAGTTTGCAAGTAATGTCTGCGTATGCTTGGCTGCTGTGAGTGGACAGTACAGGGAAAACCCCAGGTGCTAAAACAGGCCGCATACAGTAGGCAGGACAGAGACTTTAAGTCCTGTTAACATAATGGTTGCCCCTACAAGGCCTGCAAGACAGAAATAAAGTCTGATTGAGACAGTACCGTTGTGACAGCAGCTGTGGACTGGAAGTGTAAATGCGGACAGAAAGTACAAGGGGGCGTGTAAGTGGAGCTGTGAACTGTGTGAAGCATGACCACGCAACCGCCCGAGGATGAGTGTCTGATTTCATAGTGCACTAGGCCTTTCCACCTGACCGTACAGACACAGAAAGAGAACAAGAACAATGCAAGGACAGACAAGGATAATACTTAAAAGCAAGCCAGAGGAAGCTACAGCCTCAAATTATTTGACCAACAGTAACTGGCTTTCTTGCACTACTTAGAAACAAGAAAGCCGCCAACTGTTTCTCTTACAGTTGATTGCAATTTTGAATAGAATCATGAATTCTATAGGAGTTTTAGAGATCAAGACTTAAGAACTTATATTTACTATGCACGATATATCGGCCACCATATCGTTATCGGCTGATATATGCTCATTTTTAATGTCATCGACCCAATAAGAAAATTTGGGCCGAAATTAAAGCCGATAAATAATGTATTATTTCCTTCAGCTGAGACACTTCAGATGCGCACTGTTCACCATGATGCTTTTGAATTCCTTATAATTGGAATCACTTCAAAAAAAGAAAATACAGTTAAGAGCAACATGTGCAGCGCAAGTCTGTCATATAGGCTAAAATTATAATGAGAACATCATTATAATTGTATGCTTGGAACATGGCTTTTAATGGTGAAACTTTTGTTTTTGTAATCAGGCTCTCAAAAATTATATAAAAATTTGGATTTAGATTTATCGGCCAATATATCGGTTATCGGCTTTCAAATAAAGAATTATCTGTTATCGGTATCAGCCAAAATGTTCACAACGGTGAATACCTAATATTTACATCTGTAAGAATAAGAAATAAGAATTAGTTTTGTTACTGCAGACTGCCTTTGTGCCAATAGCTTTTCTGATGCATCCGAGGGGACAATGGCCCCGTTTACACCTGGTATTAAGATGTGTTTTGGTCGATCAGATAGTCGACTACTTTCCAGATGTAGGTGAAAATGCATCTGACCGGATTGCTTTAGTAGTGTAAACGGTCACAAAAGACAGTCTACTCTCTGCATACTGACCTAATGCGTAAACATTATGGGAAGCGCTCTAGCCAGACGGGATTTAAACTTTACCGGCTGAAAACCTAAGTTTGGTTTGAAGACGAAACAAGTACTAAGCACAATTTTCTCTCATCATTCCTGATATTTATGAATAGTATAGTACAGTATTTATGGATATTATGATATCTATGGATATTTGTGAATAAATAAAAAAATATATTTTTAAAGGCATATTTAAAAACTTTTAAAAGTATATGTAACCAAAATGAAAAAGAGGAGTATATTTCAGAATATAGTGAATAATTCACACTTGAGATCAAGGAACAATTTAATTCCATTAACTTACTTTAACCACACATTCAAGTTCATAAAGACAAAAATCTGACGAAATTCTGCTACCAAGAAACCCCACATCCATTCTGTAAAACACTTCACCATATACATTAGCTATATGAATATGCAACCGATGCAGCTCTCATCTTCACCAAGGACAAGCAATCCGATCTAGGATTTCAGATTACAGTCTTTATCTTGTGCTAAACCTGAGGCCAGTTTGTCCCAGACAAAAAGCCAGTCACTCTAGAAGTCAACTGCAGCTCTTAGTTCAGCTGGCCGCCTGTGTTCAAATTGCATTTTATTAAGCTTCTTACCTGCAGTGGTGAGGGCCAGTAGAGACAGCAGGCAGCAGAAGGGGAGGAAAAGACTCATTTTGACTGCCAGGACTGTCCAGTTCCCTTCTCAGTCTATATATACCCCTGGAGAGACGCAAGAGGGCCTGCGGAGGGACTGGGGGTGGGGCGGCGCTCATGGACATTGAAGCACTTGCACAAGCGTCAGCACTGGGAGCAGCTGCCTTCTCCATTCAGATGGCCTTTAACCTTTGCCTACTTTTTGGGTAACCGGACTAATGTGGAGTTGTAAGGGAAGATTCAGTTATTTGCTCAGAGGGACCGAATCCAGTGACTGGTCAGTTAAACATAAACAAGACCTTGGTTGTGGTCACCACTTTGGTGTGCTTATATTGACTACGTTTATACTAACAAAAAAGCATGAAAAGTCCCCACCTTACCATAATTTTCAATGTAAGTTGGCATGAAATGGAAGTTGCAATATTTTGACATATGTCCGAGTGAAATGGCAAAAAAGACTTGATTTTGTTAATGGGGAATTGATTGGATTGTTCTGGTTTTGAGCTATTGCTGTGATATCATGCGTGCGACAAGTGACATGCATTTCCTCGCCCTTCCGCCAATAAACACCTCATCAGAGAAGTCGCTGCATAAGTTCAAGTGCACATGAATTTAAAATAAATAATAATGTGTACAGATTGATCATTTATAGTAAATACTCCAGTATTCCACAAAAAAAATAAAAAAATAAACCCGAATTGTCCATTTTGACTTCATGGGGACTTTAATTCTAGACAGTATCTCAAGTGACCACCAGATGGCGCTTCTATTGACTTGGGTCCTGGAGGGCCACTGTCCTGCAGAGTTTAGCACCAACCCTAATCGAACACACCTCAACCAGCTAGTGTTTCTCAACCCTGCTCCTGAAGGACCCCTCAACACTGCACGTTTTCTTTGTCTCCCTAATCAAACACACCTGATTCAGCTCATCAGCTAATTATCACATATATCCCCATGTGTTAATGAGCTGATGAGTTGAATTGTGTTTGATTAGGGAGACAAAGAAAACGTGCAGTGTTGGGGGTCCTTCAGGAGCAGGGTTGAAAAACACTTAATCAGTGTCTTCAGGATTACTAGGCTAAAACAGGGAGCTAACAGGACAGTGGCCCTTCAGGACAGAGTTTGCATATAGACACAAAAAGTATTTTTACTACATTCATATTCCATATAATGTAGCCTATATGAATAGTATAAAGTAGGCTACAAGAATACCATGTTGTAGCTATGCATTATGGTAATACTGGCACTTTTAGCGACTTGACTGGACGCTTACACTAACAAAAAAGTGCTAAAAGTGCCAGTATTACCATAATGCCTATCTACAACATGGTATTCTTGTAGGCTACTTTATAGCATTCATATAAATATGGTATATGAATTTAGTAAAATACTTTTTGTTACGATAATTTTTTTCACAGAAACATCTTAACAAATGTCGGACTAAAGCAGAAATCCAACTAGACATGTTTCAAAAATTAATGGCTTTAAAGTAAGCAACCTGGAAACCTTTTTATTATTATTATTATAATTTTTTACACAAGCAAAATGAGAGTTGAGGATAAGGCTGATAAGACACTTCGACCGAAGTCGAGAGTTTTCACGACGCGAGACAGACGTCTTCACGCTACGTCTCCGGGCGGGAGGGGGGGGGGGGGGTCACACAGCAGGGCGGGATGGAGGGAGAATAATAGCCTACAGTAATCTACGAGAGAGAGAGCACATCTGGAGGAAAAAATAAAGAATCATCATTTCATGTCCTCCACCCTCTGTCTTATTCTCCTCCCTCTCCCTCCGTCTCTTTTTCAGATTGAGGAAGAAGCCGGGAGACAGTAGACAGGCGTCGTAAGCAAGCGATGCTCCTTTGAAATGTATTTATTTAGGAACGATTTATCGTAACTTGACATAATATTTCCCGACAATTGTAGGCTATATGCTCTTACCTTAAACGAACAGTTTACGTTTTTAGCCTAAACAATTTCGCATTGTGTGTGAGTTAGAAATGGTCAACTGGATCCAGGAGTGTTTTTGATGAAGACATCTGGCGTTTTAATCTAAGCGTTAAACGGACCGCGCGCGCTCTTCAAGTCGTCTCAGCGCGTCACGTATTTCGGAATCCGACGGAACGTCATTATTGAGGTAAAACCGCCGGGCATGTCGCGTGCATCTGGACAGACACAAAATGTATCGGCAGATTCGGCACACCTCTAGAAAAACATTAGGGTTGTGTGTGTGTGTGTTTGTGTGTGTGTGTGTGTGTGTGTGTGTGTGTGTGTGTGTGTGTGTGTGTGTGTGTGTGTGTGTTATTTTGCTCAAGTTTTATCCAGACAGTCTGACCCAATTTCTCAATAGATATTGAAGCCCAAATTGGTTTGATAAACAGACTCCGTCATAAACAGAGACCGTGTTATATAACTTATGACAATGATCATGTCAGAGCAGCTACAGGTGTAAATGGAGGATACTTGAGCTAGTGGGTAGGTGTCTATTTGTGTTCCAGATGCTGTAATATCATGTTACTTTGTAGGCTACGGCTTTCTAGAATGATTCTGATTGATCAGTCTTGACATTCCACGTCAAATATTCTTGTATAGGCTCCTACACAGATATTCTAGCTGTGCTAGTTTCACATTTCCCGTATTACTCCGTGGTCTCTTTCTTTGAACATGTTAAAATATTTCATGTTTGTTCATGTTTTTATTCGGTAGGTGCGTGAAAAGTTGGCTAATTTACAGTCAGCAGTCCATTATTGTGAAATAAACCCCCTAAACATCATACAAGAGACTTTTTGTTGCAGTCCTGATGTTTATTTTATTTTTATATTAGGGTATACAAATATCCTATCCTGCCTTATTGTGATATCTTGTGGCTAATCAGAAGAACTTTTCTTAACCACACACGCTATGCTATGCTAGTAGGCTAAGCTGTTAACTAATTTGAAAGACATTTTTGTGATTACGGAAAATACATATATTAGGCCTACCTGTCAGTGAGCGGGACACTTGGCGTGCTTTTATATTGCACTTTTCCCACTTACATTAGTAATCATCATAAATTAGAAAACAGAATTCATCCTGTGAAACCCTTTTAGAAATTGAAAGTTGCATTTCCATGAAATGGTATTTAAAACCTTTTAGTGGGCTAAATTCTTGTGATATCAACTTCAAATTTGGAACACAACTTGGTTAGACATGGCTTTTAGCGTCTATACATTTTAGATTCCAAATGATTTAGTAAAAAATATATTTTATAAAATAAATATGATGTTTAGTTACATAAATTTGCTTTACAGCAAACTTGATCTTCTATAAATATTTACACTTCATTCATGAACTACTACAATTTAAGTAGGCTAAAGCGCATTTTTATGTCTATGCTCAAAAACGGGTGACGACAGTATTTAATATTGAGGGCTACACTGTAAGTTGATGAGTTGATTTATCCGCATTTTAATAAGCCTCTGGTCATAAAGCTTTTTAGATGGATGCCAGTGTTTTTTAGGTCGGGTAGAATCTGCGATCTCTGACCCAGTTTGTTTTCTGGCTTCCATGGCTACAATATGCTGTTTTCTGCCAACTGGCAACCCGGGGTGTCTAAATACTTTTGGGTAAATTGGCAGTGGGCGGGATCACAAAGTCCAAAACAAAAACAGACATTTTGACACAAAACAAACATTTCAAAAGTAGAATAACTGGCTGTTGCATTGGTTTTCAGAGAAACAAAGAAGTGAACTAAGCATGTTTTTGTGGTATGGTATTTTTGTGCTTAAGTACAGTCAAAATAATTACATACAACACCTTTAAACAGGTTTATTTTTCCCAAATGAAAACGAGGATGTGAGGTATAGATGTACATTCCGTTCAAAAGATCATACTGTTTGAATGTCCTATATCCTATCTAATATTTGCAAGCTGTGTTTATTACTAGAGTTTTTATACTGTATATATGTACGCATAATTCGCAAATGGCGTCTACCCTTTCTAAGCTCCATAAACTTTTACATATATTGCAGATGTACAGAAATATTCAAGATTGGAAGCTATCAAATGTGCATCAAAGGAATCGGTTATTGAAAACCCCATATTGATGATTGCTAATCCGAATATGTGGGTGTTTGCTGAGTCCAGCTCAGTGTCTATGGTGGTTATGGCAGTACTTTAGGAGGTTCTCGGTGCAACGCCAAGCCCAGTCCTGATGCAACAAACTGCAACATTAACAAAGAGTCTAAGGAATGGAATGAGAGACAGATTGTGGCTGAATGTGTGTGGCTGGGGAGTATGTGCATGAATGTTTCAGTGGGTCGTGAGACATTGTTCACTGAGATTTTTCACGGATGTGTTCGTAATACTTCTGTTTTGACTTATAATGTGTTTTTTTCACTTGCATTGAGGTTCGTTGGTTCAGCGGAGAGAATGGGTGAGGAAAGCAGAAAGGAGAGATGAAACCGCACATTCTTGTCTTGTGAAACGCCAACCACCAATGGCTACTTCTGAAATTCTTTGTCTTCACCTATACCTATACACCTAAACTTCACCTATACAAGAACGCTTTGTACACTCACGGTATTGAGCAATATATGTTAATTTCCAAAAGAAACACAGAGATTTCATTCCTGAGCTTCCTCCCACCCTTTTCTCTTCATCAACCCTTATGTCTCATTCTATTTTCTCAATCTCTCTCCCCCCTTGGCTTGGGTAGAGTTCCTGGAGGCCTTTACGAATCATGAGCAATCCAAGGGGAGGAGGAAAGGCATGGAAAATCAGAGCGAGCAAGAGAAAGAGAGAAATATGAGAGCGCTAGAGGAGAGAAAATGATGTCTGAAGAATTTCAAATTGCACTTAATCCACACCGTCCATCTGATTCTCTGCCGCATCATCGTTCTCCCAGACTTCCTCTCTGCTCCGTGTCGCTGGAGAAACTGCGCACGATTGCCGTGCTCGGTCCGCAGCTGCTTCTTGTTATTGTTTATGAGCTTGGCTCTCTTTTTGCATTTCTAATGTACACTTAAAAGCGCAGTGGAAACAAATTGAGTGAATCTGCTGTGGCCAGAGGAATGTGTGTGTTTGTGTGTGTGTCTGGATGACAGACTATACGGAGAGAGAGATAGAGAGAATGAGAGAAGTAGGAATGGGAATTTTAGAGGAGGGGAGGCTATGTTGACCTTGTCCTGTTGCCAGACGCAGGGCGTGGAGAGTGAAGAAGGAGTGATGAAGAAAAAGAGAGAGAGGCCTTCTGTAGGATGTTGTTGTTTCTTTCTCATCAGTGATTCATTATTAAGCTGTGTTTTGCTCTCCACCCTCATCCTGTTATGGATGAATGGCAGAGAGTGTTTTTTTAATCACGGGCCTTCAGCATAATCAGCTCAATCTGTGTCTTCCGCTACACTGTAAAATAGTATATGATCAATGAGTTATGACAACATATGTTTTTACATTGCTTCAACTCATTAAAATAAGTTAAGCAATTTTCTACTTTTTTTTTTGTAAGTTATACAAGATTCAACACATTTTTTAAAGTCAGTTCAATGTAATTTAAGTTGAAATGACTTCAACCTCCAAAAATGTAAAAATTTAAGGCAGCAACTTTTTTTTACAGTGTATTTTTCAGATGCGCTCATAATATCAAGCTATATCGTTATAAACGGTATTGTTGCATCATTATGTGTCGTTTATAAAAATACCTCGATATATCGCACAAAGTTGATATACCACCCAGCCCTAATATATATACATCTTATTTGGGGCACTATCACTCCATTCTCATTCTTTCTTTTTCTTTCTCTTTTCCTCATGCCAGACTCTGAGATTGCAAGCTAAATAATGGGATTGCATCACTGAGATTTGGAAGGAGGGAGTGAAAAAGAGAAGTAGGAAAGGAATGATCACCCACTGCTTTTCGGTGTAAGTCATCCAAGGAAGTGAAAGGGCCAGAATTACAGACACTTGCAAATGTGGAGGAATGAGAAACAGAGAACAAGAAAGAGAGACCTTGAGCTTGTCTGTCTGGAGATTACACTCATAAACGTAGATTTTTAAAATACATTTCTGGGTGGTATTTCACACCAAAATTAAAAGAATAAATAATAATATAAATAAATCTTTAGAATTTGTGCGCATCTTTGCGTTTCCATCAAGTGTTTTTTATGCGATATCCCAAAATGTGCATAAAAATAGGTGGATCGAAACAGGGCTATTGAAAGCCAGCTTCCCATTTTTAAAACCTGTTGAATGTTACCAGCAGGTCGACATTCAGAAATGCGTGCAGTATTTGTGTGGTGTTTGTACTGTATGTCTCAATGTTAGTGTGTATATAAAGCTCAGAAAGTAAGGGTGGAGCTCGAGGAAGAAGTTGAAAACAAACCCCCATGCCAGCGACTGAGAGGGAGCGAGGGAGGAGACTAGGGGAAGTGTTCAGCACTCAAAGCTTTTGCAATACTGTGTAATATCACAGAGAGAGAGCAAATCAGAGGAATGAGGAAAAGAAAGCATGCAGAAGTACATGAAAACCAGAAGTGTTTGCAGGAAGATCTACATTTCAACAGTTAAGGCAATGTTCTCTGCTAGAAAAAGGCATCTTTGGTGAATGATGAATGTGGGGGTGTTTTAAAGGTGCTGTATTTTTGAATATCGACCATTACATTAAAATAAATATCAGCCAGCATTTTAATATCGGCACATTCCTAATTTAACTACTTCTCTAAGACTATTGATTTAAGATTTATTTTATTTTTTAACTAGTGGTCTTCGACTTTTGGACCTCCTTGTACAAACAAACACATAATCCATGGATGTGGAGCTAGAGGCCCACTCTTCATCAACTTTTCCTCTGCATCACAGAAAGAAACTGAGACGAGGGAAAAGAATGAAGGAAAGCGAAGAACTCAGATCTATATATCTCTGTAATGCGTTCTGCATGTTTTGACTGCAGTGTGGCTGCGTGTGTGATGAACTGCTTCTGTGTGTGTGTGTGTGTGTGTGTGTGTGTGTGTGTGTGTGTGTGTGACCAGTCTGGCAGAAAGAAATGTAAATGACTTACAGTTGCTGAAGTGGAGCTGCACGTGTGTCTGCATGTGTGTGAGAGAGAGGGTATTTCCTTCTAAAAAACAAACTGCGAAATCACTGCTGTCTCACAGTGTTGGTGCCACTGTGAAGTCGGTAACATTATAATAATATATAATAATATGGTTTGATTTTCTCAGGATCGAAGCCATGCTGTCGCTGGACGAGCCCCTGGACTTGAAGATTCTCTCTGGCCCTGACAGGACGCTCAGAACGTCCATCTGTGCCCCGCTGCACTTTGCTCGTGCCCGAATATCCCGGGCACTGCACAAGTCCACAAGCCCTGGTTAGTCAACCACACAAACCACTACACAACAAGACTATATAGATGAAGCTTCAAGCTAGGGGTGTGAATCTTTGTGTAGACTGTAGAGTATTGATTTGTATTTCGATTCACAATTCACAGGTTTTCAATTCCATTCAAGAACTATTTTTGCTAATTCAAAACTATTAGATTCTAGACGATTCAAGGGGTCATAGAGTGGGGACAAAGAAAAAAACTTCAGTCCATTGTTAGATCAGGTTAGTTCTTAATGATGCTACATCTCTTTATTTTAATAGGCTATTAAACATTGGCATACTGTATGTAGAAATTCACATAAGCCAAGATTTAAAAAGGCTTTATAAGTATTGTTAGTTCGAAGCCATGCTGGCTTCAAACTGATTTTCATTTTAGGGATAGTTCACCCTAAAATGAAAATCCCGTCATTAATCACTCACCCTCATGTTGTTCCAAACCCGTAAGACTTTCATTCATCTTCGAAACACGATATTTTAATGAAATCTGAGAGATTTCTGTCCCTCCATTGACAGTCCATGCAACTACCATTTTGAAAAGATAAAGTGAAAGTGATTGTAAAACTATCAACTCAAGAGACTTGATTGCTTTATATGATGAACGGATTGAATTTAGACTTTTATCTACAAAAAAGCCCTGTTGGTGGATCTGGCTAGAGACTCGGCAGCCCGACTGTTTGAGCTGATTAATAAAGCATTGTTGATTTGAATTTTGCTTCTAGGTCCTCTGTTGCAGAACCTGACAGGTCTAAAATCATGGCAGTTTACTTGGGGTGTAATGGTTTTAATTACTCACGGTTCGGTTTTTATCACTGTTTTAGGGTCACGGTTTCGGTACGGTTCGGTATGTGCTATGTTCAGGAGTAAAAAGGACTACTGTCAAATATAAATAAAGACAATAAGAACAAATAATCTAACTACAATCAACAGCACTGTGGCGAACAGGACGGCCGAGGGACGTGAGAGAACGGCGCAAGGCCGGTGGTGCGATATTGCTAATGAGCAGCACCTGTGAAGCACACCGGTCTCGCTTCTCTCACGGAGGAGCGGAAGCAGGAACGGGCCTGTGTTTTAGTTGTGTTTTGGTTTTGTATTTTATTTTAGCCAGCAGTCGAGGGGCTGCTGGCTGTTATGTTTATTTTCGGTAGCCAGCAGTTGTCTGCGAGGGGCTGCTGGCGGTATTTTGGTTTGTTTGTTTTATTTTAATAAAGTTTATTTGATTGTTCGCCGGTTCCCGCCTCCTTCTTCCCTGAACATTGCTACACTGGTCCCGAAACCCGGGAAGAGGGAGGAATGCGCTGTCAGAGAGTCCTCGCCACTGTGGGGAATCCGCGGTGCCATCGAGCATGGTGCGCGAGTCGCCGCCGCTCGCCGTGGGCCGGAGCCTGCTGCCATCCGCCGGGCAGGGGAGGAGCAGGGAGCGGGGGAGGAGCGGACATGGACGCTCGAGGCGGTGCGCTGGAGTGAGTTGCCGGGGGGACGGTCGAGCTCGCTGCCGGCCGCCTGGGAGTTGGAGGGGTGGCTGCCGTCCGGGAGGGAGCGGGGGAGTCGCCGCCGCTCGGCGTGGGCCGGAGCCTGCTGCCGTCCACCAGGAAAAGGGGAGGAGCAGGGAGCGGGGGACTCCTACCGTCTGCCCTAGAGCCCAAATAGGGCAGTTTTCAATACAGAAATTGAATATTAAAAAGTAATCAAATGTAAAACAACATGATTGCATATAATCTTCATTGTATCAATTAAAGAAAGATTAATCATTATTAAAGTTACAAAAGTTATTCAATCAAGAGCAGTGAATGATTTTCTTGTCTTTTGTTGTTTGGTTAACATTAAAAACACATACAGTTGGAATATTAGGCTGCTGTCACTTTAAAACATAATGCACGGATGCAGCACACTGATACTGATGCACATGTGTTGACTTGCTCGAATTTTTACTTTCACTTAAGACAACCTACTATTAGGGCTGTCACTTTACGATTGAAAATCGATTGCACAGTCGATCGGACCAACCAACACAAGTTTCGAAAACGAAAATAGGGAATCGATTTTAACTGCCTTTTTTTTTTTTTACCAAAAATGTGTTTTAGGTAGACAGATCAATACAGTACACAGAACATGTAGGATGTTGGAAAATAACAATGTCTTTTCTGTTAACCAAATGCTTATTCGCTATTACTTCAGTGCAAGTGAACAAGCGCGCCGTTATTTGTTGCTTAGTGACGTGTGTGTTCAAGCAAGCCAGAAATGCGCAGATTCTGCGCAATACGCTGTATTTAATATATCATTAGGACTAACGAGTTGCGTATCTGCGCTAAATCCACGCAGATTTGGCTTACACGAACTTCCCCAGCAAAGTGAGTAAACATAGAAAAACGCCAAATTGGCTCGTGATATGACAGCGTTACCCGCCAAAGTTAATTTTTATCCGAATTTGCCGGGTGTTAATTTCAATCCTTGAATGTTGCACTCCTGTTTGTCATTGTGCACAAAACTTCACGCCAATAAATCATCAGAAATATTGCTGACTTGTGCGCGTATCAAGCGCCCTCTTTACGTTCGTCCTAATGCCTGTTAGTTGTCCGTGGATTTGCCAATATTTGGTGTTGAAATTGGAAACGTCTTTAGACTTGGAAAAATCGATTTTACAATCGATTCAATGAACACATATGTCTCAAAAATCTAACAGGATTTTTTCACAAAAGTGACAGCCCTACCTACTATGTCTGCTAGGATACTCGCCAAGACTGGGCATGTTGACATAATTTTTGTGTGAATTTGTCCGTTTAAGCGCAAGACTTGAAAGAACTCAATATTTGTGCAATGTCTTTCTGTGTTCGCGCTTTGGATGATCGCACACACAAATCTTCTCACAGCGCTTAAGTTCTTTTTTACTTCTTGTGCTTGAATGTTTAAATTGGCAAGGCTTAAATGAGTTTGTATAAACACAGATAGCGACGTGTGCTGTTTAGATCTCCCCTGCGCTCGCGCACTATCAACACCCGAGTGATGACAGCGTAAACTGGTCATATAGAGCAAACGGCACTCGCATTGAACAAAGTTTAGAGGAAGCCAGAATGCGCATCCATCAAAAATCTATGTTTCAAGATCGATGTGCATGCATCGTCAGGATTTGTAATCAATCCATCGAGAAAATTCGTTAATTGTTACACCCTAGTCAGTACCTTGTTTAGGTCCTGAAAAAATCAGTGGATTTGAAAGAATTGCTTCAGTGATGAATGATTCAGTGCAGTGTTTCCCCTACCATTGTTTTGGGGGGGCGGCCCGCCCCCGCAAAACGACCCCCCGCCCCCCCTAAAATGCTGACGAAATACAGTCATAAAAAAGGAATTTAGTGTAAAACGCGGAATTTCACGGAATTTGTAAATTTGAGGAAAAAATAGAAAGCAGTTCAGTACACTTGAAATCAAATCGCGATGTAGACTAGTGTGTGTGAATATTAAAACACAAAGACTATTTAAATACGAATCCTGCATGTTCTGTGTGAATGAATGGTGCCCCGACGCGCAGTTTAATTTACCACACACACACTGAAGCACGTGTGACGCTTGCGCTGTTATTTGGCCTATATGAAGACACAAATGCATGAACTTCCTCTCCAGGCTCTAAATCCACTCTGAAAGTCACTTCGTGATCATTTCACCGCTTCATTTGAGAAAAACTATCATCATGACAAACACACAGAACCTCAAAAGGTCTTCACGGCAACCCGTCAAAATAAAAGTTCGGTTTAACTTGACAGAAATATATTACTGTTGTACATTAGAATTTAGATATATCCCAATGTAATAATACACTAACACTAATCCAAATAAATTATCATCAAAACTGAAATTTTTAAGGAATAATCCATGTTTTAATTTGAACAGTTAGGCTAAAGCTCATTGTGCAGCCAGTTATTTGACAAAAAGTTTATTTAATTTCATATGATTAAAATTGATGATAAATGCTAAAATTTGTGTTTTATGTCTTCATTTTATTACCAGAAAAAACACAACACAGAATTAGTGTGAATTTTTTTTCCATATATATATATTAAAAAAAAATGTTGTATAAGTTTAATGATTCATAGTACATGATTTCAATTAATAATAAAAAACAAATACACCACGTATCCGTAACACGCCCGCTCCGCAACACTAGCAGTCCCCCCCCCCCCCCCCCTGAAAAAAAATCCTAGGGGAAACACTGCAGTGACTCAATGGCTGCTTCCGAAAACTGATAAATGCTGCCTTCAGAAGACGCATTGCAAGGTAGGAAGGGATCAAGGCACGTCTGAATCCAAAGTTAACTTCACTTCCTGTCTCCTGAGATCCCTTCATCTGATCGATTTTTGAAGGCAGCATACAGTAGATGTATCCTTCGCTGTCTTTGATTTCCCACAAACCTGTGTTTTCCATTCCGTGACAGTTGAGCTAGAAAATAAAGATTGTGGCTGAAAGTTGCGGTTGGTGGTCAGTTTGTGTGTAAATGTAAGTTTTTGACCAATGTTTTCCACTTTTGATGTCATTTCTAGCTAGAAATTACTATTGTAGTTATTAAATATTTGCTTCGTTTTCTCCACCTCGCTCTATTTTTCTGTAGATCATTAAACTGCTATGCTGCCTCAGAAGTCAGTTTCGTGAGGAACCTTCGTTCACAAATGCTGCCAGCAAAGTCATTACCTGATAGGCCAGCGAGGCAACAAGTCACATACCTACGTTTTCGGAAGCAGCCGATTAGATAGTCTCTTGACCACCAACTGGTTTAAAAATGTAACTGCAGAAAGAGCCTGTAACAAACTAACCTCCTTTCTTCTTCTTTCCAGATGAAGCTGAAAAAGACATGTCAGACTTTTCATCATGCACAGCTGTGGATCTGAGTCTGTCTCCATCCTCCTCTCCCTCACCACCCTCTCCCATAGACAGCGGCGCCAGCTGGAGCCCCTCAGCGCCTCTGCTGGCCTCAGTGAGTAACTCTCCCACAGCTTTGGAACAAAATTGCTATGTGAACAATACATGACTCTAAAGCCTATATGCATGTTACTGGTGTTACCAGGGTCCAAAATGAACTATTTTTTGTCTCAAATCAGTAAATGAATTAAACAAATTTGTCTTGAGTTTTTGTGGTAAACTATGGAAGCTTGTTTCCGCCAGATATAAACTCACAATTTCGAGAAATAAACTCGAAATTCTGACGATTTTTCTCAGAATTGCATGTTTATATCTCGCAATTGACCCTTTGCAAGGAGTTTGATTGACAGGCGATCTGACCAATCATAATCCGCCATCTGCCGAATCTGCCATTTTTGTCCGACAAAGCAGTCAGGAGAGTTAGTAGATTAACGTTGGAGGATTTGAACTTCCCTCTTCCCGGAGGGAAGCAGTGCCTTACCAACACTGTTTACAGTGGAGGTGGGTAGCTGTTGACCTCAACTGGGGATATCGTCGGACGGTGGAAGGAATACAAAAATCCCACCGACACGTCTTCCAATGATGAAGCAGAGGCTGAGGGCTCGGAGGTGGACTCGTCCATCACCCAAGCTGAAGTCACCGAGGTAGTCAAGAAACTCCTCGGTGGCAAGGCACCGGGGGTGGATGAGATCCGCCCTGAGTACCTCAAGTCTCTGGATGTTGTGGGGCTGTCCTGGCTGACACGCCTCTGCAACATCGCGTGGCGGTCGGGGACAGTACCTTTGGGCTGGCAGACCGGGGTGGTGGTCCCTCTTTTTAAGAAGGGGGACCGGAGAGTGTGTTCCAACTACAGGGGATCACACTTCTCAGCCTACCCGGGAAAGTGCAGGGGTACTGGAGAGGAGAATTCGGCCGATAGTAGAACCTCAGATTCAGGAGGAACAGTGCGGTTTTCGTCCCGGTCGTGGAAGACTGGACCAGCTCTATACCCTCTCCAGGGTGCTGGAGGGTTCATGGGAGTTTGCCCAACCAATCCATGTGCTTTGTGTATTTGGAGAAGGCATTCGACTGTATCCCTCGCGGTGTCCTGTGGAGGGTGCTCTGGCAGTATGGGGTCCGGGGCCCTTTGCTAAGGGCTGTCCGGTCCCTGTACGACCGGAGCAGGAGCTTGGTTCGCATTGCCGGCAGTAAGTCAGACTTGTTCCCGGTGCATGTTGGACTGCCCTTTGTCACCGGTTCTGTTCATAATTTTTATGGACAGAATTTCTAGGCGCAGCCAGGAGTCGGAGGGTGTCAGGTTTGGGGACCACACAATTTCGTCTCTGCTTTTTGCGGATGATGTTGTCGTGTTGGCCCCATCAGACCAGGACCTTCAGCATGCACTGGGACGGTTTGGAGCCGAGTGTGAAGTGGCTGGGATGAGAATCAGCACCTCCAAATCTGAGGCCATGGGTGGCTTGCCCACTTCAGGTTGGTGGAGAGTTCCTGCCTCAAGTGGAGGAGTTCAAGTATCTTGGGGTCTTGTTCACGAGTGAGGGAAGAATGGAACGGGAGATTGACAGATGGATCGGTGCAGCTTCTGCAGTAATGCGGTCGATGTACCTGCGGTCTGTCGTGGTGAAGAAGGTCAATCTACGTTACTACTCTCACCTATGGTCATGAGCTGTGGGTCAAGACCGAAAGGACAAGATTCCGGATACAGGCGGCCGAAATGAGCTTTCTCCGCAGGGTGGCTGGGCGATCCCTTAGAGATGAGTAGGTGTTAAGGGTGAGGAACTCAGTCACTCGGGAGGAGCTCGGAGTAGAGGAGCCACGATGTCAACATCGACAGGAGCCAACTGAGGTGGCTCGGGTATCTGTTCCGGATGCCTCCTGGACGCCTTCTCGAGGAAGAGCACGTCCCACCGGGGATCCCACGCTGGAGAAATTATGTCTCCCGGCTGGCCTGGGAACGCCTCGGTGTCTCCCCCCCCAGAGGGAAGTCTGGGCCTCTCTGCTTAGACTGCTGCCCCCACAACCCGGCCCCTAATAAGCGGAAGAAGAAGAAGAAGATGATGATGATGATAATTTGAACTTGAAAAACGGTGTGTACTGACGTCTTTCCGTGGTTAAAACAACATTCCTTCTTATGTTCTTTCATGTTTATTTGATGCTATAAATCAACTAGAAGGAAGAGATGATCCCTAACCCTAACCACGAGCAGATTTAACTGAGGCTCTACAGCGATCTGTCAGACACATTAAAGAGCCACGAAACAGTATTTATTGTTTAAATTTCATTAAAAAAGGACCAAAGTTGAGACTTTGTTTCATATCAAAAGTAACCTGGTCTGTCCTGTCTGTCAGCGCATTGTCGGTGTCCTCCTCCGCAATGTATTTTTCACTGCGTCAGAACATGGTGTAGCGTGAGAGCGGCGTGGCTTGTCGGACATAGCAACAGTAACTAAAGGGGGCGGGTCTTTGCGAACGGTCAATTCTAACTTTATAACACAGCAATTGGGAGCTATAAAGTCAAAATTCCATGATATAAAGTCGGAATTGCGTGATATAAAGTCAGAATTGTGAGATATAAACTCGCAATTCTTGGGAAAAAAAGTAAGTATTTTTTTTTCCTTAGAATTGGACTTTATAACTCTTTATAAAACTATAAAGAGATGCAAGATATAAACTTGCAATTGCGAGAGAAAAAAAATCAGAATTGCAAGATATAAACTCGCAATTGCTAGAAAAAAAGTCAGAATTGTGAGTTTATTTCTCGCAATTGTGAGTTTATATCTCGCAATTCTGACTTTAAAACACGCAATCGCAATTGCGAGTTTATATCTTGCAGTTCTGACTTTATAACACACAATCGCAATAGCGACTTTATATCACTCAATTCTGACTTTATCTCGCAGTTCTGAGAAATAAAGTCAGAATTGGGAGATGTAAACTCGCAAATGTGAGTTAAAAAGTCGCAAATATCTTTTAAAATGTTTTATTCTGTGGCGGAAACAAGCTTCCATAATTCTAATGATTAAAATCACTGGGATGAATCAAAGTCTGTGGTGTAGACAACGTTTCTTATGCGTTCTGCTGGAAGAATGATTGCCACTCTCGTAATTCAATTCACCTAAACACTAATTCATTTCAGTCCAGTCTCACACAGTGTCCTGATCTGAACCCCTGATCGGAACATGTTTGGACTTGTTCGAGCAGGAGGTGGTCTCCTACTCCTGAACCATGATGAGTCGGGCATGATTCAGAAATGAATAACTGACACATACGCTCTTCTACTCACAGGAATCCGAAAGTACCACGTATCACGAGGACAGCGCCTCTCCTCCTCCAGGTTTCCAGTTCTTTCTGCCCATTGGTGCAGAGGGTGCCCTGCGCCTGCCCTCCTCGATGCTGATTGGTCGGCACTCCCCTGAACCCTATAGTGACGAGCAGCTGGCCTGCCGCTGGCTGAAAGTGAGTGACAGAGAGCCTGTTTTACTGTTTTGATCCATGATCATGAGATTGATGACTAAATGAATGTCATAAATGCCATAATCGTTTTCCAATTGAAACACATTAACAAGGAGAGTACAAACGTATTATAAAACAGGAAATAATGGACATGAGTGACGTGAGTGAATGGACATGGGTGATAAAATACAAAAAAATCCAATAGACTTAAGGGCCTTCACATCAAGAACAATAACTATAATAACTATAAAGTTTTAAGCTGTACTTCCATGACTGAAATAGTTTCCCGAGAGGTGTTTCAAAGATGGCCGCCAAGTGAAATGACTTGTCTTAAAGGGATTTTGGCAGCCACCCACAACATCCCAGCATTGTTGATGCTAACTTTGTATTGTACATTTCAAAGTAGAATAACTGGCTGTAGCATTGTTTTTCTGAGAAACATATGTGAACTTGGCATGTTTCCTTATTGTTGGGAATGGTATGTATATTGTGTTGTGATAATTGTATGTAAGCTCAGTTTTGTTTGTAAAACTTTAAATTATGAATGCCTTTCTGTTAATGTTCTACGAATTTAAAAAAAATAAATAAAAAATAAAACATAGCATGTTTCCTAATTCTCTGCAATCATGTTTTGATGTTTTTGTGCTTTAGTACACTAAAAAAAAAGAAGATACAGCACCTTTAAATATTAAAAGCGCTATTCACACATTATGTTCATTCTATGCTCCTCATCTTCCTCTCTGCTCCTCCTGCGCTCTCTGTCTTTACTCTGTAGTGCCATCTGCTGTTCGAGAGCCTGCAGGATCTGGTGGACCATGTGAATGACTCGCATGTGAAACCGGAGAAGAATTCAGGATACTGCTGCCACTGGGAGGGCTGTGCGCGCAAGGGAAGAGGCTTTAATGCCAGGTCAGACAACATGCGCGCATTCATGGGATTTAAGCATTATTTCTAAGCAAAGTTAGGTGAGGTTTATGCTTAAAACAAGAAAAATAAAGTAGGTAAGAAAAAAAGAACTCAAGATATATTTGCATTTATGTATTAGTTTTTCATAATCATAATTTTTTTAAGAATGTGTGTGTGTGTGTGTATATATATATATATATATATACACACACACACACATACATTCTTAAAAAAATTATGATTATGAAAATTATGAATATATTCATTCTTTAAAAAAATAATTCATGATTATGGAATTGCTTCTAAAACCTTCACTCTGAGATGTGTTTGCTCTTGGACAGTGTGTGTGTACAGTACAGCACTAATCCAGGATCCATTTGTTTAACGCAGGTACAAGATGCTGATTCATATCCGGACTCATACCAATGAGAAACCTCATCACTGTCCTACCTGCCACAAGAGCTTTTCCCGCCTGGAAAACCTGAAAATACACACACGCTCACACACAGGTGAGATCCATGCATTTGCAATAAGAACAGAATAAACATCAATATGCACACACAGATAAAATGGTACACATCAGATATGGATATATAAAAAAACATTAGCTCACATTTAAATAAGATGTGCACAATAGGGTTTCTACAATACCGAAATTTCAGTAGTGAATACCAATATTTGAAAATGTGCATATTATATTAAACAAATAAAGCAATGGCATGTAGCCTACAAATATTTAGTTCACTAATATTTAGTTTTAGCTTAGGGATAGTTCACCCGAAAATGAAAATTTGCTGTTAATTTTGATGCTGAAAATTCAGCTTTGATCACAAGAATATAAACAATAGAAAACAGTCATTTTAAATTGTAATCATATTTCATAATATTACAGTTTTTACTGTATTTTTTATTAAATAAATGCTTTACTCAACCCGAAGACACCCTAGGTGTATATGACATTATTAAGAATAGTACATATTACGTATATATGTAGTTGTTAAGAATGTCATATACACCTAGGATGGCTTCAGGGCTAATTTTCATTTTTGGGTGAACTGTCCTTTTAAGTAATAGTTCTTCAAGTTAGAAGCCAAGCATCTTAATCACGTCTCTAGAAGAAATAAAGATAAAGTAGACTATAGGCTACAAATAAAGTAAATTGTGCTTGATGTTTTTCATCTAACAGCAGCATCAAGTATTCAAGAAAACATTCAGATATTGAAATTATAATACAAAAGCAATCAATGTTAAATAAAAGTACTTAAATTATTGTATTTAATAATTATTCTTATTAATCCATTAATCCTAATTAATATTAGTAATTCAAAATTATTTAATAATTAATTACAATTAAATAATTATTGTATAAATATAATAAAATATATTTTTATATTTATAAATCAATATGATTTTAGTTTATAAAAAATGAAATGGTATCTTTTTAATATATTTTTATATTTATACATCTATATGATTATAATTATTTTTTATATTTTTTATATTTATTATGCTATCAGACAATATTTTTTATAGGTGCACCAATGTTTAATCAGTGCTCTGAGCACCAATTTGTGTCTGTAGAGTTAATTGTAGAATTAGATTTGTATGTTTACGTTTTTAATACCAGTACTTTTGACACTCAAAAAAACCCCTCTAACATTCAGACACATCACCATTTCCCCACACAAAATGACAGGTCTCTACAGGCCTGTGCCGTCTGGTTGTCCCTGACGGACCTCAGCTGTCTCGAACCCTGCATTCCTCCACTGCAATCCTTTGATTATCTCTTGCTCTTCTGCCCTCTCAGGAGAGAAGCCGTACATCTGTCCTTACGAAGGCTGCAACAAGCGCTACTCGAACTCCAGTGACCGCTTCAAACACACTCGCACGCACTACGTGGACAAACCCTACTGCTGTAAAATGGTGGGCTGTCTGAAGCGCTACACCGACCCCAGTTCCCTCCGCAAACACATCAAGGCACACGGCCACGCTGTAGTGCAGGAACGCGCCACCTCTCCCAGAATCAACAGGCTGGAATCGGATGGCGCATCATTGGTTGATGGCCGACGTATGGATCGATCTTACCCAGAGGCGGCTCATTTCATTTTGCCAGGTGCGGCGACAACCTTATTTGGGGCACACACCTTTACCGGGCCCCTTGGCGGTCACCCTTTGGATCTGTCCAGGCTCGGCCCGCTTTTAGGAGCAGGGCCGGTGCTGTACCCCAGCTCCGGTGCTCTTGGGCTTGGGAAGGTGCCTATCATACACCCCTTGTTGTTGCCGCCATTCGGACTCAGTGGAGGTCAGTTTGAAAGAGGTGTTGAGGAAGAAGAGGATGATGATGAAGATGAAGGCAGGATGAGAGCAGGACTGGGCCCTCACTCATGGGTCGTGATCCCTCCGGGAATGCTGTTCTTGAAACAGGTGGCGACCACGTAAAGAGAGTCATATTGCCTTGTTCACACTGCACACAAATCTGATTTGGATTGCACACTTGATCAAACTGAATGAAAACAGATCCATTACATCTCGTCCCGAATGAGGCTTAAAAAAACTACTTGGAAATATAATCTAACCGTTGGGAGTTCAGATTTTGAATTGATTCTGAATGTGATGTGAAATCCGGTTTGTTTGTTTTCTGTTCACACTACAAAAACAAAACTGGTTTGTGTCCTGATACACCAAAAATGCTTATTTTGCTTCTGAACAAGGCTTTACGGGCTGTTTACACTAAGGACAATGACGATAACTATAAATGCTTTTAATAATTGTTCTAACTCTAATTGTTCTAACGCTGTCCACACCACAACTATTACGATAACGACACAGAGGAACGATGACATTGGAATCACTTTCAGAACGTTTTTTTCCAGGTGATAAATGATAAAAACATTGACAGCCAATCAGAATCCATCCTGCTTTAAAGAGCTGGAGCATTTAAAGCCACTGACGACAAAACGCTTAGAATAAACAATGTTATCTTTTGTTGGTGTGGACTCTTAATATAGTTATCATTAAAATTATCTTTATAGTACACTTTTCAAGAGGAAACTGATTCAGTCAATCACACACGCAATATTTGGATTAGTCATAAGGTGCTGCCTTTTGGGAGAATCATGTGGTAAAGTTTACATACGGAGTGACTAAATACACAAAATTATGTGGCAACATTCAAATATTGATTTTTTAGTACTTCCTGACACAGTAATATTCATGCACCTTATGTGCACATTATAAATCATAATGTCATCAAAGACGTTAATGTGATGTCTGACATGAAATGCCTTGTGGGCGGAGCTTCCTAATTCATAATTATGCTGCTTTGACTCACAGTGGCCAAACAAAGTTAACAGGATGTGAATATGAAAAGCATACAATACTACGCACATCTTTAGAACTATGCTGAACACCTGCTGTAAGCTAACAAAGCAGTTTGTACTACTAAAACATTCGCTTTTTTCCACAACTAGGACAACGAGTAGGCTGGATATATTCAATTAAAAAAAAAAAAAACATTAAATGAAAAATAAAAACCTAAAATCAGTCACAGCATTATAATGTACAGCATGAAAAATCAACATTCCTCACTCATTCTTACTTTTAAAAGTATTATTAAATTATTGGTGTTAACGTTAAATGAGCGTTAGAAGGCGGCAGAGGTAATCTCAACTGAAAAATTAGGGTGAAATGTGATACATTTTAAAAAGATTAATTTTATTAATTCCAATAAAATAAAAATATTATAACCGACATGCTCTCTATTGTAGTGTGTCTCAAACCAACTAGTTAAAAGAAATCAGATGTGTGTCTTATTCGCAAATTTTGATACCAGTAGGTCTCTCTCTTCCAAAAATTAACCAATTCGGGACATATAGGAAAAGTTACTTTTGAATCATTTTGTCAAGCAAAATTTGCGATTGCTATAAGTAATCATCAGCTTGCATTTTTCATTATTAGCCATTTAATGGTGCAACTGTGTTTACGTTTTGTACGTTTTCGAAGACGAGACATTGACTGTGTCAAAAGTGTGTCACTATTTTTTATCCATTATTAAGTTCTGTGGCTAGCGGATTGCTAAACCTTTATGCATGGCTGACCTTTCTCACTTAAACGGCGCCTGGTTTTGCACCAGGAATCCCATATGTAATGATGATGTATCGCTCTGATTTGATATCTGCCATGCACAATGGATAAATGCTAAGACTATGGCCTGTCACGGCCAGCGCAAGTATTTTAATGAAATGTATTTGCACAGGATATTTTATTGAACATATTTTTACCAGTACCAAGTGCCTTCTATTGTAAGGTCGTTATTGACGAAATACAATGTATTAAATACATTTGTATGTATATTGTGAGTGTATTTTACCAGATTTAGTTCTATAGTCTTCTATCGTAAATGTTTTCTTGACGTTGAGGCTAATGTCTCATGAAGTCTTACCATACCACAGGACGTCTGTCAGTGTGACCGGAATGAGATTTTTGAAATCGAGGACTATAATGCATAAGTCCAATAAAGAGTGCAATGACCAAAGTGTGTACAGTGTTGTTTTATCTATAGGGGATTAAAGGCTTTTACATGTATTGTCACAAGGGTAAATGTTTGGTTAGTTTAATGTGAGGTTTATACGTACAATCAGCTAAAGCATTTTTCTTTATTTGTATTACAACTGAAAAGGAAGTGCTCTACATATGGAAAAATTGTGGTCTATTTGAAAATAACCATAAAACACTAGCCCTTCCTCAGTGAACACCTGTATGAGGTGGGAGGGGGTGGGGCCACCTGTAATTCTTAGGCAGCTTTAACTCTCAGGTTTTCAGCTAAATGGGCCATTGATTGCCTTGAAACCAGATGCACACACACCAAGACATGGAGTTGAAACTCTTCAAAGGATATGACTGGAAGAGGTGAGCTCACACATGCATTTGTCTTTCGTTTAAACCATGAACTTGTGTCTATAAATTAATATTGTGGGCAGTTTATGGTCATCTGCTCTTTTAACAATGCACTGGTTTGGTAATTTTGTATACGGCAACTGCATGGATATGACAAATATGCTGAATTGAAGAAAATTCCTATACTCATTCAGGGACAAGATTTCAGGATCCGTAAAAAAACGAATGTACTTCATTTAGAAAATTAATTTGGAAATTTAGAAACATTTGGATCTGGGTGGGAAGTAAAAGTAAATAATTCCAGTTAATTCAAGTTCTAATGTCTAGCCTATAGAGGGAATGCATTAACGTCACTTTCCCGCCGGAACACGCCCCCTCAGCCGGACTGAGTGGCAGAAGAGCAGCTGCGTGACTGGAGTTAATAGGGGAAACTGTGAAAACGCAAGTAAAACAAACGATTATCAGTTTAAACTAAAGATTGGACTCAATATAGTGTTCCTTACAACTTACTAAAGATCCAGTGATCCATGGATATTGACATGCAGCCAGAAATCGTGTTTCCTGACATTTATATGTGCCTGATTTCGACACCGGGGAAATACATACAGCAAATTTGCCTGTGAACGCTTTATATAAATACAATATAGGCAGGTCTAAATCCAGGTGATCACTTATATCAATGTTATATATATCATCATGTCGTCTAGACTTAAAACTTGTATAGTTTTTTGTCAGTGTTTATTTAAAAATGTCAAATTATACAGAATATACAGTGGTAAATATTTGATTGATGAGTTGTCACTGCAATATATAACAATACAATATATAGAGAATGATTTTACCGCTAAATTCAGCATATTGACACAAAAATGATTGCAAACATTATCATATCAACGTTCGCAAAATGTTTTAAGGATATCATTGAGGCCTGAGATGACGGAGTGTTTTTTATAAAACGTTCTTGTAATGTGACGTGTTAACAAAGCAAGAACATTTTATATGTAACATTTTCAGGATGTTGTTGAGGTAAAAGTTTGTAGAATGATCTTTTATAAAACATTGACACAATGTCCCATAATAACAGAGGATGAACATAATCAAATTAACGTTCGTAAAATGTTTTTGACACAAAAATGATAACTGCAAATCCACCTTTCGCTGCCTGGAGTCCAGTTGTTTCTATGAATTGCAACGATCTATTTGCTTCTCTGTTTAGGTAGTCTGTAAAAATATACCTCATATTTCTTGTCAAATCTAGTAGTACAGTCAGTCTCAAAGCTCTTTCCCGTTTTAGACGCGTTCTGTGTGTTTTTCCGCAGCATTCACACTGAAAACCAATGCTGCCGCTCAGTCTTTCTGCCACTCAGTGAGCGGAACAGCAGCGACTTCCGCTTACTGTGACGTCATGCGCATTCCCTCTATACCCTAAATGCAAGTCACGTTGACAAAATTGAGTAAACTTGTAAATGTAATTTCGCTAAATCATACAGCCGAAACCTCGGAAAGAATGGGCTATTGTAACAGTGTTGGAAAGTGACTGACTAAACATTAAAAATAAAGGTTCCAATAGGTTCCATAGAAGAACCATTGTTTGTTCCCCGAAGAACATTTCAGTGACATTCTTAAAATAACAATTTTATCCCCTTTAGTGTGAAGAACAATTTTCAACAACCTTTTCCCACTCTAAATAGCCTTTTGTGCAATGGAAAGGGTCCATAAATGTTAAAGGTTCTTCATGAAACCATTTATGCCAATAAAGAACCTTCATTTTGTGTAGCGACACTACATGACCGAAATTACATTACCGAAGTTGAGGCAAAAAGGTCCATTGTTTATTGTCAATATGGTAGTGATGTAAGAAGAACAGCTCACACAGAAGTCACGCTAAAACCAAGTTGCCCAACTTTCTGCTTATCAACTCAGCGTCTGGAAAATTCCCGATCATGTGAATTCCCTTTAAAATGACTATATTTCGAATGGGAAAATTCAGCGATCATTGAACAACAGTAAATGGTAAAACGGTAAACAAACCTAGGCTTGCCTGGTTTATATAGCAATTAGGAGTAGAAGTCGACCAGTTTAGATCGCCAATTTTATTCAAGTTGCTTCATCCTGACCTAAGCGGTCCGGTCCTCTGTATAGCCTACGTTGGGTTGAAAAGCCTAATTGTAGTGAATCGGTAAATTCGGACAATTAATGTAAATTACAGTTTAAAAACAATTCACCAATTCGAATTCCTGTTATAGGCTATTCTCGACTCAGTTAATTTTGGCGTGTTTTGAAAAAATACTTAATAGGCTATAAATACAGATGCCCACCTGTCAAAAGTTGGAAAAACTTTTTAATGTTTTTGAAAGATGTTTCTTATGCTCACCAAGTTTGCATTTATTTAATCAAAAATACAGTAAAACAGTAATATTATAAAATATTATTGAAATTTAAAATAAAGATTTTCTATTCTAGTACATTTAAAAGTGTAATTTATTTCAGCATCATCTTCATAATGTTTCATAATGTTTCATTATGTGCAGTCTTCAGAAATTATTAGAATGATTTCTGAAGGATTATGTGACACTGAAGAGTAATGTTGCTGAAAATTCAGCTTTGCAATCACAGGAATAAAAAAGTTTTTTAAATAGTTCTTTTAATTTTCTAATTATATTTTGCTATATTACTGTTTTAACTGTATTTTTATTAAATAAATGCAGTCTCTGTGAGCATAAAAGATTTAAAAGAAATTGACGTTTCCAAACGTTTGACAGGTACTGAATCTGTTCAAGTTTGATACTGACTCTTTAATTGTCTGTTCATTCATTAAAATCTTCTCACTCTTTTTGTGTTAATAAGTTTCTGATAAAATTATAAGCCTAAATTATATCAATGGGATGTACCAGAGCCCGTCTAACGGAAAGCCTTGGCACTTCCTATTACCCCCATTGTATATCATCTTGGTTGCAGTTCCATTAGAGTTCCACTGGAGGTGATCGCGGGCGAGTGCAGAATGAATGGGAGTATATGGAGCTAGACGGCTAAATGTATCCCTTTCTCCTGCTTGTCGTTGAATCAACGTAGATTTTATTGTTGATTCCGCAAGTTCAATATAGATTATAGTCCGAAAGTCGAATGAACGAGTACTTATGTCCTTTCGATTTCTAACAGGTTAGGTCGTTGTTGGCCGGAACACGCTAGCATTCTGCTATTATGTGACGTCATCACATTTTTGAACGGATTTTTAGAACAGATAAGTGAACTTAAAAATGCAATTTTCAGCTAAGTGTATTATCTTAGCCCCCCCTTTTGAATTCAACTTTCAAATTACTTGACAAAAAATTACATCCTGAGAAAAGTGGATTTCTGGGTGTGAAAACCCATAGACTCCCATTCATTCTGCACTCGCCTGCGAGCGCCCCCGCATGGACAGAGACTTACTGCAGCCAGTCCAGAAACCGGAAGTAACCAGACAGTGCCAACTCTCTTCTATTAGAAATTCTCTGGATGTACTTCATTTAATACCTTTACTGTTTTGTGTCTCTCTTAGATGCCATTTGGCTCAAGATAGAGGTCCACGAATGTGCCACATTAAAAAAGGATTCATTCTGCTGCTCACATTGACATTCTTATTGTCTGCCATTATTTACTTCTCTGATTTCTCTCTCAAGATCGCTGTGCCTCCTGGCACCTTGTATACAAACATGGTAAATCAGATACGCTCCTATTACGTGGTTATTAAGTTCCCTTCTGGCCGTGATAATCAAACAATATTTTTAGCACCTGCGCCCACACCCAAAGCTCATCAACAAGTCCAACAAAGATCTACACAAATTTCTACACAAACCACAGACATTTCAGTGCATTATCATATAGCTCATCCAAGCAACTATTATTTTATTCTGGATGAACCTGATATATGTAGTCAGTGGGATCCGTTCCTGGTCTTGATGGTCCCTGTGGCGCCCCATCAGGTAGAAGCTCGTAACGCCATCCGGAGCACGTGGGGGAATGAGAGCACAGTCCAGGGAAAAGCAGTGTTGACTCTGTTCTTGGTGGGTTTGACCGGAGGATCCGACTCTGAAAAAGCTCAACAGCAGCTGGAGGAAGAGAGCCGACAACACAGAGATTTACTGCAGAGCAACTTTGTGGACTCGTACTTCAACCTGACCATAAAGACGATGGTGATCATGGACTGGTTGGCCACTCGTTGCTCTCAAGCCAATTTCAGTATGAAGGTCGATTCTGACATGTACCTAAACCTGGAAAACCTGATGACTCTCCTATTGGCACCCAACACACCCAGACAGAACTACATCACTGGAGTGGTGATGCGAAACCGGTCCGTTGTCAGAAACAAAAACTCAAAATGGTACGTGTCAGAGGAGCTGTACGCCGAACCGAAATACCCCACTTACCTTCTGGGAATGGGATATGTCTTCTCTAATGACCTGCCAGAAAAAATAGTTGAGGCTTCCAAGGAAATAAAGGCCTTCAACATAGAAGACGCATATGTTGGCGCTTGTGTGAAACATGTGGGTATTACACCCTCATCCCCCCCAGACCCTTCAAAGTTTAAAATCTATATGGGACAATATAAACGAGAGGATTTTCTCAGAGTCATTACAACAATCCTAGGATCCCCACAGCAGCTAATAGACATCTGGAAGGACGTAAAGAGGCCCACAAAAAGGGAACAAATTTGAGTGTTTAGTGGTTGCCTGAATTTGATTTACATAAGATGCAAGACTGTGATGATGCACAAACGTTTGGGAAAAAAAAATCATAATTTTTTTCAGGATATTTTTTTGTAACATTTGTTTTTATGGCAGACACAATCAGTGATTTCATTTTTTTTTTTTTTTTTTAAAGACTACTTGTATGTAAAGGTGATTAAGTAAATAGTTATTTATAAATGTATATTTTAACTTATTTTGTCTTTTAGATTATTTCTTTCTAGATAGTCTAATATGTATTATAAATATTATACAATATTTATAAAGTGTATGTGTGTGTGTGTGTGTGTGTGTGTGTGTGTGTGTGTGTCTCAAAAGAGTAATAATTGAAAATAAGTTAAATTCGAGAATCTTATACTCAACAATACTCAACTTTGTCATGGCATCCGGGTACAAAATTGTGTTTAATGTTCATACTTGTAACAGAGAATGTCATTCCTATTTTAAATTTAGATTTATAAAAGTAAATAAAATGTTAAAATGTTGTAAAAATGTTTGGGGTATCTGTGAATGTCTCCACTAAAATTTTAAAGATTGACAACCAGTGTTAAGGTGGGCATGCAATGTGAGATTTAAGCAAGGTTACCAACTCACACTGTACGTGTATCGCATGCGATGTAAAGCCAAAGCTCACATTTTATGTGCTCACACTATAGACCTTATGCACCAGAGAAACAAGGCCGCCGCCATCTTTAGAATATTGTCTTTGAACTTCCGTTTTTGCGGTCGCTCTGTATATTTCTATGGCATCGCTGTCCAGGAGTAATTAGCTGGTGAAGTTGATTTACTTATTGTAGAGTAAACGAAAGTTATCATGAGCATTGTAATGTTTATCATAAGCATTGTAAAGCATGGACCTTAACAAATGGACCTTGGAAATTTTTTAAACGAGCCGTTCATTCATAACTACGCAAGATCACTGTGAAAATACAGACCGGAAGTCAAAAGACAACGAGAGCAGCGCTGAAAAGGGGCGTGGCTACATAAGGTCTACATATGGTCCGAACGTCGAGCTGCGACTTCCACTAACCATGATTCTAACATCTAAACCTTACTTACTGAGGGGTTGCTTTTACACAAATTGCACCAATCGTATTGAAAGAAGGTGACGCAAGTAAGTAATGAGTTAGTCACATTGATCTTATTGTTGTGTCTGTCTTTACCCTATATAAAACCTGATGTATTCTTCTTTTTTAGAGAGAAATGCTCGAGAACTCTCCCAGCCATGATTAAAGCATTTAGAGTTCATTTGCTGAAGTCTGTCTGTTGTGATGGTTTTTAATAGATATGATAGTAAACTGTCTTTTAGATCTAATCATGTTTCTGACTCAAAAAATCTGACCTTTAGATTATCTAACCTTATGATAAACTCTTTCCTGACTTCCCCTTTTAGGCATCCTAACTTCCTAACATTTGAACAAATGTAGGCCTACTGTTCGAAACTAGTGAAAACTCATGACTTTGGTTGTGTGAGTGTAAAATGAACAAATATGGGAAATGAACCTGAAACCTTTTGGTTACAACGAGAGGGCTTGTCTATGAAGAACCAATCAAACTGTAGGGAAATTATGTAATGTTTCATGTCATTTTGCCATACCCCTATTCTATAAAAACTGTTGTATTTGTGTTTACTGGTGGGATTCTCAATGGAATTTGTCTGAGATCATCCGGCCTTGTTTCTTCTTGGGTGAGATGCTCTGAGAATTGCTTGAGTACTCTCCCGGCCGTAATTAAAGCATTTAGAGGACATTAACTGAAGTCTGTATGTTTATTATCGCTGCGCAGCAAGTTAGATAGGGAAGAGAGTTAGTTAGAGCAGCAAGAAGAGAGATTTAGAACTCGAAGCCAGTTGTCGACGGGAGACGCACAGCTAGAGTATAAAGTCTTAAGTGTCGACGGGAGACGCTTGGGTGTCGATTGGAGATGCCCCAGGTAATTAGGTTCCAGGTACATAGTTAGATTTAGGGGAAAATCTACCACACTGTTTATTATTGCTGCGCAGCAAACTGAAAAGTTAGAGTTAGGGGACTCGGCTGAAGTCGATGAGTAGACTTCTCTGGAGTAATATAATATTATAGGGAAAATCTACAACAGTATCCAGAGATATTGTCAAAAGCATCAGCTATCGATATCAATATGTATTAAATTATTATTATTATTATTATTATTATTATTATTATTAGGGTAGGCCTACTTTTATTATTAAATTGATATTACAAAATATTGCACTGCAATAATTTCATGGCGGATAATAAAAGATTAGATAACTCCTTACTACTGATTTAAAATCATCTAGGTCTATTATACAATGAATTATAGGTCAATAATAAAAATTATTAACAGTCTATAATAGGCTATGTCGGAACACTGCAATAATCAGTCATCAATGACAACTACGTTTTCACTTACTTTCACGTATATTGGCTGCAAGAGAAGGTTAAGAAAGAAATTAAGAATTAGAAAGTTATATACCGTTATCAGCATATGTTGAAGTAGGATCTAGTATCTCTTGTTGTCTCTGAGAGAATATGCCCCGAAAGCTCATTAGTTCTTACTTTCACTTTCTGTAGTGAATAATTTAATGGGGTTTGAGACCTCTTCACCGGCATAACTCCCGCTCAAAGTTTGCACATTACTTGTGTGATATCCACTCACTCGCCAGCATGGTTTGAAACATCTCGGGGTACGCATGTAACCGTGGTCCCCTAAGAATAGGGAGCGAGACGCTGTGTCCCCTAGGGGTCGCTAAGGGGAATGCCTCTGGCATGACTGGTGTCTGAAGCATGAGTCTAAACATGACAATGAACTTGACTTTGGCAGGTGGCAGCCTATGACGTCATCACCGGTGTGACCGTGAGTAAAAACCGGCACCTGTGAAATACTTCATCCACTTCTTGTCTAAAGGAGACGTGTGCAGGAATACCAGAAGCAGGAATACCAGCGTCTCGTTCCCTATTCTCAGGGAACAAAGGGGAACTCGTGCTGCATCCCCTAGGGGTCGCTATGGGGAACGGAATACCCACACCGCCACACTGAAGGGATGAGGTAAAACCAGTAGCGTACCATGGGGTTTCAGTCAGGGCCTTCAGTAACGTCCCAAACCCCCCGCAACCCACTCCCCCTGACACCACACACCACCACACACACGGATACAAAATAAAATCCCAATGCACTACTGCTTAAGCGTAACACCATCGAGACAGTTGATCTTCAATCACACTGTGCATTATAACTGTACGTTCACACCGCCGCCGACTTGAGCTGCAAAGAAGCTCTGGCCGCCCTGCCAAGGATGCTTGTCAAAAAGTACGGGGAAGCTTGTTGACGCTTTGGTCACTCGTAGCAGTGTCACAACATTAAATGTAATAAACAAAAAAAACAAGCATTACATTGAAGAAACCTTTTATAATGACAGCATTTTTATAACCGTTTTGGTCACATTTGATCGGGGGAAAAAAGAATAATTATCTATTATTATTATTATTTGCATTAGTGCAATTGGTCAAATCGGTTTTACCGTGAGCAAATGGGGTCAGCCCTGCAAATGTGGACACCTGTGTGAAGGCTACCTGTGTCCTGCATAATTTCCTGAGGAGGACCTCCAAGACACCAACCAGGGCAACTGCAAGACATGCAGGACCACCACCAGCTGCAGACAGGGATGTTGCTGGCCCACAGGCAGTAACCCGAGTGGGCAGCAACAGCTCCGCACGGGAGGCCATCCGTGTCGGTGAGACATATACCTCCTATTTCTCCACCGAGGGAGCTGTCAGCTGGCAACCTGGAGTATTCGTTCGGGTCACATGACGTCACTGTAGCTTTGCGCCGCCATCTTGACGACTGACGGTCTCAGTAATGCCTGCAATATGTTGTGCAGTTGGCTGCAACAACAGCCGAAAGAGGAACCCAGAACTGGTATTTTATTCTATACCAAAAGAAAAGGATAGAAGAAATGTCTCATGTTGTATGAATGTCTCATATTGTATCATGTCTCATCTTTCTGTGCGCACACACCCGACCTGAAGTGTGCAGCCATAGACCCCTATACAGCGCGCGAGTAATGAATTGAGCTCTGTTTCATGTCTGAATGGACAAATACACGTAACATTATGTTTAAATGTCCGTTTTGGAGAGTATTCACATAAAATATGTCGGTTATGTCTTAAACAGAGTTGTCATCCAGTCTCTTTGGTAGAGAGAGAGAGAGACGAGGAAAACAAACAAACATGCAAATGGAAATTATCACGGCCGGAAAAATTATCGAGCTTATTTTTTTTAATCGTGCGATTAATTGATTTATTGACTATCGCGACAGGCCTAATCCAGATTAATGACAGCTAGCCGTGGGCCGTGGCTACCAGCTGGCAAGCTACCAGCTGTTAGCCACTTAGCTAACAACTGGCTACCTAGTCAGAGCAAACTACCACCAAAATCATACATTTGAATTTTTTTAATAATACCAACATTCCCCATGATTAAATATAAATCCTTGGTGGCCAGGTGCCGCACTTTTACGTTTGTTACCCATCCAGCCACAGCATACTGATACGCGTCTGTACTCTTGAAAGCCTTCAACGAGTGATCCCCACTGTATGGGGAGGGGTTATGTACAAGATAAATATATATATCATGGAAGGCAAATTGGCAGATAATAAAGGACAAAAGAAAACTGGGGTAACAAATAAGGATCGGAGCCTAAAATTGAAATGTTATCCATGTATCTCTGTCTTTCTCTCTCATTCAAATAGGCTGTTTGGGCGGCCATACTGGGCGAGATCGGTCGTCAATATGGCGGCGTTCTATTTCTAGTGACGTAGGTGGCATCTATGAATAAGCCCCTGTCCACACGGAGACGCGTTTAGCTGTATACGTAAAAAAAAAAATTTGATTGTATCGGCGTTTCGTCCAGACGGATTCTAGGTTTTGGGAGACTGAAACCGCAATTTTTTTAAACCGGGTCCCAGAGTGGATAAATCTAAAAAAAACGACCCCCTTGCGCTTTCGTGTGTACGGCCAATCCGTATATTTTGTGAAACGATGATGTCATCACCTCACGTGTCGACTAGTCAGACACGCTAAATCAGTAGCCCAACATCAACAACAACTGCCGACTACATGCTTGTGTTCGTGCTTCAGAAGCTACTGAGCCTCTTTTATTTCTTTATTTATTATTTAGGCCTACTTTAATGTATTTTTATTTTATTTAGCTATTTATTTTACTTCTTTATTTATTTACATTTCTTTCTTATGCTATGATGCTTGTATTTTGTCTGATTAAGACATTTCGTATTTCATATTTATGTTTAAATAATGTGATTTTTTCCATTTCATGTTGAATATATGAAAAGTGAACAGTATGAGTAGCCTAATCATAAGATGCGCAATATCGAGAGACATCATTTTGACCACTTCATTGTTGTTTTGTATAAAGCCTTTCTTTAAAGTTGATTTCGTTTTGTATAAATTGTATCTTTAATCAATGTTTCATCAACCAATTGCCTGGATTTAATAAATAAGAAGCAAATATAGCAGACAATATAATCAGGGCATGGAGGTGGCATTGCTCGTGAACTGGAGCTTGTCTCATAAATGAACAGAAACTCAGAAATATATCTATAGAAAGCTTGAAATGTCTACTTTTAAAGGACAAGTTCGGTATTTTACACTTAAAGCCCTGTTTTAAGAACGTTTCTGATGAAATAGAACGGTTAAGATTGAAATTTGGACCCCCCCACCTCCACAATGGTTTCATAGGTGCACTGTAACAATAATTCATAAAACGCATTAAACTTTAGTTTACAAAGACGTGAAACTCACCGAGTGGTCTGGGGTGTTCACTGATATGCTCACACAAAAATCGCTGCAAAAGATGCTTTCCAACAGGTTTTATCGTAGTTTTTGTCCAACTCCATTGACTTGTATTGGATGTTCTGTGAGGTACGGTGAGGCAAAAACTACGATAAAACCTGTTGGAAAGCATCTTTTGCAGCGATTTTTGTGGCTACAGAGAAGCAGCACTGGACTGTTGCTCAGTGGTCCAAAGTAATTTTTTCAGATGAAAGCAAATTTTGCATGTCATTCGGAAATCAAGGTGCCTTGAGAATCTGTGGGATATTGTGAAGAGAAAGTTGAGAGACGCAAGACCCAACACTCTGGATGAGCTTAAGGCCGCTATCGAAGCATCCTGGGCCTCCATAACACCTCAGCAGTGCCACAGGCTGATTGCCTCCATGCCACGCCGCATTGAAGCAGTCATTTCTGCAAAAGGATTCCCGACCAAGTATTGAGTGCATAACTGAACATAATTATTTGAAGGTTGACTTTTTTTGTATTAAAAACACTTCTTTTATTGGTCGGATGAAATATGCTAATTTTTTGAGACAGGAATTTTGGGTTTTCATGAGCTGTATGCCAAAATCATCAGTATTAAAACAAATAAAAGACCTGAAATATTTCAGTTGGTGTGCAATGAATCTAAAATATATGAAAGTTTAATTTTTATCATTACATTATGGAAAACAATGAACTTTATCACAATATGCTAATTTTTTGAGAAGGACCAGTATATGAGAAATGAGAAATCACATGAAATCCAAAGAAACGCATGAGAAACGCATGATTCCTCAGGTTGAGGAAGCAACTGTCCATCACTGCATTAACGCCTGCAGGACAGCAGCTGTACCCCGAGGGACTCCAATATTATGAAGCTGCAGACTCGGAGCCTGCATCTACAGTCCCCCACCGAGAGTCCCGCATTCTCAGACCCCTCGTTTTTCGAACACAGCGCCTCCTGCTGTTCGAAAGATCGTATAACACCCGCACACAGAGTACAGCGCACGCTTATCCAAAAGCAAATAAAAACAATAGGATGCAATATTACGGTCTCCAAATAAATGATCCAATAAATATTTGCGTTCCCTGCTTAATGCATGTGCCAAAAAAAAAAACTCATTGCGATGGAAGGGATACAATTACAGATTGATCTATCTTTTGAAAAATAGTATGTGATACTATATTGCTACAATGTTTTTTTTATATTTTTTTATTCAAATTCCAATTTTTCTTTCAGTTCAACCTAATGGTCTAATTAACATTACCATGCTAACATTACAAAATCTGTTTTTTGATATTTTGAATGCGAAGCAAAACAAATCAGAATAGACAAAACACCAATTATAAACAATTCTGTACTTTATTTAATGATCACCTAAACATCATCTTGCTGTAAAGAAAAAAGGAAGAAAAAACTGTGTTCGTGACTTTACTTTTCGTCTTCAATTGCATTAAAAAAAACTAATTTATAAGTCGCATTGCATAATCATAAAATATGTTGCTGGGTTCGGCAGGGGCGACTCCATCGATGTATGGTGTACCCTGGAATAGCCTACAACAGTATAGGCCCGATAGCACATGTCTTATGATGTTTCAAAAAGAAAGAAAAAAAAAGAAAAAAGATGTTTGCAAATGTTACCTTCATGTTGCAGTGCTCTGTTGAAGTGTCCCTTGAGATGTTTTTGAACTTTGGACAACTTTGTGGGTTTGAAATATATGGGGGCACAAAATGGGCAGTGAAAATCACTGCAGCATTTATGACATATCTACAAAAAGTCCAAGGTTAAAGGCTAACGTTAGCTATCAAAATATTTTCGGGGGGAAGAGGGCGAAAAAACATACAATAACGGCTCAAATCTTGTTACAAACTATCTTTACAAATATTAAATGGACTATTCATATGTTGTATCGATGAGCTAAATTAGTTTTATTAAAAAATAAATCAAACGAGTAGGCTACTAGGATTCGCTAAATAAAATTGAAGATAGCCTACTCACGTTTTGGCTTAAGTTCTTCACATGTTCTTCACATGTTTATCCGATACAATTTGATAGGAGGCGCTGTCTCGAAAAACGAGGGGTCTGAGAATGCGGGACTCTGGGTGCAGGGGGACTGTAGATGCAGGTCTCCGAGTCTGCAGCTTCATACTACTCAGGGAATCATGATCCGAGATGATATCTTCTGGTAGCAAAATGATTTTGAGACATATGCTTCCTTTAAATTTCGTTGAGGGAGTCAGGTTTAAGATCAGAAAACGCAAAGTGCTGTTACTTCACTTTGCACACACACACGCGTCTCTGCAACGTCTGTGTCAGCGCAGCGCATTTTCTCACTCGAGCATGTGGATATTATTGTTTTTCTCAACATGAACGTGAAACAATATAAACACGATAATCATATGCTGACTCGAGTATGTAGGCTACGTTCTGTAGCCTACGATAACTGCGCAGTCTGCTTTTTTTTTTTAGCGTTTTTTCCCTTTCGCGCTGCTTGAGCTTAAATGCTTTTGCTGTTTATATTTTTTGTTTACACATATTGTTTAATCTTTTCAACTAAAAGAAAACCTTAAGATATATAGTAAGCTTGATGTGTATATTGCCTAATGTATAAGCTTGTTCAGAAACAATGACAAAAACCTTAAACTTAAAAAAATAACGTAGCCTATCTTTCGTTAAAGGAGAACTCCGGGCAATTTTTAAGTTAATCTTGATCGTTACACCTTTGTGAGTAATGTCTATAGAAAAAAAAACTAACCGGATTGGTGCTCACAACACGGAGCTGTTCCCGCAAATGCCCAGAGATCCCACTCAGCTAAAACGGCAGTTATGGGGGCATATACATAAAGAGTGTCTTTGTGCCTCTTGACAGACACAAAATGCAATTTAAATGTCTTTCCAACGTGAACAGGGCCCTTACATGTGAACAAGATGCGTTTAGCAACTTAGCCATTGTTTAAATTCACCTAAATAGTGTTTTAGACGGCTAGCTGTAGTCTCGCGCTAAGTCCCGTGGGAACTCAGTTGTAGCCGGAAAAAGGTAAATAGCAGTGTGCGTAGGAGCGTAGTGTGAGAAGAGTGATGATCGGAGTTGCTCACAAGTGAAGAAATGGTTCGCATTTGTGCCGTACAAGGATGACTACACAGCAGTGTTGGGAACGGTACTTTGAAAAAGTAATTAGTTATAGTTACTTCTCCCAAAAAGTAACTGAGTTACTAACTGAGTTACTCCACTATAAAAGTAACTAGTTACCAGTAAAAGTAACTATTGCGTTACTTTTTCGTTTCTCGCCCCCGTAACCCCCCCCCCCCCCCCCCGGCCCCCACCTTCTCAAAGCGTGTTTCATAAGCCAGATGAATAGAGTGTACGACAACAAAGACAAGTACCTGCACAGAGGTTTGCATTTATTGCAACTCAACGTAAACGACAGCGGATGGACATACACTTCTCAAAATATTTTTTCAAAAAGAGAAATACACAATCTAACAGAGGATTTAAACTGAACTGAAAATGTATATGGATTTCTTCAATAAAACTTAAAAGTGCATAAATGCATCCGTTCATTTTGCATTTGTGCAATCATTTATCCACCCAGCCAACCCAGTTGTCTCACCAACAGCAAAGACAGTTACCTGCACAAATTTTCACTTAATGCAACTCTAACTTAACAGAACTAGTACACAATGGATGGACATAAAGTGCTCCAATTTTGTTTCTTAAAGAAAGTAAATAGCTTATAGGAGTGCAAATTGAACTGGAAATGTTCATGGGTTTGTTAAATCCAACTCTAAACATGTATGCATTCCTCTCCCATCCACCCACCCAGCCCAGTCATGTCAACATTTTAGCTCTGAAACCAGTGGTTGTATCGCAAGAGAAGCAGCTTCTCAAACTTGTGGTCAGAGAGTCTGTTCCTTTTTGGTGTGAAAACCAGCTTCCCCAGGCTAAATAGTCTCTCCACCGGAGCACTGGAAGGAGTGGCAGCATTATACTTCAGGGAAATTCTCTTTATAAGGGGAAATCCATGAAGTGAGTCAATCCCTTGGGCTCCTGATTTCAAATAATCTGCCACTTGACTTTCCGCAGTAGCAGAAGTGTCGTCCTCTTCATCAAAGGAGAAGAATGCATCCTCAACAGTTGAGCCGGTACATGTGGGTGTGGTGGTGCTTGTACCTTTATGCTGGTCTTCACTTCTTACACTTGCACGACATACCGCCAGCAGCTCTGCTTTGGCCTTGTCCTTTCTTTCTTGGGTTCGCAGCCAACGTAACTTAAACCTGGGCAGAGTCACAGCAGCCAGGAGAGCGCTGTCACTGTCCAGCACCTCTGCAAATCTTGTTTTTATTGCCTGAAATGACATAAAGCAAAGAACACATTACTGACTGTCTCTATACAAATACAAACTCTCTCTCTCTCACTCACTCTCACTCTCTCTCTCTCACACACACACACACGCACACACACAATTTTAAATGGTTAAAACCCCTTACTCATCAAAGATCACCGGTGATCCCAGATTATCGCTGTTCTACCTTTATTACTCATTTAAACATCTACACTCTTATTTGATCTGGACAAACACAACATCATTTGAAAGATTAAATACTCCAGCTTCGATATTTGACCACTGTTTATGATTAAACTGGTTTGCAGTGACATTAATTTCTTAATTTATGCCAGGAGTGCAAAATAATAAATCTGTAACGTTCGTTATTTTGAATAGAAATCATCACTCATAAAGCATTCATTCACGTCTTCTCCGGTTTATTTGTGTTTCACATACATGCAATATACACCATCCGCCAGGGCTTTTAGTCCAATGGTGCGCATATTTAGAGAAATAATGATTAATTCTCGGATGTTTGTAAAATATTTCGTCATAAAGAATAACATTTATATTCATTTACCACTGAAATATGCGATCTAAAGAGCTCAAACAGCGAACGGAGCGAGATGTGTTTCTCCTGTTCCTGGATCGCGTGACTCGCGTCATATTTGACCTCAAAGCTACATCATTCGCTGTACAGCTGTCAATCATCTCACGTGGTCCAGCGTGACCTCTTCTGCATGACGCGTCATGTGTACACTTCCTCATACTGGACATCCGTGATAATAACAAAGCGAAACTGACATCTCTTCACCTGAAACAAGGAACTAATAAATGCACGAAATATTATGTGTTTTGTGTGTGATTTTCGTGCGATTTGGGGTTTTCATATGAATAAAGAATGTTTACAGAATGCATATATGCTAAAAATTCTCTAAAGTCTCCCCTAACATGCTCTCACAATAGGCTGAATAAAATGCTTAATTTTAGAGATATCATCCTCAGATTTTAAATGAAGCATGACCACAATTGTGGCTACACTTTAGTTGTGGTTTCAAGTTGCTATCCTAAATTCACATAATATTTGTATACATTTAATAAATATGTTCTTAATATTTGTTGTTTTTGTTTTTATGTTTGAGCTTATATATCTCAATATTAATAACAGTCTGATTAATTTTGAGTCTTGAGATGTAAACTCTCAAGGGTTGGTTTTCTAAATATATGTTGGTTATGTGTCTATTCAGAATGACTTATGAGGAGCAACCTTTTTATTTTGGGTATGTCATGAATGCATCACTTGCCAAAATTGGGGCTGACTAGTAAGGGGTTTTAATCGGTTAACCATGGACACCCCTAAATTATACACATCTATACAATTATACACATTATACACAATTTTAAAAAATGAAAAACTACAGATATGTAGTTCTTACCTCCACAATTGCCTCTGGAAGGTCCACAAGTATTTGAAGCCCACTCTTCAGCTCAAGGGTTTTCATCATCAAGGTCTCCAGGGTAGGTAGCAGTGTGCCGAGGTAGCAGTTGTCCTCTCCCTGGAGGATATCTAGGGCGACTGTCAGTGGCTTCATTGCAATGCAATATTCCTTCAGGAGCTGATGCTCTTTTTCTGTGATTGCTTTCGAGCCAAACTTGGATGAGATGGTAATGAGGTCCACTATGGGAATCTTGCAAATCCTAGCTAGAGCATCATAGAAAGAATTCCATCTGGTACTGCAAGGCACTATCAGCTTCTTTGCAACCACATCCTCTACTGTCTCTGCGGCCACTGTGGAACGACTGGCCTTATTCCACAAGGCTGTGCATTTTGCAGTTGCACTTCTGTAAAGTGCCTTCTCTGGTCTGGAGAGAATCCACTTTTCAATGTCAGAACATGACACAAGGTTCAGTGTGTGTGATGCACACCTGTAGTGTGGTGGTAAATTAATCACATCATCATCCTCATCAACACGGGCTTGCAAGACATCATTTATGTCAACAAAAGTAACCTCGTCATCTTCCTCAGAGTCATCCTCCTCAACTGACTGATATTTCTTAAACGCCTTAACGAAATTCGAGCCATTGTCAGTGACAGTTGCCGTTATTTTGTGCGAAATGCCATAAGATGAGTGGATGTTGTCAAGTTCTGTGGCAATACTATCGTGGGTATGACGGCCCTTGAACCGTCGGCATGCCAGGGCAGCTTTTTTTCGTTGGATGTTTACTGGATGCATCCAGTGTGCAGTTACGCCTAGGTAGCTTTTGTTATGTGCTGTCCATATATCTGCAGTTGTAGCCAAGTACTCCAGTTGCTCGAATTCTTTTTTTAGCTCAGCATTCATGTTAGCATATTCGGTATCAATGTAATTCGAAAACGTCTTTCTACAGGGCGGACCGACGCCTCCTTTTCTTGGGATTTTGCCTATCAACGCCCTGAAAGAGTCTGACTCCACTGTTGATATAGGAAGCATGTTTTCCACAACGTATCTCCCTATCAAGCCATAGAGCTCTGTCTGAGATAGTTTCTGGGGAGCAGAGGCACTAAAGTCAAGTTTTTGTTGCTTGCATGGGGAGGGTCCTTCCTTGTTAGCGGATCCTTTGTCAACACTAGCCCCCCTACTACCTGTGTATTCTTGGGCCACTAATTTGGTTGAAGCGTGAGCCGTCGACAGGTGCTTCATTAAGTTGGAGTTGCTAACACAAGACGTGGACAAATGTTTCGTTCTGGAACATAATGTGCACTCGACGTGCACATTTTTACCTTTAACCTCAGTGAGTTTGAAATAGTGCCGATATTTCCATCTGGAAAAGGCTGTTTTGCTGCTGGAGTCCTCCTCACTCTCCGTCTCCATCTCTCTGTGTGTCCTCCTGTAGCACTAAACAGTAAACACCCGCCACTGTGAATGCGGAAACACCCACCTACCCAATTTCTCTGATTGGCTGAAGACGTAATCTTACTATACATCAGCCAATGAGTTATCTCATCCTCCCTTTTCTCATGACAACACGCGCACGAGTCCTATCAGGAAGTTTAAAAAAAAGTTCATTGTGCGACTAGAGTAACGTGCAGTAACGGGGTGTCGGCAATGATAACGGCGTTATAGTGAGAGTCAAAGTAATTAGTTAGATTACTCGTTACTGAAAAAAGTAACGGCGTTAGTAACGCCGTTTATTTCAACGCCGTTATTCCCATCAGTGCTACACAGACACAACACAGCGCCCAAATGAAAGGATAAATAACGTTTACATTACCTCCACAGTGGTTGCACCCGTCTTCGTCCACGGAATCGCTTTTTTCTTCAACCGGCCCCACTGTGTTGTGTCTGTGTAGTCATCCTTGTCAAAGTGTTCGCTGCAAATGCGGTAATCTTTAGCGCGTAGTACTTGTATGGGAGTTTGCACATCAAGTTGAAGTACAACCAGGCACAACTGCAGAATCTCGAGGTCATTGAAAGGAAGACGATGAAAATAAGACAATAAGTTCTTGTATTTTCGCATTCTGTTGCCATAATTCGGAACGGCACAAACGCGAACCATTTCTTCTTCACTTGTGAGCAACTCCCATAATCACTCTTCACACACACTCCTCCCACCTACACACTGCTATTTACCTTTGGCTACAACTGAGTTCCGACGGGACTTCAGCGCGAGACTACAGCTAGCCTCCAAAACACTATTTAGGTGAATTTAAACAATGGCTAAGTTGCTAAACGCATCTTGTTCACATGTAAGGGCCCTGTTCATGTTGGACAGACATTTTAATTGCATTTTCTGTCTGTTAAGAGGCACAAAGACACTCTTTATGTATATGCCCCCATAACTGCCGTTTTAGCTGAGTGGGAGCTCTGGGCATTTGCGGGAACAGCTCCGTGTTGCAAGCACCAATCCGGTTAGTTTTTTTTTTCTATAGACAGTACTCACAAAGGTATAACGATCAAGATTAACTTAAAAATTGACCGGTGTTCTCCTTTAAACGACATTTAGATTTAAACCCAGAAGTCTGTCCCAACCACCGCCGCATTTAGTTTAATCTTAACTTTTTACTTTACTTTACTAGCTAACTCTCTCCTCTTTCAGTCCATGCTCCCTGCTCTGGCTCCGTTCGTTCTTCATCTTCCTTGTGTTTTCTGGTGGACGCTCCGTTCGTTTCCATGATTTCACGCGCTGGTTTCACTGCAAACTGCGCGCAGCCAATGGGTGTATGAAAAGTCATCACGTAGCATTACGGCACAGTGTTCATGGGAAATGTAGGAAGTACTGCCAGGGGATAATGACCGAGAACAGAGCCTTATGCATCAACTGCCAAACTGGCTAGTAAGTTTTTATTAAGACCCGCCAAAATGAATTTGAACCCGCATTTGGCGGGTTGGCAGGTGTTAATTTAGAACCCTGTTGGTCAGCCCATCCAGCTTAGGTGTAGATCTTTCTTTTAAAATGATCTCTTTCTTCTCTCTTGAAAAAGGCAGACGAAGGAGATCGTCAACAGGATTGGTAAAAGGTGTGAAGGCAGAGGCCACAGCTCAATTCACTGACATTGCTTACAACCTGCCAAAATTTAAAACGGTTGTTGACATCATCGGGGGCTAGCGCCGACACATCGCTGGGCCCCTGAGGGCGTTCTGTCACTGCGCATCAAAATTTGATTGGCTAATGACACGTCAGTCAAAGTTATGATCAAATGGGAAATGGCAGCTTCAACGGAAGGGTAACTATACTACTAGTGCTGGTCCACGGAGCTGTGATGCGTTTAGATGACTATATGGAAAATCCAGCTGAGCCTCACAAAAAATAACCATATTCTTTATGGAAATATAATCGTAAAAATGAAAAAAATATATATTTTACATATTATATTATATTATAATTATATTTTAGATTTTGACAGGGCCAGCAGAGAAGGCCCTGATGGCCCTGACAGCCCACCTCTGGTTAAAACAGTGACCAAGGAGGCTTGCAGAGAGCTTAACAACCAAGATTGCAGGACAGAGGCCTTAAGGAAATCTAGCTACATCCAAAGCCTGTCAGGGAGGACTAGAGAGCAGGCCATGGAGTAAGCCACGTTTTGGGAAGCTCTGCTGAATTTTATTTTAAAAACTTTATTTTTAGCGCATTACACTCTTCAATTAGGTCTAAAATAGATATCCAAAGTTAAACATTAGATAGTCTGCAACTCTGTTTCATTTTATTTTGAGCAAAATCTGTCAATGGCGAAAAATCTTCGACAATTTACCTATACGGGAAGAAATACGGCTAACAGCAAACAAGCTAGCATGACTGATGCTAAGACTGAACTTCTTACCTCAATGAAGGAAGACATATCTGCATTACTCAGGTCAGAACTGAAAGACGTCCTTGCAAGTGAATTTGAGGCCGTTAAAAGTGAAATACAGTCTGTCAAAACTGAAGTTGTCAATAGTATCTCACTGCTTCGCTCTGACCTGGACTCGGTGAAAACTACAGTCGCTGACATGGAACACAGTCTGACCACATGTTCGGATGATGTAGCGTGTCTTCAGACTACAGTTAGCAAACTTCAAGTAGAAGTCTCAGTTCTACAGAATAAGTGTCTCGATATGGAAGGGAGAATGAGGAGGTCGAATATCCGAATATTGAATGTGCCGGAGGATGCAGGGTCAGGTTCGCCATCTTTTGTCACCAAGCTGCTTAAAGAAGTGTTTGCCATGGATAAAGATGTGATGGTAGACAGATCGCACCGAACTCCTCAACTGGAGAAAGCTACGGGGAAGCCTCGAGCCATTATCGCAAAGCTACACTATCACCAGGACTGCGTGGAGGTGTTACGCCGTGCGAGGCAAGCGGGTGGCGCTTTGAAATACGGAGATCTGTCCATCTCAATATTTCCAGATTATCCCCCCACCGTGGCACGCGCAAGATCTGCATTCAATGAAGTTAAACAACTACTGAAAGATCGGTCAGATGTTCGCTATGGAATCATTCACCCGGCGAAGTTTCGTATCACTTACAACGGGATTAGGAAGGACTTTCTTGATCCGAAACAAGCACTGTTATACGTCCAGTCGAACATCGTCGATGGAGGGAGACCCACCTCTAATGATGACTGAGAATTTGCAGAATAAAGGTCTAGCGTGGTACACGTCATTGTATACCTGTATATTGAGGTTCTGGTGAGTGAAAGTAGCCATTGAATAACGATTACAAGCAGCTTTAAACTTTCTTATTTTTTTTATTTTTTTATTTTTTGTTTCTCTCTCAAGAATGCAGACTATCAGCTTCTGAAGGGACAATACTGTGTCACCTATAATGTTATAAAGAAGCGCTATCTTAATTTTGTTTAACCTGTTAGCAGAGCAACCTGTTGGAACTGGAGTTCCCCAATACAAGCACTAATGTGCGGATATCACTGTAAGGGGTTTAGGGTTCACCTTGTTCTGATAATAGGTGATTTGGGGTGGGAGATAATCGCACTAGGGTTCTTTTTAAGGATGTTGTTTCGTTTTTTGGGGGATATATTCTTGATATGTCTATTAAAGCTAGAGTCCATTAATAATTTTGCACAAAATAGAAAATGGTTAATGCACAGATGTTGACAGGAGATATAGGATGCCCTGTAAATTTTGTGAGCTGGAATGTTAAATCTTTAAATCATCCTGTGAAACGTAAAAAAGTATTATCACATCTTAACCAATTTAATGTGGGAATAGCATTTCTCCAGGAAACGCATTTGCGAACATCTGATCATTCTAGACTAAGGGGAGGGTGGATAGGCCAACTATATCACTCTGATTTTCATAGTAAATCTAGGGGTGCAGCCATCTTAATCCATAAGAACATTCCATTTACAATGTCGAAAGTAGAGGCAGATAGATCTGGCAGATATGTTATAGTCACAGGTAGATTATATGAAACTCCAGTTATTCTAGCTAATGTATATGCACCCACTTGGGATGACCATGCTTTTTTCTCCAATTTTTTTTCCTGTCTACCAGATATGGACACACATTACCTTATTTTGGCAGGAGATATGAATTGTGCTCTTTCCAGTTTGGATCGTAGCTCTCTTAGAGTCATATCTCCAACCAAGTCTGCCCAGACTATTGAACTATTTCTCCGCTCGTACGGAGTTACAGATGTTTGGCGTTTCAACAATCCCACCTCCAGGTGCTATTCTTTCTTTTCACACGTTCATAAGACATATTCACGAATAGACTATTTTTTCATCGATAATCGTTTCCTTCCTATTGTCAGTAAATGTGAATATAATGCTATAGTTATCTCGGACCACGCTCCAATGTTGATGACACTACAGATACCTGTCTCACAAGTCACATACCGCCCATGGCGCCTAAATAGTTTATGGCTTGCTGATGAATGTTTTGTTCAATTTATCTCATCTGAAATAGTCACATTTTTGGAACACAATCAAACACCAGGCATGTCGTTCTCAACAATATGGGAATCCATGAAAGCGTATTTAAGGGGACAAATGATTTCATATTGTGCCCAAAAGAAAAAGAGAGAAATGGCACGGCTCAAGACACTAACTGATGATATATTACATATAGACACAACACTTGCGCAAGCCCCATCATCAGATTTATATAAGCAAAGATTGATACTACAGACAGAATTCAATCTCCTTTCAACCAAACATATATCAAACCTCCTCAATAGGACACAGCACAGAACTTATGAACATGGAGAGAAGATAGGCAAAATCCTTGCACACCAACTGCGCCGGAAAGCTGCAGCTCAGTCCATATCTGAAATAACAGATGAGTTCGGCACCAAACACATAAATCACTCTAAAATTAACCAGATATTTCATCAGTTTTATTCAAAACTATACACTTCAGAGTCACATAAAGATGAATACCTGTTCAAGTCTTTTTTTGATAATTTAGAAATCCCCTTAGTGGGTGACCGAATGGCTTCTGAACTGGAAAAAGTATTCACAGAAGAAGAATTTCATTCTGCTGTTAAATCTATGCAAAATGGTAAATGCCCAGGACCAGATGGATTTCCTAGTGAATTCTTTAAAAAATTCGCTAGAGAATTAGCCCCTCTGTTGCTCTCTACATATAAAGAATCATTTACATCTGGCTCACTCCCTCCTACTATGCGTCAGGCTGTTATATCCCTTATTCTTAAAAAAGAGAAAAACCCAGTAGAATGCGGCTCATATCGTCCCATTTCTCTGTTAAATGTTGACAGTAAAATACTTGCTAAAATGCTAGCCCTACGACTGGAAAAAGTACTTCCTTCATTGATCTCAGATGATCAGACAGGATTTATTAAACATAGACAAATATCTTCTAATATACGTAGATTACTTAATGTTCTTTATGATCCCACTCCACCCAAGGGCAAAGAGGTATTAATATCCCTAGATGCAGAAAAAGCCTTTGATAGGGTGGAGTGGGATTACCTATTTTATACATTGAAATGCTTTGGTTTTGGACAAAAATTTATACATTGGATTGAGACACTTTATTCTCTACCTATGGCAGCTGTTCGGACTAATAACAACTTATCGTTTTTTTTTGATCTACAGCGTGGAACTAGACAGGGCTGTCCCTTGTCACCCCTCTTATTCGCCCTAACAATAGAACCACTAGCTATAGCACTGCGTAACAGCGCTGATATTAAGGGCATAATGAGAGGAGGGGCTGAGCATAAAGTGTCGTTATATGCTGATGACATGTTGGTATATATGACTGACCCTGTGACCTGTTTGCCAAAGATGTTTGATTTGTTAAATTCCTTTGGCAAGATATCAGGATATAAAATCAATGTGCAGAAAAGTGAGCTTATGTGTATTGACCCTAATTATCAGCTCACTACAATTCAGTCCCTGCAAGTTAAATTATGCACTAACAAATTTAAATATTTAGGTATTTGGATAACCCGTAAGTTTAAAGATCTTTATGAAGCCAATTTCCCTCCACTTTTAAATTGTTTAAAAAAAGACTTAGATCACTGGAATCTCCTTCCCTTGTCGCTAGGGGGGAGAATAAATGTTATCAAAATGAATATTATGCCCCGATTTTTGTTTCTTTTCCAGTGTATCCCCATCTTCTTAACAAAATCTTTTTTCATAAATATAGATAAACTTTTGTCCGGTTTTATTTGGAATGGTAAAAACCCGCGTATACGTAGGGAAATTCTGCAACGACACCGATTACATGGTGGGCTTTCCCTACCCAATTTTCAGTACTACTATTGGTCTGCCAACATTAAAAACATAATGCACTGGATTCATTTTTCTAGAGTTGAAGACCCAGGTCCCAAGTGGCTAGAGCTTGAACGTGCATCCTGCACACAAACATCTTTACATGCACTAGCCTGCTCTAAAATACCCTTTCCAGAATCCATATCAACATACTGCATAAATCCAGTGGTGAGGCACTCCCTCAAGATATGGATGCAGTTCAGACGGGCTTTTTCTCTAACTGAGATGTCCATGGATGCCCCTTTGGTGGGAAATAACATGTTTGCTCCCTCCATAACTGATGATGCTTTTAAAACATGGACTGAAAAGGGATTGAAAACAGTCAAAGACGTATATATAGGTGGCACCTTTGCAAGTTTTGAACATTTGAGAACACATTTTGACATTCCTAATTCACATTTTTTTAGATATTTACAACTTCGCAGTTTTGTTTCCGCAAATGTTCCATCTTTTCCTTTGATATCACCAGATTCCCTTTTAGACAAAATACTTAAGATGCCCCTTTGGCCTGGGGAGATTGTTGGTAGGTTATACTCTATACTCAGCATGGACAATTTGAAACCATTAACAACATTAAAACATCAGTGGGAGGAAGAACTGGATATAGAGATATCAGATGAGCTATGGCAGGCCGTTCTCAATAACATACACTCATCTTCTATCTGCCTACGACACACCATTATCCAGTTTAAAGTTACTCATCGTTTACATTGGTCAAAAGCAAAGTTGGCTAGAATTGCACCAGATATTGACCCAGAATGTGATCGGTGTAATATAGAGCCAGGCACTTTGTCACATATGTTCTGGAGCTGTCCCAAACTGTTTGAGTTTTGGGAGTTGATTTTTGCTTTTCTTTCTAGAGTATTGCATACTCATATTGACCCGTCACCGATCATTGCCATCTTTGGAGTAGTACCACAAGAACTTGGTATAGGCAAATGGGATAAAACAGTGATAGCATTTGTAACTCTCTTGGCCAGACGCATTATTTTATTGAAATGGAAGGACAAGTCTCCACCTGTATTTAAACATTGGATTAACGATGTTATGCACTATTTAACACTTGAGCAAATTCGTTATAATTTGCAGGGTAATAACATTAAATTCAGTAATATCTGGCAACCTGTTCTTACATTAATTGAACAAATGGACTCTAATGACATTGTATGATGTTTTTTTTTTTTTTTTTTTTTTTTTTTTTTTTTTTTTTTTTTTTTGCTTTTTGCTTTTACACCAGTGGTGCGATGTGGGTGGGTGGGTTCTGGGTTGCTAAGTGTTTGTTGTTTGTTGTATGTTAAAATACAATAAAAAGACTTTGATCAAAAAAAAAGAAATGTAAGGGGACGGAGCTCCTGAGGAGCAGAGGCCTAAATGAAGAGAGAAGGCCTAGCAACACTATATCAAAGAGCAGCCGAGGAGGTTCCAGTAGAGCCTAACTCAGCTTGTAGCCTGTCAAGCTCCCGTTAAGGAGGAACACAGAGGGCCTAACAACTCGACGCTGCCCAAGGCGGAGCACTGAGGAGCAGTTTCTATAAGGCAGTAACCAAGAAGGCTCAAAGGGAGCCTAACGACTTGACAACACTGCTTGCTAATGCAAAAAAAAAATAAAAATAATAATTATCATAAGAGAAAAAGAAGCCTAACAATGCTCCAGACCTAGGCAATAGCTAAGGGGCCCCGAGAGCCCAAAAACAGCTTCCAGAGGAGGCTCGAAGGAGCCTAACCACCGTATGCAGGTGAAGCTCGAAGAGCTGAGTAAATAACTCTCTATAGCGAGAGGAGGCTTATGGCATTTCCTAAGGTAGTGGCCAAGGAACCTCAAAAGCCTGACAACTCAGCACCAGCAGAGGTGGAGCTCTGCAGACAGGGGCCTCAACATGACGACTCACCAAGCAAGAGGATACCTAACAACGTCTTATACAGAACAGCTTCAATGTGGATGCCTCACCCACCACGAGATAGCTAGCCAGCGTCTCTTCGATCAGAGGCATTGACGCAAACCCATACACCCGCATTCCCTTCACATCAGCATAATTCGCTTGAGTGTAATGGATGCGGGCTTAATATGGCTTTCCCCAAGATCCCCCCACCTCAGCGTGAAGATCTTGGAGAAAGGGAAGGCTCATATGAGCTGGACGGTTATGTCCCAACAGGAAACTCTCATCAAGGTGGCTACGAGGTAGCTCACACTTCTCGCGTTTCCATGGCAGATCTAATCTCGCCATGGCGCGGGACATAACTTCCAGTAACTCGTCATATGCGGGCCAGGCAGGCTAAAAGCGCTCGAAAGCCTCATCGATCTCATCAGCCTCGTCCTGCTCGTCATGGTTTGAAGCCAGGAGCACGCTCGCTCTCGTCAGCCGCAGATGAATGAGAAATATTCATACCTTTCTTGAGTTTGTTAGGGAATTTACAGTTAAAGACCCAAGGACCAGATATGATTAATTAAGACCTGGAGTTAGATGTGCAGTCAATTGAAGACAAGAGTCAGAATTATAATAAATTGAAGAAATTTTTTACTGAAGATAGTTTGTATTTTCATCAAGCAGGAGTCAGCTTCAAGACTCACAAAGAGTTCGTAGGCTTACAGTTACAAAGATCACAGCAATTATACCCTTCACCAAGGTCTAAGCTACGTTGTTACTTCAGGTTGAAAGATTCTGATTGGCTAAGAAATAGATAAAGATGAAAAAGACGCACTCTCTAGTTATATCTCATATATTTATTAATACCATGTCCACACAGACGCGTTTCAGCCTAAGCCATCATCAACACACACTGATGATGGCTTAGGCTGAAACACGTCTGTGTGGACATGGTATTAATAAATATATGAAATATAACTAGAGAGTGCATTTTTTTCATCTTTATTTGATCCTTTTTTTATGACTCGCACCCATAAACGTTTGGAAGTTGAGCGCGCCTATTCTCCGCACTAAGAAATAGATAAACATAGTAAATTTCCGCACATATATCGTGTGTCATCGGATTTCAGAAAATGCTGACTCGGATGAACACACTGCCGAAAGACTTAGCGCCAGCCTCCAGTGCTAACCATACTCCCCTTGTTTAGATACACGTTCAAACAAACAGGTATCCTGAAGACAAGAAAGAGGATGACGTATTTGACAGGTGCCCTTTTATAGTCACGGTCGCACCGGTGATGATGTCATAGGCTGCCACCTGCCAATGTCAAGTTCATTGTCGTTTAATGTTCAAATAAAGCGTTGTCGTTTTTAGTCATGCCGGAGGAGTTTCCCTTAACAACCCTTAAGGGATGCAGCGCGAGTTCCCTTTCGAAAGGGAGCAGAAAAATTTCCAATATTGCGACATGACATCTTTCTTTATCACCAATTGCGAAAATGATGGACAATGGTTCACATTTCCCATAATAATAAAATTAAGTAAATATTAAATAAACGTGTAAATAAAGTGAAAGTGAAAAGTGAAACAAGTACATTAATTATCAAGTAAATTAATTTTAAAAAAGGCACCAGTGTTTACACGCAGGTATACACAAAAGTGGTTGTTTTCTGAGTTTCCCCTGCCTGTTTCTGAGTGTTTGGATTAAAAAACTATTTCCAGGATTTCTCCATTATCGTGCGCTTCTTTGATATAGCCACCTGTGACAACCAGCTTATGTTTCATATTCAAGGACTTTGATTGTTGTTTCTTTCAATACTTACAACTCAAATGTTGACAAGGTCACGTTGGAACCTTGATCTTGTGCTTTGCATGTCATGCAAATATATTGGTAAGGTGAGGCAGCAGCTTTCAGACTATCATAATGCCTTAGATCATCAAAACATTTAGACATTAAAAGACACTGCATTTAGAACCATCTGAAATATTAGGAGCTATTTTAAGTAACAGTTGGCACCAGAAACACAATGGAAAACACTTTTTGACAGAGGAGAATGATTGAGAGCTGGGTGGTAACATGGTCCTTTTGAGTAGCAAAATGATTCTAGATCTTCGCAAACTCACTGTTACACCTTGACAGCCTCACCAGGTGGTTTTTAAAGGATACAACAGGTCAGGAGAAAGAACAAGAGGAGGAGCAAACCGGATACAGCGACTCTGAGGACACATGTCCAGTATCGCTGTTACTCTCAAGACATGATAAGGTATGTGCGAACACTTTACAGATTTGATGTAGTATTTTGTAATGGCTTTAAGCATCTTAGAGTAAATTGCATCTCAGATTTTTAGAATGGAGAAAATACTGAATTTGCATCAGGGAAATTTAATATGTGTGTTTTTGAATTTAAAACTAGTGTTTTTGCATTTTATCAACTGTGCAACAATGACTCACTTAAAAAAAAAAATATTTACATTTAAAGGGATAGTTCACCTAAAGTAGGATAGATTAACCTAAAAACATTCTGTCGTCACATTCCCATCCTTTGTCTGAACTATTCCTTTAAAGTTTAAATTTGAATTTATGGAGCCCCTAAAGAGACATGGTGATGGAAAAATTATGATATAAGAGGAAAAAATATATTTCTATGCTTTTGTGTTCGCTCACAAAACTTTTGCATTCCCCTGAGAAACTTTGTATTCACTCGCAAAACTTTTGTGTTCCCTTTCAAAACCTTTGTGTTCCTCTGAAAAACTTTACATTTCCTCACAAAACTTTTGTATTCTCCTGAGGAACTTTGCGAAACATTTGCAAGAGAACGCAAAAGAATTGACAAATAATTTTTCCTCCAATTTTTTGGGACGAATTGGATGAATTGGAAATTCAGGCTAGAAATAAAACACATTTTTAAACAAAAACTTTATTTTATTTTCAGCCTCGTTCAGATGTTCTGTAAGAGTTGGCTACTGGTTAGTCTCCTCATCCTACTTAATGTTTTATTGCTGTATTTCACTGCTTCTACCCTCGAAAGAAGAAAAGGGCAGAAGGTGGCGAAAAAAATAGGGAGCTACCATGTTGCTTACCCTCAAAACTACAGATTTATCCTCGACCAGCCAGAGAAGTGTGAACAACAAAAGCCCTTTGTGGTGGTTATCATTCCTGTGGCTCCGGAGAACTTCAAGGCGCGTAATGCCATCAGGATAACGTGGGGCAGCGAGGAGCTCGTCCGGGATAGAGTGGTGCTGGTTCTGTTTCTTCTGGGCTCGCGAAGTGGTAACGAAAAACTGCAGGAGCAACTCCAGAATGAGAGCCAGCAGTACCAAGACCTTCTGCAGAGCAACTTCCAGGATTCCTACAGGAATCTGACCATTAAAACCATGGTGATGATGGAATGGCTCAGCAAAAAGTGTCAACAGGCGTCCTACGCGGCGAAAGTGGACGCCGACGTGCTCCTCAACATGAACAACCTAATAAATATGCTTGTGAGTCTGAAAAAACTACAACATAACTACATTACCGGCCTAGTCTTGTCTGGTAACAGTGTCTTGAGAGATCCATCCAACAAGTTTTATGTTCCTCACGATGTGTATCCTAAATCCAGATATCCTCCATATCCTCTGGGAATGTGTTATATCTTTTCTATGGACTTGCCGGAGAAGATCCTACAAGTTTCGAGGCATATTAAACCTATTTTTATTGAGGACGCATATCTGGGCATGTGCTTGAAGCATTTGAGAATTACTCCTAAGAAACCACCAAATATCAGGCAGTTTGTGGTCAAACCGCCGCCACAATTCAATCGCTGTTACTATTCTGGACTAATAGCAATACTTACAGACAGTCTGACTCAGCTGATTTCCTATTGGATGGATATTCACTCATCTAGCAAACCTTGCTGAGATGCAACATTTCTGTAGCTAAAAGTTCAGTTTAATTAATTTTACAAAAGTAACCTGTTTGTTTTACCTGATAGCTGTGTGTATTTCTCTCTCTCTCTCTCTCTCTCTCTCTCTCTCTCTCTCTCTCTCTCTCTCTCTCTCTCTCTCTGTGTGTGTGTGTGTGCTTGTGAGTATTTTATCATTTACTTTTTTTTCTCTCCGTTTATTTGTTCTATATTGTGACTGTTTTCTTCTTTGCTTACATAATGTTTTCAAAAAAAATAAAAAAATAAACTAGAAACGCTTGCGCCAACTTCAAGCATAACAATTACAACGGCGGACTACATCGTGTTTCTGCAAATGTTTCTCCTGGCTTTGCGATCCTATATTATGGTCAGAAAAAGATGTTTAGAACACATCTAAACCCGACGTAAGCAAGACGTGGTAAAAGAACGGTTCTAGTCCAGCAAAGAGTTGGTGCCGCATTGCAACCAGTTTTCCTGGCCGAGAACCGGTTCTTTGGCTGTCGAAACACAAAGAACTGGTTCGCGAGTAGGCACCGGCTCCGAACCGGCTCTCAAAATGCTTTGGTGGAAAAGGGGTAACAGTGTGAAATGTGTTTAGTGAGTGGGAATGCGTTAAGTTTTGCAAAAAAGAGTGCATGAGATTTGCAAACAGTGTTTTAACTACCTGAACTTGTTTCAGGTTTTACAGAAAGAGTGATTTATTCGACAAATTGGTTTAGGCTATTGAGAATTTGGTTCAGAGAATGGGGTTTAGTGTTTTCAGAATTTTCATTTTTGGATGAAGTATCCCTTTAACCAGGTAAAGCTTAACATGAAATAATCTATAGTCAGGAAAATTTTATAATTTGAAATGGAACAGTTAATAGAACCTTTACACACACACACACACACACACACACACACACACACACACACACACACACACACACACACACACACACACACACACACACACACACACACACACACACACACCTTTAATAGATATATTAAACAAATACAAAATGAAAGTAAAAGACAGCAGCCCCTCACGGACGACTGCTGTCACATATAATAAAACAAACAAACAAAACAAAACACAACATGTGGTTTTAGTGTGAAATTAGTGTGAATTAGAGTCGAAGGCCGATAATTAGTGTATGGTTTTGCAGATTTGGTGTGTGGTTCTGGTGTTTGAGTGTCAGGTTTCAAAAATTGTATGACAAGTAAGGATTTTGTGTGTAAGCAGTTGAAAAATTATGTACTCTGTTTTTTTCCACTGTGCAGGTGTTCATCACATGATATACCCGATATGGGTATATTTGTAGATCACACCAGCACATCCTCATCTATCTCAAAGTTGTGGTTTACAGCATTTCTTACACGCACACACATAATAAGGGGAAGGCTCTCATAAAAGACTTTACTTAGAGTGAACCTTCTGTGTTTGCGTCATTCTTGGTCTCTTACACCAGTGTCACTCTCTGTCTTGAATTCGATAAGGAAGATGCATAATTATGATCTTACAGATTGGGTATAGTCCAAGCAGAACCAGGACCAATTTTGGATCTTCAGGAGGCTGATCTTGTGTAAGGGTGTTTTCTTCTCTAAAGATTGAGATAACATTTTCCCGACGTCAGCCTGTATAAATCTTTGTTCAAGGACTTATGATATCTTAAGGCTGGAATTTGTCCAGGCCACTTTGGTTAAAGTGAACAAGAAGAGGGGATCATAGTCGTGCGACTTTCATATAACAAAAGACTAGAGAGGGACCAAAATATTACCAGATTTGTAATTGTTTTTTATCTGTTGATTGTCATTTGATTCGTGTGTCTAAATTAATTGCTGTTCAGATATTTCGAGATCACTCCCTGGGGAAAGACCAGTGGATTTTATTTATACACTGTTAATTATTTGACTGTAAATTTACAATAAATTGCAGGTTACCAGTTGCATGACTTTCACAGTAAGTTACTGTATCATTTTTACAGTAAATTATTGTGAAATGACAGTTGTATACTGTGACTTCACAGTAATTATGCCGTCGCATTACTGTGATTTAGCAGTAAGCTGCTGTAGAATTAATGTATTTAACTGTGAAATTACAGTTGGTGTCTATGTATTACTGTAATTTAGCAGTAAGCTGCTGTAGAATTAATGTATTTAACTGTGAAATTACAGTTGGTGTCTATCTATTACTGTAATTTAGCAGTAAGCTGCTGTAGAATTAATGTATTTAACTGTGAAATTACAGTTGGTGTCTATCTATTACTGTAATTTAGCAGTAAGCTGCTGTAGATTACTGTACATAACTGTGAATGTCTATCTATTACTGTGATTTAGCATAAATGATGGAGCAAACAAAACTGATAAAAACAGTGATTTAACTTTTATTTTTTAGAAGTAAAATACAATTTAATTACAGGAATAAAACTCTGGGTAACAGGCATTCACACTGGGTAACAGGAATGTGTGTCAAACGAGAAAGAAGGAGACAGAGAAGAGAGAGTGGGGGAGAGACAGGGAAGAAAAACCAAAAAAGGTGGGAATAGAGAGGGTTGCAGGTGTCTCGCTCCTTCCCTTGCAGCTGGCACCTGCATAGTGTGGGCTCCATCCACTATATACAAAAGATAAGAAAGACAAAAAGTTTAAGTTACTCTGTGGTGGACTGGTTCCCTGTAAGTATGGTCCTCGCATTGTAACACTAATCCTCAAATGTCTCCAATTTAAGTAATTTCAACTATTAAAAAAAAAATCATGTGAATAGTACTATATCAATCAATATTAAATCAACAAACCAGAGGACTCTAATCACTCATGTTACTTTTACCCAGTCCTATTATTTTTCACATGAGTAACAGGACTGAAAGTAACATGATTGAGGTTAAGCAAAAATTGTTGGTGTTATTTTGTCACTAATTGGGAGCAGTATGCTAGCTGGAGCCATCTACTTCGAGTCTTTGTGCTAAGCTACGCTAGCAGTAGGTGCGTCAGACAGAGTTAAGGCACGCACGGAGATGAAAAGGGTATGTATGGGCTTATCTAACTCTGGGGGATACGGTGAATAAGATAAAGTCACAAAAAGTCAGCGTGTTCCTTTCACACAGATACAGTGTTTCGTTCGTCGAAGTTGTAACACAGCTTACATTAGATTGACATCCATTCGAAGTCAATGAGCTTCCTAATCAGAGTGCAGACTTGCTGGTTCATGTGACCTCTCTGTCTCTTAGATTTTGTGCCCGTCTCTGGGTTTATGCCCAAGAAGCACCTATAAACAAAAAGACAGAAGAAAGCTGTTAGTTTAATTCAAGTGGGATGCAAAAAGGTGTCAGTACCCAGTCACCACCTTCAGTGGGTCACTGCTGTTGCAGTACAGAGTCAAACTAAAGTTAGCTCAGTTTTAACAAGGTGACATTAATGTAATTCAGTAAAAAAAAAAAATTAATGGAACTGAACAACATTTCCGTCACAAACACAGTCAAGAATAGACCTTCAACAAAGTAGAGGTGTGTGATTTACCCAGGCAAAGCATTAACACACCGTTTGGCTGCTGTGGTCCTGAGCAGATTGCAAAACACAATACATGCAAACATTCCTTGTTTAACCCACCAAATAAAAAGCAAGCCTTCAAGTACAATATTAATGTAGATATTACCTTTGGATAAATTCCAGAGTACAAGCAGCATCTTCAGCATACTTCAAATTAAAATTGTAGTAGCTGGAAAAAATAGCAGCCAGACCAGTTGTAAAGTCAAGGTGAGGTCCCATGACCACTTGACCCTCCAACGACAGCATCCATGCCCTTGGTTTCATTATGTCACCTGAAACAAAACCAGATACTCATCATGGACAACTGTTCGGTAAAGGAAACATTTTTCTTTTTTTAATTAGAGTAAAAAGAGTTGTGGCATATTCTAACTACTGTGTGTTACATTTCTTTAAAAGAAAATGTCAATACATTACAAATGTTGAACAGTAAATAAGTAAATAAAGTTGCAGGTGTGCAGTAGGGCTTTGACCTTTGCCCAAAAATCATATTCGAAGTTCGTTTGTTTATTAATATTCGAATATATTCAAATATTAATTATTAATATTTTGACCATTAAATGCCGCGACGCTAGGGCTGGGCTAAGGGGGCTTAACCCCCGAATGTTTTAAGTAAAGCCCAGAATATTTTGTTACCTTGTCTTTCTCATAGAGCAAAACAATTAATCAGAAAAACAAATGTGAATAAGATTACAGCTGCCGCGATCAACTTACCTAATCATGAAAAGTGCATATTACAGTTTTATTTATATTTTTACCTCTGCATTAAAGGTACTTGCAACATGCTTTTGCAGCGTTGAGCATTGTAGCCAATCACAGACATGTCTGTTGAACGCATCGGCCAATCAGATGCGTTTTAATGAGTTCCTGTGCTGAAGATGTGTTTTGCACAAGCTCACCAGGTCCGTCACCGAGTTCTACACTTTTCGCAAACCTGTCATTATTATTGGCAATAAACTTCAGATGCAAAGAGAGATTCTCAGCAATGTATTTGATATTCTTGATGCTGCTCTGATCCACTCCATTACGCACCGCTGTTTGTTTTCATGATGACTAAATGTTCAGCGGTCTAACGTTAGCTCATCGATGTCAAAATAATTAAAGAAGCCGGGGTTTACCGTTCACAGAAGGATGTTAACAGTGAACGAATACCTGGTAAAAATGTAAGTAGCGCCACACGTTGCTTTTCAAAGTGTCAGGAGTGTAGATTTCGAACTCCTCGTCAGGAGATGTTGTTGTAGGCGTTGGCGCGACCATTGTTTTGATTTACAAAATAGGCGCTGCGCTAACCAGGACACTAACGTCACCTACAGGAGCCCAGATGACCAATAACTGCCTTGCTAATGAGCTTGTGATTCACAACTTCACCAGGCGTGAAAAAGCCTCGGAATCTGAATTGAAAACAATGTTTACAAGCAAACACATTTACAAAACATAATGCCCATAACAGGTTCGAATATTAAAGACTGCCTAATATTCGTTCGAATATCATTATTTTTTTAAATATTCGAATTCTATTCGAATAACGAAGTTCGGAGTCAAAGCCCTAGTGTACAGTATAAATTACAACACCACCTTATCATTTAAAAGTTTCTTTTGCATATTAAAAATCTGTCCTTTTCATAATAGATTTTTATTTTATTTTTTTAAACCCAAGTGAATTGCAATTTAAACTTTTTTAAGACCATGTCGTTCAATTGAGGAGTGATAGCAGATCGTTTATGTTGACTTCAGGGAGAGAGACAACTTTTTGTTTACATTTATATCCTTTAAATGAAATTAATACATGAGCATCATACTCAGAACACTACTCACTCTCAGGTTATATTTTTAACAGAATTTTTTTGTATATAAAGGGACTATATGGAACTTTGTTTGTGGTGCTCAAAGTGCAAAAAAACACATTTGAAAAACTCAACAGCAATGCCTCTTTCCAGAAATCATGACCTGGTTTACTTAAGATAATTCAGACCTTATTGTGAGCAGTTTCATGTAGGAACTATCAGTTGAAGGAAAATAGTTACTACATGAAACTGCTCACAACAAATCTGTGGATGACTTGACAGAATACATTCAAAATGAGGAAGACATCAACATTACCTTGAACAATCAAGCGAGGGGTGCTTGGTAGCATCACGGTCCCTTCTACATCAGTGGCTGTGGCACAAGGCTGCAAAAATAAGAGTAGAATAAGATTCAACTGTTAATAATCTTTACCTATAGTAGCTATAGTCAATTTCGAACAAATCTTCCCTTGCCCCACCCCCCCCCCCCCCCTATCTTTATCTTAGATTAGGCAGTACACATTTGATAAAGTGTAGAATGTGAACATGACAATGTGACAGGTTTCTTTGGACTGATGAGCAGTTGGCACCTGTATGAATGGTGAAGTGTAGAGTGAAGCGCTTTGTGTGGTCAGAAAACTAGAAAGATGCAATATAAGTACAGTCCTATTACCATTTACAAAAAAACAATAGGCCTAATGCTTATGTTAATGTGATAGTGAAAATATACTTACATCAACATCAAGCACAATAGCATCCTTGGGCTCTTTGAAGTACGCCATCAGAAGGAGAAGAATGCATGTAGCCTTGTCTGAAGCCTCCGGTTCAAAACAAGCTAAAACATCTTTCACGCCTTGATGACAGTTGACTTCTTGGCAGAACTTCAGAATGGTGTTGAATTTGTTCATGTAAAAAAAAAATATATATATTGACATGCGCACTTCATTTTTCTGTTGACGAGACAGACAACGGTTGCTCCGTTTCACACACACACAGCAGGGAAGAAAATTATAAAGTTACTAATTTGAGATGAATTTAATCCACCTTTGCCCAAATCCACAACACCATAATTAATCTAGTTGACAATAACTGTCATAATACCCACTATTAAGGCCACATCTTACCTTCTAACTTTATTTCTCGTAGGTCAACGTAGAAAAATGCTGTGGAAAAAGAGAGAACGCTGTTAGAGTAACTAAGATAAGCTTTAAGCAAAGCTAAAGTTAAATGTTCGACGGTGTATCTAAGTCTCACAGTATTACTAATTGAATACGGTATAATTAACTCTAACTTACAACCAACGTCTGTTCATTCAAATTTGCGCGCTTAAACCTAGATGCGAGTCTGCTCAATCTTACAAGTTACAAAAACATGACAACAGAACCTACAACTAACGCTAATTTGGTTCATACTTTTAAATAACATGCACTATCATATAAAAACAGTCATCAAATTGATAAAGTTTGACATTTAAACACTTACCGCTGAATCCACCGAATGAGACCACGTAGATCAGAGAGCTCTGATGACGCTGACGCAGTTGCCAGACGAAAAAGACGAAATTCACAGTAGTTTCTTGTAAAAGCCCCGCGCCTGCATTATTTTCACAGTAAAAGTCTAAATACGGTATTATATTGTGAATTATCACAGTTAACGCCTGTGAAGTGGTAATAATGTAATTAACTGTGAAATATTACAGTAATATCTTGTGAAATCCTGGAAAAATTTTACAGTGTAGATATAGTAAAGGTTTCTGGACAGAACCTTTAGTGTCCAATCTTGCTGGTTGGTCCGAACCAATGTCACAGATAGACAATTACCCACGAGATGGATCGTTTAGATGGACACAATTAAATCAATGGTGCTTGATTGTTGGATTGACCCAAATCGGGACACAAAATATATTAATGAATCTTAAGAGGTTTCAAAATGTAAAAAAAAAAACATTTCTGTCAAGCCTGCAGCGCTCAGACAGGAAACAATTGCAAAAGCAACTGCAGCAGGAAACAGGCACCACAGAAGCACTACCACAGAAGGGGCCGTAAGTTGAGCAAGTTAACCCAATTCTATGGTCTAAATTTAAATATGACACAGGTTTTGTGAATATTGAACCATACAGAGCCAAGCTAAAAGCTTCCATTTTTAAAAACTTAAAAATCTCATGTGTATGTCAAACCGTACCCATTGTCACCTGTGTATCCAGTCACTGTTGGACAATTTTGTAGCACAGGGTGTGGGCGTGGGCACTCACCCTATAACACACCAATTCATTCAGTTTTTAAAGCATATGGCACTAGCTGGCAACTCACACAAGACCTGCGCGCCATTAAACAATTAATTAAATTAATTAATTAATTAATCGTCCAACTAGCGACAGAATGAATTCCATACCATGTACACATGGGGTTCAAAGCATCTAAGGCTTCAAAGTTTTCTGGGACTCATAAATTACTGCAGGTCCTCGATTCCTGACTGTACATTGCACGACAAACAGTTGACAAACAAGACACCTCCATTGGACAGAATAACGTGAACGGAAGAAACCACACAAAACTTTAAGGCTTTAAAGCTAGGCTTCAGCTATGACGTCAACTCCCACGCTGGGACTTCCTGACAACAAAAAAACTTTCCAATTACATGCTTGGGAGGCTTCGGGGGGCGGTTATGGGGTCCTGTTGCAACAGCACAAGCATAGACTGTAAAAAAGATTTGTAGAAAAGTGAAGCCGCCAAAGCTTCGCCAACAGCTTGCGCTGATTTGGGACCGGACTCTGCGCATTAGTGAAAGCGAAGAGCCGCGATATCAAGGTCCTGCACTCACTCTCGCAGAAACCGACGGTTAGTAGCCTACAGTTTACTGCAGAACTGTCAGCGTGAAAATAAACATTTATGGAAATGTAGAAAATAAAGTTAAAGCTCCGATCTCCTCCCCAAAAAGTCTGTTGGTGCCTCAGTGACTACTTCATTTAGAGAAGTGTCAATCATGACATCGCATTCCCATTTTTATAGCATCAAATAAATAACTAAGACCAAATTTATTTAAAAAAAAAAAAAAAAAAACACGAAAAGATTTTTTTGAAGTGTAATTTGATTGTTTAGTTTCCCATTAGACTACATGGAGAGGGCGGGGTTTATGACCTATACTGGGACCAATCACCTGGAGGTGATCGAAACGCTTTGGCTTCATTTTTCAGGACTTATTAGCTTGGGCACAAGCTATAGGCCTGTGGCCTATACTATGTCTAAAGGATAAGATAACATTGCCCAGGGTATGCCGGCCTGTTTAAAGGAGTAGTTCACTTTAAATTGAAAATTAGTCCATGATTTACTCACCCTCAAGCCATCTAGGTGTAAATGACTTTCTTCTTTCAGACAAATACAATCGTAGATATATTAATAAACACTCTGACGCTTCCAAGCTTGATAATGGCAGTGGATTACAACCATTGCAAGCATCAGATTGAGGCTCAAAAAAAGTGCATTCATCCATTATAAAAAGAATTCCACACGGCTCCTGTGGGTTAATAAAGGCCTTCTGAAACAAAGCGAGGAGTTTGTGTAAGATATTAATATTTAACAATATTTAATTAAAATTCTAGCTTCCGGCAAATTTAAAGGTCACATGACTGGTGTTACGACCCGTCTCAAAGTCATAACATAAAGAGGACAATTCACAAAATAGGTTTCAATATAGAAAATATAATTTTATTTAAAGTTAAACAAATAATGTCTAGGGTCAAAACATAAGGTAATAATAATAAATATCAACACAACAAATCAATAAACAGTTGGAAATGAAGTTTGTGGAGTTGTGGAAATCATATGGGAATACAAACTCAAGAACCCACTCTTCAAACAAAGTCACAAAACAAAAATGAGAGAGGGCTAGACAAATTCCAGGAGCTCCTTAAATAGGTTGCCACAGGTGCAGTTGATCTTCATTAGGGCAATCCCGCCCTCCAAGGAGAAGTTAGTCCTAGAATTCTCACCAAGAAAAAGAAATTAAGAAAAACAGGGGCAGGGCTGTAACACTGGGGATGGTGAAGATTGCTTGGGCATCTTATAGTCATATTCAGTAGGTTTTTAGGTAACCGAAGGTCTAACAAAGTGAGTGATCACTGTCAGGGAAGCAATAGCAGTGTCTGTTCTTCTGGCTTGAAACATCAGATCATGAAGGATAAGCTTGCATTAATAAAGGGGTCTGTCCCCCCAAAAACAGCCTTATAAACTCTGGTAAATCATAAACGATTTAAAGTGGCCATTGTTAAAAGAAAGGAAATGTTTGCACATATTTTACTTTGTTTCGGAACAACATAGGCCTACTGTACCTTTAAGAGTCAGAACAGGAACTTGACTTTGGATTTTCTATCAGCTACTGCTCTAAAGCCACTAGAAGTCAGCAAAGCTCTGCTAAACAAGCAGGACGCTATAATCTCTTGGTTGTTGATTATGAAAAATAAATATGTAGCCTAGCCTACAGACATACATTCTGATATATATATATATATATATATATATATATATATATATATATATATATATATATATATATATATATATATATATATATATAGACTAACAAATAGGTATGTTGTTTGTTTTTATTCTGTTATTGTTTGGAATGTTTCAGATTGTGCTGAAACTCTGAGGATGCTGTTAATGTAGAGATTGTGTTAATAATTAACGATTATGATCACAATTTGATGCTCAAGCATAAATGTAATTTCAAATTTGTTGTTGTTGTTGTTGTTGCTGCAACAAATTGAGATATACCAGCTGTCAAGAAAAAAAGTAGGCTAGTTAAATTAAATGTAGGCTAAAATTTTAATTAGGCCTATTCATTTTTCTAAAGGCATCGAAGTGATCGAAGGATATCCCATATTAACTTAAACAGATTCGCTTTTACAATTAAATTATGTATTTAAAAGATGTAGTCAGGTGTCCTACTTTGACAATAAATGAAGGAGCAAAATAGCCTGAAGTGGGCGGGTGTGGCTATAGGGGTGAGGAGTATGGCAAGCCGTTTTAACTTTTATTCATTTCCAGGATATGTATTGTTGATATCAAGAATGCAATTGTTGATATCAACAATTATATTTTTTGATATCAACAATTGAATTCTTGATATCAACAATTGAATTCTTGATATCAACAATTGCATTCTTGATATAAAAAATGTAATTCTTGATATCAACAATTGCATTCTTGATATCAACAATTGTATTTTCACTAGTGAAATGTCACCATAGGCTGCCATTCAAAATCAATTGTTGATATCAACAATTACATTTTTGATATCAAGAATTCAATTGTTACTAGTAAAAATGCGAATTCCTGATATCAATAATTAAATTGTCACTAGTAGAAATGTCTATTCTTGATATCAACAATTGAATTGCTACTAGTAACAATGTTCATTTTTGATATCAATAATTACATTTTCACTAGTGACAATGCTAATTTCTGATATCATGAATGTGATTGTTACTAGTAAGAAAGCCATTTTAGATATCTGAAATAATATTGATATCAATAATACATTTTCAGATATCAAGAATAAACATTTTTACTAGTAGCAATTCAATTGTTGATATCAGGAATTCGCATTTTTACTAGTAACAATCTAATTCTTGATATCAGGAATATAATTATTGATATCAACAATTGAATTCTTGATATCAAAAATGTAATTCTTGATATCAAAAATGTAATTCTTGATATCAAAAATGTAATTGTTGATATCAAAAATGTAATTGTTGATATCACAAATGTAATTCTTGATATCAACAATTGATTTTGAATGGCAGCCTATGGTGACATTTCACTAGTGAAAATACAATTCTTGATATCAAGAATTACATTTGTGATATCAACAATTACATTTTTGATATCAAGAATTAAATTGTTGATATCAAAAATTAAATTGTTGATATCAAGAATTAAATTGTTGATATCAAGAATTCAATTGTTGATATCAAGAATTCAATTCTTGATATCAAAAATGTAATGGTTGATATCAATAATTATAATTTTAACTAGTGAAAATTGAATTGTTGATATCAAGGATTCATATCCTGAAAATGAATAAAAGTTAAAACGGCTTGCCATAGAGGAGGACACACTTGTTGTTTTGTTTTAAACAGATAGAGCATCCGTTTGAGTTATTGTGGCGTGGGCTTCGAAACGGCCGGAGTGAAATTCAGCCATCAGGTATTAACGCGTTTCAGAGCGGTTCGCCAGGTGTTGCTGTCGTAAACCGCGGACTGATGTAAGCAGGTACCTTTATTTTCCTAATTTCGAGAGTTTAATTTACATTACAGTTGTTGTTGTTTTGTTTTTTTGTTCTTTGCCGTACTTTACAGTGCGCATTAGTAAGGATGAAACATGTGGTCCGGTTTAAGTCTACATGGTTAAGCCCATGTGTCATGTGCTCTTAAAATTAGCTTATTGTAGCTACTTGCCTACTGATACAATAATAAACCATTTCAGAATCCAGGTAATTAAGACAAAAGGTCTGGGCCAGCAATTAGGGAATATGTTAAATCAGTCTAAAAAGAGAAATGAAGATATTTGATAAAGTATCGACTTTTGGTGTGCTGTATTTGTTCTTCCAAACGTTACCTCTGCAAGAGTCCCTGCAGACCCTCATGACTGTGTGAAAATAATAATCAGATAATACTCAGATAACATCATGTGGTAGGCCCTACTTCCGCAAAATGTATTGGCATTCAAGAATAAATATAAATATATATATATATATATATATATATATATATATATATATATACTTTTTAGTTTTAAAAGGTGTACGGTGTACACTCGCATGTATTCAAGGTGCAACATGCAAATAATTTATTTCTTTTTACTTGATGGTTACGCCATTTCCAAGTCATTAAATGTAACTTTCTTTCATTAAATGTAAAAGTTGTCATTGACCTAGTCTCTTTTTGTGCTCTTTCAGTTGTGCCTCGTTCACAAAGATGTCCTTGAAGAAGGGGTTACTGCTTTGTCTCCTGGTTTCAGGAACATCTTTACTGCTCTATCTCACTTTTATCCCAAAAAAGATGTTGCAAAGGACAGAAGAACCAACCAAGGAACATTTTCAGGAAGGATCAGGGATTTACCATGTTGCTTACCCTGGAAAATACGAATTCATCATTGACCAGCCAGATGTATGTGAACAACAAAAGCCCTACTTGGTGGCAATTGTCCCTGTGCCCCCTGGGGATGTTGATGCACGCAATGGCATCAGGAAGACGTGGGGTAAACAAAAGGTTTTTGGGGACAAAGTGGTGCTGGTTCTGTTTCTTATAGGCTTACACAGTGGAAACGATGTAGAGATGTTGCAGGAGAAACTCCGGAATGAGTCCCAACAATACAAAGACCTTCTGCAGAGCAACTTCCAGGATTCCTACAGGAATCTGACCATTAAAACCATGGTGATGATGGAATGGCTCAGCAAAAAGTGTCAACAGGCGTCCTACGCGGCGAAAGTGGACGCCGACGTGCTCCTCAACATGAACAACCTAATAAATATGCTTGTGAGTCTGAACGCTGTACAACACAACTATATGACTGGGTTAGTGTGGTATGACAGCCCTGTAATACGAGATCCATCCAAAAGGTTTTTTCTCCCCTACGACGTGTACTCTAGGGACACATATCCTCCATATCCTCTGGGCATGTGTTACATAATTTCTATGGACCTCCCACAAAAGTTTCTACAGGAAACAAATGAAATTAAGCCCATATATATCGAGGATGCATATCTTGGAATATGTTTGGAGCGTTTAGGTATCGTCCCCACCAAACCGCCAAACATCGAACTGTTTGTGGTGAGACTACTGCAGTACAATCGCTGTTACTATTCTGGACTAATAGCAATACTTACAGAAAACACAAAACAGATGACTTCTTATTGGACAGATATTTATTCATCCAGCCAACCATGCTGAGGTGGAAACATCCCAACTAATAGAATATACCTCATATTATGTTTCTGACAGTAAGAAAAAAACATGTTACTTTGGTGTACTGGTTCACTTTACAATTTAATTTTGTAAACTGGTGTGTGTGAGCATTTTATTTGTTTCTTTGAAACCATTTGCATCATGAACATACCCTCAGGACAAATTAAACAAGTGTTACATGTAAAAACATGTAATTTTTTTTTATTGTTTATTACCATAAAAAAAGACGGATGACGCCCCTTTGCCCTCTTCCATTGGTGAGAAGTGAAGCCGCTGTGGTGAAGTGTAGGGTCCCACTGAAGTGATGGATCCCAGCTTAGGACCCCATTGGTATTCCAGTAGTATGCCTGATCTAAATCTGCTCTCGCGATAACTTGTAGCTAATGTGAGCTGTTTTAGCTTTATGTAGAATGCTAAATCACAATTGTAGAATGCAAGATAAGATAAAAATAAAAGATAAAAGCAGTTTGTTGCCATCAAGTAATACATTTATTTGTATAGCGCTTTTCATAGGTACACACAGCTTTACAGAAAGACAGACCGCTATTGTATAGTAATTAAATTGTATATATTCTATAAAAATCTCAAGTTCCATCAATAGCAGAGGAGAAAGGCCGTGAAATTTAAAAATACTACTGTTATTGTGTCACGAAATGTAGTTTCAAGAGTTTTTCAGTCGAGAATGTAGTTGTTTAAAACTCAAATATGTGGTCTATTTATAAAGATAGCGCCTATTTATGATCTGACGTTTTCGGAGTTGTGAGATCCAATCACCGGGCGCTCAGCGCTCAAGTCAAGTCACCTTCATTTATTAAGCGCTTTTAACAGTATAGATTGTTTCAAAGCAGCTTTACGGTGATAATAGAAATTACCGTAACAGATTGTTTAGGCTTTACCACAGCTCTAAAGTTAAAGTCCAGATAAAGTTAGTTTTGATTGATTCACTTCCATTGCGAAGATCATTAGTTATTAACTTAGGGGCCGCTAGCATGTGTGATGGATTTTTAATAGATAAGATAGTAAACTGTCTTTTAGAACTAATCATGTTTCTGACTCCAAAGATCTGGGCCCGTATTCATAAAGAATCTTAATGCAAAGAGTAGCTCCTAGTGACAAAATTCTAAGAAAATTCTTAGAAATGTGGGCGTTTACTCTTAAAATTACAGAAAAAATCCCAGTAATGAAAAAAGTAATTCAGAAAGCATCTTAATCCTTAAAAGAGGTCTTAAGGTCACAATTGTTAGGAGCACGGACGATGACTTTTAAGAGGCTTAAGAGTTTTTTTAGCAGAGGAGAAAATGGCAGAAAGACGAAGAGGGCAGGGTTTCCGCGGGGTCTTAAAGGTCTAAAATTTCAAAATCACAATTTAAGACCTTAAAAAGTCTTAAATTTGCTGAAGTATTGTGTTCTAGGTCTTAAATCATTTTAAACGGGTCTTAATTTTCCTACGTCCATGTATATCTCATTTAAATGCTCCCGCAGCGCTTTGGAATGTTTTTTTTTTTTTTTTTTAATTCCGTGGTGTTGTAGTTTCTTATTTCACTAGTCCAAACATAATTCGCTGTATTACGACTACAAAATAGACCAACATGCAACAGCCAATCAGCTTTGAGCTTTCGTGTTATTGGCGCGAGTCTCTCGGATACCACAGAAAGACGTAAAACGTTTTTTATTCAGCTATGGGGTAGTGCAAGTTTAGCGATACCTGGCTTGAAAAATCTGAATTTCGTGCTTGGTTAAAGCCACTGCTTCTTATGCAAGAAAGCGATTAAATTGGGAACGTTCGGTGTACGGGCGCTGTCTTAAGTACTATGTTCAGTTTGAATAAATAAATTTTCTTTGCAAGTAATTTTGAGATTCCTTTGTACATTTTTTTTATGTCGTGATATAGGTCTTAAATTTAATTCATAATGGTCTTAAAAAGTATTAAATTTGACTTTGTGAAACCTGCAGAAACCCTGGAGGGAGAAGACAATAGATGACAGTGAGTTAATAAGACACTATAGATTAGATCGTGCAGGGATCATGTTTGTGACCGATTTTATTAGAGACACAATAACATCTCCGACACAGCGCAGGAATGGCATAGTGCCAGAAATTAAATCACTACTGTACATTAAGATATTTGGCAGCTGGGAAATGCATCAACGGAGCAGTGATGATTTGGGTCTGTCACAACCTTCTGTAAGCAGAGTGATCACAAACAATTACAGCACTTTCAGAACCTCTTATTGTGTCGCAGTTCATTTAGTTTCCAGCTGGACATTCCCACCTTGCAGGCTCAAAAAAATGCATTTATGAATATAGCAGGCTTCCGCACAAGCAGGGGGAATGAACCGTAAATAATTTATTATTAACCGCTATAAGCTCCCACGTCTGCTTCTGTGCTGTGACACCCGGCCTGAATTTTTCCTTAAGGATGGCCTTGTGTTCATCCACTAACTGGGCTCACAGTAAACACTGTTCCTCTGTCCAGTTGAGCTTTCTTGTCCTTCTTGTTCTTTTATTCCATGTTTGCTACATTAAAACCAACATTCAAACCACCACTTAAATAGACAGTGGAACATTTTTTATCATTCTAATCCAATCAAATACCTTATAGGAAATTAACAGTATGGTAAATAAAAAAAAAAGGATTTATATACACAAATATAATGTGTGTGTGTGTGTGTGTGTGTGTGTGTGTGTGTGTGTGTGTGTATGTATGAGAATGGTCCAATAGGAAAAATTACGCATGTAATTTTAAAGTGAAGGCTTAGAATAGACCCTATACTTAAAATCACTCTTTTTTTTTCCTTCTTGGACAACCAACCAATCACAGTCTTCAAAAGATTGTGACATACATAGCAACGGGGTCAGCCCCGCCTCCTCACTAAGATACAATTTTTTGTCTTTTCCTTACTCAGAGTTGCTCTCAGATCGGTCCCGAATTGCTCTTAAGCTAAGACTCCTACGTAAAAGATTTTAAGCTAAATTAAGAATTTTCTGACAGGATTCTTAGAATCTTTATGAATACGGGCCCTGACCTTTAGATTATCTATCCTTATGATACACTTTTACCTGACTTCCCCTTTGGGTCTAATATTATGACTAACTCTTACCTGACTTCCCCTTTTAGGCATCCTAAACTTGAAACCTTTTGGTTACTTAGTAAGAAGAGGGCTTGTCTATGAAGAACCAATAAAATTGTGGGGAAATTATGTAATGTATCAAGTAATTTTGCCATACCCCTATTCTATAAAAACTGTTGTATTCGTTGTAGTACGGTTCAATATGTAGGGAAGGAAGAGGACAGGGTTGGCTTGGGAGACTGTGGGGCACTAGCGGCGCCAGGAATTTGATTGTAGGTGGGCCTCCAGAAAACTCGATGGGCCAGTTAAAATAAGCAAAAAAAAAAAAAAAACGGGTTCCCCTTCATCTCCGTTTCAGCGCTTTTCTGGGGCACTGAGGACAGCGACTCAGTAGCCTACCCTTGTGGCTCTTGTGTCGCTGTCCTCAGCTTAGTGCAGTAACGTTAGCCTTACTGGGGGGTCGCACACTGGACAAGAAGCCCAGCGCTGTGCCGCGTCGCGTCTAGGACAACTCGAGGTATCACACTGCACGCCCACTTTCTCAGTTTATGGCCAGCAATACTGTTATGTTAAAGGACATTATGGAATTAAGATAATGTCTGTACTATGTATGTTATGATTGTACTGTACTACAATTAAATACAATCGTTGCTGACTTTGCAGTCTGAACACTTTACCTCAGAGCGTCTGTTAACTGAATGAATTGAGAATATCAGCTGAAAATCCGATAACATCAGCAATTTTCATTCAAGCAGCTGATTTCTGTAAATGAATATAAAACTAAATGTATATTGCAGCACAGGGTGAAGTCAGTATATAGCCTACATTAACGACGATTTCAGACAAATACATTTAAATTTAATATAAAACAAATGGGCGGGCCCGGACCTAAAATGAGTGGGCCCAGGCCCACCCGGGCCCAATGGTAGCGCCGCGGGTGCTGTGGGGTTTATTCCAAAAACAACGGACGCGTCGAGTATAAACAAGGCTTCAAGCCGTCTCGCACTTGCGCACTTTAACAGTCCTTTCTCCGTGCTGCTTCACACGCGCGCTCACCCACAGGTCTCCCAGTTGTCTCTCTCTCGAACAATGTTTCCCCGTCGCTTATATGCGGTCTCTCCACGCCAATCACTGAAACAAGATACAGGTGTTTGTCATTTGCACTTGACCCACGCCGCACCTGTCTCCCGATCCTCTCTCCTGTCTGACCCCTTATTTACACTGCACACGTCTGCGGCGCATTACGGCTCCGACAAGGTTTTATTCCGTCCTCCACGCCGTAACAACTCACACGGTGCAGATCCACTTGTCCGTGCGAAACTTCTGTTGTGCCGCGCTCCACTTTATTCCTATGGGTGACGTCACGCGACTTTAACGCGCCCGCAAAGCATCCCAGGAAGGCGGCGCTTCATTTGAAAAAATGCTGTGCGTCAAAAGCTGGCCGATGCTCAGCTTTATGCAAATGAATTCCGTTGAACGCAACGCGACTATCCAATAGAAGTAGAGCATATGGAGACGGGGGGAAGTCTCTCGCAGGTCCTCTGTTCTAGACTGGCCGCTGGCTCAAAACCACGCCCATAGCGGTAAACTTGAGGAACGCCCATCAAAGTACAAATGTGGGGAGGCGTGGCGACACCACGCGACTGTCGTGTCGCAAAAGTGGATCTCTACCGACACCAGGAGCATTTTACAAGCGAAGCGACTGGATGCGCGAGACCACGTGATTTGCCTGTCCGACGTGGTTTTTCTTGATTTTTGGGTTTCTACCTTACAGTCTTGGCGTGCAATACAATTGGGAGTCTGCACAGGGTGTTTATTTGGAAATTGACAGTGTTTTTTTAACTTTTATTTTGTATTTACGGTGCGGCTTGGACGCGCGTCCGTCGAAAATAGACTAGGCGCCTATCTTTAGCGAAGCAGCGCGGAGAGCCGCTTCTGGGACGCTTCTGAAACGCGCCGCGTCGCGGCTGGTGTAAACACAAGCATTGACTAGAGTGACCGCGATCAGCTCCGGTAGCCGTGTCGCATCCGTAATGCGCCGCAGACGTGTGCAGTGTAAATAAGGGGTCAGACTTCGCTAGACCACGCCCCCCTTGCCACATTCTTGTTTACTGGTGGGATTCTCAATGAAATTTGTCTGAGATCCTCCGGCCTTGCTTCTTCAAGGGAGAGTTTCTCTGAAAACTGCTCGGGAAGATCTCCCGGCCGTTATTAAAGTATTTAGAGGACATTACTGAAGTCTGTTTGTTTATTACTGCTGCGCAGCAGGTTAGATAGGGCAGCAATAAGAGAGATTTAGAACTCGAGGCCAGTCGACGGGAGACGCAGAGCTAGAGTATAAAGTATTAAGAGTCGACGGAAGACGCTTGGGTGTTGATTGGAGACGCCCCAGGTAAATTTAGTTCCAGGTACATAGTTGTAGGGAAAAATCTACCACACATGACACCGTTCTAATAGAAAAACCCTTAACGTGCTCCGGCCGCCCATCCGCATAAAACAGTGCCTGGTGTCTCGAGAACGCACTCCCTGAAATAGGTTCAAAGGTGCAAACGATTATCCTTTATCTCTGAGCAAACCTCAAAAACGCAAACCCGCGAAAACGCGGTGTGCACATGCACATCACGTGTTCAGTCGATAGGTATGCGTGTTTGAATGTGCGCAGGCGTGTAGTCCTTCTTTACAAATCAACCCTCAACAAACTACTTGTCTGGCCTTAAGAATTTATAATAAAGCAAATTTTGTTGGTTCTGCGTAGCGTCTAAACTATGCAGCCTAACATTGAATTATAGAAGTCTATAATGCTCATTTACCCCGCCTGAAGAGCCTTACCTCGGCTAGTCCTTCTGACATTTGCCACTGGCTCTGATGTCTAATCTAGTGGTTAAACATGAGATATAATTCGACTTATGTATTTCTAACGGGCGATCTTTGGTCTCATTAAACTATAATTTGTTCCCTGGCAAATCGTTTTGGCCTAGGGCAAAGTGAAGTTTCATAACTTTATATATTTAGGCTATATATTTAACTTTGTAGCCTGCTTACTTATGTTTGACTGAATTGTTTAACTTGCTTTATTTCTTGACTTGTATAGCTTCTTATACCTTTTAGGCTACTTATACTTTTATAATGGCTATTTTTGATCAATAAAACTGAAATTTAACAAAAAGAGACCGGCTTGTGTCATTTTATTTTGTAGCCTATGTACGAATATTTTAAAATATATAAAATATAATATAACCAACACGTCATGTATTTTTTCATGTATGGGATGGGAAGTATTTCAGAGAATGTTGTCTTGAAAGAAATCAAGCATCACTGGCAAAGGCTCAAAAGAGACCATGCCTTTCAAAGAGATCTTTTAAAAACAGGTTGCTGATAATATAGGTAAAAAAAGTTTTTGTTCTGTACTTAGCTAATATGATGTACTGCAATATTAAATATATAATACTTCAATGTGTATATAATATTGCCTAATGTGCGGTGCTGCTTTGTAAATTTAAATCAGGAATGGGATCAGTCCCTTTTTTAAGTTTCCTTTTGAGGTGGAGAGTTTTCCTCCAAACCTAATCAAGCACACCTACATTTTCTAACCAAAGTCTTCAGGTTTACTTATAGACAATTGGCAGGTGGGTTTGAGGTTGGAGCTAAATCTGCAGGACAGTGGATGCCATAGTAGCCCATCACCACTGCTTTAAATAATGCAGAACTATATGGTAAGATTCACCGATTTGCATCGGTGCATCGGGATAAAAGCTAACTATGCGATGCATCGATTTAAATAAGTGTGCATCGGATACAAGTTGGCACTTCTATCGCGATGCATAGTTTTAACATATCTGCATAGGTAAAAAACGATTTATTCATATTATTAGTAGATGCGCTATACTTTTACTGTTTAGAAAGTGACCAAAATTTTATTATGTAACTGTTAGATTGATTTCTCCTTTCTGAACTGTTGCTCAAGCGCGATCTCTCAACACCACTGCTGCTGCTGCTGCTGCTACGTTAATATGACGTTTCACAACACTACGGAGACCGAGGCATGTCCTGAGAGTCACATACCTAGAACAGATCAACATGGCGGAGCTCTATCTTCCACCAAATAATTATAAACCCAGTGTTTGGAAACACTTTTTTTTTTTGGAAACTGCAATTTGTAAAATATGTCGCGCCGCTATAAAATATAGCCTACAGGCAGTTACTAATTTAACAACTTGAAGCGCCGACACACAGTGAGTGCAGCAGAGCATATTGTTGTCCTACTGTTAGTTTAACTGCTTCTAATCAGAGGCGTTGCTAGGGGCACAGGTCCCCCATTGTTTGTCTGAGATAGCAACAGTAACTAAGGAGGGCGGGGCTTACCGATAGGTCAATTAAATATAAATTTCATATCCAAAAGAATGATTCATTATTATCACACAAAATCAAAGACAGTAGGCTACAGAACACAACAATGTGTTTATTTTCTGAGCTATACAGTGCTGCAGGCAGGGACGTTTGTTTCGAAAACACCAGGCTGGTTAGGTAACTTAGGGGATTTCGGGGGCATGCTCCCCCGAGAAAATTTGGATTTCTCTGACCTACATGTGCATTTTAAGGTGTTTGAAGGCCAAAATATTGGATAACAATAGCTTTAAAAGCATGTTAGTGGGCAGTAGTAGCATAAATGATTTGTCAAGCAGATAACAGAATCTTAAACATGAGAATGAGGATAAATGTTGCAATGAATGATCCACTCTACAAAATGTTAATGTGTATTGTCAACATTCAAAACTATTTTAACTCATCCAAAAATTGTTTTTGCGTAGTAACTCTACACACAAACATAAAATGATTAGCCCAACATACACACCAAACTACACACAGATATGAATTATGTAAAACACTATCTTGTATCTTTTGCTTGTTTAGTGTGCAGTGGAGTGTATAGGAGTTTGTCACACGTACATGTATGTGCACAAATACACTGTATACAGTATATTTGATGAAGGTTACAGTTATTGAACTGAATGAAGTGACTATTAACTGAATATTGACACTAGCTTGTTGGCCAAGTACTTCTCAGGCGATTTTTTAATTTGTTACTATTGTGAAGCTGCTGTGAAACAATATTTTGTAGCTCATATATATATATATATATATATATATATATATATATATATATATATATATATATATATCACTAGCGTAGCCAGGAATCACAATGTAGGTGGGCCCAGAGAAAATCAGGTGGGCACAGCCTAAAATGCATCTGTGATCAAAATAGGCCAACACAACTACACCTGCTTGAATACACCAGTTTAAAGGGCCCCTATTATGGATTTTTGAAAATTACCTTTAATGTAGTGTCAGGGCTCCTCCAGACTAACTTTTCCACTGGTTGCACTGGTGCTACCAACTTTCTCATTATTTCTTTTTTTTTTTTTTTTTTGCTACATGCCATGGGATTAATCAATGCATGCTGATGAATAGTGGTCTTAATCTGCATACCCTAGTTTTACACTGATGTTAAAAGACTGACAGTGACAAGACCTCATGTTAGCAAAATGTTTTAATCTTTTAACTATCAAATCAAAAAACTCTTTAAAAAAAAAAAAAAAAAAAAAAAAAAAACACCTATTAAAAAAACATGTATGTTCTTTTCATTTGTATATGCCTTAATTCCTGAATTCCTAATTGGCGCGTTTCACCATCAGTATGCAATGCGCTTGATGTGTACGTTCGTTAATAAATAAACTGCAAGTGTCTTGCGGAAGAACATTGTAGCCGGAGCTACTTCTCTCCGTTAATGTCTATGGCGAGTCACTGGGCAACTCCGCAGCCGAGCCGACCTCGGGATAAAATAGTCAGAATATAAACACTTATTATAGGCGTACCGTAGTGATTCAGGATAAGTCAAAAACACGGTTTGGAAAATGGATTCATGATGTACTCATTCATTTTGAACATAAGTTACGGACTGCAGCAGCTGCTGATACAACGGCGTTCTGTTGCACATGCGTGAATTTAACTGAGTAGTAGGCTACATGACCATGCACTCGCACAAATGCGACCACATAAAATTTTAACTCGCACATTTTTAAAAAATGGTCGCAGTCTGGAACCCTGTTAAGATTTATTTTTATAGGTAAAGTATTGTAATAATGGCAACAGAATTCCCTCCTATAGGCTACCTTGTGTGGCCACTGACTGGATGGGCCTGACTGACAAGTGGGTGGGCCCAGGCCCATCCAGGCTCACCCGTAGCTACGCGAGTGATTGATATATATATATACAATAACTCCACTTTACGCTCTCTATACGTAGACTCGACTGACGCCCGTTTCACACATACTCCGTGTGCAGTGCGTATGCGGTGTATGGCAAGCCGTTTTAACTTTTATTCATTTCCAGGATATGAATTCTTGATATCAACAATTTAATTGTTGATATCAACAATTACATTTTTGATATCAACAATTACATTTTTGATATCAACAATTACATTTTTGATATCAACAATTTAATTATTGATATCAACAATTGAATTCTTGATATCAACAATTAAATTCTTGATATCAACAATTGAATTCTTGATATCTGTAATTGTATTTTCACTATTGAAATGTCACCATAGGCTGCCATTTATGGAAAGCCCTTTGAGCATTTATTCGATATCCTACTAGTACGCATTTATTTCATCTTACTAGTAAGACTTTTGTTCAAACTAGTTCGACAAAATGGCGAACTAGTAGACCAAAAGTCTCAACTGGTTGGCTTTTTGACGAACTAGTGGCCATCTGGACCGAACTAGTAAAGCAAAAAGGCGTACTAGTTAACTAGTGAGCAGCAAAACCTTTAACATGTTAACTAGTCAAACATAAATTCGGCTTACTAGTTAACTAGAGGATGGCAATTTTCTGCACTAGTTAACTAGTGAGCATTTTGGCTCTCACTAGTTAACTAGTAAAGCCAAAAATGTCCACTAGATAACTAGTTGCCACGTGTTGGAATTTACTAGTTAACTAGTAAGGCAAAAATTGTCATACTAGTTAACTAATACGAGCTAAAATGTCTACTAGTTAACTAGTTGACTTTTTTTAGACCTTACTAGTTAATTAGTAAAAACAATTTAAACCTTACTAGTTAACTAGTGAAAGCCAAAATGCCCACTAGTTAACTAGTTGAACTGTTTTTTACTTTACTAGTTAACTAGTGACACACAAAATGTCTACTAGTAGTACTAGTGAAAGCAAAAATGCTGACTAGTTAACTAGTTGCACAAAATGCTAATAAGGGGGTGGTAGCGGGCATATTTTAAACCTTCCTATTGGCTGTCCAGCAAGAATTCCCTCCTGCCAAAATTTAACCCTTTAAAGCCTGATTAACTTTTAATTTTGTTAACTGCCAGCTCATTGATTAATATCTATGCAGAAAAAAGTGTGAAACCTGTGTACTGTCAGATGAATCTTTAATCTTGCTTGATTTATTTTACTTTTTGCCTTTTTAACAATGAAACACCAAGGTTTTTATATGTTTTTTTCCTTTTCTATTGTTGGTGAGTAAAACAGAAATGCAGGTTCTCTGCTCCATGGAGTAGGCTATACTGTATATATAGGCTACTGTAAATATTCTCTCTCTCGCTCTCTCTCTCTCTCTCTCTCTCTCTCTATATATATATATATATATATATATATATATACACACATATATAAACATTTTCTCTGCACACCTGACAGCAGTGAAGGTAATGCTCCAGTCCTCAGCTGTGTGGGATCACTTTAAACTGAGTGATGACAGCAGTAGTGTGGAAGTTATGGTGTTTATTAAATACGACCACATTACCCCTGTTTTAGCTTCATTACACTGGCTCCCAGTATGTTTCAGAATTGACTTTAAAATTTTATTGATCACTTTTAAAGCTCTTCATAGCCTCTCACCTTGTTTCACAAAGTCAAATTTAATACTTTTTAAGACCTTTTTAAGACCATTATGAATTAAATTTAAGACCTATATCACGACATATAAAAAATGTACAAAGGAGTCTCAAAATTACTTGCAAAGAAAATGTATTTATTCAAACTGAACATAGTACTGAAGACAGCGCCCGTACACCGAACGTTCCCAATTTAATCGCTTTCTTGCATGAGAAGCATTGGCTTTAACCAAGCACGAAATTCAGATTTTTCAAGCCAGGTATCGCTAAACTTGCACTTCCCCATAGCTGAATAAAATCCGTTTTACGTCTTTCTGTGGTATCCGAGAGACTCGCGCCAATAACACGAAAGCTCAAAGCTGATTGGCTGTTGCATGTTGGTCTATTTTGTAGTCGTAATACAGCGAATTATGTTTGGACTAGTGAAATAAGAAACTACAACACCATGGAATAAAAAATAAAAAAACATTCCAAAGCGCTGCGGGAGCATTTAAATGAGATATACATGGATGTAGGAAAATTAAGACCCGTTTAAAATGATTTAAGACCTAGAACACAATACTTCAGCAAATTTAAGACTTTTTAAGGCCTTAAATTGTGATTTAGAAATTTTAGACTTTTTTAGACTTTTTAAGACCCCGCGGAAACCCAGGTGTGTGTGTGTGTGTGTGTCTGTGAGAGAGAGAGAGGTAGAGAGACAGTGTGTGTGTGTGTGTGTGTTAGGGGTGTGACCGTAACCGTGAGACCGAGGCTATAGTTGAGCACCGTCATTAGAACTCTATAACCGCCAAAACCGTGTTATTAAAATATTTTTCACAAACATTTTTTATCATAGAGAATGTTTAAATACTAATATCAGCTTACGAGGGAAACGGAGGCGGAGTTAGTGGTGCTTCGGAAGTTCAAAGTCTGCTACTGCTGGAGATGATTCGGGAGAGGTTTGTGCCCCTTTAATGATCAGAGCACGCGCTGACACGGAGTTAGGGTTAAGCTTCGTTTATACCATGGTTTATACTCGACGCGTCCGCACCAGCGCGAAGGTGCTCGCGGCAAAAATGACGAGTTGGGTGCGCAAGACCGGCAAAACCCCATTTCGCTTTGCTGTGTGCACGGCTTTTTTTTTGTAACAGCGCGCGCGGCGCCGCATGCGAGGATGAACGACTTCAAGCCGAATCTGCCCGAACTTGTACGTCTCACACAATCAGAGCGTGAAAATACGGGATATTTTACGGGAAAATACTAAAACGGGAAGACAGCGGGAAAAGAGCTAAAATACCTGAGAAACCCGGAAAAGACGGGAGGGTTGACAGCTATGCAGTAATGATTCTAGCAGTAGTTGAAGGATACCTAATAATTTGTTGTATGTTTATGTTTAGTGCAGTACGAACATTTTTTAAGAAAACTTTTAAGTACATCTATAGTAACTGCATTGATATTCCTGTTTCAGGTGTCTGTGTGGACTTTGTGACATGTTGCACCGTGTCCAATTAGATGTGCTTGCCTATACAAAAGCAAAAATAAGTGATCGGATAACATCAATTAGAGTATTAATAGTCTTGAATCATATGCATTTGCAAGATGTAAACAGTATTTTGCTGGCCTGTGTTACCATTCATCTTAATGCAGTTACTGTTTTTTTGACATTAGCCTACTTTATTAATCAGTAACATACTAGTAAACCAGGTGTAACTTAGTGTTAGCATGTTAACTGTAACACCTGGGTACACAGTTTTTAATAACACAATAACTATAACGCGTTTTTCATTATAAACGTGGGATTATGAATTATATTGAGAACATCGTAATGTTACATAGAATACATGCCGTAATGTACCCTGAGTGTAAACATTAGCCACATTCACCGTGAAGCGTGCATGGGATTTGCAAAGATTAATATAAAGGTTAATAAAACGTTATACTCACTTCTTCTGGAGCAGGTCCAGCAGGAACACGAATAGTTGGTACTGATTCCTTTTTCAGTAGCAGCCTCTTAGCAAAACCTGATTTATATTGTCCCTCGTTTAAAAAGCAGTCTGGTGAGAAATGATTTGCGCAAACATGAGCGCATTCACGTTGCTCGTTGGGAATATTCCCTTCATAAACAAAACTCAGCCACTGCGTCTTCAGCGGTTCGGATTTGGGAACTTTAAAATTACTGCTGTGTTCGTTATTACACCCAAGAACCGAACACCACAATCGCTTAGACTCCATTCTGCTCCAGTGTATCAACAATGACGAACTATGATTGACATCTCACTCACGAGCGAGGGCGGGTCTGTGTTGAAACCCTGCTGTCAATCAACAATCGTGGGAGGGGTGTGCGAGCTTGTGACGTCACAGGCTCGAACGGCTCGATTTGAGGCAGGGGAAAACATATAAGGAGATTAAAACAAAAACACTGGATGGATTTTTATCATTATATGATGGTTGTGTACAGACACTGCCAACACACATTTCAGTACAATCAACTTGTAAAAGTGCATGTACCATTATATGACCCCTTTAAGAGGAAATGATTATGTGAGTAACTGTTGCTGTCATGACTGATATCTAGGCCTAGTTTTTTACCAGCTCCGATCAAAGTTGGCTATTTATTTATCCCATGGGCCGCCAACCCATGCTTTAGGTGAAACCAATGTGAGACACACATTTTAAACAAAAAGCACAGGGAGGTGTCTGACGGGGACAAAACAAAAGAGGCAGTTACGAGAATAGTTGCAGATTTAAAAAATATAGAGATCAAAGAAATAGAGACATGATTGCAACTCACAATCTGATCTAATGTGTTGATTTTACCTTGAAAAGACGTTGAGGTTAAAATACAGCAGATTTTGATCTGTTTGTATCTTACATCAGCAGCATTTAGTGACTTTATTTCAGCTACTTTAACAAATGTAGTACATTTAAACATTCTCATGAAATGCTGTTAAAACATGTTCAGACTATGCACCATATTTAATTTAGAAAAAACTCACTTTCAAACTACATTTTGCAGCTCCACTTCTGTCCTGCTCACTCAGTCACAGTCACTTAGTTACAATGTTATAAAAGGACAGGCAGAGGTTTTATTCTGAGCTGAGACTATTTGAATGTTGAGTCAAAAACTGCTGTTCAAAGAAAAAACTTTATGGCGCTTTTCCACTGCATGGTACGGTTCGGTTCGGTACGGCACGCTTTGGCGCTTTTCCACAGCATGGTACGGTACGGCTCGGCTCGGTACGGCTCACTTTAAATGGTACCACCTCTGTTGAGGTTCCAAGCGTACCGTACCGATACTAAAATGTGACGTGGAAGCACTGTAGATCACTGATTGGTCAGACAGACAGAATCGTCACTACCAACGTCATTGTATTTGCGAGACATCAAACCCGCTAGATTTAAATAGCCAGTAACAGCCACCGCGGTAGCACCTGTTTTAAAACTACTTGCTTGACTTGCTTGAAGGAAAAAAAACTTCCAAAAAAGAAATGGCTGAATCGTGGTCAGTGGACGAGAAGCGCAGACGTTCCTCTTGTTGGTTGCCGAGGAGCGGATAAACTATAACGATCAGTCATAATCCCACCCACTTTGAAGCGGTACTAACTGCAGTGGAAAAGCAACCGAGCTAAAGCGAACTGAGCCGTGCCGCGCCGAGTCGTACCACACAGTGGAAAAGCGAAGCGAGCCGAACCGTGCCGCGCCGAGCTGAACCGTACTGAGCCGTACCATGCAGTGGAAAAGCGCCATAACATTGTACACTCAAGGATTATCTAATGGCGCTTTTCCACTGCATGGTACGGTACGGTTCGCTTCGGCTCGCTTTAAATGGTACCACCTCTGTCGAGGTTCCAAGCGTACCGTACCGATACTAAAATGTGACGTGGAAGCAGTGTAGATCACTGATTGGTCAGACAGACAGAATCGTCACTACCAGCGTCATTGTATTTGTGAGACAACAAACCCGCTAGATTTAAATAGCCAGTAACAGCCACTGCTGTAGCACCTGTTTTAAAACTACTTGCTTGAAGAAAAAAAACTTCCAAAAAAGAAATGGCTGAATCGTGGTCAGTGGACGAGAAGCGCAGACGTTCCTCTTGTTGGTTGCCTAGGAGCGATAAACTATAACTAACGGTCATAATCCCACTTACTTTGAAGCGGTACTAACTGCAGTGGAAAAGCAACCGAGCTAAAGCGAACCGAGCCGTGCCGCGCCGAGCCGAGTCGTACCACGCAGTGGAAAAGCGAAGCGAGCCGAACCGTACTGACCCGTACCATGCAGTGTAAAAGCGCTATTATATGTTCTTCATCTGATGCTGATGCTATTCCCTGCCCTGTGTTTCTTCATAAACCCCGAAAGCCTGTGGCTGTGTCCGAAATCTCCATTCAAACCACTACTCCCTAACCCCTATGTAGGGGGTAGGGAGTAGGGAGTAGAGCACTATATAGTGAGCTCACCAGCATAATAGAAACACCACTTTCGGACACTACTCGATCGTCTCTCGGCGCCGTTGATTACGTCATTACTGTCGCACTATTTAAACGCGCCATCATCTGTCAGCTGGTGCCGAGCCAGCTCTGGGCTAAATAGATTTTTTTTAAAAAAATACATTACATTAAATTGAGCTTATTTCTCCAAAATTGTAAAATTAAAAGTAATTTCTGTCCGTTTCTGTTATAATGCGTTACTTCACACATGATTATAACTTATAAACATAAATAAAATTAATACACATATTTCATATATTTTCATTTTCGCGCCACACCGTGTTCTCTTGCCTGTCGACATTAGGAGAAAAAAAAACAGATCTACGTTATCAAATATCTTATAATACTCTTAATAAAACAGCTTTTAGACTCTGTGGAGATGCCACTCAATATTTATCTTTTTTGTTTGTTTGTTCTCGTGATTCAGAAGATTTAGCGGATTAGCAAAAGAAACAGGATTTCTAGACACAGAAAACGACGTGCTGTTCTTGCTACGCTAGCGAGACGTCGTCAAATTGTAAGTTAAAGATGAAGATGATGCTAGGTCTTTATCAGAGACGGACAGAGTACACAGCTTTATTACTCGAGTAAAAGTACAGATACCCCTGGCTAAATTTTACTCAAGTACAAGTAAAAAGTACTACAGTCAGATGTCTACTTAAGTAAAAGTACTGTACTTGTTTTTAAAAGTACTTGAGTATCAAGAGTAAGAGTACATTTTCTTAATATTGCATTACTACTGCCACAGTGCTTACATTTATGTACAGAAACGTCCTACATGGAGTTGAAAATGATATGAAGATGTTATGTTATGGATGAAGATGGATGGGCAATACGTGCTTACAAACAATTTATACATGTCTGACAAAATTGTAGAACTACTACATATCATAAGTTAAACGAGAAAGAACATAACTTACATTTGTATGACAAATTCGTATTGTCGCGTTGCTCTCCTTGACGTCCATCCGCCATTTTTACGATCAGCGCAATGCATGATGGTATGTAGGGCTTGGGTTAGTGACCATCGGTTGTACACTACTTTTCAAAATGCATTCTGGGATACATTGAGTGGACTATATAGGGTATAATAATCATCACTATACATTCGGACAGCACTACAAAATGGCGAGCTCACTATATAGTCCACTATATAGTGAGTAGTGGGAGATTTCGGACACAGCCTGTGTGTAAACTTGCTGGGATTAGCCATAACAACTTGACCGTGCTAACATAAAAGAGCATTTATGGGAGGTTTCGGAGTCTCTGTGCCTGTTGAAGTCTGCGTGTTTTAATGCTCGCTCTGTCACCAATAAAGCGGTGGCTTTATCTGACATCATTCTGGAAGAAAAACTTGACTTTTTAAGTATAGTCGAAACATGGCACAAACATTCAATTCAATTCAATTCAAATTTATTTGTATAGCGCTTTTCACAATACATATTGTTTCAAAGCAGCTTTACAGAAAGTGCATTTCAGAAATGTACATAGAAAAAATACAGTTAGTCAATCATGTATTAATTTAGGGCATAACATATTGCCGGCGTTGAGTCGTCTCTTCACAGACGTCGAGTCGTCTCTTCACAGGCGTTTAGTCATCTCATCGCAGGTGTTGGGGCATCTGAAGTCTCCGTGAGAGGCTGGATACAAACTGGAGCTGATAACTGGAGCTGATAACAGCAGAAACAGCAGGTCCTGACTCTCTGTGGTCACAAAAAATCCCAGGATGTCCTTCGATAAAGAGTAGGGGTGTAACCCCGGCATCCTGGCCAAATTTGCCCCTTGGCCACTGTCCATCATGGCCTCCTAATCATCCCCATACATTCTGATTGGCTTCATCACTCTTGTCTCCTCTCCACCAGTAAGCTGGTGTGTGGTGGGCGTTCTGGTGCAATATGGCTGCCGTCGCATCATCCAGGTGGATGCTGCACATTGGTGGTGGTTGAGGAGATTCCCCCTCCTATGTAAAGCGCTTTGAGGTCCCAGAAAAAGCGCTATATAAAATGTAACGAATTATTATTATTATAATAGACCATTTAGGGCTTTATAGGTCAGTAGTAGTACTTTGTAATTGATACGGAACTTAATAGGTAACCAGTGCAGAGATGATAAAATTGGTGTTATATGATCATATTTTCTTGACCTAGTAAGAACTCTAGCAGCTGCATTTTGCACTAACTGTAGCTTGTTTATTGAGGATGCAGGACAACCAGCTAATAAAGCATTACAGTAATCTAGTCTTGAGGTCATGAATGCATGAACTAACTTTTCTGCATCAGAAACAGATAGCATGTTACGTAGCTTAGCAATATTTCTAAGGTGGAAAAAGGCTGTTCTTGTAACATATGATATATGATTTTCGAAAGACAAGTTGCGGTCTAGTATAACACCCAGGTCTTTTACTGTAGTGGATAAAGTAACAGGACATCCTTCTAAATTAAAGTTGTATTGTACGAGGTTTTGTGGATAGTTTTTTTGACCAATAAGTTATACCTCCCTTTTATCTGAATTTAATAGCAGGAAATTACACGTCATCCAGCATTTTATATCGTATAAGACACTCTGTCAATTTAGATAAGTTAGTGTTTTCATCTGGTCGTGATGAAATATACAATTGAGTGTCATCAGCATAACAGTGGAAATTAATTCCATGTTTTCTTATAACATTACCAAGTGGCAGCATATATATTGAGAATAGCAGAGGGCCTAACACCGATCCTTGCGGCACTCCATAGTCTACTGACGTTATCTTCGATTTTTCACCATTTAAACAGACAAAATGGTAACGGTCTGATAAGTATGATCTAAACCAGCTTAATGCCTGTCCCTGAACACCAGTGTAGTTTTGTAGTCGATCCAAGAGTATTTTATGATCTATAGTGTCGAAGGCAGCGCTAAGATCGAGTATAACTAGTATTGAGATACAGCCTTGGTCAGAAGCAAATGAAGTAAATCATTTGTAATTTTAACTAGCGCAGTTTCTGTGCTATGATGCGGTCTGAATCCTGACTGAAATTTTTCATAGATATCATTTTCTTGCAAGAAAGAGCACAATTGAGCGGACACAATTTTTTCTAAGTATTTTAGACATAAATGGAAGATTTGAAATGGGTCTGTAATTTACTAGGTTATTTGGATCTAATTGCGGTTTCTTAATGAGAGGTTTTATTACTGCCAGCTTGAATATTTTTGGAACATGACCTAAAGATAAAGACGAGTTAATAATATTGAGAAGAGGCTCTTCCACTACAGGTAACACTTCTTTCAGTAGTTTAGTGGGTATTGGATCTAATAAACATGTTGTTGGTTTAGATGCAATGATAAGTTTATTTAGCTCTTCCTGTCCTATAGTTGTAAAGCGGTGTAGTTGTTCTTGAGGGGCGATAATTGAGGCTGAATCATAAGACACCATAAGAGATTATACATTTACAATTGTGTTTCTGATGCTTTCTATTTTCTCAGTGAAGAAATTCATAAAATCATTACTACTATACTGTAACGGAATATTTTGCTCTGGTGATGTCTGTTTATTTGTTAGTCTAGCCACGGTGTTAAATAAGAACCTTGGATTATTTTGGTTATTTTCTATTAGTTTGCGGAGATGCTCAGTCCTGGCTGCTTTTAGAGCCTTTTTATAACGTGACATACTGTCTTTCCCCGCGATTCTAAAGACCTCTAAATTAGTTTGTTTCCATTTACGCTCTAAGTTACGAGTTTCTCTCTTGATAACATGCGTAGCACTGTTGTACCATGGTGCTTTTTGTTTCTGTTTGTTTGGGTTCACTGAGCAACTGAGATAGATCAGGTAAGCTATTTGAGAATCTATAGTGGTTGGAAGGATTGTTCTGCCTGGTCGATAACGTGGCGCAACATGACAAATTTCAGCAGTACGTATTATGCAAGTTACCATGTAATGATCAGTGACATCATCACTTTGCGGTACAATATCTATATCGGTTGGATTGGTTCCATATGATATAATTAAATCTAGTGTATGATTTAGATGATGAGTGGGACCACTGACGTTTTGCTTGACCCCAAATGAGTTTAATAAATCTGTAAACGCAGCCCCTAACGCATCATTTGTGTTATCTACGTGTATGTTAAAATCTCCAACAATTATTGCTTTATCGACATTGACCAATAGATCTGAGAAAAAGTCTGCAAACTCTTTTAGGAAATCAGCATAGGGCCCTGGAGGTCTATATACAGTAGCCAAGGCTAGAGATAATAGGGATTTCTTTCTTACATCTAAGAGCGTAACATTTAGCACAAGTACTTCAAATGAATTAAACCTGTGACCTGTTTTTGAGTAACATTTAGAATATCTCTATAGATTGTTGCAACACCGCCGCCACGACCGATCATACGGGGCTCATGCTTATAACAGTATCCTGGTGGAGTAGACTCATTTAGACCAATATACTCATTTGGTTTAAGCCAGGTTTCAGTAAGGCAAAATAAATCGAAACTATTATCTGTGACCATTTCATTTACAATAACCGCCTTAGGTGTGAGCGATCTAGTGTTTAGAAGACCTAGCTTTAGAAATTGTTTTTGTTCACTGATATTGAGATTTTCTGGTTTAATTACAATAAGATTTTTCCTAGATCCTACAGTAGATTTATTATTTGGCCTCACTAAACGAGGAATAGACACAGTTTCTATATAATGTTCTACACTACTTGTACCAATTAAGTTGGGACAGCAAAGATTGTGATTTGGACTTTGACTTACTGGTCAGATGGTGTGCAACGTCTTGGAGATGTTGTCCGACAGAACAGCCGCTCCGATTCTGCTGGGGTGCAGGCCATCAGCACGGTAGAGCCTAGGTCGCTCCCAGAACAGATTCCAATTATTTACAAAGAGCAGTTTCTGTTCATTACACAATGACATTAACCATTCATTTAGTGCAAATAATCTACTGAACCTTTCCTGTCCTTGGCCGGTACGTGGGAAGCGGTCCAGACACGATGATCGTTGCTTAAGGCGATGTGCTGCGTACCGTCTCGATCAGGCTCCTGTAGTCCTTCTTCAGAACCTCCGTCTGCCGCAGCCTGATGTCGTTCACTCCCGCGTGCAGCACAACAGCTCCGACGCGCTCGTCACCGTTCAGGATCTCGGGAACATGTGCAGCGACATCTAGAACACAAGCACCAGGAAAGCAGTGAGTGCGCACATTACCCTTACCTGAGGTAGCACGGACATGACGGACGATGGAACTGCCGATGATCACGGCGTCGTCGCGTTCCGACTCGCGAAGAGGGGAGAAGCCGTTCCGGGTGGAGATCTCGAAGACCGGGAGGGGTGGAGAGGTTCTTGTTCTTGTCCTGGCTCGTGTCTTCCGCTGAGGGATCACCCAGGGTCCATGGTGTTGTGTCGTTACCAGAGTGAATGAAGCCAGGGATGATCGCGTCCTGGGTGCTTGCGTCCTGTGCAGAGAACCACACGGAGTAGTCGAGGTCGGAGTCAAAAAGTTACTAACCACTGACTTGTGAGCATTGGAAAGTTGGATCTAAGTAGCGATATCAAAGCAATCCGATTGTTTTTTATAAGGAATAGTATCGAAGATAAGTTCACATGCTGTAAAAATAGAAAGTGCTTGTTTATAAATGCGTGGTAAAGAATAAAATCAAGGATTTATGAATCAATTCGACGGAGCTCTTAACACAAACCGCACGCGCATGCGCAGATGGTTTTTTGATTGCATTCGGACGGTCTTTTTTTTAATGAACTTACTCCAGCTGGCTACGGGTTATTAGATATCCCGCGAGCCACTGGCAGAGGTGGTGGCATTATTGTTCTGTACAATCAGAAATTCAATTTAAGACCTGTCGCTGTTCCTCTGTTCTCTTCATTCGAATGTTTTGTTTTAACTGTTTCCGAGTGTCAATTGCCATAACTACAGTCTACCGGCCTCCTAAAGCAAACAAAGACTTTCTATCTGAGTTTGCGGAACTGCTGTCGTATCTGTGGCTTAAATTTGAGAGAACTCTTTTTTTGGGGGATTTTTAACATCCGGATGGACAAAAAAGATTCTGCATTAACAAAGGATTTCTTGTCCTTGTTGGAGTGCTTTGGTTAATCAATTTGTTGACTGCACTACACATAACAAAGGACATATTTTAGATTTAGTGATATCAAATGGGTCTTTTGTGTCTGGGTTGTCTGCTATTGACTTAGTATTGTCTGATCATCTGGCAAATTTTTTTGATATGCATATTCCCATTGCTAATACTGCCTCCTCTCGTATTTTGACTTATCGGAAGTGGAGATCAGTTGATCCTTCTGATTTCTCTGTTTTTATTGACTCTTCATTAAGTTGTTTTACTTCATCTGACCCTCTGGAGAAAAGGGTTTCTATGTAAAATTCGGTTCTCCTATATGGCCTGGATTTATTTGCTCCTCAAAAGTCACGTCCTGCTCCATGGTATAATGAAGACTTGCGTATGATGAAAACATCTTGCCGTAGAATGGAGCGCATGTGGCGTCTTTCAGGTCTGACTGTTCATTATCAAATGTGGAAAGACTGTTTACAAGAATATAAGGCTGAATTGTTTCTACAAGATCTGACTATTTTTCTAAAATGATTGATGACAATCATGGTAATTCTAGACAACTTTTTAATTCAATTAACAAATTGTTGAACCATAAAACTGTTTCTTATGTTACTGCTTCTGATCATCTCTGTAATAAGTTTTTGGATTTTTTTGTCACCAAAGTCGAAAATGTTTGTAGAGTTTTTTGCACTTCAACTCTACTGTCTTCTACTGCTATTCCTTTTTATTCTGGTACTAAGTTGTCTAAATTCTGTACAATTGACTCACATTCTCTTTTAGCAGAGGTTTCAAAAATGAAAGCAGCTACATCTTTACTAGATCCCATACCATTTGGTCTGTTTAAATCATGCTTTGCTTCCTTGTGCCCTTTTGTTTTGAATATTATAAACGACTCCCTGTGTACTGGAGTTGTGCCAGCAACTTTTAAAAATGCTGCAATTACCCCGGTGCCTAAAAAGTCAAATATTGATTATGAGAACTTCACTAATTTTCGTCCCATATCTAATCACCCTTTTTTGCTAAACTTTTGGAACGAGTGGGTGCTTCTCAGTTGATTTCTCACTTAACTGAGAATAATCTCTTTGAGCCTCTGCAATCAGGATTTCGTAAATTACATAGTACAGAAACAGCTCTGGTTAGGGTCACCAATGACTTGTTAATTGCCCCAGATTCTGGTTGTCTTTCAGTTTTAATCCTTCTTGATCTCAGTGCCGCTTTTGACACTGTTGATCACTCAATTTTAATTACTCGTCTTGAAACTGTTTTTGGGGTTTCAAATACTGTTCTTAATTGGTTTAAGGCCTACCTTTTCGATCGGAAGCAGTTCGTTGCCATGGGTGGATTTAGATCTGAGGTTAATGTTGTGCAGTCTGGCGTCCCTCAGGGGTCTATTTTGGGCCCTCTTCTTTTTAATATTTATGTTTATCCTCTTGGCCAGCTTTTGAGATCACTTGGTCTCATTTCTATGCAGATGATACCCAGATCTACATTCATTTTAGACCTAATGAAATTGTGCCCGTTAATTTTCTTACTGAGTGTATTTCTAAGATGAAGGAATGGATGACAGATAATTTTCTTTGTCTTAACAGTAAAAAGACTGAGATTATGCTTGTTGGTTCACCCCACCAACTACGCAAAGCAGAGCCGGTCACTCTAACTCTTGATGGCTCTATTGTGGAGTTTCAAACAAAATTGAGGAATTTAGGAGAAATTTTTGATGCCAATTTAACGTTTGAGCCACATGTTTTGAATACTGTTAAAATTTCATTTTTCCATCTTAGAAATATTTCCAGATTGCGTCCAATGCTGTCATTTACTGTTGCTGAGAGATTGATAAACACTTTTGTGTTTTCGCGTATTGATTACTGTAATGCCTTGTTAGCTGGTGTGTCAAAAGTTACTTTAAACAGAATGCAGGTTTTGCAAAATTTCGGCTGCCAGAATCCTGACTAGAACTAATATACGAGACCATATTACTCCCGTTTTGGAGTCTTTGCACTGGCTTCCCATTAGGTTTAGGGTGGACTTCAAAATTTTGATGCTTACTTACAAGGCACTGCATGGTTTGGCACCACAATAGTTGACCGAGCTTTTAACACCATATACTCCAAAACGTCATCTTTGTTCTTCGGAAACTGGTCTTTTAACTGTTCCCTTAACTCGTTTGAGATTAATGGGAGATAGGGCTTTCTCTTCATTGGCTCCAAAACTTTGGAATTCTCTTCCGATTGAGATCAGGCAAGCCAAATCTTTTGGTATTTTTAAATCAAAGCTTAAAACTCATTTTTTTAGGTTCGCTTTTAATTGATTTATTGTCTTTTATGTTTTTATTGTGTATTATGTTTCTTTGTGTGTTGTATTTTTGCTGTTTTAATTGTTTTTGCACAGCGCTTTGAGATGTACATTTAAAGGCGCTATAGAAAATAAAGGTTATTATTATTATATATTATTTTAATGTGAACAATGCGCTGCCACTTTAATTCAGTGCGGTGCAGCACAGCAAAAATAGACCCGATGCGGAAACGATCTCTGCACTGCTTGCAGTGTGAAAGCTCTAACCTGTTAACATGGGTACGTAAAAAAATACGCACCGCATACACAATGGAAACAGAGTATGTGTGAAACGGGTGTTAGGCGGCTTCACTTTTCATCAATGGAAGAGAGTAAAGGCAGGGCGTCGTCCATCTTCTTTTACAGTCTCATCGGAACAAATACGGGACTTATTCGCTGCACTTTCTCCCATTCATAGTAGGCTAATGCGAGACTAGTTCACTGTTTTTCTGTATAAAAAGTCTTTAAAGTGCAATTCCATTTCTTGGCAGAGGTTTTTCATATGGGTTTTTCTGAGGCTTGATGCTTTTGCATCGGATGTGTGATGATGATGTACTAAATTGTTTATCAAGTCATCTTACCTCCTTTAAACTCATCATCTCTCTTTTCTGCTTCCCTGTCCCTGCTTCGTACAAAAAAAATTCTGATGTCCATCTAAAGAAGCCAATAATAACTAAAAATAAGATTATTTGTATTATTTACAAACGTTTGTTTCGTCATGTTTTCATAGCCTACCTCCATGGCCTACCAATAGCGTGCCAACACCGGACTTCGGTGTGCTCAGATGCGTGCGCGCTGCAGTTGCCAGGAAACACAGATGCGCGCGGATTTCTGTTGCGTAGGTCAGCTACTGTTTTCATTTAAAGCAGCACTAAGTAAGATTTTTTACCTTAAAATAATGTTTCCAAAATCATTTCAGTGGTTCAACAAGTCGTGACATGGAAATGGACTTATGCCACGTACTTTGCAGTCCTTTATCTCAACGGTCCCCAACCCCTGGGCCGCGGACCGGTACCCCCAGCGGAACAGACACTCGCGAGCTATCTGTCTCCTGGGTCAGGATCATCCCTAAAGGCGCCTGTGTTGCCTAATAAACCCCTAAAAACTACATCTAATTTAGTGGGTAAGGCTTATACGGCAGCAGGTCAAGCTGGAGCCTGTCTGCACACGATGGCAGTGCTCCAAGCCTACCAGGCAGACCTGTTGGGGGATATCGATAGGAGTGAGGGAGTTAGTCCCGACGAAATTCGAGAACTTCGTCGGGCTACAGATCTTTCTCTCAGGGCTACGAAGGAGACCGCTCGTGCTATTGGACGGTCTATGGCAGCCCTCGTAGCTACTGAGAGACACCTTTGGCTTAACTTAGCTGAGATTAAGGATAAAGATCGGGCTTTTCTCATTGATGCCCCTATTTCTCCCTCTGGTCTTTTCGGTGACTCGGTGAACACAGTTGTTGAGAGATTTCAAGAAACTAATAAACAGTCAGAGGCTTTTAAAAAATTCCTCCCTCGCCGAGTCCATCCCCCTGGGGATGCTGGGCGTGAGCATTCCCAGCCTAGCTCCTCGCACCGTGTGCAACAGAAAATGAGTGTTGCGTCTCGTGCTCCTCCTTCTAAATCATGGGGGCCGAGCCAACACTCTCAGCAGAAGTCTTCTAAGTCTAAGCCGGATCTGAGGACCATTCTTATGGCGAAGAAGGCTTCGGCTCAGAAAAGGTCCTGACAATATGTACGTCAGACCATTGAGGACAGCCCCAGCCGGAGTGGAACGGTGTTCACCTCATTATACGGTGCCCGCTCCACTTCGGGGTCCTCAGGGGACCGTCCTGCCAACCCCGCCACCCTTGGTGCCTCGGGGCGCAGTGGTCTCCAGCGAGCTCCTGGCTCAATGTCAACTCGACATTGCGTCGCACTCGCACCCTCTGAGGGGGGTTCAAAAACAGTCGGTTCGGTTGTTTCCTGCTAGTACGCTTCAGGTCGCCGAAGTGGCTGTTTCTCTAACACCAGAGGCCAGTCTCGAGAGACTGGTACCCTTAGTAGATTTTCTGACAGAGTGGAAAAATCTGACGAATATATCTCCATGGGTCCTGCAGATAATTGAGAAAGGTTACAGAATCCAGTTTGGTTCTCCTCCACCTCGTTACAATTGGGTGTTACTCACTTTAGTACATCCCGAGCAGGCTCTGGTAATGGAGCAAGAAGTAGATTCTCTCTTAGCAAAAGGAGCTATAGAGCAGGTGTACTCGCCCGACAGAGAATCGGGGTTTTACAGCCGCTACTTTATTGTTCCAAAAAAGGATGGGGGGTTGCGTCCCATTATAGATCTTCGTCTGTTGAACTGTGCAGTCATGAAACTCAAGTTCAAGATGCTCACACTCAAACAGATCGTGACTCAAATCAGATCCAAGGACTGGTTTGTCACAATAGATTTAAAGGACGCTTACTTCCATGTCTCCATCCTCCCTCAACACAGGAAGTTCCTGAGGTTTACTTTCAGGGGCAAAGAATACCAATATCGGGTACTTCCGTTCGGTCTAGCACTGTCACCCCGTACGTTCACGAAGTGCGTAGATGCAGCTCTTGCCCCACTCAGGCTGCAGGGCATACGCATTCTGAACTACATCGACGACTGGTTGATTCTGGTGGAATCGGAACAGTTAGCGGTTCGGCATTGAGATGTCGTCCTCGCTCATATGAAGAGATAGGGGTTGAGACTCAATACCAAGAAGAGTGTGCTTCTCCACTACAGAGAACCACTTTCCTTGGTGTGGTATGGGATTCAGTCACGATGCGGGCCACATTATCGCCCGTTCATGTAGCTGCTATCATTACAGCCACGAAAGAGTTGAAGCTAGGCCAGTCACGCACTGTGAGACAGTTCGAGAGACTGTTGGGTCTCATGGCAGCAGCGTCCAATGTGATCCCCTTTGGCCTGCTGTACATGAGACCCTTGCAGTGGTGGCTCAGAACCAGAGAGTTCTCCCCGAGGGGAAACCCACTTCGTATGATCAAGATCACACGGCGGTGCATCCGTGCCTTGGTTATATGGAGGAAACACTGGTTTCTGTCCCAGGGTCCGGTGTTGGGAGCTCTTTACCATCGAGTTGTGTCCTCTGGCCAGCCGTGCCCTTTTGGTGGTCAGAGCTCACTCTACTAGGAGTATGGCGGCCTCTAAAGCCTTATTATCGGGGGTTTCCCTTCAGGAGGGTTTGTGATGCGGCAGGCTGGTCCTCACCGCTCACATTTGTGAGGTTCTATAGTCTGGACCTGGATACTGCCCCAGGTTCCCAGGTGCCTCTTACTTAGTTTGCCGACACTTTTGTCATCTGGCATTTTGTAAGTACGGCGTATTGGGTATTCTCGTTTCCCAAAGCGTCATCAACGCATCGCGAGTTCCCTCGAAAGGGAATGTCTCAGGTTACGACTGTAACCCTAGTTCCCTGAGAAGGGAACGAGACGATGCGTCGCCCTGCCATAATTCCTGCATCCCTGCAAATTAAATTTTCCTTTCTATAAAATGCCTACTGGTTATACGTTCATTTTAAGACTGAATATCATCATTGCTGAAACCCTGTCATTTTGAATGCTAACATATATCATAAAACATGTCATAACTTTTTTTAAAATCTAAAACATTGATGCTCTATGGCATCTCTTACAATTAAAAGCCGTTAACACAAAAGCACAATTGTTAAAACAGCATAAGTAATGCTTATTGACTTACTGCCATCGAATCCATCGCCGGAAGTGATTGAAATGAACTGCGTGTGCGTATTACAGTATAAACAGACGATACGTCATACTTTGCGCACGCGTGGTTACACATACGTGACGTGAATACGTGATGTCACCGCGCTACAGTCTGCAGCGAGGGGTGTCTCACTTCAGTGACTACTTCGCTCAGACCACCGTTTTTATAGCATCAAGTAACTAACTAAAATTAAAACTAAAAACAAACTTATTTTAAAAACAAACACTTGAACGTACATCAGCATGATAAAAACTACAGCAAATGACAGAAACCATCTTTGGAAAAAATATAATTGTAGTGTAATTTAATTGTTTAGACGGTCTCACGTTTCGTTAAATGACATGGGGAGGCGGGGTTTAAGACCAATACTAGGACCAGTCACCGGGGGCCGATCGAGATGCTTTGGCTTCACTTTGCAGGGTTTGTGCGGCACGCTTGTTTATTACTTGTTGATTTACTCTGATGATTTACTGTTTTGTTTGAGAACTGACATGAAAAAAATATGCAGATATTACTTTTAATACATCCATTTAATATTTGAGGTTTTTTTTTGTTATTCCCATTATTCTCAGTGGTAATTTAATTAGATTTTTATTGCTGTAATACAATAATTTTTACTTTAAAAAATTGCACAGTTGCGATAGTCTTTTCTTCCCAATTGTGACATAGGCTACATCTGAAACCACTTGTCGAAACAAGAACAAATGTAGGGCAGGACTTGATTTTGTCCAATAATTGATTGGATTGGATTGGATCGGTTTGCTATTGGTCGATCTGAGTGACAGGTTGTCCCGCCCTTCTGCCAGTAAACACATCATCAGAGAAGAGATGACGATGCAAGAGGGAGGGGAAGTTATTTTATATCAAGAATATGAGGGCACATTAATTTAAAAAAAAGTTGCACTGATAAATAATTTATTATAAACTGCAATATTCAATAAACAAATTAAAAGTTTTTGTCATGGTGACTTTAAATATGAAGTGTTAACTAGCATGATATAATCATTTTCTTTCTGAATAGCCTGCTAATTTAAATATTCTCTTTAAGTCATTGGTGATATAAACCTACATGGACACTCCCACAGCATTTACACTCACCTAAAGGATTATTAGGAACACCTGTTCAATTTCTCATTAATGCAATTATCTAATCAACCAATCACATGGCAGTTGCTTTAATGCATTTAGGGGTGTGGTCCTGGTCAAGACAATCTCCTGAACTCCAAACTGAATGTCAGAATGGGAAAGAAAGGTGATTTAAGCAATTTTGAGCGTGACATGGTTGTTGGTGCCAGACGGGCCGGTCTAAATATTTCACAATTTGCTCAGTTGCTGGGATTTTCACGCACAGCCATTTCTAGGGTTTACAAAGAAAAGGGAAAAAAATCCAGTATGCGGCAGTCCTGTGGGCAAAAATGCCTTGTTGATGCTAGAGGTCAGAGGAGAATGGGCCGACTGATTCAAGCTGATAGAAGTGCAACTTTGACTGAAATAACCACTTGTTACAACCGAGGTATGCAGCAAAGCATTTGTGAAGCCACAACACGCACAACCTTGAGGTGGATGGGCTACAACAGCAGAAGACCCCACCGGGTACCACTCATCTCCACTACAAATAGTAAAAAGAGGCTACAATTTCCAAGAGACAGGTGGACAGTTGAAGACTGGAAAAATGTTGCCTGGTCTGATGAGTCTCGATTTCTGTTGAGACATTCAGATGGTAGAGTCAGAATTTGGCGTAAACAGAATGAGAACATGGATCCATCATGCCTTGTTACCACTGTGCAGGCTGGTGGTAGTGGTGTAATGGTGTGGGGGATGTTTTCTTGGCACACTTTAGGCCCCTTAGTGCCAATTGGGTATCGTTTAAATGCCATGGCCTACCTGAGCATTGTTTCTGACCATGTCCATCCCTTTATGGCCACCATGTACCCATCCTCTGATGGCTACTTCCAGCAGGACAATGCACCATGTCACAAAGCTCGAATCATTTCAAATTGGTTTCTTGAACATGACAATGAGTTCACTGTACTAAAATCGCCCCCACAGTCACCAGATCTCAACCCAATAGAGCATCCTTGGGATGTGGTGGAACGGGAGCTTCGTGCCCTGGATGTGCATCCCACAAATCTCCATCAACTGCAAGATGCTATCCTATTAATATGGGCCAACATTTCTAAAGAATGCTTTCAGCACCTTGTTGAATCAATGCCACGTAGAATTATGGCAGTTCTGAAGGAGAAAGGGGGTCAAACACAGTATTAGTATGGTGTTCCTAATAATCCTTTAGGTGAACGTATATAACCATACTTTCAACTTTATATAACCATACTTTCAATATTAATTAATATTAATAACTTAAATAAAACTTAAGTTAAAGTTATGCAAATTTGTATGACTACATCACAAAGAGTCAAGTCTTGTAAAAGCATTAGATTGAAAACATTGACATTTCATAAAAGTGTCTAAATAATAGAAACACAGTTCAAAATGGCCTTTCTTTAAATGCAAATGTTCTTTGAGTATTTCATCTGTGAAGGTAATGCATGCTTTCACTATACTCCTAATTACAAGAAAAGAACTTCACATTGGGTGTGTAACAGGCTGTGGAATGGGGTTTGGCCGAGGAAATATTTTCAGTCAAAAGATTTTTTTTTGCATTAATCCCTGACGCCAACAGTGCCGTTACATTACCCAATTACCCCAAAAATCCTTATTTAATAGAAGACTTAGTAACTTTAATAATAAATAAATTTTAATAATAAATATTTCTAAAGCGTTAGTAATTGAAGTGCATGGCATTTTTTATAGAGGTGTTGCTGTGTGAAATGCTTGTAATTACCGTCAAGATAGGTAGTATCTGATTACATGTAATCTGGATTACGTAATCAGATTCCAAAAATTAAGCACTTGTAATTAGATTACATTTTAAAATACTCGTAATCAGACTAGAGTAACTTTTTTTTTTATTGATTACATGTTATTCTCACATTGGCAGTCAAATATTCATAAGTAATTGATTCTCCCTATTTTTTTAATCTGTTAAATTTTCCTTTCTATAAAACGCCTACTGCTTATACGTTCAGAAGGTCTTCCAGGTTTGTGGAATTACACACAGACCAGCCACTAGTCATGTGACTATAACTGAAAACTGAGACCCACGCAGCATTTCATCACAGAAATCATTTCGGTGGGTAACACTTTAGTTTTCACACTATTAGCTAGTTGCTTATTAGCATGCATATTATTAGCTGTTTATTAGTACTTTTAAAACACATAGTAATTCCTTATTCTGCATGACCATTGTCACGGTGTGGGTTTTGTCTTGTCTGTCATTTGATTCCCTGTTTGTCATGTGATCCTGCCATGTGTCTTGTCATTTTGTTATTTGTTTGCTTATTGTCCACAGGTGTTCCTTGTCTTGTTGATTATTGTCTCTCCAGGTGTCTCGGATTAACCACACCCCCTTGTTATCTTGTTTAACTTGTCTGCTTGTGTATTTATACCTCTGTGTTTCAGTTGTGGTTTGTCGGTCGTTGAAGTTGTTTGCTGTTCTTGTCCCTGTCCTGAGTTCCATTGGATTACCTGTTTGTTTTATTAAAGTGCTTGCATTTGGATTCTCTCTCCGCTTCTTCCTTGCTGCATCGTTACAACCATATTCTACATCCTTAACCCTACCCAATACCTAGACTTAACATCTACCTTATTAATATTAATAAGCAGTATTTAGGAGTTTCTTGAGGCAAAAGTTGTAGTTAATAGTTAGTAAGAATTGGACCCTAAATTAAAGTGTTATCAATTTGCATATGTTGCCATTGCATATGTAATCAACTCCTGATTCACACATAAATTATTATTTTAATTATCACTAAGTTTCAGTGAGTTATTTAACCATGCATTAATGTCTTTGGAAGGCTTTTGTCTTTCAAACACTTTAAAATGTACAAATTCATATAATTTTATTTACATGCAATGCCCCAACTTTTTTTTCAGCTGAAATTTCTTTGACCTGATATAGTCACTTGAAGTACCCCCTGAGATTTAATTTTTTAAGTTAGGTTAATAATAAAATGAAGTCAATAAAAATAATAATAAATAAAAAAAATAAGTTCACGGTTCTCTGATGTCGGTTAATGGTCACATGACATGCAGCCAAACCAATAAAATATTTTTAATAGTGTTTTATTTGTATTGTTTTAATAAAAAATATATTTATTTTAATTTCAAATGTTTGATTTAATTACTTAATAGCTTTTCATTAAACTCAGGAACCCCTGCAGTTCCATCACAAACTCCAGTCTGAGAAACCCTGATGTAATGTAATATTTAATGCACTTCATGTTGTCAAGATTATTCTACTCAAATCAATGTGATAAACAAGTTAGGTCAAAAGTAATCTAAAAGTAATCCAAAAGTAGTCAGATTATATTACCTAAAACGTGTAATGTAAAAGATTACGTTACTAACTACTATTTTTGTCATGTAATTTGTAATCAGTAACCGATTACAATTTGTAAGTAATCTACACAGCACTGTGTACATTTCAGTTTACATGGTCAGATCTATTCAGTCTGGTTTCAGCTTTAGATTCACCACAGAGCTTTTAATGTTCACATATCATGTTTTTCTTGTGTCAAAATTCAAATGGGTCAAGTGACTTGCGCTTCAATAGAGCAACTGGAGAATCCAGTTTAGTTGCTCTTGCGCCCTTATTCAAAACTTGGCTTTTGGTGTTTTGTTTCCCATGCATTTCAGTAAATAACTGTGTTTAATGTCATGGTTCGGTCCTGGCAGCTCTGTCTGTATTGTCTTTGTTTAATGTTTCTATGTTTGTCTTGTGCTTTAGGATCGATCGATGTGTGACATTAAGGTACCACGAGAGCGATTAGAGAGCAGACGGCTCCGTATGCTTTCGAATGAATCTTGCGGTACTTTGATGTCACACACCGATCGGTCTGCGCAGCGCCGCTAGTCGAACACACTACTTGTCTAGTCCTCTTTTGCCTCACCTGTGCCTTGTGTGCTTTCCTCACAGTTTATTGTGCTCTTCACCCTTTACCCTCTTGTCTTTGCCAGTTCGTTTTGAGCCAAGTGTAGTCATTTTTTAAACTATCTTAGTTGCATCCGAAAGCTTAAAAATGCTGCCTTGACGCATTCCAAGGTTCGTTCGAATCCAATGTTCGCTTTACTTCCTGTCTCCTTCATCTGATGGATTTTTGAAGGCAGCATAGATGTATCATTTGATATCCCACAATCCTGTGCTTTCCATTCCGTGACAGTTGAACTAAAAAATAAAGATGGGATCGGAAAGTTGTGGTTGGTGGTCAGTTTGTGTGTAAATGTAAGTTTTTGACCAACATTTTCCACTTCTGATGCCATTTCTGGTGAGAAATTACTATTGTAGTAATTAAATATTAGCTTAGGTTTCACCAAAGGTCGCTCTGATTTCGGACACACTTTTGAGGCAGTGTTACTGTTTAATGATCAACAGCAAAATAGTTTTGTGAGGAACCTTTGTGCACAAACGCTGCATTAAGGCAGTTTTTGAATGCAGCCAAAGTCTTTGCTACAGTTTCTTGTGTATCCTTGTCAAAGATTTGCTCGTTAGTTTTTTTTATTAAGTTGCTTATTCAAAACTTCTACTTTAGTTTTTTTTATAGTATTTTCGTTATTTTGTTTCTTTAGCTATCTCTATCAGCCTTATATATTTCCCTTTTATTTTTGTTTTGTATAATGTAGTTATTTGCTTTCAGTTTTGTTCATTTCTCTTCTGTTCTTATCTTGTGTTTTTGTTACTTGAGTCATTTATCTTTTGTCAGTTTTATTTTGTGCGTTCTTTTGCTGCCTCTTCCCATTGTGTTGTCCTTGTGATCTTGAGTCTTGCAGGTAGAGACGGAGGCTTTTGTTTGCTGGGGATAAAAATCCTGAGGGCCCTCATCCCTCCTGTATCAACCAGTATGAACTTGTCTATCTCCAAGAAAATTCCCCAGGATACTGGAATGACCATATATGACTGAGTTCTGTTGATACACCCATCACATACCATAACTAACCGCATAACAAGTCATCACTTATCTACAAGTCTTGTTTTATTAAGACCTGTTGTGTTGTGTTCTACCTTGTGTTCTCCTGAAATGTATCCTGAGACTTCCCACTGGTTTCCTTTACCTGGCAGCTGGTATCTGTGATCAAGTATCAGTTCTCTGGTTCATTGTGTTCACTTCTCCATAACTATTTGTCTTGTGTTGCCACCTGGGACTGGTTTCAGCGGTTATCCTCCGCTTCCTAGTTTTTGAAGTTTGTTTCACACCACACCTACTTGTGTCCTGTCTGCTCTACTCACTGCACGTCCTTTATTTGCTTCCTCTCTCACTCAGATCCTGATTGCTTAATATGTTGCATGGTGGTGTTTTGGCAATTTGGTAAAAGTTCAGGTTCTCCCAATTGCCTATTTTTCCGTCCCTCTATAGCCAATTTCGGCTCCACTCCTAGCCCTTATGTTGATCCGCCCCCGTGTCTAAATGTCACTGTCATTGTGAGAGTCTTGAAAGAAAGACCTGTCACAACAACACTACATGGCCAGTATGTGGACACCTCAACACCACAACCATAAGTGCTGCTTTTAACTCGACAGATCATACTGCTTCTGCAAAAACGGGTAAAAAAACATTTTCTATTTGTATCAGATCTCCTCTGCTGCCCTCTGCAGATCATTCGTGGCAGAGTAAAATATCAGAGTCCTTGTGGATTAAAGGGTTTGTTCACCCAAAAATGAATATTATCCCATAATTTACTCACCCTCAAGTCATCCTAGGTGTATAAAACTTTCTTCTTTACATTGTCCGGGAAGCAGACTGTTACATCTGTCAGCTGCAGGTGCCATCATGTGCCAACTGATGGCAGCCTAGTCCCTCATCGTTTACATAGACTGTTATTCCCGGACTTCATTTCCCAGAACCCAATGCTCATTATTAGTTTATCTGTTTCAGCTGTGTCTTGTTTCATTTTATCATCACCCTGTCTATTTAAATGCCTTTTGCCTTCATTCAGGATGAAGTCTTGTTTGTTTGCTTGGTTGGTTTGGGTCACACTCTGTCAGTATTTTGAGCAGTTCCTGGTTTCTTTATATTTATCTTTTCCCGTGTTTTGGATTTCTTGTTCCTGTATTCCTCTGTGGATTGGATTTGTATTTCGGACTGTTTACGTGTGCTTGACCCTCTGCCTGGTATGGACTATGACTTTGGATTACATTTGATAATAAACTGCGTTTGGATTTTCACTCTGTCTGCTGAATGCTGTCTCATCACCACAACCAAATCATCACACAGACACACTCTGTCAGTTTAAATCTAGACTACAAGTTACACAATACGAAGTGACTGTTCTCGAAAGGGAAACAACTATGTTTTCCTAGAATGTTGGCAGCTGGTATGTAGAAAATTTCTTGCGTATGTCTATCTCACACCTATCGCAGGGGTTGCCTGCACCGCCTAATCTACAGCAAAAGAAAACATTTACTGAAATGTTGCGAATGTGCGTTTGTATATTCCCTGAATTCGATAATGACGTGTGTTATGTAATATTTATATCACGTTTTAACTCGAGACAATTTAATACACGCCTCATGGGCTGAACTTTAATATTTGGTAAAAGTTAACTTAAAACCAAAAGAATACGGTGTTTAAATAAGGGTTACGATACAGTAATTAAAATGCAGAAAACATTCCGCAACTCGTTACAAGGATCTAATAGGATCTCTGAAATATTTTATTGTGTAAAACATCTATGTAGATCTATGTTTTTAAAAATACCGCAAAACAAAGAATGAAGACATCTTTCTATCAGTGACTATTGCAATATATGGTATAAAACAAAAAAAAGTGTGTCAAGCCTGCACCGATTTTGAGGATCACTTATAGAAAGATGTTTTCTTGTCTTTGTGTCGTGGCATTTTTAATTTTATAACATACATTTCAACATTTCGTCGTGTCCAGGCACAGGTCCTTCATCAGATCCAGATACGGCCTGGATCCGGCGGACTGCGGTAAAACCCTGGGATAAACAGAGAGACTAATATTAGCGTAGACGCCATCCTCCTTATAATGTAACGAGTACATTAAGATTTATGGGAAGTGTTCCCGGTTCCGGCTGACCTAATCTATGCAGCCTAACATTGAATTATAGAAGTCTATAATTTCTTATGTGTATGCTAGGTCAAAGAGATGTGTTTTTAGTCTAGATTTAAACTGACAGACTGTGTCTGTGTAACGATTTGGTTGTGGTGGTGAGACAGCATTCAGCAGACAGATACTCGTACAATACTCGTTCCCTACTCTCAGGGAACGGAGGTTACGAAAGTAACTGAGTACGTTTTCAAAGTAGACATGCTGCAATAGATTGAGAATGGTGATGTTAAAAATTGGTAAACAATTGATGGATCTGGCCAAAAAGACTGATGCATAAAACTCTGGTGTCAAAGTATTGGTGTGGACAGAATACAAAATTATTCATCCCACCTTTTACGTAAAAATACCACTTATCAGCTGTAATTCATTAGCTTAACTGTTGTTTAGTGACATACACAATTCCTTTTGCCCTCATGTTCAGCAGCAGGTGAAAATATTGAACGTGAAATTGGGTGTTTACTTTAAAATCAAATTCCTTCTTTCCTTGGAGGCAAAAAAGAGGCTTTTTGCAGCCACTTTTATGTCTGTACTGGACTATGCTGATGTTATATATATGCATGCATCTTCACAGTGTTTACATGCTTTAGACAGTTTATCATGGTGCACTGAGGTTTATAACAAATCTTAAAACCCTCATTCATCATTGTGTGTTGTATGCTCGGGTTGGATGGACTGCGTTGTCCATCCGAAGACAAAAACACTGGCATGTTTTTATTTATAAATCTATCCTGGGTTTACTTCCTTCATATCTTTGTACATACATCTGTAAAAAGTATGTTTGTAGTTATAGCCTACGGTCCCAGGAATTATTCTTGCTGTCCGTTCCAGTGGTACGTACTGAATTCGGGAAAAGGGCATTTAAATTTGCTGCTCCCTTTGCCTAGAATAATTTGCAAAGTACTTTGAAACTGAGGGAGACTTTTAAAGTAATTTTAAACGATTTGGAGAATGACACATCGGGCTGTAGATGTTTTAACTAGTTATGTATTGAATTGAAACTGATTGGATTTGCTTGTGTGTGTGTATATGTGTATGTATTGATGGATGTTATTTGTTAAACTCAAACGAGCTGTGTCTGTGAGTCTTGGCCAAGACGCTCTTGTAAAAGAGATTCTTAATCTCAATGTGCTTCTTTTCCTGGTAAAATAAAGGTTAAACAAAAAAATAAAAAATAAACTGTGTATATTTGACTGTGCGGTGAAATGCATATCTTTAAGTGGAATAGTTAGACAAGTTTGAAGTGTAATAGTTTAAAGGTAACAGAAAAACAGCAATGCTCATCTTTCATGCCGATGTTTCGTAGACATAGCAGAAAGATGTTCTAAAAGAAATATGATTTGTTTAGTCTTAAACACTCTCATGTAGAAGGACTGTCATTTAATTCTCTTTATGCTATATTTGTTCATGTTTTTCATAAATTCCTATATGAACATATTTGACCACGCTCAGAGACTATAGTTTTTGCAAACTGTACAAAAGCAAAAAGAAACAAGATGTAAACAGCGTAATCGACTAGTAACCTATATAAAGTGTTAATTACAAACTTTGTGTATTTATTATAAGCAGTGCTTTTCAACCCTCTTTTCTTAGTGATTTGGTCTTTTGAATCTTACATGGGTGTTTTGGACACATGTGATTCCTGTATAAAGATTATGTTTTAAAGTTAGTCCATAGGCTTTACAAGCGTGTGGTACTTTGCATCACTACGGTGTGAAAAAATATGTCGGTATGTAAAAATACACCCAAAGATTTGAACAACTATTTGCACACCTACTAAGGAGAATATCGAACTGTATATTGTAGATTGTGAATATTTCATTAACTTACCTGTTTATTTCATGAAAGTGCGTATCTATACAACGAATGTTATTTCTCGTGCCATTTATACGCCAAAAATAGTTTTTGCGTACATATGATACGCACTTTATGGCGTGTAGGCTAATACCCACGCAACTTCCCAGCCATAATCCGGTTTTCGGTGCGTAGCATAGGCTACATACACACAAAAAACATGTTTGGCGTAAATGGCACGTGAAATAACATGCGTGGCAGGCTATAGATACGCACTTTCATGAGATTGTGTTGGTTTATTTGGGGTCAGAGAACATCCTTAGCTCGTCTCTTTGATTTTGTGCTGGATGTTGAAGTGTTAGTTAAAAAATAAAAGGTATTAGGGTCAATATCACTGTAGGGTGCCTTTTGGTGTCCTGAACATAAATAACTAATTTTCCATTATAACTTAACATACAAATGACTATGAAAGGGTGTGTTATATAAGGCTAAGTTGTTTTATTCATAGCAGTAGCATTATTTGGCTCTTTAGATGCATTTTCAAGATTTTCTATAGTTTTGTATAAGAGGATGTATGTTATTTTGCGATGTCCCAGGCACTGCTCATCAAATTTGAAATCATATTTATTTTTTATTTATTTTGTCCTATTAATATTTTGTTTAATAAGATATTACTCAAATTGAGTGTATTGATCAGTTTATAATAAAAACAATATTTTTATTTAATAAAAAAGAAGAGTTTGTCCATGTCCCTTAAATGGTTGTCCACCCTGTCGTATTGTGGAATCTGCCCCTTTAAGAATAGGCCACCCCCATTAGTAACATCAGGACAACAGATTTTTGTATCTCTATAGTGGCAGGAAATTCAACTGCTGAGGCGAGTAGCTGCTGATTTTACAACTAACAAATTTTCTTCATATGAGTTTGCTTACTTGTTTTGCCAAAGCTTAACATGTCCACCCTGTCGGCATAAAATATACTGGAAGTGATTCAAATACAATAATTTCCAAATATGTACGTTTTAATATACCACATTCTCTTCAACAACCAGACTAACTATTTACCTAGTCACAGTTTGTTGTAAGCTAATATGCTAATTGAAGCTCAAAATGTCCACCCTGTCGTTGTTCCAAAATGTCCACCCTATCGGCCACTTAGACTTGATAGGGTGGACATACACATGACAGGGTGGACATAGCATTCATTTGTAGTTAATATTGCAATTTATAGAAATGTTATATTACATTTTATGGAAACATATAATATAATATAACAAGATAATATTTTGTTATATAAAAAACAAAAAATCATTGCTTTTCTCAGGACATGCCTCTGAGTGCGGCAGAAATTCTGGCAGAAAGTGCCCGGCAATACCAGTTTGGGGCAAGTTGTTCCACGTGTTGTAATTGTTACAAATTGACAATTTATTTACTACAATATTTCTTGGCCACAAATAAAAAAACTAATTGTTACATTTAATGTACTCGCCTTGTCATGTTTTGTTATTATAATTTTCCTTATGTTTACATTTTGCTGAAAAGATGGGCAGGTTTTTGAACTCCCTGCCTTTTTCATCTCAACCAGAGAGGCCATTCTAAATTCTCAGTTATATCAATGTGATTGAGAATGTAATTATATATTTAATTTTTTAGGTTGAATAAATGTTTCAGTGTCATATTTTGTCATGCTTTTTGTGTTCTGCTTTATGTGTCCACTCCATCGTGTGCTCGTCCACCCTGTCGTGGGCTCGTCCACCCTGTCATCTTGGTATTTTTAAATAATATTTAAAATAATAATTTAATCATACCTATATAATCCATTGTGCTAGGTGTGGGGGCAATAACATGCAAACAAAAAACTGCATCCAAATAATCAAATATTTCTCCAAATAAGAAAAAATACATGTGTGAATTGTATGAGTTTCTTTAAAAACACATGATTTATATAAAATCTTTTATGTATTTATAATTTTAAGGCAAACAAATAACCCTGTTTAGGAAAGGGACATCATACCTTTCAGAAAGTATAATTTGTATCTTAATAATGCAATGAAAACATATTTAACAGTAATTTATATGTCCACGACAGGGTGGACATATCTATGCTTTATGCTCTAAAAAATGGCCCATAATTTAAAAAAAAAATTGTGGGAGCTCAGATAATATATTTATTATAGTATTTGAGTGTCTACTATTATGACATGACATAAAGCGAATGGTAAATTAAAATCAAAATGTGTGAGTATTGTGAGGGTTGAAAGGCACTCTATGGTGATATTGACCCATTAGTTAATAACAAACAACAACAAAAAAACTAAAATCAACATGAAACCATAATATTAATAAATAAAATATGGTATACTTAGTTTGAAAATGACTTCCATGATATTTTCTGTTAGTAAGCTATGTCTGGATCACCCAATACAAAGTTTTGCGTTTGTGAGTGAGATCTCGCAAAAGATTACAACAATATTAGTGTTACGGAACAGAGACTCAAGACAATGAATACAAGTGAGAAACAGGTTTATTGAAACAAGTATGGTGAGTAGGCTACCAGTGGGTGACGTAATGGTGATTGTCTTTTAATAATGATGAATGGAGATACTGACAGTTCTTTCTGTTCTGTTTCCATTGCAGATGACAAGGAGGTAGATGGCAGGAGCACACACCGATGTTGGAAGAGAGGTGAGTAGTAGCTGGATGAGGAAACAGACGAAGGAAACCAGGAAGTAGTGATGTGACATTTGAACCGAGGCATCGGAGCTTGGGTGTTTCTCAAAACCAAGAATGCAAAGAACGGACTTGTGTTCTTGGGAAGAACGCTCTTGCTAGTTGTTCTTGGAAGAATGAACTTACAAGGTGACAAGCACACAGAATGCTGCTGACAGTTTGAGATGATGAGTCTGTGGGCCGGTTGGCTCGCTAGCTAACATTACACCCGCAGGCGCTTATAGAGATTCTCACTTCCGAAAAACTTTTGAGCACACTTTTGATTCGCCATAAATTTTTGTAAAAATGCCAATATTTGAAATCTACACAGTTGATTTCTCGCATCAAATGTTCTCAGAAGTGAATTTAGTCATGAAATAGCGTACGAAATTGTAGAAAAACGACTTACTGACCTGCCTCTCTCTGCTTCCCGCTCCTTCCTCGAATGCCGAAATGAATGCTGGGATATTTCTGCCGTCAAGTTCACATAAGTTACCAACCGATACATCCTCAGTAAAATGGGCATGTCAAGAACACTTCCGGGATTTTTAACCGCTCTTGCCAAAATGCAAACTTGTGTATACATACAGTCGGCAACGCGTCATAGTTGGGGGGCGTGGTCGGCGTGGGGGAAAACACCGCGAACATCATGTGTATTTGAATGACAAAATGTCTTATTGCGAAGCATTGATGCCTGCCGACCGGCAACGATATATTGCTAAATTAACTGCAATAGGGTACGATTGCCCATATTTAATTAAAAACTGGGTCAATGACCCGACCAAATGGCCGGAGGTGTCGTTTCCAGACATATTTTGCTATCTGGTTGAATCTCCAGGTAAGACATTGCGGTAGCTACCGGTAACATTAGCCTATAACTCAATCATATGTTGCATACTATAACTCCATAAAACCTTGTCACTTACCAATTGTACGTATGCTTCCCTCCAAACTATTAATCCTTTTGTAAAACGGTGATCAGTAGTACGAGGTTGCCGAGGGACTGTGCTGACAGTTATCCCTAACTCGCAGACTGCAGTCTGTATTGAGTGTAGACCGTAGCGATTGGCCTATCGAGCGAGCCTTCAGCTGATAACCCTAATGTGAATGAGACATCCCTTATGAAAAACAACTATAGGAATCTTGTAGTATTTTAGGGCAAAATATTATATTAATCCTATAGGAATACTATAGTATTTTGGGACATACTATAGAAGTACTATAGAGGTATTACAGAACATCACAGAAGTATTACACTACTATTTATTGCTTGTAGCCATTTTGTCCTCCTTTCCGGTTCTGTGTGTTTATAGGCCTATGTCACGAAAAAATTGAAGACCGGAAGTACATCTTTTAGTAGGGATACGGCTCTTCCGGTTAGCTTTTTACAATGGAGGAGTCCGATAGATACCGCTGGACCAAATTTCTCCGCGACCTGCCTAACACGGTCAAAAACTGACCGATGACGGGGCTGATTACCAAACCCCCCCCCCCCCCCCCCCCAGTTATTCCAGGGAAACCGGGTTGGTATAGCATTGGCTTTAAGTCTATTCCGACCACTTTCGAAAGTGAAAGTGCTGCCCCGGAGAATATTAAAAGAAGGCCCCTCACCCCTCCTTATTAACCTAACCCAAGACTTGCGGAGTGTTTCGTCCTTCGGGAAAGCGTGAAAAGCTGAGGTATGGCTGTCTACGTCCTGATGCAGAGCAACCCGGTACAATACAACAACAGCTGCGGATCTAGCCGTTCGCCAGTAGGGTAAATGTTTCTATGGTAACGTTTCTATGGTAACGTAACAGCGAGTTGGACCAATCAGCAGACGTTGCTGCTACGCTTAGGATTGTAGGTAGTGTAGTTTTTTTTCTTAAAACAAGGTTGATTTCATACGAACTTATAGCTTCTACAGGAGCAAAAACCTTCGTTTCACAACCTCATAGGTTCACAACCTGAGGTTCACAACCTCAGTCTACCTTGGATGGATTAGACATTATGGCTGATAATCTAAATCCTTATCGAGAAATACTGTTGACCGGAAGTTCTGTATCCCTACTCCGCGTTCCGGAAGCAGGAAGTGTGACATAGGCCTATTAGGAAGGATATAGAACTTCAATTCATAATTTGTTTGTTTATTGGCGGTACACAGTGGCGGATCTAGAGATTTTTTCCTGGGGTGGCAAAGGGGTGGCATGAAGTTTCAGGAGGGGGGCCATGGACATTATTCATAATTTAAAATGCTACAGTTTTCATTGAATGCGGTTAGTGTTCTCTACACTACATTACACGGAGTGGGAGTCAAATCAGAGATGTAGCTGGGTTTTTGGATGGTGTGGGTCTTAATTTGTGAATTGTGGACCCTTTCTCTGTGTAATCACTATCAACAGTATGTGTAGTCTATACTTAAATTGTACTTTGTGAAAAAGCAATTCTTGGGGGGTTTGGGGGTATGCTCCCCAGGAGATTTAAAAAAAAAAAAAAGACCCCTCAAATGATGTCTTCTAGTGAGTTTTGAGGAAATATGGACAGATTTAGTCATATGACACACACACACACACAGTTCGATCACGCCCGCGCCTCTCTCGCGCGCACACACACACACTGCAGCATTGCAATCTTGACATCGCAGCCTGTTCATTATGCTGCGTTCACACCAAACGCGAATAGAGCAAAATTTATCAAAATTTATCTTAAATTTAGTTTTTATTTATTTTTATACCGTGTATTCTCCGAGTAAATTCGAGCACCGAACCGTGACGCTCGTACCGTTTCAGTTCAATACGAATACATGTACCGTTCCCCTATTTGAAAGTAGTGGGTAACTCAAATTATAACAAGTAACTTTTACTTGTTGGGATTGAGTAGAATTTCAGTCATGTAGGGCTAACTTAACTGCAAAATGCGTGGTCAACCAGAGAGAAAACTGTCACGTTGTTGATAACAGGTGTCCACGTGAGTCAAACGTGCAGTGCTTGTGCATCACCAGCTTATAACACCGCTTAGATATCTCAGTTTAATTTGGCATGTCGACCATTTTCCAAAAATTGGATAGTCATAGATGCTGGGAAAGTGGATGCATGCCAATTTTGTGACAGCAGTAGTTTAAACACACACAAAAAACTAGACTAACGTTAGACCCTTATCTGACCTGACGATCATAGAAAAATTCGATGAGACAACAAAGTATTGCGGATGTAAATAACGTAACAATGTGGTTGTTGCAGGGTTAACCGTCTACTATGGACTTTTTCGACTTGGTGTCAAACTTACCTCTAAACTCACTGCTTATTAGCCTCTCTTCTCCGAGGCACTGTCCAGGCTGCCCTGCTGGCGTGACTGGTGAAATTTCGCGGGGGTCGCTGCAGTGCTGGTGATGGGTGAAACCATTGTGAGGGGGAGGGGATTCTTAATCGGCGATTTCTGTTTGAGAGGAGTTTGGTGCGGGTCTCCTTGGCCTTCAACGTGTAGACTATGAACATAAAATATATTTAAAAAATATTATCTGATTTATAAATGGGGTGGCAACAGGGGTGGCAAGACTGTATCCCAGGGGTGGCAGCTGCCACCCTTTGCCACCCCGTAGATCCGCCCCTGGCGGTACAGAAAACGACACAGCACCTCTTCGGCATGATTGTCGCGTGTATTTCAATAAGCGCCAAGGCAATGTTTTCCCCCATGGGCTAAATTCACATCACGTGACGGGGCGTTCCCCGGGACGTTCCCAGACCAACCGACTGTATCTATTGGGACAGTACTTGGGCCACAAAAGATGACGTTTCACAAGAACACAAGATGTTATGTGGATAGCAGATGAACCCAATTGCAGACAGCAAATAACTTAAACAGGGGTTTATTAAAGACAAAAACAGAAAACAAAACCCACGATGGGGCAAAACAAGACAGGATCGACTTGACAAAGATAAATACTCAGACGGTAAATAACAACTATGACAGGAACAGAACACTTCTTTAGACAAGACTCTCAACAAGATACTCACAGCTAGAATCACACAACGTATGATAATGAATCGCACAGGACAGCAAATACACAGGGATTAAATAGGGAACACTAATGACGAGGACAGGTGAAACTGACTAGACCCTAATCACAAGACGAGGATAACAAGGGGGCGGGGTTACGAGACGAGACAACACAAGCACATGGTCCAAATAACAGACCATGCGCTTGTACATAAAACATGGGTCTGCCATGATCCTGCCACAAGACCAGAGAAAACAGAGACATGATGGCAGAATCATGACAGAAGTGGCTTCCAGACGCTCCTCAAAGGGAAACTAAACACGGGACATGACAGACTGTGACAAAGACACGAACCAACAAAACATGGACAACACTAATAAAGGCAAACATGAAAAAACAATAACAGGGTTAGGGTGAAACATCAAAAACAACAAACAGGGTAGAGGAGGTGGAGGAAACACAAAGTCTTTGGGAGACAGTCCAGGATGGATGGGCGGGACTGGGGTCTTGGGTCTTCGGGACGAGGACTGAGGACGGGGAATCCGGGGGGACTTGGAGGAAGACACACAAGGACGGGGCTTGGGCGAAACAGTCCGGGGTTTAGTGGTGACAGGGGGAACAGTCCGGGGACTAGTGGCGACAGGGGAAACAGTACGGGGACAAGTGGCGACAGGAACAAACGGGGAAACAGTCCGGGATACTGCTTCAGTGGTAGCAGCAACAGATTCAGACATGGCGGACACAGAGGATGAGGAAACGGGACCCCTGACGGGGGACATGGCAGGCGAAGGGGCAGGACTGGGTGCAGCGCTCTCCGTGGTAGGCTTGGGTGCAACGCTCATAGGGATAGGCTTGGGTGCCGCGCTCACAGTGGTAGGCTTGGGTGCAGCGCTCACAGTGGTAGGCTTGGGTGCAGCGCTCACAGTGGTAGGCTTGGGTGCAGCGCTCACAGACACAGTGGGCTCGGGACAAGACATGACGGGCACATCGAGGATCTTGACAAGCTTGGCAAGGTAGTTTGCTAGAGTCTCGGCAGCAACAATGATAGGCATCTGCTTACGAGCAGACACCGCTTGCAGGACTGCTTCTGGAGCTTGATCGGCCGCAGCTCTCACAGAGGCAGATTCAGTAGCCGAGCAACCAGCTGCTGATTCTGGAACAGCGCTTGCAGTAGCGGGCTCTGGAACAGCGCTTGCAGTAGCGGGCTCTGGAACAGCGCTTGCAGTAGCGGGCTCTGGAACAGCGCTTGCAGTAGCGGGCTCTGGAACAGCGCTTGCAGTAGCGGGCTCTGGAACAGCGCTTGCAGTAGCGGGCTCTGGAACAGCGCTTGCAGTAGCGGGCTCTGGAACAGCGCTTGACGAAGGATGGGAGGCTCCCCTCTTCCTCCTCTTTCTCCTAGGTCGGGAAGCAATGGCCACAGCAGGACTCGTGATCGGCTGGACGGGCTCAGTGGAAGACAAAACAGGAACTGGGAAGACCACTTCTGGTAGAGTGAGCTCAGATGACGATGACTCCGAGGGGGAATCCCAAGAAACCCGTCTCCCTCGTTTACCACGGAGGTCAGTGGGTGTGGAAGATGCCTCTGGAGTCGTGGGGGAACCAGCCTGGTCCCCAAGCGTCGCAACGCCTATCATACGACCCTCCGGGATCACAGGCAGCTTGGCAGATGGTGAGCTCGAGGGTGTCTGTGACTCTCTCCGCGATAAACGATCCACCATCTCCGTGAACGGACGGGTCACCAGCTCCTCCCGTTCGGCCAGGGGTGGAGGGGAGTTGAGACCTGCGACGAGGTAGCGGTTAAGGAGGAGTTCTGGTAAGAAAAACCTCCTTTCATTCGCGACCCGAGCATACTCCCTTACCGATCGCTGTCCCTGGGCGGGAATCGGGAGTTTGCCCCTCTTTGCGTCAGCGATAGCCTGGTACCACCAATCCTTAGGGTCCGACTGGCAATTGACAGGCGAATACATACTGTCCGCTGGGTTCTGTATTGGGCGATTCATTCTGTTATGTGGATAGCAGATGAACCCAATTGCAGACAGCAAATAACTTAAACAGGGGTTTATTAAAGAGAAAAACAGAAAACAAAACCCACGATGGGGCAAAACAAGACAGGATCGACTTGACAAAGATAAATACTCAGACGGTAAATAACAACTATGACAGGAACAAAACACTTCTTTAGACAAGACTCTCAACAAGATACTCACAGCTAGAATCACACAACATATGATAATGAATCGCACAGGACAGCAAATACACAGGGATTAAATAGGGAACACTAATGACGAGGACAGGTGAAACTGACTAGACCCTAATCACAAGACGAGGATAACAAGGGGGCGGGGTTACGAGACGAGACAACACAAGCACATGGTCCAAATAACAGACCATGCGCTTGTACATAAAACATGGGTCTGCCATGATCCTGCCACAAGACCAGAGAAAACAGAGACATGATGGCAGAATCATGACAGAAGTGGCTTCCAGACGCTCCTCAAAGGGAAACTAAACACGGGACATGACAGACTGTGACAAAGACACGAACCAACAAAACATGGACAACACTAATAAAGGCAAACATGAAAAAACAATAACAGGGTTAGGGTGAAACATCAAAAACAACAAACAGGGTAGAGGAGGTGGAGGAAACACAAAGTCTTTGGGAGACAGTCCAGGATGGATGGGCGGGACTGGGGTCTTGGGTCTTCGGGACGAGGACTGAGGACGGGGAATCCGGGGGGACTTGGAGGAAGACACACAAGGACGGGGCTTGGGCGAAACAGTCCGGGGTTTAGTGGTGACAGGGGGAACAGTCCGGGGACTAGTGGCGACAGGGGAAACAGTACGGGGACAAGTGGCGACAGGAACAAACGGGGAAACAGTCCGGGATACTGCTTCAGTGGTAGCAGCAACAGATTCAGACATGGCGGACACAGAGGATGAGGAAACGGGACCCCTGACGGGGGACATGGCAGGCGAAGGGGCAGGACTGGGTGCAGCGCTCTCCGTGGTAGGCTTGGGTGCAACGCTCATAGGGATAGGCTTGGGTGCCGCGCTCACAGTGGTAGGCTTGGGTGCAGCGCTCACAGTGGTAGGCTTGGGTGCAGCGCTCACAGTGGTAGGCTTGGGTGCAGCGCTCACAGACACAGTGGGCTCGGGACAAGACATGACGGGCACATCGAGGATCTTGACAAGCTTGGCAAGGTAGTTTGCTAGAGTCTCGGCAGCAACAATGATAGGCATCTGCTTACGAGCAGACACCGCTTGCAGGACTGCTTCTGGAGCTTGATCGGCCGCAGCTCTCACAGAGGCAGATTCAGTAGCCGAGCAACCAGCTGCTGATTCTGGAACAGCGCTTGCAGTAGCGGGCTCTGGAACAGCGCTTGCAGTAGCGGGCTCTGGAACAGCGCTTGCAGTAGCGGGCTCTGGAACAGCGCTTGCAGTAGCGGGCTCTGGAACAGCGCTTGCAGTAGCGGGCTCTGGAACAGCGCTTGCAGTAGCGGGCTCTGGAACAGCGCTTGCAGTAGCGGGCTCTGGAACAGCGCTTGACGAAGGATGGGAGGCTCCCCTCTTCCTCCTCTTTCTCCTAGGTCGGGAAGCAATGGCCACAGCAGGACTCGTGATCGGCTGGACGGGCTCAGTGGAAGACAAAACAGGAACTGGGAAGACCACTTCTGGTAGAGTGAGCTCAGATGACGATGACTCCGAGGGGGAATCCCAAGAAACCCGTCTCCCTCGTTTACCACGGAGGTCAGTGGGTGTGGAAGATGCCTCTGGAGTCGTGGGGGAACCAGCCTGGTCCCCAAGCGTCGCAACGCCTATCATACGACCCTCCGGGATCACAGGCAGCTTGGCAGATGGTGAGCTCGAGGGTGTCTGTGACTCTCTCCGCGATAAACGATCCACCATCTCCGTGAACGGACGGGTCACCAGCTCCTCCCGTTCGGCCAGGGGTGGAGGGGAGTTGAGACCTGCGACGAGGTAGCGGTTAAGGAGGAGTTCTGGTAAGAAAAACCTCCTTTCATTCGCGACCCGAGCATACTCCCTTACCGATCGCTGTCCCTGGGCGGGAATCGGGAGTTTGCCCCTCTTTGCGTCAGCGATAGCCTGGTACCACCAATCCTTAGGGTCCGACTGGCAATTGACAGGCGAATACATACTGTCCGCTGGGTTCTGTATTGGGCGATTCATTCTGTTATGTGGATAGCAGATGAACCCAATTGCAGACAGCAAATAACTTAAACAGGGGTTTATTAAAGAGAAAAACAGAAAACAAAACCCACGATGGGGCAAAACAAGACAGGATCGACTTGACAAAGATAAATACTCAGACGGTAAATAACAACTATGACAGGAACAAAACACTTCTTTAGACAAGACTCTCAACAAGATACTCACAGCTAGAATCACACAACATATGATAATGAATCGCACAGGACAGCAAATACACAGGGATTAAATAGGGAACACTAATGACGAGGACAGGTGAAACTGACTAGACCCTAATCACAAGACGAGGATAACAAGGGGGCGGGGTTACGAGACGAGACAACACAAGCACATGGTCCAAATAACAGACCATGCGCTTGTACATAAAACATGGGTCTGCCATGATCCTGCCACAAGACCAGAGAAAACAGAGACATGATGGCAGAATCATGACACAAGAACACAAGTACAGACAAGAACACAGATTGAGACAGTTCGGTCTGAGTGTCGCTTCCGGATAAAGGGGATTCGAAATTCGCGCCACCTTGTGGGTGTTATCAGGAGTAGTTGAAGCAGTTGTAGTAGTGTCAGAGTCAGAGAACTCTCATTGTCGTTATTGAGTCATATATGTGTTAGGGCTGTATATTATTACATTATATCCGGTTAGAATACTTAAAGTAGCCTATATTGTTATTATTAATTATAGTAGCTATATTATAGTCTTGTTATATTAATTAGATACGATTATATGGATTGCTTTGTATTTTTGGATCTGGACTGGACTGCTTTTTGTTTTGGATTGTTTTTTTGGATTTGTTTGCTTTTTGCGACTCTTCCTTTTTTCTGGAAATGGAGCCAGCAAGAAAGAGGAGATCCTCCCCCGTCTGGGCTCAACAGAACCATCAGTATCCTCATTTATACCAACTGGCACTGGCATTTTTATGTTCCCCTGCATCCTCTGTTCCTTGTGAAATGATCTTTTCCAAGGCTGGAGAGGTTTTGTCCAAGAAGAGGAATCGTCTAAACCCCAACACACTTGAAAAATGTTTTGTTTCTCAATAAAAATCTATTGTAATCCCTCCTTCACCCACCCCAAAGTGCAGTGTTGCAGTTTGCTCCTCTAGCCTCCCCAGTCCCATAAGCACAACACTGCACTAAAACTAGTACCAGTTCACTGCAAAAACCCCCCCAGAAACAATTCTTAACTTTTTCCACCCCAGACTATTCTGTTGCAGTTTACTTTATTACACTCCCTCCACCATAAGCACTGCACGCAAAACAGTGTCACTTTTGTTGTTCATACTGTCACTATCCAAACAATTTATGAATAATTAATTAACTGTGTGTGTGACAGTTGTCTCTGCACAAGTAAATTCAGACAAAGAAAGATACATATTTTATTTTATACCCAGGCAATGGACAAATGTCTGCTCGGGTCTTTTTATTATTGCAAATGAAAGGTTACAGACATTAACAGTGAGAAGAAAATATATATAGGCCTACGGTATACGGACATCATAAGTCTGCCCAGGTCATTGGTTCAGAATTAATTAATTTGTCTGCTACTACTTTGCACAGTAGCTAAGTAGGAGAATATCGAACTGTATATTGTAGATTGTGAATATTCCATTAACTTACGTATCTATACAACGAATTTCTCGTGCCATTTATACGCCAAAAATAGTTTTCGCGTACATATGATACGCACTTTATGGCAGGTAGGCTAATAGAGAGCCTAAGTTCCTCCCCTTCGGGTGGACCACCATGGGACCTTATTTCAGAAAAATATTGTATGGTAGTTAATGGCGAGAGACAACAAATATTTGGATCCCGTTTGAATTGTGCCCTGAATTATGCATATGATGTTTGTCAATTTAAAAGATACATTTTAAAGTCAAGAAAGTCGCAGTTTGATGTAAAACTGTTGAGGTATAAGACTGTGAAAATACGTAATTACAAAGACTACAAACCCAAAAGGCGTGCATGTGACGTCATACCTTTTCTCTCAATGAATGAAGCTAACTTTACTGAAGCTAACGTCTGTAATTTTTTCTATAGTCTAAAGTTATAATCGTAACGTTACGCTGTCATGCCTGTGTGTTTTCTGGGGTGGTGGGTGGTATACTTTTATTTATTTATTTATTTATTTATTTCAAGGATAGCCTTTGAGATGAACCATCTCATTTTCGAGGGGGTCCCTTTTTTATTTTTTATTTATTTTATTTATTTATTTATTTCAAGGATAGCCCCTTGCCCAGGTCATTGGTTCAGAATTATTCATTTGTCTGCTACTTCTTTGCACAGTAGCTAGGTGTCACTAGTGAGCAATGCTGAATGAAGCTTCGAGTAATGAACCTTTGGGTGAAGGAATGGGCTGCGGTCTCAGCAAGGGGGTAATCCATTAGCCGGAAACTGAAGCTTCGCGGGCGCCGCCATTGTAGCAGACCTTCACCTGCTGTTAGCATTCCATTGACTCCCATTCATTTTGGCGTCACTTTGACAGCGAATAACTTTACATCTGAGGCGTCCATTATTTATTTCTAAAGAAACACGACAATGTATAAAAGGCTCCATTACTTTGTATCTTACGTTATGGCCCCGTAGAAGCCGTTTTTGTAAAAATAGGCTAACGATTGCGTCAAAACCACGCGACTTTCTGTCGCACAATAGAGACATTACCGTATAGACAGGAGGAGAAGCTCGCAGGCAATCTTTTACTGTCTATGAGGCAATCGGGGGGACATAGAGGCATAAAGTCAAGGGAGAAGCCCATAGATAGAGAGTCCATAAAAGCAACGGGACAAAATATTTTGACAACGTTTTCGAGGAATTAGGTGATTCAGATTTGTCTTGGCACAGCTACTAGAAGATTTACAACTGTCAGACTGTCGTTAAGCTCAGTTTGAGCCTGCGCAGTCGCTCAGCCATCAGACAGGAAGTGCAATAATCGGGCTTCAGTCTTCTCCGTTGAAATCAATGGGGTCGCTGTGTCCATTTCTTTTACTGTCTATGGTATCTTTGGAACACTCATTTCAACATACTACGATTTGGGACATACTAATTCTATTTTCGAATACTATTTAGGACGGATAGTATGCGAATTGTGACTGGGCCATTATTTTCACCTGGGATGTTCCCATGAAAACGCAGCACATTGTTCATCAGCTGAACAGTTGTTCTGACGACAGAAATATAATGCTGTTAACATAACGGTTGCAAATAAATTTATTTTTTTATTTTTACTTTACAAAAAAACTTTTAAAATATGCGTTATATATCTGTGTGTCAGTGTCTCAACTTTACCCTACATTACCTAACATTTCTTATGAAACATTTCTTTATGAAAATTTAAACATAACATGAAACAATTTGTACAGTGTAACTGATGTTTAGATTAATATCTTTCCTTCATGTTCTTCTTCTCTATCTTTTTTATTTATTTATTTTAGTTTTCAGCTCATTGCTCTTTTCTCATTTGTATTCTGATGACATTGAATATATTGTTAATACATTTTGTATATTGTAAATTGTATGTCATAAAAAATGTAATCTCTGTATGTTTTGCGGGAAAAAAAACAAGTTAAAATAAATCAGGGCCGGCGCCACGGGGGGGGCGTGAGGGGGCGACGCCCCCTCAACGGGACTCTCCCGCCCCCTCAGATCACCATGAATGTAAACGGGATTTTACTGATAAAATATGCTATTTAAAAATTACATTTGCCAATTACATTTTCACATGTTCTTGTTTTTGTGACTATTAAGCTAAATTATTAATATTTTAATGAAGGAAAGTCTGTTAGACAAAGTCGAATTTTGATTGGTCGTTTGATTTTGCGTGCTCGCTCACCTTAGCATTACGTTAAATTTCCCATACGGGAAAGATCACACGACGGATACGGACTGTAGAACGGATATTTCATAATTTCAAGGTTGAATATTGCATATCGGGGGCAATCGGGAGAGTCGGCATAGGCGGAGGGCGAACCAACTTCAGGGTAGGCTAAGATGTGCGCTTCCCCTGCATTTAAATAGATTTCCTAACCATGTAACTTAGTTTTAACCAACGTCGCCTATCAACAACTTAAACGTCCCAGTATAAACGCTCCCGTTAACTCATTTGTTATTAGCACAACTATACGTTTACAAACTGTTAATTTGAGCAAAAAAAGCAAGCAGTAGGCTACTGTATGCCTGGCAGCCAATATAAATAAACATTGCCTTACCTAATGCAGCAAAATCCTGCGTTTAGACATGGCATCATGCGTTGATGATTCCCTCGTTGTTATGTCACTCTCAGTTAGAGCTTAGATTCTCTGCCCGAGCCCGAACTTGACCCGAACCGACGATATTTCCCGTCACTATCCTCGACGCCGGGCCGGGCCCTTGATCTAAAGACGTGCACTCCCAACGCAATAGAGTGCGGCGCGGGACTAGATTTGATGGCCGAGCGCGGGCGCGGGCGGTAATTCACATCACTGTGTGCGGGTTGCGGGAGAATAAAACGATTTGCGAATCGCGGGACTCCCGCAAACTAGAAATATTTATGAATGAAACATATAAAAACTAATACATTTTTATTCATCTGTTGCAGAAAAGCAACAAGAACAACTAGGCTATGTGCTTTAACCTGTTAAGCACTGAAGCCATTTTAGAGTTGTTTTGTCTGAGAGACACACATAAAAGTAAAGACTCATAACTCCAAAACTGTAACAAGGAGAGTCAAAAGGGAGGTATTGTTTGATAGAACACTTTTCAAATTTTTTGAAAATATAAATTACATTACATTTGGACATTCTCCTGCTGAGAAACTGCTGATAAATACAAAACATATATAATTTTTATTATGATTTTGCATATATTTCTTGTTTGACATGGAATAACTCTGGAAGGAAATATGGTAGCTCAGAAATTATTTTTTGGTGAAGTCCCTCTACAGGTGACCTGCATCTGGATAAAATTTTGTGGTGATTGCATAAATTACTCAAAAGTTACAGCATTCTGAACAAAGGTAGCCTTTTTGTTTAGTCCTCACACATTTGAAAGGCAATAAAAAAATTGTTGTTTTCTGAGTGACACACAAAACTAAAGACTCATAACTCCAAAACTATAGCAAGGAGAGTCAAAAGGTAGGTATCGTTTGATAGAACACTTTTCATTTTTTTTGAAAATATAAATTACATTACATTTGGACATTTTCCTGCCGAGAAACTGCCCATAAAAGACAAAAAATAAATATAATTTTTATTATGATTTTGCATATCTTTCTTATTTGACATATAATAACTCAGGAAGGAAATAAGGTAGGTGGAAAATTCTTTTTTGGTTAAGTCCATCTACATGTGAGCTGCATCTGGATAAAATTTTGTGGTGATTGGATAAAGGAATCAAAAGTTACAGCATTTGGAACCAAGACAGGCTTTTTGTTCAGTCATTGACGCCCCCTAATGGGCATTTTTAAAATGGTTCCTCCATGGAGAATATCTTGTCATAAATGCAATAGATTATGTTCATTTTGGGCTCATTTTAATTGTAATAGTATGCTGTAAAAAAAATATGTGCCATTTTCAACGATCTGTGAATGTTTCATGAGCTGTATTATGTTTTTGGCACATTGCAGTACATAGTACAAAAAAGTATTTTATAGATTATGAAAAAAATAAATTCTATTTATCAGCAAATAACTAAGCAATACTTAGGAGATTTTCAAATTGGCTACCTTCACTGTAAAGTTCAGACTCTAAGCTTTCAAATGACACCTATTTTGTGTAAATCAAGGCAATATTTTTGAAAAATATGATCATTAATATTTTCGCAGCCAGGTGGCCCGCGCGGGCGGTGCCCTCAGAGTTATAGGGATTACTCAGCACTCGTTCAGAGTTGATCGAAGTTGTTAGATGCTTTAAAAAGCTGAGATTCTAAGCTTTAAGATGATACATATTTTGTGTTATCCCACGTTTGAAAAAAGCACGGATGGCTCCGGAAACATTGGAAAACACATTGCATCCCGGAAAGATGAGAGACATGTTTTTTTAGCCAAGCATGCATCACTTCGTGAGGTATATGTCGCGATCAACGCAATGGATTATGTTGTGTTTGGGCTCTTTGTAATCGTGAGAATCTGCTGTCAATAAAGATGTTCGATTTTTCACAATCCATGCATGTTTCATGGAGTTATGAGCTGCAACGTCACATTAAAACAACATAGCATCTCTGCTACTGCTACTTCATTGGTACGCATAGTGCAACTTCATGTGTTAGAAGTCCATAAGGAATATCTTTGGATGTGAGTGATGGATTATGGTGAGTTTGGGCTCTTTTTAATCTTAACAATCTGCTGCAAATAATGATGTGCCATTTTACACGATTTATGCATGCTTCATTGAGTTAAGAGTGAAATCGCGGCATTAGTGCTCCATCTATATTCAAGGCTCTATGTGCGCCTGTGGGGGTTCGTGTGTTACAACTCCATTAGGAATATCTTAAAATCTGAGTGCTGGATTATGCTGTGTTTGGGCTCTTTTTAATCGTGAGAGTCTGCTGAAAATAATGTTGTGCAATATCCTACGATCTGTGCATGTTTCATGAAGTTATAAGCGAAAAACCAACGCGAGTGCTTCACCAGTATATACTTGGCTAGGTACGTCTGTGGTGTTTTTTGTGTTGGAACGCCATGAGGAATATCTTTAGATCTGATTTATGGAATATATTGAGTTTGGGCTCTTTTTAATCGTGAGCTCCTGCTGTAAATAACGATATGTCATTTTTCATGATCGATGTATCTTTCATGAAGATACGAGTGAAAAGGCCAAGTCTAAGCTACCTTGCTTGGCTACTTGCGTCTGTGGATTTTCTTTGTGGTAGAAATCCATGAGGAATATCTTTAGTTCTGAGTGATGGATTATGTTAAGTTTGGACTCATTTTAATCGTAAGAATCTGATGTAAATAATGATGTGTCATTTACCACAATCGGAGTATGTTTCATGAAGTTACGAGCGGAAATGTGTGTTAAATTATGCATACTTATATGATTTACATATGGGTCTCTTGAGGGGCTTCTTGTACAAAACCTCACTCAAGTTTAGTAAAAAGCCCGAAACAATTATGCTTGTTGTATTCTACTCATTGAGACCTTTCAAATGACATATGGCACATGACTATCTGAGCTGTATGATGTATTTGACATATTGCAGTATGTAATACAAAAAAGTACTTCATAAATTATGAAAACATTTTTTTTTCTATTTATTAGCAAATAACTCAGCACTACTTAGGAGTTTATCAAATTGGCTACATTCATTGTAAATTTCAGACTCTAAGCTTTCAAATGACACCTATTTTAAGTTGATCAAGGTAATATTTTTGAAAAATATTATTATTATTTTTTATCGCAGCTAGGTGGCGCCAGCTGGCGGTACACTCCGTTTTAGAGGGATTACTCAGCACTCGTTAGGAGTTGAGGAGAAGTGATTAGATGCATTAAAAAGCTGAGATTCTAAGCTTTAAAATGATACCTATTTTGTGTTATTCCATTTCAGGGGTTGCTTAGAAATTTGAATCTGAAATTTATTTTCCGTAGGGGGCGCCCCGTTGCCCCCGGTACCGGGGGCGTTGGTTTGTAACAGGTTAATAACAAGCATAACAATCTTTAAAGTTAATGCTTTAGTAACAAATTTATCAGGAGCATTTATGCTGATGTGTATGATGGCGACAGGTAGTAGGCCTATTTATTTTGGAGGTACAGAAAAAAAGTCTATTTGTGGGTAGGAGCGGGACAAAAAATTAATGTTGCGGGCGGGGGAAAGTAACATAGAAAGTAGTTGAGAACGTCAGTTATAACGACCCACGTATTAAAAAATCGTCGGGTTTAAATCGGGCTCGGGCTCATAATTACAGTTAATGTGTCGGGCGGAGCTCGGACACAACGTGCAAATGAATGAATTTGTTTTTAAAGTGATCACAATTTAATAAAAACATTGCCATTTATAAATTATATTGCTTTCATTTATTTAAAAATTGTTTATCGAAAAAAATTCATAAATCCGGCAATTTATAAATTATATTGCTTTCATTTATTTAAAAATTGTTTATCGAAAAAACCGTGAATAACTCCTGCATAAAATGAATTATCACGCGCATGAATTATCTCTGCGCGTGCGCACGGCATGCAGTTTACATCATTTTAGGTATCTTATTAAAATAACTAAATTTACCACCTCCGGCTCAATTTGAGATTATTATTATTATTATTTTATTTTTTTATTCTTTTTGCATGGAGTTTGCAAAGTGACAAAATGAATCAAAGCACAACTAACGTTAGTCCACACTTGTATTTTCTCAGTTTCTGAATTTGATATTATTAGAGGCTAAATGCAAACAATTTTTTTTATCTACTTTTGAGTCTTATTTCATGCAAAGTGATAATATAATTGCACTTTCATTTTCTCTATTTGAAAGTTTTTAATGCTGTTATTTGATAAGTTTTTAAAATTTATGTTACAAACAAAATGTCTTCAAAAGTATGTAGAAGGTGGATACATTTATTTCCATTCCAGTAACTTCACACATTACATTTCCTTTTGCACTTGTAGGCTATGCTGCTTTAATTTCTTTGTTCCTACTATTTAGTTTATTTCCTTGAAATATTTCTTATCCTGGACTGCCACCTACTGGATAGAAAAGGCAACAGCCTAGTAATTATGTGAATAAAAATCTACATGTTTGAATGGCCAAAAAAAAGGATAAATCATAGGTGGTATTCCACACATTAAAATAAAGGTGCAAGCTGCACTCCAGTGTGCCACCCTGTATTGTGTAATGTATTGAGAGTTGAATTGTGCATAATACATTTGCTGCATATAGGTGCCAATACAGTGATGCAATTGATTAATCTTTAAGTTTTTTTTTTGTTTTTTGTTTTTTTCATAAGATATTGAACACACACAAAAAAATCAATTAAGTGGAAGCTGCCACTGCTGGCTAGTGTTTAAACACTTAATTTAACTACTGTGTCATTATGTGTCAAGTGAACAGCTGCATTTACGTTAAGTGGCCTAAATCAGTAAAAGTATCACAATGTATTTCTAATACAGGAACGGCAAATTAGCATGTTACCTTTTACACAAGAAAATTATTCAATAAATTAATAAATATGCCGCGAGTTTAACCCCCCCAATGGTAGACCCAAAGTTACGCCCTTGTAAGCCAGCCCAGTCGCGCTTATCATTTGGTTATGGAGTGGAGGAAACTGATCCTAGACCAGCAATTACGTGCAGCCAGCATTTCTTTATAAAAGCAACTAGTAGAAGCAGTCAGGCTACTTTTGAGGGAGAAAATTTCTCTCGAATTGCATATCAAGTCGGTGGCCAGGGGAAGCCTTTTTAGCAAAAGGTTTTTTTTCTCTCTCTCATCAAAACGTCTTATCAATCGTCTATAACAGTCTATATCAAGCAGGGACATTTTTTTATTTTGTGATTTCACCGTAACGAATAGAGTCTCCCCGCAACAGCGATAGATTGAAGCCCGCGTCAGTGTGAAAACTGCGCGAGCCACAAGACAACACTCCGCTTCACTGATCGCAGCGGCAACGAGCACTTTGATCACTTGATTTAAAAAGCAACACATTTCAGCGCTAGAAAGACTCTAATTTGACAAACGAACTAAATGAATCCTCTGCTAGTTAACTGGAGATGTTTTATTAATTTGTATTGGTATATCCGTGCCGCGAAGATGTTTTAAAAAGTGGTGAGGAGAAGATTGACCCTGGCAAAAAGTGGTGATGTGCGTTAATGTGAACGCCCCCTCTCGGTATTTCAGACGCCCCCTCATCAGCGCTCGGCTGGCGCCGGCTCTGAAATAAATAAAATAAAATAAAGTAGAATTTTGAGCTGTAACAGCCCGTCTAACGGAAAGCCTTGGCACTTCCTATTACCCCCATTGTATATCATCTTGGTTGCAGTTCCATTAGAGTTGATCGCGGGCGAGTGCAGAATGAATGGGAGTATATGGAGCTAGACGGCTAAATGTATCCCTTTCTCCTGCTTGTCGTTGAATCAACATAGATTTTATTGTTAATTCCGCAAGTTCAATATAGATTATAGTCCGAAAGTCGAATGAACGAGTACTTATGTCCTTTCGATTTCTTACAGGTTAGGTCGTTGTTGGCCGGAACACGCTAGCATTCTGCTATTATGTGACGTCATCACATTTTTGAACGGATTTTTAGAACAGATAAGTGAACTTAAAAATGCAATTTCAGCTGAGTGTATTATCTTAGCCCCCCTTTTGAATGCAACTTTCAAATTACTTGACTTGCGCACTTGCGCATGCCGAGAATTGATGCGCCTTTCAGACAGGACGCGGAATGCACGGCGCTTTGAAACGCATTAAGGACTTCCAAAGATATGAACAGCTACAAGTGTAAGCTATGCACTATGCAAGCACTATATACAGGATTCCGATTCACCCTATTATACTTTATCGACACAAATTAATGTCAAACAGCAAACAGCCATCCCCAAATAGTCTATAGCTACATAGGCTGTCTTTGACTTTAAATTACTCGTCAGGCTACAGAAGAATATAATTCATCCGTTAAATTAGCCCTAAGACATCGAGAGTCACGCAGACCTATAACAACCCAGCCACAGCATATAATTGGGAATAACCAGAGCCGGACAGTAACGGAGTACATTTACTTGAGTACAGTACTTGAGTACAATTTTGAGGGATCTGTACTTTACTCGAGTATCATTTTTGGGGATTACTCATGACTTTACTCAAGTACATTTGAGAGGCAAATATTGTACTCTTTACTCCACTACGTTTCTATCCATAACCGTGAGTACCCGATACTTCTAAGAAAAAAAAAAATCTTGGAAACCCTCAATTTGTTGTTTCCCTCTCAAACGTGATTGGATTGTGCAGGCGCCACTGATTGGGACAGCCTATCAGCAAATCACCTTCACCTTCAGCTCTGAACTGACGCCAAAGTAAACTCCATGGTCAGATTTATGTGGGTTCAAATGTGGGTGCAAAATATCCATTAAAACTCTAGCAGAGGTTTGTCAAAGCGTTGCCATTGTGCATTGCCTTGTGGGCAAGTGAGAAATGTTAAATAAAGCAACATGGTAAAAAGATGAAAATGACTTGAATTAACTTTCAATTCCTTTTTAGATTATCAAAGGTATTAACATTTTTCATAACTCCATGTAGGACGTTTCTGTACATAAATGTAAGCACGGTTCGCGTACCTACCCCGAAGTGATAAAATAAAATTCTGTATCAAATTTATAGGCAAAGACAAGTAGTTTGTTTAGGCATGGTTTGTAGGGAATTACAAACCTTATAGAATAAATTCTTAATGCGCATGTGAACGCCATCAGCGTTTATCACAGGTTCAGTTTAAAGCAGTGTTTCTCAACCTCTCCTGCACCACCTGACAGGACATGTTTTTGTTTTAACCCTAAAATGGCACACCTGATTCAATTAATTAAAGGCTCAAAGGCTTAATGTGTAGCTGACTAATTGAATCAGGTGTGCCATTTCAGGGTTAAAACAAAACATGTCCTGTCAGGGGGTCCCTGCAGGAGAGGTTGAGAAACACTGGTTTAGAGAGACGGTGTCATCTTAGTGGCCCCTAATTTAATAACAAATGATCATTTCGACGGAAGTGAATCAATCAAAACTAACTTTAGCTGGAAAATAACATTATTCAAGAACCGCTATAAAACCAAACCGATCTCTGTTACCTTAAATTATATGTTTATCTCTGAAAAGCCGCTTTGAAACAATCTACATTGTTAAAAGCGCTATATAAATGAAGATGACTTGACTTGACACTGTGGCAGTAGTAATGCAATATTTAGAAAATTTACTCTTGTACTCTTGATACTCAAGTACTTTTAAAAACAAGTACTTCAGTACTTTTACTTAAGTAGACATCTGACTGTAGTACTTTTTAGGGATGTCCCGATACCACTTTTTCACTTCCGATACCGATACCGATGCCGCAGCTTTGGCTATTTGCGATACCGATATTAATCCGATATTTTTGTTTTATTCTATTTTATTCTTGGACTAATACTAGGCCTAATAAAATATATGGAAGCACTTTGCTCAATTAGCAACCTAAATACATCTCACTCAAATGTAGAACAAATACTTCTCCAGTATATAGTCCACAACAACAGTTGATTATGAAAGACTGCCACCCTTTATTCAAACAGGACAAAATACAGGCAGGCAGGCTACTTCAGTAGGCTACTTAAAGCTACCAACAGGTTTAAAGTTAATCATTTAAAATTAAAAAGCTTTAAAATTACCCATTGATCCGTGTGCTTTTGCGTCCATTCGTTTTTCCTTTTTTACTCGTAAAACGAAAAATTAATGGTTGTTGTATTTTTAAAACGCAAAGTTGAACACCAACATTTTAATTTGAACTGTATGCACACCAAAAGCTGCGCAAAAAATAAATATTGACGTAAGTTATATATAAATAAGTTATTTTCTGTATGACCAGAAATGAGTATTTTAAGTTGTTTCCACTGTTGAAAGGAAACCGGAAGTGTTCGCGCCCGCGCTCCGTCCATGCAGTGCGCGCTCCACACTCTGCACACACTTGCTATGCGTCAAAATCTTGTGTAGCATACAGTTTACAGCCTACGGTTTATAAACTGAGGAGACAGATTGCAAAACCGTGTTTATAGTACACCGAATGTAGTGGGATGGAGTGTCTGTTGTGAGTTTAGAGGGCACGTCAGCCAGAGATGTGTGTGTGTGTGTGAGTGAGTGAGACAGACTACTGCCTGCTGAACAGAGGCTCGCCGGAAGAAGGATCTGAAGTGCCGGTGTTTCGGCTACAAAAACCCGCCGAACTGATCCGAAACCAGCCCAATGTTTATCCACCCACCCAAACCCATTTTTTGCCCGCAAAATAGATGGCAAAACCGCCCAATATGCGCGGCTTAATGTCGCAGCAAGGGAAATGCTATATTCAAGCATTGTTGGATAGGTATCGGATCATATTTTTTCTCCCCTCCGAGTTCTGGGCCAGTATCGGCACGATACCGATGCTGTGGATCGGATCGGGACATCCCTAGTACTTTTACTTGTACTTGAGTAAAATTTAGCAAGGGGTATCTGTACTTTCACTCAAGTAACGAAGCTGTGTACTCTGTCCGCCTCTGGGAATAACATGCCTTAGCTTAACACAGAATGGATTTCAAGGACTTCGCGCGCAGATCAATGGCCTCCACCGTTATATTTATTCTACGAATCTTTGAGTTAACATGTAGCCTACTAAACATGATTGGAATTTGCACCGCAGCGCCACCACACCTTGATGCTCATGACAAGAATAGCATGTATAGTTATCTTTATTGAAGTGAATTAGGTTTAAATCGCCGTCATGCATGCATGAATGAATGAATGAATGATATTTTTGCTATTTTAGACATAATACACAAAACTGAAATTGCACGTCAAAATAAAACGTTGTCAATATTTTTGGAGGCTCCCCAAAATTTCAAGAATCACGTTTTCAGGGGAGCCCATGTCTTATTAAGGGGAGCCGAGCTCCCCCTATCTCCCCCGTAGTTCGCACCCTGCCAGACAGTGCCAGTTCTCTTCTATTAGAAATTCTCTGGCTGTAAGCACGTCCCAGCCGGGTTCGTCACTTATTTGGTTCCCCCGGAAACATTTCCGTGTGGCATGTGTTATTTGCAGCGTGTTTCTGTATTTGGTTGTGTTGTGAGTATTTGGAGCACACGTGTGTTGTGAAACTGATGAAGATGTTTTCTTAACTTAACTTGCAAACTCCTCGGAAGTGAATTGTGGGCCATTGTCACTAACTAGTGTTTCAGGTAAACCGTAGCGACTGAATAGCCCACGCAGCACTTGGATTGTCTTCGAGGAAGTTGTCGAATCCATCACATGGACCTCTGGCCATTTCGAGTGTGCGTCAACAACTACCAGAAACATTCGTCCTTCGAATGGACCAGCAAAGTCGATGTGGATCCGTTGCCAAGGAGCATCGGCCATGCCCAGGGGTGAAGAGGTGAGAGACAAAGAGATTTTTGATTTTTTTGATAAGACATGCATGTCTTTGATTTCTCTTCAATTTGTGAGTCAATATTTGGCCACCAGATGTAGCTACGTGCTAGAGCCTTCATTTTTACTACACCTGGATGTCCTGTATGTAAATCCTTCAACACTCGTTGTCTCAGATTTGATGGAACGATAACTCGCTGTCCCCACATCAGACAGTCCTGCATCAGTGAGAGTTCCTCCTTTCTTGTGAGGTATGGCCTCAGTGCATTTTCTGAATCTTTTGCAGATGGAAATGATCCAGTGGATACCATCTCTTTCACTCGACAGAGGATCGGATCTGCTCTGGTTCCTTTACTGATGTCACTGTTACGCACTGGAAGTGCATCCATTTTATTTATGAGGTAAGTGTCCACTGCATCTTTCTTGTCTCTGTGCTGTACCGGCAGTGGCAATCTCGATAACCCATCAGCATTCCCATGGTCATTAGCACTTCTATATTTGTTCGGATGAAGTATGGTAGTAAGCGGACGATGGTCTGTTAATAATGTGAAGTGACGTCCATATAGGTAAGTATGAAACTTCCGTACTCCTAGCGCTTCACGTTCTAGTTGCGCATAGTTTTGTTCAGGTTTGCTCAGAGTTCGTGACGCGAAGGCTATGGGCCTTTCCCGCCCATCCGGCATCATGTGGGAAAGTACGGCTCCTACCCCATATGGTGAAGCATCGCAGGCCAAACGAACTGGGAGTCTTGGATCATAATGTGTGAGTACACTGGGTGTTAACAGCTGATTTTTAGCATCTTGGAACGCTTTCTCACACTCTAGCGACCACTTCCATTTTACTTCCTTGTGTAACATTGCATTCAGGGGAACTGTGGCCATATTTGGCACAAACCTTGCATAATAGTTAACCAGTCCCAAAAAAGATCGTAATTGGTTGATATTAACAGGAGCTGGTGCTTCGGCGATGGCGCCAGGGGCGTTGCTAGACCCCTTTTACTGGGGAACGTGCCCCAGTCCCGGCGCCAGGACAAACGACTTGGGGGGGCTTTTACAATCAACATAGTTTCTCTCGTGCCCCATATTGAAAAAAAAAAAAGAGAATTATTTAGTGTTAAACTAGTTAACACTAGTCTGCGGGGCTGCAGCTGGATGCTATTGGAGCGCTACGGCTGCGGAGCTCATCGCGCCCACTCTAGTCAATGCTTGTGTTTACACCAACCGCGACGCGGCGTTTCAGAAGCATCCCAGAAGTGGCTCTCCGCACCGCTTCACTAAAGATAGGTGCTAAGTCTATTTTCAACGGACGCCGCGTCCAAGCCGCACCGTAAATACAACATAAAAGTAAAAAAACACTGTAAATTTTAAAATAAACACCCTGTAAGGACTCTTGCAGTAATTGTATTGCACACCAATATATCCTTGGTAGAAACCATAGACTGTAAGGTAGAAACCCAAAAATCAAGAAAAATCACATCGGACAGGCAAATCACATGGTCACATGGAGTTGGCACCGCCACATGGAGTTGGCACATGGAGTTGGCAACAATCTAAACCATGTTGGTGGCACATGGAGCCACCAACAGTTGGCTCCACTGTTGGAGTTGGCAACAGAATAAAATCTTGTCGGAGCCGTAATGCACTGCAGACGTGTGCAGTGTACAAAAGGGGTAAAGTCGAGAACAGTTCAGACGGTTCTCGTTTATAGTTATCTTATTCATAAGTGTTTAGAAAAACCCTGCACGAACACTGTCACATAATCATCATTCAGATCACCGCTAGGGGGGCTTGAGATCATCACAGGGGGGGCTAAGCCCCCCCAAGCCCCCCCTTGACGCCGGGCCTGACGTGCCCCAGTATAAATCTGCTGTGCCCCTGTAAATCTGAAGTTTGAGTTTAACAATTTATTTTATTTGTCAGTGTATTTAATAGAAATTATATTATAGGGTAATAGAAATTATCTATTTGCAACGCAGTAATAAACCAATCAACGCTTGTAAAAGCAACGCAGTTTAACCGAAAACAGAAGCTGACCCGCGCGACAAAATCCGCGCGCATCTGTGTTTCCTAGCAACTGCAGCGCGCACATCTGAGCACACCGAAGTCTGGTGTTGGCACGCGAGGTAGGCTATGAAAACATGACGAAACAAAAGTTTGTAAATAATACAAATAATCTTATTTTTTATTAATTATTGGCTTCTGTAGATGGACATCATAATTGTTTTTGTACGAAGCAGGGACAGGAAAGCAGAAAGGAGAGATGATGAGTTTGAGGGAGGTAAGTTAAGACTTGATAAACAATTTACATCATCAGACATCAGATGCAAAAGCATCAAGCCTCAGAAAAACGCATAAGAAAAACCTCTGTCAAGAAATGGAATTGCACTTTACTATAAGCAAAGACAGAGAAACAGTGCACTAGTCTCGCATTAGCCTACTATGAATAGGAGAAAGTGCAGCGTGCAATATGGCGGAATAAGTCGAGTATTTGTTCCGATGAGACTGTAAAAGAAGATGGACGACGCCCCTTTACTCTCTTGCATTGATGAAAAGTGAAGCCGCCAAAGTCGAGTCTGCGCAGTAGTGAGCGTGAAGTGGAGCCGCGATATCAAGGTCCTGCCAAAGCCAAATACAGACAGACAGAGCGACACGCGTCATAATCTGAAGACCACGCCCACTATATATGAGCTACAATATATTGTTTCATAGCAGCTTCACAATAGTAACAAATTAAAAAATCGCATGAGAAGCAGCTTGGCCAACAAGCCAATAGTGTCAATATTCAGTTAATAGTCACTTCAGTGTTGATTCAGTTCAGTTCAATAACTGTAACATTCATCAAACATACTGTATATACAGTGTATTTTTTACTACAGGTACGATCGGGGTTGCCCATTCACTGAATCGCACAGGTGAGATGATTCCTTCCTTCAATAAGCGCTCAATTTCTTCTTCCACCTTGGGTCTGATGGCGTACGGTACCACCCGAGCTTGGAAGAATCTTGGCTGGGTTCCTGGTTTCAGACTCAAGGTCGCTGTATACTCATTGAATGTCCCTAAATCTTCTTTGAATACTTTGGCATACCTTTTTAGAAGCCCTTCGAATGTTCCTTCATTAACTTGATGTACTGCTCTTACAGTTCTTATCTCACGCCAATCTAGACGAATTCTGCGAAGCCATTCTCGTCCCAACAGAGGAGCTGAGTTTCCTGCAACAACATACAAAGGCAAACGTACGTTTTGTCTGTTCAGCTTGACACGCACTTTGATGACGCCTTCTGGTGAAATGACCTCGCCTGTATACGTCTTGAGGACAACGTTCGTCTGGCGTAATCGAACATGACTCAGTTTATCTCTGTACAGTTCACCTGAGATAATAGAGACCGCCGCTCCAGTATCCACTTCCACATCGACTGGCACTCCTTCAATTTTTGGTTGCACTTTTATTACAGATGACACTAAATCAGTTTCACTTTTCATTTTATTCACCTGTGGCTGATCGTGCGATGTTGCTGTTACTTTGTGTAAAGTCAGTTCGGTATCAGTGTCCGAATTTGTCTCTTCCTCACTTCTTTCCATATTAGCATCCACTCTGTGAATTGGTCTTTTTGTCCCTTCCATTTTGCACTTTTCCCCTTTACTATAGTTTTAAATGTTTTCTCCTCTGTCTTATTACTTTTACACATTCGTGCAATGTGGCCCTTTTTTCCACACTTGTGACACACTTGATCTCTGTAAAAGCACTCACTTTGGATATGGTTGGGCTTTCCACATCTATAACATTTTTCTTTTGACGATTCTGACGACAGAGACATGCCATTTACCTTTGCTTAAGAGTTGCTCAAGTGCTGTGATTCTCTAGATACAGCTTTCATTGACATCGCTATGTCCACAGCCTTTTTGTATGTGAGCTCCGATTCAGTTAATAGCTTCCTTTGAACTGATTCGCTACTCAGTCCACACACGAATCGGTCTCGCAGTGCATCATTTAAATTGTCGCCAAACTCACAGTGCTCCGCCAGTTTCTTTAACACTGCCACATATTGTGCGACACTTTCCCCTTCTGCTTGATTTCGTTTGTGAAATTTGAACCTCTCTGCGATCACGATGGGCCTGGGGGTAAAATGTGCTTGAAGTGTGTTCACAATCTCTTCATAGTCCATCGTTCCGGGCTTAACTGGTGCAATTAGACTACGCAATAGTCCATAAGTCGATGCCCCCATTACACTGAGAAAAACTGACACCCTTTTCTCTTCACTAATGTCATTTGCCTCCACAAAGTGTTCAAAACGTTCAACATACGTAGGCCATTGTTCTCTTGCCTCGTCGAATGCCTCGATTTGTCCGATGATCGTAGAAGCCATCCTTTTTTTTTTTTTTTTCTGACTCGATATTTGCAGTGGGAATTTTATTCTCGTCGCCAATTTATGTTATATATGCATCAATATGCTATAATAACCTTAATTACTTTATCTGTGTTTCAGGATACTCCACAAGGAACACCAGACATCTGACTGGATTGTTTGCACACGTTTATTTGGCATACAGCAACAATAACAACCAACAACACGGGGGTTACCTCTAGTGGCCTTCAGGTATTGTAACAACTCAAATATATTACACCCGGTCCGGTCTATCCTCATTCAAACGTTTGTCGTTTGCGAGTGGTGACATCTCAAACGGAACAGATTAAACTTCTTCATGTTAAATCGTTGGACATATTTTAACTACTGTTGCATGATATGTTTAATGCATACACATTGTAACAGGCTTGTAAACTCGCGCTAGATCATTCTGCGCGTGCAAGATCACATTTTTAGCGCGCAAAAGGGCATTTCGCACGCGCATGAACTGAGTTTTGCGGAGAAATGTTCTTCTCGCAGATAAGAAAATATTTAGAGCGAACGAAAATCAATTTTGCATTTAAAATAAGTATTTGGATGTGCGCAGACGTTCTCTTTCGCATGTGCAAAGTTTCACTTTCTTGCTCCTTTCATACCAGCCATAAGCGCTCTCTAATGGCGCTTTTCCACTGCATGGTACGGTACGGTACGGCTCACTTGTGGCGCTTTTCCACTGCATGGTACGGTACGGCTCGGCTCGGTACGGCTCACTTGTGGCGCTTTTCCACTGCATGGTACGGTAAGGTACGGTATACGGCACCACCTCTGTTGAGGTTCCAAGCGTACCGTACCGATACTAAAATGTGACGTGAAAACACGGCAGATCACTGATTGGTCAGACAGACAGAATCGTCACTACCAGCGTCATTGTATTTGCGAGACATCAAACCCGCTAGATTTAAATAGCCAGTAAAAGCCACTGTAGCACTTGTTTTAAAACTACTTGCTTGACTTGCTTGAAGAAAAAAAACTTCCAAAGAAGAAATGGCTGAATCGTGGTCAGTGGACGAAGTGCAGACGTTCCTCTCGTTGGTTCCTGAGGAGCGGATAAACTATAACGATCAGTCATAATCCCACCCACTTTGAAGCGGTACTAACTGCAGTGGAAAAGCAACCGAGCTAAAGCGAACCGAGCCGTGCCGCGCCGAGCCGAGTCGTACCACGCAGTGGAAAAGCGGAGCGAGCCGAACCGTGCCGCGCCGAGCCGAACCATACTGAGCCGTACCGAGCCGTACCATGCAGTGGAAAAGCGCCATAAGCGCAGACGGCTCGCTTGCTCAACACAACCCAGCGTTGCCATAATTCCAGCCAATCAGAGATGAGGCTGCTAAATTCTGATTGGCTAGCTTGACAACCAATCACAAGACTCCCTGCGTCACCTGTGGAAGAGGAAAAATACATGGTGGAAGATGTTTATGTTTAATTTGTTTAATGTCTTGAACACTTCAATTTAAGTTCAAATGTCTACCACTCGACGACCACAGTTTAATTTTTAGCTTATTTTTTTAGCTACTTTTTTTAGCTTATTTTTAATCAAAATCAAATCGTACTATACTGTACATAATGGCATGTCCCAGTGTTTGCTACACCTCAAGTGGTAGTTCTAACTTGTTTCTGAACTGCAAGTTATGTAATTAACATTAGTGAAATATGAATGTGACCGAGCTGGGGTCTCAAATGTTACACATTTTCAGAAATTAGGATGGACAGACTTTTCCCCTTTTAATGAAATAAGTGTGTAAAAACGGTACATCACTCACATCAGAATAAAAAAAGCCATCAAATAAACGTAGAAATGCAATGTAATAACGTTAAAATAATAATCAATCTACTTCATATCCTTGGAATTATTTAAACAAAAACATTCACAGCAGAGATGTTCTGTAAAAACAACTAACATACTAAAAAAAATATACGGTATTTTCTTATATACTATTTTAGGATGGATAGTGTTCACATTGGGATGCAGGCTTGTTCCTCTCACTGCAAAAAAATAAAAATCTAATTATGCGAGTAATTTTATAGTAGAAGTCTTGTGGGTCACACACCCAAGATTTTCACTTACAGTTATATTTGCATATATGTTTGCATTGTTACCCACATGTCTTTCTTTTTTTCTTTTTTTTTGCAGTGAGAGGAACAAGCCTGCATCCAAATGTGAACACTATCCATCCTAAAATAGTATATAAGAAAATACAGTATTTTTTTTAGTATGATAGTTGTTTTTACAGAACATCTCTGCTGTGAATGTTTTTCAATCCAAGTGTTCAATCCATTAAACAAATTAAACATAAACATCTTTCACCATGTATGTTTCCTCTACCACAGTCGTGATGCAGGGAGTCTTGTGATTGGTTTTCAAGCCAGCCAATCAGAATTTAGCAGCCTCCTTTCTGATTGGCTGGAATTATGGCATATTGTAACGCTGGGTTGTGTTGAGCAAGCGAGCCGTCTGCGCTTATAGCGCTCAGGCTGGTATGAAAGGAGCAAGAAAGTGAAACTTTGCACATGCGAAAGAGAACGTCTGCGCACATCCAAATACTTATTTTAAATGCAAAATTGATTTTCGTTCACTCAAAATATTTTATTATCTGCAAGACGAACATTTCTCCGCAAAACTCAGTTCACGCCCGTGCGAAATGCCCTTTTGCGCGCTCAAAATGTGATCTTGCACGCGCAGAATTGTGACCGAATTCTAAGCCCATAAAAGTCCGGCCTCCGACCAGCACGGAAGGACTTTACGTGTTACTGTCTTTTCTCTTGGCAAAGTATTTTTGATTAAATTCAATACATTTTCTCATATTAACTCGTTATTTCAGAAGGTTTTAATGATATCTGTGCATTATTAAATATAAGCGAATGTTTGACTATTCCTTTTAATTCTTTAATGAATGCCAGAGTAGAATAAAATGAAATGTTTACAATTTATTTTGTCGGGTAATTTCATAATCAGTTCATAAAGATAATCAATAGCCTACAAAACATCAAATGCTCTGGAATAAAGAGAAGAGATGCGAACCCGACATTAGGAAATATGATGAGTCCCGGCGGCTCTCAGCATTCACGGGCTGATCTGAGATAGCCTACAGAAAGGCCCCGAGCCACTTGCTACATTTCATTATATAGACAGAAACTTCTTTCACATGGAAACATGTGCTAACAATGGATATTTGCATTCGGAGGTCACACCTTTTGGGGGTGTACCATTTGTCTAGAGACCACATTCCTTTTGTGTGTCAGTTATCTAAACTCCTCAAAAAACGTATTACCTTTTGTTTTACTTATTTGGGAACGAGACACTACCAGTCACCCTGAGACATTCCGAATGATACTAAAATATTTATAATACTCGATGATAATTATTCACATTAAACCATATAGATTCTTGTGTGAGTTTGGGTAATCTCTGCAAGAGTGGAGGATGAGGGAAATAAATGTAGATTAGGATGAGGGAGGTGACACCTCAATAGTGCATGAGGGGGAGTTCAGATGTTAATTTTCAGCAGGGTCCTTTGTCCACTCGAGGAGTGGTCGTTCCTCAACTAGTTTTTCCAGTCTTACAGGCACTTGGAGCATTCACGGCAATTTGAGGTAGAATGACAACTGTGCATGAGCATAGAGGGGGTGTCCGTATGGGATCCGAAAGGTGAGCAGTAGAGATAAACGCTACCGACTTTTGTTCTCCTCCTTTTATTTTCCTTTCTCTTTGTGAACCGAAGTTGGATGTTTATTTGTGTATTCTCTTTTTTTTTTACAAATAAACCCCATGTAGGTTGACGATCACGGCGCGTGCATCTAACGTTATTTTTTATTTTTATTTTTTCCACCATTTAAATCTGTAGCTACCTGTTCTCATTCATGTTTCGCTGTCGGAGCACTATGCTTTACGGAAGAGATTTTTTTTTTGTTTTTGCTGAAAATTAAACAAAACTTTAGTAGCAAATTGTAATGTTAAAAAGTTTTGCTTGAAACTATTCGTTTGATGTATTTTTTAACTGTTGTTGTTTGATATGTTTAATGCTCACGTTTGAAACATTGTTTTAGAAAACAATTTACCATTTTTCTGGCCTATCTTTAAAAGTCGTTCGTGAAAGCCATTCTATAACTTGTTTTAAATGATTGTACATTGACTATTTTGTGTTGTTTTTAACGGTTTTAAAATCAATCTGTAGGCCTAAAACTTGTTTGACATTTTTCTGATAAAGTTTTAAATATAGCCTGCCTACACCTTTGTATTTTAAAGGTCTGCATCATTTTAAAAAGTTATTCTATGTTAAAGTGTTACATGCCTGTGAAAAACAGGTTTCACGTTTTAAAAGTTTAAAGCACATCGTTGTGTGTGTGTGTGTGTGTGTGTGTGTGTGTGTGTGTGTGTGTGTGTGTGTGTGTGTGTGTGTGTGTGTGTGTGTGTGTGTGTTTTGCTGCAGAGGGTAAACCTTGAAAGTCTTTGGTCTGAAAATTAAATATAATTTCTCCTGTAACATAATGTTATTTGTTAAAAACAATTATTATGTTTAAACATTATTTTGTTTAGCTATCTACCATTCATTTAAATCAACCTCTGGGGTTTGATGGGGCTTCTCTTCATCAGCCTTTGATGATGGCGTGTTAGGTGGGCGGAGTCTGCGCGAGGAGCTGCACAATTCAGGATGACGCGGATGTGTTTCACGCACAGCTGTGTAAGGAGTTTGTTTTCCTAAAACCTCTTCATCAGCTTGAGGAGGTGCATGTTAGGTGGGTGGAGTGTGTGGGTGGCACCTGCAGCATCTCATTCTAACTTTTGATTCAGGATGTTGTGGTCGCGTTTCACGGACCTGCGTAAGAGTTTTGTTGTTCTTTAACAACGGACTGTAAAACATTGTGCATTTTAATGTCTTTTTTTATATATGTGAAAGTACACCTTTTCTTCAAATGTAAGTGAAAAAACCTTTTCTTTAATAAAAAAAAACACACTGATCTTATCTCTGACTCTGTCATCCTTAAAAAGTTTAAAATGTATTGTTTTGAATGTTTTTTTCACCATTTTCGAACAAGCACACTTCAAAAACACACATACCCACTAAACAGTCGTAAATACCTCTGGAACTGTGGGAACTAGTGGGGGTGATAAACAGATGGCCGGAACAGGTGCACATGCAGGTGTCCAGTCTCGAAGTGAGGGAAGGGTGGGGGTTATGGAATTTATGGTATTTATGATTTTATGGGGAATCAAAAGTGACAGGTGGTGCCCTACACTCTCTCTGAGTTATATTAAAAAATATCCTGGCTCTTATAAGTTTTATAATGGGAGTGAATGGTAACTTAGATTTTTGAAGCCAAAAAAGTGCATCCATTCATCATAAAAATAATCCATACTACTCCAAGGGGTTAATAAAGGCCTTCTGAAGCAAAGCAATGCATTTTTGTAAGAAAATATAATCACTGGCTTCCGGTAACATCCATGTACAATCAGTTGAAATTGTAACTGGCATTAAAGTTTTATAAAGGAGAATAGATGAGAGACAAAGGGAAACACATTTATGCACATTATTATATTTTAAATTTTCAAAAAACATTATTTAGTATGATTTATAAGCTGTTTTGATTCTTGTTTTGCGAGAAATTAATGGTATAATTATGCTTGAGGGGACATTTTGACCCAATAATGTAGGGTTTACCAGGAGGACCACACACATGTGTGTGTGTGTGTGTGTGTGTGTGTATTTCTGTGTTTATTTTAATGGAAAGTGAACCACACACCTTTATCTTGTATGAGTATGAGGTCCACGATTTGGGATAGTTTTGTTCAGGTGATGAACTGTCTCTTTTCTCTCAGACATGACACTCTGAATCACACTAGAGAATCTTGTTTCTCAAAGTTTTTAGTTTTTTTTATTTCATGATTACATTTTTAAAAACAGAAACATAAACGGGTCGTTTGTATCAAACATATTTTTGTCATCTATCATCATAGTATTTTTTTTCTATCATAGTATTCTTTATAGTATTTATCCTTCTATGAACTGTCCAACAAAACAAGTAATAACTAACCAGCTGAACCACCATAATATGATTTCTAGTAACTGCAAAGGAATGACATTGTGTATTACATTATGACACAAATAGTGACATTAGTTTTTCTTTTTTCCTTCTGTCTCTTAGTAATTCCAGTTGATGTCAATGTAAGTACGATGCATAAGGAAACTAGTCAGATCTCCCAGCGGTCCAGAATCTGCACATTTTCCTCAAAGCATGGAAAAATTCAGCCACTGGAGGGAGACAAAAGACATTTCTAGAGTTAATCGACTGGGAATGATATATTTGGAAAAGCATACTATAATTTTCGAACTGTTGCTGCAGTATATACACTGCTGCCTTACATTTTTAAGTACAACCAACTTGGATGTTTAAGTCATTTCAACTTAAATTACATTAAACTGGCTAAAAAAATGTAATCGTGTATAACTTGTATAAAATTGCTTATTTTGATGAGTTAAAGCAATGCAAAAACATATGTTGTCAACTTATTGATATATTTTTTTACAGTGTAGTATGTATATACTGTGCACAGTAAGCACATTATCTGTATTGTGCATTGAATAGAAAGATGGAATACTGCATCCCACAATGCAATGCGCTCAACTTGACCTTCCATTTCTACACTGTTTAAGTCCCATTCACACCAAAAACTATAACAATAAGTATATTAGCGTCCACACCAGCGGATGATATTCTTCTGTTTATTATAAGCGTGCGCTGCAGATTTGTCGTCTTTCGCTTTAAATGCTTGAGCTCTTAAAGCAGGATGGATTCTGATTGGCTGTCAATTTTTTTATCGCTCATTCTCTGTGCCGTTATCGTTATAATAGTGATGAATTTTGCTTTTTTTTATATTTAGAATGATTTGAAGAACTACGCCTTTATTGTTATAGTTATCTTCCTTGGTGTGAACGGGCCTGTGGAAGAAGGTTCTATATAGAACCTTAAAGAGTTCTGTCAGGCGCTTCATGTATAGAACATTTTAAGGTCCCCATCATGGGATCATTTTATGGATTTAGTTTTAATTATTTATTTATGTTTTAGTTCATTTTTTATTTCAATGAAATTTAATGAATTAAACAGCTCGTAAACATACATTAAAACTAGAAAAAAAATGAAATATAACCCATTAAACATAAGACAAAACTGAGTCAAGAACCCCAGAACCTTCCTTTCTAAGCGTGTAGAAATGTGAATTAGAATGACAGTCATAAAGTAATGAAACAATAGTCTTTTTTGACTCTCGCATAACTAACAAAGAAACCAACCTCCATCATGTTCAGCTCTACTGTGCCATTCTTGTCCTTGTCCAGCATTTTAAATATTTCTGCAAATTAGAATATATATATATATAAATGCACAATTTACATATCAATCTTTATTCAAATGGTGCTCTTTATCAGACACTCACTGAACATGCATTCGAGACGCATAATACAGCTCACGAAGTTGTCAAAGTCGATGGTGAGATTGGAGTCGCTGTAGCGCGCCACCAGGATCTGGTGTAGAGGGTTGCTCAGAGAGAAGCCTGTACAAAAAGAAAACACTATTAAATGATAACAGAATTGGCGTTTTTGTCTGAACTGTACCTTTAAGACACAAGATCTGACCTGCTTTCTCTACGGCTTCTCTAATCTCCATAGAGCTCATTGTGCCTGACTTGTCCATGTCAATTTTACAGTAAATGTCCTGACAGAAACACAAACACAGGCAGAACGCAATGTTACGACATTTTATAACTATCTGCCGCTTTCGAAGTTGGATTGTACAAAAAATGAAAATGATAGAAGCATGAAAACATACCAGGTACATCTCAATTTTAGTCCAGAGAATTTTAAATTCAACCAAGCCCAGTTTTCCATTGCCGTCATTCTGAGACATCAATAAAGGAAAGGATAGACTAGAACAGAGTAGAAATAAATCAACCAGATGTTCTTTGCGTCATTTTTAATTATTTTAGTAAAACTGATCCGGTCCATCAAATCTTGTGCATTTATTCAAAAGGATACATCCAGTAGGTTGACCATGTTGCGGCAAGTCTCCAAACTAAATCCATCAGTTTTAATGTCTTTGCCTTAAAAAAAGATAAAAAAAAATTGGTCAATAATATATATATATATATATATATATATATATATATATATATATATATATATATATATATATTATTCTTATTCTACAATAAATAAATGTAAATAAATTATATATATATATATATATATATATATATATATATATATATAATTTATCTATTTACATTTATTTATTGTTGCAAATTGTTTATGTGATTTATTTAAAATATAAAATAAATATTATATGAATTAATTATATTACTATATAAATATATATATATATATTATATATACTATATATCACTATATATTTTACAAATGTAATCTGGCCTGTAAAAAGTGTCAAAAAGCTTACGTCTAGTTATCACTTTGTTCAGGATATTTTGCAGCTCAAACGGTGAGATTGCAGCGTCCTTGTGGAAGGGAAAATGATTGGATATGGTTTAGAAAAATGTATATTAACCAAAATAGCATAATTAAATCATTAACCTGTAATACTCACGGCCCCAGCGAGCTGTCCAAACAGACCCTTGAACCGGCTGTCAATATCACCCTCTTTCACATCAATCTGCACGATTAAAATTGAAATAATGCATGTTTGTGTCATAGTACAGTATTATATTCATTCTGAACATGGTAAAAACATGGTTTACCTCTGGAACATTGCATTTAACAGGGTCATCCAGCTCTCTAAAAAACAAACACATTTCAGTGAGGAGACGTAAACATTCGTTATCTTATTGTGGGCCAGAATTAATCCAGGAACTCACTGGAACTCTGCCTGTTTTTCAGAGAAGACGCGCACGCAGAAGTCTCCATCTTTGTTGGGCTCGAAGGTGGACGGGACGATGAGATACTCGCCAGGGGGCAGACAGAAACGAGAGCACACCTCCCGCAAGTTGATGAAGGTCTCCGAACGGGCCGCCGAGGCATGTCTCACGAAGAAGTTGCGATCCAGGTGGGTGTTCCTCTGCCCGACAAACTACAACAGTTTCAAGAAATTCGATTATTGCTGTTCATTTTTGGACGAACTGTCTCTTTAAGAGGAACTGATGAAGACACTAGTGGAATTTGTACTGCATTTCTGGTCATTTTGTGCTTCAGTGTGTGTGCAGTCCATACCTGTTGAGGAACCTGTGGACAACGATAAGAGAGATATAGTTATTTATAATATGTTTATGTTTGTGAATCAGTTCTTATCACTTCTGACAGTTTCTGGAAATTGGAACTTTCCGACTATGAAGAAAGTCAGAAGTCTGGCTGTGTGAGTGTATTCCAGTGTGTAGACAGTGTTAGGCTGCTCACCTCGTAGATGGCGAAGCCAATGGTGTGCATGTCCTCTCCGGCCTTTCTCATTTTGCGACGGTTCTTCTGGATCAGACCCATGACGAAGCTGCATCCCACTTCATTATCAGCCGGGTCGTCGTCCTCCTCCTCCAGCTTGATCAAGAACTGAGGGTTCATGTAGAAAGAGTCTGCCAGGAACAAAACGAGGTAAAAAAAAAAACATGGCTTCTGTTGTAATAAATGGTACTTTAAAATATTACACAAAAAATGCTTTTTTGTTTAGTATTATTTTGTTTTACAATCTATTGTTGTTTTTGTTTAATATACTTTTTTATTTACCTTTTTTTTTGCTGGTTTTATTGAGTATTCTTTTGTTTTGTTGATTTTATTTAGTATTCTTTTTTTATTTAGTTTTTCTGCTGTTGTTTTTGTTAAGTAATACTTTTGTTTTTATTATTGTTTTTGATCTGTATTTTTTTTTTCTATTTTTTGCTGTTGTTTTAGTTTAGTATGTTTTTGTGTGTTGCTGTTGTTTTTGTTTCATATACTTTTGTTTTCCTATTTGTTTTTGTTTATTTAGTTTTAGCTGTTGTTTTATTTGAGTATATTTTTGTTTTTAGCTGTTTTTGTTTAGTATCTTTTTGTTGTTTTTTTGTAGTTATGGTTTGTTATTCTTGTTTTCTTTTTAGTTGTTTTTGTTCATTTCTTTATTTAGTTTTTTTTGCTTTTGTTTTAGTTGAGTATACCTTTTTGTGTTGCTGTTTATGTTTAGTATCTTTTTGTTTTTTGCTGTTGTTTTTGTTTGTTATCTTTTTTTTCCCTATTATTTGTTTCTTTGTTTAGTTTTTTGTGGCGAGCAGGACGAGGCCGAGGGCCGTGAGAGAGCGGCACGAGGCCGGTGGTGTGATTACTGATGAGCGACACCTGCGCGACGCACCGGTCTCGTATCTCTCACGGAGGAGCGGAAGCATAAAAGGAGGAGCGAGGAGGAGTTGCAGTAGGGAGTTTTGAGAAAATGTTGACTTAGCCTGAAAATTTGAACAAGCACAACTTCCAGGTCCAACCCCCTTGCTCTCTGCTGCGCTACAGCCCTCCCTCCACAGCTCCTCCCCCACAGCGGAGCCTGCCGTGAACGCGCAGGCTAGTAAACAGGACCACCGATGACGGCGGATTATAAACAGTTATGGAACATTCACTAATAGGGACGAAACATCAACAATATGCTTTACATTGACTATGGCCTGCCCATACTTTGACTACAAACTTGGTCCTCAAATCATTATGTATTTTGCAATACATGTAACTTTATAACGTTGCACTCTTTCTATAAGTTATAAATAGCTAGTAAAATAACGTTAAAGGATTAGTTCACTTTTAAAAAAAACTTTTGCTGATAATTTACTCACCCCCATGTCATCCAAGATGTCCATGCCTTTCTTTCTTCAGTCGAAAAGAAATTAAGGTTTTTGATGAAAACATTCCAGGCCTTTTCTAATAATGGACTTCAATATAGGACACAAACGTTTCAAGGACCAAATGACAGTTTCAGTGCAGCTTCAAAGGGCTTTAAACAATACCAGACGATGAATAAGGGTCTTATCTAGCGAAACGATCGGTCATTTCAAAAATAAATACAAAACTTTAAGTTTTATAAGCACAAATGCTCGCCTTGCTCTGTTCTGTGATGTACGTTCGTGATCCTGTTCGAACTCGTTCATCAAAATGAACAAATCTTTTTTCGAGTCATTTCATTCGTTGAATGAACGAAATGACTCCGAAAAAGACTCGTTCAAAATGAACAAATCTTTTTTCGAGTCATTTCGTTCGTTGAATGAACAAAATGACTCGAAAAAAACATTCGTTCATTTGGATGAACGAGTTCGAACAGGAGAGTCACGAACGACGGTACGCGCTCGCGCTGTGCAAGAGAGGGGTGATCAGCGCGTACACGAGCGTGATTGACACTGCTAAGACATTCCTCCTGGCTCTGATTGGTTGTTTCTTTTCCACAGATTATATGTCTCATATTCTACTGTCAGGACATAATGACAGTTTTAACAAATACTTGTTTACAAAAGTGACCTACTGGAGCTTTACAGTTTTTATTTAGTTTTTTTGCTGTTGTTTTAGTTGAGTATACTTTTGTTTAGTTTTTTCCTATTTTGTTTAGTATCTTTTTGTTTTTTGCTGTTGTTTTGGTTTATTCTTTTTTCTTTTTAGTTGGTTTTGTTTAGTTTTCTAAAAGTTTTTTTTGCTGTTGTTTTTTTTTCAATATTATTTTGTTTATTTTTTGTTGTTTTTTGTTGAGTTTTTTTCATATTCTTTTGTTTTCTTTCTTGTTGATTTTGTTTAGTATTATTTTGTTTTGCTTTTTGTTGTTTTTAGTATTCTTTTTTTTGTATTTTTTGTAAAAGATTCACTTTGATATAATATAATGTAATATATCAGGCAGTAGATTCAGTTAATTACTTGGGAAGTTCCTGCAGCCTCCAGCAGTAGATCCTCTCCTCCAGCTGCCATCAAACTTAGACAGCGCCCACTTATTGACGCTGTCATCTGACAAAGCATCAGGTGTCAGATTACAGATCTCCACCCGCGAGTAATGAACCAGGAAATCAGAGTATGACATCCTGGAATACAGAGATATATCTTATCAATGATGTACTGTAAGACAGCAGAACAGGAAAAACGCTAAATAAAAATGTAGAAAAATGAATAAATAAACCATTCATAGATTACCAGAACTCTCCATCTTCTGCTTTGGAGCTCAGTTTCTCACGGTCACTGTCACTGACCTGACGCCATTCTGTCGACCTATAGGCCAATCACATGACCTTTAGTGAATTTGCAGGTCACTATATAGCTAAATTGTTAAATCCAGCTTGAAAAAAAAGCTATTTTCTATGTATGTACTGTATATACACACTACTGATCAAAAGTGTGGGGTCTGTAAGATTTTTGTGTTTTTAAAAGAAGTCTCCTATTCTCACCAAGACTGCATTTATTTAATAAAAAATACAGTAAAAACTGTAATATTATGAAATATGATTACAATTTAAAATGACTGTTTTCTATTGTTTATATTCTTGTGATCAAAGCTGAATTTTCAGCATCAAAATTAACAGCAAATTTTCATTTGTGGGTGAACTATCCCTAGAATATGTGTGTGGAAACCATGATAAGTTTTTTTCAGGATTCTTTATTCATTCATTTTCATTTTTTGTATAATTTTTTGTATTAAACAATATACTGTACATATATATATATATATATATATATATATATATATATATATATATATATAATATAAATTATATAAAAATCATTGTAATGAGTTAAGTGTAAATGGGTTAAGTATGTTATAGTCTGTTGATTTAGTTGTGAAATGAGGAAGAGATTTATTGAGTTGTTAGGTGTACTCTGCGTGACGAGGAGGATGGGTGGCACTGAACCTGTTCTTCCAACACCTGAGGGCACAAGGGCTTAAACAGAGTTCCCATAGCAACTCAGGTCGCTCCCATAGTAAACATGTCCGAAAGGAGCCATAGGTGGTTCACGAGTTCACACTTACAAATAAGTCAGAAAGAATAAATGCTATGCATATTTGATCGACTGAGTGCATATATATATATTCTTCCTCTCATGCTGATGGGATAGGCATGGTAATTGTTGATGACAAGTTAATTGGATTGAGTATTTGAACGTGCTCCTCCCGAACTTTGTTTAATGAAACATCATGTCTGGTTACTTTCCACAACACCAACCTGCATAACCTCTTTTCCTCAAACGGATTCCAGAATTATAGCTTTATGTGCCAATCAATTTGCAGACATGTCACATTGTGTGTTTTGAAGCCAAGACCGGTTTACACACCCATCACTCCAGGGTCCGGTCCACTCCACCTGCCCCCAGGGGTTCCTGATCCGGACCAGTTTGGTTATGTCGCCCCTGTACTCCACCTGTGCAGACACCGGGCAACATTTAATGATCTATGCAAACCAATGACATAGAAATGCTTAAAAATCCTCCTCAACACCGACCTCTTCGGCTCCTGTAAGCGAGTAGGCGTGTCCTTTGACCAGTTTCTGACTAGTAATCGCCTCTGAATCTGCAGTGTCTGTAATCTAAAGCAAACGGAAACAAAACAGAACCAGTTACGCAGGACTTTAAATGACAGTTACATAAAAGATCTGGTAACAAACTGCTAATAATTACAAGGTTACACATAAATATGAAGTTTCTCACGTCAATTGAGCAGCCCAGCAGTGAGCCCCAGCTCAAAGCCTTCTGGATGGTTTTGAAGAGATTTGGACTTGCTTTCGCCAATTCGTGGACCTCAGCGATGCCACCGGTGAAATCCTCAAATCCCTCTGTGGTGGTGCCACCAGAGAGAGCTTCATAGCTGCCGTTCAGCCTGAGGACAGGGAGTAGTTTTTCGCTTTTATTTTTGAGGAAGTCTACTCCATTTAGTCATGCTATACTCTTAAAAATACCATTACCATTTTTGGTTTCCAAAATAACCTTTCAGTGATAAGTTCTTAAAAGAACCATTTTTCTTAGGCCCTGTTTGCACCTGCTATTAAATGCGTTTTGGTCGATCGGATCACTAGTAGACGAGGGAGACACATACCCGTTTACACCTGGTGTTTTAATCCGTCTATTTGTCCACTTTCGACCACTTCTGTCCTCATTTCTTCGAGGGGAGGGTTTCTTCTTTTTATCTCCAAACTAAACTTGGGTTTTTAGCCGACAAAGTTTAAATACCGTCTAGCTAGTGCGCTTCCCTTAATGTTTACGCGTTAGGTCAGTATGCGGAGAGTTGGTGTCTTGTGTGGCTGTTTGAACAAATTCGACCACACGAGCGTTTACACTACGAAAGCAATCCGGTCTATTGCGTTTTCGACTACCTCTGGAAGTGGTCGAAAGTGGACAAACTAAAAACGTTTTAGACCCCGTTTACACCTGTATTTAGCGTCATGATCCGATCAACCAAAATGCATCTTAATACCAGGTGTAAACAGCCTAAGTTTAAAGAACATTTTAATAATCTAAAGAACCTTTTGTGGAATGGAAAGGTTCTATGGATTATAAAGGTTCTTCACTTCATTTCTTTATTAGTGTAAATGAGTTTGAGGCTACAACTTTTAATCTACTGAGCTACAAATACTTTTAATCTACAAATACTCACTTTGCATAGGCCTTTTCCAGCAGAGCGCTCCAAAACTCAGAGCCCTCGGCGGAGTGGACGAACAGCAACTCTCCTTTTCTTGCAGGCAGACGGTCATCAATGACCACGTCCACCCATTCACCGTACTGCCAGAACTGAAGAGAACATGGACATATGTGAACGACGGAACATTTGACAAACGTCTTCATGGAAAAGGTCAATTAGATATAACAGCGCTGCCGTTTCTGAATGTATGGTAACAAGTATCATTTTTAAGAGAGAAATGTGTAGCTTAATAACCTTGACTTTAAAATCGGAGACAATTTATCATAAATAACAAAAATATTAATACTGAGTGTGGAAATAAATTAATTAATAAGAAAATAAATTATGTATATTATGTTAATAGTATGTCAAAAAGAAAAAGAAAATAAGACATTGGTTCAGGATATCAGTTAGCAGACACTTAAACATTAAAATAATCTGTATTTGTAGTGCCCATAAAAAGTGGTTTGTTGGCTTTTATGTGACGAGAGGCTATTAACCTGGAAATGAAATATTCCAGCGTAGTCCCCGTCAAAAGTCTGACCAGACGGGACGACGCGGCCGAAGACGTCCTGGTTCAGGGTAAGAGAAGCGATGGCAGCTAGAAGCCAACAGTCACCTGGAAAACCAGTAGGGAGATGGGATATAATTTTGTGATCAAAAACTAAATGAGCTGAACTAAATGAACATGTTATCTACAACTCACTATTGTAAGCAAAACTTCAACAATGACATGCTGCGATATCATTGGTGAAACGTACATTCTCATCGACCTAAGCTTTTTGTTGTTCTCCCATGCTTCGGGACAACGCCTATCCTATTATTCCTGCTCCTCCTACACACTTTGCAAACTCATTTGCATCAATTCAGCATGATTGTGATTCTTATCAGTGCCAAACAATTTCAGATAGAGTGGAAAACTGTAGGGACGTGTTTGTATGTGAGAAAACCGTGTCGTTTGATTCAAGATAGGAAAAAAAGCACAAAAGTGTTTGGGTTGTATGGAATAAAGCAGGTTTGACAGGGTGTGTTTATGTGTTTGTTTGGGATTTAAAGTTACAAAATGGACAAAAAGGTTTTGCTTTTTCCATATTCTACAATAGGAATTCTGTTCCATCCACAGATTCTACTGAGCCTGGTAGTTATTTTCATTTCAGAATAGTTCTTTATAATTCCCAGATATGAGGAAATAGACAATGTAATATTTAAAAAAAAGGGATCATATTGAATTAGTGTGTTAAAACAGGGTGTTTCCCTGTGCAAATCTGATGATTTTCAAACTCCCTCAACCAGAGAAAATGCTTTTGTGTCTTCTGATGGCCATTCTATATCGGGCAGTTCTATGCATGATCTTTTGTTATCAACATTTCTAAAGTTTCAGCAGCTCAACAATAGGCTAATATTACAGGTGAATGGTCTCACCCAAAGCACCCTGGCAGATGTCAGTTCTGGTCGCTCCTCCACTAATGAACGTTGGGTTGGACTTCAGTTGCTGGATGACAAAACATGCATTTCAAAAACATGAATCACAGGTTTACCTTAACAAGAGATGAGTTAATTGCTGAATCAACATGGTCAGACACATGGCTCTTTCCATACAATAGGAAACAAAATAGGCCCAAGTAAGGGGGTAGAAAACTTAAATAACATATAACTCAGAAGGAGCTAGATATTTTGTGGTTATTTTAATATTTGCTTGGTCATTTTTTATTACTATGACCTTAGTAACAGGGTTGAATGGTTGAGCAGTAAACTCTGAAATTTTGGTAAAGATTTACAATGAAAATGAAGTAATTTTATCTTCCCGCCATTGGAAGGGTCCAAATGATATGTCCTCTTGGGTGTTACAATTTTAAGTGACATTTTCTATTACGGGAGAAATGCAGTAACAGGGTTGCAAAATTAGCTTAGAATTCGGTCTGTATACATTTACCTTAAAGAAAAATATTTGATTGGTCATTTTCATTACAATAACATGAGTCACAGGGTTGGATGGTTAAGCAGTCAACTCTGAAATTTGTGTACAAATTAAAATTATTATAAATTAGATTATTTTCTCCTCCTACCAAATGTTGTTTCTTCTTAGGTGTTATGGTTTGAATGAATGTTACATGTTCTATAAGGGGGCAAGTCATAACAGGGTTCAAAAATGTTGGATATAGTCAAATATTAGCTTTTTCGTTTGTTATTAATTCAATTGTTTTCATTTTAATTATTGCAAAAAAATAATAATAATTATGTAACAGTCTAACAGTTTGTCAAAATGATTATACTATCAAGGTCAAGACCTCTGATGGACAAGCTACTTTTAACGCTAGGTTTTATATAATAGCTAATAGTATATAATACTAATAAATGTAATAGTTTTTACAACAAAAATATGGGAGTTTTCTTAAGTAGCCTTAGCCTATATGAACACAAGTGTATTTGTGGAAATGGACAAGTGCATCTTGTGTTCTTTAATAGCCAGAGCGCTCAAGAAATCTCAAAGGTTTTCTAATGACTTATACCCTACAGTATAAATAATAAGTAATAAGTGACACGTAAAGGCCAAGGATGGTTACTCATTCTCGAAATCTGTCCTCTGATTTAACCCATCCAAGTTAGTGCACACACATTAGGAGTAGTGAACACACACACACACACACACACCCGGAGCAGTGGACAGCCATTTTGCTGTGTCGCCCGGGGAGCGATTGGGGGTTAGGTGCCTTGCTCAAGTTCACCTCAGTCATTTCCTACCAGTATTGAGAATCAATCCCGCAGTCCGACTCTCTAACCATTAGGCCACAATATTTATTCTAAAAATTGTTTGAATACAGTTGCAAAAAAAAATCTGTGAGTCTAACTGACACCATTCTTGAATACAACAATAACCATCCATCATCCCAGCTGTAAGGATCATATTTACTCTAATTGGCTCTAAAAGGTCTTCTGGCAACCAGTAATGCATAACGTGCAGTGCATGCAGCATTTAAAATGATAATGCTCTTGGGGGAGCATATATATGTTCCTATAATTTCCTGGTCTGTCTGGCACTGAAGTAGTTTGTCAGGTTCCGACTAACAAGTATTGGCTCTACATGGTCATTGTGTAGACTTTTTGTTCTTTCATGGCTGCCTGGATGGGTTTTGAAAACACACTGATGTGTATTTGTTTTTTCTGAAATCACATTCATCTTTCAGTACAATGATCTGACTGATAACTATGGACAAGTGAAGCTTCCTGTTCATAGTGCCTCAAAAAAAACAAATGATGGTAAACACACCCAGATACAGGGAGCTTCAGAATTACCGAACACAGAACAACTAATCTAAGACAAGATGAGCAAGGTGTGATGGCCTAGGCCAAAACTAGGTTTTTAACTTGGTTTGAGAAGAATGTCGAGTATGTGTTACTATGGTTATGAAAAGCCTACTTCAAACATGCAAATAAGGGAAATGTCCATGCCAAAGATATCAAAACATGGGATCGATACAATAGGTGCATTTTTTTTTTTTATTAAATATTTTAAATATAAAAGGTCTGTATTACACCCACCTTTGGTCTCATCCACTCAACCCCGCGGACTTTAGAGGAGTTTGGTCCCAGTTCCTTGAACCCGAGCGCAGATGTATTGGCTTCAAACGTGTCATCCTGAAATAAGCGTCCGCTCTCCAGACACTCGCGCTTGAGCGCCTCGTAGTCCTGGTTGAGGAATTTGACCGCTTGAGCGTTGGTACCGATGCCCGCTGCTCGAGCCCTGTTTTGCTGGAGCTTCGCCGCAATTCCTGACATCTCTGCTCGTATGTCAAACAGTGAAAACACACGCACACCTCAGTTTACAGGGCGTTTAATGGAGAGGGCGTGGCCAGGGGCGTTCGTCAGTGAACAAGCGTGCAAAAAAGTTGAAAAAAAAAGAAAAAAAAAAAAACCTTTGGTAGGCTAGCACTTTTACAGTCCTGTTCCCCATGTAGGCTACATAGCCTACCATAGTTATTATACAGTAACTGGGTAATAACTAGCTATACAGACCCTGAACCCATTAAACCTAACGTTAGCCTATAGACCTATAAACATAATTTACAACCTACCCCTTTTCATTGATGAACGCATATCAAACATGTGATGTCATCACAACTTTTAACATGTAAAAAGGATCTGGGTCAAAGCAAGGAAAATGCTAAACAAATTTTGTATTAATAACAGAATTACAGAAGTATCCAACATAAAATACTAGCCCACATATGATTTATCCCTTTATGATTAAAAAAACAAAACATAAACAAAAACATTTCATATACATGGGAATTTTGTGGATTGGAATAAAAGACAATTCTGCATGTTTTATTATATTTATTCAAGATTATTTTGGAAATATTTAGAATCAGAATCAGAAAGAGCTTTATTGCCAAGTGTGCTTGCACACACAAGGAATTTGTTTTTGGTACTGAGGCTTTCAGTGGACATATACAAATACAAATACAACAAGAAACATAATACTACAAATTATAAGAATAAAAAATAAAAATAAAAATATATGAGAATAAAAGTATCACAGTTGGGTTTAGTCAGAATAGACATTTTCAGATTTACAGATTATGAACATATTTACAGTGTTTTGAATATTATAAATAAATAAATCTACATATAAGTATCACCTGAGTTGTAGGGTATTGCACTAAACAGTGGGAGTATTGCACTTAAGGCATATGCCTTGGGAGGAGTGTTAACTGTTCAGGAGGGAAATGGCCTGTGGGAAGAAACTGTTCCTGTGCCGAGATGTTCTTGTGACCAGTGATCTGAGTCTCCGTCTTGACGGTAACAGTTCAAACAGGAGGTGTCCAGGGTGAGTGGAGTCTGTAGCTGAACCAAACCAGACAGTGATGGAAGTGCATAAGACAGACTCAATGACGGCTGAGTAGAACTGAATCAGCAGCTCCTGTGGCAAGTTGAACTGAGGTTTAGAAACCTGTATTATAGAAAACCTGGGTGCATAATGAACTCGTTTTTTGTGTTTTGTTGCGTTGTTTTTATTTTCAGAATGTAATTTGAAAGATAAAAAAAAACAAAAATCTATATTATGTAATTATGTAATATATTTGGAAAATAGCAAAAGAAGAAGTGAGCTTTGCAAACCAAAAATCTTTTATAAATTATTTTAAATTAATACATACATCTTTTGCAACAAATTAAAAACAAAAAGAAAAGCACTTGAAATGGATGTAAATTGACTGTAGGCTAACGTTGTCAATGTTACTGTAGGCTATAAGTTTCTTGTGGTATAGGCTGTTGAAAACAAAACCCATTTATCCAATACATTCCACACACGTTTAATCAGCTTCAGACTCTAAAAGACTTCATATGACACAGCTTTACAAAATCTTCAAAAATGATCGTTCAAAAATATGCTACTGTGGAGGTATTATGGATGGATGTTAATAGCCTATTTTGATATAGGCCTTAACAGTGGCGTGCACAGACCTCCTCAGGGGCAGGGGCGAAAGGACCAAAAAGGGCAACAACAAAAAAAGTTCCTTTGTTTTTTTATCCTTTATTTCTTTGGCATTCTGTGAAAAGATGTTGATACAATTAGAATGCATAACACATCAAACGAAAATAGGGAAATTATTATAATAGTACTAAATATGATTTACTTTACCAAACAAAACCGAGAAGGTAATTATGAGGAATTTATGTTTAGTATTGTTGATGTTGTAAATTTTATATATGCATATAGTGTTAGCTATCAATTAGCAGTAGCCTACCACTTTACAATAAGGTTTCATTAGTTAAATTTGTTAACATGAATTAATAATGAACTGCACTTCTACAGCATTTATCAATTCGTTCGTATTAAATTTCAGCATTTACTAAAACATTATTTAAATCAAAAGTTGTATTTGTTAACATTAGTTAATGCACTGACTGTGACATAATATGAACAAACAATTAACAGGTGTTTTATTATTAACTAAGATTAACAAATAGCCTACAGTGACAAATGTGTTGCTCATTGTTAGTTCATGTTAGTTAATACATGCATAATAAACAAATGAAATCCCGGATGTTAGGGATTTCTATGAAATCAAAGATAGCTATAGGCTAAATTCCTTACAATTTAGAGTTGGACATGGATTTAAGATTTCATTTCACTAGATGTATTTTCCCAAGCTAATAACACAAGGCCTATAGTTGCCTTGGATAAAAACGAATGACATTGTCAGACATATTTCGACTGAAATCGAGTTATACTTTTATTTTAGTTAAGCATAACTCGCATGCTGCCACAAATTTACAGTAGCATGGTAGGATAATGTAACTTTTCCATATTAGCTTAACGTTCCCCGCTGCTCCTGTAGTTTGAAGACTTGCAGTGAACTGCTGGAGCGCTGCAAAGGAAACCCCGCCACGTAGGATATAGCTTCATCTCCGCCAAATGCTTCCGCCAAAAAATGTTTTATATAATTTTTTTTTTGTATTATTATTGTAAGTGGCAATAGTGTATAGGCTACGTGTATTGTTATCTATTTATTATAATAATAATTATTATTATTTACAATTATCAGAGAGGTGCAAAATGCTAATAAATCTAATAAATAAATATTTTTTTTACAGTCTATGGGCACAATACATTTTGAGACAAAAGGGGCATGGGCTTGAGCCCCCCACCCGTGCACGCCACTGGGCCTTAAATGTGCACCATCCTGTTTTCATCGAGAAACTGATTCAAACGAGCCAGAGCGTAAGGGGACTAGGCCTACGCTCAGAGACTATTTGTATAGAGACATGCCACTTACTCAATCCTCAATACAACTATATAGGGAAAACCGTAACGCCAAAGATGGCGGTTGTAGGCACATGTCCCGCCCCTCCCACTGGAAAGCCAATCGTCTGCCTTTAACAGTCAAGCCGGGAAACATTTAAGCCTATCGTCTGGTTCCACTGACGCATGGGGTGGGCGATACTGAAAATTTCGATATCGATCTGATACCAAGTAAATACAGGGCCAGTATCGCCGATATCGATACCGATACCAATACTTTTTCATTTTAAAAGCAAGCACTTGAACTTGTATGCACTTTCCTGTGCTAGAGCAGTGTGTCATGATTTATGAGGTGAATGCATCATTAATATGCTAAATCTGAATACGTTTTCAAGACTACTAAATATTTTGTGATTTGTGCTCTCAACTCGCCTGTAATTAGTCAGTGACTTTTACAAAACTACCCTAATTATAGTAAATGTACTATTGTACACTAGCCTACTGTTCAAAAGTTTTGGGTCTGTAAGATTTTTAATTCTGTTCTGCATTTATTTGATCAAAAATACATACATAGGCTATCTGTTTTCTTTGCCATGGTAAACTGTAATTTATTCATGTGATCAAAGCTGAATTTTCGACATCATTACTCCAGTCATGATGATAATTCATTTTAATATGCTGATTTGCTGCTCAGGAAACATTTCATATTATTATCAATGTTGAAAACAGTTTCATATTTTTGTGGAAACCATGATACATTTTATGCAGAATTATTTGATGAACAAAGTTGAAAGAACAGCATTTATATGAAGTATATATTTTTTTAACAGTGTAAAACCCTTTGATCAATTTAATGCATCGATCCTTGCTGAATAAAAATATTAATTTCATTAAAAAAATCTTACTTACGTCAACATTTTGAACCGTTATGTACACTTGTGGTTTGTTTATTGCGAAATAACTCCCGATTGTTTCTCTGTCATCTAAGCAAGGCTTCGTTTCCCAAACGCACTGGGCCTGTGAGCTCAGTGAAGCACCAGCATCGAACGCTCTCTGTGATTGATTGGTTTCGTCTTAAAAGTTCTATCATACACAATTACCCACTAACATTTGCTTATTTTTCCACTTTGAAGCTTATTTTACGCACTGAATTGCGTGCTTAATTAATAAAAATTACTGGTAAAAAAAAATAAACATTTGGATCGATATTTTTATGTGAGGATCGATCCTTTTACCACGTCAGTATCGAAGTATCGATACTTCAGGATCGATCCGCCCACCTCTCGCACAGTTGAGGTTTGCGACAGTGAAAAATACGTTACTGTTTGAAAAGGCGGCAGATTTGATATGCAGTGTATGTGTGCGTTGTGTAAATATCAGACATCCCAAGTGTCTACCGCATATTTATAGCGGCTCCCTGATGCCCGCAAATTAGTTAAAATCTCCCAGAATCTAGAGCGAGCGAGCGAGCGAGAGCTCACACATACTGTGCTTCAAACCGTGCAGCGCGCGCACGTCAGAGAGGGAGAGATATGAAGGTAAAATGATGTCTAAAAGAATCGCATGCGCAGGGTAAGATTTCTGAAAGTGTGCATAAGATTGCAAGCGTAAATTAAATTTGCATGCGCAAGAGAAGATTTGTAAAGGTGTAAATTGTGTTTCAAGCGTAAAAAGAAAAAAAAAACTGCAACATTTTGCTGGTTTTCGCAAGTGTAATTAATGTATTGTGAAACTGCAGCTTCATGTTAACGCAAAATAAACATTATCTGTACTCTTCTGACTTCCATTTTTCCGCGCTTACACTTTTGCCACGTTTATTTCGCCGAAATACGGCCAAAATCATTGCAAGCCTGTGAACAGTGATTTGCAACCGAAAACAACAGTTTAAAGAACTGCAAACCGGATTGAAAGTGTAAAACCAATCTGTAGGCGTAAAAAATAAAACGTTGCACTTGTCTAAACTACTTGTTGTGTGCGTAGGGTAAATGCTCCCGAAGTAACCTGGTTTGCACAGTTCCGAATTCTGCGCTGACAGTTTTGACACGATTCTCTCACTCACTGAGTTTTGCAAGCGCGAAGAGGAGGGCGGGTCCACCTTCATCATGTAGCCAATCAAACGAGCTTCTCGCTGACACTTGATTTACTCTGATCTGATTGGTTCAATAAACACGCCAGTCACCAGAACACATCTTTATCTTGATTTGGCTCTGAAATGTTCTCATTCATGAAATGGTACTTTTAATGCACACATACATGTTTAATAGGCTAAATAAATGAACGAACAAATAGCTAACTAAACAAATAAATAGATACATAAATACATCATGATTGCTTAATAGGCTGTGCACCATTAGGCTGACTATATGAGCCAAAACTGAATTTCGAGCTGGTGTGTTAAGAAAGAAAATTACTGTGTATTCAGTGCATGTATCCTGCTCATCATCATCCTCCTGCTCACAGGCCATACCAGTTTGTAATCTTGATGTTGCTGAATGTAGGCCTAGTATCTGCACTACTGCATGCATAATTTCACCCGACTACTGATCGGGGGGATTCCAGAATTATTATTATTATTTTACTAAAATGAGTTATAATAATATTTTTTCCCTTTAACATGTATTTTAAAGGGTTAGTTCACCCAAAAATGAAAATTATGTCATTAATGACTCACCCTCATGTTGTCCCAAGCCCGTAAGACCTCCGTTCATCTTTGGAACACAGTTTAAGATATTTTAGATTTAGTCCGAGAGCTTTTTGTCCCTCCATTGAAAATGTACGTACGGCACACACTCTTTGTCCAGAATGGAAATAAAGACATCATCAAAGTAGTCCATGTGACATCAGTGGGTTAGTTAGAATGTTTGGAAGCATCGAAAATACATTTTGGTCCAAACATAACAAAAACTACGACTTTATTCAGCATTGTATTGTCTTCCGGTTCTGTTGTTGATCCGTGTTCACGATTCCGCAGTGACCCTGCTGACGTAAGACGCTGATGACGTGTTATCTGGTGCGCCCGAGCTTCGTTTACAGTTTGAGGGAGACGGGCGCTGTATTCAAGCTATTCTACATTGTTTGTATTTTTGTATTGCTATATTTTTTTTTAAAATGGTGCGTAGGTGTGCATGTCGCGGATGTCCTAATCTCCAGATAACACGTCATCAGCGTCTTACGTCAGCAGGGTCACTGCGGAATCGTGAACGCGGATCAACAACAGAACCGGAAGACAATACAATGCTGAATAAAGTCGTAGTTTTTGTTATGTTTGGACCAAAATGTATTTTCGATGCTTCCAAACATTCTAACTAACCCACTGATGTCACATGGACTACTTTGATGATGTCTTTATTTCCATTCTGGACAAAGAGTGTGTGCCGTACGTACATTTTCAATGGAGGGACAAAAAGCTCTCGGACTAAATCTAAAATATCTTAAACTGTGTTCCAAAGATGAACGGAGGTCTTACGGGCTTGGGACGACATGAGGGTGAGTCATTAATGACATAATTTTCATTTTTGGGTGAACTAACCCTTTAAGATTAAAAATTATGCACAATTTATCACCTGCAATTCCATCTTGTAACCACTAGATGGCTGTATAGCCTTATATATAAACATATCTATGCTGTGTATTCCCTGGTTGCTGGGTTTTTATTCAGACATAATTAGTCACTTTTTGTCAAAGTTGAGTTCATGTTGATTTAGTATCAGTTTTTCATTCGTCAAATCTGGACACGGAGAAAGCATTTTGTTATTCATACTAGCTAGCTACATATAATAGCTTGATCAGTCACACGGAAGTAATCAGAATCAATATGGACAGTGCTAGACAATATTTCAAAATATATAATTGAGTGTTAAATACCATGAACAGAGACATGATGTGAAAAACACTGCATCAGAATAGTATTATTACATAAAGAATGGGTCTTAAATGTTTTGATTGTAACGTTTAACATCAGCTCAGTGGTGTAACAGATTATAAAATGTATAAAATTTAAATCCAATTACATTTACACCAGCTCGAAATTCAATATGAATGTCAGTCAGCCTGGTGCACAGCTTAAGCAATCATGATTAATTTGTTTGTTCGTTTATTTATTTAGTCTATTTAACATGTATGTGTGCATTAAAAGTACCATTTCATGAATGAGAACATTTCAGAGCCAAATCAAGATAAAGATGTGTTCTGGTGACTGGCGTGTTTATTGAACCAATCAGATCAGAGTAAATCAAGTGTCAGCGAGAAGCTCGTTTGATTGGCTACATGATGAAGGTGGACCCGCCCTCCTCTTCGCGCTTGCAAAACTCAGTGAGTGAGAGAATCGTGTCAAAACTGTCAGCGCAGAATTCGGAACTGTGCAAACCAGGTTACTTCGGGAGCATTTACCCTACGCACACAACAAGTAGTTTAGACAAGTGCAACGTTTTATTTTTTACGCCTACAGATTGGTTTTACACTTTCAATCCGGTTTGCAGTTCTTTAAACTGTTGTTTTCGGTTGCAAATCACTGTTCACAGGCTTGCAATGATTTTGGCCGTATTTCGGCGAAATAAACGTGGCAAAAGTGTAAGCGCGGAAAAATGGAAGTCAGAAGAGTACAGATAATGTTTATTTTGCGTTAACATGAAGCCGCAGTTTCACAATACATTAATTACACTTGCGAAAACCAGCAAAATGTTGCAGTTTTTTTTTCTTTTTACGCTTGAAACACAATTTACACCTTTACAAATCTTCTCTTGCACACGCAAATGTAATTTACGCTTGCAAAATTAATTTACGCTTGCAATCTTATGCACACTTTCACAAATCTTACCCTGCGCATGCGATTCTTTTAGACATCATTTTACCTTCATAGTAAAGTTTCCAGTGTCTGACGCTTCAGTTCAGCTATAGCCCACAAAAACAGTTGCTTGATGCTGGTTTTTATCTTTTTACAATCTATGGTTTTTGTTATCATATTATTTTAATTTATCATCGATCATAATAGCCTACTCTCGTTTGTATTGCAAATAGTTTTAGCGATACAAAAACTTTGTGCTTACTTACCTAACGTTAGCGGCTAATAAAGCGAAAGTCGCACGTTCACAGACCACCTATAAAAAATAATCTGTGAATTTAAATGTCTGTATGCGCTAACAAGAAGTTACCATCATGTAGGCTAAACCATGCATGGCTATACCTATTAGTTTATCGGTGATTTACCGCAGTAGAAACAATGTAGGCTATGTTATTTTGGTGGAAACTATGGTATTTATTTGTAAACAGGAGTCAAAATCATAAAAATGACTGACCTTGTAAATATGAAAAAAAATGATTTAGTCGTCTTTTTGCAAATGGTTTTATTTTTAGCAGATAAGCACCATAAACCAATTGCATTTTGAAAGCAGTTCAGTTCTTTAGTTGCTGTGTCCTCCTTAGTTTAATTGCAGGAAATGGGCTTCTTGTGAAATTATGATAAGTGGATTTTCAACTGAGGGTCAAGCAAAGCCACTGCAACACACAAAACAACAAATCTGTAAATGATGACGCTACATCGAGAAGATAGAGAAATCAAAATCCATGTTCACACTTGTGCATCACCTGCAAGATATCCAGCTCGATTTTCCCGGTCTCCTTCTTATCGAACGTTTTAAACATTTCTGTGTAGAGCACAAGTGAAAATGTTACAGTAAACCACTAATAAACAAACTGTCATAATTCCATTTCTAGCAGTTTATTTAAACATTCTGGATAATCTTCAGCAAAACTTACTGAAGAGCGTCTCCAGGCGAATCAGGCAGCTGACGAAGCAATCGAAGTCAATGGCGTACTGCTGATTGGCATAACGTGAGATTATCACCTGAAGTACTTCGTTGTTCAGCTGGAACCCTGTAGAGAATAATGCATGCAAGCTCTTTTAGAAGAAATGTATTCTTAATTCATTGTCTTCAATGGTCTGTCTAACATAGACTCATTACCTGCTTCCTTCACGGCATCTCTCATCTCATGCGAACTCATTGTGCCTGAGTTGTCTGTATCGTGGTTCTTAAAAATTTCCTGGTGAGGTATAACAGAAAATCCACATTCAATAATAAACATCACTAAAAAATTAGGAATTGATCAGAACAAAAATGTTGCTCTGTGATAGGAATGCACAATATATCTTGTCGGTTATTAGTTTCTTTTTAATTGATCTGAAATATTATACCAAAATATATATTATACCAAATATTTCTGAATCTTTATCCACAGTGTGTGAAACTCCACAAGGCCAAGTTTGCCGCTGCCATCTCTCTGGACGGAGGTCAAAGATTATAGCTGGGTTATGATGATTACATGAGAACAATGAAAGGATGCTGGTGTTGTTGTGCACACTTAAAACATTTAGATAATCCGTGTTTAAATTCCTTAATGAGATTTTCAAATCGCAGGCAGTTTGTGAGTTGATGAAAAGCTAATAACTAAATGTAAAATCAAAATAAATCAATATTTTTTAAAATAAAAACAATCAATATAACACTTACCAAAACTATATTTATAAAAAAAATAATTATATAAGATATAGGAAATAGTCATCAGAAAACCGTGACCATGCGAATGTGTTGTCGAATTATTGAAATCTCGGGATAGAAAATATTTAGAGTCAAAGAGGTTTGGCTGACAAAAACTATTATTAATCCCTACATTAATCCATGTAGTATCTATACATTCATATTATCGAGGTAAGGATACATCTAGCAGGCTGATAATGTGGCGACAGGTTTCCATACTGAATCCATCTGTCTTCAGATTGGTTCCTGTGTGAAATACCACAAAACATTGAAAAAAATGACCAGCACAGACTGTTGAACAATTTCAAGGGGCTTTCAAATGCAAATTGAAATATCTATATATTTATATAAATGCAAATAAAAAAAGAAAAGTGTGTTTTCCTACGTTTCGATATAACACTGTCCAGGGTCTGCTGTAGTTCAAACACAGACACCTCTGAGTCCTGCAGAGTAAAGATAAGATCATGCAACTGGGAAAAATAAAATGATAATTACCCCAAACTAAAAAACTATATAATATATCATGTGCCTTACATTTCCAGCCATCTGTTTGAAAAGGTGTTTGAAATGTGGGTCCACATCACTCTCGGATATGTATTGCTGGGAAAGAAAAAAATTACTTTAAGTAAAAAAATTATATATATATGTGTGTGTGTGTGTATAATATACGCTATGTTTGTAAATGATAAATGATAAATTCACCCTTTTTATATCTGCACTGATCTCTGCATCCATCGGGCTGCAGGGACGAGAGTCAGAAATACATTCATCATGCATTTGGGTGCAAATACAAGAATGTTTAAGGAACAATTATGATTTATTGGTCAGACAAACACATAGCAAGCAGATGTGTTCGTGTAACTGTCCACACAGAACAGAACCCGTGCAACATCCCCACCATGTGGTCTAAAACTAGAACAGTTTGGAACTCACTTGGCTCTAGCCTCTTTCTCTGTGAACACACGCAGTATGAAGCTTCCCTTGCGGTGCGGCTCGAAAGTGGAGGGGATGATGACGTATTCACCAGGAGGTAGTTTGAAGCGCTCGCTCATCTCTCGCAGGTTGATGAAGGTGCTGCTCCCTGCAATGGACCGCTGACGCAGCAGTACGTCAGGACCGAGATGAATATTGTTGCGACCCTTAAACTGCAACACAAACAGATTAAATTATATCTGAAAACTTGTTCTACATAGGTGTATGGTTATGGAAAAAAATATAAGAAATAGTATGTTAGAAAATCATATTTTAATGCTTTTGTATTCGATCACAAAGAATTGCGTACCCCAAAGAAACTTTCCGTTCTCTCCCAAAAGAGTGTGTTCCCCGATAAACTCACCCAATGGATAGCATTCCCCTGAGAAATGTTGCGTTCTCTCCCAAAGGATTGTGTTCTTTCCTAATGGATAGCGTTCCCCAAAGAAACTTTGCGTCCTTTCCTAATGGATTGCGTTCCTTTGAGAAACTTTGCATCTCTCCTAAAGAATTGCATTCTCTCCCAAAGGATTGCGTTCCCCAGCGTTCTCTCCCAAAGGATTGCGTTCCCCTAAGAAACTTTGCGTTCTCCCAAAAATTGCGTTCCCCCAAACTTTGTGTTCTCTTCCAAAGGATTGTTTCCCCAAGAAAATTTGCGTTCTCTCCCAAAGGATTGTGTTCCCCGAGGAACTCTCCCAATGGATACCGTTCCCCCGAGAAATGTTGCGTTCTCTCCCAAAGGATTGTGTTCTTTCCTAATGGATAGCGTTCCCCAAAGAAACTTTGCGTCCTTTCCTAATGGATTGCGTTCCTTTGAGAAACTTTGCATCTCTCCTAAAGAATTGCATTCTCTCCCAAAGGATTGCGTTCCCCAGCGTTCTCTCCCAAAGGATTGCGTTCCCCTAAGAAACTTTGCGTTCTCCCAAAAATTGCGTTCCCCCAAACTTTGCGTTCTCTTCCAAAGGATTGTTTCCCCAAGAAAATTTGCGTTCTCTCCCAAAGGATTGTGTTCCCCCAGGAACTCTCCCAATGGATAGCGTTCCCCCGAGAAATGTTGCGTTCTCTCCCAAAGGATTGCATTCTTTCCTAATGGATAGCGTTCCCCAAAGAAACTTTGCGTTCTTTCCTAATGTATTGCGTTCCTCTGAGAAACTTTGCGCTCTCTTCCAAAGAATTGCATTTCTCTGAGTAACTTTGCATTCTTTCCCAGAGCATTGTGTTCCCCGAGAAACTTTGCGTTCTTTACTAATGGATTGCGTTTCTCTGAAAAACTTTGCATCTCTCCCAAAGGATTGCGTTCTCTCCCAAAGAATTGCATTCCCCCAAGAAATTTTGAGTTCTCTCTCAAATGATTGCGTTCCCCCAAACTTTGTGTTCTCTCCTAAAGAATTGCATTCTCCCCCAAAGGATTGCGTTCCCCAGCGTTCTCTCCCAAAGGATTGCGTTCCCCCAAGAAACTTTGCGTTCTCTCCCAAAAAATGCGTTCCCCCAAACTTTACGTTCTCTCCCAAAGAATTGCTTTCCCTCAATAAACTTTGTGTTCTCTCCCAAAAGGAGAGAGTTTTGCAAAGAACGCAAAAGCATTGAAATATTTTTTTTTCTCCCATCTATTTTTTTAGCATCACCATGCCCCTTCAGGGGCTCCGTAATATCGTATAAATGAAAGAATGACTGGTTACATTTGTGGTGTCCAGTTACTCTTATGTACAAAACATATAGAGCTCATACACACCTCATCTGGAACCTGAAAAACACCAAAGAATATTATATTATTCAATGTTCAAATTCATACATTTTCACCATAAAAATATTCTGTGGTAATGTTGATGGTTGTTCATGGAAAAATGTGTTGTATAATGTGTACAACAGTCGGGTTCTGGAAATAAAATCACATTCTCCATACAGATGTTTTTTTTTAAATATTTCCTGACAGATGTACTATGAGCTCAGAGGCTAGTAATCAATATTTCAGCATCATTTAAGAAAAAATTCTTTAGAAGTCAAACACCAGATGAGGATCTGCATTACCCATCATTTTCAAATAGGCCTCCTTTACTGCTTCAAATCAAATTTTGTAATTTTGCGATTAATCTCAGAGCAGGTTGGTTTGGTTCATGATTTTTTTTTAAGCTGTATGGAGAAAATGAATATGAAAGACACTTCTAGAACCAAGACTGCTGAACAAGTGGTTGCAAGGTTGGTGGTACTGTTGATTGTGAAGTTGTTTTTGGTGATGATGGTAATGTTGTTCTCCAGTTGCAATGTTATTACTGATTGTATTTAACCAGTTACCTTATAGATGGCAAAGCCAATGGTGTTCAGGTCTCGTCCAAACCGCTTGTCTTTACGACCATCTTTCTGCATTAGACCCACAAGGAAAGTGCATCCATCTTCTCCATCATAGGGATCATCATCTGCATCCTCCAGCTTGATCACAAACTGAGGGTTTGAGCAGAATGTAGCTAGAGAGGAGAAACCAAATGGTTGGACGGTGGAACAAAAACAACTTTAAAACCAAATTTGGTTTCAAACACATGCATGTTGATTTGATATACCTGGGTTGTTCCTGCAGCCTCCTGCGGTGGAGCCCACCCTCCAGTAGCCTTCAAACTGGCTGTAGCTCCAGCGGCTCACATCCTCACTTGAAAGAGTGTCTGGAGTCAGATTACAGATCTCCAACTTGGAGAACTGCTGTATGAAGTCAGAATACGCCATCCTGACGGGGCGAGGAAGATTCGTCAACCAAGGTATTTGTTACGTTGTTGGGGGTTAAAAAATCTCAAGTTCTCTTACCAGAACTCGCCATCTTCAGCTGAATAATCCAGTTTAGCTTTCTCCTCTGGTTGGATGCTATCCCATTCTTTTGAACTGAGGAAGAAATGGTAAACATTTTACAGGACTTTAAAGACTGATGTTGAACTAGCATGATCTGTTTAGGGAACTCACTCATCACTCCAAGCGCCTGTCCACTCCACCTGACCCCACGGGTTCCTGATACGCACCAGTTCAACCGGATTACCTTTGAAGTGAACCTGCATGTAAGGTGACAATCATTAGATCTACTTCAAATTATTTCTATCGAATCCATATTTCAGCATCAGTGGCGATGTCTGACCTCCTCTGCGGCCGTGACGGAGTAGGCATGACCCTTCACCAGCTTCAGACTCGTCACCGCCTCCGTCTCATAGGAACTGGAAATCTGCTCAATAATTAACTAATTATTTCTATTCGCTTTTCCCACATTAGAGCAATGGCACGACCATTTAAAATGTTTGGGTTAGTAAGATTTCCTTAAATATGTAACCACAAGTGAGCTAGCATTTGATATTTCCACACACAAAATCCTTTAAATATGGGTGAGACTAACCTATTTGCATATGTGGCAAGTATTCTTAAGTCACCTGCAAAACATCATTGAAGCACATGCAAACTGTTCGGTCTCAAAAGAAAATTAGTCACCAGCTTTAATCTGGATCTTCATTAATAAGGGCTTTAGGTATCTAAAGTGTGTTTGTTAAGTATACCACAGCTCCAACAAAACATTGATCTGAAGACTTACTCAGTATTATGTATTAATCAACTATTTCTTCTTGCCATAGAGAAGTTATTGCAGCTCAAAATTCAATGAAATGAAAGCCATCAGAAGTGGAATATGACTCACATCAATGGAGCAGCCCAGTAATGAGCCCAGCGTCAGTGCTTTCTGCATGAGCTTAAACAGGTACGGAGGAGCTTTGCTCAGCTCATAGTTCTCAGCGATGCCTCCGGTGAAATCCTCAAAACCCTCAGTGGTCGTACCTCCCGACAGAGCTTCATATGACCCGGTTACCCTTCAAAACAAGGTCGAAATCAGCGTCACCGGTTGGAATGTCACGGATATGTGATGTTGTATGAACAGTGTGTATTTTGTAGGCTGTGGTTGTAGGCAGAGTGTTTACCAAGAATTTCGAATGACTCGTATCATGTTCAACATTGCAGTTCAGGTAAGTAGTAGCAGGTAATGTTTGATCAATAAACACACAAACTCACTTTGCATAGGCCTTCTCCAGTAGAGCGCTCCAAAACTCAGAGCCCTCGGCGGAGTGGAGGAACAGCAGCTTCCCATCTCGGGTGGGTAATCGGTCATCAATGACCACATCCACCCATTCACCGAACTGCCAGAACTGAAGAGAAGAGAACAACACCATCAGTCTGACAGTGTCCCTTAAATCTATCATTTTGAAATTACAATATGATCATATGGTGCATCTTAAGAAATACTTGAATGAAGTATTGACCATTCCCCCCAGGTTTAAATTAGACTTTAAATCCCAGATCTTCAATGTGGACTCAGACTGTTTGTATGTTCTGACCTGAAAGTGAAAGATGCCAGTATAGTCATCCGTAAAACTCTGTCCAGGTGGAACTACACGTTCCAGAATCTCATTATCCAGAGTCAGAGATGCAATGGCTGCCAGCAACCAACAGTCACCTGCCAATGTATCATCATTAGATATTTACTGTGCCTTAAGCTAATGATTTTATACAAATTAACTTTTAAGCTGGTCTTAAGTGGTTTGCTCAATGAGTATCCTGGGCGTATATGTATAGCTCAATGCTGATGGTTCATGGATCAACCATTGTAGGGTTTGAACCTGCAACCTTAAAGCTTAAGTCTTTAACCATGCCCATGTTTTTCCACAACAGAAGTTTTGCACTTGTAGTGTGAGGTAACGTTAATTAGTGGTTGCTGAAGCTTGCATCATTATTATTATTGCTCCATACTTTGTTCTTAACTACTTGCCACTAACACTTGAGCATGTATTTCATCCCACATCACATCCTCCATATTTCAATGCTTTTGCATTCGCTTGCAAAACTTTTGCGTTCTGTTGCAGATTTTACGTTCCCCCAAAAAACGTTTTATTCGCTCGCACAACTTTTGTGTTCTTTTGCACAAAAAAATGCGTTCCCTGCAGAAACTTTAAATTAGCTTACACATCTTTTGCGTTCTCTTGCAAAAATATTGCGTTCTCCAGAGAAACTTTTAATTTGCTTTTACAACTTTTGCATTCTCTTGCAAAAAAAAAAAAAAAAAAAAAAGCATTCACATGCGTTCTCTTGCAAAAATAAAAAAAGCATTCGCCGGAGAAACTTTTAATTCGCTTACACAACTTTAGCGTTCTCTTGCAAAAAAAATTGCAAACTTTTCAATAGCTCGCACAACTTTTGTACGGAGCCCCTAAAGTGACATGATGATGGAAAGAAACATGTGACGGGAGGATATATGTCAAATATATGTCAATGCTTCTGCGTTCTCGCGCAAAAGTTTGCATTCCCCTGAGAAACTGCATTTGCTAGCAAACCTTTTGAGCTCTTTGCGAGTGAACGTGAACTTTCTTGGGGGGAACACAAAAGCATTGACATACTTTTTTTTCTTCCCGGCACATATTTTTTTCTACCACCATGTCCCTTTAGGCTGGGGCTCTGTACTTTTGTGTTCTCTTGCAAAAATATCACATTCCCTGTATAACTTTGCATTTGTTTGGAATTTCTTGGGGGAACGAAAAATGCAATGAAATATAATTGTTCTTCCCATCTAATATTTCTTCCATGACCATTTCCTCTTGGGGGCTCTGTACAATTTTCTCTTTTTGTTTGAACTAACAAAATGGCTCTATTGTGTTAATTTATCATATTAAGAATTTTTAAATATTTGTGAAGCCACTGCCACATGTAAAGGGTTTATATTCATTGTGTCATGGTCCCTAGCTCCGCACAATACAAGTCTTGTGTGAGTTTAGGGTGGAGGACAGTGTACTCAAGTCAACTTAAAGCAGACACACCAGCAGATACAGGTAACTAAACACCTCATTTGATATCATAATAAAAAATTAAACTGACCCTGAAATTCCGTATTCATCATGCTTGTTGATGCTGCACTTCAGTAATAATGTCTTCACCTGTATTGACCACCATGTTGGTGAGAATCCTAAATGATTCATTGTGTTTCTCCACAGGCCACACCCGAACACTATTGTGACCAAAAGGATCTATTCTTACCTAAAGCTCCCTGGCAGATGTCTGTCCGCTTGGCGCCGTCCACAATGAACTCGGGGTTTGAGCACAGCTCCTTTAAAAATGGAAAATTTTAGAATAATTACATCTCATATTATTATGTTTCGCAATGGTACACATGAGTAACAATATGTTTTATTTGCTCTTAGCAAACAGCACATTTGAAAGGTTCAGTTGATCAATTGTGTGGTTGCTACTGTACTCATAAAAGAAAAAAATACAGATAAAAGTGTGTTTGTTTATATAACAATGCAAACCAATTAGCAGAGAGTATGCTTGTTGTAAGTATCAACACACACACAAACACAAACGTACACAAAGATCCTTCTCACACCTGAAAAGAAACCTGAGCTGCCGTCGGTTACCATAGTGAGCGTATCTATGCATGCACAAGTACAGAACAAAACATGTTTTGCATATCAGATAAGCTGTAAAAATGTTTCATGTCCTATCAACGTTTTTCTTTTTATATTATTTTTTAAAATATTTATTATTTTATTTTAATTAAAATTGTATAGACCTATATGCTGTTTCTTTTCTAAATTGTTATTGTTTTAAAATGTTTGTAATTTCTTCTCTTTGAATTTCAGCTTGATTTAGTAATTCAATTCAAAGTGGTTAAAGTGCAATGAACTTTTTACTTGAAGTTATTGGAATTTTTGTTTCACTTTGGTTTTATTAAAATTTAAAGGCAGCAATTAAACATACAATTTCAATTTTACCATTTTAAAAATTATTTTATTTTATAGTACCTATTATTAATTACTAAAACTCCTCCCATTGTTCCTTGTGAATAGAAATATCACCTTAAAGACTTGAAAAAATACCCTACAAAAATATGTAATTAAAATTATAACACACAAGGATGACAAAAACAATATAAAAAATATTATTCATATATAATATTATTTAATATTGATATTAATATTTTCAATTTACCTTACTACTCTTGAATTAACCTTTTTTATTCTACTCTTCTTTTTTTATTTTAATTAAGTATTAGGTAAAAAGTTTTTTTTTTGAAGATTCTATAAAACAAACAAAGATCACAAAAACACGCCTTTATATTTACCTAAACTCCACCTTTGCAAAGAAAGCACACACACATGACTTTGCATATACATAATGCTTTTTAACTGTTTATTCTATCCCCTAATCCTACCCATCACAGAAAACTTTCACAGAAAAGCATTTTCCATCACAGAAAAGCATTTTTACATTTTCAAAAAACAAAATTCTGTAAGATTTATTAGCTGTTTTCCTCATGGGGATCAAAAAATGTCCCCACAAGGTCAAGTATTTCAGATATTGCCATTTTTGTGGGGACATTTTGTCCCCATAATGTAGGGTTTATCTGAAGCACATACACACGCAGAGGACATTACTGTACCTTTGGTCTCTTCCACTGCACTCCTTTGGTCTTGAAGGAGTACCGCCCGAGTTCGTTGTATCCCAGAGAGTCGGATTCAGCAGGGAAGGTCGGGTCACAGAACAGGGTTCTTTTCGCCAGACATTCCCGCTTCAGGCTCTCATAGTCCTGCTTATTGAAGGGAACCGCACTCTCATTTGTTCCCACTCCTTCTCCTCTGTCCTGCCTCCTAGAAAGAACCTTTGCAATATTAGACATGCTGCCCTGTAGTCGTCCTCTGTCTCTAAATCTTGCCGAGTGTGAGTGTTTGTGTGAGACTGATGCTGGTTTTAATGTGAGAGCGGCTATATGGTGAACATGGGCGGAGTCACACTCACCTGTCAGCGGATTGCAGGTGTTGCTTTCACACTGGTTTAGCATCATGTAACCCAGTGAAGAAAACTGTTAAACAAGCTTATGCTTTCCGTTACCTTATCACTTCAGACGCTTTTCAAAGTATTTTCATTTCATTACTTTAGTACTTATCAATGTAATTGCACTGTAACATGAGTCTTGTATAAAGTGTGACTCAATACACAACACTCTAAATTCAGACCTCTTTTGTTTCTATTGTTCTTTTTTTGTTCTTTGGGAGACCTGTGGGCTGATTTTCACAATTTTAGTCCAGTGAGCATTTCTCTGGGTTTGGTTATGAAATGCAGTTTCTATTCATACCTTAACGTCTTGGATACAAAAAAAAAGCTTTTACAGTGTTGTTGCCTCCTCAAAACATACACATTGAATTTTTGTGATAGCATCCCCCATATTGTCACATTGGGAAGCTGCTGCTTATTGACACTAATTATATAAAAATATTTTTTAGATAAATAAGTCTGTCATGCGTTAATGGCGCAGACTAATAGGTCCTTAACTCAATCTGCTTGCAATCACATCATTCTCTACAGGGCACAGCTAAATCGTTCCTGCTGTATCAGTAGCCAATAAGCTCGCTGCTCAACCTTCAAACACTTGGTCAGCATTTGCTGTAGCAGTTGCAACGCACTTTCAGAAACACTTCACCTTCCCCAGTTCCACCTGTATAGATATGCTACAGGTTATTAATGTGTGCTATATTGTACAGCAGCAGCAGGTCTTACTTGCTCATAGCAGCGTGCCGTTTATGTATTGGCAGTGGCAAGTCCCGTACTTGCTCTGCAGCAGCAAAAGAAATGACCACCATCAGCAGCAATAACGGCAACAACAATAACAGCAGCAGCAGCAGCAGCAGCAGCAGCAATAACCTACAGCAATAACCAGCAGCAGCAATAACCTACAGCAATAAACAACAGCAGCAGCAATAACCTACAGCAATAACCAACAGCAGCAGCAATAACCTACAGCAATAACCAACAGCAATAACCAACAGCAGCAGCAATAACCAACAGCAGCAGCAGCGATAACCTACAGCAATAACCAACAGCAGCAGCAATAACCTACAGCAATAACCAACAGCAGCAGCAATAACCTACAGCAATAACCAACAGCAGCAGCAGCGATAACCTACAGCAATAACCAACAGCAGCAGCAATAACCTACAGCAATAACCAACAGCAGCAGCAATAACCTACAGCAATAACCAACAGCAGCAGCAATAACCAACAGCAGCAGCAGCGATAACCTACAGCAATAACCAACAGCAGCAGGAATAACCAACAGCAGCAATAACCAACAGCAATAACTAACAGCAGCAGCAATAACCTACAGCAGCAGCAGCAGCAATAACCAACAGCAGCAGCAGCAGCAGCAGCAGCAATAACCTATTGCAATAACCAACAGCAGCAGCAATAACCAACAGCAGCAGCAACAACCAACAGCAACAACCAACAGCAGTAGCAATAACCAACAGCAGCAGCAGCAGCAGCAATAACCTACAGCAATAACCAACAGCAGCAGCAGCAGCAATAACCTACAGCAATAACCAACAGCAGCAGCAATGACCTACAGCAATAACCAACAGCAGCAGCAGCAATAACCAACAGCAATAACCAACAGCAGCAGCAGCAGCAATAACCTACAGCAATAACCAACAGCAGCAGCAATGACCTACAGCAATAACCAACAGCAGCAGCAGCAATAACCAACAGCAATAACCAACAGCAGCAGCAATAACCTACAGCAATAACCAACAGCAGCAGCAGCAATAACCAACAGCAATAACCAACAGCAGCATCAATAACCTACAGCAATAACCAACAGCAGCAGCAGCAATAACCAACAGCAACAACCAACAGCAGCAACAATAACCAACAGCAATAACCAACAGCAGCATCAATAACCTACAGCAATAACCAACAGCAGCAGCAGCAATAACCAACAGCAATAACCAACAGCAGCAGCAATAACCTACAGCAATAACCAACAGCAGCAGCAATAACCTACAGCAATAGCCAACAGCAGCAGCAGCAATAACCTACAGAAATAACCAACAGCAGCAGCAGCAGCAGCAATAACCTACAGCAATAACCAACAGCAGCAGCAGCAATAACCAACAGCAATAACCAACAGCAGCAGCAGCAATAACCAACAGCAGCAGCAGCAGCAGCAGCAATAACCTACAGCAATAACCAACAGCAGCAGCAGCAGCAATAACCTACAGCAATAACCAATAGCAGCAGCAATAACCAATATCAGCAGCACCAATAACCTACAGCTGCAGCAACAGCAGCAGCAATAACCTACAGCAGCAGCAGCAGCAGCAATAACCAACAGCAGCAGCAACAGCAATAACTAACAGCAGCAGCAACAGCAATAACTAACAGCAGCAGCAACAGCAATAACTAACAGCAGCAATAATAGCAGCAGCAGCAGCAGGAATAATGCCAGTGTGGCTTCACTATGCTCCCTTGTTTCCACAACAACTAGCAAAAATATTATGGAACTATGTTTGGATCTACACTATGGCCAGAAACCCAAACATCACCCATATGATTTGTGAAACATTTAAAGTCAAAACCACAGGCATGAAATGTAGAGTTAGTCCTTCCTAACAGCTTCTACTTCCAGTTCATCCTCTGTCAAGTCAAGTTTTTTTTTTTTTTTTAAGTCCAGACTCAGTAACCAATTATATATTAACCTTAATTTGTGGATTGACAGAGCAGGAAACAAGATTTGTCTTCTCTGGAATTACGGAGCCAGGGCAAAACCATTGAAGGGGTGTGCATGGCCAAGCGTTTTATTATGCACATTCAAAAACTAACAGCCTACTACAATTTGCGCTGTCCTAACAAATTTCAAATGCTTATGCTTAAATTAAAATTACTTCACTAAACGTTGCAAGTGGGGTTTCTCACTATAGCATTTATTTTCTGCATATTGCATTTTTGTTAGTTTATGGTTCACTAATTTCATAGCTGAGACATTAACTTCCTCTCCCACATAGATCAATTGCTGCCGTCTAATTTCGTTTCCTTGTTGAGATTGCGGCTGCCACAAACACCGCGCTCACTGCAGAGCTGGATGACGTCCAGCTCCACCTCTGTGGACATAATGGGCGGAGATACGTTTAGCTGTAGGGTCAGGGTGTTGTTGACGTCTGGCTTCACCCATTTACGTCCAGCGAGGGGGAGCTGGACGTCAAGGTCCACCCAGGCGAAATCAAAACGTCATTTGAGAATGTTCATTGTCTACCCAGTAGTGCTTAGCTTACTATATTTGAAATATAACTCGGTGAAAGTAGTACAATAAATACTTTAATGATACGGCATTTTATTAACATGAATCAAAACGTTTGCAGACCATAGACTGTAAAAAAAGGGTTAAGTTGGACACGTCTAATTGTGTAGAAATCAACGCTCTTTCTGCACCACCTTTAATATATGATAGGTGGCGCTGTTGTGCAGCTAATCGAGTTTGTCTCTCCACCGTTATGTAGCCTAGAAAATGTCAGAATGAACATGTATGAACAAATATGTTATGTTCGCACAATTCGCTTAATTAAACTCAAAAATCCTTTAATAATATGACTGATACAGTGCCATTGCAAAAATAAAAGTAGGTTATTTTATGTAGCTAAACAATGAGATACTATTTGAAACGTAGCCAGTGTTTTATATTGTCGTATAATACTAAATTGCTATAATAATTCTTGATCAGTCAGATAAGATATGGTCAATGTTGTCGCAGCGATACAGTAGCTCAGCTGTTAGTGTATTTTATGTTCACTCTTCCTGTTCTTCACTGTGTGCGTAAAAACGCGCAATAACTCGCTCATGACAGCGTGATGACCACTCCTAGAAAGTTTGGGGCGGAGAGTCACAGTAATCTAAGTTGAAGCATCAAGACAGTTGCACATTTCTCAGATTTTTTGGGTTCTTCAAAAAGTGGAAAATGTCGGGAGTCGCCTCTACCCTGGCCAAGAAGAGAGCGCAGGCTGCAGGGTTTGGAACGAACGCCAATGCCATTAAATATCTCAACCAGGACTTTGAGGCGCTCAGGAGCCAGTGTCTCGGCAGAGGGACCCTGTTCTCAGACCCGTCTTTCCCAGCCGCATCCGAATCCCTGGGCTTTAAAGAACTCGGACCCAACACGTCCAAAACCAGAGGAATAGTATGGAAAAGACCCGGGGTATGACTTCAGTATGATAAGTTTTAATATGGAGGGCATAGTTTGTGCGTTGTTGGTTAAACGGGAATTCTATGCATTTCCAAAATTCTTATTAGTTGCATTTATCTATAAACGGTTTCAATTCGAACGAGAGTTTTCGTACGTCGTGTATTTGCGTTCTAACGTCTGTGCTGCTTTTAATATTAGTAGGCTATTTGCATCAGACTGTCGTCTTTGCTGTTCCGTCTCGATTTTTATTTAGGGTCGCGTCATCCGAGTTGCGTTTTAAAGCGGTACCAAAACAGTTCTCTCAACTGTGGAGACCATTGTGGGGATTATAGCCTACCCAGCTAACAAAACTATTTTCTCCGAACCTTTCGCTAATATTCATTTGAAGTTATGAAAACGTTATCTCTGAATGTTCCCTGGACGTTTAAAACGTCCAGTTATTGTGCGAACATTTTGAGAATTAATGTTATTGCAAGCACATCGTTTAGTGCCAAAAGTCTTAAACGGCTTTTCTCAAAATAGCCAACTTTTTTTGTCAAATATTTGTGTTATGTAAATCTGTATAATGTTTTTTCTATGCCACGTCTGATAATGACTGTTTGCTATGGTTCGCAAGCATTTGATTAGTTAAACACATTTGAAAACTTTTAGGCCCTACTCATATTTTATGACTTATTCCCACAATGCATTATGTTGATTCTATTCCATTTAGTTGCATTGTTCACCATAGATGGTCGAATTAATGCAGAACAGATGCACTGTAAAAATTGTTTTAAGGACAATCAACTTGAATGTTTAAGTAATTTAAACTTAAATGACATTAAACTGACTTAAAAATGAGTTGAATCTTGTATAACTTGAAAAAGTTGAAAATAGCTTGACTCATTTTGATGAGTTAAAGCAACGTAAAAACATATGTTGTCATAACTTATTGATCATATATATATTTTTTACAGTGTGCCATTTTAATCATTAAATGCATTTTATTTATCGTCTTACATGGACCCCAATATGAAATGTAAATAAATACAGTCTTACTGCTTTGTGTCTATATGCCTTCCTTTTCACTTTGATTACAATATGATTCATTAATGCAAAAACTTGTCATGCTATTAATATTGATTGCATGCTATGATCCTGTGTTTCAAATATGACTGTTTTGGTGTTTTTTGCAGGAGCTGTGCTCGAAACCACAGTTCATCGTTGGTGGAGCGACACGGACGGATATCTGTCAAGGAGCTTTGGGTAAAAGGAAAATTAATTTTAAGATTCTGTGTGCTTATCCTCCATGTTTGTCTAAATGTCTAGAACCTTTTCAATATACAGACCGTGCCTTTAGGTCAACAATACAGCACACTGAGGCACATATCTCCTCTCGCCCTCCTTATCTTAATTCTTTAAAAATAGGAAACCTGCAAGTCAATTATATTAAACGTTTTTAAGTACCTCAACCATTAATTCAGCATATTGCTCATTCTAGTCTGTAAAAAAAGGCATGTGCTTCATGCGGTAATACTAGTGCGTAATTCATTATAAAGGGTAACAAATTATTTACACTATTACATGCAATGGAAAAAAATAAGAAAAAAAAAATTGTGCTACTTTTTGGGGTTGGGGTAACGCATTACAAGTAATGTGCGTTGCGTAATCAGATTACTTTTTAACTAGTAACTAGTAAACTAGTAAAGCATTACTTTTAAATAAGTACTTTTTTGTTGCATTTACTTATCTCACTTGGACGTGTCAGTATTTGAGTCAGTATTCCTCAAAATGAATTAAAACAGTGAAATGCAATCTCAGAATATTACGCAAACGTAGCGCATTACTTTCCATAAAAAGTAGGCTACGCATTTAGTTACTTTTTTAGGTAGTAACGTGATATTGAAACTCATTACTTTTAAAAGTAACTTTCCCCAATATTGTTCACCATCATCTGACTGGGACTCTCTCCTTGCTTAGCTTAAAAATATTTTTACATAGGAAGTGCTGTTTTGTGCTCTGGACATGTATTTAACATAGTTTGCATGCAACAACAAATAGGCTGTATTACAAAAATGCGCTTTTTAGTGTGGCATAAGTGCATTTACACATCGAAATCATGTGTTGCGCACCCGAATGTTACATTTTTGAAACCCGTTTCAAAAGTTTGCGTTTTCAGGCCGTTGTCGTGTAAAAGAATGGCCAAAACACATACAAAGTTTTATGTTTTTAGTTGAAAACGGTGTTGTGTAAACGGCCCCTCACTTTACTCATTATTTGAAAAAAGTTTGATTGCTTAATACCAAATGCTTGTAAATCCGGTGAAGCACGTTAATTCTACAAAGGTTAATTGTGAACTTGAAAAGCAAACACTCACACACACTCCTAGGGCGGCTCAGTATTTGAAGGATGCTTTTAACCTAGAGCTCATACCATTGTTATTATTTTTAACTAAGACTTGTTTTCACTTACTGAAATAAAGCTGAAACAAAATAAAATACAAATATTAGATGCAAAAAACTTAGAGGGAAATTAGAAATGTTGCCTTCACAACTAACCGAAAGAAAAAAAAGTTGAAAACAAAAACTAAAATAAGTGAATAATAATAAAAAAAAAAAAAAATGAAATACATAAAATGAAAATATAAAAATAAAAGCTCATTTTAAATATTAAATAAATAGGGTAACAATTTACAATAAGGTTTAATTAGTTAACATTATGAGCAATACATTTGCTACTGTATTTATTAATCTTTGTTAAAGTTAGTTAATAAAAATACAGCTGTTCATCGTTTGTTCATGTTAGTTCACAGTGCATTAATTAATGCTAACAAATACAACTTTTGATTTTAATAGTGTATTAGTTCATGTTGAAATTAACATTAACTAAGATTAATAAATGCTGTTCATTCCTTAGTTCATGTTAACTATAGTTAACTAATGTTAACTAATGAAACCATATTGTGTTACATAAGTGTGTTATATAAGTGTTACTATTAACACTATAACAGTATATAAACAATCCTAAAATAACACTGGAGGCTCATACCATTTAGCTTCACACTGCTAACTTTAGTAACATCACTCTCTGCTTCTATACTTTCTTTTGCCTCATTCCTTCTTGTGTTGTGTGACTGAATAACTGAGCCAAACACATAATGCAAACCACACAAATGTAGAAACTAGCCAGAGGGATTTCGATCAGTTATTAAAGGTTGCAGTTAAAGAGAGGAAAACCTGGCTGTATTTATCCTGTAAAGTCTTAACGTGATACATGTGTCAGACTGCAGGAAAAGCAGCCTATTGTCTTTTATGGAGTCTCTGCATTTTCTACATGCATCTGTTTTTTTCAGACTGGCAGCTCACCACTTGCGTGACATGAAAACCACAATAGCTGTTCCGATTCGATCACGAGTTTAAGTCCCTCGAAATGTGTCTGTTCTTGTTTGTCTGCAGGCATTTGAATGTGATTAAAGTTGCATTTCAAATGCAAATCATATTCCATATCTGTATAATACTGAGTAAGTGAATACAGGCCTCTTTGTGGCATGTTTAAACTCTAGACTCTGCAGAGCAGTTGTAGACATACAGTAACAGTCTCACTTCCTGTCTCTTAGGTGACTGCTGGCTGCTAGCGGCTATTGCTTCCCTGACACTGAACGAAGACGTTCTGGCCCGAGTGGTGCCCAGCGGACAGAACTTTGATGACAATTATGCTGGAATCTTCCATTTCCAGGTATCTGCAGTGTTTCCCCAAGTGTGTCACTATGCATTGGTGTTCGTGTTACAATATAAAATCATTAGCATGCTAATGAACAATAAGTACATTCTATTTCTAGAGTGATTTGTTGCTTATTGCATATAATTGTATTAATATGCAAAAATATATTACACTCCTCAAAATACTGTGGAGGTACAGCGATGGTATTTCCATTATGTTTATGTGCTACTCAAAAAAACATGGTATTACTATAGAAGCTTGTTTTCGCCATGGAATAAAAAAAAATAACAAGATGATTATGACATTTTTTCTCACAATTGCAACTTTCCATCTCGCAATTCTTTCTCGCCATGCTGACTTTTTTCCCCTTGCAATTATGAGTTGCAACCTATGAGTTGCAAATTATGAGTATGTCTTGCAACTTATAACTTGATATGGGGGGGGGGGGGGGGGTGAGGGGGAAAAAGTGTTTATATCTCACCATTCTGACTTCATAACTCACACAATTGCGAGTTTATATTAAGCAATTCTGAGAAAAAAAGTCAGAATTGTAAGATAAAAAGTTTTTTGTTTTTTAATCAGCGGCAGAAACTTTTATTACTGTGCCTGAATAAACATGATAATACTATAGTAAATGTTATGGGGAAAAAACAGAGTAACAAGATAGGTAAAAAAAACAAAAAAAAACATGTTAATAGTACTACAATATATTATTATTAATAGTACTATGTTTATTAAAATAGTTACTGTTCTTTTGAACTTTCTATTCATCAATGAATCCTTTTTTATCTCAGATTCCACAGATATATTAAGCATCACAACTGTTTTCAACATTGATAATAATCATAAATGATTCACCAAATCATCATATTAGAATGATTTCTGAAGGATCATGTGACACTGAAGACTGGAGTAATGATGCTGAAAATTCAGCTTTGACATCACCGGAATTAATTACATTTTAAAATATGTTCCAATAGAAAGCAGTTATTTTAAATAAATGTTATATTTTAAAAAATATTGCATATAACATCTTTTCTTTCCTATAAACGCAGCCTTGGTGAACGTTTGAATGGTAGTGTGTATTGTAATACCATAGTACATGACTAAAAAAAACATAGTAATAGGATATTATATATCTAAAAACCAAGATAATACATAGTTCATGTCCAAAAGTATGGTAAAGTATGGTAAGCAATACTTAGCAGAAATACCAGAAAAGCAATTTTTGGTGCATTTTCTTATTGCCTTTAATGCAGAGTTTGTATATGGGTGTCTCTGCAGTTTAACACACATTTTGCGATCGAACAGATAAATCTGAGACTGCACTTTGTACCTTTGTCCTTTAGTTCTGGCAGTTTGGTGAATGGGTGGATGTTGTCATTGATGATCGGCTGCCAGTGAAAGATGGTGCGCTGGTGTTTGTTCACTCCGCCGAGGGAAATGAGTTCTGGAGCGCCCTGCTGGAGAAGGCCTATGCTAAGTTAGTGTTTGTGCATGTTGTTTCTTGTGTTTTTGTGTTTGGGAGGGCATTAATTACAGCAGTTAAGTTAGAACTGCCTGAACCAGAAAGCCAGCTTATTTGTGGAGCTTGCAGGAAACAGGATAATCAAGTGTTTTCTTTAGGGTTGTCAATTGATTTTACTATTTTTTATTTTTGTTTGTAATTATGGTTACACATTCAATTTGAATAAATTCAATTTGTAATATTTCAATATAAAAATGTGAAAAAAATTACATAATGTTTTGTATTATTTAATAAAAAAAATCTATTAATATATTTAATACATTTCCCTCATAGACGATTCTACGCAAATTGATCCTCCACTTTAGACATTGTGGACCATCGAGAAAAAAAAAATGTGTAACCGAAAAGACTAGTCGCAAAAAAAGCAAGCACAGCAAGCTTTAACCACCACAGGTGTATTCCTGGAATAACGGTGTGACTGCCCTTATTAAAGGTGCTCTAAGCGATGTCACACGTTTTTTAGGCCAAAACTTTTTTTGTCACATACAGCAAGCATCTCCTCACTATCCGCTAGCTGCCTGTCCCCTGAACACACTGTAAAAAAACACGGTCTCTGCAGACACCTCAGGCTCCACAAACGGCAACAAAAACAAACTGGGCTAACCCGCACCACGAAACATAACACACTGTTCCAGCCAATAACCAACAAGAATGACTTGGGGGGTGGGGTTTGGAGGGTTAGTGCGCGGATGAGGAGGAGGGAGGGTCTTGCTAGCCTCCGTTTTGTTTGACAATATTTTGAACGTCAACAAGAAGTGACATCACCCGACATCGCTTAGAGCACCTTTAAAAAATAAAATAGGCAAAAAAATGTAAATGCTTAAGAGTCTATGATTGGATCATTATTGCAGTGATTATAACTGTATGTTTCTAGCATGTTAAATGTTAAACGGTTCTTCTAACCCTAACTGATAGAGTGTGTAGCTTTTCATTTCTTAAACAACCATGTAGGAAGAAACATCATGACAATGCTAATATTCATCAGGCTCAGATTGTGAAAGAATGGTTTGGAGGAGCATGAACAATCATTCTCACACATGAATTGGCATCTATGAGTCTCTGGACAAAAGATTTATGCACCTATTGATTGAAACATCACAACATTTATTTCCATCAAGAGGAAATTTCCATTTATCGTTGCCAGCTGGAGACGTAATGTCAACACCTGTTGTTTGTTGCATTGTCTGTAAAATTGCCTACTAATTTTGGAACTATGGGAATGGCCCCGCCCACAAGCGGTGATGTCATGCATGAGCATTTCTGATAGGGATGAAATTGAGTTCTGCAGTGATGACGTATTTTTGTAGACCAAACAAAGTTCGCATTACCCTAGTTCTGTCGACAAAAACCCAATAGCATTCTTCTATTGTCTTTTGGATTATTGCAGAAAACAAGCTATGCATCCAACAAAAGTTTATGATTCTTGCACGTTTGTTCATCATCACGAGAAACTTCACAAATGAGCTCAACTTTATGAATTTTGAAGCCTAAATATAATTGGCAGAAATAAAAAGTTGAATGTAGACTATAAACGAAATACACTAGTCGCATGACTTCAAAGTCACAATCACTAAGCTTCGACAACTTTCATTCTTTATTTAAGAATAATTTTCCCTGAAACTTTGAGTTAACATATAGACATAACAAGGCTGTGAATGCGAATTAGTGAGTAGTTGAGTTTATTTGTTAGCTGTGAAGACGTTTAATGTCTCTGACAACCTCTATAGTCCCATTTAGCTTCTTGTTAGAAACTACCTTTTTTAAGACAAGAAAAATCTTTGTAAAAATTCACACAATTAATTATTTTAAGTTGTAGAATTAAACGTGAAAATATCTTGAGCTTGTGTTCATCAGACCTTCTTTCAGGCATTTAACCATTAAAAAAAACAAAAAAAATATCAAACAATTAACTTCAGGATGATGAAGGCAGAAGTGCTAAAATGCTGATTTGTTTCTGTGAATTGGCCTAAAATCTTAGTATAGTATCAAACATGTTGTTTAATAGGATATAGTTTATTTTTTAACGAGACTGTCTTGTAGGTCTTAAATAGTTTCTGAAACGAAGGCCAAAGACATGTGCGCACATGTCGCTTCATAACTCTAACAGTGAGTTTTATGGTTTCTGGCAGGGTGAACGGCTGTTATGAAGCCCTGTCTGGAGGATCCACCAGTGAAGGTTTTGAGGATTTCACTGGAGGCATCGCTGAGAACTACGACCTGAGTAAAGCTCCTCCCAACATGTTTCAGATCATCCAGAAAGCCCTGGAATCTGGAGCTTTGCTGGGCTGCTCCATCGATGTGAGATTCCTCTGCCTGCACTCATAAATTGCAAGCATTTTATGTAAATCTGTGTGGGTTCGTAGTTTATTGGGCATCAAATCTAATAACTATTTACAGAACAAATTTTACTAGAATAATGACACTGAGACACTAAATACAGGTGTAAACGGGGTCTAAAACTTTTTGAGCTTGTCCACTTTCAACCACTTAGAGGAGGTTAAAACGCATTAGACCGGGTTGCTTTCGTAGTGTAAATGCTTAGCTATGTGGTTGCATTCGTTTGAACAGCCACAAAAGACCTTCTACTCTCCGCCTACTGAACTAACGTTAAACATTGTGGCAATCGCGCAAGCCAGACGGGATTTAAACTTTGTCGACTGAAGACCCAAGTTTGGTTTGAAGACGAAAAACGTAAAGCACAATGTTCTCTCACCATTCCTGATTTCTAGCACACACTCACTGTGTTCGGTGTCGACTTGCGTCTGTCAGAGCAGAAATGAAAGCTGCTGCTCTCTGCATGTTTATCCATTGTCTCCGGTCACGTTCATATGTAAATTTTGACGTGAATCATTTTTTTGTCCAATAGATAAAGATCTGAAAAAACCTATACATTAGACACTCCCTTAGAAGAAATCAAGACAGATGTTGTTGAAAGTGGACAAAGCTGATTAAAACACTAGGTCTAAACGGGACTGTGTCTCCCTCGTCTACTTGTGATCCGATCGACCAAAACACATCTTAATACCAGGTGTAAACAGGGCCTAAAAAAGTGTAATAGCCTTTGACCTGAATTTGGAAATAAATTTTAGGTCATAAGCGCCGCTCTTTGTGCGCCAAACCTATACACCAAACCAAACCAATAGATGGAAAGATCTGAAAAAACCTATGCATTAGACACTCCCTTTGAAGAAATAGATGTTGTTGAAAGTGGACAAAACAGACCGATTAAAACACTAGGTCTAAACGGGAATGTGTCTCCCTCATCTACTTGTGATCCGATCGACCAAAACACATCTTAATACCAGGTGTAAACAGGGCCTAAAAAGTTTAAAAGCCTTTGACCTGAATTTGGAAATAAATTTTAGGTCATAAGCGCCGCCCTTTGTCAGATATCCCTGTTTAATGTTTATTTCTATGATGTAGATCACTAGTGCTTCTGATTCAGAAGCCGTCACCCGTCAGAAGCTTGTGAAAGGCCACGCCTACTCGCTCACAGGGGCGACAGAGGTATGGATAAAGTTATTGGCAAGCCCTTTTTTAATGACAGAATTATAACATTTTGTCATTAGAGTACATGCTGTTTTGCTTTAGGTGAACTATCGTGGCCGCAAGGAGAAGCTGGTCCGCATGCGCAACCCTTGGGGGCAGGTGGAGTGGACCGGAGCCTGGAGTGACAGGTACGGTTTGATTACCGCCAGAACCAGAGATACGACATAAGTTCATCGGTATACTAATATAATTCACTAAACGTAACTGAAATAGCAGTTATTCAGAAAGTATAAGGGTCGGCAACCGTGCAGTGTCGATAAACTTGACTGTTGAAAATGGTTAGAAATTAAGGGTTTTTTGACTTCGTCAGCAATAACAAAAATTGCGTATCATAAAAAGAATGAACTGATTTTAATTAAAACAAACATACTGTTTTTTTTTTGTTTTTTTTTGGCCTGACTATATTGCTTTTATTTATCAAGTACAAGAGACAGACATGAGGAGACTTCCACAATAACAAAATTCTCTTGCGAGCATTAAGAGAGGTGAAGGCAATTACGTTATTCTGAATGGTTGTGGTACGGAGGCCATCCGGGGGTTTGCCGAAAATAGCGATATGTGGGGTTGGAGATAAAGTTATGCCTAATATATCTGAAATTGTTTTAAAGAATAGTCTCCAGAATTCAGACAACTTGGGGCATGCCCAAAACATGTGGGTAAGATTGCATGGAACCTGCGTGCATAAACATACTGTTTAATATTTATTTGCAAGATGACAGTTGCAAAATTTTACGCATGAATTAGTGTGTAAAATCTTTTATGCAAACGTTTTCACGAACAAATCATGATTCATCAATAACTTTCCCAGCCAACATTTCCATGTGGGCCTTTGATGGGCTGTCACTTGGGCTCTGCATGGGCAACCCAAATAGGGCCCAGAAAAAATTGTCCACGGCTCCAAATGGGCCCTATGTATGTTATGAACACTGATCTCCATGAGATCATTAACATATAACCATCCATATTGACCGCCCTTGTTAAACAACAGTGTGAATTATTACAGCATTCGGAAGTTAGTCATTCATAACAGAGGTCAATTTCATAGAGAAGTCTTAAAGGTACAGTGCAAAAAACCTGACTATTTACATGAGTATTTGTGTTGCAAGAAATCTTGGCTGTGGACAGAAGTGTAGAATATGGCCTATGTTGAAATCATAGTTTTATGGAGTACTTTGGAACTTATTCGGAGATGATAGCATCAAACATCATCATTAAACATCTACATCAAACACTAAACTGCTGATGGTTATCTGAAGTGTTTATATCTTATTTCCTTTAGTTCATCTGAATGGAACAGTGTTGCGGCTTCAGAGCGACCTAACGCCAACGCTGAGGATGGTGAATTCTGGTGCGTTCACAATTTAACGTCCATTTACATCTACAATATAGGGTGTTAAAAAAGTTCCATACATTATATTAAATACGTATAACATGTTTTCTCTATTTGTTTAGGATGTCATTCTCAGAATTCCTTAGCCATTACTCTCGTATAGAGATCTGCACTTTGACCCCGGACACCATCACCAGCGATTCGGTAAAACACTGGGCTGTAACTAACCACGACGGCACTTGGAGGAAAGGCTCCACCGCCGGGGGATGCAGAAACAACGCTTGTGAGCCACAAAAGAACGGCAAACACACTATAAAGCATCATGAATCAGATTCAGATTTCAGTGCAAACAAAATGATTCACATGGACAAAGTTTGATTGGTTTGGTTTGTTTAATAATATTGCTGATGGCTGCATCCATTCATTGCTCAGACACATTCTGGATGAATCCTCAGTTTGTGATTAAGCTGGAAGATGACAATCCAGATGATAATGAGGTGGACTGCAGTTTCGTGGTGGGTCTGATCCAGAAGAACCGGCGCCGCCTGAGGAAAATGGGAGAGGACATGCACACAATCGGCTTTGCTATTTATGAGGTGGGTGGAGATACAAAGAGCAGTCTAAACATTGTGTTTATGATGGATGGAGAGGAAAGGACCACATGTACATTAATAGAACTCCCAGATTACATTTGAACAATATCAAATCAATGTTTTTTTGTTTGTTTCCACAGTTACCTCCTCAGGTAAGCATTAAACTACAAAGAGGGGTGGTGACTTTTCCCTTGACCAATCATATCTGAGAATTCACATTAGTCACAGCCTTCCTGGCTCTCTGATTGGCCTTTGTCTCCATCAGTTTCAGGGTCAGCGGGACGTGCACCTCGATAAGAACTTCTTCCTGACACACGGACAGAAAGCTCGCTCTGAGACTTTCATTAACTTGAGGGAGGTCTGTACGCGCTTCAAATTGCCTCCAGGAGAATACCTAGTTGTGCCTTCCACCTTCGAAGCCAACCTGGACGGAGACTTTTGCCTGCGCGTCTTTTCTGAAAGACAGACCGAAACACTGTAATGTATCACATCTGTGGGAGGTTACCCTACTTAAAGGCACAACATGTAAGATTTTTGGGGCACTATTTTAATGCGCAAGTGCACTTAGGGCGTGTCCGAATCCACTTTTGCTAGTTTAACGTCGGGAAAAATGGTCGGCGCGCCCGGCGCATGGTCTAAAAGGGTTGTTCCTATTCTCTTAATGAGTGATCGGTGTGTTTTGGGCGTAATATGCAATCAGAGTCTACTCACCCATTCCCTTCAAAAGCCAATTGTGCTCGCATCATGTTGGATTGCTGTTTACATGGGTGAATTTGCAAGCGGAAAAAATGAACGCTTCTCTAGCGAGGAAACGGATCTGCTCAAGGTTAAAGCGCACAAGCAGACCATCTACGGGACAAAGTGTACACGCGTTGTTGACCCACCTATAGGCGCATATTACTAACGCGCTCTTTGTAAATAAAAAATATTGCGCCTATTTCAGTTGCCTCAAAATAGCAATGCGCCAACAATGTGCCTGAACGCCTCGTTTTCAGACCAGCACGCCCATTGGTGCAGAAATGGGCGCAAATGCATTTGCTATTAAAACAACGTGGCACAGGACGTGAAAATGATAACTGCGTCGGGCTGAAACTAACAAAAAACACTTGCGTCGCGCTTGGCGCCGCATTTCGCCAGGTGTGTGATAGGGCCCTTGGATTCAAATATCCAAAAACCATTTGAACAATGTTTTAATGTTTCAGATAATGTTTAAATCCAGAGAAATCTGCAATTTTTTTTTGCTGATTTCTTTCCATCGGCTGTGGAGGTGAAGACGACAACTCCCATGATTCAACACACATTCACGGCGTCATCATGCTACGCCTTAATTGTTCTTTGAATAAGCAAACTCTAGCGGCGAATCTTACACACTGTGCCTTTAATGCCAATATGCAAACTGAATGTATTTTTATTTCAAATACTTGGTTCTGAATTTATTTGATTGGAAAATCTTATGTTTTTTCCTAGAATATGTGATGACCCTGTGGATGCTGAATTACCTAATGTAAGTAACTCAACAGACTGCTCTCAAATAATATAATGTAACACTCTCAAAACTCAACAGCATCACATTAGCTATGCTTTCTTCCAAAGTTGCTAATTCAGTTCATGTGGAAAATTGGACTACCACATAAAACATTTGGGAATAAAGAACCGTTTCTATCCCATCTGTTAAAGAGAACAAAATTGTCACTTCTAGAGAGTCCAGTTATTCAGTCAAATGATCTGTTGAGTCACATGTTTTTTGTTGCCCATCAAAGAATTTATTCAGTAAATGTGCTTCCATCATAGTTTATGAACGTTTTCTTATTGGATAAATATTTTTTTTATCTGCTTCAATACGTATATACATTTTTTTATTCACATTTTAAGATTTGATCCGCATCTTGCCGTTTCCATCCAGCCTTTTATATGCAATATCCTAAAATTTGCACAAATTGATAAAAACAGGCTACTTGCTGTTAAAATATTTTCCACAGCCTGTTACATGTTTATTTCTATTACTAGTAGAAATGTTGAAAATTATTACTAGTAAATTATAATTTTTATTTAATTATAATTAATATCTAATAGTAACAATAATAAATGAATAGATAATAACAACAATAACAAAACAACAATTGGTTGTAATCAACATTTTGACACAAATGTTGCTGATAAATCGTATTGAACTTGGAACTTTCCTTTAAAATGTGCTTCTTCATGTTTTCAGGAGACTGTCTCAGACGCTGAAGTTGAATCTGGATTCAGAACCATGTTCGTAAAACTCGCTGGAGCTGTAAGTGGAGATGACTTGTTATGCAGTAAACATTTATATATTCTGAAAAGCAGATCAACTGAATCATACTTCTCTCGGTAGGACATGGAAATCTCAGCCTCAGAGCTCATGACTATCTTAAACAGAATCATCGCAAAACGTAAGTACTTCCCCATCCTTTAGTTTACACTTGAGATCTAAGGAGGAGTCTAAGGAGCTGTGCGTTGTTTTGTAGGAACTGACATAAAGACAAACGGCTTCAGTATGGAGACGTGTCGTGTCATGGTGAACCTCATGGATGTATCCTCTCAGCTGCTACTGCTTCCATTTTTATGTTTGTGTTAACGTGACATGTGTGCTTGAGTCAGGAATACAAGAATTTGATGTGTTGTTGTATTGTAAATTTCCCTTAACCGTATCTCAGGACAGTGGGAATGGAAAACTGGGTCTGGGAGAGTTTGCTACTCTGTGGAAGAAAGTGCAGAGATACCTTGTAAGAGATCCTAAAACCCAAAATCCTTTAACATGATTAACCATTTAACATTATTTTGAAAATGTTGTCTTATTTAAAAATCACCCCAGGCCATTTACAAGAAGAATGACATGGATGGTTCAGGAACTATAAGCACTCCAGAGCTGCGTATAGCACTGAAAGAGGCCGGTAAGTCAAGCCAGACTCAGATACTCACACACATACAAGCAAGAATCTCATTTTGGGGGTGTATTTTAATATTCATTGCTTGTGTTTTATTTCCTCTCCTAGGTTTCTGTCTGAATAACGCTATATTTCAGCTGTTAGTAGCACGTTACGCTGAGACAGACATGACCCTTGACTTTGATAACTTTGTGGCCTGCCTCATGCGTCTGGAGATGATGTTCGGTAAGTTCCTTGAGTGTTCGTTTAACAAATATCTTGGAGTGAACACATTTAATCAAATTTAGGTTTAAAGGTAGGGTAGGTAATTTTTGGAGTGGCCAGCAATAGCAAGCTAGCTTTGAAAGGATAAGATCCCACTCACCCAAAGCCACACCTCCTTAAAAGCACATGAACGCATATAATAATAATGAACATAAACAGCTTAAAGAGTTCTGAGCTGTACCACCTGACTGCTGCAGGTACATTTCGGTGTTGATAGTGTTGCAATAAATTTGAGTCACGAACCGTTCCGAGTGTAACATCACGGGTTTCCATCTCTTCTAATTTACAGTAGTTATGTTGTGAACGCAGCATAAGCAGGTAGTCTCGGGTTCGTTTCCTCAGGGCGCTCCCAGGTCCACATTTATGCGAGCCGTGCCCCTGTTTCGAACTCGGACAGTGTAAAAACGCCCATAGTTTGCGTGCTTATGATTTCACTGCATTTACGGCCAGCAAAGCAAAAATCGATTAGTATTTTAATTTTTCGAATAATAATTATAGATCGAATATTCGAATATTCTACTATTCATGCACACCCATAATATGTACATGTTTTAATATTTAGACTACTTCTGTTATTGATTGCTGACAGGATGTGAAGAGAGTTTCAACTATGCAGGATAACAAATGAATAAATTGCCTACCCTGCCTTTAACAGATTTGACCCTAAAATCTGCAAAGAAAATATCTGCAGATTCTGTATAGGCATTTTATGTTGGGTCAGCGCCCCCTGTAGTGATGGGTATGCAGAGGTTTTGTAGGTCTCTGATCTGATCATTGTGAATGTGTCTCTCATTTCTAGGGGTGTTCAAAAAGCTGGATGCCCACAAAAGTGGCTTCATTGAGCTGGACTTTCAGCAGGTTTGTCACGCTATAAATTTTTTTTTAAATGTAAATATTTAAATAAATACGCATTTTAACACATTTTTTATATTTTTTAGTGGCTGAACTTTACCATGATTTAGATGACTCACCAACAGACCACATCACTCAAGAATGAATTATTAAGATTACGTGTGTTAAACTTAGATAGGAATTTACTTTTATTTTTTAAATTGTCTATTGCACTTTTGACCAGTCTTACTTCCAGATTTTGCATGATTTTATTGTTTGACATTGTCACACTATTTTCGTTTACAAATGGAAGCATTGTTGAACCAGGAGAATCTTAACCACTGTGTAATAAAACTGTGTGCATTATTATGTTATTTTTCCCCCCTCTAAAGTACATTATTAAACACTTTTGAAACTGTACGAACTCGTATTTTTGTACATGAATGGAAGTTACTTAAGAAACACTTCCGGTCCCTTTAAGGCTCTTCGCAGAAGGCGTAGTACATTTGATGTCTCAGCTGTCAATCATTCGCTAGTCCCGCCCTCATAGGCGTGGCCGTGCACTGCGGTACCCTGATTGTTGTCTCATCTGCACGGATCCGTTCATCATTCTCTACTGTCCGTTATTTTAAAACGAACCCGCTGGGCCATAACGACAACTAAACGGTGGTAAGTTTTGTTTAACTTTTCCGTGTTAACTATATGGGATATCCGTCTGTTAATATAAAACCTCTGCCCTATATTTGTAGCAAGTGACGAAACTATTTTCTTATTGCTTATTTTTTTTATTTCTACCGGTGATAGTGAATCGATATTAATAATTGTAAACAAAGGGGTCACATTTAGGATGTGCGGTTTTTTATAATTAGTTCATTAGGCCTATATATATATATATATATATATATATATATATATATATATATATATATATATATATATATATATATATATATATATTATGAACTAATTTCCAACAACAAATACAAACTGATAGCACTATAAAAAGTAGCATGAGTGAATATGTGGTGAATATTTGCAGCTGTTTTTGAGGGTGTGTTCATTCATCATCTAAAACAAACACTAGAATGCTGATGCTCAGTCTGGCCTATTGATTTCACATCACTAAGTCAGCTGACATTGTATCAGTAGCCAGTGCTGTTTACATTCCACATGATCTGCCCTATTACACCTCGAAAAAATCCACAGACTAGTTAAAAGTTTGTTATTTTAGTATAGTTTCAAGAGTATGCTTTGGAGAACATCCACTGCCTTTTTAAACCTTATATAAATATATAAATTAACAGTTATGTGTACATTTACACACTTATATGCAGACATCAAAAAAGTATCACATGTTAATATTGTTTGAAGTACTTTGGATTGCCATGTAACGACCAAAGTACATGAATATACAGTACACATGGTATATATCAAAATACCATGGTATCACCGTCTGTTAGCATCACTGTACCATATTAACATGAATTCATCATGTGGTAGCAAATTAGCTATGAACTGATTTCTCTTTCTGATCAATACATTTCTAAATGACCTTTTTCTCCTCAAGCCCACGGCCCTCACAAGGAACTGAAGGTATATTCACCATCTTGTCTTTCTGTAGTACCAGTTTAAATTAAGGAATTATAATGACCTAAATATGGACTAAATTAACAGTTATCTCAGCTGGGTGTATGAGGTTTCCTTTAGCTAACGCTTAGAGAACTGCCCTCCATGGACATTGCATTGTCCTTGAAATCATGGTAAACAGGGTCTGGAAATCTGCAGAGCTAATGTTTAACCCTATTACAAGACCACATGAAATTAGCCAGCCATTAGTAAACCTCTCTCCACCCTCAGTAGGGCTAGTAATCGAGTGTCTGTTGTAGAGGGCATTTCTCTCAGCACGCTGGACTAAAGGCCGCATGAATGCTGCTGCACTAATAATGGCAAAGTGGGTGACCATAAGCGAACATATTAGCAGGCATCATAAGCTTTTAGCAGCAGCACTTTGCGCTAAACGCTCAGAGACATTGAACGCGTGCTGTCGAATGATTGGTGCTATTCCTGTGCTAGCTTCTAGTTTCCAGCTACCATATTATGCACACACTTTTACTCTTTTGTTTTGTTTGGTAAGGCGGTTAAAGCTCTGGACTTGTGATCAGGAGGTTTGATTCCCGCAAGAAGCGAGGCAAGAGCTATAATTATAAAAAATTACAGTTTTGTATTTTACTGTCCCTGTTGTTTCAAACCTGTATTTCTTCCATGGAATGCAAACAGAGAAATGTTGAAGAAAGTGCATGTCTTTTCCATATATGTGACCCTGGATCACAAAAGTCGGACGGGGATATTTGTGGCAATAGCCAACAAAAATGATCGATTTTTCTTTTATGCCAAAAATCATTAGGATATTAAGTAAAGATGATGTTCCATGAGGATATTTAAAAAAATTCCTACCATAAATATATAAAACATTTTTATTTTTATGAGTGAATGCAGCAAAATCGCGAACATAAATGGACAACATTATAAATGGAGCGATTTTCTCAATGTTTAGATTTTTTTGCACCTTCAGATTCCAGATTTTCAAATAGTTGTATCTCGGCCAAATATTATCCTATCCTAACAAACCATACATCAATGGAAAGCTTATGTGCAGATTTCAGATGATGTATAGGTCTCAATTTAAAAAAATTACTAGGGATGGCCCGATACCATTTTTTTCACACCGATACGAGTACGAGTATTTACATTTGTGTACTTGCCGATACCGAGTACCGATACCGATATTTCTACCGCAAAAGTAACTATAGGCTCCCAGAAAAGAAGACAGAAGACTATTTTAGAACAAAGGTTAGAAGACTGTTTTTATTTTCTTCTCTGCTTGTTTTAACAAGTCTAAAAATAAATAATAATGAGTAAAATAATAAATGTATTAACACACAAACCACTGTTAATTTAACATAAAAGCAAGCAGGCTACTGCGTGCATGGTTTGGAATGACTGAATGCGCGCAAAGTGCGCTCCCTTAATAGCCTAATTCCTAAAAAGCTGACAGTTCATAGCGATCTCACACATCTGTTATTATCAATGAAGCTGACTGCACAATGAATCTTTCATAATATCCACACACTGTTATAATTAGAGGATTCGCCAGCATACAGAATTCAGCACTGAACAAAAAAGTTTTGAGCGGTGAGGGGAGTCTATCTTAAATACTTTTGATTGGCCATTGCGTTCAAGAAATCAACACATATGTCTGTGATTGGCTACATCGCTCAACGCTGCAAACATGTTATGAATAGAAACTCTGGCCTGTAAATCGTTTCTATTTTGTTTTAGCTGTTATTCTTGCTTTTCTGCAACAGATGAATACAAATCTATTAGTTTTAATATGTTTTATTCATAGATATTTCTAGTTTGCGGGAGTCCCGCGAATCGTTTTATTCTGCCGCAACCCGCACACACAGAGTGAGTTCATTACCGCCCGCGCCCGCGCTCGCACTCGGCCATCAGATCTAGTGCCGTCCCGCACTCTATTGCGTTGGGAGTGCACGTCCCTATGCCTCAGTTCACCTCGACAAAGCACTCGCGGCGGCCAGTTTCTTTTCGCAAAATGTACGTGGTATCGGTGAATTTTTATGAGTACCAGTACGAGTATATGAGGACAGTATCGACCCGATCCCCGATGCCAGTATCGGTATCGGGCCATCCCTAAAAATTACCCATGTGACTGGTTTTGTGGTCCTGGTCCAGGGTCACATATTGAAAGTAAATGGAGACTGTGGGATACAAACTGTGGGGTTTGGAACAACATGGGATGGGATCTACTTTGTGTTTAAATGTCTACCTTATTTTGGTGCACTACAGTATGTTTTCAATTGGTGGAGTGTCGTCGCGCATCTACAAGGAGCGCTTGCAGGCTGAAGGGATGGGAAGCAATGACAATGCAGTCAAGTTCCTGAACCAGGACTACGATGAGCTGAAGAGAGAGTGCGTGGAGAGCGGCAAGCTGTTTGAGGACTCCTGCTTTCCCGCCATTCCCCAGTCACTGGGCTTCAAGGAGCTCGCGTCAAACTCATCCAAAACACGCGGTGTGCAGTGGATAAGACCAACTGTGAGTGTCGCAGAGCACAGTCCATACAAGCAGCATGGCAGAAACCACATACAACTGCATAGTCACTGAGGGAACACGCTTTTATTTTGTTTTTGGCACATTTTGGCAAAAAGACTGAGCAAGACTCCAACTCTCATGTCCCACATGAGAACCAGATGCAACATCTGGTGCTAATTACCGAAACACATTTGAAATTGAGAGTTAAATTCCTTTGTAATGGACAAGCAAAAATTTAATTTTCCCTCTTTTCTCTAAAAAAAGGAAAGGAAATATCCACATGTATATATTCTGAAACATTTCATTCATTTATTTAAATTTTTTAATTTCTTCATACAAGCACCAAGTAATGTAATTTCTTCATTGCATCATCAAGGAGTGTTTTATTTGTCTCGGCTTGTGTATCATTGTCAAAACTCAAACAATATTTTCATAGGCAAACTGACAGTATCCAACCTGTTCAATATATGTATAGACTTGTTTGCATCTCATATATTAAAGACAGAGAAATTGAGTTTATCATCTCGCAGACGTATGATGAAGATGTTTGATGATATGGTTGATATGTAGTCATGCGTAAAGTGTGTTATTAGGTTGACGGAGAGTATCACTCTTTGACTGAGGTGTATTTGCTTGCGTAATGTTTGCAGGAGCTGTCGAACAATCCTCAATTCATAGTTGGTGGAGCGACTCGTACAGATATTTGCCAGGGCGCTCTAGGTGAGTATGTACTACAAGCCTGGGTGTGTATGTTTGTGCATGCTTGCACACGTTAACGAATGTCAAAAGATTCATTTGTGCTTCACTGCAGTTTGGGTGATCCTACAGCTTAAAGCTAAGCAAAACAGAGTATGTATACAACCTTCACACGGGCTACTGGCTGCCAAATGTTGCCACACAAATGAAGAAAACGATGACTCCCAATGTCTAATTAAAAACTTGTTCTACATCATATATTTGCAGAAATGCATCAATGTATTGTAGACATAAAAGCATAGGTAGGCTATTAGCATAATTTGCACATTAGTTTTTATTAACATGGATGTAAATGTAATATTATATTATATGGAAGATAGATAGATGGATGGATGGATGGACAGACAGGTAGATAGATGGATGGATAGATATATTTTACTGCATAGGCCTATATTATATAATTTGGGTTTATTACAGTCGGTTTTATGAATGAACTTATGACAAATCCCACTTATTCAAAATCTGATTCATTATACTACTATAATCATCATCCTTAGTGTTTAATGTCGCTTCTGAGAAGAAATGTGTGTTAGGGGGTTAGATGAATGTGTGTGTTTGTTTCCTGGCTGGTGGGAGTGTTCAAACACGATGCCTGAGTGGTGAGTCACACAAACACGGGTGTAGCATTAGAGAACTCTGCCATTGCTGGCTGCAAGCCACAGCCCACAGTATGAGTGTGTGTGTGTGTGTGTGTGTGTGTGAACTCATTAGTGCCTGCCGAAGTTTGTACAGCAAACACTGGGTGGAGTAGGATGGGAAAGCTTATCGCAGAAATGCATTTTACCTATCAGTTAGCACATAGAAAAGATTGAGCCTCCTCAGACAAACGGGTTTGGCTTTGTCAAGAGTGTTTGAGATAAAACAGCGTTCATCCAGAGTGAATATAGAGTACGGAAGTATCTCAAACACAAACAATCACATTCTCCTCCCCCTCTTTGGCTGTGGGTGGAGGGCTCCCCCTAATGGGTCATTGTAGTACACACATTATATTTATCACTAGTTACTGTTTCTACAGAATTAGCTTCTCAAACTTTGAAGAAGCATAATTTTAATTTTAACTAAAGTAGTAACAATAGCTGTATTATTAATTGCATTTTGGCTAAAACTATGGCAACCATGGTACATTTTTATAAGGATAGGGTTTGGTGACCTAAACTTGTCACCAAAATTAATTGCAAAAATAAAACCTGCATTTGTGCTCTCAGCACTCTTCTCGTCTGCCATTGGTTCACCAGACAGATAGCCCCACCCCAAACTCATGCCATTGGTTGAACAGTTGCTATGCATCAGTTCATTCAGGAATGGAGTGTCTGAATGGCTATGAAACTAACTTAAAGTCACCATGAATTCAAAATAGATTTTTTTATGGAATTTAAAATATTGCACTTATTAAAAATTGTTTATAAATGCACTTTTTTTTTATTTATGTGCCCTCGTTAAAAATAACCTCCCCTCCCTCTTGCAGCATCATCTCTTCTCTGATGATGCGTTTACTGGCATGAGGGCGGGGCAACCTGTCAATCACATGAGATCGACCAATAGCAAACCACAACCATCCAATCAATTCCTGATTGACAAAAATAAAGTCGCGCCCTACATTTTTCTTCTTCGAGAAGCCGTTTTACTCGGATATAAGCCACAATAGGGCAGAAAAAAAACTATTGCCGCTTCAGTTTCATGCCAATTTAAAAGTAAAAAACTTTCAATAAATGCTTTTTTTGGACTGGGGAGGAAGTTTTCAGTTATAAGCGTTGTTATAGTACATAAGGCTTTTTTCCTCAGAATGTCTTGCCCTATAGGCTTCCATTGTAAATGAAATACAGTAACAGTATTTTCTGTGGTCATTTTTCTCCACTCAGGTGACTGTTGGCTGTTGGCTGCCATTGGGTCCCTGACTTTAAACGACAAGCTGCTTCACAGAGTTGTACCTCATGGGCAAAGCTTTACGGACGAGTATGCCGGCATCTTCCACTTCCAGGTGCACAGCCGACTGTTAATTAACTATATTTTTCTTTACTTTACCATGCACTAATGTGTGTTGTTTGCTTGTTGTTCAGTTCTGGCAGTTTGGCGAGTGGGTGGACGTTGTGATTGATGACCGATTGCCTGTCAAGGATAAAGAGCTAATGTTTGTTCACTCAGCAGAGGGAAATGAGTTCTGGAGCGCCCTTTTGGAGAAGGCCTATGCCAAGTGAGTCTCTTCCTCTCTTTTCTTCTTCTATATGGCATTTATACGGACACTAATGTGTGTTTGTGCCTGTAGGCTGAATGGCTCATATGAAGCTCTGTCGGGAGGTTCCACCACTGAAGGCTTTGAGGACTTCACAGGTGGAGTGGCCGAGATGTACGAGCTGCGTAAAGCTCCCAAAGACATGCACCGCATCATTGCCAAAGCCTTGGAGAGAGGCTCACTGCTGGGCTGCTCCATTGATGTGAGTCCCAACAGCGCCTACTACAGGCCTGGAGACACGACTCAACATTTATGGATTATCCAAATAAAGATAGCCAGTTTTTTGTGTGATTTAAGTGTGTTTTTCTGGTAGATCACCAGTGCATTTGACATGGAGGCCGTGACTTTTAAGAAGCTGGTGAAGGGGCATGCGTATTCCGTCACAGGTCTCAGAGAGGTCAGGATCACGTCTAAAATGTATCTTGAGCTCATTAGTTTATCATTTTAATAATTTGAATTAATCTTTTGTTGTTTTAATTTTAGGTGAATTTCCGTGGCAGGAGAGAGAGGTTGATCCGCATTCGAAACCCTTGGGGGCAAGTTGAATGGACAGGGGCTTGGAGTGACAAGTGAGTCGGCCAATCAGAATGAATTTGAATAGACTTTCTATTCTGGACATGCTCATAGTATAACACTTATACTTAATTTCCAGTTCTTCTGAGTGGAATGGAATTGATCCAGCAGAAAGAGAGGAGATGAACAACCACATGGAGGATGGCGAGTTTTGGTAAATCTCCTCCATAGAAATCTGATCTTTATTTTGCGCTCTATATCAGGGCTGTGAGTTAGTTCCAAGAAGAAGTGATTCTTTGATTCTGAGATGTTGGGAGTCTAGAGTCGACTGCAAAGCTTGGACTTCATGATTAATCAAAATAAAACCATAAATGCAATATGGCTTAGTGCGATTATTAAAACGTGAAGGCTTTGATTTAATTGAATAAATATATGAGTTGCATGTTTCAGAGCGAAGCGCGAAACTGTGTTAATTTATACGTGAGCAGCTCATTATCTGCCATGTTTTTTTCTTAAAGGGACATTGTGTAGGAATTTTTCCCATCTAGCGGTGAAATTGTATTTTGCATTCAAACGAATTGTGCTCTCCAGCGCCGCGCTTTTTCAAATGCGTGTTGCATCTACGGTAGCTGTTATGTGCTAAAAAGCTATGACAGGATGTCTTCTAATAGCACTTCGTCGAGTTTTCCTTTGAGTAAACAGGTTTGTTATTTCAAACAAACTGCAACTCGACACAACGAACAAATGAAAGTTACAGAATGAATAATAATAGTGCAATGCAGCCTTTTAAACCTGCCGGGGCAGTGAAGCGCCTCTCACTGCTCTGCTCCTCCGTTTCTGCTGTTTTCAGTCACGTGACGCTGACTCTGAACGAAAACGCGTTGTGGAAATGCGTTGGCCTAGTACTTTTTGACCCTCTCTGCTATTATAGTTTTTCAAGATGGCGGAACGACATGGAAGCCTCCGTGGACCTACCCGTCACATGTATATAAAGATAATAAATTCTTCGTTTACGAGGATAAGTCAGAGGTATTTGTACACCATTGAGGACATATTTATGAATAAAAATATTGATTTTAGATAATAAAATACCTAAAAAACTACACATTGTCCCTTTAAAAATCGAGAACAATAGTCTGGAATCAGTTCTTGGAATCGACTCCAATTCCAAAAACTCTGTAATTTAATCATTTCTATTTCCTGTGTAAAGTTTTCCTTCACAGAGTTTTGCTGTGATACTGATGCTTTGCTTCTCTGCCCACATCAGGATGTCATTTGAGGAGTTCAAACGTCAGTTTTCTCGTCTGGAGATCTGTAACCTCACACCAGATGCTCTGAGTGAAGATTCTCTAAATTTCTGGAACACGATCAAGTTTAATGGCACCTGGAGGCGAGGAAGTACAGCAGGGGGCTGCAGGAACCACCCCAGTGAGATTAATTCACAATGAAACTTATTCATCAGCTAAAACATACTGCATTACACACCTAGTTTGGTGTCTTTTTTGTCAGATACATTCTGGATAAATCCTCAATATAAGATCACGCTACAGGAGGAAGATGATGATCCTGAGGATGATGAGGTGGCTTGCACATTCATGGTGGCCTTGATGCAAAAGGACAGACGGCGTTACCGCAAGCAAGGACAAGACATGCACACCATCGGCTTCGCCTTATATGAGGTTTGAGGACAAAAATTAAGATACTGATATTTGTTAAATATCATAGTTATATCATATATAATTTCTTGTCTTTTTTTCCTTTTTCCTCATCTCCAGGTCCCAGAAGAGGTATGTCATATTTTCACTGTTATATGAATCTAAAGGTGAAGTGTATAAAATACTTTGTAATATGCGGAGGCTTTAATTAAGTCATTTCTAGGTTGATATTCCCCTAATTTTATAAACACTGTGTCCCTGTGGTGTTTTCAAAATATTGTTTGAGTATGTCGATCAGCCCAGCATAGGCTGAGGCGTAGCTGTCTGTTTAACTGACCAATGACAGACAGGGAAGTGTTCAGGAAACCTGTTTGAAAACAATCATTTTTTCATCTGTTTGGTGACGCAGAAATTACAGACTTCACCTCTAAATTACATTAATAAACTGTATTGTAAAAACTTGTGATGTTAAAAACTGTATTTCTTCTGTTTTTAGTTTCGTGGCTCCCAGAGTGTTCACCTCAAGAAGGACTTTTTCTTGCGTCAATCGTCCTGTGCGCGGTCAGAGAGCTTCATTAATCTGCGAGAGGTCAGTACGCGACTGAAACTGCCACCGGGCGAGTATCTCATTGTCCCTTCCACTTTTGAGCCTGGAAAAGAGGCTGACTTCGTCCTGCGAGTCTTTACTGAGAAACAGTCAGAAACTCAGTAAGTGACTCGACCATTCAACTAGTCAAAAACACCAGTAGTATAAATAAGTATTTTAAAATATTGATTATTTTTAATTATTTATATTTTTTGGACTCGCCTGTTTGTTGCATTTCATTGTGCACCATCATTATATTGGAGCAAACTTCATTTTATTTGTTTCTTTTTTTTTCTAGCGAAATGGATGATGAGATTTCATTTAACCTGGAAGATGAAGTAAGGACTTTTCTATGGAAGCTTGTTTCCGCCACAGAATTAAAAAAATAAAAAGATAATTGCTACCTCACAATTATGATTTTACATTTCACATTTCTGGCTATTTTTCCTCAGAATTGCATGATATAAAGTCGCATTTGCGAATTAGAATGTCAGAATTGCGAGATATAAATCTCACAATTCTCACAAAAAAAAATTTCTCGCAATTCTGACTTTTTTCTCACAATTTTTTCAGATCTCAATTCAGAATTACGGGTTTATATGTTGCAATGCAATTCTGACTTCTTTTCTCAGAATTGTGAAATATCAACTAGCAATTTCGAGTTATAAAGAGGAAAAAAGACTGACTTTGAAATTGCCAGTTTATATCTCACAATTCTGAGAAAAGAAGTCAGAGTTACAATGCGAGATAAAAACTCGTAATTCTGAATTGTAAGATCTGAAAAAAATTGTTTAAGTTTTGACCAAAAAAGAATCGTGAGAAACTCGCAACTGCAAGAAAAATGTCAGAATTGTGAGATAAAAAGTCGCAATTTCCTTTTTTTTTTATTCCATGGCAGAAAAAAAGCTTCCATACTTTTCTGATATTGCAGATGATAAAACTGAAAAAAAAGTCCATAGATTTACACTATATAAATGTGTGTTTTATCCACAGGAAGAAGTTTCAGAGGAGAATATTGATAACTCTTTCAAAAAAATGTTTTCTCAGCTGTCAGGAGAGGTGTGTATGTTTGCGTGTCTTGATTAATGATATTGTGTATTCCATTAGTTAAACTTGACCTAAACTCTTGTAGGACATGGAGATTTCAGTTCGTGAGCTCAGGACCATTCTGAACCGAGTGGTGGGCAAACGTAAGCTCGGCTGAGGTTTTCAATTGTTCACGTCTGGTCTGTGTCTATGTTTGCTTGAGAAACACCTCTGCTCTTCTGTGTTCTGCAGACAGGGACTTAAAGACAGACGGGTTCAGTATGGAGTCGTGTAGATGCATGGTCAGCCTGATGGATGTATCCTTTGATTCTGAAATGCTAACGACTTTTGCTTATCAGATTGTGTACTGTATAAATGCATTTCGTCATAGAACGGTCGACTCGGTACCCATGTGTTATTTAGCCCTAGGTTCATTTTTGGCCAGAATTGTCCTTTAATAAGTATTTAGTTTATACTGTAATGAGCCTTGACTGATCGAACTCAGAAAGATGGCAGTGCACGGCTGGGAATTGTGGAGTTCCAGATTCTGTGGAATAAAATCAGGAAGTGGCTGGTGAGAAACTGAGTGGTTCATCAATCATCACATATCCTTCCCTACATCACATAGTATGGTGGCAACTCATACTCATTTATCTCATTTGCAGGGAATTTTCAGAGAGTTTGATCTGGATAAATCTGGCACAATGAGCTCCTATGAAATGCGCCTGGCTGTGGAGTCAGCGGGTAATAAACCGTTTTTAATGTTCATCTTGTGTGGCCATGATGTTCCTGGTTAGAGATTAAAGATCAAATACTGATTTGATTGTGATTCACAAGCTCTTTATTAGATCCCAGTTTCAAGTCAAACTGATTTGTAACCTATGGAAGCTTGTTTCCGCCACAGAATAAAAAATAAAAAAGGTAATTGCGACTTTATGCGAGTTATAAACTTGTTTTCTCAGAATTGCGAGTTTATATCACGCAATTATGACTTTATTACTCGCAATTGCGACTTTAATGCAATTCTGACTTTATAACACGCAACTGCAAGTTTATAGGCCTATCACAATTCTGAGAAAAAAGTCTGAATTGTGAGATAAAAATTTGCAATTACCTTTTAAATTGTTTTATTCCATGGCGGAAACAAGCTTCCATTAGGAACCAGAATTGAATGAAGAGCTTGTGACTCAAAATCGAATCAGAAGATCTGTATGGATACCCATGCTTAATCTCGATAACAGATGTCTTTAACAAATTGATTTGAATCAGATTCATTTCGATATATTTCAGTTATAGTGACCATTTTACTTGCACATGATTTCGGGAATCGAGGCTGTATGCTTTAAAGTTAATAAGTTCAAAAGAGTCATTCTTTCAGGCATCAGGTGGCACTCTATGTTTTTTATTCACTAAAAAGAACCGATTCATGAGAGTAATTTGTTCATGAAACGGGTAATGCTGTATATTTTTGATTCCCAAGAGTGAACCAGCTCACAAGTTTACAAATACGTTTTTAAGCAGCCACTATAAATTAAGAACATATATTAAGATCATTCAAACTAAATACGTGTTTAACCAGTGAAATCTATCGTTTTAACAGTGCCTATTTTCTTGCCCTAAGGTTTTAAACTGAATAACAAGCTACATCAGATACTGGTGGCGCGATATTCCGAAGGAGATACAATTGACTTCGACAACTTTGTCTGTTGCCTGGTCAAACTGGAGACCATGTTCAGTATGTCATTTACATATCTATTTTTTTATTATGTATTCGCTAATATTCCACTGAAATGTCTCATTGACTGTCGTATTCAACAGAGTCTTTCAGAGAGCTGGATAGAGAGGGGTCAGGCATCGCAGAACTCAATATAAGCGAGGTGGGTAAAGTGTCTCCTATGTTCTTCAACATGGTGGGACATATAATTGATAGTGCATTAAGTCTTAATATTGTATAAAGGAAATGAATTCGTTAACCCTCTTGCTGTCCCTAACAGTGGCTGTACATGACCATGTGTGGTTGATGTGTGTAGAAGATCATATCGTGCTGGACTAGAAGGGCCGACATCACAATCCCTCAACCGCAGCTTTAAGCCATTACACACCCAAAGATGCCTGAGCAATACAATACTGCCTTTTAACACATCCAACATAACCATCACATCAGCTTATGGCACTATATGCTTTTTGATTAAAACAGGACACCCCATTATGCGAGATGCGTTTATCAATTATGAACCAGTAAATGTAAATTAATATATATATATATTAAACAGCTTTATTCTTAACTGCATGCCACTAACCTTATGTTCTAGGATATTTTATTGTAGCTTAACTTAGCATTCTGAAGTTTGCACCACCACGGCCTTGATATTTAAAGAAATGTTTTACTTGAGATTCAGAAATTGATCTTGTTCGTGTAGGATTTTGTTAGAATTTATGATCACTGTGATTTGCTGTGCAATTATTATTTATATAAAAATAACTTATGTTCTTATAGGATGTTCAGGGAATTGTGGTACACTAGATCCTTTCTTTTACGCTGCTTAATATGAAGTGAAAATAAAGGTTAAATTTAACTTATTGGCATGTTATGTTTTTAATGGCTATATACACTGTATATATAAATGATTCTGGATAAATTGAGGACCAGTATTTTTGAGGGTTTCAAATAGAGATTACAATTCTGAACAGACAACTGAACAAAATAGCGTAATTTACTAGAGGTTCTGGCAAAATTGTAATAGCTGCTGTCTACTTAAAAATGATTATTTAAATTTGATTGAATAATTCAATGACTCCCTTGTAAATACTTCACTTCTTTCATTATTGAATGAATCAGCGTTATTGAACACATCTCGAGTAAATGATTCAATAACAAATACATGTTTTAACAGTCACTTGTCGCCACCTACTGGTGCAACGATGTAATTAATACAATAGTTATTTGAAGCACCGTTACAATCAAAGCGTTATTTGCTCTATAGTTACCATTCACATCAGTGTTTATAGCTTAACTAAATACTTTTATCCCGGTACTTCTGTGATTATTTGAATAATTGTAACATAAATAACCGATATTGTGATTTTGAAAAGACTGTTTGTGAGTGTGTGTATATAGGGCCTATATATAGGGGCCTCAGACCATATATATATATATATATATATATATATATATATATATATATATATATATATATATATATATATATATATATATATATATATGACCTCAGACATTAATAAACAAGAATCAAAATCTGTGCGATTCTAAATTTTATATATCTCAAACATTACAGTGTCCGTCCATTCATTCACACTTAAAGTTCAATCTCAGTGTTGTCCTTGACAACTATTCCTTGGTCCGGGTCTCTTTGCTCTCAATCAGTCCCAGCAGTGTGGCGTCCGCTTCCAGCAGCGTCGTGTCGCTGGTCGCTCCCAGGAACCGCGAGGTCAACTCCAGATCCTCCAGCCTCAGTCTCACCCTGCTGCCCCTCTGGTACTTCTGCCCGTCCGGCGCCGGGGGCCTCCTGCACACACAGTGGAACTTCCCGCCGAAATCGATATACAGATCGTCATTGACAACGTGAAAGATTTTCCCGATGACGATCTTGTCTTTGGCGGGACCCATCTGCATGATCGGGGAGTGTCGCAGGAGCGATGTGAAGGAGGTCTCGTCCCTGGAGCCCCTCTGCGCCGCTGCGCTCCGGTCGCCGCTCTGCCGCAGGTCCGAGTGCAGATCATATGCGGCTGCAAACCCGCTCTTCACCCTCTCGGGCGTTTCATCCTCTCCTCCGCTCGCGTCTGAGCTGTATAATGATCGGAGCGTGGCTAAAACACTGTGTTTTGGCAGGTAAGATGATCTGGAACTCACGTTGAACATCACCTTGCAGAGCGACGCCATGTTTAAACGTCAAGGAACAGAGCATGCAGGAAGCATTTCAAAATAAGAGCATACATGAGAAAGTGGGATTTTCATGGGAAATGAGAGAAAAAAAGTGAGATTCTAGCATGGTGGTTTTGGATTTATGATGCTCTCATACTATACTAAAATGTTATTAATCATCTAACATAAAAGTTTGTGTTTATATAATATATGTGTGTATATATTATTATATTGATATTATATATATATATGTGTGTGTGTGTGTGGGTGTGTGTGTGTGTGTGTGTGTGTGTGTGTGTGTGTGTGTGTGTGTGTGTGTGTGATATATATAAATATGTAAACATTAACCTTTATGTTGCATGCGATTAATCGTGATTAATCTATTTGACAGCACTAGTTATTTTTAAATTATGATTATGTGCAGACCAGAGTTAATATAGCACTAATAACTATAAATGAAAACCACCTAATACAATAATAAATAGATAAACATATAAATATAACATATAAAACATACATATAAATTAAAAAGGCAATACAGCTTTACCGTCTTCAGAATTTGGTAGATCTCCGAAGATGAAAAGCTTCGATACAATGCTCAATTTATTTTGTATAAAAAAGACTTTTGAATTTACTACGATTTTGAAAGTTCTCTCGGCTTCCGTAGTTGAGTCAACGCAGTTTTACGTCACAGCTTTTACCGGAAGTTTATAAGCACATCTTCGAGAACAAACAGAGGAGAAGAAAACATGGAGCTCTTCGTAATTTCACCGAATTTGAGATGTACTAACCTAACTGTCGGCCCGGATTCGACTGTCAGCGATCTTATCAGTCATTTTGTCGTTAAAGAGGTAAGTCTATCATTAACGTTAGCCGAACATTAATGCGATACGAACTCTAGTTGTGCTGTACTCTCTCACTGCTGATGGTTCAGTGTGATTAAGATGATGATTAAAGTTTCCTGAAGTATGTATTTATTTTCTCTCAGGGCGTCTGTTGTACGGATTTCTATGTAAAGAGTAATGGCCGCGTCTCTGACAGTGAAGACCCGCTTCAGTCTGGAGTTGTGTACCGCCTGGAGCCTCGGTTACGAGGAGGCAAAGGAGGTAACGTTAACCAGACGAGTATTTATCTCTCTGAAGCATGTAAATATTAAAATATAATAGGCTGTTGATATTTGACTCATACTTTAATAGATTTATATTGTAGTGTTATTATTCGGGTCTTCTTTGGTATAAATTTGTTCTTGACTATAATATGGGAAATGGAATTAATTTGTCATAATTTGGAACCAATCCCAAATAGTGGTATTATTAATTTGTATAATTTTATTTCAGTTTTTGGAATCTTGGTTCTAAATTATAATTCTGTTAGTATATTTTTTACTTCAAAATAAATATATTTATATAACGGTTTGAACATTTAAAAGTTGTTATAAAGATGTTTTAAACTTATATTTGTTTTGTAGGATTTGGCTCTATGTTGAGGGCCCTCGGTGCTCAAATCGAAAAGACAACGAACCGCGAGGCCTGCAGAGATCTGAGTGGAAGAAGACTTCGAGACGTCAATCATGAGAAAGAGTAATGCTGATTAATACCATATTAATTTTTTGCATGCTTGTTTGATTATATACTACTTTTGTGTTTTTGGTGTTTTCTACTTTTCATAAGCTGCATCACACCTGGCTTGTATGATTGTATGAGGAAGTGAATATTTATGTGTGTTTGTGTAGAATGGCAGAGTGGTTGAAAAAGCAATCCGACCGAGAGGCGGAAAAGGAGCAGCGCCGTCTGGAGCGGATTCAGAGGAAATTGGCCGAGCCAAAACATTATTTCACTGACACGAATTATGAACGGCAGTGCCACGACCTCTCAGAGAGACTGGAGGACTCCGTATTGAAAGGTAATTTGGTTATTTTCTGTGTGCAAATTCCATGTGCTAGCCTAGGATACATTAAATTTACATAGAAGAATTATGAATATTAAAAAACAAACACACACACACATATATATATATATATATATATATATATATATATATATATATATATATATATATATATATATATATATATATATATATATATATATATCAGTTTCATCTTAGTGAATTACATATTTTGATTAATTCATTTTAAGAGATTTGTTCAAAAACAATGACCACTACTAATTCACTTAAACCAGGGGTGTCCTGGAGGGCCACTGTCCTGCAGAGTTTAGTTCCAACTTGCCTCAACACACCTGCTTGTAAGTTTTTAGCATGCATAATGACCTTCAACAGCTAATCAAGACCTTGAATAGCTGTTTCAGGTGTGTTTAATTGGGGTTGGAGCTAAACTCTGCAGGACAGTGGCCCTCCAGGACCGAGTTTGGACACCCCTGACTTAAACCAATCACAATTCAAATCATGAGATTTAAATCAGAGACCCTAATTAAGTAACATCTCTTTTTTTATTTTTTATATTCGCACTAGTTAATTGATTTAAAAATTATCACTTTTATATATCTAGAGAAATAAGTATTAAAATTTTTAAAGTGACCTTCATTTTGCAGCAAGGTGATGTGTAAAATTATTATTTATTATATTTATTAAATTATCATTATTATTGTTATCAATAAAAATAAGTAAATCTAACATGCAGTGAAACGTGACGCTCAACAAACCTAGCCAGTTCAGATATTTCATGTGTTCTCTCTCAAGCACACCTGGTGCAACTAATGAAGCCCTTGATTAGTTGCATCAGGTGTGCTTGAGACAACAAGCTTTGAAGATTTGTGCTGTAGTGAGGGATTCTATTCAGGGGAAATAATTGAATAATTTGAGACTGCGGAAGTCATTAAAAGTTGCATTTTCAGTTGAATTTGGGGAAACCACTTTTTTGAACATTTGTTCTGTTGACCTATTTCAATTACTTTTGTTTTATTTATTGCAAACAGCTGAAAGTCTGTAAATTTCGCCAATGAACCTGATTTGCAATGGGGGTTGAATAATTTTGATTACAACTGTTATATATATATATATATAGAATAATTAGGGATAAGAATAATTAGGGATAGGGGATATATTGAACATTTACAATATGCAATATTACATACATTTATATATATATATATATATATATATATATATATATATATATATATATATATATAAATAAATGTATGTAATATTGCATATTGTAAATGTTCAATATATCCCCTATCCCTAATTATTCTTGACAGTAAAGGTAAAAGTTGAAAATAAAATTCTCTACTATTCAGGCATGCAGGCTTCCTCTAGTGGTCTTGTTCAGGTGGATGAGAAACCGAACCGCAAGCGTCCGTCACCAACCGACGGCCAAAAGAAAGCAAAGAAGAAATGTTTCTGGTGAGATAATTTCACATATGTTGTGGGCAATGATAAAGGAAATTTAGATGGACTACAAAGATGAAATTCAAATCCTACAATTTCAAATCTGTAATATGTCGCCTTTAATCCATTAGGTCTGGCATTGGAGAACTGGAAGACATGAGCAGCTCTGGTGAAGGAAGTGATGACAGTGACAGCGAGGCCTCTCCGTCCACCTCTGGGGCTTCCTGTAGTTCAGATGTTCCCAAACAAGCTGTGCGAGCCTCAACCACCAGGGGGAGCGACAGGACAGGACCTCAGGACCAGCCCAGCAGCACCAGCAGCTCCTCCTCGAGTCCAACAAGCTCCCCAACACACAACCAGGAAGCGGTGCAGGAGGAGTCCGAGAAGGAATGTACAGCAGATATCAGCCAAAACAGTGGCACAGAAGAGGAGAAGTTGGAGGTTGACATCATTAAAAACTGCAGCACCGAACAGGAGAAGTTGCAGGTTGACGACATTAAAAACTGCAGCACCGAACAGGAGAAGTTGCAGGTTGACGACATTAAAAACTGCAGCACCGAACAGGAGAAGTTGCAGGTTGACGACATTAAAAACTGCAGCACCGAACAGGAGAAGTTGCAGGTTGACGACATTAAAAACTGCAGCACCGAACAGGAGAAGTTGCAGGTTGACGACAGTAAAAACTGCAGCACCGAACAGGAGAAGTTGCAGGTTGACGACAGTAAAAACTGCAGCACCGAACAGGAGAAGTTGCAGGTTGACGACAGTAAAAACTGCAGCACCGAACAGGAGAAGTTGCAAGTTGCGCCCACAGAAGCACAGAGCGGCCCAGCCGAGAGCAGTCAGGCGCTGGAAGTGGTGAGATCTCCTACTTCTGATGTGGTTGATCCTGTTGGAAATGTTTTTTTGTTTGATAACCCTGACCTCTCTCTTCAGGCGGAGGGTCCGCTGGATCTGCTCTCTGCGAGTGGGCCGGAGCAGCTGGAGGCTTTGGGTCTGGAGCGGCTGAAGAAAGAGCTAATGGAGCGAGGGATGAAGTGTGGAGGAACCCTGCAGGAACGGGCTGCGCGTCTTTTCTCCGTCAGAGGACTGGCTGCAGATCAGATTGACCCTGCGCTCTTGGCCAAAGCCAGCAAGGGCAAGAAGAAATAACCACCAACTGATTTTGACCTCCGCTTTGCTTGCAATGTCTGTAGTTATTTTTAAAGTGTGGTTTGTAAAAATCTAAAACCTCATTTTGAAAAATTCCCAGTTTGTGAGAATTATTATTATTATTATGATTTTCATTCTTGTCAGATGCTGATAACAATTCAGATGTCTTTTTTGTTAGTAAAACATGCCAAGTTGCATAAGCTGAGACTCAGGCTAGCTTTTTATGTGATATGTACTATAATTCTATGATTACTTAGTCATTGTAAATAGATATTTTGATTCATACAGTTATGTACTGGAATTCAGTCCCGTTTATGATGTGGGTGGGAAGATTCAACAATACAGTGATTTTTAGCCAACAGTTTGTTCACATTGCACAGTTTTTGTATATGTGATTATGGTCCATTTTGCTCTTGACTTTATGGTTGAATAAAATATTGTTGCACAATTTTGTGTTCTTTTTATTTGTTATTACTACACTGTAAGTTCAAGTCATGTATCGAATGTGAAAACCTTTCCTTCTGGTAATCAAAACGAGGAAGGTTTATCATATCTGGCTTCTGTTGTTGAATTTCATTAATATTGAGTACATTTAGATGCATTTTCCATCACATGCACATAACTTATGAAAAGCGTGAAATAATAAAAACGAATATTTTAAACTTCCACAATAAAATAACACGATGCGAACAAAACTCTTTTAACGTCCGTCCTCCGAAACATCAGATGGCGATAATGAGCACCATTTATCAACATACATTCCGCTGAAGAAAACGGTGTTTTTATGCAGTTTGTGGAGTAGTTCTGTGTTTATCGTAGTGTTACCGCTTTAATATGTTTTTTTTAATTAAATATCTGAAGCTGTGTTGGTAATAGAGGCATGGCTTTCCCCCAGCCCCGTCCTCAAACTCCTCAGCTGCCGAAGCTTCTTCTGCGGACTGTCGACTGTCAGCAGGGCGCCGTGAGAGCCGTGCGCTTCAACGGTAAGAGTCCGGACTGTTTAATTCTTAAAACAGCTGTCTATCTCAAGAAGGTACATGACGGGTCTCATATTTTAATTTTATTTAATTGCTTTGTTGACCTATACACTAAGTAAAGTCGTTTAAATATATTAATTTTAAAATATATGTACCCGACAGTCTTATCTCTAGTACTAACGATTCTGATTGGCCCTTCCTAACTAGCGTTGAGAAAAATAACAGGTACTGCCTGACTCTGTTTCACACATGCAGAAACTGTGTGAATATGTTTCAGAACTGTGTGAATAACAAAAAATATTGTTTCCACATAAGGGATAGTTCACCCATATGAAAAAAATGGTCATACTTACTTACCCTCAAGTTGTTCCAAATCTGGATCAGTTTCTGTCTTCTGTTGAACACAGAAGAATATATTTTTTGAAGAATGTTGTTAACCAGATCACACGTTGATGGCACCCATTGATTTCCATATGATTATTTTTCCTAATACGTAAGTCAATGGGTTCCGTCAACTGTGTGATTATCGACATTCTTCTACTTCAGCTCCTTTATCAGCTTTTCAGCTACAGAGAAATTTAGCATAGGATGCAACCTTGCTATATTTCTATTTCTGAGTTGAAAAAAAAAGCAAGTTTTAACAGTACTCTGAATAAAAGAATCAAAAGACTAGCATCAAAAGGTTCCTCGCTTTACTTTGAGTCTCCAAAACAGAGCATCACAGGAACCAATGAGCATAACTTCAGCTTTACCACTGTTCTAACACAATAAATTATTAATTGTTTTTATCTCAGAAATAGCCTACAGCCAGAGAGAAAACCAACATCAGGGTGTTCACCAGATTTTGAGTGTATTTAAATCTGCGTATCATCAGCATAAAAGTGATTTAAGCGATTGCAACAAATGACCAAGGGGTGACAGATATATGAAAGAGTAAAGGGCCCAAGACTGAGCCCTGGGGAACACCAGTGAAAACAGCTAATCTCAGACCTGTAACCACCCATCGTTTATATATATATATATATATATATATATATATATATATATATATATATATATGTTTCAGCTGATGGGAATTATCTGCTGACCTGTGGCGGTGATAAATCTCTGAAGCTTTGGAGTGTTAGTCGAGGTACTCTGCTGAAGACTTACACCGGTCACGGATATGAAGTGCTGGATGTGGACTGGTATGTTTTTGTGTTACATACATCATATTGAAATATCATCACCACCATGTTTGGTTTGCTTAAATTTCCCTTTTTTTCGCAGTTCTTTTGACAACAGTCAGCTGTGCTCCTGCAGCTCGGATAAAACCGTCATTCTGTGGGATGTGGGGTCAGGTCAGGTGACGCGCAAACTTCGCGGGCACGCAGGGGTAAGAGCGCCTTTCACGCCACAATATTATACTGCATTTATTATTTGTGTTTGCTAAGACAATTGCAGTATATAATTGTAAATAAATAAAACTCATTAGTTTGTTATTTGTTCACTAAAATGTCTTTTGTTTTCAATGTTCCCTAGAAAGTGAACTGTGTGCAGTTTAATGAGGAGGCTACTGTGATGCTGTCTGGTGGGTTAGGCTTTATGAAATTGATTTAATCATAATTGATGGGAATAGCCGCAGTCCAATCTCAATCTCACTGTGACTAAGTTACTTCTTAATGCTTCAGGCTCCATTGATGGGACAGTACGATGTTGGGACACTAGATCCAGACGGATGGAGCCGATCCAGATCCTGGACGAGGCTCGGGATGGCATCAGCAGCCTAAAAGTGTCAGAGCATGAGCTATTGACGGGGTCAGAACCAAACTAAACTCATCTTATTGTAGGATATGATGTGAGAATAAGAGTGTGGAACTGAAGTTTGTTGTTTATCAGGTCTGTGGATGGAAGAGTGAGGCGTTATGACCTAAGAATGGGGCAGCTTCATGTCGATTTCATCGGAAGTGAGTTATATCACACATGAGGGAATAATAATACATGTTTTGTACTGTGTGATGTCTAACATGGTTCTGTTGTGTGTATTTGTGCTCCACAGGTCCCATCACGTGTGTGTGTTTCAGTCGAGACGGTCAGTGCACACTTGGCTCCAGTTTGGACTCTACGGTGCGCCTGTTGGACAAAAGCTCAGGGGAAATGCTGGGAGAGTATGTACAGCACAGATGAAACTACTACACAAGTACAATAAAACTAGATTTTTTTAAAACAATGCTAGTTGCCACGATCCTTTCGGCTTTTTTGATGTTACTTTATAAACAAAATGAAGGAATTAATTATTGATGTGTAAATTCAAAAATAAAAGTGGATATAAATACTTCACTTTTTTAATTGACAAAAGATGTGCGCATTTAAAATGTTTAAAAGTGTAGTTAAACGTAACAGTAAATAAAATACATGTGACAAATAAATTGAGATTTTAAAATTATTTAATTTTTGAAAAGGGTATTTAACAATAAACATCAAACGAATATGGATATTTAATGGAACATTATTTTAAATGGAACAGTAAATACTACACTACATTAATGTATTATTTCTATACATCTATACTATTATCACTTCAACATAACGTGTTTCTATGGTGTCTCTTCACAGGTACTCCGGTCATGTCAATAAAGGCTATAAGCTTGACTGCTGTCTGTCTGATAAAGACACACATGTTCTGAGCTGTTCAGAAGATGGCCATGTTTACTTCTGGGATCTGGTGGAGGTAAGCAAAATAAGTCACATGACCCACAGAGCCAATGCTGTGACATAATGTCAAGTTGAATATGTAAAGCTGTAATCTGTCCTTGTAGGGCTCCCTGACTTTAAAGCTGCCTGTTGGGAAAGCTGTCGTCCAATCGCTGTCCTTCCACCCAACAGAGCCCCGCCTTTTGACTTCAATGGAGGGGTGTGTTCAGGTATGGGGGGCGGAGCCAGAGGATGCAGCTGTGGAAGACGTCTAAGCTGAGTAGTGTGCGTTGAACACCAAACACATGAGCAGGACTCATTCAAGAAGTGTGAATCATTATTTTGTATCAGTTTGATTGTGTTATGCATATTTTGTATGTTAATATAAAAAGCAATTAAAAAAGAAAAAAAAGTATTTAATTGTTTTAGAATTTTCATTTTATAATGTAATCATACTTTTGTGTCGTTAGTTCATTAGCAAGAAGCAAAGTGTAGTTACAACAAAACAAGCACAACAACTTTTGTTTGTATATTTAATCAGAACTGAACATATTCACAAGAAGCAAAATGAACAATAATTTATTTGGCAGTAAAAATGGGTTTCAAATAAATAAATAATTTATAAGCACATAAATATCTTACATTTTTGGTTCGGGTGGAATCAGTCTTGACTCAGAATTGGTCACTCAAACACGGCATTGTGTTGCCATTAACCAAAACTAAACTTTTAGACGCAATTATAGCCGAATATAGCAACATATACAACTTAATACATTTCAGTACATACATATTATTTCTTCCTGAATGAACGTACCTTAAACAGCCTTTTATTTAAATTCAAGGCACTATTTGTACAGTCTCTAAACCAATAGGATAAGCAAACAGTAGCCAGATTTGGGCTGTCTCTACCCCATACACACACATGCAGCGGCGGAGAGTTTCTCCACTTTGTGCCAGCGATGGAGGTTGTCGAGGAAGGCGATGTCCTCGTGGTGTGTGGGGCGACAGCAGGGCTGATGGTGCCAGTGGCCGGTGTATTGAAGGGTGCCGCTCTGCAGGAGGTTGGTGAGCGTGAGGTCGTGGTTGGAGGCGAGGCGAGGGCAGGTCCCGCTGCAGTATTTAAACAGCACCGTCTCATCCGAGTCGTATCCCAGACCGAGGTCCCGCACCTGCAGCAGGATGGAGTGCAGAGCACACGGGGACTCAGCACTGCGGGGCGACCGAATCGCCCTCTCCGAACCCTCCTTTTCCTCACCATCCCCTAATCTTCTCTCTTCGTCACGAAGGTCCGTGTCTGAAAAAGAAAGAGCGACACATAAATACTCGTGGTTGCCAGAACTTAGAAAAGTAGCAGCAAAAATGCTTGATTTGAGATCAAATGTATGATGGTAGCAAAATGCCTTTTTGTCCATACATAAAAAGTCAATGGGGTCCAAACAATAGTATTGGAACCCATTGACTTCCACTGTATGGACAAAAACAACTTTTTTTTTTTCCCGGAGCCTATAATAAATCTACAGAAATGTAGTTGCCCTCTCCTCAGAGGTCTTGACCTCCAGGCTTACCCAGTAGCGTTCTAAGCCAGTGTCCTTCTCCCGCTTGAACGCAAAACAGCAGAACGGTGATCTTCAGTAGTGAACGCATCGTTCTTCTTGTCTATTCGCCTGGTTTTCCTTCTTCAGGATGAGAGAGCAGGTGATGCTGAGATGCGCCAGAGTCACCGTCTCTTTTATAGGCATCTAAGCGGGGCGGAGGGGATGATGGGGTGCGGCCTGGAGGGGAGGGAGGTGGAATAACCCTTCACTCTCTCACCTGGACTCGTGGCTATGATTACAGGCAACTAGATGCAATGTTTGGAAAGCCACTGGTATTTCTTTAAGTCTGAGAGGCTGAGAGTATGGAAAATGGGGGTAAATTGTTTAAAGCTGTTGGACGCCTGACTAGCGTAGTCATCATGGAGGTTGAGCCGATGAAGCACATGGAATAGTTTTTTGTTTTTTTTACACACATTTGATACAATATGATGAACAAGGGAAATAAAGGGTTAACTGCATGAAGGATGGAAGAAAGGCCCATAATTAAAAAAAAAAACTAAATAGATGACAGAAGTTATTTGAATGGAAATTCCAAGAATAATGGCTGTCTTCAGATACATAAATTTGGGGATTTTATTCAAATCAGATTTTTTTTTCTCGCTATCTACATTCCTTATTTAACTATGAAGGCATGAAGTCCTGCAGTGCTGGAGAAGTGAATGCGCATGACTTGCAGTGATATCTTAGCCGTCTTGTGTTATATGAGTAAAGCGGCACCATAACATATTTGGACACTTAAGTCACACTTAAACATTTATTGCATTAGGTAACGAAATTTCAAACCAAGCTGCATTTGCAAACAAATTATGCTTGAGCTTTTCTTAGATCTAACATCACTTTTCAGAGATATTTTTTTGTAGATTCTAAAAATTTTATTTTTGTCAAATATATTGCTTGACATCTTTTTAATACATTAATTCATACATTTCAGACACATTTTTTAAGTGTGTTTCAAGCATCCACATGCTTTTTTGGGCCACTGTACGCAAGTGGATCTTAAACCGACAACCTTAACCTTTAGCAATAAAAACTACATTTTTGTTAAATCTTTTACCAGACAAAGAACATCTTTCAGTGTTGATAAATTCCATTATGGAATCTAAGGATAAATAAATATAGCACTTTAAAAAGATAACTGGGTTGATAGTTTTTTAAGACTTGCTCACCTCACCATGACGATACAAGGCTCTTTGTCAGAAAGAGATTTTAATACTGATAAATAGATATCTTAAATCTATTTTTTAGTAATCGTTTACTATTTAAAATGATTGTAACAGGGTTGATATTCTAAGCGTCATCCCCTATCGACAAAACAGAAGATATTTACATGCCTTTGAAGAGTTTTCTGAAAGGCAGATGTCATTTTGACAGAATTATTGTAATAAATTGCAAATGAAGTTATGATGGTAACAGGGTTGACAGTTTTACAGTTTGATTAAACAGTACTTGCTTTGAGCTCTCCATTATGATACTGCAGGGATCTTGTTAAAAAGAGAATTTAATGCTGGAATACAAATATCAAATTTTTAGCAATAATTTACTGTTTAAAATTATGCATGGTTACAGGTTGACATTCTAAGATTGCGCCCTATTAAAAATAGGAGACATTCACGTGACTGAGTGTTCACTCATTAAAAAGATGTAATTTTTTACAGGATTATTGTAATAAAAGGACGTTATTATGGTAACTGAGTTGACAGTTTTACAGTTTGATTAAACATTCCTTGCTTTGTGCTCACCATTATGATACTTCAGGGATCTTGTTAAAAAGAGAATTTAATACTGGAATAATACAAATATTATATTTTTTTGCAATCCTTTACTGTTTAAAATCATGCATGGTAACAGGGTTGACATTCTAAGATTGTGCCCTATTAAAAACAGGATCTAATTTTGGATGTAATTTTGACAGAACTATTGTAATAAAATGTTTTGATTGTAACAGTCAACAGTATTGACTTAGACTTATTTCCACTGTTCATAAATGTTCTTTCCTTATTATAATTATGTACTGTTCTGTGCACAGATGTAGTAATTTTGACAGAATATTTGTAATAAAAAGGAGTTATGATGTAGGGTCGAAGTTACTTTAAGTCTCTTTTTTCTAACTTTTTTAAACTAAACTCCACTGTTCATATATTTTCTTACCTTATTGTAATTACTGTATGTTGTATTCCATCTTTCTGTGTGGCTGTCCATCGCTTAAACCGCTAATGCTGAGGATGTTACCTAAACTTTAAAGTTAATAGGTATAAACAGAAAAAAATAACCAAGCTTTACCAGAAAGCCATGCTTTGCAGATATAATTTAAAATGAAAAATATTAAAATATGTATTCAGTTATAGTTATGTATTCAGTTATATATTCAGTTATATTTAAGAAAAATACCTAAGAGTTTGGATTGTGTGCAGTTTGGAATGTTTTCCAGTCAGACATCCATCAATATTAAAATAAGATCAATGGAAAAGGATTTCAGCCAATCGTCGGGCGGTTTAAATCTGACACAGGTCCATAAAGCAATCTGCTTTACAGGGAAACTTCCACAGAAATCTCTTCTCAGCTAGTCTGTTTTTATTTATAGCTCTTTTTAACCCATCCATCATGACGAAGATTACAGTGAGATCAGTTTCCACTGGTGCTGCTGCCACGCTGTTGGCTCAAACCTCCTTACAACCTTGTTAAAACTGGACGTCTTCATCCAGACCTGAGTGAGCACGCAGCGTTCAGGTCTGCTGTGTCCCCAGACACCCAGAGGACAAAGAGTGAATTAGATCTGTAAGAGGGAATGGATTTGGAATATATTAGCTATTTGTCTCGCCAAAACAACAAAAGTATGATATATTCCTTTTTGCTTCGGTTTATTATCCTTTCCTTACTCCTGTTTGTCCTCCCAGATATATGTATGATTCCATCCTTGAATAAAGCTGAAAAAAAAGATGATGAAGAAGTGAAAGTAAGGAGGATATGCATGGCACTTTACACTACAAAACTGAGCCTGAAAAACATTAGATCCTTTTTTCCTTTTCAAAAATATGGTCGAAATATGAAATGAGCTGGTTTCTATTCAATATATATTGGTTGTGCATTTTTTCCCAACCCTGTTATCCAAACACTTTTTTCAACGAGAGGACTTTTTTTACTTTCTAGCATGCACATGATAAATAAACATAAAAATAAAAGTATAAAATAAAAAAACTACACCATATACAGTATATGCCAGAATAGGTAACAGGGTTGCAAATTTAGTAAATTAAATTAAACTAAATTACATGTCACTTAGTAGGGGCTATAGCTAGTTTGCAACTTAATGTTCTTTTGTAGTTATGATCAATTTACATGTCTTATACATTAGGGAAAGAATTTGATTTAAAAAAAATTTAATAGTAACTAAGGAAACAGGGCTGAACTTGAATGCAGTTAACACTAAATTTTGTATTAAATTTGGATTGGATTTTTCTTATCCTGTTTTAGAGTCTAATTGATTTCACTGCTTAGATGTCACAATTTTATGGATTGTTTTGTTTGTGCCAATTTAGGGGAAATCATGCAGTTACAGGATGGAATACAAAAGGTAAAGGTTAAATGCTTTCAGTAATTAAGTAAGGAATAATAGACGACGGGCCGTTGAATTATTAGGAAAAAAATGCACACCCAAGGTGGCATAATTTAACAGATTACATCAAAATTATGACATTATATTTTAGTTGTTGGACAGCCAAGTGTTTTACATTTGTGGCTAATTCGTATGAATTCATACAGTCTCATTTGCATGTATTCGTACAATCTGCTTACACCCCACTGATGGATAGGTTTCGGGGTGGACCTTCATGCTTACGTTTTTTTACATTTTTTTATTATACGTTTCCGTCCAAATCACATCATATAAATTCATACGAAATCGCCACCTTGATGTGTTTAAAAGTAGCCAGTTTTCATACCAAGTAGCTATACTTTCTATGCAAATTTCTGTAAGATAATTAGTCTTGTGTAGCCAGACCTTCAGACTGATGGCAGAAGTTTGTTCAGCGTCATGATTAGGGGCATGAAAATGTGAATTTAATGTTCCAACAATAACAGACCGGTGTCACTATAAGTGCCTCAAGTGAAGCTTTCGGTGTCTTTTAAAGAGTCTATGCCGCAAACTTCACATACTTTTTAAAATCCATCGTTTAGTTGATCCTGATAAATGCTCATTGTCACAGTTGTAAACACGATGACTTTCTTCTTCCATAAGGGGGTTTGGCATCACAACGGCTTTGTTTCTCGGTGGACCGTTAAAGAGCATGACACACGTCTCCCGGAAATCCTGTAGAATTCAACTAATCAGAGGATTTTGTGTGCCTTTATGCATCAGACCTTCAGCCAACAGTCCATGGGTGTGACATCAGAGGCTGAGACTATAAGATAATAGTTAATCAAACTATTAAATAGGTCTCACCAAAAAAACACATGGGATTTGAGCACCAAAGCGTACCCTATTAACGGAAGTACAGTGGGGGATACGGCAACCCTTCTGTCATGTCCTGAAAGACCCTCTTAGGAATCCGAGGCAGTCTGAGTCAGGCAGGAATCTCATATCAAAGTCACAGAGTGGAAAAACAGTCTCACTCACACACTGTAAAACACACGGTGACATGGAAGGGAGGCGTGGACCCACGGAAAAGAGCTTTGTCTGTCTGGTACAAATCACAAGAGCTCACCTATGCATGCACTCATGGATTTAGTCTTAAAAAAGTTCATAGTCTCAGCATTCCTCATACTTTTGTTTTTTGATAAGATAATTCCTAGAGAAGATAGATGCAAAACAGCACAATATTAATGAATCACAATAGCTCTACATGATCCAATGTGATCTGTAAAGTATTCTTTTAAATAATAATTAATTTTATGTTATTACAGTGAAACTGTGATTTGCAACACATTTTAGAAGCTTACTGTATACGATATCGTTGTGTTCACGAGTGAATTATGCAACTTGAAACAATTTTTCTCATATGCGCCTGTTGGCAAACACCTGTTTCCCAAGAGCGCAATCTATATGACTATAAACATTATAAAATGTGTCTATATGCTGCTCAGGTCTATCGTGTGTTAGATCAGGGTCATTTCTCAGGGGTGTTTAAGGTATGGATGACCTTATACCAGAGTTGTGTTGCATTCCTTCTCCGGCGGGTCTCCCGGCCGGCCCATATAGGGCTCGTCTGCTCCGGGCAGGAATGCAAGAGCAGCGTTCCAGTATTGGGAAGTATTCTGTGGGAATTAGTGGGGAATCTCAAACTCGCCAGGCAAGGGCTGTTTATGCTGTAAATCTGACCAGCGCACTAGAAGCTCCTGCCTCCTCCATCACTCCTCATCCACTCACACCTTTCTCAACATCCCTCCATCACACTGGACCAGCACTTATGTTTATATTCACTATTGCTCAATCACAAATTGGTTCAACACAAACTCCAAAGTTTTTTTTTTTTTTTCAAAATGGTAACCTTTTCTCATCTCATGTATGTTTCCATGCCTAAGATTGGAAAAATCCTCACATGTCCAAGTTTTTCTGACCAGCTGGCTACACATGCACAAAAAATAAACTCCAGAGATGTTCCATTACCCCTCATTGGCGGGAAAATGCCCACCTGCAAGCGAAATCCCAACTGGCAAACATGTCATGGTTATTTCGAGTGAATATGAGCCAACAGACGACAGGATGTTATTTACGCCTCACAATTGACTCACAACGGATTTTTCCATCACAGAGGGTTTCCCCGTTGTCCGAATATATTTTATTTATATGATAACCTTACATTTTATAAACTGAATAAACTTCTTAACAGATTTTGAGTTACCTGTCCAGCGCGTCGGGTCGCGTCCTCCGCTCAACAGGTGGCGCTGTCGGGACACTCAGCTCTACCGTGACGCGACGACGACAAGGAAACTCAGGCGCTGTTTACGCAGATGGTTGTTTTGGTCAGTATTTTAACGCAGGACATTATTTTAATGTAATTTATAATGTTCACATGTTTCTACGTGTATTAGTAGTGTAAATAGCATAAATTTTGCGCAGTGGTTGTTGTTTGGTATTAGTCGGCTGGTTTTTGGTTATTTTAAGACATATCGTGTATCAGCTGAAAACTACAGATAATTTGCGTTTTATTGTAATTATAACACGTTCTAATTTTTGCTCTGGCAATTTATTTAGTCCTGTAAAAGTACTTGAGTGACAGTGTTACCACGGTACTTTGATATAACGTTACATTAAGCGCATTTTCATGTCCATGAAAGAATGTATTAACATTGTATTTTTGTCAGCGTTAAGGCGATACATGTAACTTATTAGTATCTGAAACACCATATTTATGATTTATAATAATGTTATTTTTCTCTACCATGTTCTTTTCTGCAGTTGTATTCTGATTGATACTAAAATCATCTGGAGCTGATCTAAACCAGACAAAATGGTATGGACCATATTTTAAGTATTATTTGTATATTACTATCTATTAATATTTTGAATTCGCTTTTATTTGTATAATTTGTTTGAAATTTTAGTTAATGTTTTAGTCATTTTTGTGTGATTTTTATTTTTATTTTATTCATTTGTTTCATTTCAAATATTAATAAGCTTTAATTAATATTTATTTCAGGTTTATTGTTTGTCATTTTGGCACTTCAACTTAAACATTTAACTAATATTTTATTTCAACTACTGAAAACCATTTTTCATAGTTTTAGTTAACAATAACACACTGGTCATGTAAAAAAAGAAAGAAAATATTATTTTAATGCTTGTTCTCTGTTTTAGGGTGAACGTAAAGGAGTGAACAAGTACTACCCTCCAGATTTCGATCCAGCCAAGGTGAGAACAACATTTTTTCTGGGTTCTGTCTTTCAAGAATATGTGACAGCTTTATTAATGATTAAACAGATTAAAATGACAGATTAAAAATGATTTTCCTGACATATGTATCTCATAACAGCATGGCTCCATCAACGGCTACAGAAAAAGTCACCCGCTGCGGGAGAGGGCCAGGAAACTGTCTCAGGGCATCCTCATCATCCGGTAATACACATTTTCATTAAGCAGTATCTGTCACTGTTTTTTGATTCACATGTGATGATTGTCTGTTTTGTGTTTACAGATTTGAGATGCCTTATAATATTTGGTGTGATGGCTGTAAGAATCATATCGGCATGGGTACGACTCTAAAGTTGCGCATAACGCTGTACTACTCGTACTATTTCTGTAGTATATAATATGTAAATTGTACATAGTTTGTCACAATGCAATCCTCTCCAACCTGAATTTCTATTTCTAGTGTGATGAATTAACCAGGATTTCTTCTTGACTCAATATTTCATTGTGAACATAGATGTCTCGTCTAACAGGATGCCTAATTCGTTTTGTCTTTAAAGGGGTTCGATACAATGCAGAGAAGTCGAAAGTGGGAAATTACTACACAACTCCGATATACAGGTGATATGTCGTCTGATCTCTTACTGTTCAGTTCCGTATGCCACGAGGCAGCATGTGTTAACCTGTAAGTTTGTGTGTACCACAGGTTCAAGATGAAATGCCATCTGTGTGTGAACTACATAGAGATGCAGACAGACCCGGCCACCTGTGATTATGTCATTGTGAGTGGAGCCCAAAGGAAGGAAGAAAGATGGGACATGGCTGAGAATGAGCAGATACTCACTACTGGTGCGAAACACGCGTTTATTATTATTATTATAGAATAATAATGAGCCAAGACTTTCCATACTCCAACTGTCAAAAAGTCTAATTTAAACTCTATCTATCTATCTTTCTATCTATTTATCTATCTGTCTGTCTGTCTGTCGGTCAGGGCTGCACGATATAGAAGGAAAAAAATGCGATAACTTGTTAAATAATGCGATATTCAAAATGCGATGTGATGATGCTTTAAGTGTGTCAAATAGATTTCAATTATATTTAAACATGTTGAAAGGTGCATTGTGTAATATTTCTGAGGATCTGTTGACAGAAATGCAATATAAGATCCATAACTATGTTTTCAGTGGTGTATAAAGACTTTGCATAATGAAACGTTATGTTTTTATTACCTTAGAATGAGACATTTATATCTCCATAACCGCGGGCGCCCCTTCTATGGAGGTCGACATATTGTGTCGTCATGTTTCTACCGTAGCCGACAGCGAACAAACAGCGCTACAGAGCACGTTTCCTCACTACCTTGAAAAAGAAGTTTTCAGTGGTGTATAAAGACCTTACTGAACCGTTATATTTGTATTACCTTAGAATGAGCAGTTTCTACCTACATACACCGCGGATACCCTTACATTGAAATGCGCCGACATGTTTCTACAGAAGCCCTAAATGGACAAACGCGTTTCGTTACTATGTTGCTCTTCGTGCAAGGAAGCAAGCTTAGTTCAGCGAATAAAACACTGACACAATGATAAACAAGCAACAATAATATTCGCAATAACATATAGTTTTACTGAATAATTAAGTAAACATAATTTCTTAATTTATCCTTGTAAAGAAACCTCATTGCTGAACTGGCTACTCTCTGCTGTCTCAGACGACGACATCTCCTGTCGGCCACCGTAACTTTTGTTGGTTGCAATTAGTAACCTCACCACTAGATGCCGCTAAAAATCACACACTGCACCTTTAAAACCTGAAAATTATATAACCAACATACATGTTTCACATTCAATTTTTTTAAGAGAAGAAAGCATCCCTACAACTTCTGAAATTGAACAGCTGTGTTTTACTGTAGCTGTATAAAGTAAGTGTCATTTTAACATTGGTGTAAACTTCAGGGTTTCAGGTACTAACCTAACTGAGGTTTATTTAACAACTGAAATTGAATAGTTAAATGTAAAAATAAAACACTGCTTAGTCTTTACTGTATAATTAAATATACACTGATTTTTATTAAAGCTACAGAAGTTATTCCGTAAAGAGCAGTGAGTGATTTTCTCTTTGTCTTTTGTTGTTTGATTAACATTAAACACAGACGGAAGCAGGTTTATTAGGCTGCTGTCACTTTAAGAGCTGCACGGATTCAATAAACTGCTACACGCACGCTTTCTTTCTCAACTGCTTACCCCACTTGAGACATAACTGACTGTTTATGTGAAAACTCACCAAAACGGGCATTTTGACTTAATTTTCTGTGTATTTGGCCATATGTGAAAGAAAGAACTGAAATTGGTCTGCGTCGACCTAAAACCTAAGACTTTTCATAATCTTTTGAAGGATTAAAGTCATTCAGTTATCATAAGCTAGTCTGGGTTTCCCCATGCTGCCTTCCCGCAGCGCGATTTTATTCACGCTGAAAGGCAGTATGGATACCATGGTCCAGATTTTCGCCTCATCTAGGGAACCAATCACAGAACGGGGAGGGAGCAGCAAGACGATGATGACATCTATGCGACACACCGAAGCAGTTTGTTTATTTCTATGGATTCAACATGGCAGCAGACGCGAAGCTACCTTTTGATGCAGCCTTAGAGAATGTTCTAAGTAATTTAGAACGCAAGTTTATTTCGTCTTCTTCCTCGTCAAATTTCTGTCGCTCTACAGACGTCATCTGGTATAATTGAAACGATTGGCTATGAGCTACGTACAGGTGCATTTGATAGACATTCTTAGCACCCAATAAACGGCGCCGGGCATTCGTAAACCACGCCTCAAATACGAGAAAATGTACATGTGCGTTAGCCAGGCTAATCACAAGCCATTGCGATATGTACATTTGTGATATTTTGTTAATTTTGAAATATCGTGCAGCCTATCTATCTATCTATCTATCTACAGTATTAGGGATGGGACGGTATGAAAATTTCATATCACGATTATAGTGACCAAAATGATCGTGATTATCAATATTATCACGGTTTTCTTAAAACGAGATTAAAGTGTTCAAAAAGAACTGATGCTCACACTGAAAACATTTCAACAAGTTTTATATTTGAAAATCAACAAACAACTAATAAAACAAGCAGCTCTATGCACTTTTTAAAGCAAGATTCTGTGGCATTTCCTTCCTTATAATGACCGTCGTCATTTAGCAACACATTATAACACAGCGCACATCCATGCATCACAACGGACGCGCGCTCTCATTTTTTCAAATACAACTTGCCGTCTTGCGTCATCATTTTTGATTGTTTTGAAAATAAAATCAGAGTTGATTTATTGTTTACAGAGTTTGATAATATTGTTGCGATCATCTTGTCTGGATTAGTTTTGTCCGCTGTACAAAATGTATTTAACGGGTAAGATTTAAAACATTAATCTCAATTCAATATATATATTAAAAAAAAAATCAGTGTAATATGTAAGTGTACAATGAATATACATTATGATCTCTTAAATGTCACTCTTAATAGTCTTGTTTGAACTTGTTCGTTCGTCTTTGGCTCAAAGCCACTTATTGCTGCGAACTTTTCTTCGCGGAAGCTTCACGTTTATGTCAAGTGAGTGAGATCAAATATTTCAACTCAAAACAACATTTTGTGCCCAATTATTTCCCAGACGTAGTTTTGCTATTAAGGTCAAAGTAACTTGCCTTGCGATCGCTACAACAGTGTGTGATGGTCACACAAGACGACTCGGCAGATTTGAAGTGTTTGCGCATGTTCTGCAGACAGGGTGACCATCCTCGATTAAGTTTCCCTCAGGACTTTAGTAAAAGCCAAAATATGACCACACCTCAGATTTGGTCCTCTTAAAAGGCTGAAAAATCTCCCGAACACGGTCACTGCCTTGCCTCGAACTCGAATTTAAAAAAAAAAACATTGCGCGCTGCGTCAAACTGTTGCTGGCTGGACAGGATTTATGTTATTAAAATCGCGATAATCAAACACTGTTTTAATGATAATTAAAATTTAAACAATAATACTAACCGTCAGTACATTTTATCGTGATTTATAGTGAAACCGGTAATCGTCCATACCAGGGGCGGTTCTAAGGTCAGTGGATATTCGGGGCTTTAGCCCAAACTAAAATTGGGTATTTTTATTTAAATTAATGAATTAATTATAAAAGCGATTTAAAGGAATAAAGAAAAAGAAATTCTTATGTGTTAGTGAAATAATTTAAAGTATTTGCAAATAATCTTTTATTTTTAAGTATGCATACATCCTCTCTACATGAATCAAGGAAATTATAGCATATTTTCAATTCAAAAAGGCAAAATTTAATTAAAAAAATAAAAGTTGAGTAATTTGCGTCACCGGATACTGTCGGTAGTTGAACATTTCTATTGTAAAACATTTGTCAAAATATTAAATCTTTATCTACTTACATTTTACCAGGCGTTCGTTCACTGTTAACATCCTTCTGTGAACGGTAAGCCCTGCCTTCTTTAATCATTTTGACATTGATGAGTTAGACTGCTAAACTTTTAGTCATCCTAACAACAAACAGAGCGGTGCGTAATGCATCAGAGCAGCATCAAGAATATAAATGAATACATTGCAGTGAATCTCTTATTTGCATCTTAAGTTTATTGCCAATAATAATGACAGGTTTGCGAAAAGTGTAGAACTCGGTGAGCTTGCGCAAAACACATCTTCAGCACAGCGACTCGTTTAAACGTCTCTGATTGGCGATGCGTTCAACAGACATGTCTGTGATTGGCTACAATGCTCAACTCCGCAAAAGCATATTCTAAGTACATTTAATGCAAAGGGAAAAATATAAATAAAACTGTAATATGCACTTTTCATGATTAGGTAATCGCAGCAGCTGTAATATTATTCACATTTGTTTTTCTGATTAATTGTTTTGCTCTATGAGAAAGACAAGGTAGCAAAATATTCAGGGCTTTACTAAAAACATTCGGGGATTAATCCCCCTTAGCCCAGCCCTAGCGCCGCCCCTGGTCCATACAGTATCTATCTATATGTCTATCTACAGTATCTGTCTGTCTGTCTGTCTCTCTATCTGTCCATCCATCTCTATGAGCTAATCTATTCTTATATCTATATTCCAAAAGCATAGCAGTCTTTCTGTCTATCTGTCCGTCCACCCATATTTTCAATATTATTTATTACAAATATTTTGATATTGATATGAAGAAAAAGACATTTGAGTAATTAATTACAGTTATTTGTATGACAGTCATCAAGATATTTAGGCTCAGTGTGCGGTTTTCCCCTATAGAGCACAGTGAGAAAGAGAAGCTGGAGACAGATGCCATGTATAAATTAGATCACGGAGGAAAGGATAAGGAAAAGCTACGTGCCGCCATCCCGTCTCTCAATGAGCTTCAAGATCACAAGTCCAGCTGGAAAGACGATTTTCAGCTGAACAGCGTCCTCCGCAGGAAGTTCAGGGTGGGTTACACGTTGCCCGCTTCATCAGATATGCATCTGCCATGAAAGATTTGCACGTTAATCTATTCCTGGTTTGCAAATACAGTCTGAGAAGAAAGTGATTGCAGAGGAGGTGGAAAAAGACAATGCAGTGCGAATGAGGACTGGCCTGTCCATCCCGTTATTACCAGAGAGAGAAGAAGATAAGAAGCTAGCCTCACTACTCACCCTTCAGAGTCCAGACTGTGAGTCTGACCGTTCCCTTATTTATTATAATGAATACATCTATACATGTATTAATCAGGATAAATCTTTTTCTCTTCCAGCATATGATGAGGGTCAGCAGTCGAAAAGGAAACAGATATCGACTCGTTCCTGGTTCAGTGCCTCATCTTCAGCGGCAGGGGGAGCTGCTGGGAGCCTCTTGCTAAAGTTAGGCCAACAGGGTCGAGGAGCAGCCATGGCTAAAGCCCTCAGCTCGACTATTCCCAGCCCACACATTCTGGTACGCAGGAAGTCCGAAAATGGCAAGACTGAAAGCGCTAACATTATGAACTCCAACTCGTCGTCTCCTGACACTAACCCAGCAACTGTGGACATAAACCCCAGGGACTCGTCTACTCCTCTCACAAATAATGTGCATGCGAGCGAGGACACAAACACTCACAGCTGCACTACAGAGACTCGTGAAGGAACCACATCAGAGGAGGACAACACCATTGACTCGTGTGCTGGAAAGTCTCTGGTTGCAGATTACAGTGACTCCGACTCGGGCAGTGAGGTCTGAAAAAGATCGGAAGTTGAAATTATAAGATTCATACATCTGTCAGTCTTCTTATGGTCAACAATTAGTCATAATTATTATTTACCAAATAATAAACTCTCCCATACTGAAAAGTGTGTCAGGGGTTGTTTGGTTATTCCAAATATTGTTCCAGCTGTTCCCCCCCACAGCTCACAGCAAATCAAGTTGCTTTAAGAAGCCTCTTGCATTTAAATGGATGAGTCAGACATTCCATACTGTTTAGTGTACTAGAATTCATGAGGAACGGAGTTCGGAACCTTTAAAAGAAATTCTATATAGGCTGCATCCGAAATCGCATACTTCACTAGTACTATATAGTAGGCAGAAAACAGTATGTCACAAAAGAAGTATGTTCGTATTCACAGTGCTCATAAAACAGTAGGCGAAAAGTTCCTGGATGACCTAATACTTACGGTGAGATTCTGAAGTGTGCACACGATGGACATTTTACTATCCCATGAGGCCATGGGAGAGGATTTGTGAATGGTAGATCAGTGACGCAACTAGCCGGTCTGGTAGGTCATGTGATAATGACAGAATGATGAATGCTGTACGTCTGGATTACATTCATACTTTTTTAGCGGTCAAGAAGTAATTACTTATTTAAAATAAGTATTTGCTATTCAAAAGAGAGGTTGATGTTGGACATCATTGTGTGAATGAAATTTGGACGTCGTGACTTTTGCCGTCACTTGCATCAGTTCATTGCCATTCACAACCCCGATAGTAAAATGTCCATCAAATGCACACTTCAGAATCTCGTAAGTTGTAGGTCATCCGTGTAATTTTTGCCTTCTGTAAGTCGAATATACTACTGTTTTCACATACCGTTTACTGACTATACTAGGAATATTCAGACGGAATTCGATCACGACAAACGGTAATACCATCTATATCTATTTATCAGAATTTGCTTCCAACACATTCCAAGGTTGAGTTTAGGGTAAGGTCACAGGGTTTTTTATTTATTTATTATATGCTTTATTTGAACATTCAGTTTACATTGTGAAACAACAGAATAACACAACGTTAATTATTAAGAATAACACAAATATGAAGAATAGTGAAAGAAAACACTTCAACAACATCATAGCACAAAACAAAAACAGTTAGACAGTGAAACAAAGGGAAAAAAAGAAATATAGGGCATTACTTAAATGAAAAGAAATCTAAACATTTAATAAAGTAAAAAGTTTATAGGTCTTGCAGATTTTACATGTTCTGAGTGCTTTTGGTTTACGAGAGGATGAAATTGTAAACAAGAAATGTTTTATCTCATGTAAGAATACCAAAAAAATTGGTTTAGAATTTGTAAACATACATTTGTGAATATAAAATCTACGTTGGAAAATAATTAGATTTATTATAAAGCAGGCATTTGAATCCGCTTCAAAAAATCCAAAAATAACAGTTTTGGGATTCATAAAGAACTTTTGTAAGATATTGCTTGAGATAAACCCACTAATATCTTTCCAAAGTTGCCGAGTAAAACTGCACGAGTTTCAGTGTCATTCTGACAGAAAGAGCAATTAGTGTCAAAATCAGATCTGAATTTTTTCTTAAGGAAATTTTTGACTGGGTAAATATTATGAATTAATTTAAAAGATATTTCTTTTACTTTGTTTATGAGGAGAAACCTCTGTTGCATGGACCATATATTTTTCCAACTTTAGTTATCAAAAAGTCCATTCCAATATGAGATTGCAGGAGGGGCAGAAATAATGTTCTCAAGGAATAGAACTCTTACTTTATAATTTCTTCCTTTTTTTTTCAGTGAAACATTCCTCACCAATAGGAGTGTTGATAGGTTCAGGCAAAGATAATGAACCCAAAGAGAGAGTATTCTTTTTGAAAAGCATGAGTATGCCAGATGGAATAGCATCCATAACTGTGGCAAACTCTTTGGGAGTTACCGGTATATTATATTCTGAAAGAAACTCTGCATACCTAAAAAGCAGACCTTCGTTATTAAAGAGTTGTCTGACATGAAATATTCCATTACTGAACCAGTGATTATAGAACAAAGACTTAATCTTAAATAAAATATTCATATTGTTCCATATGTAGCCTAACACCGATGAGGAGAAAATTTATGCTTGTAAATGAGAGTCCATGCCAAAAGAACTTGTTGGTGAAAGTTAGATAGTTTGACAGGGAGTTTATAAATATCATAATTACACATTAGAGCGAACTTTACGCCACGAAGTTGCAAGAAGGCAAGCTGAGGGGAAATATTCCAAATAGAGGTGGGTTTTTTAAGGAATCGATTAAGCCAATTTATTTTAATTGTGTTATTTAGCGAACTAAAATCAATGGAATTTAAGCCACCCTTTTGTTGAGAATTTAGTATCACTGACTTTTTCAAATAATGGGATATGTTTTTCCATAAAAATTTAACTAAGATTCCATCAACAATTTTACAGGTGTGTTTATCAATGTACAGTGATTGAGCGGCATAAGTCAGGCGAAAGGTCTCAGTCTCTGCAGCCAGCAGTTTAGGCGTTTCGTTGTTTTTATAATAATTGGGTCCAAATTAGCTGAGCATCTAGAGTTCGGTCACAGGGTTAGTATTTGTTTCGACTTTGTGTATGCAATCAGCACTTTTATATAACCAATTAAATCTTTAGAATTGGCTGATGGGTGGGGTTTGCACTTCTTTGTGAAAAATAAAATGGCTTATGAATTAGGTAAGTTTCTGTTAAAATGTAGACTTTAAATAACATGATCAGAAAGATTCTCTTCAAACTCGCAGTAGTTGACTTAAAAGGGAAAATTTGCGGTAAAAATTAAATTTACACTAATTTCTGCAATAGCGCCTCCTTGCGGCAACCCCGAGAAACCACAAGCTACAATAGAATACCGTATCATTCATGATTATGCACCTTTCCACAAATTTTATTGAGGAAATATAAAAATCTACTTTTAATAACATTTTATTTGGCAATGATTTGAGTTAGAGATGTTTCTAATGCTGAAGGCTGTATTTGTCAGATACCTGGCTGGTGCTTAGAATAAAGCAAACATTACACAAGAGTTTCTCAACGTTTGAAGATACCAGTGGTCTGGTTTAGTGGGAGGGATTTTGGGGAATTATTACAGCTCTCTCGCTGATGTTTCTGACAATTTGTGAGTTGTCACTAAGTCCTGCAGGATGTTCCTTCCACTGCTGTTGACGACTTTTCTCTGTCACATCTCCGACGGCCAGGCTTCCTCTCAAAGACAGTGCGTTTAATATTATATTAATAACGTTTAATAATGTGTAAATGTTCTCCTTGTTTTGACGAAGTTGATTCAGTGTCTTTATCTTGTCAATCGAACAGCAAGAGGACAGTTTGGGGACCTAATATGCAAATAGTGTACGTATATATTTTTTGTTTTGTGTATTTTGTGCTTTGAGAGAATCTTGCGAAAAATGTTCGTGGATGTACAATTCTCAGTAGGCTATTGATTTTTGTTGTATGTAAAATCAAATAGGGTTTACCGGTATCTGTAAATGAGTGTGTTCTGTGTTGACAGTGACCCGGTTATTGACCCGTCTCCGACGTAAGTACACAACTGTCCCCTGACCTTAGAGCTGGGTAACACACTTATTTTCTTTTCTTTTTTTTAGTTTAGAATTATTCTTTTAGAACGTCAGGCTATTCATAATTTCTTTTCTTTTAGGTTAGAGCACTTTGACATTTTTGACTTCTTTTACCACAAAAACAAAATCATTTAAAATATATCAATTTGGAAACTGAAAACATGTTTCCCATCGAAGTTATGTGTGCTTGGATGTGTATGTTTTGGTTTAGGTTTTCTATTCTAGCTCCAGCAAAGATAAGGCCTGGAACGAAACAAAACATCCTGCTAGAGGGTCAGAATCTGTCCCGGTTACTAAAAGTCACTTTCCAGGTCTTTGACTATCCAGTCTCCGAAACTGTCTATTTGCGGGACTCAGTTATCCTCAGGTCAGACAACAACTACAGCGTCCTCAAGACCATTGAGGTGAATTTGGATGTATTTGATCTTGGTTGGTTTCAACTTGGTTGGTTAAAGTTCTCAGTTGTTTGAGACATTGCTCATGTTGCTTGCTGAACCTAAATAAATAGTCTTTTACCAGATTGATCCAAATGTGCTACATCCAGATGGAAAGAAGAAATATGTGAAGCTGGTTGCTCAGTTCGGCCGCTTCCATCGTGCAGAAAGAGTAATATCAGTGTCGTTCCGCACTGGATACATCTTCATTCAGACTGATAAACCTGTTTACAACCCTGGAGATGCAGGTCAGCTCTCACATGCTGTTTAGCACATTGATAGTACCTACTATTATTAGTGCATTATTCAATCCTTTTTGTTTTCCTTGATCATTCCGGCATTTTCCAGTGCGTTGCAGGGCTTTTGTATCTGATTCAGAATTCCGTGCTTCTGAGAGAACCATATCTCTTGAGATTCAGGTGACTGTCGTTGGCATTTACATTTACAGTTTGCAAGGCAACAGTTTATTTTTCTGCAACAATGTTTAATGGCTCAATTGGCTTATGTTTCAGAATCCAGATGGTATTGCAGTACATGGTATTTCCAGAGCCAAAGCAATAGATGGGATACTATCTGACACCTACCTCCTCTCCACTGTAGTCAAGTATGCATACAGAACTCTTCATTTGTGGTGTATAGTGTAATTACACAATTAGTATAGTTTGGGTGTTTAAATGTAATTATCTCTGATTTATAATTAATTAAACATTCAATATTTAAAATTTACATACACAATATATTTATATATTTACATACACAATATATCTATGTATGATTATATATCAAAACTTATATATATGATTATTTTATAATTGTATATTAAATATTTTAAATCACTATATATACAGTATATTTAATTAAAATATAAGATCATAAAATAATGTAATTTATATTTAATATTATATATTATTAATATTATTATAATACATTTTTATTTACCTTGTACTCGTGTAGCTGCTGATCTTTTTGATTTTCTAGAGAGGGCAAGTGGAAAGTTGTTGCAAAGTTTGATCAGGGAAAAGAGAACATTTTCAGCAGAGAGTTTGAAGTAAAGAAATATGGTAAGCAATTCATGTAATCTTCAGATTCTTATTTTTATTTTTTTTCCTCTGTCGGTGGGTTAACGCCATTTCTTCTTGCTCCCAAGTGCTCCCAGCATTCAATGTCACTTTGACTCCAAAGACGTCCCACCTCGGTCTAGATGCAGATATGCTGGAAGTAGAAGTAACAGCCAGGTGTGTGAATCAAACTACTCTGAATGATCTAAATGCATTTAGACGATGAAGTAACATTTTTATATGTGTTCTATCATTCAAAAATGTTGCATTTTTTTTTTGAAAATATATTCAAATATAAAAGTTATTTTAAATTGTTGTAATAAAATTATTACATCTACTTTTTTCAAAAGCATTACAAAATCTTACTGATTTTTGAACAGTAGTTTATTGAACTCATACATTCATAAGTTGCCAAAAACCTTGAGGTCACTGTACATATTTCTTCCAGGTATCTTTATGGTGAACCAGTGCAAGGCGTTGCATATGTGCTGTTTGGTATTGAAATAAATGGTGAGAAGGAGAGACTCACATCTATGAAGCAACTGAATGATGTAAGTGGTTAAACAAGAAAAAAAGAACTTCAATTTAAGTATCTTAAACATTAAATCAGCTTTGTAGAAAGAGACTTTTATAATCTATGTTTTATAAATTGCAGCTGAATGGAGGAATTGTTAGTTTGACTATGGAGGAGATAAAGAGGGTCTATCCTGACACAAACACTCTAGTGGGGTCTTCTGTGTACGTCAAAGCGTCAGTAATGACCAGCTCAGGTGGGGAAATCAGTAAATATCAGCGTTTGCCTCATTATTGAGAGTTTATTCTCTGAAAACACTCTTACGTCTTAAAACTTTCTTCTCAGGTAGCGACCTCGTGGAAGCAGAGAAATCCGGCATTAAAATAGTAATATCACCCTACATGCTCTCCATCAGGGACACACCAAAGTATTTCAAACATGGCCTGCCATTTGGCATGACGGTAATTTAATTTCTGTTGCAAGGTTTACTGCTTCAAGGAATAGTTCACCCTTCACGTCATTTCATATCTGTTAGATTGAGCAGAATGCCCAAGCTGCTCTGTTCCACACACTGGACGGTGAACACGCGCTGTCAGGCTCGAAACAGAACTCAATAGCAGTTTCATTTTAAGAGTATTTGTTCATATTTTGAGTTAGCTTTCATTTTTATGCTTTAATTTAAGTTTTAGTAGTTTTGCTATGTGCATTTGTCATTTCTAGTAGTTTAAAAAAACATAATTTTTAGTAATTTTAGTTAACTTCTTTCATTTCAGTTAATTCCCAAGACATTTCTAACTTTTCTAATTTCTAAAGTGTTATTCCACTGTTATTTATATACTACTATTATGGTGTCTTATTATTTTGAAAAGGTATTAATTTTAGATTTTCACTTTTTTATTTTTTTATTTTAAGTTTAGTAATTTTATGTGCTTTTGTCAATTTTGTATTTTTAAAAATATGTCTTTTTAGCTTCCTTCTAAAAAGATATTAGGCGCGGAGTAAATTATGACAAAATTGTCATTTTTGGGTGAACTATCCCTTTAATCTGATTTTATGATAGGATTGTTGATTTTAGCACATGATGGTAGCATTATTACAAATTAGTTTGTATTTTGTTGCTTAGGTTACAGTGAGTAACCATGACGGCTCTCCAGCCCCTAATATTCCTGTTAAAATCTGCTTGCTTGAAAGCCCAATCAGTGTTCACAGCGGCACCATCAAAGTCTACATCAACATGCCTAACACGGCCAGCTCATTTGGTAAATCACATACACTGAAAGTAAGTCAATCACAGAAAAAACATACACGCACAATAGAAACAATATAAAAATTGTATTTAACTGTCAGCTGAATTTGTGTGTGTGTATATATATATATATATATATATATATGTATGTATATATAAAATATACAGTGGTGGTCAGAATAAATGGCACCCCTGGTAAATATGATCAAAAATGGCTGTAAAAAATAAATCTGCATTGTTTATCCTTTTGTTATTTCATTAAAAAATATTCTCAAAAATCTAACCTTTTATTGAAGTAAAATAATTGAAAGTGGGGGGTAAATCACATTATGAAATAAATGCTTTTCTCCAAAACACGCTGGCCATAATTATTGGCTCCCTGTTATTAAATACTTTTTGCAACCTCCTTTTGTCAAGATAACAGCTCTGAGTTTTCTTCTATAATGCCTGATGAGTTTGGAGAACAACTGACAAGAGATCAGAGACCATTCCTCCATACAGAATCTCTCCAGATCTGCAGATTCACAAGTTCATATTGTTGGTGCTTCTTCTCTTCAGTTCAACCCACTCATTTTCTGTAGGGTTCAGTTTAGGGGACTGGGACAGTCATGGCAGAAGCTTTGTTTTGTGCCCAGTTACCCATTTTTGTGTTGATTTTGATGTTTGTTTTGAACCGTTGTCCTGATGGAAGATCCAACCACGGCCCATTATAAGATTTCTAGTAGAGTCAGTCAGGTTTTGATTTTTTTATCTGTTGGTATTTGCTAGAATCCATAACATGTATCTGAACAAGAAGTCCAGGATCCAACAGTATATTTAACCGTAGGCATGGGGTACTTTTTATCCCCGTTTGCACCAAACACACATCTGGTGGGTTTGCTGCCAAAAAGCGCTTTTTTTTTGTTTCATCTGACCACAGAATTTTGAAGTTCTAGTCATGTCTGATTACTGAATATGCTGGAGATTGTTTTTGGACGAGCGAGGAGGATTTTTCTTGAAACCCTCCCAAACAACATGTGGTGATGTAGGGGTTGTTTGATATATTTTTTTAGGCTTTCTGACCCCCAAGACTCAAGTCATTTCTGCAATTCTCCATCTGTGATCCTTGGAGAGTCTTTGGCCAGTCAAACTCTCCTCCTTACTGTGCATTAAGACAATATAGACACACGTCCTCTTCCTGGCAAATTCATAACATCTTTATTTGATTGGAACTTCTTAATTATTGCCCTGATGGTCAAAATGGGAATTTTCAATTCTTTAGCAATTTTCTCACAGCCACTTTCTATTTTGTGATGCTCAACAATCTTTTGATGCACATCAGAATTATATTCTTTGGTTTTACTCATTGTGATGGATGATTAAGGGCATTTGGCCTTTGTTTTTCCTCATATTTAATCTCCTGCGAAACAAGAAGTCATAGCTAGACAATTTCTGTCACGACACACACGGGAGATAGACAGCAGATCCAAGTGCAGTAAGGATGTTTTAATGGGTAATCCGTAAAGCGTAAATCCAGTCCAGGCAAACAATCCAAATACAAAAATAACAAAACACAAGGAACAATCAGGAACAGACCAAGAAGTGTCAGACATAACAACGACTCCGTAACACATACTGACACAGACATGGAATATATACACACAGATCTAACAAGACTAACAATGAACAGCTGGGACAATGATTACAGGGAACAGCTGAGTGTAATGAACTGATGAGTGACAGTGACAGACAGAATGCTGGGAATTGAAGTCAATTGTGAAGGACACCGTGAGAACGAGGACCTCTAGTGATAGACAAGGGAACACAACCAGACACTGTGACATAACCCCCCCCCTCTACGGAGCGGCTACCAGACGCTCCATGACAACACTAAAACACGACACAAGAGTTCAGGAGGGAGGTGGAACGGTGGAGGATCAGGGGGAGGGATGGTGGGCCAGGTCCGTGAAGGGAGACAGGAACAAGGGGTGAGGGCTTAACCGGGAACCAGGGCAAAGCAGAAAGTCTATCGGGCGGCCAGGGCAAAGCAGACGACCCATCGGGCGGCCGGGGCGAAGCAGACGACCCATCGGGCGGCCAGGGCGAAGCAGACGACCCATCGGGCGGCCAGGGCGAAGCAGACGACCCATCGGGGGGCTCACAGATGACCCATCGGGTGGCCAGGGCGAAGCAGACGACCCATCGGGTGGCTCACAGATGACCCATCGGGCGGCCAGGGCGAAGCAGACGACCCATCGGGCGGCTCACAGATGACCCATCGGGCGGCCAGGGCGAAGTAGACGACCCATCGGGCGGCCAGGGGGGTGAAGACCCCTCGGGCGGCCATGGCAGAGGCAGACGACCCATCGGGCGGCCAGGGCGAAGCAGACGACCCATCGGGCGGCCAGGGCGAAGCAGACGACCCATCGGGCGGCCAGGGCGAAGCAGACGACCCATCGGGCGGCCAGGGCGAAGCAGACGACCCATCGGGCGGCTCACAGATGACCCATCGGGCGGCCAGGGCGAAGCAGACGACCCATCGGGCGGCCAGGGCGAAGCAGACGACCCATCGGGCGGCCAGGGCGGTGAAGACCCCTCGGGCGGCCATGGCAGAGGCTCTGGAACAGCAGACACCGGCTCAGGTACAGCAGACACCGGCTCAGGTACAGCAGACACCGGCTCAGGTACAGCAGACACAAGAACTGTAACAGTCACAAGAACAGACACAAACACAGAAACAAACACTGGCTCTGGCGCTGGCTCTGGAACAGACATTGGCTCCAGCTCTGGAACAGGCCTTGGCTCTGCCTCCGGCTCTGGAACAGGCACTGGCTCTGCCTCCGGCTCTGGAACAGACACTGGCACAGACTCTGGAATAGCAAACACAGGGCATGTCCAGGATCCGAGCCAAACGCTCCAGATAGTTGCTCGGTATTCCCCCGGCTGCGAGCATGGGTCTCTCCTGATCGGTCTCTGGCTTCTTGACCATGGCAGGACAGATGACGGGTAGTTCTGGGATGGTCTCTGAGATAACAGCGGACTGCACTAGGACGGCCTCTGACACCACCGCATGCTGTACAGGGACGGCCTCCGAAATGACTGTGTTGCACAGGGACGGCCTCCAAAACGCCCGCGCACTGCACAGGGATGACCTCCGAAACGGCCGCATGCTGTACAGGGACGGCCTCTGAAATGACCGCATGCTGCACAAGGACGGCCTCCAAAACAATCGCACGCTGCACAGGAACGGCCTCTGAAATGACCGCATGCTGTGCAGAGACGACCACCGGGGCGTTGGGGAGATAAGAGGCCCTTCTCCTCCTCCTTCCTTGATGGCGAGGTGCAGCCTCAGTACCAGACGGGACCAGCGGTGAGGACTCCAGACCGGATGAAACCAGCGACGAAGATCTTGTGCTGGGCGGAACCAGCTGCGAAGATCTTGTACAAGGCGGAATCAGCGGCGAGGATCTTGTGCTGGGCCAGTCCGGCGGCTCCGGACCAGAAAAATTGTTAGGCGGAGGACGGTGTCGTGGAACTTGTCGACCACCTCCTCCCCTGCAACCTCCCCGAGTTCCGGAAAACCTTGCCAGCCGTGTCCCCAGAAACGACTCACCATTTCTGCTGGAAGACTTCGCTGAAGTTTTAGCTGCTGCTGCTTCCTCAGTTAGCTGGGCCCATAAGGCAAAACATTGGTGAATATTTAGTCGGGGCGCTTCCTCCCCAACCTGCAACCCTCCTTTCTGCGGCCCCCTTCCTTCCCCATATACGGGAGAAGGATTACAGAAACCCGAACTGCTGGATCTGTTCATATGGACGGAGTCGTTCTGTCACGACACACACGGGAGATAGACAGCAGATCCAATTGCAGTAAGGATGTTTTAATGGGTAATCCGTAAAGCGTAGATCCAGTCCAGGCAAAGGTCAAATACCATGTAAACAATCCAAATACAAAAATAACAAAACACAAGGAACAATCAGGAACAGACCAAGAAGTGTCAGACATAACAACGACTCCGTAACACATACTGACACAGACATGGAATATATACACACAGATCTAACAAGACTAACAATGAACAGCTGGGACAATGATTACAGGGAACAGCTGAGTGTAATGAACTGATGAGTGACAGTGACAGACAGAATGCTGGGAATTGAAGTCAATTGTGAAGGACACCGTGAGAACGAGGACCTCTAGTGATAGACAAGGGAACACAACCAGACACTGTGACAATTTCATGTTCCTAGTCACCCTGGAATGCTAAAAAAGGACAATATTAATGGGAATATACAGGTCCTTCTCAAAAAATTTGCATATTGTGATGAAGTTAATTATTTTCCATAATGTAATGATAAAAAATTAAACTTTCATATATTTTAGATTCATTGCACACCAACTGAAATATTTCAGGTCTTTTATTGTTTTAATACTGATGATTTTGGCATACAGCTCATGAAAACCCCAAATTCCTATCTCAAAAAATTAGTATATTTCATCCGACCAATAAAAGAAGTGTTTTTAATACAAAAAAAGTCAACCTTCAAATAATTATGTTCAGTTATGCACTCAATACTTGGTCGGGAATCCTTTTGCAGAAATGACTGCTTCAATGCGGCGTGGCATGGAGGCAATCAGCCTGTGGCACTGCTGAGGTGTTATGGAGGCCCAGGATGCTTCGATAGCGGCCTTAAGCTCATCCAGAGTGTTGGGTCTTGCGTCTCTCAATTTTCTCTTCACAATATCCCACAGATTCTCTATGGGGTTCAGGTCAGGAGAGTTGTCAGGCCAATTGAGCACAGTAATACCATGGTCAGTAAACCATTTACCAGTGGTTTTGGCACTGTGAGCAGGTGCCAGGTTGTGCTGAAAAATGAAATCAGATGGAAGCATGAAGTGCTCCAAAATCTCCTGATAGCTAGCTGCATTGACCCTGCCCTTGATAAAACACAGTGAACCAACACCAGCAGCTGACATGGCACCCCAGACCATCACTGACTGTGGGTACTTGACACTGGACTTCAGGCATTTAGGCATTTCCTTCTCCCCAGTCTTCCTCCAGACTCTGGCACCTTGATTTCCGAATGACATGCAAAATTTGCTTTCATCCGAAAAAAGTACTTTGGACCACTGAGCAACAGTCCAGTGCTGCTTATCTGTAGCCCAGGTCAGGCGCTTCTGCCGCTGTTTCTGGTTCAAAAGTGGCTTGACCTGGGGAATGCGGCACCTGTAGACCATTTCCTGCACACGACTGTGCACGGTGGCTCTGGATGTTTCTACTCCAGACTCAGTCCACTGCTTCCGCAGGTCCCCCAAGGTCTGGAATCGGTCCTTCTCCACAATCTTCCTCAGGGTCCGGTCACCTCTTCTCGTTGTGCAGCGTTTTTTTGCCACACTTTTTCCTTCCCACAGACTTCCCACTGAGGTGCCTTGATACAGCACTCTGGGAACAGCCTATTTGTTCAGAAATTTCTTTCTGTGTCTTACCCTCTTGCTTGAGGGTGTCAATGATGGCCTTCTGGACAGCAGTCAGGTCGGCAGTCTTACCCATGATTGCGGTTTTGAGTAATGAAACAGGTTGGGAGTTTTTAAAAGCCTCAGGAATCTTTTACTGGTGTTTAGAGTTAATTAGTTGATTCAGATGATTAGGTTAATAGCTCGTTTAGAGAACCTTTTCATAATATGCAAATTTTTTGAGACAGGAATTTTGGGTTTTCATGAGCTGTATGCCAAAATCATCAGTATTAAAACAATAAAAGACCTGAAATATTTCAGTTGGTGTGCAATGAATCTAAAATATATGAAAGTTTAATTTTTATCATTACATTATGGAAAATAATGAACTTTATCACAATATGCTAATTTTTTCAGAGATATTTTACTCGTAAATTCTAGGGGTGCCAATAATTGTGGCCAACGTGTTTTGTACAAAAACATTTATTTCATAATGTGATTCCCCCCCCCCCCCCACTTTCAATTATTCTACTTCAATGAAACATTTTTTGAATGAAAGATGAAAAGGATAAACAATGCAGATTTATTTTTTTACAGGCATTTTTGATCATATTTACCAGGGGTGCCATTAATTCTGACCACCACTGTATACTGTATATAAATACACTGGGCATAGTCCTATACATGCAATCTGCAAACAATCACATCATTACTGCATGGCACAAGCTGATTGGCTTCTGCTCATCCTGCAGCCAATGAGATTGCTTGCTCAACATTTAAATAGTCTAGTTCAGTGTTTTCTGTAAGCTAGTCCTACGGTGTGCTATCAGAGTCCCTCTTAACCCCTCCACCTGCTACTGGATTTATGTATGTCTATTTATGCAGCAGCAGCAGCAGCATATCTTGCGCTAACTGCAGCGTGTTTGTGTATCTATTAGCAGTAGCAAGTCCATACTTGCTCTGCAGCAGAAGCAGCAGCGTAGCAGATCTAGTCCGCCAAGACCAAAAACATTAAAGGGGACCTATTATGCCCCTTTTCACAAGATGTAAAATAAGTCTCTGATGTCCCCAGAGTGTGTATGTGAAGTTTTAGCTCAAAATACCCAACAGATAATTTTTTACAGCATGTTTAAATTGTCACTTTTTGGGGCTCAGAAAAACGCACCGTTTTAGTGTGTATCCCTTTAAATGCAAATGAGCAGCTGCTGCCGGCCCAGAGGGCGGAGCCTCACGAGCTCGCGCTCAGAGCCAGGGCAATCTCATCTCACGGAATGATAATATCAAAACATTAACTCTCAGTAGCCGTGTTCATTTCGACCCGGAGTCGGACAATAATGCCCACAGAGCCAGAGAATATATGCTGTATGTAGATAGAACAGGTATAGTCTAGGTTAATTACTGTTATAACTTATTTTTTCATCTTGCTTTTATCAAGTACAAGCCTGTTGTAGCGGACCGCGTCCGAATGTTGGCCAAAAATATACTGATGAGTTCAATGACGTTTATTGTACATCACACAAAAGACGAAGCAACAATTTTACTCCAGAAAATCACTGTAAGAGCTGAATAAACACTGTATAAGAAGTCCGCGTTAAAGTCTTATCCATAAACTCTCTCCCTCTCCCTTTCATTATCATCAACAAACACAGCGAAGTACAAAAAAACACTCGTTACAACTAACAGTAAACAAATATATACACGCCTTTTCAGGGGGTGCTTAATAAACTGGTAATCTGTATATCCGTAAAACAACTCCTATGATATAAAGTGTGCGCTCTCACTGTCAATAACCTTAGGCCTATCGCTCCAGTAAAGAAATAGAGCTATATTAATACATCCAGCTACACAACACCGACAACGCTTGGGAGACATTCTCGTCAGTGCAGCAATGGCGGATGTGTACAACTCTCAACTCGCTGTGAACTCGATCAGGGCGGTTCTATGTTAAAACGGCAGTGTCTTTCAACACTCGTGGGCGGCGCCTGTGGCTTTAGTGACGTCACTATTAAAGCCGCATTCTGAAAACAGGTCGTTGGGAGACACTGCTTATGATTTATGGGAATTAAAAAAAAGGAGTGGGTGGATTTTTATCACTGCAGGGTGGTTGTGTACACACACTACCATCACACATTTATGTCCAAACACCATGCAAAAGTGAATTTTGCTTAATAGTCCCCTTTAACATTGTTGTATTCATTAAGCTGCCAAAACTACCAAGAAAATTGTCATGATTGACATATTCATGTGTAGGTGGAGACAGCGGATCCTTCACTGAAACCAGAACAGCAGGCTGTTTTAGAAATGCCCGTGGAGCCATATAGCCCTTTTTCCGGCTACAGGAACTTCCTGCATATCTCAGTGGGTCTCAATCGAGTGGTGGTGGGCGACAGACTCAACGTCCAAGCGCACATCAAATCCCCACCAAATCAAAAAAAGCTTGTGGAGCATCTGACGTATGCCGTGAGTATGACACTTGGGACATTTTGGGATCAAAATGACTGCAATCTTGGTATTGATTACACTTAAAATTGTTTCTATAGGTGTTAAACAAGGGAAATATAATCCATGCTGGGAGAGTGAATGTCAAAGACCTGGCTGTCATAAACATTCCTCTGCTGGTTACCACAGAAATGCTACCTTCCTTTCGGATTGTGGCGTACTACATTTTGCCATGGAAACTTAATGCGGAAGTGGTGGCAGACTCTGTGTTTGTTGATGTGGAGGACCGGTGTGTAGGTTCGGTGAGTTCATGTGGCGTCCATAAGAAATTATTAACATTGCATGATTCTAGCACTTTACGCCTATTTTTAAACCACTTAAAGGTGCATTGTGTAATATTTAGGAGGTTCTGTTGACAGAAATGCAATATCATATACATAACTATGTTTTCAGTGGTGTATAAAGACCTTACTTAATGAACCGTTATGTTTTTATTACCTTAGAATGAACCATTTCTATCTACATACACCGCAGGTCCTCTTACATCGACATGTTTCTACAGAAGCCCTAAACGGACAAACGCATTTTCGTCACTATGTTGTTCTTCATGCAAAGAAGCTAGCTAAAGTCAGCGAATAAAACTCTGACACAATGATGAAAAAGTATCAATAATATTTGCATTAACATATTGTTTTACTGAATAATTAAGTAAACCTAATTTCTTAATTTATCTTTGTAAAGAAACCTCATTGCTGAACTGGCTATTCTCTGCTGTCTCAGACGACATCATCTCCTGTCGGCCACCAAAACTTCTGTTGGTTGCAATTCGCAACCTCACCACTAGATGCCACTAAAAATTACACAGTGCACCTTTAAGAGGTTACTTTGTCCCCAAAAAAAGGTCATGTAAGTTTAATGCCATAATAGTTGCTTACATTCGTTTATTTATGAGGGCATTATTTCATTTGAGTGTTTTTATGATTGTATTAGCTCAGTGTAGGACCAGTGAAGGGAGAAAAACCCAATTCCTACTCACCAGGCAGCAGCTTTAAATTTGAAGTGAAAGGTGACCCGGGAGCAAAGGTCAGCCTGGTTGCGGTGGATAACGCCATCTTTCTGTTGAGTAAAAACCGCCTGACGCAGAAGAAGGTGAGTGATGTTATTTTCACTGTACTCTCTAGAACTTTCTTCAGGGCCTCATTGATACTCATGACTCTTTCATTCAGGTGTGGGAGGTGGTGGGACAGGGCGATATGGGCTGCACCTCAGGAGGAGGCAAGAATAATATGGGTGTATTCAGTGATGCAGGACTGATGTTTTATTCCAGCACAGGACGTTCCGCTGACTACAAAAAAGGTCCTTCACACACACATCTTTAACATCTAATTAATTGGACTAGAGTAAATGTCATTACACTACCATTCAAAGATTGGAACATATTTAATTTTTTTGAAAGAAGTCTCTTATGCTAATCACAGCTGCATTTATTTGATAAAAAATACAGTAAAACAGTAATATTGTGAAATATTATTTAAAAAAAATTGGATACCGCGATACATTTTTGTTTAGGATTCTTTGATGAATAGAAAGTTCAAAAGTTCACACAAAATTGCACAAAAATGGCACACTTTTAATTTCTAAACTAAATGTATGGTAGCACTTTATTTTACAGACCTGTTCCCTATGTACATACTATGTACTTATTATAGTAATTGCAATAACTGTGTAATAACTAGGTACTTACATTAACCCTTGTAGTTACCTTATATAAACCAGTACTTTCTTAGGTAAATACAATGTAAGTACACGCACATTCAAATAAAGTGCAACCAAATGTCTAATTAAAAATGCAGGACAAATACTGTATATCCCTTTGACAGTCATTCTGAGACTACAGTTGTTATGCAGCCTTTTAAAAGATCTTGCCTATAGTTAAAGTCCCCCTGTGGTGAAAATCAAGCTTTTAATGTTGTTTAAATGTCTATGTGGTGTTTTTAATATGCTTTAAGAAAAAACATGTGCAAAGTCATAAGTCAAAACCATTGCTGAGTATTATCTCCTTAAAACTGCGGTGAACCAAAGACAGTCTCAAAAGTGACTTTGAAAGACTTCGGTTTGAAATCACTGGTGTTTCTGACGTCACAAACTACCTTGTAACCAATCATGTCAACGTGTGAATCATCAACGAGTTGCATATCCATAGAACCGCGTATACTAAATGAGGCAAGGTTGTAGAGTTACAGTCAAGCTATTTTAAGGCAAAAACGTGTAAAAATGTAATTTTGGTGATCAACGATGAGTTTTAAGGGATACAATTATTGACTACCGGGGGACTTCAACACAGTAATGTATTGCCGGTTAATGGTAAAGTATCATTATGGCAATAATACCAAATGCCATTGGTATTACGTTGAGATGCCCTCTAGGGTGAATTTGATCTTCAGCGTCCACATCCCATTCGCCATCTTGGTTTCACAGCAATGCCATAGAAGAACCATTTATGGTTCCCCAAAGAACCTTTCAGTGAACATTTTTTTCTCAGTGAGATTTTAAAGAACCTTTTTCCACTATCAAGAATCTTTAGTGGAATGGAAAGGTTCCATGGATGTTAAAGGTTCTTCATGGAACCACTGGTGCCAATAAAGAACCTTTATTTTTACGAGTGTATTTTCTGTGGTTTGTTTGGAACAGATTGCTCCAGTAAATCTAGAAGAAGACGTTCTGCTGCCAAACTGCAGCTCAGAGAGCAGCTGGGTGAGTCACTGTCATCTGTGCAACAGAAATCTTTCAAAAGTTTGGTATTTTACAGTTTGTTAGAGAAGCAGACATATGAAAGTGTTAGCAAAAGCGCTAGCCAAAATGAGCGAGTCGAGCTAATGCGCTAGGTCACCCTGCATTAACACGTTCCTTTCTCTCAGAGAAGGTATATTCTGACGAGTTCCTGCAGAGATGTTGTGTGGACGGCATGAAGGAGATTCCCATGCCCTATTCGTGCTACCGCCGCTCCCTCTACATCACCGAGGACTGGAGCTGCGTGCTAGCTTTCCTCCACTGTTGCGCACAGTACAGAGGAGAGGAGCTTGGTGTCATTACCAGGCCTCCAACGACCACCCTTCCACCAACCACCACCCCTCCACCAACCACCACCTACCGTATTTTCCCTTCGTTTGCTGGTGGACATGCCGGAGATTATTTGATATCGTTAAGTTTTTCAGAACATTTTGAGCCTGCCCGATCTGTGCCCTTCCACAGACTTGGGGCTTCACCACACAAGGACAGTCATGTTGAAAGGATGAAAGAGAAGGAGGAGGAGGAGGAGGAGGAGGAGCAAGAGTTCGATGAAGATGATTTAGCTGACATAGAAGACATTTACGTGCGCACCAAGTTCTTCGAGTCGTGGCTGTGGACTGACATCAGGCTCCCCAGCGTACCCAAGTCTGATGGGTAAGAGTTTGACTTTGACTCAGTGAAGAAGTCCCACTTTTATCATGTTCATTGATGAAGTGTGTCTGTTATTCCAGGCTGGCTGTGTTTTCAGTGGACACGGTTCTTCCTGACAGTATCACTCAGTGGGGGTTTCTAGCCGTCAGTGCCTCACCTGAGAAGGGTAAACATTCCTGATCTTGTCTGAAGCGTCTGTTTGTCTGGGCAGAGCTCCTTTATATGGTTTTAGATCTGCCATAGTGATAGCTGAAAAATTACAGTGAAAAGATATGAATTATGATACTTTTTATTAGCTTTTAATGCTACAAGACAAGCATTTCTGCATAATGAATTATGGATGTATTATTCATAATAATTATTATTTTTTAGCTTGTAATGCTACATAACATATCAAGTGTTTCTGCATATGAATGTGATATTTTTAATAATTGCTTAACTATTAATGGTACCTGTCAAGCACTTTTGCATATGAACTATGAATATAATAATGTTTAGCTTTTAATGCTACATGCCTAGCATTTCTGCATACAAATTATGAATATTTAAAAAAGTATTATTTCGCTCTTAATGCTACATGCCAAGCATTTCTTCATAGACATTCTGAATAATAATCATTTCACTTTTAATGCAGCACTTCAAATGTATTACGAATATTTTATTAATAATTATTTAGCTTTTAATCCTACTTGTCAAACATTTCTGCATATGAATTACAAATATTTGTATTAATAGTTATTTAGCTTTTAATGTTAGGCTACTTGTCAAGCACTTCTTCATATGAATTATGCATATTTTAATAATTATTATTTAGCTAGCTGATAATTTTATTCATTTGTATATGGTAGAAAATTAGACTATTAGTTAAAATAAACTTTTTAATGCAACTTTTTTATTCTACTTTTTAATATTGATATGATTATATACCAAAATAATTATCAGGTCCAGTAAAGAAGGATTTTATCATACAAAGCTATAAAATCCAGTGTTTTTTTAAAAGAGGGCAAGAAAGGATGACAGTGTCTGCCGGCCACCACCGAATACCATTTTTGACCCAGGAAAAACCCTGTTTATTAATAATTATTTAGGCTTTAATGCTACATGTAAAGCATTTCTGCATATGAATTCTAAATATTTTAATAACTACTTAACTTTTCATGTCAAGTATTTCTTCATATAAATTATGAGCATTTTAATAATTATTTTAGCTTTTAATGCTATACGCCAATTTATTATGAGTATTTTATTCATAATTATTTAGCTTTTAGTTCTACGTCAAACATTTCCGCATGTTTTTTTTTACTCATACATGTCAAGCCTTTCATATGAATTATGATTTTTGTAATCATTATTTTTTAGCTTTTCATGCTGTGTCAAATTTATTATTAATATTTTATCAATAATTATTTACGTTTTAATGATACATCTAACATGTTTCTGCACTTGAATTATACATTTACAATAATTATTTAGTTCTTAATCCTGCATGAATATTTTAATAATTATTATTTAGCTTTTCATGCTACATTTCAGACATTTCTGAGAACGAATGTGAAAATGTCCCTGATAATGAGATTTGTGAACCTCTTGCAGGTTTCTGTGTAGCGGAACCGTATAACGTGCAGACGTGGAAGCCATTCTTCATAGACCTGCGTTTGCCTCACTCGGTGTCCAGAAATGAACATGTGCAAATCAAAGCTGTGGTCCACAACTACAGGAAATCAAAACTGGAGGTTCGATTCAAACCGCAACCAAACGATTACCACACTCCCACTCTGACGTCTCTGTGACCTGACCCGAACAACTGTCTGTTTGCAGGTAATGGTGATCCTGGAGAAGACAGAGGACATGTGTAGTGTGGCATTTAGCGGACCCCACAGACAGCAGGTTTCGGTGCAAGCCAGCTCCTCCAAGCTCATTACATACACTATCATCCCCCTCAAAACAGGAGAGCTCCCCCTTCAGGTCACAGCCATTGCGGCCTCCTTCATGGGGCAAGATGCCGTGAGGAAGAATCTACGTGTGGTAGTAAGTGGGCTACTAAATCCTGTTCTGTCTTGTGTCTCACACACGTAACATATTTTATATTAGATGTGTTACATGTTATGTGTTTTTAGTTACTGTCTGGGATATGATGCTATATCTTGTGTTTTAGGTAGAAGGCATCCAGACAATTAAAGTGAGGAGTTTTGTGTTGAACCCCGCTGAGAAAGGAGGAAGTGGTAAGACTGGTTGGAAATCATTCATCAATTATGATCAATGCAATGACACAAAAAAACATTTAATTAACTTAAATTCTTTCCTTTGTAAAATCACACTTTTTAAAAATATTGTTTTACACAATATAAATGGGTATTAGAATATATAGCAAGGATGAAATTTAATTGACTGACTTATTAAAGGTGGCATCCAATCACAGTACCACGCTTGAATTCACTGAGCTCTTCAGAACGACCCATTTTTTGCACAAATGTTTGGCTAGGTGCTTGATTTTATACACCTGTAGCAATGGGTCTGACTGAAACACCTGAATTCAATAATTAACTTTTGTCCATATGCACCTTTTTCCTAATGAGCCCCACTGCGTTTTACATTATGAGAGACACTTCCGGTTTGGGGAAGTTCCATTCAAAAAGACTGAAACAAATAACTTAAAATCAGAAGTTTGACTGAAAGAGCTGTACAATTTCTTTCTAGTTCTTTTTTCAGACGTCAGGGGAATAACATTATGCTTGGTATTTGAATGTGACATGGCATAATACATCATATGCTGCTCATTTGTGGTCTGTTCTTCCGATTTAATTTATGATATAGCCCATGAATAATTCACTGGAATGCACTAAGAATTAAAAAAAAATTCCCCAAAATCCTCACGTCTCTTTCCTGGTTTGTTTTCACGCGGATGCTTTAAAATGTAATTGCCCCTTTTCACTTCTAATCCCTATTAGCAGTGTTTGCTGAAATGTTTCTAAACCAGGTAAACAGTAGTTACTGTTTGTCAAAATGACGGAAATCACTTAAAATATTGAAATATTATCACTCAATGTCTGATGGTTGAAGGGTGAGTAGAATAATGTCTTCTCATTGTACCCAGTTTTTAAAAATGCTTATTGCGTTCATAGAGTGAACCATTCGCTGATTGTTTACAGTTTAACGGAAGTTACTCCCATAAGTTGTGCAAAGCGTCATAGGACGTAGAAAAAAAATAGAAAATAATATATATATATATATATATATATATATATATTTTTTTTTTTTTTGTGTGTGTGTGATATACTGTGTAATACTGTATATATATATATATATATATATATATATATATATATATATATATATACATATATACTTTGTATAATTATCTATAATTATAAAATCATGCTTCAGTTTTTCTTTTTAAAAGTTTTACACAGTATAAATGGGTCTTGATGCCTGAAAAGTATATGTTATATTATTTAAATGTGTATGTTAATTTTAATAATTTATTCATTATATGTTATATATATTTTTGCTATAATAAATGATGAAATATTTCCTTCGTCTCAGCTGGGAGACAGATGATAGAAGTGGAGAAGATGCAGCTGGACGCCGTTGTCCCAAAATCTCTGCCGGAGACATTTGTCAATGTCAGAGGTTTGACATTTTATTAAGCAATATTCACAATATTATGAAATGGTATTAACACTCAATTACATAATGGACATTTATGTGAATGAACCAAACTGGAAAATTCTTGACAGTTGACGTGAAGATTTGTACTGATCTGTATGCGTATTTTATCTGTTCTTCAGGAGATTTGCTGGCAGACAGCATTGATAACTCCATTCAGGAGGACTCGCTGGCATCACTGATCCGCATGCCCGGCGGCTGTGTGGAGCAGAACCTGGCCACCATCACACTGCCCCTCATTGCAGCCCATTACTTGGACCGCAGTGCAAACTGGGAAGTTGTGGGAGTAAGTCGCAGAGAAGAGGCCATCAAATACATACAAAAAGGTGCAATGGGACACAAACAGGGATGAACTGCATTCTTTCATATGATTAAGATCAATTATTTATATTCTGTTATTTGTTTTATTTATAGGTTACGAAAATCAACTTAATTATCGGAAAATGGATGACTCGTACCCTCCCTACGCCAAAGAAGGCACCAGCACATGGTTATCATGCTAGCACTTCTCTAAACTACAGCGCTGTATTGAACGCTTCCCAGTAGAGTTCATGTGTCTTTATGTTCTGTCCGTCTCAGGGTCACTGCGTATGTGGTAAAGGTGTTCTCCATGGCACTCTCGTTTATCAGTGTGGATGAGAAGCATCTGTGTGGCCCTCTGCTGTACCTCCTCAACAATAAACAGCGTCCAGATGGATCCTTTCAGGAGAACAATCCTGTCTACGACACCAGTATGACGGTGAGAATTAAAAACTGTGATTGCACTAGTTTCATGATAATCTGAATGCTTTCTCGCAGTACTAGCGTACACATGCTTTGTGATGCAGGGAGGCCTGCGGGGCTCTGAATCCAGAGTGTCTCTGACTGCATTCGTGCTCATTGCTTTGGCAGAGGCACAAAACGCTGTTACCTGCCAAGAGCCAGGCCTTGACATACAGGTAACTTCACTCTTTAAAATGGCTAAAAACGTCTGAAGTAAACAGTAGTTAAATGACATTATTCTAAATGTAATAATTAGTACACAAGCTAAATTAAGTTATACAATAAGAATAATTAATACAATAGCTGAATTAATTAATTAATACAATAGCTGAATTAAATAATTACAACAATAGCTTAATTAAATAATTAGAAAAATATCAAAATATAATAATTAGTGTAATTAGTACAAAAGATAAATTAAATTATACGATAATAATAATTAATACAATAGCTAAATTAAATAAGACAATAGCTGAATTAAATAATTAGAAAAATATCTAAATGTAATAATTAGGACAAAAGCTCAATTAAATGATACAATTATAATTAATACAATAGCTAAATTAAATAATAGCAAGTTTATTCCAATATATGGAATAAATATAAAATTGTAAAATAATGGAAATATTTTCAGGAAAATATTTGCCAGCTTCATGCTGATTTTACAAACAAGAAAAGGATGCCATTAAATGTACATTACCTTCAATTCTGAAGGGAACTCCACCAATCAGAAAACAGAAACAGTGACCGCCCACTTATTCAGCATCTTGAGTTCCTGAAGTACATTTCCCAAGCCCCCAACCCCCCACACCTTTATATATATATAAAAAAACAATATAAATATAGGTGAATATACAAAGGTACAACCCTGATTCATGTTGTACTTCCGGGCACACCAGAAAACAGAAATTTAATAACATACGTTTTGACATGTTCACTGGTGCTAATTGTATTTTCTACTTTCGATCATTGCAGGACAAGTCCAGAAAAGCAGCGTTGTATATAAGAGAGTATTTCCCCCGGCTGTCGAGGCCGTACACAGCGGCTATAGCATGCTACGCCTTAGCAGTCTCCAACCACGGCTGCATGAAGAGCATGTTGCTAAAATTAGCCTCACCTGGTACATAGCTTTTGAAAACAAAAATATTAAATATGTTGCTTTGTGTGCTCTTGTCTTTCTCATCTTTCTTTATTTTCTGTCTACAGATCGTACCCACTGGCCTGACTCTGATAATTATTTCTTCACACTGGAAGCTACAGGCTACGCATTGTTAGCGCTTATCAAAAGTGGCCACATGGAAGAAGCAGCCGCCCCCTTTCAATGGCTGAGCGAGAAGCGTGGCATTGGGGGAGGGTACGGCTCTACTCAGGTAAAAACTGTGTAAACCTTTACTTATTGTCTTACATTTGTATTTAAGGTACATGGTTATTAATATATAATGACTGTTTTTCTCCCATCAGTCTACTATGGTAGTGCTTCAGGCCCTGTCTGAGTACCTTGTGAAGAGCCCTCCTCCTACTGACCTCAATTTATTGGTGCAGCTCAGTGTTCCCGGTCGCAGTGATGTACGCTGGACCTTCAATCCCGAAGTTGCTTACGTGGCCCGATCTTCACGGGTGCGATAGTAATTTTTTCAAACTCTCCTTTACAGTTTTAATCAAAATGAATCAACCCCCATTGCAAATCAGGTTTATACAGCCTTTCAGCTGTTTGCAATGAACAAATCAAACAATGGAAATTATAGCTCAACACAAATGTTGTGTGGTTCCCCAAATTCAACTGAAAATGCAACTTTTAATGACTTTTGCAGTCTAAAAATTATTCAACCCCTTCACGGCACGTATCTTTAGTACTTAGTAGAACACCCTTTTGCTGCTGCAAATGAAATACTATAACCAGACAACAGCTTCTGGCAGCGTTTCTTAGCCCATTCCTCATGAGCAACGGCCTCCAGTTCAGTAATATTCTTGGGTTTGCGTGTTGCTACCGCCGCCTTCAAATCCCACCAGAGATTTTCTATGGGGTAATCTGTGGGTTTCAAGAAAGGTTTCCAGTGCCAGAGGATATAAAGCAGCCGCAGAGCACCACCATGCTTAACTGTAGGCAGAGTGTTCTTTTAAGCATACGCTTCATTTTTCACCCTCCAGACATACCGCTGATTCAGAGGGCCGAAAAGCTCCAATTTTGTTTCATCGCTCCACAGAACAGAATCTCAAAACCTCTGTGGCTTATTTATATGATTTTGAGCAAATTGAAGCCAACTTTTCTTGTGATTTTGGGTCAGTAATGGTGTAGGTTTTGGCATGGAAACTGCTTGCGTTTATTAAGTGCCTTACTGTGCAGCTGAAACATCAGTGCATGTTGCCACCAAGTCTTGCTGCATGTCTTTTGGAGTCACTCAAGGGTTTTTCTGAACCTGCCTTCTCAGAAATCTGGTTGCAGCGTTTGATAGCTTTCTTTTTCTGCCTCGTCCAGGACAGTATAACCACTGTTCCTTTAACTTTGAACTTGCGAACTATGCTTCCAACTGTGTTAGTAGAAACATTTTGTGGACCATTCTTTTGACTTCGAACATGCAGTCAAACATGACACTCAACAAACCTAGCCAGTTCAGATATTTCATGTGTTCTCGCTCAAGCACACCTGATGCAACTAATGAAGCCCTTGATTAGTTGCATCAGGTGTGCTTGAGACAACATCTGTTTTGCAGATTTGTGCTGTTGTGAGGGATTCTATTCAGTGGGTTGAATAATTTTGAGACTGTAGAAGTCACTAAAAGTGGCATTTTCAGTTGAATTTGGGGAAACGACTTGAAACATTTGTGTTGAGCCATTTCAATTTTGTTTGATTTGTTCATTGCAAACAGCTGATAGTCTGTACATTTTGCCAATAAAGCTGATTTGCAATGGGGGTTGAATAGCTTTGATTACAACTGTATGTTTTTGTAAATATGTATGGTGTTATTATACTGCACAAATATATCAGCTAGCACACAGATTCCCGTCACTCTCGCACAAATATACAGTGCTCTCCCTGTCCCAGTCACCCTGGTTCCCCCGACAAAAACCCAATAGGAATTTTCCATTGGCTTTTGGATTACTGCAGAAAAAAAGCTTGGTGATCAACAAACGTTTATGATTCTCACATGTTTAGTTCATCAAGATAATATTCACAAATGAACAAGAACTTTTATAAATTCTGAAGCCTAAATACAGTTGGCAGAAGTTAAAAGCTAAACGTAGGCTATATTAAACGAACTACACCAGGGTCGCATGACTTCAACTTCACCATCACAAAGGCCCTGTACAATAACTACGTTACTCACCTTCATTATCTCCTTCAGGTACCTCTTGACCAGGAATTCACAGTGGTGGCTTCTGGGAAGGGCAAGGGAATTTTGGAGGTGCTAAATGCCCACATTTACACCAAAGTATTGAATTATTAAAATATAAAACCAAGACGTAATTTAGTTACAATCTTTTCTCTGTTGCAATTTATGTGTCTCAGGTAGTGACTGTGTACCACCAGCTTCCTGATGTGTACGAGAACAGCACGTGTCACGGCTTTCAGCTGGACGTCTCCATCGCTGAGACTAATGGTATGCTCTCGGTTTATATGGAAAAATTAAAAAAAGTAATTGCAATGTTTTATCTCAAAAATCTGACAAATGAGATAAAAAGTCAGAATTAATTATGCATAATTTACTGTTATTACTATATTAAGTACATGTAGTAACGTGCATTAATGCTGTCATCACGTGCTATCGGAAATTTCCATCTGCCCACTTAAGTTGTATTTACGAGCTCGTCGCAATCAAGTGCTTTGTTGTTGGAAAGAACAGGAATCATGGAGGACACCAGGTTTATTCTTGCCTATTTATTGGGAAAATCTTAGTAATTAGCGTCCCATTTATTGACAACTATAAACATTCACTGCCCTGTCTATAGTCAGCGTACTTGCAATTCTGGAATTTTGGTCAAATACAGGCTATTTAAATGCTTCAAATGATTATTCATATATGTAAATATGCACTACTTTAACAACAAGACAAGGCTTTGTGGAAAAAGGTTCTGTTGTGGAAAAAAGTAATAAAGAAAACCAGTCGTTCTCCCTTCCGCCATGTTTTAAGTTTATGAAACTTGGCTATCAAAATGATCGCCAAGCTTCCCAGTGGTAAATACGACTTGAGAGAATTTTTAACTAGGATACTCGTATTTACGATAATTCTGATTAGCATGTGAAGGCAGCATATGAATACTAAAATAAAGTGTTACATGGCATTATATCAGTTAATGAAATATTTGTTTACTGTGTAAATATACATTCAATCTGTAAAACTGAAAATGTTGCTACGCTTTTTTTAACTGTAAAGGTCTGGTAATCATAGCTGTACACATATAGCGGACAGGTTTTCATTAAGATCACTCTTTGGTCCATTTTAGAAAAACCCCCACCAGATGTAGAAAAATCCTACAGACTTAATATCCACATGAGGTAAGCGCTTGTATGCAGGTAGATATCTTGTTTTTTTTTTGCTAGGACATATTATTATGGTTTCCACAATTCTCTGCTTTGCACCCCCAAAGAGCTCTGGAGGGACGTCAAGTGAGGATGGTTATTCTGGACATCGGCCTGCCCACCGGCTTTGAGCCTGAAAACTCAGATTTAGAGTTGGTAAGACCAAACTCGTGACATAATGTGGTATTACATTAGCGATAAATAACAGCTAATCATGTAGCCAGTTGTGTTGTATCCTACTAAGACAACATTTGGAGGCGTCACATGTGCACTCCTGACGTGAAAGCTCTAATTTAGGCAGCCTTACATACATCTATCATGGAGAATGCAATCCCATAATGCATTGCTACAAGCTACATCCAAGATGGTTGAAAAAATCATGAAAATAAGTTGATGTTGATTAAAAATATCATGATTTTTTTTCATTCAACACACCAGTTGGCTTTTCTACCCAATATTTTTGTCGCTCTGTATTTTTAAGGAGTATTGTGTTTTTAGCTTAGCAACATGCTAACGCTGAACTCTATTGGAATCAATTGTGAGTTGAGTATTTATGTTGCAATCAGTTTCTGATGTAGGCAGCTACCTACATAGAACGCATGCAGCAAGGCAAATCATCAGGTTATAGAAGTGATAATATCAGGGTTGTTTTTTTGTTTGTTTTTAGCTTAAAAATTCAGTGGACCGCTACATTAACAACTTCCAAGTGGTGGACAATCTGAGTGACAGAGGTTCCCTCATAATTCACTTGTTTAAGGTAACCTTAACCCTTAAAGTTCATACTTGTTTACTATGATGTAAATGAAGGCAACATTGAATATTTGTCTTTGTATGAATGACCCGGACAGGTGTCCAGTACTGAGACGGACATGATCTCATTCAGACTGCACCAGAAATTTAAAGTGGGGCTCCTTCAGCCTTCCACTGTCACAGTTTACCAGTACTACAACAAAGGTTTGTGAAGTTATACTACTAATCTACACTGTTAAGTATTAAACTTGGCCTCTGAACTCATCTCATATTGTTTCTGCTACTGGCATGAATAACTCAAATGCCTTGCTATTCACACAGAAGGCATTTTCGCAGGTAAAAAGTGAGAGGTAGGGTAGTGGAATGAAGAAAAAACAATGTCTATAACAAGTTTCTGTTAAATGTTGAGCTTCTTTTAACTTGAGCACCACTGTAAGCAGCCAAGTCTTTTACTCAAAGCAGCAGAGGGCTGCTGGACGGTGCTTGTTAATGGACGCGCACGCACTGCAATGTCCACACACAAGTCAATATGCTTACATTGTAAATTTATTTTACCGTGACTGGTCTTCATTTATAGTAAGCAAGAGTCCAACAAACAGTCAATAAATCCACAGTTCTTCACAGATTTCCTACTGCACAGTGTGGCACAGCATAACTTAGCATAGCGTAGCGTAGTGGTCAAAAAACTGTGTGCACCTTCCCTCCAGCAACACCTGTCACCTGAAGGAAGGTTCCTACCTATATTCAGTAACCAATTACCCAAATAGAGATCCCTAATGGACACACGCTTACATAACGAGGTTTAAATAAAGACAAAATGGCTCTTACAACCACATTTGGTTACACTTTATTTTAAGGTGGCGTAGTTACATTGTACTTACTCAAATACATACTAAATAATAATAAACAACATGTACTTATAGAGTTACACCTTAACATTGATAAAAAAGTAATACAAAAAAAGTTATCTAGCCCTCCCCTTGTGGCTCACGAACCCCAATTTGAAAACCCGTTTAATCTGATGAAATGCTTTGGATTCCTGCACAAGACATGTGAAAAATAGATCATTACGAATTCGTTCCCATGACTTATTAGGCAAGTTAAATTCATTTGTTTCCTTGTTTTAGTAAATCATGGCCACGTTGTACTAATTAAATCACTCATTTAAAATGAGTTAAATCAAGGCCACATGGTGTGATGGTGATTATGATCTGTGCCCTGTCAGATAAGCGCTGTAGCAGATTCTACTCTCCTCCTGAAGACCAACAGCAGCTCGATCAGATCTGCAAAGACGACGTGTGCCGCTGCTCACAGGGTCAGTTCAGCAGGACATCTTTATGTTTTCTATCAACTTTTCAACTTTAACCAGTTATAAAACTTTCTTTCATAGGTGACTGTTGTGTAGTGAAAGAAGACTCCTTGTCTTTTGGCAAAGAACAGAGGAAGACTGCTGTGTGCAATGGATTACATCATGGTAAAAGTTTCTTTTTTGGGGGGGGGGGACACATCGTGATGTGACCATCTTCTCAATAAATGTGTCTTTTCTTCAGCCTACAGGGTCAAACTGATCAGCGCCAGCCACAGTCACTATGACCAGTACGAGATGGAGATTGTGCAGGTTATGAAAGAGGGTACGTCTACTACACGCTTAAAGGATTAGTTCACTTTTTAAAAAACATTTGCTGATAATTTACTCACCCCCATGTCATCCAAGATGTCCATGTCTTTCTTTCTTCAGTCGAAAAGAAATTAAGGTTTTTGATGAAAACATTCTAGGTTTTTTCTCCATATAATGGACTTCATTGGGTACCAAACGGTCCAAGGTCCAAATGAGTTTCAGTGCAGCTTCAAATGGCTTTAAACAATACCAGACGATGCATAAGGGTCTTATCTTGCGAAACGATCGGTCATTTCAAAGATAAATAAAAAAGTTTACAGGTCCTTTTCAAAAAATTAGCATATTGTGATAAAGTTAATTATTTTCCATAATGTAATGATGAAAATTAAACTTTCATATATTTTAGATTCATTGCACACCAACTGAAATATTTCAGGTCTTCTATGGTTTTAATACTGATGATTTTGGCATACAGCTCATGAAAACCCAAAATTCCTGTCTCAAAAAATTTGCATATTTCATCCGACCAATAAAAGAAGTGTTTTTAATACAAAAAAGGTCAACCTTCAAATGATTATGTTCAGTTATGCACTCAATAGTCAATACTTGGTCGGGAATCCTTTTGCAGAAATGACTGCTTCAATGCGGCGTGGCATGGAGGCAATCAGCCTGTGGCACTGCTGAGGTGTTATGGAGGCCCAGGATGCTTCGATAGCGGCCTTAAGCTCATCCAGAGTGTTGGGTCTTGCGTCTCTCAACTTTCTCTTCACAATATCCCACAGATTCTCTATGGGGTTCAGGTCAGGAGAGTTGGCAGGCCAATTGAGCACAGTAATACCATGGTCAGTAAACCATTTACCAGTGGTTTTGGCACTGTGAGCAGGTGCCAGGTCGTGCTGAAAAATGAAATCAGATGGAAGCATGAAGTGCTCCAAAATCTCCTGATAGCTAGCTGCATTCACCCTGCCCTTGATAAAACACAGTGGACCAACACCAGCAGCTGACATGGCACCCCAGACCATCACTGACTGTGGGTACTTGACACTGGACTTCAGGCATTTTGGCATTTCCTTCTCCCCAGTCTTCCTCCAGATTCTGGCACCTTGATTTCCGAATGACATGCAAAATTTGCTTTCATCCGAAAAAAGTACTTTGGACCACTGAGCAACAGTCCAGTGCTGCTTCTCTGTAGCCCAGGTCAGGCGCTTCTGCCGCTGTTTCTGGTTCAAAAGTGGCTTGACCTGGGGAATGCGGCACCTGTAGCCCATTTCCTGCACACGCCTGTGCACGGTGGCTCTGGATGTTTCTACTCCAGACTCAGTCCACTGCTTCCGCAGGTCCCCCAAGGTCTGGAATCGGTCCTTCTCCACAATCTTCCTCAGGGTCCGGTCACCTCTTCTCGTTGTGCAGCGTTTTTTGCCACACTTTTTCCTTCCCACAGACTTCCCACTGAGGTGCCTTGATACAGCACTCTGGGAACAGCCTATTTGTTCAGAAATTTCTTTCTGTGTCTTACCCTCTTGCTTGAGGGTGTCAATGATGGCCTTCTGGACAGCAGTCAGGTCGGCAGTCTTACCCATGATTGCGGTTTTGAGTAATGAAACAGGCTGGGAGTTTTTAAAAGCCTCAGGAATCTTTTGCAGGTGTTTAGAGTTAATTAGTTGATTCAGATGATTAGGTTAATAGCTCGTTTAGAGAACCTTTTCATGATATGCAAATTTTTTGAGATAGGAATTTTGGGTTTTCATGAGCTGTATGCCAAAATCATCAGTATTAAAACAATAAAAGACCTGAAATATTTCAGTTGGTTTGCAATGAATCTAAAATATATTAAAGTTTAATTTTTATCATTAAATTATGGAAAATAATGAACTTTATCACAATATACAAATTTTTTGAGAAGGACCTGTAAGTTTTATAAGCACAAATGCTCGCCTTGCTCTGTTCTGTGATGCACGTTCGTGACTCTCCTGTTCAAACTCGTTCATCAAAATGAACAAATCTTTTTTCGAGTCATTTCGTTCATTCAACGAACGAAATGACTCGAAAAAAGATTTGTTAATTTTGAACGAGTCTTTTTTCGAGTCATTTCGTTCATTCAACGCATTCAACGAACGAAATGACTCGAAAAAAGATTTGTTCATTTTGATGAACGAGTTCGAACAGGAGAGTCACGAACGTGCATCACAGAACAGAGCAAGGCGAGCATTTGTGCTTATAAAACTTAAACTTTTTTATTTATTTTTGAAATGACCGATCATTTTATCATATTTCTGATAAGATCCTTATGCATCATCTGATATCGTTTAAAGCCATTTGAAGCTGCACTGAAACTCATTTGGACCTTGGACCGTTTGGTACCCAATGAAGTCCATTATATGGAGAAAAATCCTAGAATGTTTTCATCAAAAACCTTAATTTCTTTTCGACTGAAGAAAGAAAGACATGGACATCTTGGATGACATGGGGGTGAGTAAATTATCAGCAAAAGTTTTTTAAAAAGTGAACTAATCCTTTAAAGGGGACCTATTATGCCCTTTTACAAAATCTTGATTTTAAGAACCCTAAAGAACCCTTTTCCACTGTAAAAAAAAACCTTTTGCATAACGGAAAGGTTCCATGGATGTTAAATTGTTCACGAAATCATAGATGCCTATAAAGAACCTTTATTTTTAAGAGTGTAGAGTCTTATCTAACCTGCCTCACGTACCTCCACACATTTCTGTTTGTGTAGGGACAGAAGAAGGTCTGATGGAGAAGGAAAGGAGAATGTTCCTCTCTCATGCGAGCTGTAGGACAGGGCTTGGTTTGAGAGAGGGTCAGGACTATCTGATCATTGGGCCGATCGCTGATGTTTGGCAAGCAGGAAGCACGTCCAACAGGTGAGTAGCATAATAGCACTGGAAATGTACGTTAGGGTCTGTATTTGACTATCCGCTCACGGTTTTCCTCTCAGGTATGTGTATACGCTGGGTAAAGACACGTGGGTGGAGCGCTGGCCGGCTGAGTCTGAATGCGCCGCTGGATCTCCTCTGATGGTGAAATGCGACGAGCTGAAGAGCTTCGCAACGGCACTGACTGAAAGTGGCTGTCAGTCTTGAGACAAATGCTATTCTTTGAATATACTGATGAATTTTGTCATGTTTTTTTTGGTTTCACGGAAAAAATGTGTTATTGCTAGTAAATTTCTCAATTAATTACAAAGAAACTGCAAGTAGACATAAAGACTGAAATAGTATTTAATCTTTTTGTTTACAACTTTAAAAATGCATGCATGTTAAAAAACAACTACCAAAAAAAATGCAATCATTTAATGCTTAATCTGTACCAGAATGTTCACAAAAAAAAAAACTAATACCCTGACGTCATATTATACTGTATATCATTGATAAAAGTGTTACAGGACTGTGCTGTTGTGTTGAATTTTTTTTGTTTCGTTTTAAAACAATATAATATGCGCCTATAGACTGAACATGTAAGACGTATGTGCATGATGTCACCGTTTTCTTAAATTCATGTTTTTGTAGTTTAATCTGAGAAAATAATGTTATTGTTTTTAAAAACTTGCACTTTGAAACCAATTTTCAGAAGTTTGTGTTTTCAGGCCCCTTTTCCGTTTTTAGTACATCATTGTTCTGTAAACTTACTCTTAGTCAACGTGGCCACAATTGAACTTAAAGGGATAGTTCACCCACAAATGAAAATTTGCTTAAAACAATGGAATGATTTAGGAAAATGTGGCCACAATTTAGGGAATGAATAAGTATGGTGTGGCCATAATTGAACTAAAACAAGGGAATTGCTTAATAAAACGTGGCCATGAATAAGTTATTGGAACAAATTCTCAATATGTGCCCTGATATCTATTTCTGCGGTGCTCCATAATATGCTGATAGCATGTTTGATCAGGCATGACAACAAATGTGTAAATCATGCAGTGTAGTCCACCACCACCACCAGAGGGTGCCATTTAACAAGTATTAGCTGACATATTCAAGCGAGATCCTTTCCAGTTATATCGTTAAAAGAGTCAGACATCACTATTTTAATAATAATAAAAAAAACTTAAGGTGTAATTCATTTTAAATCACATTTTCGAAGACATGTTCAAGGGTTTCCTTACATATTCACACACGCAGACGCAATCATAAGAGATTGTGTGTGAGTGTGTGAAAGACCCTGAGAGCTTAATATCTAGTCATAACACAGAGGAAGCAAGAAACAATCTTCCCGCCAGCTCAAACTGAAGGGCACTGCGAGAGAGACCTCCTGTTTTATTATATTTACAGTAACAGTATGTCCTCATTCACCAGCTCAACATGCTGCGGTGCCATTACAAACCAGGCAAGAAGCCAAAGGGACAATTACTGCCAGCATTACACACACACATTCCCCTTCCTTCTCTGGCTCGTCTCATGCGCCCCTTCATCTCCACTCACCTGCCAGCTTTTTTAAAGTACCAACAGGTGTGCAGTTCAAAGATAACCTGTGCGGTTAAGCCAAACCCGGTTTATCTAAGATAAACCATGACTGAGTTATGCATGATAAAAACTAAAAAAGATATATGTAAAAATATTAGTTTTTTTTGTGTGTGTGTGTGTGTGTGTGGAGAGAGTGTTTCACAGTACATAAGTCTGGTTCTTGGTATTAAAATTCAGACCTGATTTACCGTCTTTCACCCACGTGTACCTATAACATGATCAACATTTACCTTTAGAATCCCTCCACTCTTCTTCAGAGTGATGGAGAGACACTTAATAGTATTTTCCTAACAGGCTGTTCCTGTAAGCCATTCCATCTGACGCTCACAAGCACAGGCATGCACTCTCAGCGCTCACACTCGACATAAACACACTCATACCATCATTACTGCACTGTAACCCGGTGGATTCTCTGATCTTTGAGATCTGAGAGGTACATGCATGCGTATATGGTCCACAGCTACTCATGTACCAAAATCTCACCAGATACACTTTTATATCAAAAGAAAGTCAACTATACACACGTATATATGAATCTTGACACTGTCATCCTGGAATATGGCCATGATGTTTCTTCATACATGGTTGTTTAAGAAAGCTACACACTCTATCAGTTAGGGTTAGAAGAACTGTTGCCAAACATATCACATGCTAGAAACATCATAATCACTGCAATAAAGATTGTGTCATTTAAATCCAAACAGCTACTTTTTCCCCCTGTATGTGTAAAACATTTATATATTTTTTTGTTATAACAAATTATGTTAATCTTTCAGTATTCTTGCAATATTTGAGTAGGCCTATATCTTGGTATTTAATCAAAATGGATAAAAAGGGAAAATTTATTTTTAATTATTATTATTATTATTATATAGTTTTTTTTTTTTTTTTTTTTTACATTTTTATATTTATATTCTAAAATGTTGATATTTTTCAGCCATTTGACAATATTTGAGTGAGCCTACATTCTATTTCACAGTATATATTTTTAAAACTTCTTTATACACTAGGCCTAATTTTATACTTAATATATTTTAAAAAATTATATTCTTGTCACAATTTTTGTGAATCTTTGAGTAGACCTACATCCCGGTTTTTAATCAAAATGGCATAAAGGAGAAAAAACATAAAATAAATGTTAAAAATAAAATATATGATTTTAATGTTCCAATACAACAATAAGTGGTTCTAATAAACAGTGTTTACATAAAAATATTTTTATTTAATACTATTATTTTAAAGTGCCAAGGGACTTCCATGAACATTTCTGAACGGTGATTCAATGGAACGGTCATTCAACAGATTCATTTAAATGGACAGTTTAAATCAGAGATGCTATGAAAAATGTTTTTCTTAATGCCAAATATCTAAATGCTCAACATAGGCCTTCTGTTCTTCTTATGAAAACATCATGGGAAAAAAAAAATATTAAAATATAATCATCAACATAAGATATGATATTTCAGAAATCATCAATAGATCACCCACCCCCACTCTGAGAAAGATGACTTTCATGCATATTCTCATCAGTGCACCTGTCTTTAGAATGCAATGTTTGCACTGCCATCATAACTACTTCTTTTTCACACATGCTCACTGTATTTTTAAACAGTCTCATAAAAGCTTGGGATAGGCAGCAAGGCCTTTTTGATCTATTATTGTGGCTTCAAACGAAGCAACTCAAATAGCCCACCTGCACAGGTGTGTGTGGGCATGTGCGTGTGTTTGTCTGTGTGTATTTAAGAGAAGCGTCATCATCTGACCGCGAGTTCCCTTTCCTTTGGGCCCCACGTGCTGCGTTTCTGAAAACGCTACTAATAAGATGAATCACTCCCTAATGAGGGGGTTTCTCTGCGCTGATGATGTCACCTATAGCGGTAGCTCTCTCTCTCTCCCACACACACACGTTAAATCTAAAGAGAGAACAATACTGTCCTCCTTTCCCGCCAATAGCTGCATATTAAAGCCGAGGGAAGACTGGAAGCATTGTGTGGTCGGATAAAAATGAGCTCATTATTCCAGTGAGTAACACTTCACGCCTTTCTCTTTCCTCTCTGCGGATAAGCGATACAACTCAGACAATGCTATTCGCAAAGCTCCTGCATGCGCATGTGACCGGATTGCTAATTTGCACTAATCTTGCGTGTAAAAAAGTACAACAACCAAGGCAGATCATGAATTTCGTCATTGCATTGCACTGGTGTGTACTGTATGGTTTATTCTTTCTTTGAACAATTTCATTCATCCTAATGAGAGCATGAAACAGGTGTGGCTTAAAAACAGATGTGAAAGATCAAATGCGGGCTTGTCAGTGTTTGTCAATTAGTTGAGGAAATTAATTATGCCAGGTGGAATCTTGTGTTCTGTGTAACTTTCGAAAATAATGATTAATAAATATGTTTCTTTTGTTTATAAAATGTTTGATTATGTGTGGGTAATAACATAATAACATTCCCTGTAATGTTAATGTTTAGAGAAAGAGTACCCCCCCCCCCCCCCAAATGTCTTTATTTTATTTTTATTGTTCACTTAGTTCATATGGATTATAAATTTATGATTGGGTTAATGCAGGAAATGTGTTTAAAAATGTGTTTAAATCAATGTTGATGCAAATGCATTAGTTTATAGTGAGTAATGCTCAAGCAGGCATGAGGTTATAGCGATCCTACAGGAGAGGGCGCCCACAGAAGACAGGTGCGGGCGTGTAGTAGACACAGAGGAAGAGTGTTTTAGTAGTGTTGTGAACGCGCGCAGCATTTAGTGTACTGCGAACAAATGTAAATGGTACTGGAAGCAGTGAACACGATTAAAAGAACCCATCAACTTATGCACGTCTTGGAATTGATTCATTTCGACATGCAACAAACTTGGAGGCACCGCTGGGATTTGTAAGAAGTCCGAGCCGGAGTGCTAGACGAAGTGCGAGCCCGAAGCCGAACGTGTAATGGAGAGACTGTGGCTGCTGACGCTCGACCAAGTGAAGGAGGTATGTGATTGTAACAAAATCCCTACCGCAAATGTCTCTACTAGGCGCGCACTTATCAGAAAGATTACAGAGTCGATTGATACCGCGATCGATAGGGAGGAAGAAGAAGTAGCGAAGCACTATTTGTGTTCAATGTTTTCGTTCATGGAGGCGCAGGGAGAGGATAAGGAAAATGGCGGCAGCACTAAAATCGAGACAGACAGCTCGCGGATTGAACAGGATGTAGTGAATGAGGCGGATTCACAGCAAAATCCCTCTGAACTTCAGATTGGAAATATGAAGATGAGAGATAAAATGGGAAAAATAAAAGTGAAAGAGGGTGAGAGAGAAAAAAATCAGCCTCCAGAACAGCAAGAATATATTGGCATGGCCCCTGAAGTTACTGTGAGGAGGGATTTCAAAGTCTGCGGTCAGATTGGAGAGAGTGGGAAAAAGGATAAACTGTCATTCACTAATTTGATGCACCAGGTTGACAAAGGACTGAGAAGAGGCCACGGTGAAGCAGAAATTATTGAAGCAGTAATAAAAGCTATTAGCCCAGGATTGAGTCTACGCAATATGCTGGAAATTAAAAGAGATCTCACTCTTTCACAGCTGAAAACAATATTGATGGGACATTTCAAGGAGGACAGTTCTACAGACCTGTACTACAAATTGTTGAACATCACTCAAAGTGCCAATGAATCACCACAAGCCTTCCTTTTCAGAGCCATTGAGCTAAAAGAAAAACTGTTGCACACTTGTGAAGAAGGTGGCGAGTATTTCAGTACAGAGCATATTCAGAAGAAGTTTCTACGCTCGGTTGGCACAGGTTTGACCAGTGATCATATTAAATTTCAGATGAGGCCATACCTAGACGATTCAAAAATCTCAGATGAAATGTTGATAAACAAAATGAACGAAGCAGCCGGTGATGAAACAGAGAGACTCAATAAACAAAAGAAGAACACCGGAAGTAAAGTGGCAAAAGTACACAAATTGTGTCCAGAAATGCAGGTTCATCCATGCACACAGGATGAAATGACCGCCAAAGTGCTGGTTCAGGAACAGTCAAGTGATATTGTCAGACGGAAAGGCAGAGAGACACCAGCAACGGAGGGGCGGAGAGAGTCAGAGTTATATGAGATGGTTAAACTCCTGAGAGACGAAGTTGCGGAACTCCGAAAAGGACAAAACAACCCTCCTGAGCGTATAGTCAAGGGAAGGTCCAGCTACAGAAAGGGATGCAGAGCTTGTCAGGAGAAAGGGCAAGAGGATCGATGCGAGCACTGCTTCAGATGTGGAGTTGTGGGTCATGCCGCCCGGGGCTGTAGAGCACCAAAGAATTCAGCAGAGGGCAGAAGTGATGTAAAAATATCTGTTCATTCCATGAGACCAGACAGTTCAACCTCCATTCTGAGTTACTGCGACCCACAAGAGAAAACTCAAGAGCTCCTGCGACAAAGAATTAAACAGCTGGAGGCGGAGTTAGAACAAAGAGGAAAAACAGAGCATGCTAGAGCTACCACCTACACCAACCACATACCTTTACGGCGACATCCAAGATTGGAGAACCTCATTGGTCCTAGATGTATGGTTGACTGTTTCTTTGAATGCGTGCCTGTGCAGGCGCTCTGGGACACAGGGTCGCAGGTGACCATCATCAATGAGGAATGGAAGAATAGTTGCTTTCCCCACATTGCGACACGCAGCCTAAGTGAGCTGCTGGACGAAGGTGAAACCCTCATTGGCCGAGCAGCCAACCAACCCTTCTCGGGATGGGTGGAGTTGAAGTTTCAACTTGGGCTGAAAAGAGGGGCCCAGGCAGAACTCCTGGTGCCTGTGCTTCTCTCCAGTGAGCAAGGCGTGGGGCAGCCTCCAATCATTGGCTATAATGTTATTCAGCAGCTGGTGACAAAGGGAATGGAGCAGTACCCTGATATCATTCCAGAAGTGGTAAAGGAAGCCTTTTCATGTGACTGCAATAAAGCGGTTGTATTGATTAGAATGATGCAGAATGACGACCAAGTTGTAAAAGAAGGAATTGTGAAAATTGGACGGATTACTACAGTAGTTGCTGCCGGACAGACAAAAGCGGTGAAATGCAGAGTGAGAGCTGGTCCTCTAGTTTCAAAACAGGAAGTCCTGTTCAAACCAGAAGTTATCCCACAGTGGCCTGAGGGACTTGATGTAACTAAGATGGTGATCAGTCTTCAGAAGGGAAACTTGACTAAAGTTCACATCCCAGTTACCAACATCAGCAATGTGGACATTATGCTTGCTCCCCGCACTGTACTAGGACGAGTTCAGCAAGTCAGGTCCATTTATCCAGCGGACACCAAACCTGCTACTGTGAAGTCAGAATGGAATGACATTGGAGAGGATGTGGTGTCGGCGGGAGTAGTGGTCACTGAAGGTAAGGACGTGATAAGCCGTGATGTGAAAGATCTGAACGAGATTGACAACACAGGACAGGATACTAATTGAAAACTGTGGGACCCACCAGTGTCAATTGACCATCTCACCCCGGAGCAACAGAGAAAAGTTAAACAGCTGCTGAGGGAGGAGTGTGAGGCATTTTCAAAGGATGAGAACGATGTGGGGTGCATCCCATCACTCCAAATGAGAATCAGATTGAGTGACATGACACCAGTAAAGCGTACATATGTCTCTGTACCAAAACCACTACACAAGGAGGTGAAAGAATATGTGGAAGACCTTTTGAATAAAGGATGGATTCAGAAATCTCGCTCTTCCTATGCATCTCCGATCGTTTGTGTCCGAAAGAAAGATGGTAGTTTACGTCTCTGTATAGACTACCGGGAGCTCAACTGCAAATCCATCCCAGACCGTCACCCTATCCCACGGGTACAGGATATGCTAAACAGTTTATGTGGAAGTACATGGTTCTCGGTCCTGGATCAGGGGAAGGCGTATCATCAGGGGTTTGTGGAGGAGGGCAGTCGACCATACACAGCTTTCATAACACCGTGGGGCCTTTATGAATCGGTCAGGATCCCCTTTGGGCTGTCCTCTGCCCCTGCCGAGTTCCAGCGCAGTATGGAGGAGTGTTTAGTGGGACTCCGGGATGATGCCTACCTTCCATACTTAGATGATAACCTCATACATAGTAAGACATTTGAGGAGCATCTCCGTGATGTTAAGGAAGTGTTACGCCGCTACCAAGGTCATGGAGTGAAGTTTACAGCTAAGAAGTGTGAATTGTTCAGGGCTGAGGTAAAGTTTCTGGGGAAAATAGTCTCTAAAGGGGGCTACACTATGGACCCCAAGGAAATTGCACCCGTGCAAGCACTAAGAGACCGTAAGCCTAAGACGGTCGGAGACCTGAGACAACTGCTGGGGTTCCTGTCATATTATCGCACGTACATTCCCAGTTTTTCCCAAATGGCCAGATCCCTCTATGAACTATTGTCAACAGGGAAGCCTTCAGGAAAGGGAACAAGCAGTAAAGGTGACAACGGTAAGAAGAGTCGGGGTAAAGGGGGAAAACCAGCTCAACTTCATTCTAGTCGGTCTATAGCTTGGACAGAACAACATTAGAATGTCCTCAACCAACTACTTGAGTTCTTGCTTCATCCTCCGATTATAGGCTACCCTGATTTTGAACAGCCCTTCATCTTACATTGTGATGCATCACAAGACGGACTGGGTGCCGTACTATATCAGAGGCAGAAAGGGAAACTGGTGGTCATTGGCTTTGGTTCACGGACCCTAACAGCTCCGGAGAAGAATTATAATTTACACTCGGGGAAACTGGAATTCTTGGCGATGAAATGGGCCATTTGTGAACGATTCCGTGAATACCTATATCACGCAACCTCCTTTGTGGTCTATACGGACAACAACCCGCTGACATATGTTTTGTCCACGGCCAAGCTCAATGCCACCACCCACAGATGGATAGCAGAGTTGGCTGACAACAATTTTACCATCAAATATAGAGGCCGTGTACACCGGGATGCTGATGGACTGTCATGCAGACCTGTTCGCAAGAGGCTAGCCCAAGAGTCATAGCTGCTGTCACGGATGCACCTCTCCTGAGGCCGGAGGAAGCCCTGGATGTGTCCAATCACCCTAACAACAATTTGCTCTGAGGCAGAGCTGGAGCATGGAGCAACACAAGAGACCAAAGTGACCCCAGAGGAACTGAGAGGAGCCCAAGAAAAAGATTGAGTGCTTGGAAAGGTGCGGGAGTACGTGCTAGCAGAACGTTGGCCGAGGTTGGTGGGACGAGATTGTCGCGATGAGTTGACTGTTTTATATAGGCAGAGAAACAGGCTGTATGTGGATGAGGAAGGAGTACTGTGTCGACAATCAGCAGGACGCACCCAGACAGTGCTGCCCAGAAAATACCGCCAGTTGGTGCTTAAGGAGCTTCATGAGGAGATGGGTCACCAGGGAGTTGAGCGCACACTCAGCCTTATCCGGGACAGGTTTTATTGGCCTCACATGCAGGCTAATGTGGAACATTATGTCACCAAGGTATGTAGCTGTCTGAAACGCAAGCGTCCAAATAGAGTGACAAGAGCTCCATTGGTCAATATAGTGACGACTTACCCTTTCGAACTGGTATCATCTGGAGGGCTGCAAGGGTGGCTACGAATACATCCTGGTATTAATGGACTACTTTACTCGCTTTGCCCAAGCGTACGCTTGCAAAAATAAGTCTGCAAAAACAGCAGCAGAAAAAATCTTTGGCGACTTTGTTCTGAGATATGGGTTCCCTACTAAACTCCACCACGATCAGGGAAGGGAATTTGAAAACAAGTTGTTTGAGCACATGGAGGTAATCTGTGATATCCAACATTACCGCACGACTCCATACCACCCTGCTGGAAATGGGCAGGTGGAAAGATTTAACAGAACATTGTTGTCAATGCTGAGATCTCTGCCGAGTCAAGCCAAGGCTGATTGGAAGAGCTCTCTAAACAAGGTCGTCCACGCGTATAACTGTACACGCAGTGAAGTGACAGGTTATGCCCCTTATTACCTTCTGTATGGCAGACACCCGAGGCTGCCCATTGATGTAATGTTTCGCTTGAAGCCAAGGGAGAGTGGAGTGTCGCATAGTGAGTATGCTGCCAAATGGAGAAAGCGCATGAAAGAGGCATATGAATTGGCATCAAGGACAGTTCAGAAGGAGCAGAGGAGAGCAAAACAAGGCTACGACAAGAAGATATATGGAGCAGATCTCCAGCCAGGAAACAGAGTTTTGGTGAGAAATCGGGGAGAAAGAGGTGGTCCGGAGAAACTCCGGTCATACTGGGAGGATCGAGTGCATGTTGTGACGGAAAGGAAGTATGCAGACGGCCCAGTGTATGTAGTTAAGCCAGAACGTGGCCATGGGGAAGCGAGGGTCCTACACCGAAACTTTTTGCTGCCTTGCGACTTCCTACCTTTTGACGATGTCCAGCAGAACAGGAGTAAAACACAATCAAGGGGGAAAGTGACAGTGGCAAAGGAAAAAAAGGACACACATCAAGTGGATGCTGAGATGAAAGAGGATTCCGAGGACGAGGATGACTGTAGAGGCTGGACGACATTGCCGATAAAGCAACGTGCAGAGAGAAAAAGCCGGCCAAGAGTTGAAGAGGATGAGTTCCATTTAAGGGCAATGGAAGGAGAATTGGACCAAGAGCCAGAATGCGAGCATGTACTTCCCATGGAAATGTGTGATGAACAGGACAGAAATTCAGAGAAGTCTGCAGATGAATTGGAGGATGAAAATGAGGTGGCAGACGGGGGACAGGAGACATCATCCGATGAGGCAAACGACATCAGCCCAGCAGCAACTCACCTGCCACAAAGAAAGTATCCTTTCAGACTAAGGCACCCACCAACAACACTGACATATAATACATTAGGCACACCCTCTATTACACATAGAGTCATTTGATTTCATTGTTGCTATGTGAAGTAGTAAAAACACAGTTCATAGGTTCATAATGAAGAAAAAGTTAATGGGATTATGTTTCCTATGTTTCATAAAGTACCAGTAAACAGACATTGGCACATAGATTGCTAAAATATGATGATACAGTCAGAACAGCAAGTATGTGGGTCTGTGTATAAAGTATAGAGTACGTTTAAGGTTGCAACCTTCCAGCACTTGATGAGTGGCCCGTCCCATGACGGAGCAATGTTTCAGACATCATGTGGCCAGTGGTGTCTACTTCAGCAGATGACATGCAATGGGAGATAAATGTCATGCAATGACAGGTTCAAGACTAATGAGCATCAAGTATAGAGACTGACTCCCTCATGTACTTCTTTGAAAGACTCTATGAGACTCTGGGAACTATGGAATGCTGAGACAGCATTCATTTTTGGAGGGGAGTGTGTGGGGCTCATAATAACATTCCCTGTAATGTTAATGTTAATGTTTAGAGAAAGAGTACCCCCCCCCCCAAATGTCTTTATTTTATTTTTATTGTTCACTTAGTTCATATGCATTATAAATTTATGATGGGGATAATGCAGGAAATGTGTTTAAAAATGTGTTTAAATCAATGTTGATGCAAATGCATTAGTTTATAGTGAGTAATGCTCAAGCAGGCATGAGGTTATAGCGATCCTACAGGAGAGGGCGCCCACAGAAGACAGGTGCGGGTGTGTAGTAGACACAGAGGAAGAGTGTTTTAGTAGTGTTGTGAACGCGCGCAGCGTTTAGTGTACTGCGAACAAATGTAAATGGTACTGGAAGCAGTGAACACGATTAAAAGAACCCATCAACTTATGCACGTCTTGGAATTGATTCATTTCGACATGCAACATATACCTTCAATATTTAGACTTTTATTTTTAATACAAAACATTTTCAAATAGATGCTGTTCTTTTGAACTTTCTATTCATCAAAGAATCCTGAAAAAAAGTATCATCGTTTCCACATAAATATTAAGCAGCACAACTGTCTTCAACATTGATAATAATAAATGCGAAATGTTTCTTGAGCAGCAAATCAGCATATTAGAATGATTTCTGAAGGATCATGTGACACTGAAGACTGGAGTAATGATGCTGAAAATTCAGCTTTGCCATCACAGGAATAAATGATGTCCTAAAATATAAATATAAATTGTAATATTATGTAAGAATATTAATGTTTTTTTTTACTGTATTTTGATCAAATAAATGCAACCTTTAAAAAAAAGACCAATCTCAAAAGCATCTCATAATTTGACTGCAGGTATATTAGGCTGCTGTCACTTTAAGACCTGACACACAGATACTTTTACACATGCGTTTTCTTTCTCAACTGTTTACGTTCACTTAAAACATAACTGACTGTGTTTACCTGAATACTTTCGAATACCAGCATTTTGTCATTATTTTGTGTGTATTTAACCGTTTAAGCGCAATAAGCAGCGAAAAAGAACGATGTGGCTTTTAGAGGCTTTTGCATCGGAGGTCTTCATATATATATATTAGTGCTGGGCAACGATTAAAATTTTTAATCGCGATTAATCGCATGATTTTCTTGCGATTAATCGCGATTAATCGCATTGTTATGCGCAAAATTGAATAATGACTTCTAAAGTAGTGTATTGCGCACTTTTGAACAGCCATTTAAATGTACTGCTATATACATTTAAATGTACTGCTATATACACAAAAGTGCAATAACTTTAAACAAATAAGGTGCTTTTATACCAGCAGTATTCCCTTTACACAGTAATCTCAAATCTCAACTTAAACATTAATGTAATCAAATCAAATATTTAAACAAAGCTATTTGCCACTGCCATGGCATTACCTTTTATCTAGTTTGTTAAAACGAGTCCAGTTTTCTTGTTTTTTTCTGAACAGGTATCAACAGGTATCTTTTATCAGGGAGCAGCAGAAACAGTCTATGTAGTAGTCAGAGGTCATGATCACTACTACAGATATAAGTCGACCAACGTTACTTATAGTAGCTTAGGTTTGGTCATGCCATGGTTCCCCACGTAAGATTACATTAAACAGAGTAAAAAAACAATTTATACTTTATACTCACGCCGTGGCTGTGTAGCGCGCGTACACTTCGGCGTACCCTGACGTGCACCTCTCCAAAAATGTAACGTCAATTCTACGCGTACCGCGTACCGTCAACGCGGACAACGACGCAGAGATATAAATGAAAACCAACTTGTAGTCTATAGCGTATAGTCTTCTGCGTAAGTCCGACGCAGAAGTATAAATCAGCCAAGAGTAAGGTGAAGTGGTCGAGCACAAGGTGCAGCGACAAGCGGGTGCGTTCCTGTGAAACTGTTGCGGTCATGCTCGCCTCAAGCACGCGCCCGCTCGTTGCCGAAGTTGAATTGTCTATAACTTTTTATAAAGGACGCGCAGCACAAATCATTAGAAGAGAGACTGATCCTCGGCTCGCTGTTAGTGAGTTTCCAGAATCTAAATAGTTATTATCTATAGGTTTTATAGGCTACTATCCATAGAGCGCCTGTCATTCACTCGCGGAGCGCAACCCTTTAACTGTTCACCAGAGAGAACCTGCCTCTCTCCACTGCTTGTTTGGGTGGGTTATTTGCTGGCTGACCAACATCCCACCCCTCCTGTGATCATGGTTTGACTGTAGGCCTATGTTTATTCAGAGCCAGTGAGCAACGGACTTTCAAAATAATAATAAAAAAACTGCGTTAACGTGCGATAAAAAAATTGTCGGCATTAATTAATAAATGCGTTAATAACGCGATAATAACGCGTTAACTTGCCCAGCCCTAATATATATATATATTTTCATTTTATTTAACATTTTAAATTACAGTCCCTTGTGAGTGTAAGCTTTAAATGTATGGAAAAGAGCAGAATGGACATTCTTGAAAATATCTCATTCCACAGAAGAGAGTAGCATTTGAAATTAGTAAATGATCACAGAATTTCTGTTTAAACAAAGCTCTAAATATAGATGAGAGGAATGAACAAGTGTTTCCTGTGAGTCGTTTGCAGGTGCTTGTGTTACTGCCTCCGCTGATCTCACACACCAGATGCTTACTGACCCATCTGTCAACACTGAGTCCTGTTTACCCAAATACCTTCATCACTGTCACTCTGAGGAAGAGGGGAGAGGAAGGAGAGAGGAAGATGTGGGCCACTCAGCAGTGCTCGGCACATCTGCTCAGTGATAAACAAAACAATGCCACGGTGACCACTAATCTTACACACAAGATCAAGGACACAAAAAAAAAAAAAAGACAACTGCAGACAGAAAGCAGGGGGAAGCAATGAAAGAAAGAGCCTTTTGTTTTAGTATATAGAAGATGACTATAGTGCAGGAGATAAGGAATCAAAATGGAAAACAGGAAAGCACTTATCTATTTCCATGCTTCGGCTTTATCTATAAAACTCAGATATGAAAGATCGTTCAGATCTGGGGTCTGAGGTATAAAGTTGCATGAGCACAAACTGGGTGTTGAAATGTGCATATCAGGATTTATAGGCTACAGTGTCTTGTAGGCTAACGTTAAACACGGTAGTATCACATGGGTGAGAATATCCATATGGAAATGATATGCAGATGAGGTTATGAATAGTAAAACTAGGCGTATAAGGGTGCTTTCACACCTGCCTCATTTAGTTCGGTTGAATTGCACTAGAGTTCGTTTTCCCCCTTGGTGCGGTTCGTTAGGGCAGGTGTGAAAGCAGCAATCGCACTCGGGTGCGCACCAAAAGCGGACCAAGCGAGGTTTCGGTACGCTTTCAAACGAACTCTGGAGCGGTTCGTTTGTGGTGAGAACGTGATCCGAGCTCGAACAGACCCAACTGCCAAAGAACTGCGCATTTTTGGACTAAACCAGCTGCCGTAGTCAGCTGCACTGTGCATTATGGGATGAGGACTAATGTTTGTTGACAGTTTGCACTAGCATGGCAGCTCGCGGACAAATGTGGAGTTCTGAGGAGGTGCGGAGCTGGAGCATCATAGAAATTTGGTCTGATGACCGTATTAGCTCCCAACTCTTCAAACTACAAACTATATAATACACTATGACCACAATCAGCCCACGCAGTCGTCTCTCCATAGTAAAAAGCTGTCTATCCGATTTTCCTCCTCTTTGTTAACTTCCGAGAGCTCTGGAACTTTCCCGCACGTTAATTCTGACCAATCGAAGTGCAGTTACCTCTGGCCAGCGAGTGATGTGGATGTTGTCACGTGACTGCATTTTGGTTCGTTTCATCAACTCATCATCTGATTCGGACCAGAGCAATCAGCGTGGTGTGAAAAGGAACCAAAACGCCTGAAAATGATACAAAGTATAATTTTTCGCCCTTGGTCCAAACCAAATGAGACCGAACTACAGATGTGAAAGCACCCTTAAATTCCACATATGGTTATTTTGGGGAGGAGGCGCTTTTAGAATGAAATCAACACAAATTTTATACATGAGGTCCCAGGTGTTAAAAAGACCTTCCTTAAAACTACTTTGAAGGAAATATTAGTGGCTCTCAGCCATGCAAAACTAGCCGTTAACATGCTAAATTACAATGGGTGGTGCCAGTTGGTTTTAGAGTGTTCTAAATAGATTCTATCCCACCTAGAGGTTTCTATGGAAGCTTGAATTCTGCCATAGAATGAAAAATAAAAAAGGTAATTGTGACTTTTTATCTCACAATTCTGACATTTTTTCTCACAACTGCGAGTTTACTTCTCGCAATTCTGACTTTTTATCTCAGAATTGGGTGATGTAAAGTCAGAATTGCGTGATATAAAGTGGTAATTGTATGTTATAAAGTCAGAATTGACCGTTTGCAAAGACCCGACCCCTTTAGTTACTGTTGCTATGTACGACAAGCCACACCTCTCTCACACAGTGAAAAATACATTGCGGAGCAGAGAGGACACTGACAACACAGAGACAGGACAGACCAGGGCTGCGTTCGAGTCCACTTTTAGACATGCACTTGCGAACTTCCCTAAGCACTTCCCCTCGGGGGAATCCCTGCCGCCATTTTGAAGTGCGTTCCACTTCGTGAAGTGGACGAGGGAAGTTTATATGGACAGACCCTCGTTCCCTCGATTTTGACAGAGGGAGCGAGTCTACTTTATATGTACACTTCAGGCAGCTCCATATACCACAATGCAAAACGATTGTGACGTCACCACAGATCTCGTCTAATCACCACCACCAAAAACAACTCTATGATATATTAATTAGAATTTTTTTATATAAAACAAGCCAAACACACCTATATACATTTGGATGCTGCATTAAACAAATTCTTAAAGGGAAAAAAATTGTAAATAATAAATCAACTCCATTGTTGATTCCAAGTGATCAAGGGCTTAGGACGTTCCAGTTTAGCCCATTGCAGTTTCCGCCAGTAGTGGGCACTCCTGCAACGTAAGCAATGACGCACATCCGAGTGAACGAGACAGAGGGAAGGGCATGTCAATTTTGGACCGGAACGCAGCCTATGTTTCTTTTGTGTATATGCCTGTGATATGAAACAAAGTCTCAACTTTCAAATTTGGTCATTTTTTAAAGAAATTCAACCAATAAATACCATTTTGTGGCTCTTTAATGTCAAGTCAAGTCATCTTCATTTATATAGCACTTTTAACAATATGGACTGTTTCAAAGCAGCTTTACAGTGATAATAGGAAATTAAAGTAACAGAGATTGTTTTGGCTTTACAGCAGCTCTAGAATAAAGTTATTGTCCAGCTAAAGTTAGTTTTGATTGATTCACTTCCGTCGCAACGATCATTAGTTATTAACTTAGGGGCCGCTAACACGACACTGTTCTAACAGAAAACCTTTAATGCGATCCGGCCGCTCATTTGCATAAAACAGTGCCTAGTGTCTCTGAGAATTTTTTATCATCTCTGCGTAGCCACGTGAATCGGAATTATCCCTGCAACGTTTTATCTGTACAGAGGTAAAGGGAAGGAGTCCTTCACAGGGGAGAGACTAGTTGACACTTCATCAGATCCGGATACGGCCTGGATCCGTATCTGACAGATCGCTGTAGAGCCTCAGTTAAAGCTTCTCGTGAACTGATCATCTCTTCCTTCTAGTTCATTTATAGCATCAAATAAGCATGAATGAATATAAGAAGGAATGTTGTTTTAACCGCGTAACGTACACGTATTTTTCAAATTCAAATCCTCCAACGTTAATCTACTAACTCTCATGACTGATTTGTCGGACAAAAATGCCGGATGGCGGATTATGATTGGTCAGATCGCCTGTCAATCAAACTCCTTGCAAAGGGTCAATTGTGTATTATAAGCTCACAAATGCGATAAATAAACAAAAAAATGTGACTTTTTCTTAGAATTGCCTGTTTATATCTCGCAATTCTGAGTTTATAACACACAATTGAGAGATATAAAAGTCAGAATTGCATGATATAAAGTCGCAATTGCGTGTTATAAAGTCAGAATTGTGAGATAAAAAGTCGCAATTATCTTTTAAAATGTTTTATTCTGTGGTGGAAACAAGCTTCCATACAGTAGGTATCATTTATGGACGTAGCACAAATTATGAGAATTTTCACCTTTAGGGTAAAGCCCAAAGTATACTATGTTTTTTATGCATACTAGGCCAGTCAGGGGACCAGTTCTCCTATGGCCAGACAAAATAATATAGTGTGGTTATAATTCCAGGCTGCATGACAAGTCAGATTGTGGATTGAATTCAGAATATTAAATCCAGCTCCTTCTGATGCATCATGCGGGCATTTGGTGGGAGGAGTTGTTGAAATCACTAACCATGCACCCATAGCAAGCACCACTAATGATTTAACATACTTCGGTCAATAAGTGTGCATGTGCGAATGCTGTAAGATAGAGACTTGGCCTTGCACAATGCAGATAAGGTTGTAACACGCTGTTCCTAAGAGTAAGAGCATTCCAAACTGCGATACACACATGTAAGCATGTTCCTGCATGTGTGTCAGATCCTAGATATCAAAACAAAGCTTTATTCTCATGCTGATTACGGCAGGGCTCGTACTCAAACACGGTAGCTGTGCAACATCATCGGTCTTGACCTCTTCAGCTGCGCTCACACGGAAGCTCCCGTCCTCACCGTGCAGATGTTGTTTGACGTATGATAGTAGTGTCTATGAGTAAACTTAAGCATATTCATGCATTATCTGGGATAAGCCTTTGGTTGGACACCACCCAAATGCTCCTGCAATGATGCACAATAGGTTTTGGTTAGCAGCCAAACAAGGCTTACACTGAGTATAGGCTTTGATGTCCTCTCTGACCCAGCTACTGATGCAGACCAGGGTTGAGGAAGCTCCTTTTGAAACTCCAGCTTGCCAAGCCACAAGAGAGTTCAAGCTAGTTCAAGTTTATGTTGTGCAGGGACTCAAATTAATTGGTAAATCGTTTTTTTTTTTTTTTTTTCTCTCCTTACAATTTAAAAATGTCCTGGTAGTCCATGACTGTGAATAAGGCTACTTGAGATCAGTGTTATTTTCAAATTATTTTAACCCTCTGGTGCTGTTCGGTAATTTCAGACTGAAAAAGTTTACGTTTATTTTCATATAAAAATTGAAAATTGTGTTTTTGTGCATTTTTCATAACAATTTATGTAAAATTTTAGTTCTTTTTTTAACTTCACTTTTTTCACTTCAGCAATAATCTGCCAAGTGCCGTCTTTAAAAAGAAAGTCTGTGCTTCAAAGCATTCAAGATTTGTGACAGTTTAAATTTAATTTTCAGGTCTATGCTCAAAAGGTGAATAAATGGATTATAGCTACTGCATAAATATAATTTAGTACCATAATATCCCCTAAAAATACAAAATATTAAATAAAAAATATTATTGAACTAAAATATCATAAAATCATTTCTTTGAAAAAAAATCGGTCATTTTGACACGCAAACATGCCAAGAGGGTTAATATTATTAGACTTTTTATAACATTTATTAATATCTTGAATTAGTTTTTATTTTTGTATTTTCTATTGTATTTTTAGTGTATGTTTAAGTAATTTTGTTTTAGTCTATTATTTCTTTAAAGCTTAATTTTGTTTGAGTACTTCAAATTAAACATTTTTTTTTCAGTTAGTTGCGAGGGCAAAGTTTCTCATTTCTAATTCATTTAAGTTTTTTAAGTTGACGTTTTCCTGTAATGTTTATATTTGATTTTATTTCAGCCTTATTTCAATGAATGAAAATGTTTAATTTTATTTAACAATAACAACGTTCCTTAAGAGAGGGGACATTTTAAGATTTTTTTCCATTCATGTCAACGTGAAGTTCATTATGTGACCAATTTTACTTCCATAATATGATGTATTTTTTAATCATAACAGGATATTCAAGGATAAAAAATTGCAGGTGGTACTAAATATTATCCAATGACAACTTAAAGAAAGAAACTGATTAGTTTGTTAAAACAGTGGTAGCCTAGGTAGCTATTTCGCTATTTGTTAGCATCATTATGTTGCTACATTTTGCTAAAACATTTATAGATTTTCCCCCCCTTTGGAATTAGACCAGGAACATCCATTAAGAAAGTAAATAGGGACCATTTGGATTTCATGTTGACTTTAATACAGTATGTCTTGCTTAGCTGTAAGGCTGTTAGCATAATACATTGTGACATAAAAAAACACAGATGGAGAGTTTTGTCATGCTACACCGCTTAATGTTAAAAAAGAAGTAGCTTATTACTTGAAAATCAACAATAGGCCTATTTTGAGAATAGCTGAGCTAATGTCACCCTACTAAAAACTTATGTTAGCAGCATCAGCTACATGCTGCTAGTTACTGAGGGAGAAACAAGAGTCTCTGGTTAATATTTCCTAAACACAACTTACACGTGCTGTAAAAAACACTCCTTCCAGGTACAAGAAGCATGCTCAACCACACCTTTCTTTCCTTCTTCCATCTTAAGGTCTCCTTATTAAATGGCTTACAGGGATGAGATGAGACATGCACAAACATAAACATACACAATCTATGTATAATAAAAAAAATAGGCAAAGCTAGTAATTGGAGGATGGTGAGAGAAGTCTAGTCTGTCTCTTTGTGTAAACTGTCTGGGCTGCTCCTGGGAATTTCCCTTAACTTTTTTCTCCCCGCTCAAGCATTGCGACACACTGTTATTCTTGTGAGGGCTTGAGGGCTTGTCTCTGGTGGCAGAGGTCTTGGTCTGTTAATTCCTCCAGACACACTGAAGCTCTGCAGGAGCCAGAGACACTGGGGATGAGGAACAGTGCATGAATTGAGAGAGACCGAGGAGGAGGAGGGACAGAGCAGAGGGTCTTTTTCCTCCCTAATCAATAATACTTTTGTATGTACATTTATATGTTTTGTCCACTCATGAGTGCTGAAGAGCAAATTAAAATAACTGATGCTGTCACTCCACTGCCAAGCTCTGTTACTGAAGAACATATTTTGGTCCCACTGTTCTGGCATCAAGACATGTTATTTCTCACTTGCTCAACTTTCACTTACTTTCAAAAGAGCTAAATCTTTGGGACACTTTTTTTTTATTCATGCCTCCATATTCTTAAAGGGGACGGGGGAGTCAAGATATTGTTGACACAAATTAAGTGTTCATCCATATGATTATTAAATTGTTCCCTCATTTTAGGTAAAAAGTTGCCAAAGCGATCCCCATTCAAATCCCCATTCAAATCCCCATTCATCCGTAACTAAAAATGCTGTATTATTCATGCCAGGCCAGTAGATGGCGATGTCACTGTGTAAAGGAACACTACATGGCATGATGTCACAGCTTTCACAAATTCACGTTTTCGTAGTTTACATGGAGATAATAACGATGCAATGTTCAAAAACCCATTTTCAAAAGTTTGCATCTTTCAGGGCCCAAAAACACCATTGTTGTGTAAATGAACAGCCAAAACACACAAAAAATTTTCAGTTTTTAGGCCACGATATCTTGTTTTTTTCCATTGCATGTCATGTGTGGGGCTAGCCAAATAAAACATGCCAATGATTTAGCTAAAACGAGGGGTTAATTAATAAAACTTGGCCACAAATTAAGTCATGAGAATGAATTGTTAACTAGTGGCCACAATATCTTTTTTCCCCCACATGCCATGTGCTCCATATATCTGACATCATATATAAGGAGCTGTTTACACAACACCGTTATCAGTTAAAAACTGAAAACTTTTTATGTGTTTTCACCATTCTTTTACACGACATCTGCGTTTTGGGGCCTGAAAACGCAAACTTTTGAAAACGGGTTTCAAAGGGCAAGTTTTTTAAAACAATACCATTATTGTCTCAGGGTAAACTACAAAAACGTGAATTTGTGAAAACGGTGACATCATGTGCATGCATGATGAATTATTACATATTCAGTCTACAGGCGCTTAGTTTTTCTTTTAAACAGTGACGGAAGACAACTTCAAGGCCCATCACAAGTGACATCTGTCATGATTCTGCCATCTAGTCCTTGTCGTTCTTTAATTCTTAAAGCAGGATCATGACAGACCCATGTTTTGTGTGCAAGCACATGGCCTTTTGTTTGGGCCATGTGCTTGTGTTGTCTCGTTCTCTTGCCCCGCCCCCTTGTTATCCTCGTTTAGTCATTATTGCTTTACCTGTGTCACCTGTTGTTTTATCATTAGTCTCTCTATTTAATCCCCTTGTGTTTGCTGTCCTGGGTCGGTTCATTGTTTGACATTGTCATATGTTGTGTGAGTCTTGCTGTGAGTAATCTGTTGAGAGTCTTGTCATCAAGAAGTGTCTGTTCCTGTCGTAGTTGTTAGTTTACTGTCTGAGTATTTGCCTTGCCCTGTCTTGTTTTGCCCCATCGTGGGCTTTTGTTTTCTGTTTTTGTCCTTTAATAAATCCTGTGAAAGTCATTTGCTGTCTGTGCTTGTGTTCATCCTTCAACCACATTACAGAATGAACCGACCACAAGAGAACCCAGCAGACTGTATGTCTTTCCCGCTAGACCACCTCTGCCTGTCCCAGAGCCCGCTACTGCAAGCGCCGTCCCAGAGCCCGCTACTGTGCAAGCGCCGTCCCAGAGCCCGCTACTGCAGGCGCCGTCCCAGAGCCCGCTACTGCAGGCGCCGTCCCAGAGCCCACTACTGCAAGCGCCGTCCCAGAGCCCGCTACTGTGCAAGCGCCGCCCCAGAGCCCGCTACTGCAGGCGCCGTCCCAGAGCCCGCTACTGTAGGCGCCGTCCCAGAGCCCGCTACTGCAGGCGCCGTCCCAGAGCCCGCTACTGCAGGCGCCGTCCCAGAGCCCGCTACTGCAGGCGCCGTCCCAGAGCCCGCTACTGCAGGCGCCGTCCCAGAGCCCGCTACTGCAGGCGCCGTCCCAGAGCCCGCTTCAGGGAGAGCTTCATCAGAATCTGCAGTCGTGAGTGCTGAGGATAGAGCCGCAGCCGATTCTGCTGCCAAAGCAGTGTTACAGTCAGTTTCAGCTACAATGGAGATGCCCATCGTCATTGCTGCCAAGACCCTGTCGGACTATTTGTCTTGTCTTGCCAAGATTCTTGAAGTCCCTGTCTGTCCTGTCTCGTCCTCAGCCCCCGAACCTGCCACAGAGAGCGCTGCACCCAGGCCTGCCACAGAAAGCACTTATCCCTCACCAGCTGAAGAGAGTGCTGATCCCAAGCCAGCAGCAGAGAGCTCTGTTTCGAAGTCACCTACAACTGTCGCCACTACAGAGTTGGAGATGGATAGTGTCGAGTCCGATTCTTCTTCAGGGACCGCTGGTTCCAGGTCTGTTGCTGAGAGCCTGGTGCCTGTTCCTGCTCTTCAACCGCCGGTTACCCCCCCCCCCTGTTTTGTTGCCTCCTGTCTTCCCAGTCAAGTTTCCTGTCCTGTCACCTACAGTACCTGTGTGTGTTTCCCCGGCCACCCCTGTCACTACTAAGCCCTGGACTGTTTCCCCGTTTGTCCCTGTCTCCGCAAGACCCCGGACTTCCAAGTCTTTTCCTCGTGTCTCCGTCCAAGCCAGTCCAGAGTCCTCGTCCCCAGTCCTCCTCCTATGGACCCAGGATCCCTTGCCCGTCGACCCAACCTGAACCTCCCCTCACGAACTCTGGCACACCCCCTATGAACTTTGTGTTCCCTCCACCCCCGCTGCCCTGTATTATGTTTTTGATGTTTCACCCCGATCCTTTCATTGTTTATTCTTGTATGCCCTTATTGTTATTTTGTGGGTTCTTGTCTTTGTCTCAGTCGGTCATGTCCCGTGTTTGATGTTCCCTTGAGGAGCGCCTGGAAGCCGCTCCTTAAGGGAGGGGTTCTGTCATGATTCTGCCATCTAGTCCTTGTCGTTCTTTAATTCTTGAGGCAGGATCATGACAGACCCATGTTTTGTGTGCAAGCACATGGCCTTTTGTTTGGACCATGTGCTTGTGTTGTCTCGTTCTCTTGCCCCGCCCCCTTGTTATCCTCGTTTTGTCATTATTGCTTTACCTGTGTCACCTGTTGTTTTATCATTAGTCTCTCTATTTAATCCCCTTGTGTTTGCTGTCCTGGGTCGGTTCATTGTTTGACATTGTCATATGTTGTGTGAGTCTTGCTGTGAGTAATCTGTTGAGAGTCTTGTCATCAAGAAGTGTCTGTTCCTGTCGTAGTTGTTAGTTTACTGTCTGAGTATTTGCCTTGCCCTGTCTTGTTTTGCCCCATCGTGGGCTTTTGTTTTCTGTTTTTGTCCTTTAATAAATCCTGTGAAAGTCATTTGCTGTCTGCGCTTGGGTTCATCCTTCAACCACATGACAACATCGCCAACTACTGGCCTGACATGAATAATACAGCGTTTTCTAGTCGGTTTCACGGATGTGAATGGGGATCATTTTGATAATGCTGTTGCCTGTACGCGAAAAACGCGAAGGAAAAACTGTTTTTAGTACATGCCCTTAGGTAAATCATGCATGTTGTACTAATAAGTTTCCTCTTTGTATTTAGTTAAACCATGGCCATGATTTACCAAAAACGAGGGAACAAATTAATATGTACGTTTATGAAAACGATACTGTTATTGTCTCCGTGTAATCTACAAAAACGTGAATCTGTGAAAACGGTGACGGCATGCGTATTTCGTGTTCAGTCTATAGGCGCGTAGTGTTTCTTTACAAAGTAGTTTCTACTACTACTAGCCTGGCATAAATAATACAGCGTTTTTAGTTGTTTCACAGGCCTGAAATGGGGATCACTTTGACAAAGTTGTCGTCTCGTCTAAACCCGAAAAATGCAAAGGAAAACATTCTGTAAAAGAATGCGTATGTGCTACTAAACTACAAATTTGGTCTATTTTTCCCCCAAATTTGCACAACATTCTCTACAATACCTTGATTTAGTGACTACAAATATTTAGATTTTACAATGTCAAGTGGTGAAACCAAGTATAAAATACTTTCTTTGGGTTTTACATACATTTAATCATTATTCACAAATGTTTAAAAATGATTATTTTTTTATTTTTTAACAAAAATCATGCACTTTGAATCATTAATATCAACAGGTTTTAGGGTTAGTCTATCTGACCTGAATAAAATGCATTGTTTAATAAAAAATGTAATGATTAAGACAGTCGTGAGGATTTAAAGTGGTCAGATGACGAAAAACTGGCCTCTGTGTGTTGGTTACACCACACTGATTGTATTAAGTTTATTTAGATATTATCAAGTTACATAATGTTTTAAAACAAAATTGCTTTGATTCTCCTTTTGCATTCCACAGAAGAAGCAAAGCCAGGTTTGGAATAATATCATTGTGAGTAAATGGTAACGGTGTTTTCATTTCCGAACCATTCCTTAAAAGTCCCTCAAGTCAAGAGCTTGACCAGCTAGCAAGAGTGCAGTGTTTTTACACGATAGAAGTTCAACTTATTATTCTCATGCTTGGATGGATGGGAAGGAGAGCAAAGGTTTTTGGTTTTGGCAGGATTCCCAGCTTGGCATGGACCGCTGGTGCTCGAGGTATGTGTGGGTGTCCGTGTGTCCAAGAGTGTCTGTCTTACAGAAAAGGTACAAGTATGCATCTGCGTGCTCCGTAGAGGTTTCCCACACACATTACTGGAAGATGTGGTTGTGCTGTGACTCATTCTCTTTGGCAAGGCGGGATCTCAAGGGACTTCAACTCTCAAAGTCCCTCTTTTCTCTGCCTATTTTTACCACAACCATAACAAATGTCCTCTCATTTGCTTTTTCTTTTTCCTTCATATCAAACTGTCACTAGACTTCCATCCATACCAAAACGTCTTTCCGTATCAGCTCTTTCGGTTCAGCTCGCTTGACCTCGTACCCCTTCCCCCTCCGTCTTCATTGAGATGTCAGTCATGAACTACATAGAAGCTGGATTTCCAGCTTCTTCACCTGCTGAAGCTTTAGTGTGTGTGCGTGCCGTGGGTCCTCACACATTCCTCTCCATCTTACGGCTAAAGCCAGGGTCAGGAATGCAAATCGTTCTTGTCACACACACAAATACTCAAAAGTAATGAAATGGGAACATGCACAACCATAATGAATTTTGTTACACAAGTAAATGCCAAGTCTTTTATTCCGAGAGCCAATCTGTGGTATGAGTGGAATGAATGGTAAGCTTCCAGAGAATTCCATTATTCCCTTTTACCTCACCAAACTGCACCAAACCCAATTTGGAAGCTAGTGTGTGTGCCGGGTCTATTTATCTACATTGTTTCAAATCTAGAACAGTGTGCTCACCTCCTGTAGTCTGCTGTCTTCACCTTTTCCTTATTATCTTGTAGTCCAATTTCTCCTCAATAGTTGTCTGTCTATGGTGCTTCCTGTCTCAGTGGGGCTAATTAAGGATTCACCCATCTAAAACTTAAGAGAACACTGGATTCAGTAGACCCTGAAACTCACCCACCCCTATTTCTCCTGTTAGACATTATCTGACAGAACATGACTAATGTAAACACTGTCTGAATCTGAACTAAATGTGTTAAGTATTAACTTTCTAATAGCTCAGAGGAAGTTACCTTGATAACTCAGCTCCAGAATCGAAATATCAAGGAAAATAAAACACTTTTTCAGATTTTGAAGCAAATTAAGAATAGGCTACTTAATCTGGCACGCTAACCGTTTCATTCAAATACACTGTAAAATATTTCCATAAAAATACGGTACAATGTACCATATTAATTTGAAGGAATTTATGTCTTTTACAGGTCTTTTACCCGTATTTTGAATTATGCTTTGCATTGTGGGAACAAGAACCTGATCAGCGCGAAAAGTTTGAGACACAAGCGCCATTACACATGCAGATGAGAGCGGCCAAAAATGTTTATAGAAAAAGTTGGTTGCTGTACTGTACGATTGTTTTTCAACCTCAACCTGGTCTGAATGATACTTTGTAGTTCAGTTTCCTTCATTTAATTTCTTGTGTAGCTAAAACCATATCCATTTTTTTCTTCATATCCAACTTTCCTGTGCAGAAATCCTGAACGAAGGTCGAAAAGGCTGAGATGAAGGAAACCAAACGTCTATACATTCCTCCAAGACTGCTGAAGTTCCTGTCTGAACAACTTTAAAAATCCATGTAAAGTTTAATCTTTTTTCAAATCTGGACTTTTTAACTTTTTTACTGAACATACCGAAGAAAGAAAGTTTTTCATACAAGTTGTTCAGCCCAAAATTAAAATAATGTCATTAATTACTCGACCTCCTGATGTTCCAAACCTGCAAGACTTTTGTTTATCTTCAGAAAACAAAAATTAAGATCTTTTTAATGAAATCTGAGAGCTTTCTCTTCCTCTGTTGACAGCTTACGCAACTACCACTTTCAAGCTCCAGAAAGGTAGTAAAGACATCATTAAAGTAACACCGTGTCCGAACCAAATGCGATGCGATAAGATTCTAGCAACAGTTTTTCTGTCCACACCAAATGCATCGTGACCATGTAATGCGACAAAATCAATCAAAAACCACAGCCAATCAGAACAGTGTGTGGGTGGGTTCTCTTGGCAAGTGCACAGCAGTCACAATGAAATTGATGAGCACATAATCAAATTCAAAAATATTACACCATTTAAACATCATTTCAAGTACAAACTGAGTGACTGAAACAATCTTTGTCATAGAATACACTCGTTTGTTCACAATGAGCTGACAGTTTTTTTTTGTAGTGTAGTTCCAGCTGCAACGTCGCAGAAAAATAGAAACCGTTTCTAAAACATAATCGTCACGTGTCACTGGTTAGGACAAAAACTCTGATTGACATGGAAAATACATGGTGATCTCACCCATGCATTCTCACCCTGCTTCTGGGTCAACAGCACGCATGCATTGTGGCGCTCTTGTGATCGTGCATCAGCGATCTATATTTTGTGAGAAAAGATGTATTATTTTCTTCTTCACACAAAACATTTGTGCAACTTCATAAATTTGTGGTTAAATCACTGGAGTCACATGGATTACATTTATGTCTGTATACCTTTAAGAACCTTGAAAGTGGTAGTTGCCTAAACTGTCAATGGAGGGACAGAAATCTATCAGATTTCCTCAAAAATATATATTTTTTTTTTGTTCTGAAGATGCATGGAAGTCTTGTGGGGTGTGGAACATCATGATATTGTGTTCTCTTACAGAAAAATGGCATCAACACTGTAACATTTCACTCTACTATTGATAGTATAAGTCTAAAGCAATTTTAATGATAAAAGCAGCAGCCCTGTCTTCATATTCCATTTGTTTTTGTTTGTTTCTGTATTTGTATTGTATTGCATTTGAAAATGTTTTGAATCTTGACTTGTTTTTTTTTAAGAATTTTGTGAGCTATTTGGTGCAACACCAATATTGTGCAAGTACCTGCTCATGTTTTCTTTTTTTAATTCTGTCCCGTGTTTGTTTAATGTTTAAAAACGTATTCCACAATACAAGCACTTTTTAAAGGTGCTTTGCACATTGTTTAATATATATATATATATATATATATATATATATATATATATATATATATATATATATATATATATATATATATATATACGGAATATTTTTTTTTACAGTGCACGCGAGGATGTCACGTCCTCACTTGTCAAATCTTGAGGAAATGTGGAGCGAAGTATAACCTAAATAATTCTGTCTTCACATGGTGAGCAAGGTGAAACATCCGAATTATAGTGGGGTTTCATTTCTGAACAAATTTGTGAACCCATTTTTTAAGTGAACGGTGTTTTTAACGATAAAGGCCTACGGTTGGGCGACTGAAGTCGTCGTCACCTACTGACGTAACGATGTTACCGACATAGTGAATGTTTTTTTTTTTTTTTTACTGATTGAAAAGATTCGAATCACTGAAATGAATCGAAATGCGGTGACTTGAAAGGCTGGTTAGCGGAGATTACGTCGTCCTGAGGGGGCGCGCGGCTCTCACTGAGTTTAAATTGAGGAGATGAGAGAAGCGCCAGTTCATTCACTGTCAGATCCTCTCCACGCGCGCGAGCGAGACCTGTTCAAGTTTGAACCGAATTAGTTTTATATGTTGAGGACACAAAGTGTGGACGGTGCATAAAATGGACTATTTTGGATAAACGTGGACTCTTTATTCTATCATGTTTTTGAATCTAGGATTACCTTTGGATTTAGAATTTATGATTTTTTTTAATTAAACTCAGAAGCGATGCGGTGAAGGGATGAAGGTTCGCTTCATTCATGTTTTCTTTTTTTGTGTTAAATGATCTCGCGCAATGTTTTGTGACTTTTTAACGGATTAAAAACGACAATAGCTTGTTAAGAGTATAATTTTCAGAGAGTCGTTTTTTAGGGCTTTGACATAGCCTACTTGTGAAGAGTTTATCCGTAGAGAGGTTTGTCTGTGGAAAGGCATGTTCCCTGGCTCCAGGCCGGTTGGAGCATCTTTGCGGCTCCGGTCGGGAAGGTTTCGCCTGCGCTGGGACACATTTGGACCACAGGGGAGATGAGAACCGCGCTGATCTACTTTCTCTTCTGCTGCTTCTCTGTGCTTTCAGCAGCCGCTGAGGTAACACCAACCTCTGAACACATGTATTCATTGGGGATAGAGGTAGAGGAACACGACGTTTCGCACTAAAGAGAGAGAGAGAGAGAGAGAGAGAGAGAGAGAGAGAGAGAGAGATTCCTTTATAAATGATGAATGATTGTTCACTGTAAAAAAAAAAAGAATTTGCTTCCTTAAAATTTTAAATAGGCCTACAATCAACTTGGATGTTTAAGTCATTTCAACTTTAATTACATTAAACTGACATAAGAGTTGGATCTTGTACCCTATAAGTTATTAAAACAAAGTTGAAAATTGCTTAACTTATTTTGATGCTTAATTTATAAGGTCTGTCACTTCGCAGTTCTTCATTAACTGGTCATAATTTATGAATGGTCATAAAATGATCATAAAAGTAACACCCATTCCTATTGCACATACTGTTTCTAAAATCTACCTTTTAAACACAAGTTATTAGAAATATATGTAATATTTGTTGGCTACTCATGTTGGTTACATACAATTGAAAAAAAATGGTAAGTAACACTTTACAGTAAGGTCTCATTTGTTAACATCAGTTAATGCATTAACTCACATGAACTAACAATAAGCAATGTATTAATACAGCATTAAATAACCTTTGGTAAAGTTAGTTCACTGTGTTAACTAATGTTAAAAGATAGCCTACATCTTTTGATCTAAAAAGTGTATTAGTAGCCTAAATGTTGAGAATATCATTAACTAAGATTAATACATGCTGTCGAAGTAACAAATGAAACCTTATTGTAAAGTGTTACCATAAAAATATAGAATTTTCTACAAATATTTTGATATAATAACTTTAAACATTTCAAGTGGTGCAACCATAAAGTATTTAAGTACTATTTAATAAATAGTTTACTAAAGAACTTTTGGTCCACAACACCCGTTTTCTTCCACAGGAAGCGCCGATTCCCCGAGAGCTGATCGAGAGACTCTCTAACAGTGACATCCGCAGCATTAGCGACCTCCAGAGGCTCCTGGAGATTGACTTCGTAGGTAAAGTCTTGCTGTTTTTTTCTGATTATTTGACAAGAGGTGTGGGTATAGGCCGAATATGATCTAAAATAAATCCTACACCAGCTAGTGGTGAAGCATATCTGTGACTTGAATCTGTTCAAAAGAAAAAAGATTTCTTCAGATTCATTCAGTTTTGTTTAGTGGTCCTTTCTGCAGGTTACATCTTTAATGTAGCAGATGGCGACAAGTTTATGAATGAGTCATTGAAACATTCACTCAACCTTCTTGTCAGCTGGTTGCTAAACAAGTTGCTAAATAAGCACTGCAACTACTACAGGAATGTTGGTTGTGTGCTTGATAAATCGGATAATTGTTGTAGTCCTTGATTCGTTCGAGAATGACTTGTTCACTTAAAAGATTTGTTTGAGTGAAACAACCAATGTCAGCACAATGTGTCAAGTCGCCATGGTGTTGAGGTGCAATGTTAGGAGAACAAGACTGTGCGAAATATCCATTCAGAGGAGACTCACTCAATCTTTTACTGCACTCAAAGTTTATGGACCTCACCACGAACGCCTCAGCACATGTTGCCTAGAGACCGCAGTCCCGCTCCTGCACTCATGGCGCCGCATCAACATTTGAACTTGGTAAATTATGTCACATTTTGGCAGCACAAACATTCTGAACTCAAATATGTCCTTTGAAATTATGTAGTTACAGTAACTTTTTAAATTCCATCGTATGAAAAAGTAGTTTATTCCCATTCTTGAAGCATGAGTGATATTTCAGCATGTTTTGTGTATAAATGTAAAAAAAATGCTGTTTAAAAATCTTGGTTTGGCTTACGAATGATTGAATGTTCAGTATTCAAAATTCTAACCGACAGTGATGATGTCATTGCAGCATTTGCATACTGCATTGTTATTGGTCTTATTCCTTGCATTTATTTGCATTCTCAATCGTCATTTGTCTTTTCTTGCATCTTTTGAACTATCTACAGCTGCCTTTACACTGTAAAGATGCTGTTGATGAGTTATTCCCACAATGAAGAGTCGATTTTAATAATATGAAGTTTTGCACATCCCACAAATAATTTTTAAAGTATATAAACAGTAAAATAGTACACCCAAAAATAAAAAATAAAAATGTCATCCCTTATGTTGTTCCAAACCTTTATGAATTTATTTCTTCTGTTGAACACAAAAGATATTTTAAAGAATGTCGTAATCAAACAGTTGATGGACCCCATTGACTTCCATAAATACCTGGAAGTCAATGGCTACCATCAACTGTTTGATTACCAACATTCTTTCAAATATCTTCTTTTGTGTTCAACAGAAGATAGAAACTCATACAGGTTTGGAACAACATGAGGGTGAGTAAGGGATGACAGAATTTTCATGTTTGGGTGAACTATCCCTTTAAGGAAGCCTAGTATGATTTAGCTAGTTTCGGATCACCTGACCCTGAATGGAAGCTTTTTTTAATGGCAAAGATTTAATAGCAAAGACCCAACTGAAAGGGTTAAAATATCTGCAATGCCTCAAATATAAACTTCCAGCGCATCTAATGAGGAAATGCTGCAGCCGTAACGGTATGAGCCTCAGATTTGGTTCGGCCCATAAGCGCTGTAATTGAAATGCAAACAGCTGCGTCTGTGTGGCTGCTGCCTGAGGGAGGTCAAGAGACTCTCTCCATTATACTGTTGTCATGCTGCCTTTATGAGTTGAGTGCGGCTGAATGCCAGCGCTGCTGTAATGTATTATTCATGTCGAATTCCTCAGTTTTTGTGTGCATCTCTGCGTGCGAGTGTGTGTCCGTGTGTTTGGGAGAGAAAAGAGGCTGAAGCTCAAGTAGTGTTTGCGTTTGTGAGGTCTGTTGCTCCGCTAACGACTGTGTGAAAAGCCGCGCGGGTCGGTCGGCCACGGCGCTCAAGCCTGAATTAAAACCACCCTCCTCCTCCATTGGGCCGGTTTCCGGGGGCAACAACAGGGGCATCTCTGCTCCCCGTCGTCCCGCTGTATGGCTGAATGGCTCTGCGGATCCATCGAACAGCATGATTAAATACTGCGCACTTTGCTCAGACTAACCAACCAGACATCCTTACAGCATTTTAAATGACACAATCTATTCCGAACGTTATTGTTGAGTCTAAGTGTGTCCTCAGGCGGTGCATATATTTACTTTGTGATCTGTGTATAAAGGAAGTTTTTCGAAATGAAGTGTGTGCAGGCAGGTTGGCGGACACCTTTTATCCTTTACTTAGTAATCACACCGGGTTTTCTTCATTTCTTTCCATCAGGCTGGCAGAGGCGGGGTTCACAAAGAGGTTCAAGGGCACTCTTTCTTCACAATAGTGAGGGATTGGGTGGTTGCTTGTTCTACATGCCAAAATATGTTGCTTAAACACTGTTGACTTTGTGCTTCGTTGACTTCTTTTGCAGAGAATGAGGTGCTGGAGGACGTTAAGCAGGGCCACCATAAGGAGCATCTGTATGACAGCAGACACATCAAGAGTTCACACACACACTCTAGACGCAAGAGAAGCATTGGTAAAACACAGACACACACACACGTGACATGCTCACATACTCTTTGCAAAGCTCCTGTGGTTGATCTGTGTGTTTACGGGCTATTGTGTGTTTAGATGAGGCAGTGCCAGCCGTCTGTAAGACTCGCACAGTGATCTACGAGATCCCACGCAGTCAGGTGGATCCCACGGCTGCCAACTTCCTGATCTGGCCCCCGTGTGTCGAGGTGAGGCGATGCTCAGGCTGCTGCAACACCAGCAACATGCGCTGCCACCCGTCCAAAAAACACTACAGGACTGTGAAGGTGAGAAAACACACATCTTTCCCTCTATATATGATGTGTGTGTGTAAATATGTTATATGTGTATATATATATATATTGAAATGTAATTATTTTATTTAATTTTTACATATTGTTTTATATATGATACATATATAATAGTCATTTTTCCTACATACCTGTTTTATATATTATTAATATAATACATTATTATTTGACTATAATTATTTTAAATACTCTTCAAAATATAAAAATAATAAACAAAATATAAAATTATATACATATATGTTTTATAAATCATTAATATAAGATATTATTATAAAAAATGGTATTATTATAAAATATAAATATTTATAATTTATATAGTATTTAATTATAATTATTTTAAATACTTTTTAAATCTTAAAAAATAACATTATATATATACACACACAATTTATTATTTTATATTCATATTTTAAATATTTAAATTATTATTAAATAATAATTATTGTAAATAATTTGGCAAATAAAAAAAATCAATGTTTTATAATTAATACATATAATTTGTTCATGTTTTATTTATACATTGGTATATATTTTTATATTTTATGCTTAAGATCATAGATTAAAAACATTTTAAATTACTATTAAATTATAATTATTTAAAATATTTTTAAAATATTTTTCATAATAATAAATATAAAATAATATAAAAGTCTGCAATCAAAAGTCTTAATCTTAATATGAAATATAAAGTTATAAAGTGTTTTTCTTCAAATACCAAGTTATCTGAGTTATGCCATTCACATTCATTTTAAAGCGCACAATTTTTTCCTGCATGTGAAAAAATTGTCTAATTTGTGCCTTTTTATAGGAACTGTAGGTGAAAGTTAAATGAAACAACTCCCCTCTTTCTCCTCGTCAAAGCTCATTTATATTGGAAATACGTTTTTATTGATGTAAATCTCCTGCGCACTTGGCTGTGACCGTGTTTGCCACTTGCCAGGCTCATTTTCAGCATGCAAAGCTTTTTACATTTCTCAGATTTAAATGTAACAAGAGCGAGGCGTAGGACGTGCCAAAAGGGAGGACAGTGTCAATGAGAATTTCAGGGCCGCTGAACACACTGAAAGAGTTTCAGGCCAGACTTCCGCGGCTGGTTAACGAATAGCCCTAACCTTGAGTTAACCGCTGCAAATATCTGTCTGTTACTCTGCGGCTGTGGGGTGTGTTCCGTTCCGTTTATCTCACCAGCAATGTGTGTGAGTGTTCAGACCTGAATAAAGTATTGTATAAATGGGCCTGCAGGGCAGCTGAGTTGGCAGGGAGGAAAGAAGTCTGTCAGTATGATATGAGGTGTGTGTGTTTAGAAAGAGAGGTTTGAGGCGGCGCATCTGCGTTACAGGAAACCGACCGAGTCACATTTAGCTCTCGCCTTATCTCACCTCTGGAAAAGCAGAGGAAAAAACACACCGTTGATAGGGTTATGAGTGTGTGCGTGCAACTCCGGATGTTCCCACACTCTCTCTCTCTCTCTCTCTCTCTCTCTCTCTCTCAGGTGGCCAAGGTGGAGTACGTACGCAGGAGGCCAAAGCTTCGGGAGGTGCAGGTGCAGCTGGAGGATCATCTCGAGTGCGTGTGCACGTCCAAACATCACTCAGAGTCCCGCATACACACAGGTACGCAAACACTGCCGCCCTTAAAGGTGCAGTACACGATTTCCGAGAAACACTGTTGATATTTGAAATCAACCCAAACAAACACACCCCTCCCTTCATTGCTCCGCCCCCAAAATGCACAATGAGTAGATGTCTTTTTATCATAGCTGAAGCGAAGCAAAATAATGCGAAGATGACAAAAGAAAAAAAAATGTATATACAGTACACAAGAATGTTGAAAGCAAACAATGACACTCAAAACTGTCCAGTTACTATAGCTAACATTACAAAAACAGCATATCTTGGTTCTATTAAACAGCAAAACCAATGTTGCTCATGTATGGAGCAGAAACAACGCAACCTCGCGTCTGTTTTCAGGTCTTCCCACTTCTGTCTCTCCAGCGCTGGAAATATTTTCTAATATTAACGAGGTGTCCTTAAGCTCATAACCCTTTTTTTCCAGTGATATTCCTCTGAACTTTTCTCTTTTTGTAGTGTCTCTCAGGCATCTCTCTTTCTACAGTCTTTCTTCAAATCTTTCTCTTGCTCTCTCTCTCTCCTCCCCCATCATGAGTGGACACACCCCCTACTGCTGTTTGGCTACAAGTTTGTTGTGGCGTTCGGTCCAATCCACTTTCAACAGCGTTTCTCAGAAATCACTTACTGTACCTTTAAACCCACTCCGTCTTTTTAATCATTTGCTTTCCCACACCTTTTATTTTTCCCTCTGCGCCTTTTTTTCCTGCCTTGTCGTTTCCCTTTGTTCCTCCGCTCAAAGGCCAGAGCTAAAAAAAAGAAGAGGAAATGGAAAATAAGATAAACTGTCCGAAAGCGGCAGTAAAGATTTACGGACTCTATATTTAGACTAATGGTCAGTAAGATGAAAGTGAACTTATTGGTCAAGGTCGAGAGTAAGAGCAGTCTAGGGAGTATTTTTATACAAAATTTGATGAGTTTTGATATGTAATTTCTTATGATAATTTAATATTAAAATGTAAGATTATTTAACAATTATTCAACACAAGTAAGAAAGATGAGGAACAAATAAATAAAATAAGCAGCCAAAATCATTCATTTTCAATGAGAGCTGATGATTTCACACCAGCCCTATGGACACTGAAAGCACCTTTTGTCAGTTCAACATAATATAAAATTATATATATATATATATATATATATATATATATATATATATATAAAAAAAAAATATATATATATATATATATATATATATATGAAGACTTCAGATGCAAAAGCCTCTAAATTCATCTAACGTTTTTCTTTAATATTAACATTTTTATCAGGCTCATGTACAGTATAGGTTTCTACCCAAGCACCGGCATTTGTGAATGGGCTGAGGCTGGGATTTAGTGAGTTTGAAGTGAAAGTATTTGATGAACGTATACTATGTGCGGAGAACATCCACTCAATATTATTATCTCATTTTTGACAGAGGTGGCTTTTAGAGGCTTTTGCATCGGAGGTCTTCATATATACTTCCAAAGTTATACATGAATTTTGAACAATACCCATTCTGGTCTTAGGACAACTTTGATTAACTTTTTTGATCCACTTCAAATTTTGATTACTGTGTGTATATATACATTTTTTTAAATTAATTATTTTAGTATTGTATAAAATATTTAATATTATTTATAAAGATTTTATAATAAAATGTAATAATTTTAATTTAATTTTAATTACTATTTAGTATGAATAAACAGTTGGTAACAAAAATTAGGAACAAACAAAGAAATTACAAGCAATAAAATAATAAAAGTTTTTTTTTTGTGCAGTTTCTATCCGACGCATGTTTAAAACAAAAATATGTTTTAAAAACATTTGTTATTAAATATTATATTATACTATTATTACATTATGAAATATTATTTTAATAATATTTTATATAAAATCGAATAATATTATCAAAAAAGTTTTATAATAAAATGCAATACTTAATATTAAAACAAATAAACTTTCATCCATTGTAAGCAGCTTTTTTTGTCAGTTCAACAGGTGCGCTGTCAAAAGCTAACAAAGTCTTTTCTCCACAGCAGATATAAGGTGAGCGTGGCTCTGGATAAAAGAAAGCAGAGAAGGAGGGCCATCGCATCCAATCAGATAACTCGGACTGCACGACAGCCATTGAGTGATATCATCTAAAGAGAGGAGGCGGATGTGAACTGTTCAACAATGAGCGAATCAGGGCGGCCTTTTTGGCTTACTTTTGACTTTTGATGCACCTTTAGAAGCTGCCCGGAGAGAGACTTTGGATTAAAACCCTGGGGGAACAAAGCACAAAAAAATAGAGACTGCAATGACAGAGACTAGCAGAGCCTGAAAACGAACTTTGAGTCGCAGACGTCGAAGTACTGATTCCACGACCTTTTAAAGGAGCATCTATCACAACTTTATTTGTGTATCAAAATGTATTTCTCCAGCAAATATCTGTATCTTCATTTTGTATAACTGCCAGTTTTCTATCAACACTGATCTTCTCTTGTCTTATATATGCCGTAGAATGAACGAGTACAACAAAACACAGTCTACAGTTACTGATACTTAATAAAGTGAATACATTTGACGTTTGTCTGACAGACAAAGATGAATATGTCTCAAAGATGAGTATGATTATGTGCGTTCATAACACTGTTTCCTAACCAGGAGCATTGTGATAAATCTTCTCTCTTCAGTGTCGATCTGGAATGTTTCTTGAACCAAATGCAACCACATCAAAACCATGGGTGACAAGCCATTTTTAAGTCTACTTTAAATATGTCCTACAGATGATATTGTTGAGATTAATGCAACCACAAAGTCATATTCACTATTTTGGGAAACTTTGGATTTTGATAAATAACTAAGCTAATTGATATTGATCACACATGGTTGTAATCATGAATGTTAAATGTTTAATGTCATTTCTATGTATTTTTGACAACAACTACATTTCCCATAATAGTTGGTGGCTTCAGATGAATGATAAAATGCATAAATTACACAAGCGCTAAAAAAACCCATTTAATTTTATTCTGACTAAATTACTTGAAACAACACCGAGGGGACAAAGCTTTTTAACAGTTGCTTGATTTCTGTTTTTTACTGCGTCGCGGCAGGTGGCCCCGCCCCCTCAAAATCTTATTGGACCAAAGTAGCGCTTTTCATGTATGTTAAACATCAAACATGAACGAGGAGATACTTGATTGTAAAAGGTTTTACAATCGTATATTATATCACAAGTCCCTTGAGTTTCACAAGGAAAACAATAAGAAAAACCTGCAGTGGGATGAAGCATAACTAAGATTATGAATATACGAGGTAGGCTATGTGTTCGTAGTTTTACCTATTCAGCTGCATCGCGTTGCGAGAGAGAGAGAGAGTCTGATTGGGTGCTTGATCGCGTCGGGTCACGCCCCATTTTCGCTTTCACGTCGCGCCTGTATGAACTTTCCTGGAGGACTTTAAGGCATCTAATAAGTTCTGATTGGCTTATTTCGTGCAGCTCTCTTTCTCTAATATGACGATAATTGAGATGATGGAAGCTGCTCTGTCAGGTTCTGGCATATCCAAAGCAAACATCAGCCACATAAACACACACATTCATATCCAAACCACTAAACCAAACTGTGCGTTGACTGGTCGCCCAGTCTGGCTGCTCCAGAAAATTTGATGGAGCTCCTGGAATTGGCTTCTGCTGAAACCCGGCGTTGTTTCAAAATGAAAGCTAATTATAATTGCCAGTTACTGTCACAGACCTAGCGTTCATACACAAAACTCTTGTAGACAGTGGTTAGCTGAGAGACAAGGTCAGAATAACGTCATGTGATGTTTGAGATCTTGTTGTTACGTAACAAGTAGGCCTATTACCCACAAATGCTGTTACATGTTGGTTTGAGGACTTAAACATGCTTTCTTTACTTCAAACCACCAGCTTGGGAGTGTTTGAAGGCACAATAGAACCAATGTGAGCCATTAGTGTGACTTTGTTGTGATAGTGACATCTAAGTACAAGTGTTCTGTGATGAGCATGTGTGGGTGTGTTTTAAAGTACTTATACCAACACGTTCACTTTTCAAAAAACAGGCAGTATAAGGCCAGAAGCATACACGATTACAATGTTGAAATGTCGATTAAAGTACATTTCATTCAATACCAGTGGCGGCTCCTGCAAAATCTCTCATGGGGGGCAAATGTTTCAATCAACTTTATCGCATGCAGACTTTTTAATAGATTTAACTTTAGGGTTTGAGATGTGCAGGAATCAACTTAAAACAGGTTTTCTTTCGTTTCCTGAAAAGTAACAGTTTTGGACAAGGCTTCCATCCGACAGCGATGATTTGTGTGTGTGTGTGTGTGTTACGTTAATTAATATTTTACCAAAATTCAAGCTCAAATGGAGTTTGACAAGGGTTTTTGACCAGTAAATGCATTTTCAATCCACTCAGATAGTTTATTTTATTAAAGATTCCACTAACTTTAGGTGGCGACAAATAATATTGTTGACTGAATCGTTTACGTGTAGGATAAAGATTGTGTTGGTGTTCGAATGGAATGTACAAATTTCAAAGTACAATGCTAGGAATAAAAAAGACTGCTACCATCCTTTCCTAAACTGATTGTAAAAACAAAGTGAGATTTTCCAACACTCGAGTAACTGTTATTTAAATGGTCAGCAATAAATACCTCCTCTGCTTGTCTTTCTGCTCCCAAGGCCCTCCTAGATCTTGTTGTTCCTGTTGCTAACTTGTTACTTGCTCCTGCTCCTGAAATGAGCTCTGGTCCTGATTACTACGACGGCTGAATGGTATTTCTTTTAATGACACGACAGAATTAACTGCGTTCGCCATGATGTTGTTCAAGTTCAACTGGCCTCAACTCGCGAGATGTCCCAACAGTCTCTCTCACTCTCGTTCTCTTTCTCTTTTTTATTTTTATTTTTTAAATCACATTTGGTAAAGATATTAAAGTAGTGTTTCATTTTTTCTTGTTGTTCAAATTCAAAATTGTTTTCAAATATTATTTGTCACTTAATCTTAAAGATTTTTAATAGTGTATGTTTGTTCCCACCAATCGCTGCACAAGTTAAGGATACGTATGATGACGTAAGCACGTTAGTGCGAGCCCTCCCGGAACCCATAGAGAATGCATTGCAGTGCCTGCAGTTCGAAAAAAAACATCTTTGAATGTAAGTCTATGGGAAAACTCTGGGCGATTCTCAGCCAGAGTGAAATCGCCCAAAAAAAAAGGCGGTACTCTACAGAACGTGACATGACGCTGATTGGACTATATCCAGAGGCACAGTGACGGGTAGCGTAACTCTGTGGTGAATGAGATTGTGAATGTGATTGAAAAAGTCCGTTTCACACTTTGGTGGTGCGTCGCCCAATCGCCCTAATGAAGAAACCGCCCCTGTTCAATACCTAAAAGTACTGATGAATTCTAAATTGACTATTTTAACCATTTTGCATGTGCTGTAATTTTGCGGATTTGTATATCATGCTATTATCTTAGCAACATTCCAGTGTTAAAGTTGACATGTTACAGAAATTGTGATAGGCTAATCTTTTCTTCCCTATTGTGACATATATCTACGTGAATTGGCGTCTCGAACAAGAACAAAATGGAAAATGTCCATTTTGATTTCATGTTTTAAAAAAAAAAATGCTAATCAGTTGTGATTGGAATCTCTCGTCTGCTTCTTGTAAGATGGTACAGTATTTCTATACTGATTAGAGTATTGCATCATTAGCAACATGCTAACATTAAAATTAATTTGTAGTCGAGTTTCCCATGCATTTCTTGTGAGGAGCACAAGTTGTTCTGCCTGACTGAGTATCTTTCAAAAAAAGAGGCAGTTCACTAGGTTTTGAAAAGTCTGAGCTCATTTAGCCTCCGAATGAAAGTGAGAAAAAGAGAGATCGGTTTCACGCAATTTAAGTTGAAGTACAGAAGCTTAATTCATCTGTTAAAAACGCTGTCATGTGTGGAAATCAGGTTTATTGCCGTTAATAGTGTAAATTACAGAATGGCCTTTTCCGGACTGTCTGATGGATTCGGGTTTCTGACCTCAGATGGAAGCAAACAAAGGAAAGGATACAGGGAATTTGCTTCTCATACTCACATTTCAACCCATTTTCTTTCTTTCATTCTCATTTTCCCTCTCTCTTCTGAAAGCCTTCTTGTGAGTACAATAAACAACCACTTCATTTGTTTTATCCTTACATCAGCAACTGACATCTTTTGATATCGTAGAGAAAGTATTTCTCCTCCGGGGTAGAACTGAATATAGTCGCTATAACACAACGTGATTGTTCTTAAGAAAATGGCTGTTGTTTCACAAAGTGTTGATCTGATATGAAAGATCCAACGCTGTGAATCCAGGCCTCCAGGCAGGTATGTCCATTTCCTATTTTAAGCTTTCTGACTGACGGCCTACAAGTAATCTCACATCTTTTGTCACAACAGACCTGACATTGATTCAACAGTGTATTCTACGGTAACTGCAGTCATACTAAAGCAAGAAGCCACTCAAAGTCATGCTTTACAGTGATTTTACCACAGTAATGTAACAATAGCTAAAAGCCATTTTAACTGCCATTATTGTACTTTACATCACAGGGTGTTCTGGGTGTTTTCGAGAGCATGGCTTGGTGGTTGTATGGGGTTTCTGTGTGGTTGTTAAGTAGTCAAAAGCACTCAAAATCTTAAATTATAGCCTCTAAACAGGGCTTGACATTAAAAAAAAATCTCAGTAGCCACTGTGGCTAGTGGTTTTCTAAAGTTACTAGCCACTCAGTATTTTCACTGGCCACAAATTTGACATCTATACCATGAGGAAAAACGGCCATATAGATATTTTTAATAATATCTCAGGTATATTAGGATGCTGTCACTTTATGAAGTTTTATATAACAAAGTTCGGGAGGAGCATGTTCAGGTAATCATCCAATCAGCACAAGAAGAAGCCAGTATAAATAAAGCCTTCCCTTACCTCCTGTCTCATGACTAATTTCTCAGCATCTGACTCCGCCTCCGTGCAGTCATGTCCGAGTTAGAGCTCTTCCCCTCTGACGATGAATCTTTCATCACGGAGTCTTCTCCACCGCAAAGCGCAGATCCAGCGACCCTTCCTTCTCCAGCAGCCAACGACAACATTGAGCCTCCATCCTTAACCAGGGGACGTCGGCCCTCCAGATCCTCTCCGCATACTCCAAGACGCCGAAGACTCCCCTCACCACCGCCAGCGAGGAACTCATCATCTTCATCATCGTCTTCCTCCACGCCTTCCCACCTTCCAGCTCCCCCTAACATCCCTCCCATAGGGAAGTGGACAGTTAAGGGCCTAAGACAAGCCCTAATTAATTCTGATGCACATTTCTCCCGCAGGATGAAAAAAGCAGAATTATTTAATTTATATGTCACCTTACAATCTTCTCACCTTTCTGTTTCAGCTCCAATTCCTTCGGCTCGAACGAGCAAGGCTCACCGGGCCCCGATCGCTCGTCCCGCAGTTCCTCCTTCCTCACTTGCAGCGCTGGGCTCCGCCCCCGTGCCACAGCGTCACAGACCTTCCGCTAGCCTGGGCCGCGCCCCGGAACCAGTCACGGATGGGCGCCAACCTCCTCCAGGTCAACTCCCCTCCTCAGCCCCGCCCATTGTGGTACCTCACACTCTAGATCCCGGCAGTTCCACTTTTTTACACGATCCCCAAACGTTTTTCTTCCCTTCTACTTCTTTCAGTTTTCCTCCTTCCCAAGCGTCAGGTGCTCACCCTAACGTGAGGATGCCTCCGTTAGCCGGTCAATCGCCGGTGCATTTCTTTTCCCTTCCCTTTCCACACTACGCTCTTCCTATTCCTCCTCCTCCACCTAACCCGGGGGCCGATCTCTGCGTGAGGATGCCTCCGCAAACGGCCACAGCCCCGATTTCCCATCCCTTTAACCCTCTCCAAGTGCGTTCTCCTTTCTCTCTCTTCTCAGCCACTCCTCAACCAGCCCCTCCGAATGCAGTAGCAACTGAACCTCCTCCAGTGACGAACAACATCAGAGCTCAAATCCTAGCAGGTGCAGATGTTGATTTGGGCTCCCTCTTGTCCTTGTTTCCCCCAGCCGAGTCCAATCGCCAAGTAGACTGCGGCGACATTTCAGTCACTCTTAAAAAATAACACACAGGTTACATCACGTTCATTGTCACTAGCCGAATTCTGTATTGCCTTCAGCCGCTATACAGAAATCATATGCTCGTCTTTTCCCCATAGACGGCGCGAGCTGAACGACTATCTGTCTATCATAGCGGAGCTCGCGTTGTCTTATGGGGTAGTCATTTTTATACGTACCACAAGCTGTTTTCCGCAAAATGCGCCGTCCGCGTTTCCCAATGGAATCAGTGTCCCTATTGGGGAGCGTTGGACACTGATCTCCATAACCGAGTCTTCCTCGGGTGCAGAAATATCTCCTGCGCGATCTGCAGATCCACAATCCATGCCACCACGGCTTGCCCCCAAATTAATCCGTCGATCCCTCCCTGCCCAGAGCAGAATGCCATAAAATCCACAAGTTACGTTCCGCGTCATGCAAGAGAAGATTTTTCAATCAGAGCACCATACTCGGCACCCGATAGACAAGTTTGTAGGAACTTCAACGAAGGGAGATGCCCAAGACAACGCTGTCGTTTTCTACACGTCTGTGATTACTGTGGCGGTGCACACGCCCGCGTGATATGCCCAGTCAAAAAATCTGTCAATAAAAACGCAAAAAACTATCTCTCGACTCCTGTGAATGTTTCCCGTCTAGCCGAAGAATTATCACACCACCCAGATGCCAACTTCACAAATTATTTACTGACAGGTCTCATTCAAGGCTTTAAACCCGGTGTAGAAAGCCATCCCACGCAAAATGTTATCTGCGCTAACCTTCAGTCCGCCTTAGCAGAGCCTGGAGTAGTAAAAAAAGCTAATTAAAAAAGAAATTGAATCCGGTTTCATGATGGGCCCATTCGAGGCCCCCCCGTTCGACAAATTTCGCATCAGCCCCATAGGCGTGGCTACCAGGAAATTCTCTGGAAAAAAGCGGTTGATAATCGACCTGTCATCCCCCCATAATTCTCCATATCCGAGCATCAATAGTCTCATCCCTCTCGAAGAGTATTCTCTCAACTATCATGATATCGAACAAGCCATAACCATGATTAAAATAGCCGGACGAGGTGCATGGCTTGCAAAAGTAGATATCTCCTCTGCTTTTAAAGTAATGCCAATCCACCCCGATTCATGGCACTTATTCGGTGTAAACTGGCAGAAAAAGTATTATTTCGCCGTGCGCTTAACTTTCGGCTGCAAAAGCAGCTCAAAAATCTTTGACACTCTCTCTGAAGCCATATGTTGGATCCTTTCCAATAATTATGCAATTCCTCATCTTCTCCATCTGCTCGACGATTTCCTAATAATTTCACCTCACGACACCATCCCCGAGGCTCACCTCCTCATAGTGAAAAAAGTTTTCGCCGAGCTAGGGATTCCGTTAGCCCAGGAGAAAACATCGGGTCCAACTACATCCATCGAGTTCTTAGGCATCAATCTGGACTCAGCAAAATTCCAGGCCTCACTGCCTAAGGAAAAAATCGATCGCATAATTTTAATCGCATCCAATTTTACAGACAGCTCAGATTGTTCAAAACGCGAACTTCTCTCGCTGCTGGGCCACCTAAATTATGCGATGCGCATTATTCCACAGGGCCGACCCTTTATCGCGCATCTCCTAGCCCTCTCTTCATCTGTTCAAGCGCTGGAAGATCGGATCATCCTTTCCGGCGAGTCAAAAAACGAGCTAAAATTATGGATTAATTTCCTCAATCAGTGGAACGGCTTAACTTTTTTTTACGACGACTTTATCTCTCTCCCCCTCGATATCAAACTATTCACAGACGCAGCTCCCTCGATCGGCTTCGGCGGCTATTACCAAGGACGCTGGTTCGCGTCTCCCTGGCCCCCTCAGCTCCTAGACACACCCCAGTCTTCAGCCTCCTCTGCCCTTTTCGAGCTTTACCCAATCGTCGTCGCAGCTTCCCTATGGGGGAAAGAATGGTCAACCAAAAGCATCCAAATCCATTGCGACAACGAAGCAACCGTGCACTGTATCAACAAGGGTCGTTCTCGCTCACCTGCGCTTATGCCACTCCTCAGACGCCTCATATGGATCTCCGCATGCGACCAGTTCTTAATAACTGCAAATCACGTCCCAGGGGCTCAAAATCAAATTGCTGACTCTCTCTCCCGTTTCTCTTTTCAGAAATTCAGGATGCTGGCACCAGAAGCAGACCCCACTCCAACTCCAGTACCTCCTTATTCGCAGCTGATCTTCCCATAAACCATCCGCTAAAATCCCTCCTGGACACGTCCATTGAATCCATCCTCCAAGCCGTTTCTCCAAGAACTCTGCAAACTTATTTCACCGCATGGAAATCGTTCAAATCATTCCACCTCTCTCACAACCTGTCGTTTCCCGAATTTTCTCTTTTAACAGTTACTTCATTCATATCTCATCTTCATAGTATTAAAGGTCTTCAAGCCGGATCCATTAAAAGCTATCTAAGCGGCATTCAATTCTTTCATAAATTAATCCACGGTAAACCTACACCTGCAATAAATAACTCCCAAACGTCCCTTCTAGTTAAGGGAATCCAAAAATCCCGCCCCACGCGCCCAGATACCAGACAACCAATCACAATCGATATACTCACCAGATGCATCTCATCACTCCGTCTTGGATACCACTCCATCAACACCGCCTATACATTAGAAGCTATGTTCATCCTAGCATTCTTCGGTTTCCTCCGCTGTTCCGAACTGACCATCACTTCCTTATTCGACCCAAATATCCATCCCACTATTTCAGACCTTCAGATTGTAGATAACGATTCCATATCTTTTTTCATTAAACAAAGCAAAACGGACAGAGACAAAAGAGGTCACTTCGTATATATTTTCAATCTACAAACTCCCATCCAACCGTACCATGCGCTTTTTAATTACCTGCAGTACAAACTTTTCACGTCCAAATCCCCACTCGACCCACTTTTCACTAACGACTCCAATCACCCAGCTACGAGATTCTGGTTCCAAAAGCATCTTAAAGCAGTCCTCATCAAATCCGGCGTCTCAGCAGAACATTTCTCTAGCCACTCATTCCGCATCGGAGCAGCTACCACAGCCGCTCAAAAAGGTCTCTCCCAACAACAAATCAAAACCCTCGATCGCTGGTCATCGAATGCCTTCAAGACCTATATTAGGTCTAGCCGTTTTTACATCAGAAATGCTCACCAAGCCCTAAGTAATTAATTAAATTATAATTACCACCGGCTGTGCCTCATTTCAGTCACATCCGTTTACACCAAACCTTCCGATTACATCTGGGCTCGCCGCTTGCACGCTCGCTTAATATTCATAGGGTACGTTTTTCAATCATATGCAGACTCCCCCGTTCGCACGCAGCGATGATTCACCCGTTCGAAGGCCGGGTTCCGTCCCCCTTCCAAAACGCTGGTCGAACCCTCCCGTTCGAATTGCAGTGAGAGTCTGCCCGTCTTAGTCGTCGCCGGACGACCACGCTCGTGTCGCCAGGAGGGCTCCCCATTCGTCGGGACGTGAGGGGTCTTTCCCGTGCCCCAGCCCCCCTTCGAAGCGCCGGTCGAGCCCCCCCGACCGAGTCCAGCGGGCGCCCTCCGTCCAACTTGGCGAGGCTTACCCGTCCAATGCCGTGAGCATATAAGTTCCCGTCGGGCGCTGCGAGAGCCCTCCCAGGTGAACGGTTAAACTCGTCCACAAATTCACGCTCGCATAATTCTTGCGTCAGCGAGCTGTCAGTTCAACTGCAGAATGGGCTTATCCGTCCGATGCCGTGAGCGTCCAAGTTCCCGTCGGTCGTTGCGAGAGCCTTCCCAGTCGAACAGGCAAGCTCGTTCCTTGGTAAATACATACCCTTCACTTTTTGGGGGGTTAAATGCTACGCTCGCTGTCCTTCGTTTATTTGGCATTTTGGGGAGTACTCTGGGGTCGGGCCGAATTCTGAGCTCGGAGCCCTCCCCCCGGACAGTAAGCCAAATACGCATTATAATATTACATCAGATTTCATTAACATGTAAACTCGTGAAAAGACCTGAAGCATGGATCCATTTTATTGTTACACATGCGTTTTCTTTCTCAACTGTTTACGTTCACTTAAAACATAACTGACTATGTTTACGTGAATACTCGCCAAGACCGGTATTATGACATTTTTGTGTCTATTTAACTGTTTAAGTGCGATAAGCAGCTAAAAAGAACTCGATGTAGTACTGAGAGGCGGCTTTATGTGCTGCACTTTGGGTCTGAGCATAAAATCTGTGGGAATGAGAAAAATAAAAATTATTCACAATACTCGCAATACTCACAATACTCGCAATCTCACACCAAAATTCAAGCCATCATATTCAATATTCATACGGAGCAAATGAAACGAGTGAGTGAATGGAGGCGGGTTTGTGTGTCAACTCGCTGTCGGAGAGATCATGAGAGCGAGAAAGCACAACTGGTATCGTATTTGCGTCCTGCGGAAAATGTGTATTCGAAGCGTTTCAGATATTGCAAATGATATTGCAGTAGTATCGATATGTTTTGAAAAATCACTATTTTTGACAGCAATACATTGCACTTAGTTTATTGTTACAGACACCTTTTTAAAATACTACAATTGAAAAATGTATATAATATATATAAAATTCAACCTGACACAGTGGCTAGTAGGAGTGACTGCGTTACATGCCACTGCTGAAATCCATCGGATGTTAGCAAGTGTTAATGTCAAGCCCTGCTTCTAAATATGGCTTCAGAACCTCCTCCAGTGCATGTCTTGGAGATTTTCTTCGCCCATGGTAGCGAATTCGTGGCAGATTCTTATGTAGGCTATTCGTACAATTTCATTTGTATGTTTATGTACATTCTGGTTAGATTTAGGGGCACTTCATGTTGATGTTTTACCTACAACATGTACTATATGTTTTTGTACTAAACAGATCGTAAGAATTCATACAAAATCGTCAATTTGCTTACAAATTTGAGATCAGATTGGAAGATGCAGCCAATAGTGGAAGTGTATGAATTTATACGAAGTCACCAAAATGGAAGTGTAAACTGACAGCAGGGCTAGTTCTTCGATGTCTTAGGTCTGCATATGGAGGATTAGTCCAGCTGTGACATTCTACTTTGAGGAACAGGGCAGGTTAATACTCTCGAGGGGGAGGGATGGAGGATTTGATCAGAGATGAGAGAGAATGTGTGTGTGTGGTGATAGAGGAGCTACTGAGGCTCAATCAGAGCAACAATGAGGAGAAGTAGAGACATGCAGGTCCGGAACAAAAGGATGGATGAGGTGCAGAGCCAGGGGAAAAGAGAGCGAGGTAGATGAGTTGGGTGGGGGGATCTAAGTTAAACTGGCTGATCACTATCAGCTAAATGGTCGCTCTTCAACAGCATTCATCCATCCGTCAATCCGTCCCTCACACACACACAATGTGTCTCATCCCTGAGCCCCCCCATGGAACTCCCACTTTGTCTCTGTTAGACGCTGAGACAAAAGAAGGGAGGGCAAGAGAGCCGAAAAGAAGGAGAGAGCGATAAAAGGAACTGATAAGAGGATGTGTTGTGGATGCTAAGTGCTTTTTGATGAACTCTCTACTTGCACTCGTCAGTCACTCAAACAGCAGGGAGTCTGTGTTTGTGAGCGTCAGTGTGAAAGAGAGAAATCTAAGTACCAAATTATTTTGAGCTGGTCTTAATAACATGTCTGTTTGTCTATATACCTGTCTAATATACATAAAAGTGTACAAAATCTGTCATCTGATCAAACTTTGATCATTTCCCTAATCTTTTAAACAACTGAGATGTTGATCAAACTACATTTTATAAAAATCTCCTGTCAAGATTATAATATGCATTACATCAGCATATGAGAGTCAAATTGGGACTCATCTCAATATCATCTATTGCCAAATCAATTATCAGTCAAGAATAGAAAATTATTGAAAATTTTTTAAATCAAGAATGTCAGAATCAGATGTTGTATGTTATATTGTAATGTTGTATGTAATATTTTGACAGACTATGCAAATTTACACATACAAATGTCTGTCAAAATATAACATACAACTTCCGGTTTACATCAGGAACCAACACGTTGAACGATGATCACTAACCCGGCAAAGATTTTCAATTGTATTGAAATCTTTAGCATGCAGTGTGAAGTATTTCACACAGTTCCTAATCATTCCGATTCAATTTCAGCGAGTGAAGAACACATTTATTCTTTGACAGACAGCATGATGAAAGCCGCTCAGGCCGCCATATTTTCCCTATAAAACATCCGGTAGTGGGTTATCCCAGGAAATGCGTGACTCGCTGGACCTCTGCTTCTCGTAAATACTACCGTGTATTGTGCACGTTATCTTTTGACAGACATCGATGTTGTGATATTCAAATGATGTGGATTTGAAAACAGATGGATCGTGAGGTAATAAGTATTTATTTATTAGCCGGCAAGTATTCAGTGAAGTGACTGATGCCCAAGCGTGTGTTTTCAGTTCTAATATTCCAACCGACTGCCGGTCTAAGTTTTTGACGGACGTGATAACATGCGTAAGGTATGAACTATGTTTAAGTTTTGGGTAATTATAAAATGAGCTGGACACATTCAAAATGCTTCAAAATGTCAAGTTTAGTCTATTAGTTTTCAGAACTTCTCAAAATCAATCATCAGTAAACAAAGTTGAAACTGAACTTTGGCACAAATTTGATTTTACTTAAAATTTAAGAACAAATAATCTGGGTGTAAAAATTAGGGTGTAAAAAGTGGGAAATTTTGGGTGACCAGATGAGAATGGCTGAAATTCGGGACGGGGGGGGTTGTAGTCCAATATGTAGTCATTGGGGGGTTAGTCTAATATGAAGTACTCAACCTCCACAGACAGTTTTTAATGTTTTATCAAACAATAACTACTAAAGATTTTGCTTTAATATAATTTTCGGGACAATCAGGGCCGGATTCGGGACAACAGCTTAGATTTCGAGTAAAAACAGAGTTTAGATGGAGGAGGGATTCCGGAAGGACTGTTGGAAAGGAGTGAGGTGAAGAACTATTTATATTCCCTTATCGTTGTTATGGGTGGAATTATATGGTCATGTGCCTCCCAAACATTAATTAGGAAACTCTTGCCAGAAGACTCCACTGCCTGTCTTCAGTGATTCAATCTCAGTACCTTTTGCCACAGATTGTCCCATAACCTATTTATTTTCTCCACCTCTCACAAACACCAGCCATTTGCAGGATTACAGCCTGGCTCAGTTCATCTCAATGGTGGAGATGACAACTCTGTTTGTGCTCACGTTTTGGTTTTATCCATCGGCAGTTTTTCATTATATACAAATCCATTAAAAGCCTGGTGAAGCCGACAGGGTGAGGGCTCTCGAGTGAGTCGGTGAGAGAAAGGGAGATACTCTACTCACCGACACATGCCTCACATTCAAACAAGGGATTGTATTACCCAGAATTACAGGATATAGTGCAGCAATGTCTTGTATATATAGACATAGGGATTACCATAGAAAATTCCACAAAGGGATTTGGTGCTAAAACCATTTATTTTATTGTCTAAGCACACATGAGTATGAGAGAAAGAGAGAGATAAAGCGAGATAGGGGATGGATATATCCTGACCTGGGATTTCTAATCCAGATTAACAGATGTGGCTATTTATAATTTACATCAGTTACATCAGTAGGCTAAAGCTAAAATATGAATATTAATTAATTATTAATAATATTAAATATGTATATAATAAAATTATACTTATGATTGATCCAACTATTTTTGTATAATAACACTAAATTGTATAATTGACTGTTGTCCCAGGTAAGTGATTTTGTGTCTCTTGCATCACTATAATACGTATAGTTTTAATACATTTTAATTGTAAATGTATTTTATTAAAAGTATTAAAAGTTCAGAGTACAATCAAAGTTCACTGTGACAAAGTGATTTTGTTTGTTGAACTAACTTTTTTAAAGCTATATATGTAATAAATGGCAAAATATGCAGTAGTCTATATATATATAGCTGTCAATCAATAAAAAACGAACTAATTAATTCACAATTTTAATTGCACCTAAAATTAAAGGTTTCATATTGTAAAATAAGTAACTACAAAAAGACAGTACATTCTAAATATTTGATCTAAAATAAACAGAAATTTAATAAAGTTATTAAGCTTATTCACTGCATAAATTAAATATAGATTAATCCTTATTAAGGCTACAAAAGTTATTCAATGATTTTGTCCTTTTGTTCTTTGATTTAGGCCCTGTTTACACCTGGTATTAAGATGCGTTTTGGTTGATCGGATCACAAGTGGACGACGCTAAATACAGGTGTAAACGGGGGTCTAAAGCGCTTTGAGTTTGTCCACTTTTGACCACTTCCAGAGGCAGTCGAAAACACATTTGAACGGATTGCTCTTGGAGTGTAAACGAATGCATGTGGTCGAATGCGTTCGAACAGCCACAAAATACCATGAAATTTCACAAATTCTCGTGAACTTGTATTATATTGTATTGAAATAAAGAAAAAAAAATCCTTTTGCCCTTAAGGGTCTAAACGGATAATGGGCAAGTGTTGGGTCGAAGGTGCAGGGAGTTTAGGGGATGGGGTAGAGTATTTTGGAGAAAGGGCAGCAGGGATACTCAGGGCCACTGAAGCAAAAGTAAGTCTTTTTATTGAAGTAGTGAATTATAGGGATGGAACAGGTTTAGCCTCACCACGAGGACAAAGGGAAGCTTATGAGCTGACAAGTTGAATCACTAAATCACCAATATGGCCTCCCTCACACACGCACACCCTTTAAATTGGTTGTGGTAACACTTCGGCAACTCAAATGTGCTCAGTTTTCAAAATCAAAAAAGCTTTAGCATCTCTTTAAGATCAGAATCTGGACATCCGTTTAATTTCTCAGAGCAAATGTAGAGCTGTCTGAAGACACACTTTGTTCTGTCTTCTTTTATTCTGTTCTCGCTCCTTGCTGTGACCTGCACTTCGGCTAAATCTCCTGTTTTCTCTTCACGCTCGACTCTCTGGCTGGTTTAAGTGCTGGCTCAAGATGAAGGGCAGGGGAGGTGAAGTAGAGGAATAAAGGCAAGAGTGAAGAATGAAAAGAAGCAGTTGCTGCATGCCATTCAGAGGATGTCTGGCTCTTCAGAATAACAACACCTCAAAGCGAAAAGAGAGAGAGGAAAGACACGGAGGAGGAACGAAAGAACAAGGGAGACACTTCACAGAACAAGGAGGAGATGTTTAGAAAACAAGGAGGAGGAATTTAGCAGACAGGGAGAATGAAGAACAGGGGAGGTGTAAAAACAACACTACAGAAAAGGGGAAACCCAAGGCGTTTGGTGATTTAAAGACCAATGGACCATAACAAGACGAAGAGAAAGAGAAAAGAGAGAAAGAATTGGAGACAGAGAAGGGGAAGCCCAGTCAATACATCCTCACATTTAGCCCCTTATCCTCTAGATCATGTGATCATTTTCATTCTGTTTGTATGTTTTTGTTTTTTTAAAAGTAGACATACTTTCCAGAACAGCTGTTAATTTCCAATATAATAACATTGTTTCTGTTTGAGATTAGTTTGACCCCAACTGATATATGTTATAAAACCTGTATTAGCCAAATTATAAGACAGCTATCGAATGTGTCCTTTTGTGGAGAAGGCAATCCCATAATGCACTGAGACAAAATGGCGGACATAGCGAGATACAATTCTAAAAACGTCAGCTTTTTATATATATATCTGTATGTCATCAAGGCAAAAATTATAATTATATTTGTGGAAGCTCTGATGATATTATCGCGGAGGCTCGGTAACTGTGGTAACTGAGCATGCGCTGAAGTTTTGTTTGGAATATATGTAATTCACATGTAAACTAATATGTGAATCAGATGGGTTCATGTATACAAAGCATTCAGAATCTGAAATTGGATCGGATTCATTCCAATTGAAGAAAATTAGTGCATGTAAACACGCGGCTCACTAGGTTTTGGAATAAAGTAAATAACTGTCAGGAGTGTACTTATAAAGTGAGAGTATACAAATCAGTTTGGCAGGCTTATGTAATGTTTTTCATGTAGGGCGTTTTTGTGTGTAATCAGTTCTCGTAATATTAACTCTTTCAAGCGTTTTTAAAAAAAATTGCCAGCCACTGCCAGCATTTTTCTATTTTCACAAATGTCGACATTTCATTCGGTAATGTTAGGCAGTTTTGATTTATATGCTGTTTGTTTAATGTTTGATGATCGCATTAGTTGCGTAAGCAATGCTTTTATCGCTTGTTTCTGCTTCTTTTTGTAACTCAATCAGAATTAATCTAACTGGTCCTTCTTGAAGCTCAATTGAGCACATTTGAGCTTCAGCATGAACCAATGAGGTTCATTCTTGTGTTACGCAGCACGATTGAGCTTCAAGAAGTACCAGTTAGATTCATTCTCATGTGTTACGAAGCACGTTTGAGTTTCAACAAGAACCAATGAGGTTCATTCTTGTGTTACGCAGCACGTTTGAGCTTCAAGAAGGACCAGTTAGATTCATTCTCGTATGTTACGAAGCACGTTTGAGTTTAAACAAGCACGTTTGAGCTTCCGCAAGAGGTTTGTTCTCGGATTTCAAGCAGGTTTGATTGAGCATCTGTTTATGTTCGCTAAACACTTTTTATATGTGAATAAAAGCCTAAATTCAATCGTTGTTTGAGCTTTTTAAATCTTTTATACCCTAACCGAGCATGAGGGTTAACTTTAAATCAAACTTACACTACAACGTCATATTTCTTGACCTTTTCACCATCTGCACTACCAGTGTACAGTTTATTGTCAGTCTGTCTGCACCTTCAGTGTCACCTAATAAACAATGGACTTTGAGTGTGGATTGAGGCTTTAAACGGTTTCCCTCCAGCAGATGATTGAGGAGCCCTTGGGTTTACATTCACCCTTGTCTTACATACATCACACAGAGAGAATAGAGCTCAAGACGCCTGGACTAGACTGATAAAGAGAAAGCCGAGGAGAGAAGGGAGGACAACGAAGGAGAGGATAAGTTAAAGGGACATAAAGGAAGAGTTAGCTGCAGTTTATTCAGCACGCTCCACGTAGGGGCTCTCTCTCGGTGACATCTGAACTTTGACCTCTGACCGGGGCTTTGTTAAGCAGTCAGGTGCCAACTTGCCCCAAGGCAAGATGGGATTCCATCACCCCCCTCCTCCAGTCTCGCATCCTTTCACATACACACACATACACTTCATACTCTTGGAAGAAAAACAAATAAGATTTAGCATTATTGCACAGTTGATGAAAGAGCAGATCCTCTCTAGAGCCCATCCACTGTGTGACTCAGCAGCTCAGCTAATTCAGCCCTAAATGCCTTCAGGGATTCCCACAGGAAAACCAACTTTTGTGCAGCTTTGAAGAGCCTTGAGCACGTGTCTGCTCTCTTTATTGACTTAGAAGATACTTTTTTGTGGCTTTTTAAGAATATTGTGCATTAAAAGTTTAGTTTATCCAAAAATTAAAATCTCTATATGATCTCTTTATGTACGTTTTGAACCATCAGAGTTTTGGGTGAATAGACATTCAATGGAGGGACAGAAATCTCTCAGATTTAATTAAAAATATCTTCATTTGTGTTTCAAAGATGAACAAAAGTGGATTTGGAACGACATGAGAATGAGTAATTGATGACAGAATTTTCACTTTTGATTGAACTATCGGTTTAACTTGACACTTCCATGTTAATAATGTTGCTTTATCTTTTAAAATGGTCTTGTGTTCTCTTACACCTCAACAAAACAAAAAGGTTAATTTTCAAACAATCACTGCAACGTTATATTTCTAGACCTTTTCAACATCTGCACTGCAAGTGTATTGTCAGTCTGTCTGCATCTTCATGCACTTTTTTGGCTTTTTTAAATATTGTGTTTCGTGCATTTAGGATGTTTTCAGACTTTTTGGTGTGGATCCAAATCCATTTAATGTAACAGTTTGGATTTTTACTCCATCCATCCATACTTGTATCCATCCATCCATCCATCCATCCATCCATCCATCCATCCATACTTGTATCCATCCATCCATCCATCCATCCATACTTGTATCCATCCATCGATCCATCCATCAATCCATCTCCAAAAAGTTATTAGTTTTTATGCTATGTGTTACCTTAATTCATAATCAGACACTGACATTTAAAACGCTTGATATTTGCGTCACAGTATGTTAAAACTGCAATTTAATATTTTAATGAATTTTGACTGCATTTTAGAATTCTTCATTAGAATTGATTTGTATTGCATTTTTTCCCCCAAAAGCTTTTGAAATACATATGTCACTAAAAATACAGATTCTTGTTATAAGAATACTGATAGTGTTTTTAAATATTTTAGTTTTCTTAAATGTAAATTGTTCACCCCCATTTTTTTTTGCCATTAGATTTGCCAATGGTTGCAATATATAGGACATAAAATATATTTTGTATATTATATATTTGCAAGATTTTGGCTAAATTTGTTTCAGTGCTATGTCCTACTTTCAGATTTACACATCACTAATCACTAACTGTCATGAATAAAGTGTTTTCTAAATATGTATTAGACTTCATAAAACATCTTTTATTTCCACCAACACAGCAGTGATTCTCATTGAATAAAGCCGTTATATAAAGCAAGGGTCAAGCCATTGCATTTCCACCAACCTGCAAAGTCTGATTTTCCATATACAGTATGTGTGACTTACATTGCAATATATCAAGAATTGAGCATTGATCTTTAAGTGCAAATGCCAGTTTTAGACAGTTTTATCTATGTTTTCATGTGAGCAAAGCTATACAATATTCTGTCCTTTGTTCTATGCTACCCCTCACCTCGGGGTCTCTCGGCTCTGAGAAGGCTCCTCAAGCTTAACGTGCAAGATCAAACAGAGCAGAAACAGAGAAAAAGGGTTTTCAACTTGCAGAACAGCCAAGATTAGAGCAAGAACATCAGAGGAGCAGAGCAATAAAGAGAGGGAAAGCCTGCGGGTCAGAGAAAGAGAGAAGAAGGGAGAGAGACCTGAACTGGTAGGGTAGATTGTTGACGAAACAGGCATATCTCACCCTTATCCCAACATAAAACACATTATACATTACATTATATGTATATATATATATATATATATATATATATATATATATATATATATATATATATATATATATATATAAACATAGTGTGATTTATAGCTGTGCTTTCTTTAGTTCAAAGCTGCTCGGGGAAAGCCTTGCTTGTCCGTACGTGCTGGGGCAGGATCCGAACTGGGATTTTGAGTTTGACAAGCCCACCTCTGTCACTTTTTTCTTCTCATTTTTTCCCCCCTTTCATCAAAGACCAAGCGGGTAACTATTTTAACGTGATCATGATGTCCTTAGATTTGAGATGCATTTCACATCAAAGGGGAAAGAGGGTGAGGGAAGAGTTAAGGAAAATGATATGGAGGGGAAAAAAAAGAATAAAGGAAAGAGAGAGAGGAAATGAAGAGACAGGTGAATTTATTCAGGTTTTTTTAAGGTTTTGAAAGATTGTATCAAACGCATTTGAGCTCCCATCAGTAGTCGCTGCTTATATGCATAAAGTTTAAATCTCCTCAAAAGTTGCATCATGAACGATCACTGTCAAATCTATCAAATCTCCAATGGAAATGAATGACTTCTAGAGGCAGTGATGGAGTTACAGTAGTGCTCACGCTCATGCACGCTGTCGTGCCAGCTGTAATCTCTAGCCAGATGTGTGCATGTGAGCCAAAGCTTCCCTGTCAACGTCCCTGCTCTTCATCCTCTCATCTTCCTCTTCATGCAGCTGTCTTCTTACTCTCCCTCCTTCCGTACCCTCTTCATCTGCCACCTTGCCTGCCTTCATTCACTTTCTGACTCTTTTTCGCTTTGATGTAATGCATCTGTTCTTGTACAAGACTACCCATCTGAATTAAATGCAGAAAACTGTGGCGATCAAGAGGAAAAAGAAAAATATTCTGTGCAAGCTTTGTTACGGGATGGACTCAATACCCTCTGTGACATCTGCTGCGATTTGATTGGTACACTTTCAGGAGTCTTTGAGGAGAGACAAATTTCTAATTCATTGCCTTTAGGCACCGAGGAGCTTCATGAGGATGAACAAGCTCAAGATATGCCTTAGGTGTCTAAATCCTTTTTTTGGCAGGGCACGTAGCCAAAATGTCTTAAGGCTGCAAGGATTGTGCAACAGTGGAATGTTTTGAGATGGTGACGGTGGGATTGGACTTGGCCTTTGAGCTCAGGGACTGACTCCTTTTTCCTAGGGCTACAAGTGAAGTGAGAGACCTGGTGGTCCTGGATAAAGGTTATCACTTTAAAACACATTTGTATCAGCGCAGTGAGATGCGCTGAAACCATAGCTAGAGGCTTTAGTGTACGGAAGTCACTGACCTTAACATCAGAGAACCTAAAAACACTGGGGAGGACTTAAAAAAGGTGCTGAAGTCTCAAATCTCACAGGCCCCTGGCTTAACCTGGGACTATGGAGAGTGCAGAAGGAATAGGGTTAAATGTGAAGATGCCTTCAGGACCTCCTGTGATCTAAACAGGGTTGGCCATACATGCTTTGTTGGTGCTGGTGTTGAAAATAGTTAGTTTTCCCAAATGAAGGTATCATTAGATAACAGCACTTAGCCTGACTGGCTTGCTTTCAGTGGCTCAGATCAACCTAAGAACTCAAAGACCAGATGGAGGGAGATTGTTACCACACACACTAAAGGCCCGTTCACACCAAAAACCATAACGATAAAGATATAGTTCTAAAAATCATTCTCAAAATTGAGACAAACCAAAGCTGTAACGATAACGGCACAGAGAAACAATATCGTTGGAATCACTTTCAGAATCCTTTTATCCATTTTACGCTAATATTGTTATCTTTATAGTTATCGTTCTTGGTGTAAACGGGCCTTAATGCATTGTTTCCCACCGCATTCTGTTTCAAAAGCGGACTCATAAGAGGCAAGGCAGGTTGGCAAGGCAGGTTTATTTATATAGCACATTTCATACACAATGGTAATTCAAAGTGCTTTACATAGAAGAAATTAAAATAATCAAAAGAAATCAGAATAATTAAAACAGTTTAGAATAAAAGATAAAATACAGAAATAATCAAAAGAAATCAGAATAATTAAAACAGTTTAGAATAAAAGATAAAATACAGAAATAATCAAAAGAAATCAGAATAATTAAAACAGTTTAGAATAAAAGATAAAATACAGAAATAATCAAAAGAAATCAGAATAATTAAAACAGTTTAGAATAAAATATAAAATACAGAAATAATCAAAAGAAATCAGAATAATTAAAAACATAAAATAAAATACAGTACAAACAGTCGGACGAACAGTGGTACAGTGCTCATTCAGTAAATGCACAGCTAAACAGAAATGTTTTGAGTTTGGATTTGAATGTGACTACTGTAGGAGCACATCTGATCTCTTCTGGAAGCTGGTTCCAGCTACGGCTGGCATAGTAGCTAAAAGCAGACTCGCCATGCTTAGAGTGAACCCTTGGTATTTCTAGCTGATGTGATCCTAGTGATCTGAGTGATCTGTTGGGTTTATATTCAGTGAGCATATCTGCAATGTATTGAGGTCCTAGGGCATTGAATGATTTAAATACCAGTAATAATACCTTAAAATCAATCCTATATGTAACTGGCAGTCAGTGTAAAGACCTGAGGACTGTTGTGATGTGTTCATATTTTCTGGTTCTGCTCAGAATCCTAGCAGCAGCGTTGAGCTGCAACTGTCCTATGGTCTTTTTGGGAAGGCCAGTGAGAAGTCTATTACAATAATCCACCCTGCTGGTGATGAAAGCATGCACAAGTTTCTCTAAGTCTTGACTGGAAACAAAGCATCTAATTCTTGCAATATTTTTCAGGTGATAGTATGCTGATTTAGTTATTGCTTTGACATGACTACTGAAACTGAGGTCTGACTCTAGAGACACACCAAGATTCCTGACTTGATTTTTAGTTGTTTGACCCCTAGACTGAAGGTATGCATTCACCTTGAGAACTTCATCTTTGTTTCCAAACGCAATGACTTCAGTTTTGTCTTTGTTTAACTGAAGAAAGTTTTGGCACATCCAATTGTTTACTTCATCAATGCATTGGAACAGAGAGTTAATGGGGCTGTAATCGTTAGGCGATAGGGCTGAGTAGAGCTGTGTGTCGTCTGCATAGTAAGCGACGCATGGTAAGCGATTTGGTTCTTTCTCATTATTTGACTCATTGGGAGCATGTACAGGTTGAATAGGAGTGGCGCAAGAATTGAGCCTTGAGGGATCAATTGGACTTAATTAGATACAAACACAGGTATTTACGTATAAAACAATACTTTTTTCAAACTATTTTCAATTAAATTTAACAATATTTTTAATAGTTAATTTATTATTATTATTTATCATATTTTACCATCTGGATTACCTAGATATAAAATGGGGATGGCTGCCCAAGTTGGCTATTTTAGGCTATTCTACATGTAGAATAAATGTTTGAATTAAAAAAACTATTTGAATGTTTTAACTTAAAATGTATTTTAAATTAAATCTAACAATAATCGTAATATTTAATAATAATTATTATTATTGTATCATTCATTTGATAAAATTAATAAATAATATTATTATTTAATGTGATTAATTATTACAATTCCCAGTTATAATATCTTTTAGTAGTATTTTATGTTTTTGACAAGCATTTGGATTACCTAGATATAAAATGGATGCGTTACCAAGATGGAAGCTGAATGAATTGCATTAAAGGGACTTTGTTTAAACTGATAACTTCTGAGATTATGAATCTTTTCATTAAAATAAGCAGTTCATAAGACTAACACTGGTCCCTCTGTACAGTATGTTTGTTGTTTGTGTGCATCCAGCAATGTAACATTAATTTATCTGATCACATTCAATCCAGACTGCAACCTCATGTAAAACATAATTTCTTTGAGGCGCTGTAGATTTAATGCTCCTACAGTCATTCAAACGGCTCCTCTCACACACATACGCTCTCATTCACATAAAATCCCATGCTGCTTTTATAAACACACCCAGCCGCACTCCTTGATCTCCAACTTCTGATATGTTTCAGTCATCAGTGCATGATTGTACCCAGGAGATCACAGCCATCTATTTTCTGTCTCCTACAGTTGAAGAATGATGTCATGGGTTCAGGTATTCTTTGAGAACAGAAGGCCGGCTGTGGAAACGGAGCCAGCTCAGGTTTTCTGTCGAGCGGGAGTCCCCCTTGCTTTTTTCTCTGTGTGTGGGTGGTCTGCTCTTGGTCTCCTCAGGATATCGTCTGGTTTCAGACCCTCCCGCTCCTCCGACATTAAGTGGCGAGGAGGGAACATGATTAAGTCCAGTTTGGGTTTTATCGTGTAATGCTAAAACAGTCCTCGCTGGAAAAATGCTTGGCGAAACCGCAAAAAGCTGTGTTAAAAAAACATACACATCCTATTTTCCCATTTTAAAGCTTTGAACAATCAGCAGCGGGAGAGAAGACTGCTTCTCAGTGGGGATTTGCAGGAATTCTCACGACTCAGAGAGAGAAAGGAGAGCAAAAAAACAAGAGGAACAGAACAAAAGGCCACGAAGGAACGCCGCACAGAATGAGAGATGACGAAAAGGTCGAGGTGAAGCATTTCGCATGGCCAAGATCACATGCTATCATCTGTCATATTTCAAAGAGAGCCGTCTTCCACTGTCCGTCTCGTCCAGCTGCTCGGGGGTCAGTTACAGTCGGAGATTAAACCATCAACTTCCATCACTCCAAAAACGCACACAACGCAAGGTGCATGCAGACACATGCTTCGACGTCCAGAGGGTACGGTGGATTCAAGCGGTGTTGGGTGTGTTGCTTTAGCAGATGAGTCTGTATTATATCATTCTTCTGCTGGGATGACCCCAGGGCAGGGCTGGTAGTGGTGTCTCCTCCATCTCCCGCTCTGTGTTTAAGCTGATGTTTATGGCGGCCCGCTGACCCAGCGGCTCCACGCACAGACCCTCGCATACTTACCTAGTCTCCACCCGGTAATCCAGCACACCTGTGCTATGCAGGTCGTATAAGACTCTCTGAAGGCCTGCAGGCCGCTAAAGCACTCGCCAAATGCTCCTTGTTACAATTCTAGTGTTCTGCTTAAAGGTACACTATGTAAGATTTTTGGAACAAAATATCCAAAAACCATTCGAACAATGTTATATATTTTGTTGATTTGTGTACTTACATTATCCCAAATGTTTCTAAGAATGTTTAAATCCAGAGAAATAAGCGGTTTTAACAAGGACACGGACCGTGTCCGTGCGTCGCCTGTCAATGACATCATACCTGTGTTACCCTCAATTTCCGGTTTCATTTTGTAGAAACCATGTAAACACCAAAGACGCTTTAATATATGATGTGTTTTATTAGACAGGTGAGCAACTGTTTGGATGCATTCATCGACAGAAAACAAATTGTTATACAGCTCAACACAGTTAGTCTTTTTGTTTAAATCTCGTTTTCTTGATTTACTGCGAGTACCATTACCATGCCTAATATCGGTCTAGCTCACTGCAGTGTGCAACAAGTGTCTCGTACAGTAGCGCCGAGCGAACGCACAGAGTAGCATTATAACAACTTTCAACACACTCAAATGTAACCAATATGATAAAACAGCGCTGCGTTAGCCCACATACGCATGACCGGAAGAAGCGGAAGTGGCGTGTGCACCATAATTAAAGTTCCACTGTTCTCGAGCCACGTGTCACGCTCGTCTCTCATTAGCAATCGCTCCAGCGGCTCGTTCCGCTCCAACGGTTTTCGTAACGTTAATAAATCTTTAATACATTACCGGTCATCCATGAATATGATTTCTGCCCAAGTTCCGTTGCATTTTTCACCAGCTGTAGAGGTGAAGACAACACATCCCATGATTCCACGAATTCAAGTCGTCATCATAGACTGGAAAAAAATATGGACGTAGTGTCCGTGACGTCACCCGTAGGTTTCTGAAGAGCGTTTTTGAAGCCTAAAGTGGGCAGGGCCAACCGTCGCCATCTTGGCAGCGCGTCATCTCTCGTCACTCACGGATAAAAGAAAATGGGCAAAGAGGCGGGACGTGGGTGGAGCTGAGGTGCTAATGCTATGCTACTGGCCTCGCGCTAAAGTGACAGCTGAATGTAGAAGTAAAGTCAATAGTTAAAGTTCATATTTTTGCCCTTCGAAATACTATAATAATTAAAAGACGTAACTAAAAGTGAGACTATGTGTATCGTGATGCATCATTATTCTGCTAGTTAAAAATGTATTATCAGGCAGTAACTTACAATATTGCTCTGAGCTTGAACGTGTGACAGTGATCCATGCAGTCAGCGCGGAATCGCATGTCAAGTTCGTAAAGAGCTTTATTCAGTTTAGTCGATTTTAAAATCTGATTTTGGCCGCCTCTCAATTTCTCAAATGGGTTAAACCAAAAATATTACCTTAGAAGTTCAAGTAAATGCACTGGAAATCCGCGCTAATTCAAGGGTGTGCATCTAACGTTATTGCATGGACGGAGAGAAAGCACTGACACCTGCAGGATTTCATCTCACGGTACTTTTTATTTAACACTTAAAAGTTAAATAAGCATATCTGTTCCGTGAGAGCAACGGTACCGCATAACGAGTGTAGCCTGTATACTCCAAAAAGCAAAGAAATTGTCAGACATCCATTAGTGCATGCGAGGAAAACAACTGGAAATACAGCGCTGGTTGTTCTCTCCATACTCGACAACGACGGAGTCCAACGGCGTGGGCAAAGGTATAATGCGTGTATTAAATTGTATGAAATAATCCCGAAAAAGGCACAAACACTGCAGAGATGGCAAGTACAGCAGCAGCTGGAATTAGCTGAGGGTGACGTTAACAAATAGACAAACGTCGGCTAGCAGTTACAGCAGCCTCGATCCACCAGTCACTCAAGTGGCCACGCCCTTAATTATGCAGAACTTTAAATATTAATCAACTAAACGGATGAGTTATAAAAAAATTCACCCCCCTCACAGTTGTTATGAAAGGCAAAATTAGCTGTATAGACCAAAGCCACATAGAGAACCAGGCTTTAAATATGTTTTTTTCTGCTGTAAAGTTGGTAATTTTAACATGGGGAGATACAGATTTGACTCACTTGTGCAGCCAGCCTCAAGCGGCCAGTCAATGCTTTGCAGTTTAACTCACTTTCTTGTTGGATTCAAGAGAGAGACGGGGAGGTTGCCGCTTGGTCGTCATCAAGTTACACCTTTGTTTTGAATAAGCGACCTCTAGTGGCAAAGAATTACATAGTGTGCCTTTAAATCATTTAATCTAATATAATTACATTTTTAAGAATGCAAAAGTGTCCAAGTACTTTTCAGGGACCAATGTATTTCTTTAATATGCTTTTACAAGCTTTACATTCCGTTCTTGATGATTTGAGGTTTGAATTTTGTCTTGGGTCTGGAACATTTTTTTTACTACCACTACCACCCCCACCCCCAATAGTCTGTCAGTGGGAATGGTGGCAATCCAGTAATTTGCTGCCTTGATCAGAGCTTTGCAGTTCCTGAGGAAAGCCTGCCATTAAGCAGGGGAGAGATATATATCAGTGTAGAGAAGTGTGTGTACAAAGAGCAGTGCTACACAGGGCGCTGGCCCAGGAAGAACCACTGTATTGCTCTCCACCCACTTCATATTACACACACACACATTAAAAGTAATCAGAGCTCACTACTGTACTTTATGTTCCTCAGTCAGCCACACAAAGGAGCCCTTCTCCCCTTTACTGCCCTACCAGAAGAGAGCCACCAACCACAGTCTGAACGTCCACTTCAATACGTTTTTCCATCTCAATGGAAGCACCTCAAACTATCAAATACCCAACCATAAACTGCATGAAGTGAAAAGGATTGAACATTATGTGGTAACATTTTACAGGAAACCTGCATAATGCGTTTGATGAAGAACTTGCTTCTTGATTGTTAAAAAATTCCGTTGCATTTTTCACCGGCTGTAGAGGTGAAGACAACTACTCCCATGATTCCACGAATTCAAGTCGTCATCATAGACTGGAAAAAAATATGGACGTAGTGTCCGTGACTTCACCCGTAGGTTTCTGAAGAGCGTTTTTGAAGCCTAAAGTGGGCGGGGCCAACTGTCGCCATCTTGGCAGCGCGTCATCTCTCGTCACTCCCGGATAAAAGAAAATGGGCAAAGAGACAGTGGCGTCATGCCCATTCAAAGTGAGGGGGCACGTGCCCCCTCAGATTTTTCCTCCCTGATAATTTTTTGTCACAACTTTATTCCTATTATGCTCCATAATTACCAGAGCCTATAACGACTCAAAGCTATTCTTCTGGATGTGTAATAAATCGGTCAGCATCAGCCCGCCCCTTTTTCCTAATATGGTGTCTGTGTATATCAAATCTAGAGCGCTACGCGCGTAGTCTAGAATCTTTGGTGTGTATGTTCAAGCAACTCACTCGTCTCGCACGTTGAGCTGGCAATGTCTTGAAGTGGTAAGTGGGCAAAGCAACAAATCGGCATTGAATTAGTTATCGGATGATATTAAAAGGTAGTGGGATTATTTGTGGTTGACCTGGAAATTTTAACTTGATCAAAAAGTTATGGATTTGATATTAGCTGCGAATTCAGAGCATAACTTTAGTTGTGTCAGTGTAACGTTATCGATAGCTAGCCTAGTCTAACCGTAAACTATTTGGCTAACATTACTGCCTGCCATACAAAGCCAATAAGCCATAGTAACGTTATCTGATCGGTTTTGAAACATCTGTTCTGTTTTGTCTTGTGTCAAAGTCTCCAGCTGGTTCAATTGTTTTCAGTTTCATAGAAACGAGGGTGTTAAATGTTTTGTAGGCTAACTGCAAAATCCAACCTAACGTTATCAAGGCATCTACTTGATGTTTCTCCCATAGACTGTTCTTCACGGTTCTTCACGGATCAGGCAGCTAATTCAAATGCAGTGAAAAAAGATGGGCTACCCGTTCGAAAGCTACAGCATAGTTGTTATACAGATCGCTATGACCGTGATGTAGGCTTAGAGACAGTGTAACTACAGTATTTCAATGATTTTACTCAAGTAATGATACATATTACATTTGATTTGATTACTTTCTTACATTTCTGTCAAATATTAACCATTTTCAAATAAACAGGGTAGTGTTAACCTTATTCAGCACTGAAATCTGTCAAACTTCTTTCAAAGTCCTTCATCGCATATTAATATTAAAATAACTTAATTTCAGAGCACCACCAAGTCAGACCTCAGCACCTTTATGTACCTTTAATGTAAGATCGTTCTAAGGTCACATACCAATTTAAAATCATAACATAAAAATTGCAATGGTAGCCTACTGTTTTTAAAATCATGTGTAGTAGGCCTAAGTGTACAGTAAGTGTGTGTGTAAACATGCTTTAATGAAGTAGACTTCAAAAGCTTTTGAATTTGAGCTTACAGTTCTTTCATCAACCTGTCTTTTACATAAACTTACAAAAAAGATACTTTAACTTAGTCCATATAGGAGGGTTGCTGCTGGCTCCGTTAAGGTATTTTTGTCCCTCCCAAACTGCATTGAAATGGAATGTTTAGCAGCCAGAATTGAAAAATTTTCAGGGGGAGAAACCCCCTGACCCCTCCTAACATGATCCATATCACCCGTCAGAAAACAATTGCAACGTCTCAGATTGTGCCCCCCCCAGAATTTTGGCTTGCATGACGCCCCTGCAAAGAGGTGGGACGTGGGTGGAGCTGAGGTGCTAATGCTATGCTACTGGCCTCGCGCTAAAGTGACAGCTGAATGTAGAAGTAAAGCCAATAGTTAAAGTTCATATTTTTGCCCTTCGAAATACTATAATAATTAAAAGACGTAACTAAAAGTGAGACTATGTGTACCGTGATGCATCATTATTCTGCTAGTTAAAAATGTATTATCAGGCAGTAACTTGCAATATTGCTCTGAGCTTGAACGTGTGACAGTGATCCATGCAGTCAGCGCGGAATCGCATGTCAAGTTCGTAAAGAGCTTTATTCAGTTCAGTCGATTTTAAAATCTGATTTTGGCCGCCTCTCAATTTCTCAAATGGGTTAAACCAAAAATATTACCTCAGAAGTTCAAGTAAATGCACTAGAAATCCGCGCTAATTCAAGGGTGTGCATCTAACGTTATTGCATGGACGGAGAGAAAGCACTGACACCTGCAGGATTTCATCTCACGGTACTTTTTATTTAACACTTAAAAGTTAAATAAGCATATCTGTTCCGTGAGAGCAACGGTACCGCATAACGAGTGTAGCCTGTATACTCCAAAAAGCAAAGAAATTGTCAGACATCCATTAGTGCATGCGAGGAAAACAACTGGAAATACAGCGCTGGTTGTTCTCTCCATACTCGACAACGACGGAGTCCAACGGCGTGGGCAAAGGTATAATGCGTGTATTAAATTGTATGAAATAATCCCGAAAAAGGCACAAACACTGCAGAGATGGCAAGTACAGCAGCAGCTGGAATTAGCTGAGGGTGACGTTAACAAATAGACAAACGTCGGCTAGCAGTTACAGCAGCCTCGATCCACCAGTCACTCAAGTGGCCACGCCCTTAATTATGCAGAACTTTAAATATTAATCAACTAAACGGATGAGTTATAAAAAAATTCACCCCCCTCACAGTTGTTATGAAAGGCAAAATTAGCTGTATAGACCAAAGCCACATAGAGAACCAGGCTGTAAACATGTTTTTTTCTGCTGTAAAGTTGGTAATTTTAACATGGGGGAGATACAGATTTGACTCACTTGTGCAGCCAGCCTCAAGCGGCCAGTCAATGGTTTGCAGTTTAACTCACTTCCTTGTTGGATTCAAGAGAGAGACGGGGAGGTTGCCGCTTGGTCGTCATCAAGTTACACCTTTGTTTTGAATAAGCGACCTCTAGTGGCAAAGAATTACATAGTGTGCCTTTAAATCATTTAATCTAATATAATTACATTTTTAAGAATGCAAAAGTGTCCAAGTACTTTTCAGGGACCAATGTATTTCTTTAATATGCTTTTACAAGCTTTACATTCCGTTTTTGATGATTTGAGGTTTGAATTTTGTCTTGGGTCTGGAATATTTTTTACTACCACTACCACCCCCACCCCCAATAGTCTGTCAGTGGGAATGGTGGCAATCCAGTAATTTGTTGCCTTGATCAGAGCTTTGCAGTTCCTGAGGAAAGCCTGCCATTGAGCAGTGTAGAGAAGTGTGTGTACAAAGAGCAGTGCTACACTGGGCGCTGGCCCAGGAAGAACCACTGTATTGCTCTCCACCCACTTCATATTACACACACACACATTAAAAGTAATCAGAGCTCACTACTGTACTTTATGTTCCTCAGTCAGCCACACAAAGGAGCCCTTCTCCCCTTTACTGCCCTACCAGAAGAGAGCCACCAACCACAGTCTGAACGTCCACTTCAATACGTTTTTCCATCTCAATGGAAGCACCTCAAACTATCAAATACCCAACCAGAAACTGCATGAAGTGAAAAGGATTGAACATTATGTGGTAATCACCACGGCAGGGTGGTGATGGCGCAGTGGATAAGACACATGCCTTTGGTGTGAGAGACCCGGGTTCGAAGCCACTGTGAGACACCAATGTGTCCCTGAGCAAGACACTTAACCCCTAATTGCTCCAGAGGCGTGCGACCTCTGAAATATAGCAATTGTAAGTCGCTTTGGATAAAAGCGTCAGCTAAATGAATAAATGTAAATGGTAACATTTTACTGGAAACCTGCATAATGCGTTTGATGAAGAACTTGCTTCTTGATTGTTAAAAAATAAATGTATTTTCTGTAAGTCCGCTCAACAGCTGCGAAGTTGGCGCTGCCATGTGAACCGAGTCAGTGATACAATGCTCATTTTTCATCCTGTCTATTCATTTATTAAAAAATACAAGCAATTCATTAATAAAAATTATACTTAAATCCAGATTTTCTATGATAAGCAAGTTTTAATGAATTAGTTAAAGATACTTTTGGAAGGATTAATTAAAAAAAATGTCAGGGTGATACAACTGTCCTGATATATCTTAATGGAAAAAAAGTTAAAAAAAGAATTGAAAAGAAAAAATAATTTTTTTGCCATAAGCTCTTAATAGTATTTATTAGAAAAAAGTTTTGTTTTGTTAAAATATATTTTTCTAATTATATAGAATGATATTAAAGTTAAACTTTTCTTTATATAATTTAACCATTTTAAGTCATAGCAGGGTTCAAAGGTTATGAAGTATCAAAAATATTCTTAATGATATGCAAATTAATTCAAGTTTTCTTTAAAAATATATTAAAACAAAATAATTGTGTACTTTTACATGTATTAATAAAGGTCGTTAAAACATGTTAGACCCTATTTAAAAATATATTATTTATTTTTGACCATTTTTAGTCATGAAAATTGAAACTTCTACAATCAACTGACCATAAAGTGCATTTTAAGGGATCATGAACAGTAATTTATACAACATATTACTGCGTTACTAATTATATTGTTTGCTCATATTTCTCTCTATGGACTTGTAGTTCACCCTTTTTTGACCTGTCTATGTAATCCTACAGCTCCTGAGGCGCATACAAACAGCAGTGTGTAAGTGTCTTTAAACCATTTGGACTGTGCTAGAATGTCTGTGCAGAGAATGACCTACATACTACAACGTACAGGTTTATATATTACCCATTCATTCAGTATAGCTGCCTATTGACTTAAGAGTTTAAGGGTTTTGCTTTAAGGTCAGTTAGTGTGCCGTACATTATTTACTTTTGTAGTTCACATTTGTTCGGCTTTGTAAAGACACTGTGACGAGTGATAGACTTTGAGTATCCAAGGAGCAGCGGAGAACAAACACAACTACGGATTGACATTCCTCCATACGCAGTCTCTTTCTGGGCTTCCTCTGGGCAAAGCTACTGTGTATTGGAGTGTCAGTTGGGTATGTGGGGCCAGTGTCTGTACTTACGAGTCCCTGTACATTGACGTTGCTGTGATGGTCCTGCTGTTTTGGAGACCAGATTGACGTGCATTTATACAACTCCAGATTCCACTTACTCCTCATCCTCAAAGTCCAGGGACTGTCTCCCAGTCAAAAGAACAAATCATGGGTTGAAGCCACCATGGTTCAAAGTCATTATGAGGTCACTTTGTGTAGCTTAATATTCTAGTTTTGTTTGTCCAGACTGTGGACATTCTATAAGGATAGTTTTTATAGACAGATAAGCCCAGGAGATACACTAAGTCTCCATGTTCTTGTATTAGTAGAAGCCACAAAGGACACGCTGAATAACAAAAACATGAAGGAAATCAACATCCATGAAAGCACTGGAGATTCTGACTCTTATAGGGACAGACTGAGATATTAATGCAGAACAGAACTAGTAAGACACCTTACTATGGGGATTTAAGTTTAATGTCACATATGACGTTTCAGTGTTCAACTAATTTTGACATTTTTCCCGTTCACTCACCTCTCAGAAATGCAGTCTTTTATTATCAAAGCAAGGCCTCCACCTAGTGGAGAGGAAAGACGGTGCCAAATGAGAGCACTTATTTCGTGGTTAAAATGAGGTAAAAACGTGTTTTATGCATTTTTAATATGTATGCCAAAGCCCTTTTTAACTAAATTAAGTTTTCTGTAATGTACACAGCTATAGTAGTAGTGGAGATATACTGTCAGTAGGGCCTACTTACGTTTTTTACGTTTGATATGTTTTTTACGTTTGACTTACGTTTGATATGGATCCCGTCAGAAAGAGCTCGAGCTGCTCTTTTGCGCACATCTTTTTGGCGCCAATTAATTTCTTAATTAATTTTCAAATGAATAAATAATTTTCTTTGAGTAGCCTAGTAGATTGCTTTTTCAGAGAAATTTATTTCAACAAAATATTCTGATTAAATAAATAGTAATTTTAGGAGACATCGGTTATATTCTGTTTACAGAGTAAAACTTATTAGTACATATTCAAATAATACAATTTTATTTATAATGTAGTCACAGCTGAAGGATTGTTGTGACCAGCTAAGAAATGCTCTTTAGTCTCAACTATTTTAACAATAAAATATAGCTTTTCATACTTTTTTAGTGTTAACTGTATTACTTCATTTTATTACAGTTCTGTTTGTTAGTGTAGCCTATAACAAAACAGATTTCTTGTGACTTCATTTATTCAAACATTCCCCTTAAACAACAACAACAACAACACACACCAAACAGTACACATTTAGCACAGAGAGCCCATATGTCATGGTCAGACTGAGAATTGGTGGAGTTTTTTTTTTAATCCTTAATTTCAAAGAATCTGAAATTGCCTCTTCTGTAATTAATCTGTATGAGGAAATGTGACATGACGAGTGATTAGAGATGTCCTCTACTGGGTAAAAGCGCTTCATTCTTGTGCTCCTTTCACACTTCTTGTCTTTGGCCTTCAAGTAGAATAGAAATACTAGATTGTTTTCCTGAATGAAAAAAAAAAAAAAGAAAGAAAAAAAAAAACTCATTTGTACTGGTAATAATCATTATTAACTTGACTGATGCATCAACCATTGCGATGGTTTAAAAGACACTGAATGAAAATTAAAATGTTCATCTATTCTCAAAACTAGTGATTAGACGCAGGTTATGTTTTAGTGGCCCACTTTTGGACTCTATGGTGGCTTTAAATATGGAATATACCATTCATACACACCAAGTCTACACTAAAACATCACAAGACTGCTTCCTTCCATGATCTTCAGGTAAACATCTTCTTCAGTTTAGAGAAAAATCCCCCTTCCTCTTTCTCTGCCTCTCTGCTCTGCCCTGATTCTGAGGTCTGGCCGGCTTGAGAACTACCTGAATAAATACACAAACATTTATCAAAAAAGCTTAAGTTTGAGGTAAGTATAGGCAGATTACTTAGCATTCTTCTTGTCTGTGTGTATGAAGGTGTTTGTTGATCTACCGGTGGCTGGTCTGGTTACTCCAGTAACAGCTCCCTCCACATCCATCTCATCCTCTGCATAACTTAAAAGCAACGTTCTCTGCTTATGTGTCAGTTTCCTGTAGATGATCCATGAGATTTATTAGAAAAACACAAACTGGAAGTGCATATAGGCATGCGTGTCTGTGAAAGTCTCTTACTTAGGAATTCTGATTTTGATATATACATAATGGTCTCCATAGCCAAAGCTATTCAAGCGTGGGATGCCTTTTCCTTCCAGTTTGATCTTATGGTCTGTTTGAATGCCTGGAGGAATCTGCAAGAAACACATTTCCTCTTTTAGTCATGAAATACGGTGGCCAATTCCACTGAGTGCGTTTATTTTCTAACCGCAATGTCGATGGTGCTGTACAGGCCCTGAGCTCTGGCTGTTCCCCCTAGAATGGCCTGCGCTACTGAAATCATCACATCCGAGTGGATATCGGCCCCATCACGACGAAACACTGGACTCCTCTGGACCTGCAACACAGGATATATACACACACTTGCAAATCGCTTGGAATAAAATAAGAGAGAAAACGGTAAGAGCATAGGAAAATGAGAAATTAACAACAACAATTAGCAATTTAATGAATAGGAAAGGAATAAATTATAAGAATAACTTTAATTTAACAACAGATACAAAAGGGATAGTAAATGTAAAAAAAAAAAAAACTAAAATATATTAAGAATAAAATGAAAAAAAAAAAAAACCCACTAGTTTAAATTAAAATACAATAAGTGTAGAATTAAATAAAAATAAAAGATAATAATAATAGCAGCATGAAATTAACAATTAGCAAAACAGGAATTATTTGTTTTCTTCATAAATTAGAGTTACTAAAAGTAAATGACATTAGAGAATGTAAAGTAAACAAATAGTGTGAAATTAAACAAAACAAAAATCAATGCAAGTAAAAATAATTGTAAAATCAAATAATAAATTAAAGAGAGATTTGCAGATTAAGCTAATTTAATAAATATGAATAATTTATGAATATGACATTAAAAGGAGTTTCTAAATGGGAAAGTAAAGGTAAATACATGTATATAATAGTCGACATAAGAAAAAAACTGTAATAAGACTAAATATGTCAATAATTGTAAAAATGGGCCCCAAAAAGTATTTCAGGCCCCAAAAAGTATATGAACACTTAAGATAAACTGATATACAAAAAAAACAAAAAATATATATTTTAATGAAATAACAAGAAGAACAAGTTTGTTAGGTTTTAAATTCATACAATGATACACATACAGTTCAAACTGAAAACAAATAGTATGTGGACACTTTGGACAGGGGCTTTCGCTCCGGGTAATTATAGGAACTAGCCAACCAACCCTACATCCCAAAGTACATATACTATCCATCCTGAATGGCACGTGAGATTAGAATAAGTGTGTCCAAATGCATAGTATATTGAAAAGAATATGCTTTTTCTGGTAGATTTTCAAAGTGTGGATCAGTGCTCTCTATAACGTCAAATATTGCCCACAACCCATTGCGCTTTGAAGGAGGATTCGGTTCAGAACTACAAACATGAATAAAAAGTGTTTAAAAAACTGGTTGATGCCCAATGTCACAAGCTGAGCAGAAATACATAATCATGTTTCGCTTGGTTCTTTCAAAGTCGCGTCGGATTGCCTCCTTAGCGTAAATGTCGAGAAGTGCCTGGACTTCGGCGTCGGCCCATCTATCGCTGTTTTCCATGTTCATAGAGTAAATATATAGGCTATAAACTGTTTACACGGCTTTTTGTGAATGCCATTCAACTCACCTTGAACGTGATATAAATGTATTTCTTCCCGACCGGCACCTTAACTGTCTGTCCGTCTTCTATACCTAAAACACATCCACAATAGACAGTCAGTACCTCATACGTTCACCACAGTTCATTCTGTACAATGCAGCACACCTGCAGGCACAGGAACCATGACGGTCTGTTTCTGTTTGGTTTGTCCAGTTGCCCGGCACATAACGCAAGGGGTGATGATGATAGAGCCCCGCCCACCACACCGCCTACACGTTGAGCGCATCATAAACGGGCCCGTGCTAATAGACTCCTGCATAAAAGAGTAAATTATTTTTTAAAAATGTAAGGAAAATAAATATGGTTGCTAATACGGTTTCTATGGCGTCCTCACCATGCCTGTGCCATTGCAATAGTGACAATGTGAAACTTTAGTTCCCGGCTCATGACCTTTTCCGTCACAGCGTGGACAGGCGTCATCTATGTTGACAGTTATCTCCTTATTCACGCCCTTGGCAGCCTGGGTGAACGTCAGCTCCATCACGAACTGCGGGGAAAGAGAGAGAGAGAGAGGGTTCAGGTGGTGGGAATTTAAAGAGGAACATAAATGAGGGACAGTCGTCACTGTGTGTCTCACTTCAGGTGCCTGTTCAAACATGGAGTTGAGGTCTCCGAAGCCACGCCCCCCCGTAAACTCTCCAAAGATCTTCCTGAACAGCTCCTCTGGGTCCACAGTGGCCCCGCCTCTCCAGTACTGCTGCTGTCCCGCCCCACTCGCGCTGGGACCGGCAGAACCGTACGTGTCATACTGCTTCCTCTTCAGCTCATCACTGAGGGTCTATACACACAGAACGGCAAACACACCTAATTAAAGATCCTGATGAATTTCGAGAAAAAAAAGAAAAGACACAAAAACCTGGGTCATACTTGTATATATTTCGCCCTCAATTTATTTTTATATTAATAAGTTATTTTATATATATATATATTATAAAATGCATTGCAAAATTATATATACAGTATATATATAGTTTTGCAAGGCATTTTATTTTTTAAACATTATATGCATCAAAGAATCCTGAAAAAAAATGTATCAAGGTTTTTGACAATATTAAGCAGCCCAACTGTTTTCAATTTTGATAAAAAATAATCAATGTTTTTTGAGCAGCAAATCATCTTATTAGAATGATTTCTGAGGGATCATGTGTCACTGAAGACTGGAGTAATGATGCTGAAAATTCAGCTTTGCATCGCAGGTATCAATTTTATTTTAAAATATGTTCAAAATAGAAAACAGTTATTTTAAATTGCAATATTTAATTTACAATATATCTGTTTTTGGTGTATTCTTGATCAAATAAATGCAGCCTTGATGATCATTTAGAGACATCTTTCAAAAACATTACAAAATCATACCCATCTAAAACTTTTGAATGATAATGTTAACATTGACTATAAAGATAAATATCATATTACTTTACGCATAAACCCTATGTAAAATCCTTTACAATTCAATATTTAAATTATAGTTTTACATTATATCAATGAGATTTGGGTGGAGGGAATGTGTTTAATAATTGCCATTAAACACTGTCACAATGGAAAAAAAATTATGGTACTAAAAATAGGCTTTTTTTCTTTATGCAAATTTTTTTTTTTTTTTTTTGAGTGAAAAATATAGCCCAAACAGGCTTAAATTTCACCCAAATAATAATGTAATTAATAATGTAATGCAAGACCTTTATAGGAAAAATAAACATTACACTTTCCTCACCTCATAGGCTTCTGCCAGCTTGGCAAACTTCTCTTTAGCTTCAGGGTCATCTGGGTTGGTGTCTGGATGGTACTTCTTGGCCAACTGAGTGAAAATACCCATGTTAAACCCCCATGTGAATGAACCACCCTTCAAAAATATGAATATATTATCATATGGGTTGTCAAACCTGGTAGTAGGCTTTCTTAATGTCTTTCTGAGAGGCAGTCCGAGGAACCCCCAAAACGTTATAGAAATCCTGCTGATGGCACCCAGATGTGTGGAAGAAATGAGAGCTGAAAACACTGTGACTCCTCCACTCTGAAGAACACAAACACAGACTCAACAATAATATTAAAAAAAAAAATACATTTCCAATTTCCACCACTGTAATGCAAAAGTGTCACTATCGTCATCTCTTTCATTGGTTTTTGCAATGTAGGCTAGGGAGTAATGAAATGTCAGTCAGTGGGGATTTCTCAGTCGTTCTTTCTGCAGTTTACATAACCACGCCAGTAGGTGGCGACAAGTGTATTATGAGTGAATCATTGAATCATTCACTGTTCGTATGCGTTTCCGAATTCAACGACTGAAGCATTCAGGAACAAAACTTATCCTTATGATCGAATCCTTCACTCACCAAAAACACTAATTCTGCTACATGCTTCTCGGAAACACACAAACTTGTGTTTATCCAGCCATGAGTTTGTTTGGAAATAATTTCTTTGGTGGTGCAAAACCAAAGTAAGTGGACATTTTCTATTACTAGCCTACCTAAAATGTAACAACTTTTTTAGTGAACTGTTGTATATAATATCACACATTCAATCTCAAATCCAAGTTAGCACACTTTAACGTTAGTGACAATAACTATTATTGTTTCAATGATAAAACAATTTTATATTGTCACTTTACTCATATTGGCAATTATGTCAGTCAGTTGCATCATCTCTTTTAACTTTTCTAATACCAATTACATAAGTGGACAAATACGTCCACAAAAGTGTGATATGTTAAACCTTATATATTTATGCAAAATAAGCTTGTTCCACTAACGCAACAACTTTGATCACATAACCAGCTCACCTGGTTCCCCCTTCAATGTCACACATCCTCTGCGCCTCCAGCAGCTTAAATTACCCACCGTCACATGACTACGCGTCAGACATATCCTCAAAGCCGAGATATCTCCGTGTCTAGAGGAATTTAAAAGTGCCCAGGTGCTCCGAAGTCCAGGTAAACCGCCCGACAGCCAACGTGTAGTACAGCGAGCACTGGAGGCTGCCATGTTTACATCGCTCTATGGGCCGGCTGTTATTTACTGCGCAAGCGCGTGGTGTTTCATTTAAAAGTGCTGTGCGTCTCTTCACCACTAGATGGAGCGGTGTGAACAGTTTGGGGAGATGACGACTGTTTCATGTTTTGTGTACAAGAGGTTTTTTTTGTATGCAATTTGATACCAGTGGTGTATACAATAGGTAATACAAGCTATTTCTATAAGTTAATAACACTATATTAACTCTAAAGCCTACTGTATCATAATATTATTTGATATACAATTTTCTAAGGCGTCTAAATGATCAACGTGATCAATAACCTTGGTGAAAAACACGTCGTCTACTAAATACTTTCTGTCGTCTGATAGGTAGTTTGTGCTTCTTTTTTTCTCTCAAGTAAAAGGCCTTTTAGACTAATTCTAAAAGTAGTACACGTGTCTTTTTATTGATCTTTACTGATACTGAACGTAAACAAAATAATTACTTTTATATTGTTATTAATATTTCAAGCTTAACACTTACTGGACTGAAGCCATTTAAGTTTACTTGATTATCCATACATCACTTTTTTAGAAAAGAAAATCATGTTAAAATAGTATCAATATGATATCAGGCTTTTGAGGAACATTTATTTTGTTCATCTCTCAATCATCATTGTATTGCACTGCATTAAACTACAGGGCTTTTATAATAAAACTAAACTTTATATAAGTTATACATAAACTAAGCAATTAATATATCCTGAGAATCTAAACTACTAATTTTTTCCCCATAGCAAAACTGGACTCAAAACCAGAACCAAGTCTAGACCCCTTGAGGCCCAGGGCCAGACCAAGACCATCTCAAGATCATCTTTACAGTAAAGTCTTTATTTTTCTTTAAGTATTTCCACATTTCTTTCCCACTGTACAGAAAGACTGCTGCCATATAGCCCAGGGGACATAGTCAGAAGTTGAAAGGAACATTTTAACAGACTTGAGGTTTCTTGAAGAGGGAAAATTATATTTTGAACAGTGTATACTGTACTCATAAAACCCCACAATTTCCACAAGTCATAAGTGTGGTCTAACCCTGGCTCTGTTTAATACGGAGCAGTGTGGTGTTGCCGGCCTGTGGCCACTGGGATTTGGACGGCACTGAGACCCCCTTGTGATGATGTCATATGACTGTGGCTGATGTCATGATGAGCCTGGTTGCTGGTTGAACGCAGAGGCTTGTGTGTGTGGTGAGTTTAACCGCTGCGCCTCTTATACCACCTCCGCAGGCAGAAATACGCCTGTTTCTATGTGAGAACGGGCCATTTTATTTGAAATAGGGAATGGAGTGTCATTGTTTGCTTATGTCATCTCTGGGAATCCCGAACGGGATGTATTTTGTCTAAGTATGGGAACTCCACTGAGATAATTGTCCATATTAAATGAATGAAGACATTTTTGAGTGGGCAGAGGCTCAGACCCAGGCATAGTTAATCTTTCTCTTTCACAGTAGTGAAAGTTAACAATCCCCAATCACCCTCAGTAAAACAAGCATGGCTAGCATGTGTGTTGAATTAAGAAAGTCCCACTGCTCTACAGCTCTCAACTGCTTTCAATTGTTCCCCTGCACTCTTTCACACACTCAGTCTTTTGCTTAATGTTGCACACATGCTTGAGATAGACATGGCAATGAATTGCTAACATTGCTAATGGCTAATCTAATAGCACACCCTTGTGAAGAAGAAGGGTGCTTAATTGTATTTAATGTGCATATATAGTGCACTCAAAAGTGATCAGTTGACTTAACTTAAAAAAAGCGAGGAAACCCGTTGCCTTAAAATTATTAAATAAACTTAACAACAATTGAGAAAATTAGGTTATTTAATTGTCAAGTTCATGAAGTTTATTACTTACCGGTAATGAATTTAAAGGTAGTCTAGGTAGGACATCTGGGAAAATGCTAACTTTAGCCTGATAGCAGTTAAAGCGTATGTCCCACCCTCCCTGCAAATCACAGTCCAAGCCACGCCTCCCAAAAGCATAAACGCGCACAGCCCAGAAAACAATGTTACTGTAATACATCATGTGTCATTCACCGGTGAGAAAACTTTACATTACAGTTAGTAACACTACAATACCAAACATAAACAAATTCTAAAAACAGAATTAGATGCAGCAAGTTTTTGGTTTGTTTAGCTAGCAAAACTTGTCAGTGTGTAATAATATTTCTTGCATGACAGGGTTTCCACACGATGAGAGTCTGCTTGGCTCCGATGAAGATAGATAGATCGTAGATCCTTTGCCAGTGCCACTTGTTGTCGGTTCAGAAGGAAAGTTAGGTTGTTGCTGCTTGCCTGCCATTCTCGCTCTATTTGACAGCGTACGTGAACGCGCTGATGACTTATTATGTCTGTGTGAACAGCCTGCGCAGTGGTATGCAAACACACATTGATCGACAGGGAACACATGCTATAGGACCGTTCGGACTGAACGCAACGTCTGAGCAAACATTTTATTATTATTATTTATTTATTGTCATTGTAAATACAACGAAATTACATCAGAGCAACAATCGACAGTGGTTTTTCATAAAGTGCAAAAGATCACCAATAAAAACAGTTTGTTTACAGGGCACCGCAACAGACAACAACCAAGAAAAAGTGGAATCAATTATAGAGCTGCAAAGTCCAGTACAATTATTGCAATTGTTGGATGATAAAGTCCATAATAGCACCAAAAACAGGGCCAAAGTGACACATATAAACAAAGAAGGGGCATATGAGGCGAATCACTACCAATCAGTAAAAATGTATAATTATGTGTGCTGCAACAATGCAGAGTCCAGTTCACAGTTATTGCAGTTGTTGGGTAATGTTAAATAGTGTTAGATGAGTAAATTAAGTAAGAGAAGGAGGTAGTCGGGAATGGTGCTCATTCAGCAGTCTAACTGCCTGAGGGTAGACGCAGTTGGCCATTCTAGTGGTTCTGGCTGGAAGAGACCTGTACCCCCTGCCCGACGGCAGCAGGCGGAACAAGCCTGTGTGCTGGATGAAACCGGTCTCTTATGATGTTGTGTGCTTTACGCAGACAGCGGGAGGTGTACACAGATGAGATCTCCGGCAGGGTAGTCCCGATGATTTTGCCTGCAGTTTTCACCACCTTCTGAATCAACTGTCGTTCAGCTGTGGTGCAGCTAGAAAACCACACCAACAGCCCATAGGTCAGCACACTTTGAATTGCACAGTTGTAAAAATTTATCATAAGCCTCTGGGGGAGTTTCACTCTTCTCAGCTTCCTCAGGTAAAAGAGCCGCTGCTGGGCCTTCCCTACCGCTGTACTAATGCTACTGCCCCAGGACAGATCCTCTGACATAGTAACACCCAGAAATTTAAAGTGTTTCACCCTCTCGACTGCCTCTCCATTGATGTTGAGGCATGAGTGACCTAGATTGTTTGATTTACGAAAGTCAACTATGATTTCTTTTGTCTTTTTGATGTTCAGTAACAGGTTATGGTTTTTACACCACTCTGTTAGCAGTTCGATCTCCGCCCTGTATGCCTTCTCATTGCTGGCTGTAATGAGGCCGAGCACAGTTGTGTCGTCAGCAAATTTAATAACATGATGGGAAAAGAAGCGGAACAGTCATGTGTGTACAATGTGTAAAGTAGGGGACTGAGTACGCAGCCTTGAGGTGCACCAGTGTTGATGTATATGGTGTTAGAAACGTGCTCGCCTTTATGGTCCTACGCCTTCCACAGACGACATATATTTATAAAAATACATTTAGACCGCTTAACAGAGTGATTGTTATCAGGATATGAGGAGACTTTCAACCAGCATAACAAAAAATGTTTCTGCAGAGAATCGCCTACGGCACCTTTAAGGCAGCGGGTTTTTCTCACTTTTTCAAGTTAAGTCAACTGATCACTTTTTACAAAATACTGTACTGGCAGATAACAATATTAATGAAATCAAAGGCCACTTAAGTGCTGCAGGAACTTTCCCCAGGAACGAGGGACTTTGGGCTGGTACTCTTTGTTTCAACCACAGGGACCAGGGTCTAATTGATGTTTTATTAACAAGGTTCGGGAGGAACACGTTCTAATGATCAAACAATCAAGTCATTCCAGCCAGCTGTCAGCAATCAGTAATCAACAGGTCCACTCAATCAGCACGAGTAAAGCCTATAAATATACTCAGTTGACTCACCCATATTCCTCGACAGTTTTCAGCATTTGGTTTACCGCTTTGCTACGATGTCCCAAATGCAGCTTTCACCATCCGATGACGAGCTTAACCATGCTCCGGTTCCTCCGGCGCCATCAGCTGGCCCCAGGACAACCTCTCCACCTGATACCGCCTCCGAGCCCCACGTTTCATCTCGCGGGCGCCGGTCTGCGCAAGCAACCCCTCGCACGCCAAGACGCCGAGGTTTACCCTCACCTCCACCGGCGAGGACTCCAGCTTCCTCCCCGGCGTCCTCCTATCGTTCGGCCGTACCAACGATTCCGCCTATTGGGAAGTGGACAGTCTTGAGTCTGAGACAAGAGCTGATAAACTCTGATATTCAGCCCTCGCGCAGGATGACTAAAGCGCAACTATACAACTTATACGTTACCTTGCAATCATCAAATCTCTCTCCCAAATCCACCCCAGGTTCCAAGGCGGCCAGCAGGCCGGGAAATTCTCGTGAGGCCCCGAATTCGCCTCGCCCGACTCCGCCACCTTCCCGTGCAAGATTCGGTTTGCCGTGCGCTTCAGCCCGCGGCGCCAGGATTTCTGCGAGCCTGGGTCACGCTCCAGATTCCACCGCCACGAGACCTCACTCGCCTCCCGCTTCAGCTGAGCTTTTCAGCACGGCGCTTCCCGCCGCAGCGCCATACACAGCTGGGCCCGCCGGCTCACCCTCTGCCTCCCAGTTTTTTCCTCCTGCTGTTTCTAACTCTTTTCCTCTGCAGTGGCCTCCGGCTCCCGTAGCAGACGCTTGCGTGAGGCTGCCTCCGCTAGCGGTGCAGGCTCAAACTTTCCACAATCTTCCTGCGACTACTGCTAACCCTTCCCATTTTCAGTGGCCTGCAGCTCAAGCAAGTGCGAGACCGCCTCCGCTTGCAACACAAGCTCAGGCTTCTCATTCATTTCCTCCTTTTCCCCCTTATGCTTTTCTCAATTTCCCTTCTCAAGCCCCACAGGCCGACCTAAGCGTGAGGCTGCCTCCGCCGATAGTCGCAGCCCAGGCTTCTCTCCCTTACAGCTCTCTCTTAAATGCCAAATCACAATTTTCTCTTTTCACAGCTACCCCGATGCCAGTCCCACCAAACGCTGTCGCTCTGGAGCCTCCCCCAGTGACTCAAAACATCCGAGCACAGATTCTGGCAGGTGCGGATGTAGACCTTTCACATTTACTTTCTCTGCTTCCCGTATCCGATTCTAACCGTCAGTTAGACTGCGGGGATTTTTCAGTCACTTTAAAAAACCAAAATACACATTCATCACGTTTACTTTCTTTTTCGGAGTTTTCAATCGCTTTCAGCCACTTCACAGAAATCATTTGCTCAGCCTTCCCTCATAGGCGACGCGAACTGAACGACTATTTACCGCTGGTAGCCGAGCTCGCGTTGTCCTACGGGGAGGGCACTTTTACACGTATCATAAACTCTTCTCAGCAAAATGCGCTGTTAGGGTTTCACAGTGGAACCAATGCCCATACTGGGGAGCACTTGACACTGACCTACACAGCAGAGTTTTCCTTGGCTGCAGGAATATTTCTTGCGCGGTCTGCAGGTCAGTGGCACATTCCACTATATCGTGCCCTCAAGTTAACCCCTCCGTTCACCCATGCCCGGAAACAGCACCAGTCAAATCCACCAGCTACACACCAAGACCGGCGACTAGCAACCCATACCCACATGAGGCTAATTTCAGCTCCAGAGCACTTACAGACAGCAAACAGCCTTGCAACAATTTTAATATTGGAACCTATTGCACATATGTAGCTTCTGTGGCGGTGCTCATGCCCGTCCTGTATGCCCTGTCTTTAAAGATGTCAATAAAAAATCAAAAAATTATTTATCGACTCCCGTGAATATTTCTCGCCTTTCTATCGAACTAGCTCACCACCCGGACTCAGACTTCACTGAATATCTGCTGTCTGGCCTACAACACGGTTTTAAACCTGGAGTGGTTTGTCCGCTCTCCCAAAACATCATCTGCGATAATCTCCAATCGGCTCTCGCCGAGCCCGACGTGGTAGACAATCTGATTAAAAAAGAAGTCGAGTCAGGCTTCATGATTGGCCCTTTTGACGAGCCTCCTTTCAAAGTTTTTCGCATTAGCCCCATTGGAGTGGCTACGAGAAAGTTTTCAGGTAAGAAACGCCTCATAGTCGATCTGTCAGCTCCACATAAATCCCTGTTCCCAAGCATTAACAGCCTGATCCCACTCAACGAATTTTCTCTCAAATACCACGACGTAGATCAAGCAGTCGACCTGATAAAAATTGTGGGTCGGGGTGCCTGGCTCGCAAAAATTGACATCACTTCGGCTTTTAAAGTGATGCCCATCCACCCGGATTCATGGCACTTATTTGGAGTGCGCTGGCATGGGAAATTCTATTTCGCCGTACGCTTAACTTTTGGATGCAAAAGCAGCCCCAAAATTTTTGACATGCTATCTGAAGCCGTTTGCTGGATCTTGTCAAACAATTATGCAATTCCTCACCTCATTCACCTGCTGGACGATTTTTCGCCTCCCGGCGCCATTCCAACAGCCCAGATCCTCACAGTTCAAAAAGTCTTTTCCGAGCTCGGAATCCCCATCGCCCAGGAAAAAACCATGGGTCCCGCCACATCCATTGAGTTCCTTGGCATTAATCTAGATTCAGTTAAATACCAGGCCTCCCTGCCCAAGGAGAAAATCGATAGAATAATCCTCATCTCATCTACCCTCGTAGACAGTTAAAAGTGTTCCAAACGCGAACTCCTATCCATGCTCGGCCACTTAAACTTCGCCATGCGCATTATTCCACAAGGCCGCCCTTTCATTTCTCATCTCCTCTCTCTCGCGTCTTCAGTTTACGCACTAGAGGATCTCATTTCCCTAACTCCAGCATGCCGCGACGAACTCAGCCTATGGATAACTTTCCTTAAACAGTGGAACGGCCTATCCTTTTTCTATAAGGATCTAATTTCCTCCCCTATCGACATCCAGCTGTTCACAGATTTAGCCCCCTCAGTCGGCTTTGGGGGGTTCTGCCAAGGACGCTGGTTCGCGTCTACTTGGCCCCCCCAAATACAGGACACGCTACAGTCCTCTGCATTATTCGAGCTCTACCCTCTCGTAGTAGCAGCCTTCCTGTGGGGGAAAGAATGGACTGCCAGCAGCATCATAGTGCATTGTGACAATGAAGCTACAGTCCAGTGCATTAATAAAGGCCGTTCCCATTCACCCACACTTATGCCACTTTTAAGACGTCTAATCTGGATTTCAGCATGTGATCAATTTATCTTAATTGCTAAACACATCCCCGGGTCAAAAAAACAAATTGCCGACTCTCTGTCTCGCTTTATGTTTCAGAAATTCAGGATGCTGGCTCCAGAGGCAGACAAGCTACCAACTCCAGTACCTCATTATTCGGAATTAATATTCCCATAACCCACCCGCAAAAATCCCTCCTCAACATATCGCTCGACACCATTCTCCAAGCAGTTTCCCCCAGAACTCTCCAATCCTATGTGACCGCATGGAGATGTTTTAAAGCCTTCCACCTTTCTTATAACACACCATTCCCTGATTTTTCCCTCCTTACAATTACCTCCTTCATCTCTTACCTTAACAGCGTTAAGAGCCTCCAAGTCGGGTCCATCAAAAGTTACTTAAGCGGCATCCAATTTTTTCACAAATTGATTCACGGCGCCCCCTCACCGGAGATAAATAACTCACAAACCTCCCTCTTAATAAAAGGCATCCAACGATCCCAGCCCACCCGCCCGGACACCAGACAACCCATAACATTAGATATTCTTACTAAATGCATTCATACCCTCCGCACAGGCTACCGATCCCTTAATACCTCTCGCACACTCTGCGCCATGTTTATTCTAGCTTTTTTTGGTTTCCTAAGATGCTCTGAACTGGCTATCACTTCCAGATTCGACCCAAAAATCCACCCAAACATCTCAGATCTTTCAGTGCTTGACAGCGAAACTATCTCTTTTCTCGATCAAACAAAGCAAAACAGACCAAACCAAAAAAGGCCACTTCATATATATTTTCAACCTCTCGTCACCAATTCAACCTTTCCAAACTATACTAGCATACCTCCAACTGAGAAACTCTCATGCTAAATCCCATCTCGAACAGCTGTTCATAGACGACTCTAACAAACCCGTGACGCGCTTTTGGTTCCAAAAACACCTCAAATCTGTTCTCCAACTATCAGGCATCCCAGCAGAGAATTTCTCCAGCCATTCCTTCCGCATTGGGGCAGCAACCTCAGCAGCCCAAAAAGGCCTCTCCCAGCAACAGATCCAAGCGCTTGGAAGATGGTCCTCAGACGCGTTCCAAACCTATATCAGAACTAATCGTTTCCATATCAAAAAAGCCCACCAAATCCTCATTGGTTAAAAAAATAAAAATAAAAAAATAAAAAATATCCATGTCTTCTCTTTCTCCATCCAGCGAGTATTGATCTCCCACCGGACACAGCGAGAGCCTTCCCGGTCGAGCTTCTATGTCTTCTCTTTCTCCGTCCAGCGAGTATTGATCTCCCAGCGGACCCAGAGACAGCCTTCCCGGTCGAGTATTTATATTTTCTCTTTCTCCGTCCAGTGAGTATTGATCTCCCAGCGGACCCAGAGACAGCCTTCCCGGTCGAGTATTTATTTCTTCTCTTTCTCCGTCCAGCGAGTATTGATCTCCCAGCGGACCCAGAGACAGCCTTCCCGTTCGAGTATTTATATCTTCTCTTTCTCCGTCCAGCGAGTATTGATCTCCCAGCGGACACAGCGAGAGTTCCCCAGGTCAAGCATTTTCATCTCCTCCTCCTCCGTCTAGCGAGTATTGATCTCCCAGCGGACGTAGCCAAACCCTCCCAGTCAAGCATCTATGTTTTTCTCTTTCCTGACTGGTGATGCTTACCCTTTCCGATGCCGTGACCATTGCCACAAGAACCCTCCCGTTCGAACATCCATACTTACCCGTCTGACACCGTAAGCATTGAACTCTCGTCGGACACCGCGAGAGCTCTCCCAGCCAAACAACCAGGCTCTCCTTGTAATGCCAGCCCGCCAATCTCTGCGCTCTTTTCGGGGGGTCTTTAAGCAGGCGGCTGTCCTTTATTCACTTTGCTTTATGGGGAGTACTCTGGGTTCGGGCCCAATTTCCGAGCTCGGAGCCTTCCCCCCGGACAGCACGCCAAATACGCATAACCATTTATTCTTTGATCATTTGTAAGTGTGAACTCGTGAATTGATGTTTTATTAACAAGGTTCGGGAGGAACACGTTCTAATGATCAAACAATCAAGTCATTCCAGCCAGCTGTCAGCAATCAGTAATCAACAGGTCCACTCAATCAGCACGAGTAAAGCCTATAAATATACTCAGTCGACTCACCCATATTCCTCGACAGTTTTCAGCATCCCTCCACCACCCCATCTCCTCACACTTGCCTAGCTATTTTCCTAAACAGAGATACGGGGGGAGTACTCTGGATTCGGGCCCAATTTCCGAGCTCGGAGCCCTCCCCCGGACAGCACGCCAAATACGCATAACCATTTATTCTTTGATCATTTGTAAGTGTGAACTCGTGAAATGAAGTTCTGGGTAAAAAAATCCCCCTCAGAAAGTCCCTGCTCGTGAGGTATACTTTTTCAAAGTTTCGGGGGTGGGACTTGGGCGCTGAACATGCTGATTGGTTGACTCCACGGGTCATTTTATTTCTGCCACCATTTTTAAAGGTATGTTGCGGTGCGTGTAGTAAGAGGTGTTTTCTATTCGAATCAACAATGGAGTTTAAAAAATACAACCGATGGACCAACGACGAGGTTCATGCTTTATTAATCTTATATGCAGAGGACAAAATCCAGCGGGAATTGTAAAGGCATGCACAGTCCTACGTCCTATTTACATAATCTTTACGACTTAAGACCGTGATGGAAACTCAGAGTTCCTGGGACAAATAGTTTTTAAAAGCGCACTTAAAGCCGCATTTCCATTGAAATTACCCAGAACAATTTGTTCTGACATACTAAAGCACATGTAAAGTACATGATCATAATTTTAACTGTGGTGTAGTATTTCATATTACATTTAAAGTTAATATATTTTTAATGTACTAAATTGCAAATTCATCATTAGAAATATGTAATATGTTTGATAAATGAGATAGAACGTTCAAATTGTATATTTTCCTTTAATGCTTTTCACTACATTCGGCAGTACGCTTTAACCATATTTCAATGACATTAGAAGTATGAAATTATATATAAAGATGTACTAAGTGGATCAAAAAGCACTATAATACATTTTTACTAATTTAATTTAATTTCAATTAACATGCAAATAAGTGTATAGAAATATTACATTCAGTTTACACTTAAGTATAGTCTTTTAAAGTACTGTATATTTTTTCCATATTAAGTGCTCTTTTAAAAGGTATTCTAAAGTGTGCTTCTTTTTCACCAGGGTAAACTATACACGTTTCTAATGAAAAAAGTGTCAGTGGTGGCTTTGAATGGTTACTAGGGGTTTGCAATGGTGTTTTGGATACTGGTCTTTATGGCTATTATTTTCGGGTCCCTCCTGCAATAAGATTCTTTCATCGGTTTCATCATCCACTTAGTCTGAGTGTTTAGAAAAGTAATAGAAAATTGCAAGTAATCTCCACAACAAGCTGCACAGTTTAAAATATCATTCATTTCTGTTGGACAAATAGTGTGGGTGTGGGATATGTTATGTGCCAAAATTGGTGATGTAGTTAGGAGTTTGTTCAATTCTCTAACTTGTGTATGAAGATTAGTACTGCTCAATGTTGTGAGTGCAAATATGCAATGTGCCCAACCTTATCTAAAAATGTCCTTCAGCTGAAATATATGATTTCTTTGTGGAGCAGGACAGATTGACAGTTTGCTCTGATCAGAAGCTGGTGTGGTAAAGCTGTCACTAAGGAACTTTATTGCGGTAATTGCGTTTCTCCAGCAAGCTTGAGTCATTATTCAGTGGGAACCGAGTGGAGGTTATGACCTTTCATTAAAATGAGCCCCAAAAACTCATTAAAGACCAAGGCTAGACTTTCTTTCACATGATTATATGCTTATTTCTCAAACATTTTGCTTTGTTAAGTTGGTTTAAAGCTTTGTGTGTGTGTGTGTGTGTGTGTGTGTGTGTGTGTGTGTGTGTGTGTGTGTGTGTGTGTGTGTGTGTGTGAGAATTAAGTGAATTAATGCATTTCGGATATTCAGTTGTACCCACAGTGTATATGTGACCCTGGACCACAAAACCAGTCACATGGGTCAATGTTTTTAAAATTGAGATTTATACACCATCTGAAAGCTGAATACACGCTTTCCATTGATGTATGGTTTGTTAGGATAGGACACTATTTAGCCGAGATACAACTATTTGAAAATCTGGAATCTGAGGGTGCAAAAAAATCTAAACATTGAGAAAATCACTTTTAAAGTTGTCCATTTTTGTTCACGGTTTTGCTGCATCCACTCACAAAATTAAATGTTTTATATTTTTACGGTAGGAAATTTACAAAATATCTTAATGGAACATGATCTTTACTTAATATCCTAATGATTTTTGGCATAAAAGTAAAATCGATCATTTTGACCCATACAATGTATTTTTGGCTATTGCCACAAATATACCCGTGCGACATGTGACTGGTTTTGTGATCCAGGGTCACATATATGGTTTGGGGGAGGTTGTTATGCTTGACCCATGTTAGTTAGGAAGCATCTGGTGTTGCCATAGTGCCATTATTCTGGCTAAGAACTGCCCACTTCGACAGGAAGAGACCTTTGAACTGACATTTAACCCTTAAAGAGGCAAGAGTGGAAAATGCTAAGCAAAACATTATTTCATGTCATTTTTTATATCATCTGTACTTAAATTAAACATATCCAAAATAATTTTTAAAAAATTTTATATATTTAGGATTTTATGAATTGTATCCCCTGAGATACGTTGCCTGATTAGGGTATAAAAAAAGGACCAATGTTAACTGTTAACTGTTACTGCCACTGCATGTTTAAAACAACTATATCCCATACTTCACCTGATCTAATGTTGAGAAATGATGTATCATCCGAAAGCTTACGAACTCAAGATTCAGCCTGTGGAACCCGTTTTGAAATTGGACGTTGCGTTACCATAGAAACGGTACTGTAAATTATTTTATTGGGCTCCTCCCCTTTTGGGCATCCATGTTTCATAATTTGAGATCAAAACCTTTTCTAATCTTGACAAAACACATATTGTCAGAAAGGTCTGAGTCTCAAGGTTCCATATTTTGTGACAGAAGTGATATTTGGACAGAAATTTATTAATTTGTTATGGCAGAATGCATACAATTACATTCAATGGAATGTAAGTCACCCGGCGGCTATTTTTGGTATTATGCCTAAACAAAATCTCATGGGAACTTCAATTTTTGTGACATCAACTTCAAATTTGGAACACAACATGGTTAGATATATGGCTTTGATTTTATAGTAATTTTATAGTAAAAAATATTTAGTAAAATACATATTTTATAAAATATATATATATATATTAAGTACAGTATATTTGATTTAATGTAAGTTTAAACTTCCATAACTTTTTCATACTTTCATTTTTTTTAAGTGCTTTCACTTCAGTAATAATCTGCTGACTGTTTTCTTTAAAACAAGACCAAACTTAGGTCTATATTCCAAAGCATTCTTGAATTACAATCATTAAAGTTTGAATAGTGCATTTTAAATAGAGCTAGTTTAATCCCTTTTTTATACCCTAAAGAGGCAACGTATCTCAGGAGATTTCAAAACATGCTAAATAACAACATGAACAACATATTACTTAATTTTCTCCTTCAGCACCTTAAGACAATGTTCACAATTAATGTTAGCAGTATTCTTTTTTTTTTTTTTTTTTAGAAGAAGAAAAGTATCTCAAAATCTGAATGTTCTGCACCACTGGCAGCCATGTTATATTTAGGTCAGGCTGACTAATTGATCACAAAAAATTTGAAGCAAATTATGTGACCAGCATACTCAAGACAGACCAGGCTGTCATAAGTTATAAAAGGATTTGATGAAAAAATCGTTCTTATGCCCCAAAAAAGACAATAAAAACTATGTATCTCGTGAGATACGTTGCCTGTTTTAGGGTTAAGCGACCAACCACAGTTTGTTTGGTTTTATCAACTAGTTGATACCATAATATTAAACTAATTCAAAGTGCGTTAAAACCAATGAGCCAGATCATAACTGCCGTGAGTGAGCAGTGCCTACGCCATGAGTGATTGAGAAGAAAAGAATCAGAAAGGGAAAAAGAGGGATGCAGTGTGGTCACAGAGAAATGAAGGATGAGAAATGCAATCCCAGAGAAGTCACAAATGATAGACAACACAGCAGGATAACCGTAATCACAGAGTACGACACCAGCCTCTCAACGTCCATAAAATGGGATTTTCGCAGGCCAAATAACTACAATCTTGCGGCATTTGTGTGTGTGTGAATCTGTTTCCCATTACTTCCATTTCCCCTCATTCCCAGTTCCAATACTCTTATTGGCTCTGATCACTGCCACATGCGGGTCGAGGGGCAGAGCGAGGAGGGATCAAAGTTCGGAGGTCAGAGGGATGTTGCTCGTTTTCAAAAATTAACTGTAATTCACCATTAGATTACAGACCTATTACGTAGATTATGTCCTTTCTAACCAAGGCCACACATCGCCTCTGCTTTAAACAGAGGGATAGAGTTACTGAGCATGTGTTTATGTGGTGCAGGAACACATAAATCCGCGCACCAACCTGATCTAGGGTTGATTTGTGTTAGCGTGTTCAGTTTAAGTCTTTAGAATGAGTAGAATAACATGAAGAAAGTATTATGAGACTTAGCGGAGAGCAAGTGTTTTATAATCCTGGAGCGCCACCAACATTGCGCATTTTGGATGTGTCTCTTATTTGGCACAGCCACTTCCGTTCACGAGCATGTGTTGAATCAGGTGTGCTAGGCAAGGGAGGCATCCAAAATGTGCTGGTTAGGGTTTCTCCAGGACCAAGATTGACCTCTAAACAAAAAATGAAGGGGCCACACTATGGTTCAGTCTTCAATAGGCTTTCCTTACCTCAGCTATCCACCTTACCATATTGATGACCTTGGCATTGCCAAGTAGGATATATTCCTGGATCAACATCCTTGGAACAACATTCCTAAAACCAAGGGTGTTCATTACTGCTCTTGGAGATCTACCTTCTTGCTGAGTTTATGTTTGTAAATGAACCCCAAATCCTTGATCATTTGGAAAAACAAAACTGAGCACCCCAACTATGAAACAATCAAATTTTAGACGTAAGGAAATAACTAGGGTTATGGTGTGGTCAAATTAGCTAAATTTTCTGGCTCAAAAAGTCAATTGGCCAGTGATGTATCAGAAGTCACTTTCAAACCAACCAGCTTTCTGTTGGTCAACACAGTAAATTCACAAATTCACAAAATCTGCGTGAGGAAATCTTTCGAAATTCCAGATCGGTTGACTTTGAATGACTGGATTTCAACTGAACAATGTTAAATGTCCTTTAGTCCCTCTGATTTCAGGGGTACTTTGTTTATGATTGGGTTAAGGATTTTGTTATAGGAAAGTTGTGCCCATTCGCAGGAACTAGGCAAGATCGTTGTGGCCTGTCCTTTCTTTGGTATGTGAACTTATGATTGTTCTTTATTGGTAAAGTTCCTACTGAGAAAGTTCGTTTCAGTTAGTTTAAATTTTGACTAGGAATGCTTGTATTGACTGGTTATTTCTGATCTAATTCTGGTTTACCTTGTAGATTAGCATATCCATGCTGTACACCAGTTAATAAAGCTGGTTGACCACTAAAGTAACTGACATTAAGTAACCTGATGGGGACAGTAGTAAACCAGAATCCAAAACACAATATATGCTGGTGACCAGCCATACTCGTATTTAGAGCAAGATTAGCAAAAATTGAGAACTATATTTACTATTGGTGTTTTCTTTGGGCAGTGAGTAACTCGTATCAATCATTTAATAGGTCTAAAGTTTTGTTTTGATGTACTGGAACTCCTGTGAGAAGGAAAAAGAAGAAAAAATAGATCCTCCAGGGTGAGGTGTTTTGGACCTAGTTCATTATCAATATGCAGCCCAGATTTTTTCCACATGAGTTTGGAAACAAACCTACAGCAGATGGATAGACTATATACACTGTCTGTACTGGGGACAGTTTCAGGCCTGCATCAAGTGAGTGTTTTGGTCCAGTCCCAAATGGTGCCTTGATTATAGTTGTTTCAATCAGAGGAACATTGTTTTAGCCACATGCACAGTGATTACAGAGGTTAAACCGAAAGTTGAAGAAGGAAACTATTGCATCTTGTAAAGACTCGACTTGTTTTGCAAAGGTAAAAAGTCTGTTGGTAGACACCAGCAAGAGGCAAACGTGAAAATCTTTCAAGCAACCAGTGATCGGACTGCATAGAGCAGGTTTTGTGAAGTTTCTCATTCCCCATTTGACTCATTACTCTCTTGTTTGACTAAAGATACTGTCATCTACAGTTCCGGAATCGCAAGGTTATAAACGTATAATCAAGGAGTATAAATAAAACACAATAAAACTGGTCTCTGTATTTCAGTTCTGTCAGTGTGTTCTTGTTATAGGTCAGGCAAGGGCCTTTTTTACTACAATGGGGATTTGACAAACAGTTCCTTTCATTATTATGAACATATAATTAAACGAAAATGCCACAAGACAGAATCAAAGCCAGGCCCATAATTAGACCAAGTGTAAAAGTAGTTTCGCCTCATCTTGACTGGTTAGTTTCTGGTGCGAGGTGACAGATCCCTAAATCACTGAAAGCTTGTGTGAACCCTGTCTCTTTCTCATCTCTCATGTCTGCCCTCTCGTCTAGAGCCTCTAAAACATAAACAGTATAGTTGGTGACGGTGTGTGGGGTTTGTCAGATTTATGGGCATCAGACTTTGAGGAGAGAAGGGAAAACTCTCAGCGGGTGAGTTCGTAACACCCTGCTAACTCTGGAACATCTTAAGGAAATTTAGGAGGAACTTCAGAAACAAGTGTGGTACTTTAATTAAACATAACTGAAAAGCCCATCAAGTAACTTTTGAGCAATAAAATTGTCCTCTGAGTTGCTTTATTATTGAGGAGTGAGGAGCTCACTGATGGTGGCAGCTTCTAAGCAAGATTTTGTAGTAGTTTTTTTGTTTTTGAGGAAGCAAGAAAAGCCGTTTCAGTGATGGTCTTCTCAGCAAGGCTGGCCTTGACCTCCGACCCCATAATGCTGGGGAACCCGTGCAATGTTGCTTTCCCAATGCAGCTTCTTGGTGGCTGGGTTGACCTCAGAGTTCGTGCTCCCTGTGGGAACAAGGCTCCCGGGTTTCTCTTTAGGCCAGAGATGACTTGTAAAACATGGCCACAGGAGAGAGATAGGCCACTTTGACCTGACATTAAACTGTAGATTCTCAGACCAAGACTAATAACTTATAACTTAGTGCTTCCTAACTAATCAAATCTATCCAGTTCTATGTCTGATTTCAGGAACATTGTGTAGATAATTCATCTATACATAGATCTGAGATCTAATTTATAGATCTTAGCTATTTTAAGGCATCATGCTAACTGAAACGGCCCATCATAAGTGAGAATTTTAACGATATGAAAGATTTAAAAACTCGATATAGGCAGCAACTCTATATCTGTGCAGCATACAAGCTTGGCTTGATTTCTACAGAGTGTAATCAAAGTCCCTTTCAAGGAAAGTCTGTTCACTCGGCGGCCATATTTGCAGCGCCTCCGGACAGCTATTTTGGGCATTCAAGACCAAGTCCTATCTACATAAATATGGGAATCCTAAAATCTCAAAAACTGCTTGCAGAACTCTCAATTAAATAACATAATTCAAAGCGGCAGCAAAATCTGAGATGGACTGTCCCATAAATGTTAATTCCCAAACTTCTAAAGTCAGCTGCAGTGACGCGATGATTTTACCAATTAGTGATTGGCTCATTTGTTTAAAACGCGGGACTTTTCCGCCATATTGCGTGTTGCACTTTATCCCATTCATAAGTAATATGAGTGCACCATCTTTGTGTATCTAAAGCCTTTGGTGTAAACTATCAATGTGATGCTGTGATGCATATTTTAAATTAATAACGTAATCATAAACAAACTGTTTGTTGAGCTAATTATTTTACTATTTACTGCATTCTTACAGTTATCTATAGTGGCTAATGAATCGAAAGTTCACACATTCGCAGAAAATTGCCTACTTTACTTCCACATTGCAAAATAAGCTGGATACATGGGATGATGTCTTAGATTTTGGCCAAAAGAAAGTATCCTAATTCATGCTTCTGAATTCATAGGAGAGTCTTCATTTTGGGAGATTGAAGCCTAAAACACTGTCTAGGCAGGCAGCTCGCTAGGCTTTGAAAGTTATCATATGTTCTGTAAGGAACGCTGTTGCGTTTATTTCAGTCTATAAATGCATACAAATGCATCTCTTTGTGTGTGTGTTCTGCATCTAAGTAAACAAAGAGCTGAGAGGAATAACAGACCTTTTATGCAGCTGTCAAAATTCACAACTCCCACAATGCAAACATCACGGTCCAAACCTCTCACACTTGCTGACCTTTATTCCCCTGAGCTGTTCTTTTGAAACCCATCTCAGAAAAAAAGCAGAAATCCAAGAGTCTGGTGGTAATTGCTACGATTGATGATGATTCGTTTTTTACAACAACATAATTTAAACTGCATTCCTTTTTAGAGTTACTGTTAATTATCGGTGCTGTTCAGCCAAGCCGTATAAAACTGTCTTGCTCCCTTCGGTCAAATAACCCTCATAAATCTTTTTTTTTTTTTTTTAGAAGCCTTGGATGGTAAATTTTGGACCTTTGTCCCAATAAAACTTATTGAATCTGCACCTTTACTTATGGCCCATTACTCCAACTTGGCTCTGATCAGCTACAGTATACTGGGGTAAATGGCCACATCTATACAGATGGAAACAGTGAGCTCAGAGCACTGCAATTTAGAGAAAAATTTGACTAGACTGTGTGTGTGCGTATGTATGTGTGTGTGTGTGTTTGTCTATTTATGTGTCCTTATGAAAAATAAGCGATCACGTTGCTGTGTGTGTGTGTGTGTGTGTGTGTGTGTGTGTGTGTGTGTGTGTGTGTGTGTGTGTGTGTGTGTGCGTGTGTGTATGTGTGTGTGTGTGTGTATGCGAGAATGATCCTATGCAGATCTTTGTGAATCTTTCTAGATTTTAGTCTCACATTGACTTGCAGAGACGCATAAATTTTATGGTTGCTGTTTTTATCTGATTATTTTAGTGTAGGGATTTCCAAACATTTTGTCAGCCGAACCCTTTTGACCTAAAATATTTACTAGTAGTAGCCCTTGGGATTTAAAGTAAATATTTCAATAATTTAACAACACATTTGCATGTTCACGATTCGCTGATGTCGGTTAACCGTCACATGACATGCTTTTTTCAGTAAGTGTTTTATTTTGATTTAAAATTTTAAATAAAAAATAAAACTTTTAAAATAAAAATTGTTATATTAAACATGTAAAAGTTAATTGTAATTGTTTATTTAAAATTTTCATTTTTATGATTTAATAAATTACAGCTTTTCATCAACACACAAACCCCCTGCAGTTCCCTACAGGGGTTTGCAAACCGTTTTTTCGGAAACCCTGATTTAGAAAACTGAGCACTAAAACAACGTGCAATTTGGCCATTTCTGATTATTTTGGGGGACTTGGGGACGTTTACATGACGATGATGTACTAAAAACGGAAAAGTTTTTCCTTTGTGTTTTTCGTGTACAGACGACAACATTGTCAAAATTATGCCTGTTCACACAGATCCGTGAAATGACTAAAAACACTGTGTTATTCATGCCAGGCCAGTAGTCGGCGATGTCACTTTGTGAAGAAACACTACGTGCCTATTGAACACATAATACACATGCGCATGGTGTCACCGTTTTCACAAATTTGCGTTTTCTGTTTTAGTATGGTTTACAATTTACAATAATAGCACAACTTTAATCGACCCACACATAGCACTGAATTTGTGAATAAAATGTAATTATTAATGTGTGTAATTTGCATAGAAAGGATTAGGTTAGTGAATAAGACCGCAATACAACACTGTTGCATGAATTCACTGTCTCTTTCTGTTATTTCGCTTTGTGTTTCACATCTATGCCTCATGTTAATGAGTTGGAACTCTACATTGCATTTACAGCTAGTAAGTTTCACGACGGCGAAAGGTGTGAGATCATAGAAGAAGAAAGTGTTGAAGAAAATGAGGACAAAGGGAGCGAGTAAATGCCTGGAGTCACAGGGGTTCAATATTCAGTTCTGTTGAAACAGCTGTGCTTCTAGATTTGAAGAGTCTAGTTGTATGGTGACCTACAGTTTTTAGTCATCTTATTGGAATAATGGCCTAGGAAAGGTTTATGCATATAGACTGCATACACACGCGCATGTACACACTCAGCACAGGATCCAGCAATACACAGTTCGACTGAAACGCTGAGGTGAACGTGTCCTGTTGTTTTGGGAGACATTCCAGGCACTTCTTCTGGTTTATTTTGGACCTTGAAATTATGTGCTTGGATGGACTGCCAACATGTTGATTGGTTTAGAAAAAAAAGAGAGAGACAGGCACATATAGTCGAAAGACATGTGGCTGCTTTGGAGGAAAGGTGAAGGAGTGCAACCTCTTTGAGCTGATGAACGTTTTAATGTGAGACATGAACGGCGCCATGGAGTATCTGGCATTATATTCAGCTCAAATTAATCTACATTACATCAAATCTCTCGCCATAATTCAGAAACATAGTGTAAAGTGGTACATGACATTTTCCATGAAATATAACATACCTTAAATTTACTATAAATGCTCACTTCGAAAATGTTTAGATGGAAGGCTGAGGCCGCATTTTATTCCAGTGAATACTCTTCAGGTTTAGTTTTAAAAGTCAGTTTCTGTATAGTCACTTATTGGCTGCAAAAATAATCTGTTTAGCTAAACGTTAAAAACGGTATTTGTGTGAATTTAGTATGTTTTTTTGGTTTTTTGTCAAAAGCCTGGTTATTAAACTTCACCTTGCATTAAAGATAACTACACAATATGTGACCATTTTTTTCATTAAAGATGTAGTAGACATTCTGTTGACATTATTGTAAAAGCTGTATCTTACACATTATTGTGTATTTTGCTGAGTTATGTGCAATTTTAGGTGTGCAATCACTACTTTTATACGAGTAATTGCATCCTTTGAGGAAAATATATCACTCAGTCTGTGACAATAAATATTGGGCAAGACACTTTCCTGAAAAACGTCCGTTTCCACCCCTCATCTTTATGCTTGAGTTTTTATATTTCTGAGCCAGAAACATAATGTGCATAATTCAAGTCATTGCCATTTTCGTCATATGTCTTTTTGTTGCAGTGTGAACCTGTGCAAACCAAGGTCAGCTTTTCCCAGGGCTTTTCTGAAGACTCTTCTGTCGAGTTAAATGCTGCATCACAGACCTGTCAGCAAATTTACAGAAGACTTTGTTTGTGAACACACAGTTGTTCTTCCTCTTCTCAAAGTTGTAAAAAGACAGTATGGGACTGGCCTTGGATATTAACATATGTCATCACTGCTTTTATAGTGCTTTTGTTCAAACATTTCTTTATTTGCTGTCCCTTTATACCTTTGTACATTCTGAGTTTATTGGCTCGTGAATAACTGATAAGGTTTTTGCCAGTGTAATTGAGAATGTGTTTGCTGACTATAATTTGTTGAGAGTTAAACATCATTATCGCGTTGGCGTGTCTATGTGTTTAACAGATTTACTGTATGTTTGTTTTAAAAAATATATTGTATGCAGAAAAAAACACTTCCTTTTAAACAGCACTGTGAAACATCAGTAAGTCTTTTTTCTATTTGATAGCACTATAGTTGTTAGCTATCAAAATGTTTATTGCAGATTGTTCATGCAAGAATTAATACACTGTAAAAAAGAGTTGCTGCCTTAAATTTTTAAGTACAATCAACTTGGATGTTTAAGTCATTTTAACTTAAATTACATTGACTTAAAAAATTAGTTGAATCTTATAACTTATAAAAAAAGTTGAAAATTGCTTAACTTATTTTGGTCAGTTTAAAGCAATGTAAAACATATGTTGTCATAACTTATTGATCATATAATTTTTTTTACAGTGATTTGAATTTTTAAAAACCCTATAAGTGGTATGATGCCCATATGTGAACAACATGCATTGTGAAATGTATTTGTCGCATTCTCAGTGCTGCCACTAGGGGCGCTATAATGCATTAGCATAAACTGACTTCTTCTATGACCAGTTTTCTATTTCAGGTTAACTATTTTTAAAGGAATCGGTTGATATGGTTCCAACAGCTTTTAATAATTTGAATAGGATTGATCCATATGACTCAATGACTCAATCCGGAGTCTCAAGTTAAGAGCTCACTGCAGGAAACAATGATGTAAATGTTGGTGTGTTTCTCACTTACCAGTGACATACAACTTAATATTTGGAATACAGCATGTGGACCTACTTTATGATACTTTCTGTGTACTTGTTGAGCTTGAAAAGCACCAGCTCATTGAAGCTGCATGGAAAAGAGATACCAATACAATATTCAAATTTTCTATTTATGTGTTCTATGGACATAAGAAAGAGATACAGGTTTTGTAATTTTCTGAATTTTCATTTTGAGTGAACAATTCCTTTAAGAACATAAGAAGAATACTGACTTCCATTTGGCATTTTAGGAGATCCAAAGCGAGCGATTTCACAACACATTTTGTACACCCAATTGATGGACGATGCTGTACAGAAGAGCTGACAGCGAGTGAGGTTGCTTCATATAGCAAAAGCCCAGTCTGACTTGTCTGTAATCACTTGCACATGAAGCATTAGCAATCTCACGGATATATTTGTATGTGTTTACATGGACAGTTAGCTGACATACGCCTTGTCAACACTGCAATCTACTGGTGTAACGAGTAGGCCTGTCACGATTATGAAATTTGGCTGACGATTAATTGTCTAAAAAATAATTGTGGTTATGGTTATTAATTGTCTCTTTTAGGGCTTTGATAATCATCAATAAATAATTGATGAATTTAATCCTTTGTAAGTTATCATTTTGCAGCTCAAGATTACAGTTAACACCTTTAAATATTAAATACATTTATTCAATTCAGTAAATAACTGGAACAATCACAACAAACTGGCCAATCACAGAAAAGGCCATAAAATGTATCATTCATATACGGTATGGTCACTTTTTTATTTGTATAACACAATCCAGAATCCACTAAATACACACTACTTCATTATAGAGAAAAACAACATATATGGGATAAAAATATATAACATAAGCTATGACCATTTTGTATTAAACTTAGTGAGCGTATAAATCAGCAATAAAAAGTAATTCTTGAAATAATCTGCAAATATAAATATATTTGCAGATTATTTCAAGAATTACTTTTTATTGCTGATTTATACGCTGATTTATACGCATGTTTAAAATCTAAACATGTTAATAAAAACAAATTACCATTAGTACTCTTATAAAATTCATTCATGTATTCATACATGAAATAATTTGTATATTTATATATGAATGTAAAGAATTATATTTATATATATATACACTCACCTAAAGCATTATTAGGTACACCTGTTCAATTTCTCATTAATGCAATTATCTAATCAACCAATCACATGGCAGTTGCTTCAATGCATTTAGGGGTGTGGTCCTGGTCAAGACAATCTCCTGAACTCCAAACTGAATGTCAGAATGGGAAAGAAAGGTGATTTAAGCAATTTTGAGCGTGGCATGGTTGTTGGTGCCAGACGGGCCGGTCTGAGTATTTCACAATCTGCTCAGTTACTGGGATTTTCACGCACAACCATTTCTAGGGTTTACAAAGAATGGTGTGAAAAGGGAAAAACATCCAGTATGCGGCAGTCCTGTGGGCGAAAATGCCTTGTTGATGCTAGAGGTCAGAGGAGAATGGGCCGACTGATTCAAGCTGATAGAAGAGCAACTTTGACTGAAATAACCACTCGTTACAACCGAGGTATGCAGCAAAGCATTTGTGAAGCCACAACACGCACAACCTTGAGGCGGATGGGCTACAACAGCAGAAGACCCCAACGGGTACCACTCATCTCCACTACAAATAAGAAAAAAAGGCTACAATTTGCAAGAGCTCACCAAAATTGGATAGTTGAAGACTGGAAAAATGTTGCCTGGTCTGATGAGTCGATTTCTGTTGAGACATTCAGATGGTAGAGTCAGAATTTGGCGTAAACAGAATGAGAACATGGATCAATCATGCCTTGTTACCACTGTGCAGGCTGGTGGTGGTGGTGTAATGGTGTGGGGGATGTTTTCTTGGCACACTTTAGGCCCCTTAGTGCCAATTGGGCATCGTTTAAATGCCACGGCCTACCTGAGCATTGTTTCTGACCATGTCCATCCCTTTATGGCCACCATGTACCCATCCTCTGATGGCTACTTCCAGCAGGATAATGCACCATGTCACAAAGCTCGAATCATTTCAAATTAGTTTCTTGAACATGACAATGAGTTCACTGTACTAAAATGGCCCCGACCGTCACCAGATCTCAACCCAATAGAGCATCTTTGGGATGTGGTGGAACGGGAGCTTCGTGCCCTGGATGTGCATCCCACAAATCTCCATCAACTGCAAGATGCTATCCTATCAATATGGGCCAACATTTCTAAAGAATGCTTTCAGCACCTTGTTGAATCAATGCCACGTAGAATTAAGGCAGTTCTGAAGGCGAAAGGGGGTCAAAGACAGTATTAGTATGGTGTTCCTAATAATCCTTTAGGTGAGTGTATATTTATATTAGGGCTGGGCAAGTTAACGCGTTATTATCGCGTTAACGCATTTATTAATTAATGCCGACAAGTTTTTTATCGCACGTTAACGCAGTTTTTTTATTATCATTTTGAAAGTCCGTTGCTCACTGGCTCTGAATAAACATAGGCCTACAGTCAAACCATGATCACAGGAGGGGTGGGATGTTGGTCAGCCAGCAAATAACCCACCCAAACAAGCAGTGGAGAGAGGCAGGTTCTCTCTGGTGAACAGTTAAAGGGTTGCGCTCCGCGAGTGAATGACAGGCGCTCTATGGATAGTACCTATATAACCTATAGATAATAACTATTTAGATTCTGGAAACTCACTAACAGCGAGCCGAGGATCAGTCTCTTTTCTAATGATTTGTTTTGCGCGTCCTTTATAAAAAGTTATAGACAATTCAACTTCGGCAACGAGCGGGCGCGTGCGTGAGGCGAGCATGACCGCAACAGTTTCACAGGAACGCACCCGCTTGTCGCTGCACCTTGTGCTCGACCACTTCACCTCACTCTTGGCTGATTTATACTTCTGCGTCTGACTTACGCCGAAGACTATACGCTATAGACTACGCGTTGGTTTTCATTTATATCTCTGCGTCGTTGTCCGCGTTGACGCGCAATTACACATGCACAGGGAGCATGTGAAACCCGGGGAGCGGTTCTAGCAATCACAGCGCTTGCGGTACGCGTAGAATTGACGTTACATTTTTGGAGAGGTGCACGTCAGGGTACGCCGAAGTGTACGCGCGCTACACAGCCACGGCGTGAGTATAAAGTATAAATAGTTTTTTTACTCTGTTTAATGTAATCTTACGTGGGAAACCATGGCATGACCAAACCTAAGCTAGGCCTACTATAAGTAACGTTGGTCGACTTATATCTGTAGTAGTGATCATGACCTCTGACTACTACATAGACTGTTTCTGCTGCTCCCTGATAAAAGATACCTGTTGATACCTGTTCAGAAAAAAAAACAAGAAAACTGGACTCGTTTTAACAAACTAGATAAAAGGTAATGCCCTGGCAGTGGCAAATAGCTTTGTTTAAATATTTGATTTGATTACATTAATGTTTAAGTTGAGATTTGAGATTACTGTGTAAAGGGAATACTGCTGGTATAAAAGCACCTTATTTGTTTAAAGTTATTGCACTTTTGTGTATATAGCAGTACATTTAAATCAAAAGTGCGCAATACACTACTTTAGAAGTCATTATTCAATTTTGCGCATAACAATAAAATCATGCGATTAATCGCGATTAAAATTTTTAATCGTTGCCCAGCACTAATTTATATATAGTATATATATATATATATATATATATATATATATATTTAGCCTACATACACACAAATAATATACAATTAAAAGATCCTTATTTTAAATGTATTGTGCAGCTTTTTAACAGTGCAACAAGATATTACAGATACGACAGAACAAAATATTAATAATCTTTCAGTGCGCAAAACCCTGATAATATAAATGAAACGCTTTCCAAACAGAGGCACAAAGTGCTTATGCACATCGCGGGTGCTGATTGATGTGCTTAAAGCAACATGGAGTCACAGACAGTGCGCAGCGCTGCGCAAGTGCACATTTAAATGTTCACGGCACAAAGTGAAGAAATGTTGAGCGCACAAATCCTAGTGTATATCTGTCCAACAGTTTATTGATCATTTGGTTATTCACAGTTTTAAATTCCAGTTATTTTCTGTGTCCTTACCAGAGCTGTCAGTGAGCTCGGTCTCGACTGGGCCTCGCCTGAGGAGCCTACTCGCAGCCGCTTGGATAAGTGGTTCCTGCCAGGGCGCCAGCAGACCCCTCGCCAGAGAGCCGCCCCGTTATTCCTGGAAGTCCACGAAGAACTATCCAAATCCTGGCGCGCCCCCTACTCTGCACGCCTCGACCATCGACGGTGCCGAGGAAAAGGGCTATGAGAAACTGCCCCCCCTAGATGAAGCCGTGGCTGCGCACCTCTTCCCATCCTCGGCTAATGGCTGGAAAGCTGAAGTTTCCCATCCCTCTAAATCCTGCAGGACGACCTCAGCCCTAGCGGCTAGGGCCTACGCGTCCGCTGGCCAGGCAGGCTCTGCCCTCCACTCGATGGCGGTCCTCCAGGTGTTCCAAGCTAAGCTCCTCCGCTCTATGGACCCGACCCAGATGGGTTCCGTGACCTCCGCAGTGCCACAGACCTGGCCCCACGCGCCACAAAAGCCACCGCCCAGGCCATTGGCAGAGCCATGGCCAGCCTAGTGGTGCTGGAGCGCCACTTGTGGTTAAACTTGACGGAGATCAAAGACGTGGACAGGACCGCCTTCTTAGATTCTCCAATCTCTTCGGCCCCGCAGTGGATGGATTCGCTGAGCGCTTCATGGCGGCACAGAAGGCATCGCAGGCTATGTGACATTTCCTACCCAAGCGCTCCAGCTCTGCAGCCTCGAGCCGCCATAAATCCACGCCAGCTCAGCAGCAAACAAAACCAGCGTCTGCAGTCACTCAGCCCCACACAGCTCTTTGTGAGGTTCGGTGGCCACACCAAAGGGCTTCCGGTCACGAAGCAGAGATTGTCCAGATGGTTGGTGGATGCTATCACCCTGGCTTACGCTACTATGGGCCTGCAATGCCCCATAGGCATTAGAGCTCACTCCACGAGTGGTATGGCCTCCTCCTGGGCATGGTCCAGTGGGGTTTCTATTGACGATATATATAGCGCAGCCGGCTGGTCCTCGCCATCCACATTTGCCAGATTTTATAACCTGGAAGTCCCTGCACTGCAGGCACATGTCCTTTCTGTATGATTGACTAGCTAAACTAGGGCACTGTTTAGGCCACCTTCATAACTAAATTAGGCCACTGGCCGTCTGTCTTTATGACTTGGAATCTCTGCACTGCAGGTGCAGATCCCTCTGTGTGAGTGAGGCCGGCCTCAGGGCCTTATTTTAGGGCCCTTGGCCCGTTTATCATGACATGTCATAAGCTCTTGCTTGGACCCTTATGTGGGCATCCAACTTGAGTCCAGTACTTGTCGTTGCGCTTATCATAGCGCGGTGTGATTGGATTGGTTCCCATAGCGTATAGCTACGCAATACGACTGGCCGTTCGAAAGGGAACGTCTCGGTTACTAATGGAACCTTGGTTCCCTGAGATAAGGGAACGAGTATTGCGTATACGGCCATGCTATGGAGCACACGACTTGGCAATTCGTCGCTTCAGTCGATTTAATCTGAACCCGAGATTCTGCCGGGCTCTGCACTCAGCTCGGCGGGCTTCGCACCGATTGGTTCGCGCAGTTACGCCGCTCTGCCATTGGTTTGTGCATTTCCCACTGACCAGCCAATAGCGTGCGAGTAAGCCTCAGCACTGTAATGGCTGTGCAGTAGCAGTGCTTTATTTTATAAAAGGCTTCAGTATTTCGGAGAAAATGAGTTTTCCCATAGCGTATAGCTACGCAATACTCGTTCCCTTATCTCAGGGAAATGAGGTTACGTTAGTAACCGAGACGTTTGAATGTTGAACTGAGAAATAATTGACAGCTTCAGAGGAGGGAAGACGAGTTTCCGTGAACTTTAAAAATTATGTAAATATACTTCTGTCCCTCACATTAAGCTATGGAATGGCGTCAGATGACTTTGAATACATTGCAGTAAAAACTTAATTAGTGCTTTTCAATTTCTTTTGGTTCATGACTCCCTCTTGTGCTGTATAAGCCTATAAAAGAGCGCAATAATCGGGGTTGCCTGAAACGATCGCGGTTAGATCAAATAATCGCGATCAGGCGGTTATTTAATTATCGCGACAGGCCTTGTAATGAGACCAAACAAGGTAAGGTAAGGTAAGGTAAGGTAAGGTAAGGTAAGGTAATTTATTTATAAAGCACAATTAAAAACAACGGGTAGTTGACCAATGTGCTGTACAATTTTTGAAAACATGCCAAGGGCAAATGTACAGAACATTTATACAAAGCAATACATATTTCTAACAACTCTCACAAAACAAACAAGCTACCAACATATCAGCAATTAGATTTCGACAGAAAAGCCAGAGAAAAGAGATGAGTTTTTAAAAGGGATTTAAAAGATACCACAGTGGAGGCAGTTCTAATATGCAAAGGCAGACTATTCCAAAGCGGACGACTGCTGGCTACCGAAAATAAATATAACTGCCAGCAGCCCCTCGCGGACGACTGCTGGCTAAAGTAAAATACAGATACAAAAACAAAACACAACACAACTAAAATACAGGCCTGTTCCTCTCTCGATCATCAACGTCGTCGCTCCTCCTTTATGCTTAAGCTCCTCCGTCAGAGATGCGAGACTGGTGTGCTTCACAGGTGTTGCTCATTAGCAATCGCACCAACGGCCTCGCGCCGTTCTCTCACGTCCCTCGGCCGTCCTTCGCCACAGTCACGGTGTGTTCCGCCACTCGCTCGCAGTGTAAGGTGACTAGAAGAAAAAGAGCTCACAGCTATTCTAGGAGAGAGCGTGACCCAATCTTATCAGTTAGTGTAGCATAACAAACATCACTACCTTAACCTTTCTAAAAACTTCAATGTTACCAAAATGATCTCCTCTGTTTCTTCTCATCCTTATCATATCTTTCATCACCGGCGTGTTTATGTGATTTAAGCAAGTGATAGGGACAGGAAATAAAAGGTTTATGGTGTATGTGAGAGTAAGCGCAGTGCCAGCTGATGAAAATCTACACTGGTGAGAACGCAGTGCTGATAGATGGCTGGGCAGCAGGAACACTCCCGTCTCCTCTTCTTGCTGGTTACATCTGTATTCCCATCTCCCACAGATCTCCTCCAATATACCATTTAGGACTCCAACAGTAACAAGCTGTGACCTGCTCCTCAACTCCTCTTGGTGTAGCATCAGTCATATTTCATTCGGAGAGCATGATTTTCCATGTCTTTGTTTATTGTGGTTTGGAAGTGGGACCCTGAAGCTATAGCAGGAGTCCAGAAGTTCATTCCAATTTAGAAATCTAATGGAGCAGCTCCTCTACAAGCAAGTCTAATGTTAAGTAAATGATGGAATACACTACATGTCTTTTAACACTAGATATCATACATACAGGTCCTTCTCAAAAAATGTGCATATTGTGATAAAGTTCATTATTTTCCATAATTTAATGATAAAAATTAAACTTTCATATATTTTAGATTCATTGCACACCAACTGAAATATTTCAGGTATTTTATTGTTTTAATACTGATGATTTTGGCATACAGCTCATGAAAACCCCAAATTCCTATTTAAAAAAATTTGCATATTTCATCCGACCAATAAAAGAAGTGTTTTTAATACAAAAAAAGTCAACCTTCAAATAATTATGTTCAGTTATGCACTCAATACTTGGTCGGGAATCCTTTTGCAGAAATGACTGCTTCAATGCGGCGTGGCATGGAGGCAATCAGCCTGTGGTACTGCTGAGGTGTTATGGAGGCCCAGGATGCTTCGATAGCGGCCTTAAGCTTATCCAGAGTGTTGGGTCTTGCGTCTTTCTCTTCACAATATCCCACAGATTCTCTATGGGGTTCAGGTCAGGAGAGTTGGCAGGCCAATTGAGCACAGTAATACCATGGTCAGTAAACCATTTACCAGTGGTTTTGGCACTGTGAGCAGGTGCCAGGTCGTGCTGAAAAATGAAATCTTCATCTCCATATAGCTTTTCAGCAGATGGAAGCATGAAGTGCTCCAAAATCTCCTGATAGCTAGCTGCATTGACCCTGCCCTTGATAAAACACAGTGGACCAACACCAGCAGCTGACATGGCACCCCAGACCATCACTGACTGTGGGTACTTGACACTGGACTTCAGGCATTTTGGCATTTCCTTCTCCCCAGTCTTCCTCCAGACTCTGGCACCTTGATTTCCGAATGACATGCAAAATTTGCTTTCATCTGAAAAAAGTACTTTGGACCACTGAGCAACAGTCCAGTGCTGCTTCTCTGTAGCCCAGGTCAGGCACTTCTGCCGCTGTTTCTGGTTCAAAAGTGGCTTGACCTGTGGCTTGACCTGTAGCCCATTTCCTGCACACGCCTGTGCACGGTGGCTCTGGATGTTTCTACTCCAGACTCAGTTCACTGCTTCCACAGGTCCCCCAAGGTCTGGAATCGGTCCTTCTCCACAATCTTCCTCAGGGTCCGGTCACCTCTTCTCGTTGTGCAGCGTTTTTTGCCACACCTTTTCCTTCCCACAGACTTCCCACTGAGGTGCCTTGATACAGCACTCTGGGAACAGCCTATTTGTTCAGAAATTTCTTTCTGTGTCTTACCCTCTTGCTTGAGGGTGTCAATGATGGCCTTCTGGACAGCAGTCAGGTCGGCAGTCTTACCCATGATTGCGGTTTTGAGTAATGAAACAGGCTGGGAGTTTTTAAAAGCCTGAGGAATATTTTGCAGGTGTTTAGAGTTAATTAGTTGATTCAGATGATTAGGTTAATAGCTCGTTTAGAGACCCTTTTCATGATATGCTAATTTTTTGAGATAGGAATTTTGGGTTTTCATGAGCTGTATGCCAAAATCATCAGTATTAAAACAATAAAAGACCTGAAATATTTCAGTTGGTGTGCAATGAATCTAAAATATATGAAAGTTTAATTTTTATCATTACATTATGGAAAATAATGAACTTGATCACAATATGCTAGTTTTTTGAGAAGGACCTGTACAGTACACCTTTAAGCTGTGTAAATGGTTCACAAACTTTCAAGTTCAAACTTATGCAGAAACATGTGCATTGTTGATGAGAGACGCATGACAAATGAAAAAAATTGGCTCAAAATATGAAATGATAGTCTGAAGCTGTGCTCTGAGTCTGTGTCCATTATACACTACTCAATATTCTGTAAGTCTGTATGAACTCCAACTGCTCTTGATGTAGGATAGAAGGTACTGAGCGCTATACCCACTGAAGTCGACCACCATGGAAACATCCCAGGCAGCTTCCATTTCCACCTTGCTTATAAGACCATGACATGTGTTTTGGGATGCTGGTGTTCCCACATGGCTTTTAAACCTAAATAGTCAACCAGTATCCAGGAAGTACAAGCTGGGGTGCATTTCCCATACAACAACGTAACTCGCTGCTTAACTATCATAGTATAATGCACCGACAAAGAACTTAACTAGCTGGCTGTTTTCTGAAACTGTTTTAACTTTGTGGCACATCTGTTGTTCAAACCACGTTGGTTCAGCAATAGAATTTGCATGATGCCACATGGTAATCATTTCTGCTAATTAATCAGTTCAAGTTCAAATTAATTTCAGATTATTATAGCGTATTACATAAACAACAGAAAGCCAGTAATTAAATTTTTTTATCAGATTTTTATGTACTATGTAAATCAGTAAGTGGCTTTCTCCACAATGTAATTTCTCTGTGATGCTGCTGTAAATAACAAACACATCTGAGGACTACTTAACTGCTTTTGTTCTCTGTTTTTTTTTTTTTTTTTTGCTTTATTTGCAGATGTTCGATTACATTGAGGGTTCCCTTTTATGTCAAACTCCGGGGTTCCACATGCGTGCTTTTCAAAAATGCTGTAGTGTCAACCACACATTGGGAATGTTTGTTGGAACTATGGAACCATATGTGGGTTATGATGCTTTTGGGAAATACACCTCTGGACAACTAGCTTCACCAGGGGAATTTCATGAATTTGGTTAGTGCTGGACCACCTGGTAGAGCCAAAAATGCTTGTTGGCGAATGAATAAGAATAAGAATCCTGTTAGGGACACCAGCACTTCCATGCCAAGGACCAGAATCCAAAACAAAATGTTGGTCAAAAAAGATTTACACATGAACTCTCAAACAGCAGCTTGGAAGTTTGGACTGTGTTAATGAAGGAGAATGAAACTGTTTGGAAGGTAGGACTGTTTGGGACTTGTCCAATTCTATATCAACTCCTTCCATTCTCATTCTCCCCTTCACTTGTTGGGGTTACTCGTCCCACTCGGTCGGGCCGTGGGAAGATCCCCCAACCCCTATCCTGCCTCCCCCCAAATAAGAACAAACTCAAAACAAACAGAGTAAGTCACTGGATGAAAACTTGTCGTTTGGGCTATATTTAACTGCAGATGGTCAAGGGAGACATCACCCCTACTCTCTTTTCCTCCCTCCATCTCTCACTTCTTTCTTCTCCCCTATTCCCCTATCAGGGAATCTAGCACACTATTACTACACCTAAACTATGACACAAACTAGAATTAAAGGTATAGTACACCCAAAAATGTAATTCTGTCATCTACTCATCTTGTTGAGCTCCAAAAAGTGTTAATGAAGACAGAAAAGTACAGAAAGTTATCATTAATATTACAAGTCTTCTAATTTAAAGAGCAGACTGAAATTTATAGCCATTATTCACTGAATATTTTGACCACCATCCGACATGTTTGTAGTTTTTGAACACTTTTTATTCATATTTGTAGTTCTTAACCGAATCCCCCAATGGGTTTTGGGCAATATTAGCCGTTATAGTGTGCACGGATCCACACTTCGGATGGTCTACTATTTCCGGTAGATTTTCTGAGACTTTTGGCATACTCTTTTCAACATACTATGCTTTGAAACACACTTTTTCTAATCTCACATACTATTTAGGATGGATACATTGGGACGCAGGGCTTCTAGGTTGGCCATATTGTGCGTGTACTATTGTGAACGTAAAATGCTGTATTTTACCAACTCATTGTCGTATTTTGACTTTTAAAACCAGCTCTGTTTTATTAACACCATATACTGAGGGTGCCTGAGAAGATTAGGGACAGTGCCATGTTGTGGCCTATGACTTTCATGATTTTATTGTGAATGGACCGGTAGAGTTTAGGCAGTTTTTATGTCTGTGTGTGTGAAAAACATAATTCAGGGATAGTGTACAGTCATAAATAATTACCAGCTAAACAATTAAATGTAATTAACACTAGCACAACTATGTAGGAAATCAGATTTTAGGCACAATTATTCAGTTTAGCAGTCATACAAAAATATCTGACAACAAATTTCACTAATCAGAACCAAGTATTCCAGAGAATTGTGTGATTACAGTAAAATTGTATTTATTTATTTATTTTCAGGAATAATGATATACATTCCACATAATATTTCTAAAAAAAAAGTTAATAATTACTGGGAAAATACTAGGTAAATTCAGTGTGTTGAGGACAAGAATACATTTTAGCGCTACAGAAAGGAAAAGAACAGTGGCCTGTGGACGAAATATGAAACTGAGATCTGTTTCCAATTATAAGAAGTAGAGAGACAGGAAATTGAAGAATGAAACGGATGAATCAACTACAGATTCTTCTGTATGTTCTCCATCTTAAATTTTGTCCCTCTGTGGACTTTGTGGAAGAAGTTGGAGGGATGCAGAGGAGGAAAAGACGATGTGTACCGAAGAGAGAAGGGGAGAAAAAAGACAGAGTGGGTGGGTGGAATGTAGGCAGGCAGATATTCAAAAGTCCCTCATGCTTTATGGAAGAGGAATGAATCCCTTATGAGGGAAAGGAGGGGTGGAATAATACAGATAGAGGGAGAAGAGAAGAAACGGGTGGAGTGGACAAAGGAAAGTACCTGGCAGGGCTGTGTGGAGGTTGTCTACGCAGATCCATGTGGATTTAAATTATACTGTCAAGGTTTGTGTTGTGGAGTGTGTTGAACTGGTAGATTGCCAGAAGAAAGGGGGAGTGTGTGGGTGAGTAAGGGCCCAGATTGAAGGAAAAAAAGTGTGTGTGGTTGCGATGGAAGAAAGGGAAATTCAGAAGTGCTTACAGGGCCCAAAGTGCATTACTCCACAGAAAACCATACGCGTCTCTGAATCCTTCCATTCAACCCACTCGTTACCCACAAAAACATTTGCAGGGTCCACAAACCATCCCAAATCACATTTAGGAACAGTGTCTTTATCAGACATAAATCTTCGTCCTTACTGATAGGCCACTAACATCTGTGAAAATATTGACACTGTGTTCTGGCTTTCTAAAGCTGGTTTTGTGTTTTCTGGGATTTAGAGTTGTGGACTAGCTACACACACAAACACAGTGACTCTACATATGTGCATGCAAACCACAAAAAAAAAAAAAAAAGCAAGGTCACCCAAAAATCCATTAACATGAAACCACAGGGGATTTGTCCTCATGTACAGATGGAAATTGAAGGGTGGAACTTGCAATACTTTACTCTAACTGGGGCCTTTCCAATTCAAAGACATTTAGCCTATAATAACATGCATATATTATGTATGTACACCAACTTCTTCTCCCAAAGGGTATATTTATTTGATTGAAAAACACACTAAAAACTGCGATATTGTGAAATATTCAAAAAACTGTTTGCTATTGTTATATATTTAAAAATTATTATATTTTTAAATGAACTGTGATCCTTCAGAAATCATTCCAATATGATTTGCTGCTTAAGTAACCTTTATTATGATTATCAAACAGTTTTTGTGGAAACCATTATACATTTTTTTCAGGATTCTTTGAGGAAAAAAGAACAGCATTTATTTGAAACAGAAATATTCTGTAGCATTATTAATGTCTTTACTGTCACTTTTGATCAATTTAGTGTGTCCTTACTGAATGAAAGTATTAATTTCTCAAAAACAAAACGTACTGACCCCAAACGTTTGAATGATGTATATACTTTGTGATGCTAAAAACCATTAAAAACACTATTAATGCATAGAGTCATGTACATTACATTTGAATTTGACTTAAAGGGTTAGTTCACCCTAAAATTCAAATTCTGTCATTATTTACTCACCCTCATCTCATTCTAAACCTGTATGACTTTTGTTCATCTATGAAAAATGTAAGATAAATTAAGATATTTTGATGACATCTGAGAGCTTTATGTCCCAGACAGCTACACAACTACCACTTGTTCATAAAGAGATCGTAAAAAGAATCCACATGAATTGAGTGGTTTAGTCCAGCTTTTTTGAAGAGACACGATCGCTTTATATAATGAACAGATTTAATTTAGGCTTTTATTCACATATAACCCTGGTAAAAAAAACTAAATAAAACATACGAGTGTCTTCGAAACATACAAGCAATATACCATAAGTGTATTTATACATATTTTTGGCGTGTTTGCCTTTTATTAGGATAGGACATAGCCAGACAGGAAGTGAGGTGAGAGAGAGAGAAGGGGGGCCGAGTTTTGGGAAAGGTCCACGAGCCGGGACTCGAACGGCGCTTCACGTCGGTGCACTTGCCCACGAGGCCATCGGATCATAAGTGTATACATATAAACAAGTAATACTTTGCAATATTTTGTACAAAATACTATTGTATACTATAATGTATTTTGAAAGTCTACTTCCAATGCATTGTTACAATGATCATTTCCAGCACACAGTTAAAATATACCTAACACATATTTTTAATAAAGTGCAAATAAACACCCTTTAAAAATAAACAGAATTTTCACTTCAAGTATATTTTTCTAAAATATGTTTTTTAGAAAATATACTAAAGTACAATTATTTTAAAGTTTGTTAAAAGTTGTATTGTGAAAATAGGTAAAAACATGATGCTAATATACTTTTAATATATTTAAAGTACAATTTTTGTTATTATATTTGCAATGTTCTATTGAAAAAGGGAATCTATTTCAAATACAATAAAGTATACTTTTTTCACTATAGGGAAACATTGATCAGCGAACTTAAAAAGAAGCTCAACCATACTTGCAAGAACAAACCTCTTGAGGAAGCTGCGTAACGGAAGTTTAAACGTGGTGCATAACATACGAGAATGAACCTCATTGGTTCTTGAGGAAGTTCAAGCGTGCTGCGTGAACATGCTGACAGTCTTATGGGTTTGGAACAACATGAGGGTGAGTAATTGATGACTAACCCTTTAATACATTGTAATATGGGAGGGAAAATGAAGCATTTAGTTAAACTCTTTTTAACTATGACTAACTTTGAAGTTAGCTCCCCTTAGAGTCATTTTTAAACACTCATAATATACCACGTTGCTCAATCCAGTTGCAATGAAAAAGCAGGAGTGAGTAATGTTCTCATGGTTTTTCTATCACATCTTCACTCAGCTTTCTCAGGTCTGTTTGTGTACATGGGGAGCTGTAAAGTCAAAATTATTCATACACTGTGAGAAAAGACCAGAACGTTTCTCCTTCCCTGTCATTTTGTTAAAAGTGTGCACATATGTTCAAATGAAGTTAATAGTTCATCTCCCTTTTGTGATCTGGCACAGGTTTGTGACTTGAGTTCACGTTTGGAGTTTTGAAACCCCATCCACCCCATACGGATACTCAGAGGAGCAGCGGTGCAGCGGGGCTTGAAGCAATCTTGCTCTTGGCTGAGTGGGAAATAGAAAACAGCAAATGAATGAAAGAAAGATAGAGTCAGTTTTCTTTCCCACTGTGTTCAACGCTTTTGCCTGATTTTCTCATTTGTGGTGGAGTTATTTCTCAGGCGTAATGAGGCACAGTGGATTGCAGTTTTGAATGCAGAACAGAGTGTGTGCGTTGTGCCAGATCTTCAACACAAAGCAGCTTACGCAGTTTGTATACAGTCGCCTGAGTTTCACAATCATGTCAAGGATTTGGCCCACCCGATACTTCCCTCAGCATAAGCACCTTGGCAAGGGTGTATCTGAACAAAAACACCAGTAATAATGGACTGTGAAACATCTAGAAAGTCCTTATGGGCTCAGCAAGGATGCAAACCTTTGACACCAGGGACGTTAAGTTTGAAAGGGAAGGTTCATTGAAAAATGAAAGTTCTGTCATTGTTTATTTACCCTCATATCATTCAAAACTTGTATGACTTTATTTGTTCTCTTGAGATGTTTCACAGAATGTCCAAGCTGCTCTTTTCCAAGAACACAAAATGAAACATTTCTAACAAAAAGGCATTTTAGAAATAATTTCAAAAGGAGAAAAGTTAGTTTAAAGTGCCTCCAAATTCTTCTTGTTCTCACAAAACTCTGGAAGTTTTTGTTTATCCTCCCTGTTCTTGCCGCACATGCCTAAAACGATATTCCACAAACGCTGGCGCTGCAGTTTCTCAGACAGTGTGGCTTTGTAGACGAAAAGTGAAGCAGATGGTTGTCAGATATTCCACTGATGAGCCTGTCAGCCATTGTGGTCGTGTCGTGGTTCTGGGGTCATTGCCATGTGCCCAAACCCAAGCTTGACCTGAATTAAACTGAATTTTGTGGAAAAAATGTACTCTGAAAGGGAAGATTTAGGGATTGTCCATGCACCCAAAAATGAAAATGCAATCATTATTCTTTCACAGTCATGTTCCAAATCAGTTTGACTTTCTTCTGTAGAACACAAAAAGAAGATATTTTAAAGAATGCCATTACAGTCAAAGATACTAAGGTTGTGGTTAGATTAGCGAAAGTTTGGTGAAAGTTTGAGGGCAAATAGGTCCATTGTCTCTTGTCAATATGTAGCGATCAATGTTAGGGATGCACAATATATCGGCTACCATATTGGCATCAGCCGATATATGTTCATTTTTAATGTTATCGTTATTGGCCCGATAAGGAAATTTGGCTGATATATAAAGCCGATAAATTATCGATTATTTCCTTCAGCTGAGACACTTCAGATGCGCACTGTTCACCATGATGGTTTTGAATTGCTTGAAATATGATTGGAATCATTTCAAAAAAAGAAAATACAGTTAGGTGCAACTTGCAGCCCAAGTCTGTCATATAATACATCAAATTATAATGAGACCGTTATAATTGTGTGCTTTGGACATGGCTTTTAATGATGAGAATTATGTTTTTGTAATCAGGCTCTCAAAAATTATATGAAAATTTGGATTTAGATTTATCGGCCAATTGATCGGTTATCGGCATCAACCAAAATTTTCATATCGGTGCATCCCTAATCGATGTATGAAGCACAGCTCACAAAAAAAGTCACTTTCAAACCAAGCAGCTTTCTGTTGGTCAATGCGGCATATTTATGTGACCAACTTGAACTCTGTGGCGCCTCTCACAACTGATCAGAACCATTACAGATGTTTGCAAATGGATCATCACTCTGAGAAGATTCTCATGCTTGATTTATGTGCATTTGGAGCATGAATGCACAGATGGCATTGTGTTTTCTGTTTCTGCATGGAAAAGCATGTCAGACAGCCTCTGCCTCTTTCTCTCCTTTTGTCCCACTGATTACTTTATAGTTATAAGGTAAATATTATAAATTAGAATGTGTGTGGTTTGTATGATGTCAGAGGTGCTTTACTCTTGCATTGACAAAAAAATTATGCACCTCTTGATGGAAATAATATCACAACAGCATAAATTTTTGGTCAAGATCTTGTATTGTCAATGCAAGAATCCAGCACTCTGTAAAAGTCTACTCCAGCACATCCCAACGACTTTTAATGAATTTAAGGTCTGGACTCAGAGATGCCAATTTATGTGTGAAAATGATTCTTCATGCTCCCTCCCAAACATTTTTGTCTCTCTTTGTATAATTACATTTTAAAGTCATTATTGATACTTTTCTGAATAAGGTATTTAGCTTCGGAAACATTCCTAGACTGATGTTTAGACTGATGTCCTAGACCACGTAAAATTTCAAAACAACAACTAAGTCTGGCTAGACTGATGTGACAAAACTAGATAGCTCCCATTATAATCAACCAAGTTTTGACCCGTGTCCCGTGTTGACCATGAGTTGGGCACCACAATGTAAGTTTTCAGCTTTTACTCTCTTTGTGGAGACACGTAGAGCTCATTCTGCTGGTGTGTTTAGACCATCTTCAAGGACACTTTACAAAGACAAACCCATGTGAGATGTTCAGTACAGTCCTATCAGTCTGTTGAATGGTAAACTGGTGCTGTGTGTCAGCTTGATGACGAATGAGTTTTCAGTCTTTCTCCATCTGTCTTGCTCTCTCTTTCTCTACTAATGAAGTGTTAATCTTACAAGCCTGTCTTTAAAGATCTGAGGGTGTTGTGTTACGACTTCATAAAATCCTGTTATTCTTTCGCTTTATCCCTCGCTTCAGTCCTGAGGTGGGGCTGAGGGACAAGTTGTCCTTTTCCCTCAAGGACATGAAGATTGTCTTTACTCTAAAGCCAAACTCATTCAGACACATTTACCAACTTTTAAAATGGCTGATGTCTCTCTGTGACTGAAAGGCTTATAAATACCTTTGTTTTTTCCAGCATTGACTATTGCAATGCACTTCTTGCTGGGGTTCCTAAAAACATGCTTAACAAACTGCAATATGTGCAAAATTCAGCTGCAAGGATCCTGAGTCTGGAGAAATTAGCATATTACACCGATTTTAAAGTCTTTGCACTGGCTCCCGGTCAGGTTCCGAGTTGATTTTAAAATCCTCATTCTCACATATAAGGCACTGCATGGTCTGGCCCCTCAGTATCTGTCTCCACTTTTAACTTTGTATTCACCAAAGCGTCACTTATGCTCCGCACAAGCTGGTCTATTGGCAGACCCACAGACTCGGTTGCGTACTGTAGGGGACAGGGATTTCTCAACCTACGCTCCTAGGCTTTTGGAATGCACTCCCTCCAAATATCAGAGATGCACAGACTCTAAGTATTTTTAAATCTCATTTAAAAAACTTATTTTTTTAGGTTAGCTTTTACTTGACTTTTTTTTTTTTTTTGCATTTTAACTTGTTTGTTCTATTATGTAAAACGCCTTGAGAAGCTGCTTTAAAGGCGCTATTTAAAAATAAAGTTATTATATTATTATGACGTCAAAAACTGCAATCATGATCTGCTTGTTCGCCAAAACAATAGCATATTGATAGTTCTTCCACTAATTTGTAAGTTGTGAATGTCTTTTGAAGTCACCTGTTCAAGTCTTAAAATTGAGACTTGTGTTTACATGAACAACAGTTTCCGAATAAGGCCCATATTATAGTTCCAGAAAAGGAATAAAGGAATACAGCTATTGGAATATTCCTGCAAATACAAATAACCACACTTCTTTTTCACAAGGGCAGGACATACACATTATTTTCCTGTGGCTTCTTATATGTAAATCTGATGTTTCATATGTTGAAATGTAAATATTCAGTTACACAAATTATGAATAAAATGTTTAAATGACCTAAAAATCTGATTTATGCAAGCATCTTAATCTGGTTATAACTTAATCAAAATATGACCAAATTCTAAAGGGTATCGGAATATTGTTGTGCATGTCATAGTAGAACTATGGGAGAAACTTTTTTAGCATTGTGATTTATATCTAGCCTTGATTTAGCTCCTCATATCATAACCGTTTATCATTAATGACCGGAACTTTCCTATCTCGAAGAGCTAAATCTTTCCAGCTTTCTCTACACTTTCACGCAAGTTTGTTTTTTGAGATAAAAATAAACTCTCATTGTTGATACAACCATTATTAGCATCCCGGTTTGACTAAATATTTAGCCCGCTCTGCTTTTCATTGTACAGGTATAAGTTTTTTACGCTGCCCAACAGGTGCAAGTGATTTCAGTTTCATCTTTTATAACTTTTTTGAGCTGAGTTTATTTGCTTTCAACAATGTTTCCCAATGGAGACATCAATGTGTTTATGTGAAGAGTGAAATAGGAAGAAGAACATACTGTATTCCTCAGCAGTGAAGACTTATGGAAATCTGTTCAGCAAGATTAAATCTGTTCACGCAAGCCCATTAACAGCTGAAAACAGATCAGAAAAAAATAGATGTTTCCTGATGAATCTGTCCTAATAGAAAGACCAATTCATACGTTGTTTAAACAAACAATGTTCCTCTCCAAGTGCTGATCACATCGCATGATGGAGCGTAACATTTTCCATGAGCAACAGCTCTCAAATTCAAAACAGATTGCATAAGTATCATTTAATCAGAAAAGGGAAGGAAATGTGATATTTTTTTTGTCAATTTTCTGGCTCTCAGCATGTGGGAATTTGATATCATGTGCATATCAGCTGCTCTAACAAATGTAATTTTTCAACAGTTGGTTAGGAAGATAAGTTGCGTTTTCTGCTCATTTGTTAAGTAAAGTTCTCATTTGTATAACAACGTCTGCCAAATGAAAAAAAAATGTAAATGAAGTTCAGGAAAAGCTGTTAAAGGGATAACTCATCCAGAAATTAACATTTAGTATGACTTTCTTTCTTTCCTCTGTGGAACACAAAATAAGATATTTAGAAGAAGTTTTAGTCCATAAAATGGAAATCAATGGGGTCCAAAAAACAACATTGGACCCCATTGACTTGCATTGAATTTCATTGGAAAAAAAGCTTAAAATATATTATTTTCTGTTCCACAGAGGGAAAAATTCAAACAGTTTTGAACAACATGAGGGTGAATAAATGAACTGTTTATTTAACAGAGGCATAAGATTGTGTTTTGGAGCAACGCTGTTACACACTTCGCCAGAACATTCTCCACTGTAGATGAAGCATGTCTCTAGTCCCAGCAGCCGTTTTGAATTTCATCATCCTAATTATTCACCCTCCGCCATTGCAAGAAGTCACTGCGATGTGTAACATGGCTCCACCGTGTGTGATGTGTAGGTGGGCTGTAGGCATGAATGCCTGTGGTGGTCCCTCACAATGCTTGTTTGGGTTAGGGTCAAAGGTCAGAGGCATCTGTTCACTGACCTCTGAGTTTGTGTGGATATATGTCTCTCTCAGGTGTAATTGAACCTCATTTCATATAGAGCGCAATCAAACGCAGACATCTGGAGTTTCTCACTAACAATCTCTGGCACTGTGTATGACACATCCGCCATGCCGCCTCCCATTCTCTTTGCTTTTCACTCCTTCGCCCTTGTTTATCACCCATCCGTCTCTCGCATTGAGGGCTGCAGTGCAATTTTGCTATGAAAGACAGATGGGAAGCTCTGCAGGCTGTTGAACGGAGTTTATGCTTGGCGTGTGGGGGAGAATCAAAGTGCATTTTTAGGTCAAAGTCAACTAAGTCTTAATTTTGACAATCAAAATGGACAAATCTCACGAAACCTGCAGAAAACATGTTAAAACATAAAAAAATATTGGAAATAACATCTTAAAGCTACTAAACTTTTCATGTATATATTGGATTTCAGTCATAATGTGGCACACCTAAATTTAAAGGAGCTATGATTGTAAATGGAAAAAATGTACTAGTTTTACAGAAATCCCCTTAAAGGGGTGGTATAATGCCCTATACCTAAATATATATATATATATGGATCTACTGGGCCAAGCTTCTGATTAACTGATCAAGCTTCAAACTAACACATAGAATAACATTACAATTTTCAACACACTCAAATGCAGTTTAGTGTGATAGTGTAGACCAAGTGAAACAGCACTGCGTTACCTAACAAGTTTCATTTGTCTAATAAACTGACCTGTGTGAGTATTAATACAGCACTTGCGTGTAGTTCGGTGGAATGAAATGTTCTTATTCCTTTAAATCTGCGGGACTCGCGTGTGGCGCTGATATCTGTCTCTTATTAGCACCTCCTTCATACCACAGTCATGTTAAAAACATCAATGTATTCACTCATCCATATTACATAACATTATTAGATCTATTAGCTTGACAACAAGTTCCATAATTCCACTGGAATTATGCGTCATCAACCTACGCCTTTGTTATTGTAAGAGGTTAGCGACCCCTAATTTTAGACCCCTAAAATTTTGCTTAAAAAAAAAGGAAACCATTAAAAAGTGAATTTCCCATCCTTGTTTTCGTGAGATTTACCCAGGAACATCTTTCACTTTCAGGCCCCATGACTGATTTCATCCCTGGATTTAGTTAGTCTCTAATAAAACACTCAATCTGCGGCACAACCGTGACAGGATTTATAGATCACACAGGAGGAGTGTGTGAGCGAGAGAAAGAGAAGGGCTGAGTGAGTCTGCGTCTTGGCAAATCGGCCTGTTGCTCACATTCTCCCAGTCTGGAAAGACTGTGGCTGCTGCCCTCATCCTCTTGCTTCCATCATTCACTGTCAGTATGCTGTTGCGATCTTGTATTGCCACTATTGGCATAAAGTCTGCTTCCCTTTGCAGAATTTTCTGACCAAGAACTGCTCAGGGAATATTTTTTTTCACCAAACAGTTTGCCATTTTTATGTCATTTAGGCATGGAGTGTGTAGGCTTGTACAGACTGAGACACGCTGCCTGGAAACATAATATGTGAATTTGTTACACCTAAAACGCCTCAGGTTACTCTATTCAGTTCACTGACAGAGGCTGTGGAAATGTGAACATTGACACCGATACATGATCTCGATTACATTCTTGTTTACTCAAGTTATTTGATCCTGACGCATGGCTAATCTTAGTCTACATGTCTGAATCTTTTTCACAATCATTGCTTTACCAATCTGTGAGGTTCACCAAACATCTGTTTTAGGCTCAGTGATTGATTCTTATCTTAGGAAGGACGCGTGGTAGTCTGAGTTCACGGTGCAGAAACTCATTGAACTTCGATAGATAAAGAGCTTTTGTGTAAAGTCATTCTGGTCTTGAGTTCTGCGGCGGCTGCTTAAGTCATACGGATGGTTTTCATTATGACCCGTGTAGTGTGAGGCGCTTGTGAAGAGTTTGCACGTTTGGCAGCTTCCTCCTCATGTACTTGAGCTTTCCCTGGAGAGAAAACCAAATTGTGGACTGCGGGATATGCCCAAGCATCTTTCATTTTTTGTTTCTTTCTTCCAGAGATCCATGTGATTGTTCGACCAGAACTCTTTAAATTTCTATTTCGCAATGTGAGAACTCTGAATCAAACTCAGGCTTGACTTGATCACTCTGCTCCTAAAAGAGTTAGTCAACATATAGGCTCACTTGAAACACTTGCCTCTACCTACATTTTGTACCAAAAATGTACTAATACATAAAATTCACTGCAGTTTCCAGGTGAGATAAACACTAGTGGCGGTAAAACAGCAACATTTTTTTTTCCTTTTCAAATTCTTTCAATAATACTGTCCTTTGTCAGTGCACATTCATTCTAGTGTAGTATTAGTCCAGTACCAGAGGATGCTAACACACACACACACACACACACACACACACACACACACACACATTACGCACACTCTACCTCTGTCTCAGAGGGAAAGAAGCCTTTGTGTTCAGCAGAGAACACTGTGGACAGATGGGTAATTGTGAGGATATCTGGCCCTTCATGTGATACAAAGAGATATGGACACTTTCAAGGCCATGGCGAGAGTTTGTATTGTGATTTTATTTGTGTTATGCACCTTGAAGTTGTGACTCCCAGCACCTGCACAGAAGGAGAGGACGGGACATCTGGGAAATAGCTGACCTTGACCTGGAACTTACTTTAGGAATGAATGCCACTTGTAGAAAAAAATCAGGTTTTACAACAGGTGGACTGACAGGTGTTTTAACAGTAAAACAACAGGAAAGTGAAAATACAGCAGAGAAGAGGGTTGATTCTGTGAGTTGTTTGGAAATCATTTTTTCTATGAGGAAGCCCTGGTGCTCATATAGCACATACAAATTCAAACTCTTAAACAAGACTCAGTTCAGAATTGTACTTGTCCTCCTAACATTTCACTGGCCCCACCACTAAAGAATGCTCAGATTTTATTTTTCTGAAATGTATTTTTATTTTTGCAATTATTCATTCATTCATTCATTCATTCATTCATTCATTCATTCATTCATTCACTCATGCATTCATTCATGTATTCATTCGTTCATTCACTAATGCATTCATTCATTCACTCATTCATTAATACATTAATTTACTCGTACATTCATTCATTCATTCATTTATTCACTAATGCATTCATTCATTCATTCATTCATTCACTCCTACATTAATTCATTCATTTATTCATGCATTCATTCATGCATTCATTCACTCATGCATTCACTCATGCATTCATTAATTCATACATTCATTCACTCCTACATTAATTAATTCATTTATTTATATATTCATGCTCTCAATCATTAATTCATTAATGCATTTATTCATTCATTCATTCATGCATGCATTAACGCATGCATGTATTTGTAGTATTATATTTATAATATATTTACATTTATTTCTTTTTTTTAAGTTTTATGATGTTACACAATATACATTTTTATATTTGTATTTATTTATTTATTGCATGTAATAAATAATATATAAATAAACAAATGTAATAAAAAAACAAATATGTCAGATAATACAATTTTAAATGTTGCCTTGGCAAATAACTAAAAATAAGTTAAAGTTGAAGTATTTACATTACTAAAATTCAAATAAAATAAATTGAAGCTAAACAGAAATATAAAAAACAAAACAAAAAGACAAAAGCTCATATAATTATTGAAACTTAAAGTAAAATATGAAAAAATACTATAATAGTATATAAATAATACAAAAAAACACTGTCCAAAACCTAAAGACACATATTTTTATTAATTATATCTTTTCAATGTTATTTTCTTTTACCAGTGCTTTTCTTTACTTTTTTTTCCTTCAAAAAGCTGACATTACTGAATGCTGTGTCATTTTCAATTCATTTTTTACTGAAGCTTCCAAGACTATCACATGTCATTTTAGTAAATTCAAGAAAATCTCCAGTCTGTTTTACATCTAGTAGCTGTTTCCATCATGTGGCAGACATCTGCTTGTCAGTGAGTGTTTGTCATTGGCATACCAGGACACTAACAGCGTTCCACGCCCTCCCCTCACACACGGCCCAGGGCATGTCTTAACCTGCGTTATATTGCTCATGACTAGCGCCCATAAAAGGGGGTTTATTTTGTGGGTGGCCATTTTGTAGCTAAATTGAAGCCCGTATAAAGAAGCCCACAGGCCTAGAGGAGCTACTATAGATGGAAAGTCTTGTGGTCCCACAAGAAGTCTTGTGACTAAAAACAGCACATTCCTCTGCTTGTGTGCACGCGAGCATGAGAAGGTCCCTTACATGCCTCAGCAGCGCACCTTATTCCAGGAGGTCAAAGGTCAGACGTGGGCAGTAAAGGTGGGGGTGCAAGCCCTGAGGCGGTAATGTGTGTTTCAGAGTCTTTGACCATCCCGGCCAGGGAGAGATGAGGTAGTGTGTGTATACAGAAATGTTTCTTGAGCAGCAAATCAGCATATTAGAATGATTTCTGAAGGATCATGTGACACTGAACAAGTAATATATTTCGTTAAATCTAATCATCTTTGTGTGTTGAAGTCCTGGCCTGTTCAGAGCTGTCATCTCTTAGAGAAGCGCTGCTGGACTAAGCTCTCTTAGCCTTTGTTATCTTAATCCATAACCATAACAGCTGCGCACAGCCCTGCTAGTTGAAACAGCTTGTCTAAATCATTCTTTTGGAGGTATGGCCTATTGCCAAGTTTTTACTCTTTTCTAATGTACAATAACTAAAAAGTTTTAACAACCTAATTCAATAAGAATAGGGAAATCCACACCACAAACAACACAGGCTCATTGGAAAAACAAGCCTGTGGGGACATTTCTGCAAAATGATACTGCATTGCTTATTGCACGTTTCACGACACTTTCAGAGATGCTCTATCGCATTTGAAAATAATTATGTACATTATAAATCTAGAAAGATATTCCAAGAATTACAATCGAATTTTTACCACTTAATTGTAAAAAAAAGTTGCTGCCTTTAATTTTTAAGTACAATCAACTTGGATGTTTTAGTCATTTTAACTTCAATCATTTAATTACATTAAACTGACTAGTTTTCAACTAGAAAAATTAGTTGAATCTTGTATAACTTATAAAAAAAGTTGAAAATTGCTTAACTTATTTTGATGAAATAAAGCAATGTAAAAGCATACGTTGTCATAACTTATTGATCATAATATTTTTTTACAGTGAGTGTTATTTTTTGGGGCGTTTACACGGCACCTTAAAACTGAAAAAAAAGAATTCCGGTTTTGGTCGCTCATTTACACGACAACAGCGTTTTGGGGGCCTGAAAACGCAAACTTTTGAAAAAGGGATTCAAAGTGCACGTTTGTAAAAATTATACTGTTATCGTCTCAGTGTAAATTTCTTTACGTTAGTGACATTGCCATTTACTGGTCTGGCATGAATAATACACATATAATACATTTATAGTTTGCTGTTATAGTTTAGTTTGATATACTGTTATAGTTTAGATACAATTTTAGATACAATTTAGTTAATTGTTTTTAGTTTTTTGTCCCTTTAAGTTTTGTTATTTTAGTACTTAAAGTTAAACTAAAAGACCCTGGGAAATGTATCTGAAATAAATATTTGTCTTTTTTCATTTCATTTAGTGTTTATTTTATTTCAGTATAATTTATATACTATTATAATATTTAACTATTTGAATAGAATTTTATTTTTATATTTTCTTATATTTTATTTACAAAGTTTAGTTTGTTATTTTAGTACTTCAACTTAAACCAAACAAAAATGAGTAAATGAGCTGAAATAAATATTTATTTATAAATATCTGAATACATTTTTCATTTTGGTTAATGCTTATTTTTTTTTTTTTTTATGGTTTTACTTTTATTAAACGATAGTAATCATGAGAACATTACTAAAAATCATACTTGTCCGAAATTGCATACTGTATAGTAGGTACTACATTTGGTTTCAAACCAACATGGCTGCAACATTATTATCATGTGACCTGCGGCATCAGTTGCATCGCTTCACCTCCATTCGTAAATCCCCAGTAAAGTGTCCATCGAATGCACACTTCAGAATCTCAGCAGAAGTAGTTGGTCATCCGGGGACTTTTCGCCTACTTTTTTATACTACGTATATTTGGAAATACTACTCTGTTGGCATATTGTTTTTTCTCATGTTATATAGTAGAAAGTATTTCATTTAGAACGTAGCGACTATTCACATAAATCTCCAGTTCCCTTTCGAACGGTCACTTCTTTTTTTTGCGTAGCTATACGCAGTGGGGAAACTCCTTTTCCTCGATTTACTGAAGCCTTTATGTAAAGCGCATTTGCAGCTGCACAGCTAGAACATGAGTGTCTGGCTGGCGCGGGCGCGGGCGCCTCCGACGTGCGACCAATGAGATCACTCTGCGTCATACACGTCAGAGCCCGCCAAGGGGGCGTGACCTCCGTCTATAATAGTCCCCGAATTCGCCATTATAGCAGATTTTTACTCCTTCAGCGACAAACTTCACATCTCTGACCATTTATTGAGCCTTCGCCGTCGAACAAGCCTTCAGCCTGAGCGAGCTACAGTTCAGCAGATGACACATTTCACCGTGTTTCTCCTGACGCCGTCTCTCCTGTGGCTATCTGGCGATATCCTTTTCATTATTCATTGTATTTCTGTGTGTTTTATCTGTACGAGCGTTGTTTCAAATGCCTCGTGTCAAGACCTGCGCCACGTGCGGATGCAAGCTGCACGAGGTGGACGAACACGCTAACTGCATTCCATGCCTGGGACTTCACCACGCAGAGAATGCACTGTCGGCCGGCGGATGTACGGCCTGCGAGAGCATGCCTATCTCCGTGCTGCGAACTCGGCTAGCCCTCTCCCGTGATGGCGACGCCGCCTCTCCCGCGCTTCCCTCTCCGGCCCTACTTCAGCCGAGGAAGAAGAAGCGCCGCAGCCAACGGCAACCGGAGAGCATGGATGTTAGTGAACGAACGCCGGCCACGTTCTCGCGTGCTTCACTCTCTCCAGCTCCTTCATCTCCGGTCCTGTTCGAGGGAGATCAGCGCCCCCCCCCCCCCCCCCACCCACGTGGCGGGCCTTGTCTCCTTCGGCGGGCCCAGCGAGCACGACGACAGCATGTCTATCGCCGCGTCTGAGGAAGAATGGCCGGTCTATTTCGACCCCGTCATGCCTTCCCAGCCGACGCCCAGCGCCTCAGCTACCAGGACTAACTCCGACGCGGAAATGCTTCGGATCCTGACGCAGGCCGTAGCGGACCTTGAGCTCGAGTGGGCCGCGCCCGCTGAACCCCCTCGAAGTCGGCTGGATGGCTGGTTTCTGCCGGGGCACCAACAGGCCCCTCGTCACAAGCCAGTGCCATTTTTTCCCGAAGTACACGAGGAGCTTACCAAAGCCTGGCGCACTCCTTATTCTACACGAGGCCCCGCAGTTTTCGCGACGCTCTCCTCCGTGGACGGAGCAGCGGAAAAAGGCTATGAGTCGTTGCCACCCCTCGAAGAGGCGTTGGCCGCTAATCTTTGCCCGAACACAGCTGCTAGCTGGCGAACTAGAGCTGTTCATCCTAACAAGCCGTGCCGTAGCACTTAAGCCCTCGCTGGACGCGCGTATTCCGCCTCCGGTCAGGCTGCATCGGCCCTGCACACGATGGCCGTGCTGCAGGTTTACCAGGCCAAACTCCTCCGGTCTATGAACGAGGCTGGCCCAGACCCTGAGGCCTTTCGGGACCTTCGAAGCGCCACGGACCTGGCCTTGAGAGCTACCAAGGCCACAGCACAGGCTATCGGGAGGAATATGGCGAGTTTGGTCATGCTCGAGCGCCACCTCTGGCTTACCCTCACTGACATTAAGGATGCGGAGAGAACGAGGTTCCTCGACGCCCCAGTATCCAGCACCGGCCTCTTCGGCCCGGCGGTGAACGGGTTCTCGGAGAGATACACCGAGGCACAGAAAGCGTCCCAGGCCATGCGTCACTTCCTGCAGGGGAAAGGGAGAGGGCATGGGTCCCGCACTTGCCGGACCACCCTCGAAGAAGCCAACAAAACTTCCCACAGCCCCCTGTTCAGTTCAGGCGGCTGGGGATTTTATTACTGCAAACAGGCCCGCAACAGTAAGCGCGTTCTTGCAAACAAACGCCGTTTTCACTGCGACCCAAATAAAGCACAAAAAGAGCATGTTTCACAAATACAACACATGGGTTCACGGTCCCCCTTCATCAGGCGGCCCCTCCCCCGTTGTAATACTGACTTCCCCACACGCAAATGCTTGTACAGTCAGTCCAATACTCAATGTGTGCACAAATCACAATATAAGGGTATCAGGTCCCCCTTCACTAGGCGGCCCCTCCCCTGTTGTAACACTGACTTCCCCACACGCAAATGCTTGTACAGTCAGTCCAATACTCAATGTGTGCAAAAATCACAATATAAGGGTATCAGGTCCCCCTGCATCAGGCAACCAGCCCCAATCTGTGTGTCACGCCCTAGCCACACGGGTTCTAGCCTGGCAAGCTATCCCCGGTGTGTCGAGTTGGGTCATAAACACTATAAAGCAAGGTTACTCGCTCCAATTCGCTCGCAGACCCCCAAAATTTCAGGCGGTTCTCGAGACTTCGGTGAGAAGCAACGTGGGTCACGTGTTTCGCACCGAAGTACAGAATCTTTTAGCAAAAGGGGCGATAGAATTAGTCCCCCGCGCTAAAACATATGGGTTTTTACAGCCGCTATTTTCTGATTCCGAAAAAAGACGGCGGTCTCAGACCCATTCTAGATTTGAGACATTTGAACAAAGCTCTCATGAGGCGGCCGTTCAAAATGTTAACTATCAAACATATCCTCGAGCAAGTGCGCCCGGGGGATTGGTTTGTCACAATGGATCTGAAAGATGCTTACTTTCACATTCAAATAAATCCTCGTCACAGGCCATTCTTGAGATTCGCCTTCGAGGGCCAGGCTTATCAATACACCGTTCTGCCGTTCGGTCTATCTTTGGCACCCCGCACATTCACGAAGTGTGTGGATGCAGCGCTTTCTCCTGATGTCTTTGTCTGAGACATCAGGGAGTGCGCGTGTTAAATTATCTCCTGAAACCTGCATGCGATGGCGAGAGACTTCCTCTTATGGGCACAAACCAACCTGAGCTCTCTGAGAGCAGCGCATATCCCAGGCGTCCAGAATGTGGGCGCGGATATGCTCTCACGGGGCAACACTCCCCTCAGCGAGTGGTCCCTGAACCCACAGACGGTCAGTCTGATATGGAAGGTGTTTGGCGAGGCCGAAATCGACCTTTTCGTCTCGAGAATCAACACCCACTGCAAATTGTTCTTCTCGAAGAACAGGGACGCGCTGGCCCATGTCTGGCCCAACCGTCCCCTTTATGCCTTTCCCCCCATTTCGATGATTCCACAAGTCATCAAACGGGTCAGAGAGAGCGGGTGCCCAGTCCTTCTGGTGGCCCCTCTCTGGAAAACCAGACCGTGGTTCCCGGAACTGGTTCAGTTATCGGACACAATCCCATGGCCTGTCCCACTAAGGAAAGACCTCACACAAGCGAACGGGACATTGTGGCATCCGAGACCCGATTTATGGGCCCTCCATGTTTGGCCCCTCAACGGGTACCCAAGGACCTTCCTGAGAAGGTCTTAAGCACCATATCTGAAGCCAGGGCCCCGTCGACTCGGCGCCTTTATGCTTCGAAATGGTCGGGTTTTTCCAGCTGGTGCTCGAAAAATCAGGCTGACCCAGAGTCATGTGAGATATCTGTGGTTCTCTCATTCTTACAGGAGCTGCTGGATGCGGGTTGCTCCCCGTCCACGCTCAAAGTGTATGTGGCAGCCATAGCAGCACATCATGTTCTGGTGGCTGGCCAGTCACTGGGAAGAAACGACCTGGTCGTGAGATTCCTTAAAGGTGCTAGGAGAATGAACCCCTCCAGACCTCCGTCTGTGCCGTCTTGGGACCTCTCCACGGTCCTGGGGGCTCTGAGAGGTCCGCCTTTTGAACCGCTCCAATCAGTTGATCTAAAACCTCTCTCGCTGAAGACCGCTCTCCTTATGGCGTTGGCATCTATCAAGCGAGTGGGAGATCTGCAGGCGCTCTCTGTGAGCCCTGCATGTTTGGAGTTGGGTCCAGATGACTCCAGAGTCATCAAGCCCAGACATGGTTACGTACCTAAAGTGCTCTCAACACCGTTCAGAGGACAGGTGGTGACGTTATCAGCCCTCCCTCCTTCTGCAGAGGATGGAGAGGTTAATCTTCTCTGCCCTGTCAGAGCGCTGAGAATCTATCTGGAGCGTTCTGCGTCTTTTAGACAATCAGAACAGCTTTTTGTCTGCTTTGGTGGTAGATCCAAGGGGGATCCAGTCACTAAGCAAAGACTGTCTAGATGGATAGTGGATGCTATTTCTATGGCTTATACCGCAGCGGGTCAAGTTTGCCCTATAGGCATCAAGGCCCATTCGACCAGAGGTATGGCCTCGTCATGGGCTTGGTCATCTGGCATTCCCATTAGTGATATTTGTGATGCGGCCGGCTGGTCCTCGCCTTCCACATTTATGAATTTCTATAATATGGAAGTGCCTTCCCTGCAGGCGAAGGTGCTTTCGGTATGATTAAGACCCGTCGGTGGCCGGTCTTGTCATATATTACTGTGCACAATCACATTCACATATATATATAAAACCCGCTGCTGGCCGGTTGTATTCATGCATAAACCCGCTGTTGTCGGTTAGATTTACATAGATAGAAAACCCGCTTTTGGCCAGTTATATGAGATATATAAAACCCGCTTTTGCCGGTTATATTCCATACATATATAAACCCGCTTTGGCCGGTTATAATTTCATATATAAACCCACTTGACTGGTTATATGTTCATATACTAATAACCCCGACAGTGTCTGGGTTCATTGGTGTAGTATGTTGGGTTATTGCTAACTGAGGTGTACTATTTTAGACCTGATGGTGTCTGGTCTAATTATACATAATTATGCGGTTATGGCTTGTTCTGTATGCTCAGGGGTCCTGAGTTGCAGTGGCAGCCAGTTACCCAGTGCTGCGTTTTGCATGGCTTCCCCACTGCGTATAGCTACGTAATACGAAGTGACCGTTCGAAAGGGAACTACTCGATTACTCACGTAACCTCAGTTCCCTGAGTTAGGGAACGAGTATTGCGTAGCCAGCCGCACTATAGTAACATGGCAAGTTGTCGCTTCAGTCGTTAAACCTGCTATAATGGCGAATTCGGGGACTATTATAGATGGAGGTCACGCCCCCTTGGCGGGCTCTGACGCGTATGACGCAGAGTGATCTCGGCGCCCGCGCCATTGGATATGCAGTTGCCACAGCGCAGCCTATGAGCGAGCCAGACGCTCATGTTCTAGCTGTGCAGCTGCAAATGCGCTTTACATAAAGGCTTCAGTAAATCGAGGAAAAGGAGTTTCCCCACAGCGTATAGCTACGCAATACTCGTTCCCTAACTCAGGGAACTGAGGTTACGTGAGTAACCGAGTAGTTCATTGATATGGGATGTTCTGTAAAGTTTGTTAGCAACAGTAACCAAGGGAGGCAGAGCAAAGGATCAATTCCAAAGTTTTACTTTCTTACATATTCAAACTTTAGCATAGGCTGGTCTTTGGAAAAGCTTTGCTAAAGCTGTTCTTCATCTGCTGTTGTTGTGTCTGTAATAGTCACTGGCAATTTAGCATTTAAGTCCACTTTATCTTATCTGTCTTTACAGTTAACGGTCCACGTAACCTGATTCATTCTCTTTTTATTCGCCGTTTTCACCTTCCTCACTCTTTCCCCCTCCAACCTCAGATCTGTTCTGAGAAGTGAGGAGTTTGATGTGGTGCTGTATATCTGCCAGCGCTGACCTGTGTATGAGTGCAGGAGGGGGCCTTTTGAGCCATTATCAGACCCAACCATCAGTCTCAACTCAAGTTTCAGCCATCCCCCACCTCCCAATACCTCTTTACACTCCATCCACCTCCTTTTTCTACCTTCCTCCACTTTGTGAACCCCTGCAACCCTGACCCTGTATTATCAACGCCAGCTTTTTTAAAATAAATAAAATTCCTCTTCGTCTTTTCCCGTTTCCCCCACTGAGCGCTCTATAATGGGAACCACATTAGACGTGCTGCTGCGTTTAGTTCTTAAGTGATTTAAGGCTCATTTTGTATAGCGTCCATTGGGACAGTTTCTGTGTTTTATGACAGACATCCACACAAATGTGCTACGAATGAACTGCATGTTCTGCTCCAGAACCATTATTGTCTTTTTCTTCATTTCATCTCAAACTCTTTGTTTTGGATTCGATTAATTCTCTCGAGTTAGAGCTCTCGCTAAAGTCCTCATATAAGCCCAGTCTAATTGAAACATTGTCCTTCTGACACAAAATACAAATACTGCATTTCTGAAAGGAGCTCTATTCTGAAGGAGTGTCTATTCAATTTCTCCATTCCTTAATTTTCAGGAATGAACAAAACAAGACTTAGAGTAAAGGCTATTAGCCCCCAAACCCAGTACAAAGTCTTGTACTGTAGTTCCCTGAAGGGGTTTGTTTTGCTATTAAATGCCTCCTGACTGTACATTATCCCACTTATGTTGGTGGTAATGCATTACAAGTATAACGCAAGTTATGTAATCAGATTACTTTTTTTCAAGTAACTAGTAACGTAACATTACTTTTAAATTTACAAAAAGTTACTTTTTCGGATAAGTGATGCAAGTTACTTTGTTTTCCCATTTATTGACTGACATCTCTCCTGTCCACATGTTGAGAGAAATTGTGAGTAAAAGGCCTTTCACACTAAGAGCGATTAAGCATCGCAAATGTACGTCACGACGACGCTCTTGAATCGAAATATTCTCAAAATGTTTGCATTGATTTAAACTAAAGCCTCAGAAAAAAATCTATTAAATTATAGCTTTGTGGTCATGCTGTTTGATTTACAACATACAAGCATAACGTTTCAGCGGGGAATAACAGTCACAGAAGAGTGTTTTTTCCATTTTATTTTCTCAACAGACGTCACATTTTTCTTCCAAAGAGTACACATTTTAACATCCAAAAAAAGAAGACTTGGCTTCGCACACAACAAAAGAGAGCAACAACAAGCATCCCAAAGTAAGCATGGGACTTGAAAGCGGTTTTGAAAATGTTTCAAATATTTGAAGCCCCTCATGCTGTGTAAAGCTGTTCCTCTTTCCAGTTCAAATGTTTGGATGTGCTAGACACTGACACCTTCAGCGCACATACTGCATACGTTCACAAATATCTGAGGCGCAGGGCTAAAAAAGAGGCTGCTGAGAGTGGGGAGAATTTGACAATTGACCTTTCCTCACTTTGGATTAGAGTCTGGCTCCATTTCCCTTAACACAACTTTACTGCGCTGATAATGCTCATAAATATGCAATTCCACAATGACACATTTGGCTTGAACACTTTCATGCTTTCACAGAAAAAACGATCAATCTCCTTGCACATAGGTTTTTTTTTTATATGTATTTCTAAATTAAAAGGTTATTAAAGATTCAGGTAATAGCTGAAGCAACTCTTTTTGCTTAACAAATCAAAGTTTTTTGTCATTGTATTTTTTAAATTATTCAGTACCCTAGTATTTATCAAAGTACCACATGCTACCATCACTGTACTGTACACTTTTGTAAGTTTTCATAGTCTGGAATAAACTGCGTTCAGCTCAGCAACATGTACAAAAAAAACCTGGCTTTGAACCTAGTTTGTCTGTGTTTGGGGCCCATGCAGTCTGAATTATGACTAGAGGACATTTTTAGAAAGCTAGCACGTCAAAAAACAGCTTTGTTAAAAGCGTTTTTTATCCATCTCCTTTTATAGTACTAGTCTGTTTGTTAATGTGTGGAATTTGTTTGAGGTTAAAAATCGCTGCGTGTTTATAGTCTTGCAAAGTGTTTCTTTGTCAAACGATTGCAGGACGGAGATTTCACACGTGTAAAGTGAATTTGTATTAATTCAGAAGTAAAGACATTTTAACTTGTTGCACTTAAGTGAGAGGAGAAATAATGCTTGCTACAGTTTCATGTTTAAAAGTCAATACAAACACAACAACTAAACACAAAAAGGGACAGAAATGGCACTTAAAGGAAAGGAAAATTCTGTAATTTACTAACCCTAATGTCTTTCAAAGCATGTGTGACATTCTTTCTGCAAACGGTACTTTTGTCTTACATGGAAGAAAATCATACAGGTTTGGAACGACATAAGGGTGAGTAAATAGCATAAAAGAATTTATACTTTTGGTGAAATATTCCTTTAAAAATACAAAATTATAATAACATAACTTTAACAAAACAGCGTAAACTAGACAAAGTAAGAAAATGTCTCTTCATTATGTTTTTTTTTTTCACAGCAAATCTCCTGTGCAGGACAGATGGGGTAGAGGGACAGAGGGATGCTTTGATGCTGTATAAAACCTGTTTGAAGCATCTTTTAAGAGGCTGATCACTTTCAGCTTCTTTAGGCACCTCGCAGTCCCAGTGTTTCTGATCAGTGCAATTTTTTTTTCTGGACAAAAAAAAGTCCAGGCGTCCAGGCAAGATGTTTGACTCCTGTCTACCACTTCCAGAGCCAGCTACACAATTAATGAGCTACCACTAAACGACCTGTTTTCCAGCCTAGCAATACTGTGCTCATTCATGTCTGGCCACTTTTTAGAGTGAAATTCTCATTAGAGGCTGATATTTATGGTTATAAAAGGCACTTAAATTGTATCTGTAAAAAAAATGTAAATTGCAAATGCACCTGGTTTAAATACTGGCAGTCAGTTTAAGCGTTTGGCTGGGATGCGTTAAAATGTTCACCAACCCACCAGAGTCTATCTAGTGTCTGCATCGCACCTGCCTGCAGGAGTCATGGAGCACATTGCCCTCTGTGGGCTGGAGGTATGAATCTTAATATGGCGTTTACACATACAAAGGTTTTGTACAAGCTACATTGTTGTTGGCTGGATACTGTCCTTGTATCAAAGGTGTTTCATATTCCAAGCTGTTTTGTGTTAAAGATGGGCAAGGGGTGATGTCGGGTTGTTTTGGATGCGTCAGCCCATTCTCTGGACTGGTTTTCACTCCCTCCAACTCCAGAGGAGATGTCTCATGTAAGTCCGTATCTACTGGAGCCTTGGATTTCCTCCTGCGGCGGATGACCACAACAGTAGCTATGATGGCAGCAACCATCACCACCGCCACAGCTACTACAATGGGTATGAGGGAGGAAGAAGGTTCAGTCGTGTAATCTCTGGGCCCATGGGAGAAGGTCGGGCTTCCTGCTGTGTGAGCCTCCAAGCAGGCACTAACTGAGACATGGACTGGCTCTCCCAGAGGGCTAGCACATACAGAATAGGTGCTATTTGGCTGTAGCCCTCTAAGCGTGTACTCTGGGTAAGTTGGAGGCACATTCAGCTGTAGTGGCCGCCGGTCGGGGCCTGACAAGTTTCGATAAGTCAGACGAATTCCACGGATGTGTGGTCTTGTGTGGATGTAACGGTGAAGGTCTAATGAAATGGAAGTGCTGGTTATGTGAAGAGAGCTGATTGTGTTGGGCTGGACTGTAGCAATGGTTTCGATAGAAATTCTAGGTGAAGGTGGGGGAAGCAGAGCTTCATTTTTAATCTCACAGTAGAGTCCTGACATTGAAGGCGGGCACAGGCAAACCACCCCATTTGAGTTAAATATGCATGTTCCCCCATTTAGACAGATACTGGGGGGGCACATAATGTCCTCTTCTTCAGAATCTTCTATGATTCTTGTGGGCAAGACAGTGGTCTGGGAAATAGGGAAGCTGTCTATGTCTGCTGATGGCATCTCACTTGGTGGTGCCGGGGGAATGGCGTGTGTTGTGCCTAATGGTGTTGTGGAGTTTGTGGGCTTGCTCGTAGTACTACTTGTCCCTGCGCTTGTTAACTCAATGGTTGTTGTGGGACAGCCAAAATCTTTATGCTCCAACTTTGCCAAAACCTTTCCCGAGTTTATAAGCGGAAAGTGGCAACGAGTCTCCTCCATCCTCAACAGCTCTACATCTGAATCCTTTAGCCATATTGGGAACCAGGCCAGTGGGCAGAGGCAGTTGAAGGGGTTTTCAGCTGCGGTTAGCTTCTCAAGTTTGGGGAAAAAGTTGAAGAAGCCCTCGGGGAAGACTTGCAAATTAAGGTTGCTCAAGTCAAGCTCTAGCAAGTTAACCATATTTTGGAAGTCTTCTTGTTTTAGGGATCCCAAGGGATTCCCGGTTAAATTGAGATTTCGTAGGCCTCCCATTGCCTTCAGTGTCGGTTGTATCTCTACAAGCAGGTTCTGTGAAACATCCAGAACATGTAGGTTCGCCAGGCTCCTTAGCAGCTCCTCGTCCAGACTGGTCAGCTTCAATCCAGCTATTTTAAGAGACTCAAGGTGTGGTGTCTGTAAATCTTCAGGTCCAAGGGGTGGGATACTATTATAACTAAGGTCCAAGTGGAGCAGCCTGGGCAGTCGCAGAGCTGGCAACACACTAATCTTATTGCCCTGAAGCTTCAGCTCCAGTAGGTTCTCCAGTCCCTCAAAAGCAGCTGGGTGAATGCTTTGGATGAGGTTGCTGTAGAGATACAGCCTTTCCAGGTTGACCAGTCCAGTGAAACTGTCTTTGGAAATTTTTGTGATGCGGTTTGAGGAGAGATCCAGGTTGAGTAGAGAGGAGAGTGGGCTGAACACCCTATCCGGGATTTCACTGAGGGCATTCTGACTCAAGTCCAGCATTCCAAGCTCGCTAAGCTCTACAAAGTCCTGCTGTTGCAAGGTGTTGATGTTGTTCTGAAAGACATAGAGGTTCTTTGTGGAGGACGGGAGGCCACGAGGCATGTAGATCAAGTACTGCTGGACACAGAAAATGGAGATGCCGGGGATGCAATGGCAGTTTTGAGGACATCTGCTGCTCAGAGATCCACACAGTAAGTTAAACAAAATGAGATGAGACAGGGGAGATAATGGCCGCATTGTCGTTCAGCGTCTGGCCTTTGTGATTTGAAACCTGTAATAGAAAAAAACAGAAAACCAATGTCAAAACTAAAGTCTTTTTACTATTTATACTGTACGAGTTTACACATTGTTAGGCCTTTCACAAGGGTGTCCGGTCCTGCTCCTGGAGGGTCACTGTCCTGCACAGTTTAGCTCCAACCCTAATTAAACACACCTGAAACAGCTTACCAAAGTTTTCAGGACCTCTAAGGCAAACTTTCAGTCTGGTGTGTCGGAGCAGTTTGGAGCTTAACGCTGCAGAATGTGGAGCAGGATTGGACATCCCATGGCCGGCCTATGCAGTTCATTGTAATATTAATAAATTTCATTGTTTGATGTTCAGTCCTTTAAATAATTTTTTGTCCGCTTCTGTCTGATATACCCTGTTGGTTCTTTTGTTGGAGCTGTATACAATTAAAAATGTTGGTCCTCAAGCAAAACCAGTTTTTAACAATTGCTTTGCATGACTTATACAAACAGAAACAGGCATGTTTTAAGCTTTTGTCAAGTCTTTGAAACTTCATCCCTACACAAAGAAAACAAGAACCACAGTAGGGCACAGTGATGTTGACGAACTAATTGTTGTGATGACCAGAATTGATCCAATCAAACTTTGATTATTAGGTTGCACAATTATTGCAGGTAAGAAAAAAACAAGTTGGTCTGAAATGCTGTGGCAGTAATCACCCATTTACTACATTATTGTATTGCTCATTAATAACTTCTGAATGAGTCAGAATGGCCACTAGCACCTTCTCAGTAAATATGAATAAATTGGTACATGACTTCCCTGATGATTTGTGCAATATAATGGAACCTTGTTTCATGGTCTGGTTGATGAACTTCTATCGTTATGTTCCTGCATTTTCTGAGATCATCCTACAATGGCTGTGGTATATGGCACAGTTGACCGAATGTCTGTTGACCTGTCTTGTATTCAGTTTCACTCTTTCCACTGTTTGCTTAATGAGTTCATCCCAGAGAGTTTAGACCTCATCTCCGAATGTGTCCCTAGAGGAGCCCACCCAATTTCTCGACTCTTCACTGACACAAATAAGAATGTCTGAATATAAGTAGCTATTTAAAAGTGAAAAAATAAATCATTACTTGCTTAAGTGGCAGAAGGCCCTTTTTTATTTTGAATATTCAATAAAAGTCCTTGTGTCATTTTTTGTCTTAATGGTTCAATAATCTCTCAGATGTCTTTGATTTGGTGAACAAAGGGCTAAACAAGCCTCTCACATTCTCCTCTGCTGAGGTAACAATGTGTATGTTTGTGAGTACAAAGAATAGTTTACTGTTCCAACAAGAGTCCTGATCGCTAAAGGGCCAGTCTATTGAGGGAGATGAACAACCATTCGTTTGACAGGTACACTCACTCTTTTCATCCTTTTTCTCCCCTGTCCCTTTTGTGAGCCTCTTTTTCTCGCATCAACCATTTATCTTTTTCTCTGCCCTTTCTTTCCCTCTTCCCCTTGAAGGACAATGTATAAGCTATTAGAAAGGCTTGTGATTATATTTGCTCATAGTCTTGTGATTATATGCTCACTCTGTTTTAATCTTATCTGATAATGTTTCCGTTGAAGAAGACTGTTTGACTCAGTTGACGCTGTGGAACATAATATCTACTTATTAGCTGGTTCAAGCTATAGTCATTGGCTGGTCAGCCAGGCATCACTTTCCAAACATTAGCTTTCTGTAGCTGGTAAAATATACAGTATCTACCAGTAAATTGCCAACTGGGACCAGCTAGAAACCAGCTACCATGTTTCTAAAAGTGAACACCTACTTTGCCTTGTGTTTAGCTGATGTGACATTCAAATCGGCTTAATTAGTCGAATCATAATTATTCTGTGTATATACTTTTATAACTGTTTTAGCTCTAGTTTTTCCATATTTATTGTATGTATAGCTTTGTCCTTCACTTTTTTTCCCGGCTCTCCGTTCCATCTTCCCTCTTGCTAAACACTGTGTTTGGACTCTCTGTAGGTTGCTTGACTTTTGACAGAAACTAGAGCTATTTCATTAAAGTGGGTTGATACCTTTCATTTTGCCCTCCTTCCATTCTCCCTTTTTTCTCTGACATGCACAATCCCACCGGCACGGCAGGAATTTTGCAATAACCCTAAAAATCCATCTTCATCACAGGGAGCTATGGGGCTTCCAGAGGGTTTGACATTTCTCTCTCTCACTCTCGCTTTATTTGTTTCAGGGTTCATGCATTTGTCTGCCAAACTTCTGTCACAACTGATTGCGTGAAAACAGGTTTGATGAGGGTGGCATGAGGAGCAGAACGAGGTCACAGGTGAAGCAGAGCTGAATGCCAGCAAAACACCTTTTGTTCCCTTCATTGCTCACACATCAAATTGATTAAATCTTAATCATTGATTAATAATAATTGCCTATAATTTACAGCATGCTTTTTATAAAGGGAGCGTTGGGGATGTGCACTTAAAAGAACAGTTCACCCAAAAATGAAAATTCTGTCATCAGAATTTTCCCTTCACTTTTCTTCACAAAATGAAGAAATGTTTAAAATAGTCAATGAAAATCGTTTTGGATTGAATTGCATTGTACAGACAAAAAAATTCAAACATTCTTGATGACATGAGGGTCAGTAAATGATAACTGGACTTTCATTTTTGGGTGAACTATCTCTTTAACAAAGTCGTTCTGATTATGACACTTTTTTAATCCCACACAATGCATGCTTACACACACCCAAAAATGAACACACAGGTATTACTCCAACACACAGACACACACTCCCTCTGGGTTTGGCTCAGCTTCATTTTATTTATAAGCCATGAATGATGAATAAATGCCGAGCCGAATGAGAAACCAAAAAAAAAAAAACCATCCGTTTGCATTATTATTATATTTCTCATTACTCCTAAGTATGTATTTTTTAAATATTAGTCAGCGATGAAAGAGAGGGCTTGAAGAGGGGGATAAAACAAGATTTAGAAAGTGGAGAGACAAAATATGAGACCTCGAATGACCCCATTTACGCAGAATTTTGTTTGGGTTTTGTTTCTCAATCGTTCTTTTTTATCCTTTATCCTTCCTTTAAAAACTTATTTTGAATGGCAAAGTTAATACAGCCGAAACGGAAAGCTTTGCCTAAATCCTGCATAGAGACTTAGAAAGTTCAGTACTGTGTGCGTGTGCGTGTGTGTGTGTGTGTGTGTGTGTGTGTGTGTGTGTGTGTGTGAGAGAGATGAGAGACCAGAGACCGTGAAAGACAGTTACTAGGGAACTAACTAAAATAAGTGGTGCTACTGTCTAGAATATAAATAGTGTTACAGAAGCTTAGTTGTTTCATTTTTATTGTAGCCTAGTATTGGGAAGTGTGACTCATGGCCTTTTTTTAAATAAATTTGAAATATTTAGCTAAATAGTGCTGTTCATCAGTTTTCTTTTTTTACTTAATTGAAATGAGGGTTTTGGTACTTTCATTACTTGTATTGATATAAATGTAGCCTCTTTGATTAATACAGGAAAATAGTAAAATACTGATAGTTATGTTTTCAAAGATACTGCCCCTTTTTAATTTTGTATCTATTTAGTTAACTCATGTTCGTAGACTAGTATAGACAACTATTTATGTTAATAGATATTTAGCTACCCAAAGGCTACATTTAGCTACAGTTTTTGTTAGCTTGTAGTGTAGCTAACTATTTTTGTTAGATAATTAGCTACACTACAAGCTAGGCCAACTGATAAAAATATTTAGCTACAGCTTTTGCGTATAGCTTGTGGTCTATCTTTTATTTTTTGTTAATAGCTTACAGTGTAGTTAATTATTTCTGTTATTAGATTGTAGTGTGGTTAAATATTTTTGTTAATAGTGTAGATAACTGCTTAATGTCAGTAGTTTGCAGTGTAATCAACTAGCCTTCTTATTATTTTGTAGTTTAGCAAACAGCTAATTTGTAGTATAGCTAACTGCTTATTGTTAGTAGCTTAGTGTAGCTAATTACTTGTTTTTAATAGTGTAGTACTATTTTTGTTATTAGTGTAGCTTGTAGTGTAATTACATTATCCTAAATAGTAGCTAGACTGTTACAGTTGACCTATTTTAAATGAGCTTTTAGCTTAAAAAGCTACAGTTTCAATATGTGTGAAACGAATCGGTTACCTAACGTAACCTCGGTTCTCTCTAGAAGAGGGAACGAGTATTGCGTAAGCTAGCTTACGCTACGGGAAAGATTCATCTTTGCTGAGAGTTTGAAGCCAAAAATTATTTCATAATTTGTATCCATTGACAACGCAGTTCCTCTGCGGCAGACCTAGAGCGGGCTAGCTAGCAGCTCATTGGTTCGCTCAGAGAGAACTGCTTAAGCCTATGGGAGAGCGGGGCTGAACCCGCTACCAATGGGAAGCGCCCGCGCACTCACTGCATCATAGCCCGCCAGAGTGGGCGTGGCTATGGTGTATAAAACAGTCTCTCCCAGGCTTATATGTTGATTTATTTCAGCGTGAAGCGAAACGCTAGTAGCGCAAGCACGGCCGGGAACGCAATACTCGTTCCCTCTTCTAGAGAGAACCGAGGTTACGTTAGGTAACCGATTCGTTCTCTTACGAGAGGTTCTCTCGTATTGCGTAAGCTAGCTTACGCTACGGGAACACCTGGTCAACGCCGTGCGCGCTAAGAAAAACACTCATGAATCCCAGGGTGATACCGGGGGAATAATGAAATGTGGAGTGAATGTACAATGAAGCCGGCAGAGCGGGCACATAGTGTATACATAAGCATCTTAGGGGAACACAAGGGGCGAACCGGTTGTGTGAGGGATTCCCAGTGATGCAGCTTCTTAGGGAGCTGGTTTTTAGACAGCTAGTAGTTTTGCCTGCAAGGCGGGAACTTCCAAATTGTAAAATCTGACAAAAGTGGACGGGGAGGCCCATCCCGCGGCCACACAAATGTCATGAATGGAAACTCCACAGGACCATGCCCACGATGAGGCCATACCTCTGGTGGAGTGCGCCCTGATGCCCAAAGGGCAGGGCAGGCATTTTGATGCGTAAGCAGAGGCGATCGCGTCCACTATCCATCTAGACAGTGTCTGTTTAGAGGCGGCCAGACCTTTGGTGCGCCCCCCAAACGACACGAAAAGCTGCTCAGCGCGTCTGAACGCGGCAGCGCGCGTAGTGTATAATCTCAGAGCCCGAACCGGGCAGAGGAGATTAGCGTCGCGCTCACTATCGGATGGAGGCAGAGCCGATAGAGAAATAATCTGGGCCCTGAAAGGGGTACCAATCGCCTTCGGGACATAGCCATGCCTAGGTTTGAGAATGATGACAGAATCATTCGGTCCAAACTCGAGACACGCGGCGCTGGATGAGAGCGCGTGAAGATCCCGCACGCGTTTTACTGAGGACAGAGCCGTCAGAAAAACGGTTTTGAGCGAGAGGTATTTTAGGTCCACAGACTCGAGCGGTTCGAACGGGGGTGCTTTCATAGCTTCGAGGACTATAGAAAGATCCCAGATAGGAACCGACGGGGGCCGCGGAGGATTCATCCTTTTAGCTCCCCTGAGGAAGCGGATGACTAACTCGTCTTTGCCCAGGGACTGAGCGCGCCGGGGTTCAGAGAACGCTGCGACGGCCGCCACGTAAACCTTGAGAGTGGAGGGGGACCTGCCCTTGTCCAGCATCTCTTGAAGGAAAGTTAGCAAAGACGGTACCTCGCATGACCATGGGTCCAGATGTTTTTCGGTGCACCACTTTGAGAACACAGACCATTTAGACGCATAGAGCCTTCTCGTGGAAGGTGCTCTAGCCTGTATGATAGTGTTTCTTACTCCCTCTGGCAAATCGACGAATAGTCGTTGATCACCCATGCATGAAGCGCCCAGCGCTGTGGATGGGGGTGCCAGATCGTGCCGCGAGCCTGAGAGAGGAGATCTGCTCTGACTGGGATGGGCCACGGGGCTGTCTGTGACAGCTGAGTGAGCTCCGGAACCCAGCTTTGACTCTCCCAACGCGGAGCTATGAGGAGCACCGAGTGGCGTGTGTCCCTGATCCTCTGAATTACCTGATGTAACAGAGCGATCGGAGGGAATGCATAGAGCGGGCGGCGAGGCCATTCCTGGGCTAGCGCGTCCTCGCTCCTCGTAAAATATATTGGGCAGTGAGCGTTCTCTTCTGACGCGAAGAGGTCTACTTCTGCTCTGCCGAATAGCCGCCACAGTATTTGGACCGTCTGTGTGTTCAGGGACCATTCTCCTATGGAGATGAGGTTCCTGGATAGTATGTCTGGACCGTCGTTCAGATGGCCCGGCACATGCGTCGCTCTGAGCGAAAGCAGGCGGCTCTGGGACCAAACTAAAATGCGGTGCGTCAGAAGAAAAAGATTTTTGGATCTGACACCGCCCTGACGGTTGATATAGGAGACCACAGCCATGTTGTCCGAACGGATCAGGACGTGGTGTCCCCGAATGAGCGGGAGGAAGCGTGAGAGCGCGTTCTCGACCGCGAGCATTTCCAGACAGTTTATGTGTAAGGGGCTTTCCTGAGTCGACCAGAGGCCGAAGGCCGGTGAGCCCTCGCAGACTGCACCCCAACCCTTGTTGGATGCATCTGTCGAGATGACTTTTCGGCGGGAAAAGGTCCCCATCGTGACGCCCTGCCGAAACCATTCTGCTACTGTCCATGGCTGCAGTGCCGTGAGACATGTCTGCGTAACCCTGACCAGCTGGCGGCCTGTGTTCCACGCGTGGTGGGGTACACGGCTGTTTAACCAGAGCTGAAGCGGGCGCATGTGCAGAAGGCCCAGCTGAAGCACAGCGGAGGCTGAGGCCATGTAACCCAGCATCCTCTGAAAGGTTTTCAGGGGTATGCGGGTGCCCATCTGAAATGAAGCGGCTAGACGCTGAATACTGCGTGCGCGCTGTGAGGACAGGCGAGCCGTCATTAAAACCGAGTTCAAATCTATTCCTAGGAAGGAAATCGACTGACTGGGTTGAAGGGAGCTCTTTGTCCAGTTGACAGAGAGGCCCAGTGTTTTCAGATGGTCGAGGAGAACTGCGCGGTGCGACAGAAGCTCCGTCTGTGATTGAGCCAAAATCAGCCAGTCGTCCAGATAATTCAGTATACGCAGCCCCTGACTCCGCAGGGGGGCGAGCGCCGTATCCATGCACTTCGTGAATGTACGGGGCGCCAGGGATAAGCCGAACGGGAGAACGGCATATTGATATACATGACCCTCGAAGGCGAAACGTAAGAATGGCCTGTGACGGGGATTTATCTGGATCTGAAAATAGGCGTCTTTCAGGTCTAGAGAGATGAACCAGTCCCCCTGGCGCACTTGCGCGAGGAGTTTCCTGGTAGTGAGCATCTTGAATGGTCTCTTCATGAGCGCTTTGTTCAAAGACCTGAGATCTAAAATCGGTCTGAGGCCGCCGTCTTTCTTGGGAACCAGAAAATAACGGCCGTAAAACCCCGACTCGGTCATAGATGGCGGGACTCTCTCTATAGCGCCTTTTTGTAGCAACGTCGCTATTTCTGAGCGAAGCGTGCCGGCGGCCAGCGGGCTGACAGTGGATTCGAGCCGAGCGCGTGCACGAGGCGGGCGGCGGCGAAACTGTAACAGATAGCCGTTCTTTATAATGCTTAGCACCCACGGGGAAATGCCTGGAATGGCTTCCCACGCTTTGGAGCATGCGGCTAGTGGCCGAGTGGTTATCACGCCCTGATTGCTGTACATAGCGGGCTGAACACAGAGTGTGGGCGCGCTTTGAATGTGTGTTGCAACGGGACTTGCACTCAGAGAGGAGTCTATGGGCCGTGAAGCAGAGCGAGCAGAGAGGGGACACGTGCATGAAATCATGGGCGTGTTTATTTTCTCTGATGTTAGAGCGGGCTGTGACCGTCTCATGTGAAGGGGCTCTGAGAGAGACACGGGATATGTTATGCTTGTGTGTATGGGTGAACACATGTTTGTGGGCACATTTTCTACACAACCGGCAAATTTTCTCTTTTTGAGATATTTCTGGGTAGCCGTAAAAACGGCTTTTTGTCGCTCGCAAGCGGGTAGGGACACCGGCTTGTTTATGGCGGTAAACACTACAGCAGTCGGCGAAACAACGGGGACTGGCAGAGGGCGAAGCTTTGACGGCGGTCCGGCCGCAGCGGGAGAACGCCGTCGTTTTCTTAATGTTGCTAGGCAGACTTCTGATGATCAGGCTTCAGCGTGATTTTGGGTCGCGGACCCCTTGGGGGCGGCGGTCTGCGGCGGCTGTCAGAGCGAGAGCGAGGGCGGCCACCCTGTCTGCGCTGGGCTGTTTGAGTCTGCTGAGAAGGGCGCTGCGGTGGGGCTCTGACAGGAGGCTCACGAGAGCGGCCTGCGGAAGAGCTAGCGCGGCGGGGCAGAAACAAGTTCATGGCCTGGGTAGCTTTCTGGACTTCGGAAAAGCGATCAACAATTCCCGTGACAGCAGATCCAAAAAGGCCCGTCGGGGAGAGAGGCGCGTTAAGAAACGCGGCGCGCTCGGAATCTCCCATGTCCGCGAGTGTTAGCCATAGATGTCTTTCAGCAACACACAGACTAGCCATGCATCTCCCCAGAGCTTGTGCGGCGGCTTTAGTGGCGCGAAGGGCGAGGTCCGTAGCACTTCTTAGATCCGTGACGGCGGGGGAGGGGTTCCTACCGCTCTCAGCCCATTCACGGAGAATATCGCTCTGTAGTACTTGGAGGACAGACATAGAGTGAAGCGCTGCGGCGGCTTGACCAGCGGCGGCATAAGCGCGAGCGTGAAAACTCGAGGTCGCTCTGCAAGCTTTCGAAGGAAGCGTGGGAGAAGAACGCCATCTAGCAGAGGGCGGGCAGAGGTGTGCGGCGACCAAGTCCTCAACAGGTGGCATGGACGAGTAGCCCTTTTCAGCGGCTCCGTCCACTGAGCGCAGCGAGGCGGAAATGTCGGAGCGGTTTCTGGCCGAAAGTGGAGCATTCCAGGACTTCGTCAGTTCTGCGTGAAGTTCAGGCAGAAATGGGGCGGCCCGGTTGCATGCGGGAGTCGAGCGCCGGTGAAAGAAGCTGCCGTCCATCCGGTTCGGGGGCTGCTCGGGTGGAGGAGCCCACTCGAGACCGAGGCGTTCAACGGCCTGTGAGAGGAGGCGCATTAGTTCTTCCTCTATGCCAGCGCGAGTCCCCGCTGACTCTCTCGTGGAACCGAGAGATGACCAGTCTTCACTGTCTGAAGCGAGCAGTGAACATGAGTCCTTCTCCTCCGCGGCGTCCTCGGAAGCGACAGAGCGGCCACTCGGCGGCAGCTGTAAGTCCGGCTGGGGCGGGGAGGGAGAGCGGGAAGCGGGAAGCGGCGGCGGCCCGCATGTTTCCGCAGGGGGCTCCGGCGGCCTCTGGGCGCGGCGTTTCTTCTTACGCGGCGAAGAGAGAGGCGGCGCGGGAGCGGATTGAGCCGCTAGGAGTCGTGCCCGCAGGGACGACAATGGCAGGCTTTCACAGAAGTCGCAACCTCCATCCGCGAGGGCGAGTTCTGCGTGCTCGAGTCCCAGGCAGAGAGCGCAGACAATATGGCGGTCTCCGTCCTCGAGAGGAGCGCGGCAAGAGCCGCAGGAAATTCGAGACATCTTTAAAAAGACGCTCAGCTCTTTTAAAACAGAGAAGGATACAGTCGTCGGATGGCACTAGCTTGCAGGGCGGCTGAAGGTGGCGAAGACGGCCGGCTTCTTCAGGGTCCGTGAGCTCGCTAGAGTGATGCCTTCTCGACGGCGACGGCTTTCCTCTTCTCAGAAAACAGCAGAAGCGTGTAGCTTGCTGAAGATGAAATGAATCAACATATAAGCCTGGGAGAGACTGTTTTATACACCATAGCCACGCCCACTCTGGCGGGCTATGATGCAGTGAGTGCGCGGGCGCTTCCCATTGGTAGCGGGTTCAGCCCCGCTCTCCCATAGGCTTAAGCAGTTCTCTCTGAGCGAACCAATGAGCTGCTAGCTAGCCCGCTCTAGGTCTGCCGCAGAGGAACTGCGTTGTCAATGGATACAAATTATGAAATAATTTTTGGCTTCAAACTCTCAGCAAAGATGAATCTTTCCCGTAGCGTAAGCTAGCTTACGCAATACGAGAGAACCTCTCGTAAGAGAACACAGTTTAACATTTACTGGTACAGGCAGAGGTGTAAGTGTGTGTTTCTTTGAATAACAATACTGTCCTGAAATTACTCACAGCCACGCACACATATTGACACACAGATAAATACACATTTCCGTCAGCAACTCCTGAGTACAGCTGGATTGTGTTACCCAGAATGCATTGGGCCGGTCTCTCCGGGTGACAGCGAGATCCCATTAAGTAACTGTTTTGCGATTAGGGTAGGGGGAGGATTTCAGAGAGGAAGCCAAAAGAGAAACAGGCATCTGCACTTAAATGTGGATTCAATGTGGAGTGTGTACATGCCCGTAAGCGTCTGTTTGTGTTTACGCATGCTTGAATCAAGCTCATGAGCATGTGGCTGATTTAAAATATGAAACAGATTCATCTGGGTAACTGTGATTTACCTCATGCTTCACTTCAACCACAACAGAAGCTTCTAAAACAGAACCAGAGCCATTTTGACTAGCACTACAATTACAAATAAGATAGCTTCTTCATTGTTTCTCAAAAAATGGAAGGAAGCAAAAGTCTCCATTCTCTCATTTAATCTTATTGATGAAATATCAATGAGATTAAATGAGAGAATGGAGACTTTTGCTTCCATTCATTTTTTTATGAGCAAAATCAAAATAGGAATGTCACCTCACCAACAATATCCCTATGCTCAGATTAGTAAGGATTTCTGCAGAAATCTTAATTCTTATCCAGTTCTTCTGAGATTAAATTATCTGAGCTGTGCTATCCACATTCATGCTACATGCTATACATTTACTGTATGTACAATTTTCAGCATTGGAAACCTTTTTTTTTGTTTTGTATTTTATCCATTGGGAATTGATTGGATCATGAAAATTGACATTACATTCAGTACTATTACAATTCTCGGCTATTTTTAATTTTTAACATTACCCAAATGCATGCACAACCTGAAAATAGCTATGTCTCCATCCAAAGTTTAAAAATTTTAATTGGAATATAGCATAAAACATTTGCGAATCAAGCAGCGTTTCCATGCCATGTGTTCAAGAGAATCGTCACATCCTGGAAATTGCTGCAAATATCGGTAATAAAAATGACTCTTATTTTCCTACATCATAAATGACTCAATAAATGCTATCATGTTATCTTGCGTTTTGATTCCTGATGTTTGGGAATGCAATCATGTGAGACGCTTCTGGAAGGGAATTAAACCAAATCATTAAGATGACAGACTTTGGCTCAGGCATTTAAAAATGAACAAACCAACATTTGAGATGCTATATGATGAAATTGGTCCGCTGGTTATTCCAGTCTAATCACATCCACTGTTGAGGCAAAGCCACATGAGTTTTTGTTGTGCATCGAGGGATTTATTCGGTAACTGTATTTCCATCGTAGTTTATGCCTTTATACTGGATTAAAAAATGTTTTTGCCTCAATTGAGCACGTATATTTTTTATGCACTTTTTTTTTTTAATACGCACTTTGGCATTTCTATCAAGAGTTTTTTTCTGCAATATCCCAAAATGTGCACAAAAAAATAGGTGGATGGAAACATTGCTATTTTCTGACATCAGCAGATAAAAAAAAGTTATTTCAGAGATATATATATACATAGTAATATAATTATTGGTTACACTTTTGATAGTCTCCTTTAGACATTCTGTTGACTATAAGTAACGCTGCGCCAACATGTCGACTAGTATTAGTACACTGTTATGGGTAGGGTTAGTAGAATAAGGGATTATGGTTAGTAGAATAAATTGACATGTTGCAAAGTTACTAATAGTCAGTAGAATGCCTGTTGGAGGACCAACACAACACAATAAAGTGTTAGCAGACAGTAATTAGTTGACATGTAGGTGCAATGTTACTTAGTCAACATAATTCCTAAAGGGGACCATCAAAATAAAGTGTTATTATCTTGTATTATACAAATTTTTGTAATATATATATATATATATATATATATATATATATATATATATATATATATATATATATATATATATATATATAAAATGTTATAATATAATATTATAAATTGTTAAAAATGTTATATTATCTTGTGTATAAATTACATTACTATAATTATATTGATGAAAAAATAACACCACGAATGAAGTACTTTGAGGTTAAAGAAGCCATAAATCAACATACTTAAATATAATCTCCAAAGAACCAACCCAAATACACTTTACTTAAACTTCTGCAATAAATAAATAAAAACAGAAAAGATCCTTCATTTTCAAATACAGTGTAATCAATCAATGTTACAATGACAAGAACCCACATTTTAGGTTCAGATTTCTTTGGATTATTATTAACCATAATTATGTCCTCCAGACAAACACACTCTCAAAAAGAACACAAAAGACACTAAAAAGGTGGCGAGTGTTTTAAACCAGACTAGGTGCAATAAAGGTATAACGTCCTCCCACAGCTTTGCCCAGGGGCTCAGGCAGTTCAAGTTACAATCTCCTCTGTGTGCGTGTGCACACCTGCTAGCCATGCACATCGCTGGAGACACCGCGTTTCTGTGTGAAACATGAGAAACTTAACAAGACAGACCAACTTACACATGCCTCTGACACACGCCAGCCTGTCATATACTGTTACAAAGGCTATCTATCTATCTATCTATCTATCTATCTATCTATCTATCTATCTATCTATCTATCTATCTATCTATCTATCTATCTATCTATCTATCTATCTATCTATCTATCTATCTATCTCTAATACAGATGTAAAAACTATGCGCGGTCAACTTTAGCATTTCTGGTACGAGAAGTATTTTACGGGTGTGTTTAAGACAGACATCATTTTGGTGTTCTTAGCATCCTTTTGTGCTGCACATATTTTTCTGAAGGGCTGCATTTGAAAGAAGAGTGTGTTTGTGACCGGATTAGCTATAATAATATGCTGCTGCTGCTATGACTAGCATGTTGTCAAGTGGCATAATATGCAGCCATGGCATGTGTGTGCATGATTCAAATTCACTTTTGAAGTGCATATGATTACAAAAAAATACAGTTGTCCAATAAAAAAATACCTAGACATCCATAAAACAATATGAAGTGAATTCCAATACTTTGATAGATGGCATATTAGATAAGTAAATGTGTCTGTATATCATTGAATGCCAAAAGCAACCCTTCTCTTAAGCCTGTATTCTCTTACCAGCGAACAAAGTAATATCAAAGATGGCGACGTCCATAAAACTTTTAACACGACAAGAGTCCAGTCGACCTTTGAGTTCATGTGTCAAATCTTTATTAAACGACAGAGCGTTTTTATGTGGTGGAGAGCGTCGTATTTAAGTCGAGTGTAGAACACAAAACTGAAGGTAGCAACTCCGGTTGACAACAGTAACTGAATGTAAAATCTTCAGACGACACACACAGCTCATATCTCCGTCGCCGTAAGCGTTACACACGGTAGACACACGTTTGAGCAGCACAGAGCGGCTCTCTCACACTGTATGACGTGACAGACAACTAATTGTCCAGTCCGGTTCCGTTCACACAGCGTGGGTTTTCCGAGAAAAGTCCTGAAAATTTACGGGTGTGAGTTATAGTACGGTTGTCAGTAACTGAACGGTGTGTGTGAACGTAACCGTATTAAGGACTCCAATACAGAACGGATAACCGTATCCTCCTGCTATGTGAACGTGACCTTAGAATTCTCGCTAATATTGTAGGCCTAACAATTAAATGTACAATTAATTATTTATCTGTTTGCTATAAAGGGGAAACTGCACTTGCATTGTTTTGTGATTAATGAAGAGAGAGGCAAAGAACTGTTTATTCCTGTCTCTACATGTCTCTTTCCCTCTCTGCAGGTTTAGTTGGTTCAGGACAGGTTCCTAGTATTTTAGCTCTGTTTTTTTGGCTTACTTTCAAACCAAATCGGTGTGTAATAGAGTGAAACATAACAGCTTTTACGCCTATCAAAGAAAAACAAACACACACACACGCACACCATATGAAAATATTTATCTGGCTATGGTGAACAGTCATACACCTGTTGAAGCAGCAAGTTATTCAAGTTAGCACGTTCTTTTGTTATTCGTTGTGCTACGTAACACATAATGGCTGTCAAAAAAATTGAAAAACGTTGTTGGCCTGATGCCATAGATCAATTCCATGACTCATATGCAAGTACACAGATTTTAGGCGCAAGTGTCAGTGTTTAAAACTGGTTTGCCGTCAAAAAGTTCAGCAGACCTTATCACACCTTTACTCACATTGCAGAGCAACAACCAAAAACTGGTGATTGGGAAAACCATACCATACTTTGCTACCATACATCAAATTATTTTGAATATGAATTGAATCTGAACCTGAAGTCCAACGTGAATTGAATTGAACCCATGGAAAAACAAAAATAAATGAGAGTAAACCATAAAAACAACTGTATGGAAATCATTTGAATTTGAATATGAAACTGATGAATGTCAATGAGAAGTGAATTGAACTGAATTAATCGAAGTGAAAAATTGCATGAAAACAATTAAATTAATTGGAATTTGAATATGAATTAAATTGAACTGAGTGAGAGAAAACTTGTTTGGAAAACTTTTGCATGGAAAACAGTCATGCCAATTAAACAAGTACATTTGAATTTGCATAATTATTAAATGTGAATGTGAAGTTGAACATGAATTGAACTGAGCTGGACAGAGAGAAAAACTAAATGAGATTGGAGTAAACCATAAAAATGATTGCATGGAAAACATGAGAAGTGAATTGAACTGAATTAAGTGGTAAAAACTACTGCATAAAAAACACGAGTAAATTAAATTCATTTGAATTTGAATTGGATCTGAACATAAATTGAATTGAGCAAGTGGGAGAAAAAAAAACATTTTCGATTAGCAAAATCGAAATTAAAGTGTTTTAATTTGAATATAATGAATGTAAATGACAAGTGAATTGAACACTCTTAAAAATAAAGGTTCTTTATTAAGAATCAGGGGTTCCACGAAGAACCTTTAACATCCATGGAACCTTTTATTGCACAAAAGGTTCTTTAGATTTTTTAAATGTACTTCACACCAAGAAAAAAAAAGGTTATTTTAAGAACTGTTCAATTGAAGGAACCTTTATGAACTGTAAAAAAAAATGCAAATGAGTCATGCAAATTAAGTACATTGAATTAATCTCATTTTTTAACATAAAATAAATGTGCATAAAGTTTTAAGTAATTAAATTGAATGGAGCAAAAGAGAGAGAACTCGCAGCTAGGACATGCTGGAACAACTCGCCCCGCCGCCCCCTTCTTGCCCCGCAGGGGGTGTCCTGTCTTCTGACCAGCTGTGTCAGCTTGAGTGTTTTCTGTGTCAGGAACTCTAAAGACTTCAGTCTGTCAGACCAGACCAAATCTCAAAGCACATTAATCAAATAATCACATTTGTGATACTGAGCATGAGATCTCCTTTGTTGAAAAGGTCAGATATTCATGCAACTCAAGCGAGGCTGTCTTTAAAGCAGACTAAAAATCGAAATACTCCAAAAACCGTGTGTGAAGCGCTGTTCAGAGCTCAACACCTCAGTCCCGAATAACGTAGCCGATCTATTTGCAACCGACAGCCCATTAAAACAAATAAACGAATGTCGGTTCCCCTCCAGTGATGACGAGGTATGCTGGAACAAGGCCAAATCGGTTTCTTTGCCTGCCTGTCCCGGCCTGTTTGTACCGCGGTGACATTGAGGCGTGCGTGCGTGCGTGCGTGCGTGCGTGTGTGTTTTAGAGGCTTATCTGATCCCATCCTGGCAGTCTGCTGGTGAATTTACTCCGGGACAATTCAATTGTGTCACTGATTGATTTAAAGTGTGCACAGCCAGAACTAATGTATTAGTGACCTCAGTGTAACTCTTTCAAGTTGCTTCTGTGACTTTGCTGTATGAATATGCACATTGATTAGCCAATCATCATAACAGATGTCATTTACATCTTAAAGGGATAGTTCACCCTAAAATTTACATTTAGTCATTTACTCAATCTAAGTCAGTGGGGTCCAATTTTGTTAGGACCTTATTTTATTTTATTGTATGGATTAAAAGAAAAACTTTGTGTTCCACTGATGACAGACATTCTTTAAAAAAATATTTTGTGTGCTGCAGAAATTACAGTGTTGTAATTTGTAACATTTTTAAAATGTTAACATTTTTTCATTTTTACACTATCCCTTTAAAGCTAAAAACAGCCTGTTTATTTTAAGTGCAAACCAATATACAGTGTGTATATATACAAATTAAGTATTTTATGCTCACAAAGGCTGCATTTATTTGATAAAAAATACAGTAAAAACAGTAATATTGTGAAATATTATTACTAATTAAAATAAATATTTTAGCATCATTACTCCAGTCTTCACTGATCCTTCAGAAATCATATATATAGTATGATATATAGTATGATTTGCTGCTCAAGAAACATTTCTGTTTATTATCAGTGTTGAAAGTTGATATTTTACTTAATCTTAAATATTAAACTTAATATTTTTTGTGGAAACCTTAATACATTTTGTTTTCAGGATTCTTTAATGAAGTTCAAAAAGAAGTCCAAAAGAACAGTATTTATTTGTAATAGAAATCTTTTGTTACATTATAAGTGATCAATTTAATGCATAACAAATCTTACTGACTTTTTGAACCTTTGAATGGTATAGTATATATTGTTATTTAGCATAATAAGAGAATAACTGTAGGTTAATGGCCTATATTAAACATTATTTTTTCAGCCTTAATATAACTCATGTATCAGCCAAAGTAATGAGAGAAGCAAATCCCTTTGATCAAACACTGCTCTCCTGAGCGCCTGCGTTTGAAGGAAGGTAGACGGATGTTTGCTGTTCTTGACTTGTGAAAAACTGAACACCGCCCAACAGACGCAGCCAAAGGACATAACTCTCTCACATTCAGAAAAAATAGAGATTTTAAAGAGAGTGGAAGAGATGCTCTTAGTGATTTTCTAATGTAGTTTGTTTCCTTAAAGTTGAAGAGTATAATTTCCCCCCCAAAAAAAGCTAAAAAATGATTGTTTCCAAACAGGTTTCCTGAGCACTCTATATCTATTCTACTATTGGCTGGATAAACGGATAGCCCCACCCTCAAACTCACACTATTGGTTGAGCTAGTGTTGCTACGTGCTGCTGGTCATGATGCGAAAAAAAGAAAGAAAAAAAAGAGTAATGTTTTAAAAAAGCACTACTGAGTGTTTATACTTTTCAGGGGATTCAACCAATGAATGCCTGATGTATAGTTGTCTCTGCTGAATATTAAGCTATAGGGAGTAGGTTTTATGTTATTAAGTATATTAGTGTAGCATGCAATCTTCTTGCTTATTTCTAACATTTTCTGAACATAGGTTATGATTTATATGTGTGTTTATATTTCTTTGTTGCTCTTGGCATTGGTTCTTGCCTTCACTCCGCTCATGATCATTCAAACAGCAGGGTTGCAATCTAAACTGTGTTTTTACAAGTGGACACCACAAAAGAACATACATAAAATAAATCCTAAAAGCCACAACATGAGATAATACAGTATTTGAGCTTTTCTTCACCAGCCTTCCTTATCGCTTGTCAGCAGTTTTGGGGGAAGCTATTTTGAAACACAGCTCATAATTCAAAGTAGTTAAACTACACTCAAGCTACTCTTATTTAAAAAGTAGGGTTATTTTAAGGTGACGTAGTTGCATTGTACTTACTCAAATAAGTACTGAGTAATGTTAATTAACGTACAGTATAGAGTTACGGTTAGGGTTTGGTTTAGGGTTAGTTACTTGTAATTATGCATGATTTACTGTTATTTCAATAGTAAGTTCATGTTGTAAGTAATGTGTAACTACGTCACCTTAAAATAAAGTGTTAAAAGTAGTTAGCTAGCATTGAAGTACAGGCACCCAAATAAAAAAATATGAATTATTAAACCTCAAATCAAGTATTTTAAATACATTTATACTAGATACATCTAACTAAAAAAATAGAATACCTCAAAAACATAGTAATGAACAGCAACATTTAACTGTAGGCTATATTTTAGTATAATGCCTCTCTGAAAAAAGGTTTGTAGCATTGCTAGTTATTGAAGAAAACGTCATCCATTCAACTTCATAAGTCAATCCTAACAAAGATACAATTTTCATCCTACAGATTATGGAGAACATGGAGATTCTCTCCCATACGGATTCCAACATGGACATTTAAATATTCCTGAAATTAATGTTTATATAATTATTATTTTTTATTCTTGTTTCTGGTTGTGTTCCAGAAAAACTAATCATCCTACAGTTGTAATCAAAATTATTCAACCCCAATTGCAAATTAGGTTTATTGGCAAAATTTACAGACTATCAGCTGTTTGCAATAAAAAAAACAAACAGAAGTAATTGAAATGGGTCAACACAACAAATGTTTCAAGTCGTTTCCCCAAATTCAACTGAAAATGCCACTTTTAGTGACTTCTACCGTCTCAAAATGATTCAACCCCCTGAATAGAATCCCTCACAACAGCACAAATCTTCAAAGCTTGTTGTCTCAAGCACACCTGATGCAACTATTCAAGGGCTTCATTAGTTGCACCAGGTGTGCTTGAGCGAGAACACATGAAATATCTGAACTGGCTAGGTTTGTTGAGTGTCACGTTTGACTGCATGTTAGAAATATGGCTAAGTCAAAAGAACGGTCCAAAAAGTTAAGAGAGGATATCATCGCCTTTCACAAACAAGGAACATGATACAAAAAGATAGCGAAGGCACTAAATGTTCCTAGAGACACCGCTGCAACCAGATTTCTGAGAAGGCAGGTTCAGAAAAACCCTTGAGTGACTGCAAAAGAAATGCAGCAAGACTTGGTGGCAAGGTTTCAGGATTTTTTTACAGGTCCATATGGAATCTGCAAACATACAAAAATATTTAAACTGATTTTTAGGGTAAAATTTGCTGAATTTATTTAAAACAGTAGCTGAAAGCATAATAAAATTAGCCAAAATATTTGCTAAAAGAACATAAGGTGCAGAAAATATCAAACTTTTAAATGACAGGTGTTTAAATTGTTCTGAGCTCTCTGACACTAATAAGGTTGCATGTTATTCCATTGTGTCAACTTTAATGCTCCTGTATTGCAATCCTTTGTTTAGCCAACACTTCAAGGAGGAAGAAACCAAAGAAAAAAAATCAAATCCCATGTTTTAGGAGGAGGGCTCATCCTTTGGCAGTCACTACTGCAACAGATTTTTGAGTGATCAGTATAATCCAGACAACAAGCAAAGCGTTTCTAGAGTTTCCATCTGACCTTTAACAACAGCCAGAGTCGTAGTCAAGACACAAAAGCCCCAATCTTTACAATCAAAGTGCTTCTAAATAATCTTCAGATGTCAGACACTTGACTCTACCTCTCAGCCCATAAGGCTGTTCTTCACTCAGCATCTGCACACACTTATTCCTGCTCACTGTGTCTTAACGTCCATCATGCAGTTATTAACTGTGACTGGGAAGCTCTATCTGAGATACTCCCCTATTTAGTTGTCATGGTGGCATGACCCGAGCACTTATTAGCTGACCCTTGGGATTAGTCCAAGCCTGGCCAGGGGGGGTTAAGCCTTCACCTCCGAATGCCCACTCTAACGTCCCACTAGTCCCTTTAATTAAATTGCTGAGACACCGTGTCAGGAATGTTTGCTTGTGCTTTTGCTTTCTCTCTTTCTGTATCTCTGTCTTTGCTTTTCTCATACGCTCGTCCCTTCTTTCGTAGCCTAAGTGCCCCCTCCGTATTTACCTCTCCTGAACGATGACTGGCAGACTTCCAGCTAATCTCTAACTCTGACCGAAACAAAGCGAGAAGAATGTGTTAACATGCTTACTACAGATATTATCTCAAACTATATAAGGAATGCGGCCCAGATTACTAATGACGGGTCGGATTTAACTCACAGCTGGGTTCTTGGTCTGCTCTGACGTCATTCATAAACAATATTTTACTAAACAAACAGATAACTTGGGTTTGCTGCTCAAAGGGTCAGTTGAGTGCAGAACGAATATGTGGTTGTGCAATCTGTTAAACTATTGAAACTTCATCGTTACCAATAATAAAAGTTCTTTAGAGCATTCTCAACCTCTCAGGTTCTCCTTGAGAGTATGTAGAGTTCATGAGATGCTTATATTGTTCTTTAAAGATTAAACAAGATTAAACTTCAGAGCAGCATATTGATTTCTGGGTTCTTGGCAATATGGTTTCTAAAGGACTTACTATAAAGAATGAAAAGCAAAAGTCCTGTACACTCTAAAAAATTAAAGGTTATATATTGGTATATGTGGTAAAGAGTTTAAAGTAAGTGACATGCTTGAAACTGGTAGTTGCGTAGACTGTCAATGGAGGGATTTGTGTTTTGAAGATGAATGAAAGTCTTGCGTGTTTGGAACAACATGAGGAGGGTGGGTAATTAATGACAGAATTTTCATTTTTTGGTGAACTATCCCTTTAACAGCCAATATAAGGGAAACTGGTTATTCAGATGATTAAAATGTTCTTCACAATATGAAAAAAGTGGTTATTTTAAGCACTGTCCACTGAAAGGTTCTTTGAGGTACTCAAAATTGTTCTTCTATGGTATCGCTACCTTATTTTTAAGAGTGTATTCTAAAACCTGAATAACTTCACAGATGCTACACCACCTCATATCTTGTGATAATCTAGTGGATATTTAAAGGTTGGGACCATTTTAACATCTCCCTCAGACCTCTAACCAAAGGAAAGAGGCGCACAGCTGAGGAGGATTTCCAAACCTATTCAGAATCACTCAAATGAATGGCCAAAATCTCAGCATGTCACTCAACCCTTGATCCAAAGTACTTCTTAATAGAGTTCTCCACAAAAACTTTCTCCTCAACTTGTGAGATTTCTTTGAAGCAATGAAAATAATGGGTTTAAAAGCTGGAATAACTGGGCATAATCTTCTTTACACCCTGTGCAACTAAACTAATTACTTCTCACCCGTTTAGATGCCAGCAGCTTGGGCGAGAAAGGGGATGGATGTTTAATGACATTGCAGGGACAATATGAGCTTGATTTGAACAGGCTTCACAATGACAGCATACTGTATGTTTATCACAAGCGAGTTACCATAATTTAGCAATAATGTTAATGTACAAATGATTTTTTTAACCCTCTTATATTTTATATTAACCCTATACAACAGTGGTGCAAACTACATTAACTTGCATTAATAACGAAAAAGGCAGTAGCCTTCAATTGGCCTACTTTTAAAAGGAATCTCAGTCAATAGTTTTTAAGATTGTGCTGTTTGTGTGTGTGTGTGTGTGTGTGTGTGTGTGTGTGTGTGTGTGTGTGTGTGTGTGTGTGTGTGTGTGTGTGTGTGAGAGAGAGAGTGAGAGAGATAGATTTGTGTAAAAACTGTTTATATAGTGCTTTGTTTTGTAGATGTAACGACCGATAGCCTACTTAAAATTGTACGATACTGAAATCTCCTCTATCAGGCGAACGTGACTTAACTTTAAATGCACCTTTGTGGTTAAAAGCACACAGTGGTGTTTTTGACACATGCATATGGTAAAACACAACAATTAAAAACCGTAATTAGGTATGTCAGCCCCACCAAAACTCACCTCCGTATTCGCACAGATAATGTAAAATAAAACAATATCAACGAATAATAATATAATAGCCTATAAAAGTATATTGTGCTGTAAGATTCACATCCTGTGAAACCTAATATGAAACTCGCTGTTATGATTTCGTTTTGTTTTGTTAGTTCTATTGTAGGCTATTGCCGCGGGATAGTGAGATAAACAGAATAATATTCCCAACCAATCATCGCCGACTTGCACGATGGTATATTGACTTGGGTTGCCAGTAAAAAACTCATAAAAATTCTTTATTGAAAGTAGCCTACTAAGCTCACGACCAGCAAAAAGCACAGGTAGATTAAAGTTCAGACATTTTAACAGTGCACTGGCAAAAATAATTCCCTAACAAAAGTAAACAAAAGTTCCAGAAATAAAACTAATTCATAATTATTAATTTACTTGTCTTTAGGCATTCAAAGTGGCGGGCTGAAACGTTTTGAGGCAACCCACACTCCGTCTTTTAAAGTTTTTTTTATGTTTACATTTTGTCATTTTTAGCCAGTAGCAATCTACAGTTCGTTTATTGCAATGCTTACCTGTAAAACTTCGAAACGTGAAGCACGCGTGTGTTGTTTTATCCACAAGACCGCGGAATAAAAGAATGAAGCTCAAAACTCTTGTATGGTCATTCCCTTGAGCAGGAATAATTTCTCCTGAAGGCAAGCTTTGACACACACCATATGCAGCGGTCCGTGCAGGTTGCGTCCAGCCAGACGTCTGAACTTTAGGAACACGATGGTGTTTTTACTGAATGGCTGTAGCGCAACACCTCCAGAGTTTTAGGAAGGAGGAGCAAAACTCTTCAGGCTTGACACAACTCTCCGTCGCCGGGCTGTGGCAACAAGGGGTATGTAGGCTATACCGACTACCGTTACTCCACAAATGTAGTATGCAGTATAGGCTACATGGTGCAGTTTGGAATGGAATAGAATAAAATTACAATATTCTATACAAAATGCCATAGTTTAAGAGCTTATTCACCCAAAATGAAAATTATCCCATAATTTACTCACCCTCAAGCCATTTTTTCTTCCAGCCAAACACATTTGGAGTTTAAAAATATCCTGGCTTTTACAAGCTTTATGATGGGAGGGAATGGTAGCCTACCTGAGATTTTGAAGCTCCAAAAAGTGCATCCATCCATCATAAAAGTAATCCATGTGCTGCTCCAGGGGATTAATAAAGGAATTCTGAAGCAAAGTGATGCGTTTTTGGTGGAAAATATCTATATTTATAACTTTATAAATAGGTCTGGGCGATATGACCAAAATCTCATATCAGGATAAGTCATCGATAACGATATATATATCACTACTTGTAGTAGAAATTATTGTTTAATTGTTACCATATGGTAAATTGTTCTCGCTTAGTATAGGTTTTTTTGAGTCTCAGTTTGCTTAAAGGAATAGTTCACTTAAATATGAAAATGCTGTTATCATTTACTCACCCTCAAGTTGTTTCAAACCTGTATGAGTTTATTTTTTCTGCTGAAAACAAAAGAAGATATTTAGAAGAATGTTGGCAACCAAACAGTTGATGGACCACATTGACTTCCATAGTATTTTTTTACTATCTACTACGGAAGTCAATGGAGTCCATCAACTGTCTGGCTACCTACATTCTTCAAAATATCCTCCTTTGTGTTCAGCGGAAGAAAGAAATTCATAGAGGTTTGAAACAACTTGAGTGAGTAGCCTATATGATGACAGAATTTTCATTTTTAAGTGAACTATCCCTTTAAAGAGGTCCTATTATGCCCTTATACGAAGTCTTGATTTTGTTTTTGGGGTGTAGGCCTACTAGAAAATGCTTTCATGCTTGGTTGTTCAAAAAACACATTATTTTTTTCACATATTTTACATTATTACAGCACCTCTCTTCCCAGTCTGGCTCGAACACGCTGATTTTGATGAAGTCCCTCCTTCTAAAAAACTAAATGTGCTGTGATTGGTTACAGTGACAGTGCGTCGTTTCAGAATGGTATAATTTTTTTTTTTTTTTTTTTTTGTCATTTTCTCATACATTATAGATATGATGTTATCAGGGGTGGTATTTTCCCGCTGGGCTGACGTGCTTTTTGGGCCTATACATCTCATCCTTTTTTCTTTTCTTTTTTTGTCTGAATGGCCCATAAAACTTTGTTTTGTTTTGCTTAATTGACAGTGCTGGGTCTTTGCGCAGGCCTAAGGCATTTGTCAAAAAAAGTCAGCGTAGGATTTTTTTTCTGACAGACCGGCCCATGAAATCAGCGGTCCACTGGTTATTTTCTTGATTGACACTGGGCTGGTACAATCACATCTTTAAACGCCTCCCCCTTTGGGTGTGCAATATCAGTGTGCATCTGTCAAAATAGTCAGAGAGATAGGGAAGAAACACAAGGGAGGTGTCGAGAAATTGTGTGAAAAAAACCCCAAAACAGGCCCTTCAGTGATACAGATATGTTTTCTGCAGCAGCAGCAGCAGGGCCTTCATCATCTCCCGTGGCTGATGATGATAGTGTCGGTGATGCCAGCACCGACACACACGGAGAGGGAGAGAGATGAGGGTGTGAGTGTAGAGCCTGCGATAAGCAGAACTGCTTTCAAAACATGAATTTACCTTTTGATAAAACTGAGCCAAAAACACAAGTGGTGGACAAACTAGATGTTTTGCAAGATTATGGCGATAACTGCAATTAAATAATGCTATAACGTCGCAGTGTTTCCATCAGAACGGATAGTTAAGGCAATTAGCAGGTCTTTAAGCTAGTTCTTTTATGTCTTCCCTGCTGCTTTTTTATGTATCTGATACGTTGTCTTGTTGAAATTTAAAACATTATTTTATTCATCAACAATAACAGTGAGTCAACTGGCAGTATTCATGTTTAGTTCATTATTTATTCCATCCATTTAATTAATGGTATTGTTATGCTAATGCAACGTATAGCTTGTTTTAGGATTCATCGCTGTGGAGTATATGGTTTTCAAACAAAATTCTGAAGTTAATGTGTCAACTCTCACTCATTCCTGCTTACTCATTACATGGCCTAAATTGGTTTTAAGAGGCATTGGTATACAGATTCAAGGGTGAGTAAAGATGGGTGGTGTTTATGATCATATGTAGTGAGCCAGTCTGGGCCAAAATGCCCAGAATTTTATTTTATGTTCAGCAGAAGAAAGAAACTCATACAGGTTTGGAACAACTTGAGGCTGAGTAAATTATGACAGAATTTGTCATTTTTGGGTGAACTATTCGGCAGATGACAGGACGTTATCCTGCGTAAAGTTGACGTTAATGTAGGCCTATCTTTATAGTTGTAATTGTTGGTGTGAACGGGCCTTTATACTTGGAGGTTTAGGCTATACTTTAAGCTAGAAGATCTGCCACTTAGATGTATTAAGGTGAAAACAGGCTATTTAGAGCCGCTGTCTTGTGAAATCATCAATGGTGTCACATTACACTTCCGACATTTACCTAAAGTAACACTGACACACTATTTAGTTGCGCCAATGCCAAATGCTCACCCAGGACTTGAACTTTTCAAATATTTTTAAATGCAATATCACAATGCTATATTTAGCAAACAGTGATGTAAGATGCATCACTTTAAGGTATAGCATATGATTGGTAAACACAGCAAAAGGTTTTTAATTTACTTCAAAAGGTGAAGTTCATGCTTCCTTTTGAATTTCCCCCTAAACTGAGCACTAAAACATGGTAATTGATGTGGACAGTTTGGGTTTGTGAGTTTTAGACTTTGTACATGAAGCTATTCTTAGAGGGGATTTTTAGCTTTAGCCCTGTGAGTCAACAGTTTTGCTCACTCGGTTTGATATTTATGAGATGAGATGACATCTCGACCGAACATGAAACTCAGGTCTTATTCCGTGTATGAGTGTATTGTTATGTGTTAAAGCGGGTCTGCTGCGTGTGATTTAATGAATAAGTGTGGTGAACTTTTCAACTACCCTTTGGCAAAAGGATGCAGTGATTATACATTTTCCTCACAGTTTATGCGTGGGTCATGAACCCGCTCACATGCAAGCGTGGAGCACTCGCACATTTCAAGATATCCAAATCCCAGCATATAGCCTGTTATTTTGAGTTTAGTTAGTTGTGGCAGAGTGGGAATGGATTGCATTACTGAGAGGTATTACAGCCCCTGCACGGCAACCAGAAATTACACAACCAAACCACAGAACAAAGATCGGGCCATCATACACTTAATATGATTGAAATTATTCAGAAAAAGGCCAGATAAATTGGCTTCCAGTAAAAGATAAACAGCAAGATAAACCTATATAAGCACCAGTAAGTAACCAGCATTGCTGTATATTGCTTACTTAGCTGCAGGGTTTTTTTTAATGTTTTTTTTTTTAAAAGAAGTCTCTTTTTTTCTTTTCTTTTTCCAAAGCTGCATTTATTTGATTAAAAATACAGCAAAAATAGTAAAATATTTTAAAATATTATTACGATTGAAAATAACTGTTTGGTATTTGAATATATTTTAAAATGTAATTTATTCCTGCGATCAAAAGCTGACTTTTCAGCATCATTACTCCAGTCTTCAGTGTCACATGATCCTTCAGAAATCATTCTAATATGAGGATTTTCTGCTCTTGAAACATGTATTATTATTATTATTATTATCATCAATGTTGAAAACAGTTGTGCTGCTTAATATATTTGTGGAAAACATGAACCATATTTTTTAGAATAATTCTGATGAACAGAAAGTTCAAAAGAACATAATATTTTTGGGATAGAATTGTTTGTAACATTATAAATCTCTTTACTGCGTGATGAATATAATGTGTCTGTTCTGGATAAAAGTATTAATTATATGTATGTAAATTGATACATGGGATGCAGCCCTTTTAAAAACTATGTTTTTAGCGCCATCAGCTGATCATATCTGGTGTGTGTGTGTGTGTGTGTGAATTCATGAAATGTCTTAAACTGAAAACGTGGCTGTTTTTAGACACAATCTGTCTCCCTCTTTCTCTCTCTTCAGTGTGACTGTGGTATTAAAAGTTCAGGAACGCTGTTGAAGTCTCTGACCTCCGCAGACCTCTCAGTGTACGGAAATTACTTTACTCTGTGTAATCCCTCGCTCTCTCCTCCTCCTCTCCTTTCCTCCAAACCTGACCTGACTCATCCCATCTCCCCTCTCAGATGTAGCAGAATTGAAGCTAACATTTTCAGTCATCTCTTTAACATTTACAGTGTCAGTCCACGATTTGAAACTAGTTCATATATTAAGACCAACAGGACACAAACATGGTGTTATCTCGTTTTTCGTATTCTAGCCACTGTGGTAAACATAAGTCGCTAATGCTAGTTAAAAATGTGTTGGATGTATAGTGTAAGTTGCTCTTAAAGTGTTTTCACACCACCAGCTTTTGTTTAGTTCTACATTGTTTTTTCTCATGGAAGAAGTGAAATTGCTGAATGGAATCTGGCCTGCAGCATCCAGCTCTGTTTGTATGTGTGTGTGTGTGTGTGTGTGTGTGTGTGTGTGTGTGTGTGTGTGTGTGTGTGTGTGTGTGTGTGTGTGTGTGTTGGTTCATATTCCTCAGGGGAGACTGTTAAATAGCGTCTGGTCCTTGGCCAAATTCCGCTTGTTAGAAACACACACTTCCCCTCTCGCTGTTTTATTCCTTATTCATTCAATCTGATTTTTTTTTTTTACCTTTTCTATTTTAATAATCGTTATTAAACTAATTATTATTATATTGCCTTTCATTCCTTTTTACCATTCTTCTCCTTTATGTTTAAGACAAACAAATGCTGCAGTACTCACACACACAAACACACGTTGGGTTTTCATGTTTTATAGGGACTTTTCATAGACATAATTATTTTTATAATGTACAAACTGATTCTATCCCAAAACCTACCAATCACAAAAAACTTTCTGCATTTTTACATTTTCAAAACATAATTTAGTTTGATTTATAAGCTGTTTTCCTGTACTTACTGTAGTAATAACTAAGAATTATGCTTAATTACATGCAATTAACCCTCATCCTAACTCTGTGGTATTTACATGTAGTTAATCATTAATACTCATTGCTTAAATGTATAATTACACTGTAATTGTAACGATCACCAGCTGGAGTGCCCTTGAGAGCCACCAGAGGGCACTCCAGATAGGACTATTATCACTCACAAACTACATTTCCCATAACTCACTGCCCGGACTCACCATCACTTATCACTGATCACATTCACCTGTACCTCATTCACTGATTGCATTCACCTGTGTCTCATCCTGTTAGTCTGTCTATTTATACCATGTTCATTCATTCACTCGGCGCGAAGTCTTGTTTTAGTGTCACACTGCAATTCTGAGCATTCTCCCCGTTTTCTTGTCTCTTGGTCTTTTTGGATTTCTTGCCTGTTTTGGATTACTCTTTTGCCTCTGACCCCTGCCTGCTTTGTGTGTTTGTTTGTACGGACTGCCTGCCTGTGTTTTGACCTTACCTGTTTTGGATTACCCCTTAATAAAACTGCTTTTGGATTCTCCACCTTCGTGTCTCGGAGCAGTTTCGTGACAGAAGACTTCGCCACATATGGATCCAGCAGTTGTCAACAACCAGGCCCTGAGGAAGTTCCTTTCTTCGGTGTTCCAAGATGGCCAGCCTATTGAGAGGTATGCAAGGGACTTTTTGTCTTGCTGTCATCTGGGAACGTTAAATGACACCCAGCTCATGGACCTGTTTTTGAGTGGGCTGGATGATGATGTTGCTCAATTGATGCCGGAGGACTATACCGGCTGGACCCTAGAAGGGTATGTCGACCTAGCCCTCTCCTTGAGCGGTACGGCATTTACTGTGGGCTTGGCTGATGAAACACCCTGCAAGCTCACAGTACCCCCAAAGCCCTCACCGCTGGCCGCGTCCAGTTCAGGGTCTTCACAGCTCCACGTCCAGTCTGCCCAGCCAGAGTCAGTTTACGTCTCGCCTGCCTGGCCTGGGAATCATCACGTCTTGCTAACCATCAAGCCAGCCGCTGGATCGGTCTATGGACGTACAGGACCGGTTTCCAGCGTGGCCGATCCCCCGCTTATGTCTGCACGCGCTGCAAGGAGGGCCATCGTTCAAGGGTTCAGTCCTGCCGAGCCAGACCCAGAGCTTCACGTCAGCCACGTCCAGCCAGAGCTTCACGTCAGCCACGTCCAGCCAGAGCTTCACGTCAGCCACGTCCAGCCAGAGCTTCACGTCAGCCACGTCCAGCCAGAGCTTCACGTCAGCCACGTCCAGCCAGAGCTTCACGTCAGCCACGTCCAGTCAGAGACCGTCCAGCCAGTGACCCACGTCGCCTGCCCGCCAGAGCCTGAGCACACCGCACGTGAGTCCACTCAAGATACAGCGCTGATTGTGATGTCTGCGGCGATTCTGTGTGTGTGGGCTACACACACATCAATGATGGCCCATGAGCCCAATTCCGAGTCCCATGATGTGCTGGTCCCGTCCGATCCTGCGCCAGAGGCCGCTGATCCAGAGACTGTTCACGTCACTTCCTCCGAGCCAGTGTCTACGGACAAGATGGCCGAACCAGAGACTGTTTACGTCACTTCCTCCGAGCCAGTGTCTACGGACAAGATGGCCGAACCAGAAACTGTTCACGTCACTTCCTCCGAGCCAGTGTCTACGGACAAGATGGCAGAACCAGAGACTGTTCACGTCACTTCCTCCGAGCCAGTGTCTACGGACAAGATGGCCGAACCAGAGACTGTTCACATCACTTCTGCTGATCCAGAGACTGTTCACGTCACTTCCTCCGAGCCAGTGTCTACGTCTGTTCCTGTTCCCGAGCCAGAGTCTGTTCCTGTTCCCGAGCCAGAGTCTGTTCCTGTTCCCGAGCCAGTGTCTGTTCCTGTTCCCGAGCCAATGTCTGTTCCAGAGCCAGTGCCTGTTCCAGCGCTAGAGCCAGTGTTTGTTTCTGTGTTTGTGTCTGTTCTTGTGACTGTTACAGTTTTGGTGTCTGCTGTTCCTGAGCTGGTGTCTGCTGTTCCTGAGCCGGTGTCTGCTGTTCCTGAGCCGGTGTCTGCTGTTCCTGAGCCGGTGTCTGCTGTTCCTGAGCCGGTGTCTGCTGTTCCTGAGCCGTTGTCTGCTGTTCATAAGCCGGTGTCTGCTGTTCCTGAGCCGGTGTCTGTTCCGCCCTGGCCGCCCGAGGGGTCTTCACCGCCCTGGCCGCCCAAAGGGGTCTTCACCGCCCTGGCCGCCCGAGGGGTCTTCACCGCCCTGGCCGCCCGAGGGGTCTTCACCGCCCTGGCCGCCCGAGGGGTCTTCACCTTCGCCCTGGCCGCCCGATGGGCTGCTGCTTCGCCCTGGTCGCCCGATGGGTCGTCTGCTTCGCCCTGGCCGCCCGATGGGTCGCCTGCACAGCCTGCTCCGCCCTGGTCGCCTGCACAGCCTGCTCCGCCCTGGTCGCCTGCACAGCCTGCTCCGCCCTGGTCGCCTCCACAGCCTGCTCCACCGCAGTCTCCAGGTCCTCTTCCGCTCCACGGGCCTGGCCCTCCATCCTGCCCCCAGGTCCGCCTCCGCTCCACCTCCCTCCTGGACAAGTTGAGGAGCGTCTGGAATCCGCTCCTTAAAGGGGGGGCTATGTAATGATCGAGAGCTGGAGTGCCCTTGAGAGCCACCAGAGGGCACTCCAGATAGGATTATTATCACTCACAAACTACATTTCCCATAACTCACTGCCCGGACTCACCATCACTTATCACTGATCACATTCACCTATACCTCATTCACTGATTGCATTCACCTGTGTCTCATCCTGTTAGTCTGTCTATTTATACCATGTTCATTCATTCACTCGGCGCGAAGTCTTGTTTTAGTGTCACACTGCAATTCTGAGCATTCTCCCCGTTTTCTTGTCTCTTGGTCTTTTTGGATTTCTTGCCTGTTTTGGATTACTCTTTTGCCTCTGACCCCTGCCTGCTTTGTGTGTTTGTTTGTACGGACTGCCTGCCTGTGTTTTGACCTTGCCTGTTTTGGATTACCCCTTAATAAAACTGCTTTTGGATTCTCCACCTTCGTGTCTCGGAGCAGTTTCGTGACAGTAATACTGACACCTTAAAATAAAGTGTAACCAAATTATTTAATTACAGGTACAAACTTGTCCTGACATGACAAGGCAGTAAGTTAGTAAATGTGATAAGAAAATAAGAGAACAAAACTTTCAAACAATACAGCTTTATTAATTATCCATACCCCAGTGTGTGCAAATGAGGCTGAACCACAATATAAAAAAAAATCAGTGTATGCATAAATGAACTAAAAAAAATGCATTAATCCAACTCACCGGATATGCTTGATGGTTTGTTTACTTTGTTTTGAGTGCACAATTTTTCAGGATTATATCCTCTTTTTTTATTTTTATTGTTTGGATCTTTAAAATACCTCAAATGTCTCCCATTCTTGTTCCCATACTCATTTTCACTCTATCTTTCTGTTTGTGAACCCGTATCACTCTCTCTGTTTACCCGTCTGTCTGCGTTCATTTTAATATATGTAGCTGTCGGACTGTAAACGTCTTCCTTCTGCTGTATTAATAGAAGGCTTTACCACCTGGCTAAAACAGCAAACGGATCTAACACATTCACATACTCTCTCTCTCGCTCTCTTATTTTATCACACTTGCATGCTTCTCACAAACTACTCAGTGCCTTATCTTCACACACACATGCACACACTTTCCCACGCATCTAAACACAGCTAGTTACATCTCTGGAGATTTTTCCCCATTCCTGTTTTAACACCCGACTCCAACAGAATAATATCTCGTATCAGGAGCACAGTCTTGATCTGCAAATAAACTTTCATATCTGATAACCTTTAATGAGCTGCCTCACTTATAAATGATTATATGCAATCATAGTAATTACTGTAGATCGATGTGGTTTGGAGTTTGTAAAATGTGCCTGGAGTAAATATATGATAAAGATATTGACCTGCCTAATCATTTTATTAGCTTTGTAATTTTGTTACTTTTGAAGTTTGCGATTGAAATATAGCCTATATATTTTATTTTATTGAGGACTATATGTGTATTATGTGATATGAACTCTCTTTCTTACAGCACTGATTTCAGTTTCCCAGTAAAATAGGTTTGCAGCCGGTGTGTGTGTGTGTGTGTGTGTGTGTGTGTGTGTGTGTGTGTGTGTGTGTGTGTGGCAGCAGCAGCAGCAGGATTTTACCGAGGCATCAGAGAACAGCTGTGTTTGTTCACACTCCTTCAGGGCTTGTGAGAGTGGCGCTGATGATTATCAATACAGCATTGTATGTGTGTGTGATCCTGCTAAATGACTGTACGCACTGTCCATGAGCACACAGCTGATGATGATGACACTGCCAGCAGTACGGACCCCCTCCCACCCCCAGCCTGCGACCTCAGGGTTACCTTCGTTCCCACAGCCCCAATGTACACGTCCTCATCGCTTGCCATGGGAACCAACAGGCTTTATGGAAATCTCTAGCCCCTCCTTCTGCCTGTCAGTAGTGGAGAGTGAAAAGGCCTCTTGGGTAAATATTTCATTTTCAGTTCTAAGATCAGTTTAGTTCTCTTCAATTGTGCTGCTGGTTCTTCTTTGATCAAATTTCATGTGTTTATATATATATATATATATATATATATATATATATATATATATACGTGACGTCAAATATATACCATCAGATTAGGCACAAAAAGCCCTGAATAGCTAAATCGCAACTCTGTACAGGTCTCAGCAGGAAAAACACACATGATATATATATGAAATAGGTTTTACAGGGGTTGGACGATTAACACTGGCCGATATACTATTGGCCAATATTCACTGATTTTACATTCCATCAGTAAGAGCGGAGTGTGAAGGTTTAATTAGCAGAGCAATTATAGCAAAGCTGTACATAAAATATAGCAATCCGCACAACATAATGGGAGATATCTGGGTTCAAAAGAGGACAAATTGTTGGTGCGTGTCTCGCTGGCTCATACTGTATGTGACCAGGACAGCAAGTCCTGGTGTTTCCAGAGCTATAGTATCCCGGGTAATGTTGGCATATCAGCATGATAATACACCAATACACACAGCAAGACTTGGTTTGAGAGAATGGTTTGATGAACATGAAAGTGAAGTTGAACATCTTCCTGCACATGACCTGCACAGTCACCACTATATTTTTGAGCCACTTTGGAGTATTTTGGAGGAGCAAGTCAGAAAACATTCTCCTCCACGGTGAAGGACTTGTATCTGTCATTCCCAAGATGAACTGATGCTGTATTGGACGCAAAGGGAGGCCCTACACCATACTAATAACTTATTGTGGTCTAAAACCAGGTGTTTCAGTTTCACTTTCCATTGTTTCCAACCCCTGAACTTCAGTGTGCTCTTCACACCTTCTTTAAAGTCAGTCAGCGTGTTGTTTATGAAATAATAAATTACAATGCCTTTGTCCCACGTGTATACACTGTAACTGGTTTCTGTAATTTGAACAGTATTTTACTGTAATATGTACTGTAAGATACTGTAAAATGTTTATTCAGTATGTTACTGTAAACCGCAAAGGATTATGGGAAAATATATGGTCACTACTGTAATTATTCTCTACTGTAAATCAATTTACAGTAGTGAACTTGCCCGCGAAAAACTGACCAATGGCAAGAGAGATTTCTTTTGAATTTTTTTGACTGTATGGTTGAAGTGGCAGTTAATGTGGACAAAAGATGTACCGGTAACTCCAAAAAGGTTAGTATATTATTTCTATTTTATGTAAAAACAAACATTTGAAAATGTTTTCATTTATGTTAACAGCAAACTAACATGATTTGTCTTTTTGTTTTGGTCGGAATGGTTTTGGTGCCTTTTTTTTTCCTGACAGTCGGCCGGATCTCCGTCACGGTGATAATATTAACTGGTAAGTAAGCTAAGTTCACCTATATTATACGAAATATTCTTTAGTTAAAACGATAACAATAACGTTTGTTGTTATACTCTTTAACGTAGCTCGCCAGGCGGAGTCGTCGGTTAGGCTACTTAACGTTAACCGCAACGAACTAGCGTGTCGTGGTGAAATACTGAGGTAAAGTGAGATAGACGAAACCCTTGTTTAAGTGAGGTTTTTAAACAAGATTGTAACGTATATGCTTTGATTTATTTTCAGGTTTGTGATCTGTATAATGTCTGTAGTCTGCAACGATGGAGGTGTGTGTTGGAGCCTTTTCATTGCCGTCATAACATCAACTGGTAGGTTAACTTCACCTAAATAAGCCGAAGTAAACTTATTAAACAGAGAATAATAATAACGTATGTTCCGTGAACTTCCGTCCCCTATTTATCACAACTTAGCTAGTTAGGCAGATGTAACAACGTTAAGTGAGCTAACGTGAAAAAATAAGTTAAAGGAATTGTGCACCTCAAAAAGAAATTCTGTCATAATTTACTTGCCCACAAGTTGTTCTAAACCTGCATGAAGTTCTTTCTTCTGAACATAAAAGAAGATATTTTGAAGAATGTTGGTAATGGAACAGTTTTAAAGTCTCACCACAGGGCTTCTCTGGTGCTGCGAGCAAATCACTCCACAGAAGTAGCAGTGCTTCGCCCTCTGAGAATATAGTTCCCAGTATTTATATGGTTAAAATATGGCTGTGTCTCATATGACCTTGTTATTTGTACACTCTGTGACTATACAAATCACAACATGTAAATAGGAAAATGTTGGCGTTATTTTGTCACTTATTGGGAGCAGTATGCTAGCTGGAGCCGTTTACCTCCAGTATTTGTGCTAAGCTAGGCTAGTGGTGGGTGCGTCAGACAGTTATGGCAAGCACGGAGATGAAAAAGGTATGTATGGACTTATCTAACTCTGGGGAATATGGTGAATAAGCTAAAGTCCCAAACAGGCGTGTTCCTTTAAGACTAGGCGATTTCCTAGGCAGATATTGACTTGGGACTATATTGCGGTGAAGCACAGGCGAAGCACTGCTACTTGGGCACAGAGATATCACGCAACACCTGAAATCCCCCAACTTCCGTCAACATACCGGCGTGAATATTAGTTCGCTATTTTTCCTACAGAAGACATAGTGAATGGCGATGAATATGGCGGATTTTGTGAGAGACAAAGAGGATGACTTCTCAAAAAAGTCGAGGACTGCATGATGGATCAATGCAGAGAAATCCTCGGTAGCTGAGACACAACTGCAAGCACCTCATCTTGATCAGACACGTTGAGCCTGGTCATTGATGGCAGTACCTTGTCAAGTCAAGTCAAGTCATCCTCATTTATATAGCGCCTTTAACAACGCAGGTTGTTTCAAAGCAGCTGTACAGAGATAAACATATAATTTAAGGTAACAGAGATTGGTTTAGTTTAATAGTGGTTCTTGAATAATGTTTTTTCCAGCTAAAGTTAGTTTTGATTGATTCACTTCCGTCATTTGTTATTTAATTAAGGGCCGCTAAGACGACACCGTTCTCTCTAAACAGACTTTAAACGTGAACCTGTGATAGACGCTGATGGCGTTCACATGCGCATTAAGAATTGATTCTATAGTTATGTACGTTTGAATATAATTCCTTACAAACCATGCCTACACAAACTACTTGTCTATACATTTTGATGCAGAATTTTATTTTATCTTATCACTTCGGGTAGGTACGCGAACCGAAAAATTCCACTAGGCTTTATCTGTAGAGTGGTATAGGGATCCTCCATAGGGAGAGGCTAGTTGGCACTTTTACTCCCAACATGCTATCCGGCAACAAAGGGTTCCATTTATTATTTTTCAATGATATGACTTGCAGCAGGCCTAATTCATAATGTCACCAGCAGGGTGCAGCATTTAAACATGAATGTGTAATGATTAAGCATGATGACGTTTTCTGTACAAAAATTAAACCTCTTTATCCAACGGATGTCGCCTCCTTATACCAACATTAAATCATTTATAAACCATGTCCTAAAACCGGAAATATGTTTACTTCTGGCGATTGTGTTTAGGTTTCAAAGTTCATGAAAGTTGCGTTCATTTGTGAAGATTCTCTTGATAAACAAAATGTGTAAGAATCACTAACTTGTGTTGGTCACAGAGCTTCTGGAACCAGGATGATGCCAAAGGAAGCATGGCATTGGTTTTCACTGTTATGCTGATGATACTCAGCTCTATATTTATTTGCGTCCCAACAAAACTTACAAAAATTAACAGAATGCATAGCTGATAGAAAAAATTGGATGACTAGTAATTTCCTACTATGTAATTCTTTAAAAAACAGAGTTTCTAATTATTGGACAAAAATCTCAGCACATAGAAACCTAGAATACTCTCTAACACTTGATGGATGTTTTGTCAAATCTTCGTCGTCAGATAGTGTGCTCCTTGATTCCAGTCTTTCAAAGCATTTGTAAAACGACATATGTTCTCTGGTCCAAAACGCAGCAGCTAGAGTTCTTACTAGAACCAGGAAGTATCACCATAGCCCAGGTCTGTCAACACTGCATTTGCTCCCTATTAAACATTGCATACATTTTAATATCTTTACTTACAAACCACTAAATGGTTTAGCTCCCCAGTACTTGAGCAAGCACTTAATGCATTATAATACTTCACGTCTATTGCGATCTCAAAATTCTGGCCAGGTGATAATCAAAGTTTTTCAAGCTTTGTTCGGGAAGCAGACACACTCTGTAAGTTTAAAAAAAACACATATCTTTAACCTGGCATTACACATAGCACGTTATCAATTTCTATTCAAATCATGTAAAATGATTGTTAGGCTGCATAAACTAGGTCAGCCGGAACCAGGAATATTTCCCATAACACCTGATGTACTTGTTACATCATAAGAAGAATGGCATCTACGCTAATATTAGTCTCTCTGTTTATCCTGAGTTTTCTCCAGATCAGACAGAGGACCTGCGCCTAGACACGACCACAATGCATGATGTAGTCAGCCGGATCCGGGCCGTATCTAGATCAGACGGAGGACCTGCGCCTAGACACGACCACAACGCATGATGTAGTCAGCCGGATCCGGGCCGTATCCAGATCAGACGGAGGACCTGCGCCTAGACACGACCACAACGCATGATGTAGTCAGCCGGATCCGGGCCGTATCCAGATCGGACGGAGGATCTGCGCCTAGACACGACCACAAAGCATGATGTAGTCAGCCAGATCCGGGCCATATCCAGATCAGATGGTGGACCTGCGCCTGGACACATCCACAACACATACAATACAATACAATAAAATACAATATACTTTATTGTCCCCTTAGGGAAATTTGTCTTGGGCTCAGTGTATGCTGCATTTCCAGAATAAAAAAAATAGATAAGAATTTATAAATAAATTCTAAATCAATCACAGAATAAATCAATCACATGATGTATCTCACCTAAACAATGCATACAGTAAAGCAAAACATGTAGAACATGTAGACGGTTGTCATACTGCACATCTAAAAAGACCACTGTTATCACACAAATAACATTGCATAAACCTTAAGACCAGCAATAAAATAACAATAAATAAGAATTATAATATAGAGCAATATATAATGTTAAGTACTAACCACAGACAATCATAGGCCTTTGTCCTTGTCATTCAAAAGTCCAATAGAAACAGGCACAAAATAGTTTTTAAACCGGTTCAATCGACATTTGGGCACTCTGTACCTTCTTCCTGAAGGCAGAAGCACATATTCAGGATGAAGGATGTGAGAAGGGTCAGCTAGTATCCTTTGTGCGCCTCTGTACACAGACTGCTCATATAGCCTAATGTTTGGAGTGATGGATAGTCTTTCCACCCCACAATTTTCATGGCAGTCTTGATAATGGTTTTATTTTTTTAATTTTACAGAGAGATTACCATACCAAGCTTGGATCCCATACCTGATTAGACTCTCCAGAACAGCTTGATAAAACACAGCCATGATTTTTTTTTGTTGACACCATACAATCTGAGTCTCCTCAAAAAGTACAATCTTTGTTGGAGTTTAGAACATAATTTGTCAACATGAACCTGCCATGTGGGCATGTTATCAATGTAGATGCCGAGGTATTTATAAGAGCACACCTGTTTGATTTGAGTATCATGAATGACAACAGGACTGTGAGCACCGAATGCTCTGAGATCAAACACTATCTCTTCCATTTTTTTAACATTTAAAATCAATTTGTTGGCATCACACCACTGTTCAAAGTTCCTTATCTCAGAGTGATAGGAAGATGGATCACTGTCTTTGTACAGTAGACTCAGGATTGCGGTGTCATCTGAGAATTTAAAGATGTTTTCCCATGTGTGAACTTGCGCAGTCATGTAGAGTGTGAAGAGCACAGGTGAGCTCACACACCCCTGAGGAGCACCTATGTGTGTTATTTTTGAGTCTTATAGGATATTATTGATCCTCACAACCTGAGTACGGCTGGTTAAAAAAACGAGTGACACCATTTGATCAGGAAAGGGTTAACATTCAACTGGCTCATTTTCTGTATCAGAAGGTGAGGTTGAACTGTATTAAAAGCAGAACTAAAGTCTACGAAGAGCAGACGTGCATAAGCTTTGCTGTCCTCTAGATGTTTTAATATCAGGTGTGTAATACTGTTGACAGGATCATCAGTACCTTTCCTGTGCCTGTAAGCAAACTGGATCCTGGATCCTGCAGCGGATCAGTATCGGCTCTAAGAAGAGATTTTTTTTCAGACATTTCATTACTGTTACGAACTCTGATCTAAGGTCAAAAGAGTTAACATTGAGGTCATGATAAAATTTGGTGTGATTAGGGTGGCAAGAGACACGTAACGAAGTAATGCGAAAGAAAGAAATAATTTATTATACACAAGTGAAATAATTGTTAAAAAAGAAAGAATAATAGTAATAATAATTATGGTGAATATAAGCAAAGAAAAATAAGCAAAATATTTATCAGATATCAGATAAATAAATAATCCAAGAGAAAAAGGGACGCAATTAGTGAAGCCAAAGAAATGAAAAGAACAAAACAAAACTCATTCTAACTTGTAATCAAATCTCTAATCTAACTAATAAAAGAAAGAAAAGAAAAGTCAAACCAAACGCCCTAACTAAATTACTCTAACAAATACAAAACATACAAAGTGTGGCATTCACTTTCTTACCTGGAGTATAGCCTACATCAAGTTACCTAGGTGTTGTTTTATGTAAGTCACGTGACTTTTTACCTGTCCACCTTACGCCTGGTAACCTCAAACCACGCCATCAAAAGGCAGAAAGGAGAACGTAAAAGGAAAGTATCACAACAATATTCAAAACGAGATGGCAAAAAAAAGCAACAAGGTTATGACGGTAACCAAGGGCGTAGATTTGGTTTTGAAATTGGTGGGGACATTCCCAGAAGCTGACGAATCAGGAAATTAATAGGATTAATAGGATAATATTAAGGTTTTTAGTCTATATTGACCTTACCAATACGTTAATGAATTCTGTAATGTTATGGTAACTATTAAAGACAAGAAGGGATTTTGACAGAGACTTAACTTTACTCCATTCATAGTGCAATGCAATAGTGCAATACGGTCTTGTTCCTTGCGTTTTGAAGAAGCCAAACACATGTCTGCATCTGTCATTAAAGGGATAGTTAAGGGGATAGTTCACCCAAAAATTTAAATTCTGTCTCTCCCACAAGTTGTTTCAAACCCTTATGAAATTCCTCCTTCTACTGAACACAAAGGAAGATATTTTGAAGGATGTTGGTAACCAGACAGTTGATGGACCCCATTGACTTTCATAGTAAGAAAAAAAAATACTATGGAAGTCAATGGGGCCCATCAACTGTCTAGTTACCAACATTCTTCAAAATAACTTCTTTTGTGTTCAGCAGAAGAAAGAAACTGGTTTGAAACAACTTAATGATAACAGAATTTTCATTTTTTAAGGAAACTATCCCGTTAACAGAAATGAACTTTTGGCATATTTGTTTCACATCGTTACTGTCCAGTTTATGTTGGACATGACACACAGCAACTTGTGCCATTGTTCTGAGCCATGTTTTCAGTGTCCTAAGAGCAATGAAACTTATTTCAGCCTCAGCTGATGAGACTGGGATGACAAGGGTTTCAACTTGATTTTGTTGTTTATTTTTATTTTTTATTCTTATAATTTGTAGTATTATGTTTCTTGTTGTATTTGTATTAGTCCACTGGAAGCCTCAGTACCAAAAACAAATTCCTTGTGTGTGCAAGCACACTTGGCAATAAAGCTCTCTCTGATTCTGATTCTTATTCTGATTGATCAAACAGACCTCTCATTTCAACAGACCAAGCAATTTTGTGTTTTCATGTTTAATGTGGACTTTAGTCATAATGATTTTTATACAGTACAAAATGTGTATTCTATCCCCTTACCCTATCGCAGATAACTTTCTGCATTTTCAAAAAACGTCACTTACTGTCAGACATGGGCACTATTTCAATTAAATGTATTTTAAATACGTATTTAATTACTTTAGTGTATTTTGTAATTTGTATTTTGCAGGTGTGAAAAAAATAAAATGTAGTTTGTAACAAAATATTTTGAGGGAGTGTATTTAGAGTATTTCAAATACTTAAATACTTAAGAAAAATCACCATAGTAAATGATTTTGCCGTCTGATGTTGGCAATGGCAATGTCCAGGTTAGATGCACGGAAATCACGTGATACCCTGTAGACCGGGCTCCCTCCAAGAAGTAAATGAGTTTTGAACACAGGAGAAGAAGTGGCGCTGCTCCTCTTAAAAACGGCATTAAAGGTGGTATCAGCGATTTCAGGCCCAAAAAAGGCCGAAACATAAATCATCACATTCATCTAATTTTTCCTAGCGATCCGCTAGCTGCTATTTCAGGCCCTGTAGAGATTTAGTGAAATGCCCATACTTTTTTATTTGGCTACTTCGCCATTTTGAATTTACACATTTATCATATTTGTGTTATTGCTACTATTTGTGTTATTGACCTTTCGGTAATAAAAAAAAGACTTAAGATTATTGTGGGAGTATTTTTGTATTTTCAAAATACTAATTACTTGTATTTTATTTAAATACATTTTTCACATCAGTATTTTGTATTTTATTTTGTTACATTTCATGAGCCAGTATTTGTATTTTGTAACAAAATAGTTTTTGATGTATTAGTGCCCACCTCTGCTTACTGTAGTATGATTTATAAACTGTTTAAAAAAAAAATCCCTACAAGGATTTCGGAAATTGCCATCTTTATGGGGACATAAAGATGTCTTTGTCCCTACAAAATTTGTCTTTGTCCCTACATTGTCCCTACTGTAAAATTTGTCTTTGTCCCTACATTGTCTTTGTCCCTACAAAAATGGCAATATACGAAAATCTTGTCCTTATGGGTATTTTCTTTGTTTCCTTTTTTTGGAAACCGGCTTATAAATCATACTAAGTGATGTTTTTACTAAGTTTAAGTGCTCTTTGCGCGCGCGCGCACACACACACTAACGATTATGTTTGCCACTTATCCCGCGATTGTCACTGAACTGTAGATTACTCTACCCCATCTAGGTTTCCTTCGAATGAGCTTTGCCCCTTCGCACAACCAGCCTCTCACAAGTTAGAAGGAAAACACAAAGCCAATCAGTTTAGTGATGTGTGTTAAGCAGGCGGGACCTAGATCTATTAACCGTTTGTGTTCCAGGATTTGCGCATTTTTCTCAGAACGCTCTTGTAAGAGATTTTAATCTAAATTAGATGTTTCCTGGCTAAATAAAATAAGAAATACATCAAACCCACAAAACATACCCGGCAACAGTGGTTATATATAAATACATTTAAATTTTTGATCGAAATTATTGCTAGGGACAAATCAGTAGGCCCTATCACTGGATATTGGTAGGGACACGTCCCTAGCGTCCCTACAAATTCTACGCCCCTGACGGTAACAGAAAAGACTGAGGCTGCGTTCGGAATCGCATACTCAATGAGTAGGTACTTAATTTCAGTGAGTACTTACTTAACGAGCGCTAAAAGAGTAGGTACTTTATAGCCAAATCTCGTTGAGTATGAAATGCGTTCCGGACATCATCCGCCATGTTGACGTTATCATGTGACCTACGACGCGTTATCACAAGCGCAACAACTTAAAAGATGAACGACACGTTTAATTCATCTATCTGTAAATATCTTGATATTTATGAAACTTGCTCATTTTGTGGTATTGTTGAAGAAACAGCTGCCAATTTATTTTGTGAATACATTTAGGGTTGATTTAAGTTGTTATATTTTAAACCCTACTAATGTGACCAACAGTTTTATCCTTATGACGATATTTTTTTAAGAAACCCCAAAATCGTCATCTCTTGAATATGTTGTTAATTTCTTTATTTTATACCCATAACGTTTCTCCTTTAAGTTTTCCTCTTTTCTTGATGAATTTACCTCTTGTTTCATCCCTCAGACTTATAACATCAAAACAATTTTTAATGTATTATGAAGAACTATTTAAAGATATTTAGCCTTGTTATTGTTATTTTTTCCTGTGTATAAATATCATATTATGATGTACACAAACCAATGATCTTTGTTTTCTGTTTTGTCATTATGATTGTTCATTGTTAGATACAACTATGGTATCTTTCCATGATCTTTATGTAATAAGTTTATAAGTTTAAATTATATGAGCGACAGATGCACTAACATAACATCAGTAACTCGACAGCACAACCTAGAACAGTTTTCCTCGGCGTTTGTAATGTCTGCACAAGGAGACGTGCAGCTGCTCGGAGATCTCTCCTTTGGAGAAAACTGTTGACTTTATGCTAGGAAATTGTAAGTATCGCTCCTCAGAATGAATTGCATTGTTAGCCCACCCAAAACTTAAACAAAATAATATTAAATGCTGACCAATACTTAATTATAGGCCTACTACTTTTTTATATACTAAAAATTATATAACTTAATAAAACAAGCAAAATATATTTTTTGTCATATGAGTTATTCGTGAATACACGCGTGAACATCTCAACTGTCAGTCAAGCAATGAATTAATGCATACATTAAATAATTATATTTTATATACTGACAACAATCGAAACATGTATAAATGAGTAAAAGAACATATAAAAGTAACCATCACACAATAAACAAATGCATATACAATTCAACAACACATGAAACAAAGCTTTATTCAAACAAGCATATATTTACAGGCGCTGAAGCCCACATCCTACTGCCATCTCAACACAGCGGTTCCCATTCTGCGGCTTTACTCTGATGAATTCACCAGAGGTGACCGTGCCTTCGTGCTGGAGCTTGTTGCTGCGCTGCGCTTCACAATCTGAGGCAATAAGGGCAGATGGAGAGATGGAGGGACACATATGGCACCGTTTCCAGGATTCAGCTCTGGGCTCCTCATCCTCAGTGCTCACACCAGTCTGAATAAAAACATGTTTTGTTACTTTATAGATTTGTTTATTTACAGCACATTTGTCTAATGTCAACAGTGTTGACAACAGTGAATTAACGTTATCTTATAATAATGCCACACATACATCACTCAGATGTCTTTTTCATGTTGTGATGTGCTCATCTGCAATATGCCAATACTTACAATATTTTCCTTTCAGATGTAAATAGACATTTTAAATAAGCGTGTTTAAGATGTATATGGTTATGTAAATCCACTTTAGAGACGTTACGTGTGCTCAGAGCTCCCCTGTTAGCTAGCTATAAAAAACATGTTTTTACAGCAAAATCACAACTAACTAACTACTTTACACCTTCAACACTTAAAACGTTTACTCTATAGTAGTTTAACACATAAGGAACCGCGTTTACTCACATTTGAAAACCCCCGGCATCGCTGATCTCCATAATGTTTGATAATGACGTATGCTCTCGCGTGGCCTCCTGGGATAGATGAGTACAAGCTGAAAAACACTCAAATGTCTGGGCGAAAGCAGGAGATCATCCGGGAACTTCTCGCCTACTCTTTTAGGAATACTGATGTTTCGAACGTACTGCTTCCCTCACGTACTGTTTTCGCCTGCTATATAGTAGGAAAGTAGGCATATTCGAACGCACTATCGTCCAAATCTCGCGATAATTAGTACGTCAACCAGGTAATTCTCGCCTACTCTTTTATGAATACTGAGGATTCGAACGTACTTTTTCGCTCGCCTACTCTTTTCGCCTACTATATAGTAGGGAAGTATGCGATTCCGAACGCAGCCTGAGCATACAAAGCAACAAAGCAGAGCGCCAGGAAAACAAGTTGCCCTCGTGTTCTTTTCAGCGTCCTTTTAACTGCTGGTGGGAAACTTGATTGGCTCCGGGAGGGGGGGGGGGGTGGGGGGGGGGTGACGTCACACCATTGATAGAAACTGACAGCTCTCCAAGCCAACAGCATGACCAGCAGTGGAGCGAGCCTAAGTTTGAGAGAGAGAGAGAGCCACGCACAACCACAGGGACGTAACAACTACAACAGATGTTAACGCTATTGGTCTGTAATTATTATCATCCATCGGGCATGATTTCTTTGGGACATGTATGATAACAGATTTTTTTCCACAGGCTGGGAACAGTGTGAGTGCCTACTGATTGTTGGAAAACGGGACACCAGGCTGGGGTCAATTCCTCTGCAAAAGTTTTTAACAAAAATGCTGAGATGCCATCCGGGCCAGTGGACTTTTTGGCACACACCTGTTTAAAAACAGACTGTGCCACATGTTTTTCCACATTAGGTTTATTCTCCGGATTGCATGGGATGGACCCCAGCAGAGTGTTACATTCCTGAGAATAGTTCTCTGTTTCAAACCTGCAGTAGAATTCATTTAGTTCATTCACTTTATGATGTATATTCATGGAAATAAAAGGTCTTCTGCCAGTCCCCATGTTAGTTATGGCTTTCATTGAATCCCACAGTCCTTTAGAGTTTGATACAGCAAAGCTTTCCTCTATAATATCCTTTTGTCGCCTTCGGGCTACCCGGAGCAGCTGGTTGAGCTCTTGTTGTACAGTCTTCATTTGCAACCGATCAATGTTCCTAAAGGCAGCTTTTTTCCTGTTAATGCACTCCTTCACTTCCTTTGTTATATAAGACTTGTTGTTAGGGTACACAATAATGTATTTTTTCCCCACAACATTATCCACACAAAAAAGGATGTAACTAGTTGTTGACTCAGTGGCATCATCTATGTTTGTACTCTGGAAGATGCTCCAGTCAGTGCAGGGGAAACATCCTTTAAGTGTTTCAATACTATCTTCTGACCACACAGACACTGTTTTAGTCTGTGGTTTATTTTGCTTAAGACCAGTCTTATAAGTTGGAATTAAATGTATAGTGCTGTGATCAGAATTAGCTAGAGGTGGCTTAGATTTAGCAATGTAGGCATTTTTGATGTTACCATAACATTTGTCCAAAGTCTTATTGTCATGTGTTTTACATGTGACATACTGTACAAAGCCAGGAAGTGAGGGTTCCAATTTACAGTGGTTAAAATCACCCAAAATAAAAACTGGAGCACCAGGGGTTCGTTGCAGCTGGCGGTGGACACTGTCCGCAATGAAGGGAGCAGCTATTGCTGCATTACCATTTGGTGGAACATAAACCGCACAAATAACAACATTCCCAAACTCCCTAGGGAGGTAAGATGGTCTTAGGCTAACACACAGGAGTTCAACATTTGGGTTACAAACTGTCTCTCTCAGTGTATATTGTCTGCACCATCGGTTACTCACGTCACGAACATGCACAATCTACCTCCTCTGACTTTCCTGATGATTCAGTCCTGTCAGCCCGGATGAGGGAGAACCCCTCTATTTCAACCGCAGAGTCGGGAATGTCCTTGTGGAGCCAAGTTTCTGTGAACAGCATTACAGTGGATTCCCGATACTCAAAGCAGCCTCTGATGTTAATATGAAGCTCCTCCATTTTATTCCGAAGTGACCTGGTGTTGCACAGTATCATGGAGGGTAATGGTGGTCGGTTCTTCCTCCGTCGGTGTTGCTGTCTTACCCCCCCTCGTCTGCCTCTCCTCCGCTGCCTACTGCACCTCTCTGGCCGAAGTTTGATAGCTTCGGGCAGGTCAACGGTGGATAGAAATCCTGCATAGCGGAGTGCCAGAAGCATATATCTGGTATAGGAGATAGGTAGAGAGTCCGTGGCACCCATTCCAGGTGTTAGCAGGCACATGATGAGAGTAATCCACAAAAACAGAAGCAGGAGTCCGCAAAAACGGCGTCCCGAGCACGTCACCATAAAGTCCCATACAGCTGTCACGATCAAGAAAGATAAGACTAATAAAAACTATTAAAACCAGTAAATAATACTAAGTAGACTAATGGGCTACAACTAATAAAAGAACTAGTAAAACTAGTAAAGGAAATGGCAACAAACACGCCCGGGTCGCTTGCAGAGCAGTGCCACCACTAGTGTACATCCATGTAGGTGATGTAGTCAGCCGGATCCAGGCCGTATCCATATCAAATGGTGGATCTGCACCTAGACACGACCACAACACATGATGTAGTCAGCCGTATCCAGATCAGATGGTGGACCTGCGCCTGGACACAACCACAACGCAGCTCTGAAGTGTCATCAGAGATTGTGTAGACTCACCCTGTGAAAGCCTCATCACAAATCCAGCCTGTGGCACAAATCCTCAAAAAACCTGTCTCCATACCGGCGTAATTAATACGATTTTCATCCAGATGGAACTGAGTTTAAATATTCGGAATGTTCTGATCCAATCGGACTTCTGACCTGTAATGCTGCCTGAATCATAATCATACAGTGTTCGTTCGTTGGCCAGAGGAGACTGAGTTTGTTTTCTCCCAAGTTTTTTTCCTCTCCATTCTGTTACCTGATGGAGTTTGGGTTCCTTGCCACTGTGGCTTCTGGCTTGCTAAGTCTGGGACACTTAATATTCAACAATATTAATGATCTGCCTGCACTGACACGATGGGAACTGAACCGAGCTGGACGATGACATCACTGTTTTCTCCAGAACTGCTGTATAGATAAATTAAGTAAATTAATAATTAAACAGTATGTTTTTCTGTATCATCTCTTCCTCTTTACTGCTGCTGTTAAAGCTGCAGTCGGCAAGATTTTTTTGATCATATTCACTAAAACCGACACTATGCTCCGACAGAACATAAATCAGCGGAAAAAAAGCTTTTTAGAAAAAAAAACGTGCTTCTACCTCCACCTAGTGCCTGTTATTTGTTTTGCAAAAATCCACCGCTCCCGGTTCTTCTGGTTCAATCAGCGCAGGGCTGTGTGAGATCTGACTGTCAATCACAGTTCGTGCACACGCCACAGATCCCCCCTCCCCCCTCGTGAACATCATAATATACACGCAGTGAAACTAAACAAGCCAATGCACATTTGCAAATGCAATCATTTGCATCAGCTGCGCAGCCTCACAGCGCGGGTAAGTAATGAGCAGCAGGTGCGATTGCACTTCAGCTTTTTGCTTCCGAGTCAAGCACTTCGATGCCTCCACTGAGTTTTGAGATTTCAAACGAGCCTTTCTGGACATCTCCTTCCCGGTGCGGGCATGACAGCACAGCAGCACGAGCAGCCTTTTTCTCTCTCTCTCTCTCTTCTCTGTCTTTTTTGTTTTTGAAAAACTGAGCAAACAAAAAAGCTGTTGTAACAGCTGGTAAGGTGCGCCTCAGAGTGCTCAAAGGCTGTTTTCACAGCTTTCAAGACCTGCCAGCGAGAGAGAGACAGCGCACAGACAGGTGCACATTCCTGTCTGTGTTCGCAGTGACTGTTCCCCTGTGTGCTTACACAGATAGTTCACGTCTTTTTCAAGATAACTTTCTATCTGTGTGTTTCTGGATGTGGTCGTTACCTGCAGTCACGGGATGGTCACGATCGCTGCCTCGTGTGTCTGGGCCTCGAACACGCTGAGGCAGCGTTCATGGATGAGTCATGTACCCATTGTGGGAAGATGACCATCGCGGAGCTAGGGTCGAGACTGTCGTTCCTGCAAAGAGGCGGAATCCCCGTGCCTCTGCCTCAATCCAGGCTCCCTCAGAGGGTTGCTTCGGGCAGACCTGAGGATTACGGTGAGCGCACTTCCTTCGGGGAACCAACCCCCTAGGAACCCTTATCCCTCTCACACTCTGCAGCCATTTGAGTTACCAACGGAACGTGCTGGACCATCCTCGAGGTGTGTACCAGTTGTTTCATTTGGTGCTCCTCGCGATGATCAGATGTCGATCGCTGCATCGGAGGGTGGGTCAGACTTCTCCACGGACGTGGACTTGTCCACGACCTTTGGGTGTGCCAGCGGTGCCCAAATCGGACTCAGAAATAATGGTCATGCTTTCCCGGGCCGCCAACAGGATTGGGCTCGAGTGGAACCTTCCATCGCATCCCGAGCCCTCGAGGCTGGACGATTGGTATCTCGGGGTGGCTCGCGCTGGTTCTCAGCAACCCGCCCCAGTGCCTTTCTTACCGGAAGTGCACGAGGAGCTTACGGGGACGTGGACGGCACCTTTTACTTCCAGAAACCATCTCGGTGGCTCCTCCTCCCTCACCACCCTTGATGGTGGGGCAGCTAAGGGATACACGCTTATCCCACCAGTGGAGCCCTGTGCCCTATCTCCACTTGGCACGAAGAACCGTGTCTTACTTCCCGGGCCTGTACATACTCCTCAGACCTATTCGACGAGGCTTACAAGGCCAGTGGGGAAGCTGCCTCTGCCATGCACGTCATGGCGTTGCTGCAGGTCCATCAGGCCAAGGCACTGGAGGACCTGCACGAGGGTGGTCATGATCCACAAGTTCTCCAAGAACTTCGTGCCACAACAGACCTCGCGCTTCGTGCGACGACGGTCACTGCACTGTCAGTGGGTCGTGCGATGTCCACCTTGGTGGTCCAGGAAGAGGGCCGGGTAGAAAAATCTTCTGTTTGTGTTCCGCCGCTGGCCTCAAAACCAGCGGTACCCAAATTTTCAATAAAAGAGCAGTCGGAATCTTCACCACTCTCATCCGCCTCTTCTATCGCCAGCGGACAGCAGTGTGCGGTCTGAGAATGCCACTGCGGGCCGCCTCCCAGAGAGAGCCTCCCGAGCCGCGTCCCTGTGTTCCACCTCACTGCCCCACTCCGGGGTACACCTACGGTTCCTTTGGTCCCACTTGTACACCTACGGGGTACACCTACGGGGTACTTGCCCACTCCGGGGTACACATACGGTTCCTTTGGTCCCACTTGGTTCCTTTTGGTCCCACTTGTTCCTTTGGTCCCACTTGTATGCATCCGTCCCCGAGATTGGTTTGCAGTGATCGACCTGAAGGACGCGTACTTTCTTGTCTCGATTCTTCCTCGACACAGGCAGTTTCTGCGCTTTGCGTTCGAGGGTCGAGCATATCAGCACAAAGTCCTACCCTTCGGGCTGACCCTGTCCCCCCTCCGTGAGAGAACAGGGCATTCGCATCCTCAACTATCTCGACGACTGGCTCATACTAGCACACTCTCGAGATCAGCTATGCGAACACAGGGACCTCATCCTCAGGCACCTCAGCCAATTGGGTCTTCAGGTCAATCGGGAAAAGAGCAAACTCTACCCTGTGCAGAGGATCTCTTGTCTCAAAAGCAGGACGGCGGTCCCACTGAAATTCTTTTAGAGGCTCCTGGGGCATATGGAAGCGAAAGCAGCGTTAACCCCACTAGGGATGCTTCACTACTTCAGCACTGACTTCAAGGCCGAGTCCCGAGATGGGCGTGGCATCATGGCACTCACCGGGTGGCAATCACACCGGAGTGCCGCCAGACCTTCAGCCCGTGGTCAGACCCCTCATTCCTGCGGGCAGGAGTCCCCTTGGAAAAGGTGTCCAGGCATACTGTGGTATTCACAGATACCTCTGCCACCGGCTGGAGTGCCACGTACAACAGGCATGCAGTGTCAGGGGTGTGGACGGACCCCCAATTGCATTGGCACATTAATTGCCTCGAGTTGCAAGCACTGCATCTTGCTCTGAGCCGCTTGAAAAGGCCGCTACAGGGCAGGGACATGCTGGTCCGTACGGACAACACTGCGACTGTTGCGTACATCAACCGACAAGGTGGACTACACTCCCGTTGCATGTCGCAACTCGCCCGCCATCTCCTCTGGAGTCAGAAGCATCTGAGGTCGCTTCGAGCCATGTATCTCCCCAGCATGCTCAACCATGTGGCCGACGAGCTATCACGAGTTGTGCTTCCGGGAGAATGGCAACTCCATCCCCAGGCGGTTGAGCTGATCTGGAGAGAGTTCGGGGAGGCTCAGGTAGACCTGTTTGCCTCCTCAGAGACCTCCCACTGCCAGCTGTTTTACTCACTGACCAAGGGAACACTCGGCACAGACGAACTGGCACACAGCTGGCCCCGGGGCCTCCACAAATATGCTTTTCCCCCAGTGAGCTTACTTGCACAGATACTGTGCAAAGTCAAGGAGGATGAGGAGCAGGTCCTTCTGGTGGCTCCCTATTGGCCCACCAGGACTTGGTTCCCAGAACTCATGCTCCTTGGAAGGATCTTCTGACTCAGAGATGGGGCACCCTATAGCACCCGCGTCCAGACCTCTGGAAACTCCATGTTTGCGGAGGTTCTGGTTGACTTACCCCCAGAGATACTTAACACCATCACTTAAGCACGGGCGCCGTCCATGAGACGGGTGTACGCCCTGAAGTGGAACTTGTTCGTCAAGTGGTGTTCTTCTCACCGAGAAGACCCCCGAAGATGTTCGATAGGGTCTGTGCTTTCCTTCTTGCAGCAAGGGTTGGAGCAATGGCTGGCTCCCTCCACCCTCAAAGTACATGCTGCTGCTACTTCAGCATATCACGACCACATAGATGGCAAAACAGTCGGAAAGCACGACCTGGTTGTCAGATATATTAGGGGGGTGAGACGATTAAATCCTCCTCAACCCCCCTCCATACCCACTTGGGACCACTTGTACGTGGACAGTACTCAAAGGCTCAGGACCTCAGACCAGCTCTTTGTCTGTTACGGAGGCCAGCAGAAAGGAAAGGCTGTCTCCAAGCAGAGGATGGCCCACTGGATAGTGGATGCCATCGCTTTGGCTTACCAAGTACAAGGCGTGCCCTCCCTGCTCAGGTTGCATGCTCACTCCACGAGAGGCATTGCATCCTCCTGGGCACTGGCACGTGGCTCCTCGCTAACAAATATCTGTAGAGCTGCGGGGTGGGCGACACCTAACACGTTCGCTAGATATTATAGCCTATGTGTAGAGCCAGTCTCCTCCCGTATTCTCACCCTAAATGGGTTGAAGCACCGAGAGATCCGGCTCTGTCGGCTTGCTGCACCCTACTGTGCACCCTTATTACTCCAGAGTGAAAAACCTGTAGAGTCCTCCAACACCCTCGGCCCGGACGGGTTGGCTGCTCCTTATGGAAGCACGTGTCTTTTCCTTGGGCTAAGTCAACCATTATTCATATGCAGTACGACCTTCGGGCTAGTCCATATATATTTCTCACATAACTCCTTGAGGAAAGTGGCTTCCGCAGCGTTCTCCTTCCTAACAGAAAGGGCACGCTTTCCCAGTGTTATCCAATGTCTCACTGTATGGGTTATCACAGAACAACAGTGACAGATTCACTCTGTGTAAGCCTCCTCCTATAATCCTTCCAGGCAAGAAGGGGTAGAGGCTTGCACAGGGCGCTGGATGGGGTGCAGCAGCTGTGGCCCTTTGGTAGGGATTCCTATTATTTCCTGAAGAGGAACATCTCAGTTACATATGGTAACCCCCGTTCCCTGAAGGAGGGAACGGAGACACCTTGTCCCTTCGCCACATCTGCTGCTACCCGCTGGGGTGGCCAGCTTATCAGACTTGGCTCCTCAGCAAAAAACTGAAGTGCAATCGCACCTGCTGCTCATTATATACCCGCACTGCGAGGCTGCGCAGCTGAGGCAAATGATTGCACGCCAATGTGCATTGGCTTGTTTAGTTTCACTCGAAGTAGATTGGCCTCTGTAGCGAGATTCCTATTAGTCGGTCTCGACGAGGCGTCTCCGTTCCCTCCTTCAGGGAATGAGGGTTACCATATGTAACCGATATGTTTTTCTTATGCACACCCAGAGACGCTTTTCTGGCTACGCTAGTGCATAACAACTTACTGAAATGTTGGGTGAATGCAGGTAAAGTGGGTCGTTTAAGTTTGATTGCACTGTGCTCAATTGGTTTACACTTTCAGATAATGACAGCAGTGTTTAATTAAAGAGACACTATTTCTTTAAATGATAAAAGAATAGTTTATATCCAATATGCAATATGTAATATGACTCTGGTGGGCAAGGGCGTAGGTTTGGTTTTGAGATTGGTGGGGACATTCCCAGAAGCTGACGAATCAGGAAATTAATAGGATTAATAGGATAATATTAAGGTTTTTAGTCTATATTGACCTTAACAATACGTTAATGAATTCTGTAATGTTATGGTAACTATTAAAGACAAGAAGGGATTTTGACAGAGACTTAACTTTACTCCGTTCATAGTGCAATGCAATAGTGCAATACGGTCTTGTTCCTTGCGTTTTGAAGAAGCCAAACACATGTCTGCATCTGTCATTAAAGGGATAGTTAAGGGGATAGTTCACCCAAAAATTTAAATTCTGTCTCTCCCACAAGTTGTTTCAAACCCTTATGAAATTCCTCCTTCTACTGAACACAAAGGAAGATATTTTGAAGGATGTTGGTAACCAGACAGTTGATGGACCCCATTGACTTCCATAGTAAGAAAAAAAATACTATGGAAGTCAATGGGGCCCATCAACTGTCTAGTTACCAACATTCTTCAAAATAATTTCTTTTGTGTTCAGCAGAAGAAAGAAACTGGTTTGAAACAACTTAATGATAACAGAATTTTCATTTTTTAAGGAAATTATCCGGTTAACAGAAATGAACTTTTGGCATATTTGTTTCACATAGTTACTGTCCAGTTTATGTTGGACATGACACACAGCAACTTGTGCCATTGTTCTGAGCCATGTTTTCAGTGTCCTAAGAGCAATGAAACTTATTTCAGCCTCAGCTGATGAGACTGGGATGACAAGGGTTTCAACTTGATCAAACAGACCTCTCATTTCAACAGACCAAGCAATTTTGTGTTTTCATGTTTAATATGGACTTTAGTCATAATGATTTTTATACAGTACAAAATTCGTGTAAAGTGGGCAACCTTTAACCTTCAGTAATTATACTCAAATGTATTAAATAAATTGACATTCACTCACTGGTTATTTTATATTTGACATGTATAATCTACTTTTTTTAGAAAACAGAAATGAGTGTGCCGTTAGAAAATGCAAGTCAGAGATGGAAGAAAGGACAGAAAGAGCAGAAAAAAAGATGAGGCATTACGTTCAATCTGTTGAGTGAAGAAAGGATTAGAAGAGCAAAATGTAGATGCCGAATATAAAGCTTAAAAATATGGACAATTTAAGTCCTTTTAAACTAAGTATTGTTGTGGCAAAAATTCTGTTAAACATCATCACTGCGTAAGAGACACTCAGAGTCAAATGAATAAAAAGAGAAGTATTTATTCTTGCAAGAATAGGTTCAGTCTAGTACACAGAAGTTACGCTGTGCAAGAGAGTGACACACCACAGGAAGATATGAGACAGCCTTTATACTCCTTTCAAGGTTCCTCCTCACCCGCTGTACCTTTCACCCACCCAGATAAGGTCCTTACTGCTGTTCAGTTTCTACTTAAAGACACAAACTGGTACTGAAATAAACTGGCCAAAACTGACCGTCCCTAAGGTCAGAGGTCCTGTCCCATATGTTCCTGAAACGTCACGCACAAGCACGTACACACATATATTTTTATACATTGAATAGGTTCTCTCTCTTATGATACCTGTTAGGGATCAATGACTATTAAAATTTCTACAACAGTATTTAGAGAAAACATAGACAGAAAAATTTAACAATATGGTTACCATTTAAATTTTTGTTCCTCTTATTAAATTGTTGTTAGCCTATTTGTTGTTGCATGTGTTGTAGTCCCATTTTTAATATGTTATAGAGTTTATTTTCATCTACATTCTGATTTCTGAATATTCTGATATTCAGATTTCATCAAATTTAATCTCAACACAACATGATCTATCGTTTGCCCTAATTTTACACATGCATTGAGTGAACTGATGAATTTTACTCATAGCCTATATGCTTTTGGGTTTGTGAAATATGTTGTTGGATATGTTTGTTTGATAATATCATGTTTTTATTTAAGATACAGGATCATTTATGATATATCAAGGATGGCCCACTTTACCTGACAAGAAAATGTCTGGTGGCCATGATCTCAAAATGTTATTGGTATACCTTGCAAATGATTACATAACTGCATTCAGATTGAAATAGAATAGCTGGATCTTAAAGTTAACAAAAGTAATAAAGTAAATTAAAACAACTTCAAAAGTTGGCAGCCATGCTTCAAGGCTATAATGGAAATAGTGCACCAGAAAACTGCATTTCCATGTATTCAATTAGTAGATTGTTTTATTCGAAGCAATTTACAAATTAGGAATATCACAAGCAATTTGTCGAATCATTTCAGTGGCTTTTGTGCTCCTGTGCTTTTCCCTTTTCCATTGTTCTCTTCTTCAAGTGTTTAAACCGAGATCATTTTTTAAGGCTATGAACCTAAAAGTTAAATTAAAAATAATTTCACAGCAATGATTACTTATAGACCTCAATTTTATTAAATTATTATAGATGTATATATTTTATATATATTTAAAATTAAATTCTTTTTACATACTTGCTCTTTTTAGACTGACAGTTTTCATGGAACATTGGACCTTGATCTAGGAAAATGTGATTTCTCCCTCTTATGTTGTTTTCCCCCTACAATATTTAAAGAATATATCATTAATGACATCCACAAAACAGTAAAAAAAAAAAAAAAAGAAAAAAAAAATTATGTACATAAATATAAAACCTTCTTCTGGCTAACAGAAATAATAATTCATTAATTGTATAAAATTATAAAATATATATGACACCAGTTAGCAACCCTCCCCAACAGACATTTATGAAAAATACCCATGCTTTGTGAAAACAGTTTTCAGTTAAAATAGATATTACCAGGATTTCTATATGCATACAGTATATTAATTCCATATAACTATATATAGATTTTAACTTTTTAATTATTTTTCTATGGAAACCAACTTTGCAGACTTTTGACATCTCGTGCATGAGCGTTTGCGTTTTTATAACCCACTTTCCCAATAACAGAAGTTCAATTTTAGAAACGCATCTCAAGACCTCAAGTTCCTCTTCAAGAACATATTATGTGTGAACGGCTCCTCAAACGATCTCCTTGCCTCATCAGAACGTATTGTTAACAAGTTGTGTTAAAAATGTTCTTAAATAAACATCCACCATGTTTCATGTCTTTGTAAATAGAAATCTGTGTTTCTCATTTTTGTTTGTTTGTGCTCCCATCCCAGACAGGGATTTTGGGATACTTTTATGTGGGCCTCTTCACGTCCTTCCAGATGTCTATTAGCTGCTGTGGGGATCCTAGGATTGTTGTAATGACTCTGAGAAAATCCTCTCGATTATATTGTCCCAGATAGGCTCTAAACTTTGAAGGGTCTGGGGGGGATGAGGGTGTAATACCCACATGTTTCACACAAGCGCCAACATATGCGTCTTCTATGTTGAAGGCCTTTATTTCCTTGGAAGCCTCAACAATTTTTTCTGGCAGGTCATTAGAGAAGACATATCCCATTCCCAGAAGGTAAGTGGGGTATTTCGGTTCGGCGTACAGCTCCTCTGACACGTACCATTTTGAGTTTTTGTCTCTGATGACAGGCCGGTCCCACATCACCATTCCAGTGATGTAGTTCTGTCTGGGTGTGTTGGGTGCCAATAGGAGAGTCATCAGGTTTTCCAGGTTTAGGTACATGTCAGAATCGACCTTCATACTGAAATTGGCTTGAGGGCAACGAGTGGCCAACCAGTCCATGATCACCATCGTCTTTATGGTCAGGTTGAAGTACGAGTCCACAAAGTTGCTCTGCAGTAAGTCTCTGTGTTGTCGGCTCTCTTCCTCCAGCTGCTGTTGAGCTTTTTCAGAGTCGGATCCTCCGGTCAAACCCACCAAGAACAGAGTCAACACTGCTTTTCCCTGGACTGTGCTCTCATTCCCCCACGTGCTCCGGATGGCGTTACGAGCTTCTACCTGATGGGGCGCCACAGGGACCATCAAGACCAGAAACGGCTCCCACTGACTACATATATCAGGTTCATCCAGAATGTAATGATAGTTGCTTGGATGAGCTATATGATAATAAATTGTTGAACCTCTTTGTTGTATTTGCTGATTGGGCAAATGCGCTAATGTATGTTTTTGACTATGATCTGACCAAATGCTGTCAGTTAACTTATAATGAGTCTGATTCATGATTTTAGTAAACCATGTTTGAGGTAATATAATTGTGTCAAAAGTGAAATCAGAGGCGTAACCAACGGCAAACAATAAGAATGTCAATGTAAGCAGCAGAAAAAATGCCGTTTTAATTTGATGTATAAACGGACCTCTATCCTGAACCAAACTGCATAGAGAAAAAAAAAGAGAAACAGGTCAAAATTAGTCTCACAGTGAAACATCAGAATTTTTTAATATAAATATGATTTATCACAAAAATAACTCTGTTGCAAATCTTTAACTACGTTTACACGTTGCATCAGTTAGTTATGATATTGATTTAAGTTTCATGAACTTTAAGTAGCCTACACAGAGCTTTTGTCAGAAATTTTGACATGGATAGATAGCTTTCAGTAAGTTGCATTCTTTGACTGATTCTGAGAATTTGTTAGTTGAATGATTCATCAGTCTGATTCAAATGGCATATAATTTCCGAATCACAGGCTGGAGGACAGAGGGGGCGAGAAAACGCAGAAGTGTAGCTAATGTGCGAAACAATTCTGAACAATTCACTTAAGGAACCTCATCAAAGTCATTTGTTCGTAAATTGCAGGCGAAAAATTCCTGTATGACTTTTTTTTTTTGCCGCGATTCCGAAGAACGTATCTGATGTAGGCTATTTGTCCATGACGTTAAGAAATAGTCGTCATCATATTCATAAGTAGTGGGGGAAAGCAACCTCGTCTGTGAATCAAAAAATGGCGGTATGTACAGTCTGGGTTTTATTACATTTATGAATAGAGAAATAAGTTCTTAATCAAATGCAGAAGTATTTTGACTAGGCTACTGATGTTTGCTTGCTTGATTTGCATTTATGTTTCATTTCCTGGTAACGCCAACTTTAAATATTAAATATATAAATATATAATATCAATGACATGACACTCAATTTATTTGTGTAATAAACCTAAATACACCTCTTAGATGATACGTGTTTTTGATTTCTAAATTAAAATTCATGATTTCAAGCTAATGTTTAAATGCAATATTAATTTTAATTCAACTGCCAGGCATATCACATTTGTGTTTCCCTTTTCTATCACATAGGCTATTGAAAGACACTATATATATATATACTCACACATACATCTGAGCTTCTCCATTTAATAATTTCAGATATAAAGTATTCAACGTTTAGCTCAGCTGCAGATCAACTACTTCATTATAAGTTACTCTAGTTAAGAGATCTTCAACTCTGCTCCTGGGGACCCACTGTCCGGTAGTTTAGACTAGAGTATTCTCAAACCCAATCACACACCTGAAGCAGCTAAAGAAGCTCTTCAGGATCGCTTGAAAATACACAGGCAGGTGTGTTGAAGCAGGTTGGAAATAAAGCAGAGTTAATGACTGCTGCTCTAGTTAATAATAAGACGTTGTATGTAAACAACACAAATAACATTATAAAATATCGAATAATAAAACAAATAAAAGGATGGTTGAGCTTACCTGTGCCAAATGTTATTAATAGCCATTCTAGTGTTTTCCACTATAAGTTCACGTATTCCTTCCTGAATAGTCTCTTAGACCTAACAACCAGTTAACAGGGGCTGGGTGAGGAAGCAGTTTTTTTCTCTTGCACCTATGAACAAACCCACAGCTGAAACTTGTCCATCTTCAATGATAATACTCAATCATAGATATAGTTAATATATATATATATATATATATATATATATATATATATATATATATATATATATATATAAAGAGAGAGCGAGAGCGAGAGAGAAGCTACACTCATCCAGAATCTATGGGAACATCCTCTTTAAGGTGTTGTTCTCATGGGGTTAGGTTTGTTGCCGTGAGTAACATAATAGCTACACCTTTACCTGGAGCCCTGTTATTGTCAGAGAGAATTTGATTCTTACAGGAAGTGAGGCAAAAAGTTGCTTTAAATTTTAAAGAGGAATAAATGCACAAAATGGAATAATACTTCCTTGCAAAATGTGCTTCAACAGACACTCCCAAATCTCTAGGTAACATGATGTATTTCCAATTTCTTTACTCCGATGATTAGAAACATTCATGAGCTTATTTGTGTTTTTTTTTGTTTGTTCAGGTAGGCTTACCTGTCTTCTTACAAATGGATGAGCAGTAACAGAAATGTTGTGAAACCAGTATTTCTAGTTTTTTTGTTGTTTTGTTTTATCAATGTACTGTTTGCAGTAATTACAGTTGCTGTTGTGTTGCAGCAGCGCTGACTAATGTCTCATACAGATAAAAAAACACGTTAAATTTACCTAATTGTTCTTTTTAAAAAAAAAATTTAAGTAAAATTGACAAATGGAATTAAGTATATTATAGTATATTGTTTATAGCACTTCTGTTTGTCTGTGTCTAAATAAACTTAGTGGTGCAAACGTTTTTGAACAATGGTATGTGGAAGAAATTCAATTTTTAAGATGTGTGTGACAATCATATGACAGTAAGGCAAGGCAAGTTTATTTATATAGCACATTACATACACTATGGCAATTAAAAGTGCTTTACATAGAAAGGAATAAAAATAAGCACAAAATAAAAGCAAGGATAAAACAGTTATTCAAAATGCTTTACATAAAAAGGAATTAAAATAATTACACTATGGCAATTCAAAGAGCTTTGCATAGAAAATAAACTAAATAAAAGTAAGGGAAATTAAAACAGTTATAAAAGGAATTAAAAGAGAATTAGAGTAAAATGAATTAAAGTAGTAAAAAGATGATAGAATAAAGTTCTCATCTGGCAAAACATCGATGCATTTTATTTTACATATTGTTTTATTCTGACACTGTGTCTGTGACGTCTCAGATGGACCCAATTTTTCAGTCTGTTCCTGGTCTGGTTAGTTCATCAGCATTGTTTCATCTCTCAATTTCTCCAATTTAGTAATTTATGTTTGTCTCTTACCCAATTTTCAGTGCCATTTGAGTTCAGAATCAAAAGGAGAATGCAGAAATAAAATACGATGTAATCAGTCGGACGTACAGTGGCACAGTACCCTTGGTATTTCTAGCTGATGTGATCCTAATGATCTGATGGGTTTATATTCAGTGAGCATATCTACAATGTATTGAGGTCCTAGGCCATTTAGTGATTTATATACCAGTAATAATATTTTAAAATCGGTCCCACTTTATATTAAGTGGCTTTAAGTACTATGTACTTACATTGAAAAATAAGTACAATGTACTTATTGTGTTCAGGTTGTATTGTAAAACACTTGTGCTGCTATTGAGGTGTGATACGGGTAAGGTTAGGGTCAGGTGTGGTGTATGGGTCGGTTTAAGGGTGGGTTAAGGTGTAAGGGAAGGGTCAACTGTGTATTTACAAATGTAATTACATAAATTAATTACAGCTGTAATTACAGGCTGGTATTTTCAAAATATAAGTACAATGTAAAACATGTATGTACACAATGAGTCCATTGTATCAAATTATTAATTTCATTGTAAGTACATAGTACTTAAAGCCACTTAATATAAAGTGGGACCTTAAAATCAATCCTAAATGTAACTGGGAGCCAATGTAAAGACCTGAGGACTGGTGTGATGTGTTCATATTTTCTGGTTCTGCTCAGAATCCTGGTGGCAGCGTTCTGTATGAGCTGCAACTGTCTTATGGTCTTTTTGGGAAGGCCAGTGAGGAGTCCATTACAATAATCCACCCTGCTGGTGATGAAAGCATGCACAAGTTTCTCTAAGTCTTGATTGGAAACAAAGCATCTAATTCTTGCAATATTTTTTAGATGATTGTATGCTGATTTAGTTATTGCTTTGACATGACTACTGAAACTAAGGTCTGACTCCAGAATCACACTGAGATTCCTGACTTGATTTTTATTTGTTTGATCCCTAGCGTCAATGTATGCGTTCACCTTGAGAATTTGATCTTTGTTTCCAAACGCAATGACTTCAGTTTTTACTTTGTTTAACTGAAGAAAGTTTTGGCACATCCAACTGTTTACCTCATCAATGCATTGGCAAAGCCTGACCCAGTTTTCCAGCCTGTCAAGAAGTATGTTGTGATCGACAGTGTCAAATGCAGCACTGAGGTCGAGTAGTACCAGAATTTATGTTTTGCCTGTATCAGTATTTAAACGAATATCATTATTTATTTTTATGAGCGCTGTGTCTGTGCTGTGATGCGGTCGGAAACCAGATTGAAAATTGTCAAAGTATCCATTTGAGATTAAGAATTTGTTCAGCTGATTGAAGACAACTTTTTCAATGATCTTGCCTATGAAAGGAAGATTTGAGATTGGTCTGTAATTGCTCAATATGTTGCTATCCAGATTGCTCTTTTTCAGGAGGGGCTTGACAACTGCAGTTTTAAGGGACTTTGGAAAAGTCCCATAGAGACGTGAGGAATTTACCACTTCTAGGAGATCTGCTTCTAAGCAGTTTAACACACCTTTTAAAAAGGAAGTGGGGATTGTGTCAAGGGTGCAGGTTGAAGTTTTAAGATGCTGTACGGTTTCTTCCCAAATTTTACCACTAATTTTTTCAAAATCAGACATAGTAACATTCTGAGGATGTGGTCTGATCTGTCTGATCTCAGTGCCACACAAGGATATGCTGATCGCCTTTCTGATATTGTTGATTTTCACAATAATAATTGAATTTGATAATTTGATAATTGATTTTGCTCAATAACTGAAGCAAACTCACTGCACTTGCTGTCTGAGAGCATTTCACTGGGAATCTGGCTGGGGGGTTTGTTAGACTCTCTACAGTAGCAAAAAGAGTGTGCGTGTTGTTTGTTTCGGTTTATAATATTTGAGAAGAAAGTCTGTCTAGCTTTGTCCAGTTCCACATTGAAAGCATGGAGGCTGTCTTTATAAATGTTATAATGGACTACATTATACACTGGTGAGCTCAGAAACCGGCCAGGGTGGTGAAGACCCCTCGGGCGGCCAGGGCGGAGCAGACCCCTCGGGCGGCCAGGGCGGTGAAGACCCCTCGGGCGGCTAGGGCGGTGGCTCAGGCGCAGGAACAGCAGACACCGGCTCAGGAACAGCAGACACCGGCTCAGGAACAGCAGACACCGGCTCAGGAACAGCAGACACCGGCTCAGGAACAGCCACAAGAACTGTAACAGTCACAAGAACTGTAACAGTCACAAGAACAGACACAAACACAGAAACAAACACTGGCAAAGAACAGGCCTTGGCTCTGCCTCCGGCTCTGGAACGGGCAATGGCTCTGCCTCCGGCTCATGAACGGGCAATGGACTACATTATACACTGGTGAGCTCAGTCCATCATGGGGAAGTCCCAGAGTAAAAATTATCAATATGATACACCAGTGTTTCAGTAAAAGAGCACATACAATCCTTATTCTAATATGGAATAGTATTGAAATGGTAAAATGATGTTGGTACATGACAAGAGGGCCTCCTATCAAGGATAAAACATGATGAACAAGTCCACATATGGTTCACATGTTCCACATATGGTTGAAAATACCATCATCGGCCTAAAAAGATAACATTCTGGGAGTCAAGACTATAAAGGAGAAAGGATGCCCTCCCTTCACTGTCACACTCTGCAGCCAATCTGTGTGACTGGATGACTGCTGGCCTTTTCTTGCAAGAAAATAAACCTCATCAAAGTCAATTGGAAATGGTTGTCTCTTATTCAGTGACATACTTTTATTCGCCACAACAATTTGGCGACGAGGATGGGATTTCTTGGATATGCCTCTTGAACCCGAGAGCGGACGGTGACTGCCTGGTCATCCTGGACTGAGACTCAGAGACTGGTAAGAGACCAACCTGAGTGGGAGTGACTCATGATGGTTGATGAAACTCTGTGGTGACTAGTACGGGGATACTAGTCGAATGGATTAAGGTTAATCCATGACTACAGAGAGTAGTGGGGAAGTGACCCCGAGGGTCTAGGAGCAAAAACGAGTTTAGAGCTCTCCCCTGCCCAGTTTAGGTGAAAATAGGATCTTCTCTAGAGACGTCTAGAGTTATAAAAGTGTGCCGAAAACAACCAGAGAGACCAGAGTAACCAAGAGTAAAAATGATCAATATGGTACACCAGTGTTTTGTCTGATGAGGAGAGTGTATGTGTTAAAATGTATGAGAGGTATTGAAGGGTTAATTAAATACTATGATTTCCCTAGAGAAAGTCGATGCAGAAGGAACTGCCATGTAGGTAAGTAGGGGAAATAAATGAAAAAATGGAAGAAGAAAAAAAGGTTTTACTTTTTCATCCAGTAAATGATTTCATCCAGTACATTACATTACTTCAAATGTCTAGAGAACTTAAATGTATACAGTATGATAAGGGTTGAATGAGCAAGCAGCCACAGTATATGTCACGGTGCGTGGTGTGGAATAAATCCGTGGATTCAAGTGCAGAGTAGAAGTATTTAATAAAGACCAAAACATAAAATAAACAAAAGAAAACTACAACGTACAAACTTAATCCAGAACAAACAAGGCAGGGCAGGAACAGAACTCAACACGACGAATACACGTAACAAATACAACGAACGAGCACAGGACAGCAAACACAGGAAGACTAAATAGGAAGGCAAATAAGGCGGGTAACGAGGATAACAGGTGGGACAAATAAACCAATAATCAGATAACAAGGGGGAGGGACCAGACAATAACAAGAGCACATGGCCCAAAACACTCATGTGCATAACCAAGACAGGACAGACATGTGACAGTATAAGGCTGTCTGTGCTATTCGAGATATGAGTAATATAATATTTTGGTTTCTGGAATACAGTAGAGATAAGTAGCACTGAGACAATAATGACCTTTTCTTCTTGTATCTGTAGACTAACCATTTGATATAGGTATACAATGAGTAGTTATAACGAAAGAAATATGGCAGCAAAAATGTATGTTATGAAAAGGAAATTTCTGATAGAATTTATGGAACTATTTATGTGCTTTACAAAAAGCAAGAAAAGAAAATTTTGGACAAGTGTGACTCAAGTTAAACAGAAATGTTGTGACAATCCCTTCGAATATGTTGAGCGTTTTCGTGCTGCCAATGATAATGATGAAGATTATGATTAGGCTATTGTGATTGAATCCGCCACTGGTGGACTGTCAAAAGAATACAGGGAACTGCTTATTAGTGGCTCTGTTTACATTCCTGATTGGGACACAGTGCTTCAATGGTGTGCAGTAAGTTGGAGCCGTTTGCAAGCTCATAATGATCAAACTATAGTCCAGGTGACTGCTGATGTACTCGAAGCTGACACGAATCCACCCGTGTTAATGTGGGTTTGAAATTAGATCAGAGTTTAATATGACAATATTAAACTGAATGGATAAATACAGGTTGATGTCCAATTACAGACAATGACTCCAAAACATGTGTTGCAAAAATACATAAAAATGATGGCAAAAATGTCTTTAGCTGGGCTAGAGTTAAAAGAAAGCTAGTAGAATGAAACTGTTAAAAGTTTATGAAAATGCAGTGTACCAGCCCTGAATGCCTCAGGGCCCTATCATACACCCGGCGCAATACGGTGCCAAGTGCAACACAAGTGTTTGTTTGCCAGTTTAAGCCTGACGCAGTTATAATTTACTGTCCAGCGCCTCTGTTTGCGCATGGGTGTGCTAGTCTGAAAACGAGGTGTCTTCAGGCATATTGAAATAGACTGCAGTATTTTTTTTGTTATATAAAGAGCGCGTTAGTAATGTGCGCCTATAGCACACTGCTTATTACACACGCAGTGACACGCAGCAGCACACAAACATGCCAAATATTAAAAATAAAAGGATTACAATGTAAAAGATTATTATTGTGTACATAAAGATTTTGTGGAATCCGGCTTATCCCGTAGATGGTCTGCTTGCATGCTTTAACCTCACGCACGAGCAGATCCGATCTGATTCCTCTCTGGAATCTCGTTCAGTTTTTCCGCTTGCAAATTTCTCCATGTAAAAAGCGAATCCACAAGCAACTGTGGAATGCAAGCGCAACTGGCTTTTAAAGGGAATGGGAGAGGAGACTCTGATTGGTTTATTGCACGTTAAGCCCAAAACGAAGAGAATAGGGACAACCCTCTTAGACCATGTGTTGGGCACGATGACCATTTTTCCCTTCGTTAAACTACTGTAGCAAAAGTGGATTCGGACACGGCTTAAGTGCACTTGCGCAGTGACTTGTAAACTCGCGCTCGATCGGCCCAAAGTCCACCATCCGACCAGCACGAAAGGTCTTTACGTGTTACTGTCTTTTCTCGTGACAAAGTATTTTTGATTAAATGAAATACATTTTCCCATATGTATTTTCTCGTTATTTCATCTGACTCCATAAATGAAAAGGTTTTAATGATATCCGTGCATCGTTTGACTATTCCTTTTACAGGATTAGTTCACCTCAAAATGAAAATTTCCTAATAATTTACTCACCCCAATGCCATCCAAGATATACATGTCTTTCTTTCCTCAGTAGAAGAGAAAATAATTTTTTTGAGGAAAACATTTCTGGATTTTTCTTCGAATAATGGACTTCAATGGTAACCAGCGTTTTGAAGTCCAAATCAATGCAGTTTCAAATATCTTTGAAGTGCTTGAAACGGCTGTGCAATATCACAGCTGAGGAGGAGAGTCTTATCTAGCGAAATGATAGGTCATTTTCAAAAAAATAAAATAAATATACTTTTTAACTACAATTGTTCGGATTGAGCTGATCTGCAACGCGCCGGGAACGTAGTTGAACTACGTTTAAACAGAGAAAATAATACGTGAAGTTCGCAGATGCTGACGCTTCACTTTCCACCATCCTCCCCACCTCCACCAAGACGGTCTTCGCTCCATCCTTTCACCGCCATCAGGTCGGTCCCTTCCATAACCCCAGGGGGGGTCGGCTGCGCCCCTGCCTTCATCTTCAGGCAGGATATGCAGAATCCGTACCCTCGGATCGCGAGTTATGGACGGGGCCTACGCCAAAAAACTTTATTGTGCATATATGGCTTGCTGGGTTGTTAACAGTGTTGGGCAAGTTACTTTTAAAAAGTAATTAGTTACAGTTACTAGTTACTTCTTCCAAAAAGTAACTAAATTAGTAACTCAGTTACAAATTTTAAAAGTAACTAGTTACTTATGAAAGTAACTATTGCGTTACTTTCAAGTAAAATTAAATTTTAAATGCTCAAATGTGACCCCACCTCTACCCCTCTTTAACGGAACTTAAAATACATGTGCATGTTCAAAAAATTTGAATATTATAATGAAATGGACACTTAATACAATACATTATTAACAGAAACATGAAACATTGTACACGCATCTAAAAAAAAATGTTGATGTGGGACAAAGTGAGACTAGCCTCCAATCAAACGCCATGTATGTAGATATTATGTTTATATAGTGGATCAATGCAAATAACACAATAGATGTTTTCGAAATTTTGATATTTATTGCCCCTCAACAGGCCACAACTGGGCAACTTTAAATTAAGCTTGTTAAGCTCGTCGCCATACCTGTCTCTCGTTGACTGACTGGCTTGTGATGTTCCTTGTGTGTCCTGTCCTGCCCGACTATGCGTTATGATGGTCGTTCGCAATTCATGAGCGTTAGCCGTTAGTGATGATGGGTCGTTCGCGAATGAGCGTTAGTGATGATGGATCGACTCGTTCGCGAATGAGCTTTTGATGGGTCGTTCGCGATTCGCGAATGAGCCGACTCTAAGAGCCGGCTCTTTTAGGTGAACGTTGGGAGCTGGCTCGCATATCTGAAGAGCCGACTCTATTTTTACAAATTTCGCCTATAGAAATTAAATAATTATGTAATACAAATTGAAATATTATAGTCAAAGTCATTTAAAGAGCCGTTTGTGAGCCAAAAGAGCCGGCTCTTTTCAGTGAGCTGAGTCAAAAGAGCCGAATGCCCATCACTACTATGCGTGCTTTCGAACACCCGCCCAACTCTACCTCTGATTGGCTTACAATGACATTTTACTCTACCTTATAGCCAATCGTCAGCATTTATTCCCTTGTCTCGTGCTCTGCCCACTAACCAAGGAAGAACAGTAAAAAAAGTATTTGCCTCTCGCTCAGAGATCTAGTTGGTCTGATGAAAAAAAAAACAGCTTCATCAGTTATAGTAACGCGCCGCATTTTTTGGCAGTAACGGTAACGGCGTTATTAAGATGAGAAGAGTAATCAATTAGATTACTCATTACTGGAAAAAGTAATGCCGTTATTAACGGCGTTATTTATAACGCCGTTATTCCCATCACTGGTTGTTAATAAAATGCATCATTGTTCAGTATCTTATCTCCGAGTCTTTCTGGTAGAACTGAGTATCATCAGCATAACAGTGAAAACTAATGCCATGCTTCCTAATGATATCTCCTAAGGGTAGCATGTACAGAGTGAACAGCTACGGTCCTAGTACTGAGCCTTGTGGTACACCATACTGAACGTTTCACCGATAAGACATCTCTTCATTTACTGCTACAAACTGATAGCGGTCAGATAAGTATGATTTAAACCATGCTAGCGCAATTCCACTAATGCCAACATAATTGTTGAGTCTATTTAAAAGAATGTTGTGGTCGATAGTGTCAAATGCAGCACTAAGATCGAGTAGCACTAATAGAGAGATACAACCACGATCGGATGATAAGAGCAAATCATTTGTGACTCTAATGAGAGCTGTCTTAGTACTATGATACGGTCTAATTCCTGATTGGAAATTCCCATAGATACCATTTCTTTCTAAAAAGGAACATAGTTGTGAAGATACTGCCTTTTCTAGTATCTTTGACAGAAAAGGTAGATTCGAGATCGGCCTGTAATTGACTAATTCTGTGGGATCAAGTTGCGTTTTTTTAACAAGCGGTTTAATCATAGCCAGCTTAAAAGTTTTTGGTACGTATCCTAATGACAAAGATGAATTAATGACATTAAGAAGAGGATCTATGACCTCTGGAAGCATCTCTTTCAATAGTTTAGTCAGTCTAGGGTCTAACATACATGTTGTCGATTTAGATGATTTAACGAGTTTATAAAATTCACCCTCTCCTACAGCAATGAATGAATCGAATTTTTCGTCAGTGAGACTACACTGCACTGTCTGATGCGATACTGTAGTAGACGGTTGCATAGTTATAATTTTCTCCCTGATATTATCAATCTTGAAAGTAAATGTATCATTACAATTTCATGATCAGTTCAAAGATAATCAATACAAAACATCAAATGCTCTGGAATAAAGAGGAGAAATGTTAACCTGACAGAGAAATACATGATGCTGAGAGTCTCTGCGAGACTCAGCATTCACGGGCTGATCTGAGATACAGAAAGGCCCTGAGCTCTAGTTGCGTTTCATTATATAGACAGACCTCATTTCAAATGTAAACATGAGTTCACAGTGAGAATTCACCTTAATCACTGTCCCAGACTTACTGGGGGCAGAAGTTGATTTACATGGAACCATTTGCTAACAGTGGGAATTTGCATTGAGCTTACAGCTTCTGAGAGCAGGAGACCATTTGCCTGGAAGACACACCTCCTATGTATGAGAATTATTTCTAAACTCTTAAATACCTTATTACCTTCTGGTTTACTTCTTTGAGAATGAGACCTTTGTACCAGTCACACTGAGACATTTCAAATGATATCAAACATGTGTGATACTGTATGATAATTATTCACATTAAACTATATATGTTCTTGAATTTCAGATGATCTCAAGCATGAGGGAGAATGGGGCAGAATCTACAAAAGATGTAGATTAGGATTGCTTAGGTGAGACTTGCGCCTCGAATGGTGCACAAGAGAGAAATTAAAATGTTAATTTGCTTTGTTCTCTCAGAGAGTAGCCCTCTCTTACAGTTCTTCCAGTTTTTCTAGTCTTACAGCCGTGTGCTTTAGACCGTGCGCTTAGATCCTTAAAATAGGGCCCTCAGAGTCCCTCTCTCATTCAAAGTCAGCTAAAAGCTGCTATCTGAGCCTGTGTCATAAGTGATCATATCCTATTTATAGTAAAGCACAGTGTTTCAGTTGAAAATCATAGACACTGAGATGTTAAAAGAAATCATCTTCAATTTGGGCAATTTGTAGTTAATGTTTTAAAATCAATGACTTTTAAAGAAGTCTTTAAAATAATTATTCAGACCTTAAACGATAGAAGTGACATTTTTGACTAATTTATTCTATGACCAGTACGTTTTTTGGGGGGTTTTTTTGTCTCATCTTAGTCTCCACCATGATACAGGGCCGATGGCTCCGGTGACAGATGTAGATAGACTGAATGGACGGTTGTGATCTAAAAAACGTATCTAATGAGTATTCGATGATAATTATCACTGTCAAATGACACAAACAAAGGGGTTTAAGATTTTGGTCATTTGTAGCTGACGCCTAAAGAGTTTTAATGGAAAAGAAAATGAGAACAAAACTAACTTTAAAGGAAGTCTAAATTATTGTATTTTAAATGTTGTATTGATAAAAAATAAATAAAAAAAACCCAAACAATTAGGTATTGAATATGAAAATAACAGTTTTAGGTTTGTTAATTTATGTTCTATTTTTCCCCTTTTTTTATGTGGGCTATAATGGGTTGGCATGGACTGAGTTGGCAAACAAAACTGAGAATGCTTTGAAAATGATTAATGATGAAATGAAACAAATCAGAGATGCTGATATACAGAATAGATTAACTGAATTTAATGGCCAATAATGGAAGATTTCCTTGCGTGAGAAATGCAAGCAAGTTAATGGGCACAGGAATAACCTTACGTGACTGTTTCATTTCTGGTAAACCAAACAATGTGAGCTGCTTTATGCCCTAAAGCGAAAACATCCCACGTATGATTAGCACATTATTGACACTAAACTATATGTGATTGTTAGACTGGAGAAACTGGAAATTGTCGGGCCGTTTGGTTGAGGAACGACTACTCCACGGGAAGACGTTTCTAGAAATTAACATTTGAACTCTCTCTTGCGAAAATAGCATCCCCATCCGAGATGCAAGTCTCACCCCAGTGTCGTCTTAATCTACATCTCTTTCCCTTGACCTCCTCTTCCCCCATCTCTTCTCTCATGCTGAGATTACCTAAAATTCACACAAAAATCTATATGATTTAATGTGAACAATTATCATACAACACAATACATGTTTGGTATCATTTGAAATGTTTCAGTGCGACTGGTACAAAAGCTAATAAAGGTTTTAAGAGTTTAGAGATATTTTGCTTACTGGTAATGCAGAATGCAGTAATCTCAGAAAGGTGTAAACTGCCCAGGACTGGGACCTTGATTAATGCAGATTCCCATTTTTAGCTCATGTTTCCATTTGAAAGAGGTTTCTGTCTTGGTCTTTAAAAAGTATTTAAAGTCCCTGTAAAGACAATAAAAAAAATCACATTATAAATGTTAGAAATGTATTGCTAAAACATATTACAAAGACTGTCAACTGTGAAGTACTGAATTGTGGAGTTAGACCGTTAAAAGGGTTTTTATCATTGCCGTGTTCCGGATTTTTTGGGTGGGGCTAAAACGGGCTCTTGATGATGGACTTTAGCCACTGAGCTCCTGGACACGCCCCTACTGGATGACGCACTGGAGCCCCTGAGCTCCTGGACACGCCCCTACTGGATGACGCACTGGAGCCCCTGAGCTCCTGGACACGCCCCTACTGGATGACGCACTGGAGCCCCTGAGCTCCTGGACACGCCCCTACTGGATGACGCACTGGAGCCCCTGAGCTCCTGGACACGCCCCTACTGGATGACGCACTGGAGCCCCTGAGCTCTTGGACACGCCCCTACTGGATGACACACTGGAGCCCCTGTTACTGGTGAATGGGGCCGAACTGACTATCTCCCGCCTCAGCCTTCATCCTCCCATCGCGCCGACAACTAGTGAGTGCCTTCCGCGAGTGGGCGTGGTTTCAGCGCAGACAGCGGACACGCCCCCAGCGTTGGAGAGCAGAGACTACTTTGCAGAGATTTTGATAGCTTATTTTATGTACTTGCCAGCTTTTTTATCTTTCAAATTTGGCTGGGTGGCTAATAACACATTTTTCTGTGGTGTGACAAACTCAGAACACATACTTCATTTTGACTTTACAGGATAAATTATCATATAAATGATCAATAATAAATTGGCATTCTAACCTAAATTCGAGGTCGAGATAAAATGAAGTCAGATAAAAGTTTAATTGGAATTAAATTACTTAAAGACTGAACACGCAGAAACCGTCACCCACCATTAGAAACCATCGTTGGGCCATTTGGGCGGGCCTTACAATTCCAAATTTAATTTGATTAGATTCATATATACTTAATTTATAATGTTCATTTCATAAATTTTTTATAATGTTTTTTTTTTATAATTATGCAGAGCTACTGCTACTAAAAATATTGAATCTGTGCACCTCTACTTTATTATATATGTAACGGAGGCCAACTAGTAGTTGCTGTGCGAGTAAAACTTTACTTCCCTGATCTCAAGAGGCGCTCTAGCGACTGACGCTAGAGGCTGCAGTCTTTAGCCTCCTTGTTAGAGTGCCTGATAGAGATGGGCGGTTGGCGGTTACAGCCGCGGACTCCGTGGATAAACCACGTATCGGGCGGATGACGTGACGAAAAAAAAATATTTTAATTAAATTCGGGCAGGTGGCGGGCGGTTTCTAGTCTCGCGGCTGTCATCAGAAGGGCCTTGTATCGCCCAATCAGCGGATGGCGGGCGGGTGCTGTTTTGAAAATTGGTCAAAAACGTTGGTGCGGATGAATGGCGGATGGATGATGAGTTTTGTGATGCGGTTTGGGGATGAAATAATAGCCCATCCGCGCATCTCTAGTGCCTGACTACCACACCGGAGCGGGGCGAGTAGGACCTAGGTGAGGGGTAACATTGGTGCCGTGACCCAGGTGAGAGTGAGGTTTAGGGGGGTGAGTGTAACGAATGCCAGCTAGTAGTCGCTGTGCGAGTAAAACCCCACATCCCCGGGGCTGTATTTATCAAGCCTCTGAGAATTACTCTCAAGAACACTGCTAAGAATTTACTTAAAGGGCACCTATTATGCAAAATCACTTTTACATGCTGTTTGAACATAAATGTGTGTTGGCAGTGTGTGAGCAAAACCACCCTAGAATGATAAAAATCCACCCAGTGTTTTTTTTACAATCTCAATAATTCATATGCACTCTCTCAGAATGAGCTGTTCTAAGATTCAGCTTTTTGTGACGTAGAACATGGGAAAGGGGTTTGATTGACAGTGTGGTTGAGGCAGACCCCTCCCTCGGTGATCTGATCCTCCATTGTTGTTTCAACGACAGCCGGACCGCTGTTCTGAAGATTTGTGCTGCCTTCTAGAAAATAGCTCCTAAGAAAAATAAGTGTTTTGTTGTGGGCTGTAATACTTCACATAGTTGTTTGCACTTGCTTCCGACATCAGAGCCACTGAAAACGCAGTGGGTGGATTTTATTTATGAAGGAAATTCGCCTCTTACACTCCCGAAGTACGTTTATGTTTGCTCAAATCATTTTGAGAGTGACTGTTTTTTGAACGGCGGTCAATTCAAAGCAGGTCTTGCTACAAAATGAATCCTCAAGGGTGGATCGTTGCCTAGTGTTCGCGATCCAACGACAATTCCTGAAGAAGTAAGTGTATTTTATGATTTCTGAGGTGTTTTCAAACATTTGCGTCAACGTTATCACAGTTTGTGTGTGTCTGTGTGTGTGTTGCACAGCGATGACAACGCAATGAGTTCATAAATGTATCAAATAACCATTCCGAGACATCCTGGTCCATTCTCGATCGTGTTTCTTCAGCCGGAGTCTCTTCGTCATCTGGGTCGGACTCTGGTTCAAACATGTATGGCGGAATGCCATACACAATTGCGGGTCTATCACTCTCGGCCATTATGGTTCTAACGACTGTTAATTGCCATAGTTATGCAAGTTACGCCCACATCCAGCGGCAGGGTGGGGATTAGCAGCTCATTTGCATTTATGGTCGTCTGCCTCAAAACAGCTTGTTTCAAAACAGGCCCCAAAAATGACACATTCAAATGGTTATAATAAATTAACTGGGGGGTATTTTGTGCTGAAACTTCACAAATACATTCTGGGGACACCCAAGACCAATATTACATCTTGTAAAAAGGGCCATAATAGGTGCCCTTTAAGAGTAAAACAATTCTAGGCTCAAAGCTGAGCTTAAAGGGAAGTTATCACGCATCTCAGTTGTAATTTAAGTGAAGTGTAGGACTAAATCTTAAGTGTCAGTCTTAGAGATGATTCACGACACTTTGCTGTGCCACAAACTGGATTTTGGATGACGACATAGGCATGGATCAATCACTAAATAGATTTCCTTTTTTAAGGTTATTCTCGGATAAATTCACATTGAATGGTGAAATTGCTAAGAGGAGTTTATATTCAACACACATTTGACAGTAAATAATTTATAAGAAAATACATTATGATATACACATTGGAAATGAACGATAAACACGTTTTCCACCTTAATTACAAATTTTAAACCGGTTTGCTGTTAACTGACTATATATAGCCTAGATTATATGATATAATCAGCCACCATGAATTCCAAAATAAAGTTCAGTCCAACATTAACCAGCACTGACAAAGATGATGCCTGCTCTGTTCAAACGATATCATATTGCATTTGTTTGAGTATCATTATCGGGTAGATTTCCATGCTGAAAGGGGATTTTGGAAACACTTATACGAGGAAACTTTGTGCATAACTAACATATTAATGTTAAAAATTAACAATAAGGTAAACCTTAAATGTTAACTTAAAATAACATGTTAACTTAAGAACATAGTGCCATAAATATTCCTTTTCCAAAGTTGTCAAGCCTGTAACTCTAAAAAATATATCTTAATATCCTTCTACATTCTCATTCTTAAACTTTCTTTTTGAAATCTTAATTTTCAAGGTCCTTGAGTTGACACGGAATGACCCTTGCATTTCTATTATAATCTTGAATGTTTTATTTTGAGTTGTACTGCTGCTACAATGCATTTAAATACTTTTCTTTGTCATAATAATATTACATCTGTATTACAATCATATTCAGTACATTCTGCTCTCAAAGAGCAATGTACTTAACACTTCCCTACAGCTCATTTGACTTAATTCTATTAAATAATTATTTCAAGCTGTTTTGGAACAAAATGGTTTATTGTTACACTTACAAATATTGAAATACTATATGTAAGAACTTTGTTTCTCACAATAATTTGGGCTTGAATGGAATGGTTGACCCTGCCTAGACAGCAACTAAAGCTGCGTTTCCACCGAAATTACCTGGAACAATTTGTCCCAGGAACTTTTTTCCCAGGTACCAACAAAAAGTACTTCCTCCCAAGCAGGGACTTTCTGAGTGGGGAATGTTTACCTGGAAATTCATTTAGACACTGGTTCATACTGTTTATTTGAATTGGCACTGTGGCCATTGTTTAGCTCATTCTGTTCAATAGATGTTTTTCGACTGGTATTAAAACTGCTGCAACTAGTGAGCTCAAGAAACCATCTCTTGATCTTATCATTTTAAAGTCAACATACAATTATTCCCAACCCACTTCTATGTGATAATTGTAATGTGATACATTTCTGACATGAGAAGGATACAATGGAAAAAAGATCATTAAGATATGTTGTAAAAGTAAATGTCTCCCTCCTTAAAATCTTCCTTGTGAATGGTTATTGGTTATTTCTTAGAATTAAAAAACAAACCATCTGCTATAAACTGCTCTAACCGACACTGTAGACGGGGCCGGATATAGGAATGGGCAAGGAGGGGCAATGCCCCCCCAAATGCCGTGACTGCCCCCCCCAAACGTGATGGCATGCAAAGATCCCAAATTTAAAAAATATTTCAAGAAAAATGGTCAGAGTGAGCGCTCTCTGCTCTCTATCCCTCATTCAAAGTATCTACTGATTGGTAGATGCATAGGGAGGGCGTGGCCGCTTCACCGGTTTGTGGTGAACCTGCTGAGCTTCACGTCTCAGTCAGTCACTGCAGAGCGGAGCACGCAGACACACTGTCGTCAGCTGAGCTCAGCCCCTGTTTTGAGTTTCCTTCGCCGTCAGTCACTGAAATTATTTGGTTACTCTTTCTGTAAGCTTGTTCTAATTCCCTCCATATCTCTCTATCGCTTTCTCTTGTAATTTGCACCGAGTGACGAGTCGAGTATGCGCCGATTTCTGGTTGCTAAAGCTAGCACTGGCAGCAGCAACGAGGCTGCTAGGGCATTAGATGCAGCAGAGACCGAGGCCGTTTCTCAATATGCGTTCTTGTCTGTACTTGTGTTCTTGTGGACTTGTGAAACGTCATCAGTCGCTGCCCAGGTACTGTTCCAATTCAAAGTTCACATCTAGCCAAGAACAGTTCAAATCCCCGGATGTGTTCTTGATCCGCCCCGTTTACCGAGGATGCATCGAGAGGTGACTTGTGCGGACTTGAGTCAGCCAGGTATCCCAGAATGCATCTCGCACCAACCAGCAAGCGTCAATAGCAGAGGAGAAAACCAGCGTAATATCAAAATACTACTGTTATTGTGTCACGAAATGTAATTTTAAGAGTGTTTCAGTCGAGAATGTAGTTGTTTAAAGCTCAAATCTGTGGTTTATTTATAAAGAGAGCGCCTATTTGAAAAATGAATCTGACGTTTTCGGAGTTGTGAGATCCAGGCGATCACCGGGCGTTGAGCGCTCATTAACCCCGACTGGAACAGCTTTTCCTCGGCTTGTGCTTCTGATATTTTCCGCTGGCTCTGATGTCTAGTGCTTAAACATGAGATATAATTCTTCGTATACGTCGATCTTTGGTCTCATTAATCTATTGTTTGTTCCATGGCAATTCGTTTTGGCTGAGGGCAAAGTGAAGTTAAATAACTTTAGGCAATTTAACTTTAACTTTGTAGCATTATTAGAGAGCTGACTTATGTTTGACTGAATCGTTTGCTTTATTTCTCGCTATATAGCTTCTTATACCTTTTAGGCTACTTTTATACTGGATTGATCATTAAAACTGACATTTAACAAAAAGAGACAGGGTTGTGTAATTTTATTTTATATATTTTAAAATAAATATTTATATATAAATATATTTTTTATAAATATATATTTATTTTACATGGTCTTCACTGTATAATAAAATAAAATGACACAACCCTGTCTGTTTTTTAAATGTCCGACCTTTTTAATGATCAACAATGTTTAATTTTTTTGATGAAAACAAAAAAAAAAAGAAGCTCTGTTGTGTTTTATATTTCGTGTTATAAATGCAGTGAAGATAATCAATGTACGCGTTGCCTGAACCAGATTTGTGTGGCCATTAATATGTTTAAACATTTTTCAAATGAAAAGAGGCAGAGTGGTGTTTTATGACATATTTCGTTTTATGGTTGCCTAAAATATACATAAAGAGATAACCGTAGCCAGAGCGTGCTGAGTGACGCGATCAAGAACGCACTGTTCCATTTGCAGAATAACCGGACTCGCGTCCTCTCGTCCTCGGGAGTTCGTTCTCCCGAGTCGAACTTGGCAAGTCCGAACTACCAAGGACGCAAGTCCGAAGTTTGCGTACTTGGTATTGTGAAACGGCCCGAATCCCCCGTCGTTCCCAGCCCATCCGTGGCTGTTGCGGATGAATACAACATAGGCTTAAACACTGAAGCACCGTCACATGATGATGAGAACGTAGAGTCTGTAGACCTCTCCACCATTTGCACATATCTACACGGGTATAAGAATGCCTTTCCTCAGCTCCATCGCATGAATGTGACCTCACTTGTGATTGGAATATCATCTGCATCATGCCAGAGCTCTTTCTCCACTTTGTCTCGTGTTCTTACCCCCTTCCGCCGCACTATGCTACATGAGAGAAAAAGAAATTTAGTTATTCTGGCTCACGAGAAGGCCATAACAACAGGTCTAGATATGGACGCATTTGTTAGGACTTTTGCACAGAAGAGCAGACGACTGATGCTATAAGGACTGATATAAGCCATGCTGTGTACTGAGCTAAAGAAATGAAAACAAAAAAACAAACAAAAAAGAAATAAAAAAGATTGAAATAAAAAACGAAAGGACAGACAGACAGGACAGACAGACAGGAAGACAAACAGACAGACTGATAAAAAATAAATAAATAAATAAATAAATAAATAAATGCAGCCTCAACAGGGCACAAGCCAGTGTCCTATTTGTGCCGGTCCCAAGCCCGGGTAAATGCAGAGGGTAGTGTCAGGAAGGGCATCCAACATAAAACCTACAGGTCCTTCTAAAAAAATTAGCATATTGTGATAAAGTTCATTATTTTCCATAATGTAATGATAAAAATTAATCTTTCATATATTTTAGATTCATTGCACACCAACTGAAATATTTCAGGTCTTTTATTGTTTTAATACTGATGATTTTGGCGTACAGCTCATGAAAACCCAAAATTCCTATCTCAAAAAATTAGCATGTCATGAAAAGGTTCTCTAAACGAGCTATTAACCTAATCATCTGAATCAACTAATTAACTCTAAACACCTGCAAAAGATTCCTGAGGCTTTTAAAAACTCCCAGCCTGTTTCATTACTCAAAACCGCAATCATGGGTAAGACTGCCGACCTGACTGCTGTCCAGAAGGCCATCATTGACACCCTCAAGCAAGAGGGTAAGAAACAGAAAGAAATTTCTGAACAAATAGGCTGTTCCCAGAATGCTGTATCAAGGCACCTCAGTGGGAAGTCTGTGGGAAGGAAAAAGTGTGGCAAAAAACGCTGCACAACGAGAAGAGGTGACTGGACCCTGAGGAAGATTGTGGAGAAGGACCGATTCCAGACCTTGGGGGACCTGCGGAAGCAGTGGACTGAGTCTGGAGTAGAAACATCCAGAGCCACCATGCACAGGCGTGTGCAGGAAATGGGCTACAGGTGCCGCATTCCCCAGGTCAAGCCACTTTTGAACCAGAAACAGCGGCAGAAGCGCCTGACCTGGGCTACAGAGAAGCAGCACTGGACTGTTGCTCAGTGGTCCAAAGTACTTTTTTCGGATGAAAGCAAATTTTGCATGTCATTCGGAAATCAAGGTGCCAGAATCTGGAGGAAGACTGGGGAGAAGGAAATGCAAAAATGCCTGAAGTCCAGTGTCAAGTACCCACAGTCAGTGATGGTCTGGGGTGCCATGTCAGCTGCTGGTGTTGGTCCACTGTGTTTTATTAAGGGCAGGGTCAATGCAGCTAGCTATCAGGAGATTTTGGAGCACTTCATGCTTCCATCTGATTTCATTTTTCAGCACGACCTGGCACCTGCTCACAGTGCCAAAACCACTGGTAAATGGTTTACTGACCATGGTATTACTGTGCTCAATTGGCCTGCCAACTCTCCTGACCTGAACCCCATAGAGAATCTGTGGGATATTGTGAAGAGAAAGTTGAGAGACGCAAGACCCAACACTCTGGATGAGCTTAAGGCCGCTATCGAAGCATCCTGGGCCTCCATAACACCTCAGCAGTGCCACAGGCTGATTGCCTCCATGCCACGCCGCATTGAAGCAGTCATTTCTGCAAAAGGATTCCCGACCAAGTATTGAGTGCAAAACTGAACATAATTATTTGAAGGTTGACTTTTTTTTTGTATTAAAAACACTTCTTTTATTGGTCGGATGAAATATGCTTTTTGGAATTTTGGGTTTTCATGAGCTGTATGCCAAAATCATCAGTATTAAAACAATAAAAGACCTGAAATATTTCAGTTGGTGTGCAATGAATCTAAAATATATGAAAGTTTAATTTTTATCATTACATTATGGAAAATAATGAACTTTATCAAAATATGCTAATTTTTTGAGAAGGACCTGTATAAGACAAATCAAATGGATCAAAGGAGCTGATAGATTAGAGCTGGGCGATATAGGATTTTTTCATTTCACAATATATTTTTTCATTTCTGGCCATATCGATATATATCACAATATAAATCAAATCACTGTATTTGTCAAATTTAAATGTTCCGTTAAATGACTTGCCCCCCCTGATATTCTACCTGCACCCCCTAGTGGGGCTGGCTGAATCCGGCCCTGCACTGTAGGAGGAGGACTTCGCTCCATTTTTTCCGGTAAGTGACTTTCCACTACTATTTCACGTAGTTAGCATTATTTAGCATCAATGTTTGTGCCCAGTGGAACTGTAACAGTTAGCATTAAATCGCCTCAGATAAGTTAGCGTCCGAGGTACTAGGGTTGCCAACCGTTCCGTATAATACAGTAACTTTTATAGTCATTCTGCTGACAAGGCATGTATGACACATTCATTATTTGGGTAGATAAGGAGTGTGCATTTTTTGGTTCATTAAACTAAAGGACAATTTCGTTATTTTACACTTAAAGCCTTGTTTTAAGATCGTTTCTGATGAAATAGAACGGTTAAGATTAAAATTTGGACACATGATACGTATAATACGGAATCGTCCCGTATTTGACACATAAAAGTCTTGCTCCGTATTGAACTGATACGGAACGCACTTGTTGGCAAAATGATCATGATAGCCTTTATATATCTATGTGGTTGTTCAGTCTTGTATATTGATTAGGCTAAATTTGCTATTCTATAAATATATAGGCCTAATACTTTGTATTATAATATGCTATAATGTATGATAGAATAGAATATTCACCAAAAGTCATAATTTCAGGGGTCATTTTTAAAAAACCCTTTTGTGCACAGACATGGTTAACTTTCTACTAAACTAGGCCATAAAATTTGCATTGTATTTATCAGTGTTTCTGTTTTCAGATCAGCCTAAGGTGTGGAACAGTTTGAAATTCTAACAGATGGAGCAAAAGCCATGTTGACTTTTCAACATGACTTTTCATCAGATCAGTGCCATTCAGACACTCAGGAATGTTATTTAAAAAATAACTGGGACTGGGTAAACTCCATAAAGATCAGTGCCATTCCACAATACTGACTATTTACTTGCTTACAACATGTTGTGTTATTTACCTGTAATGCTCAAGACATATAAATAAAAAATGCAAATTTACTTCCGCATCTTGGTCTTCACTTCAACCTACTGATTGTTTTTGTTCCTACTGCAATTTAATTGTAAATGTTTGACAGCATAGACAAAACTGGTTTGATACAAGTTTTATTTAGTTAAATGTCGGTCACAGCTGATCAAAAAGTTCCATAAACATTTGTAAGTGTTTTCATTTTCAAGTTCAGTGCCATCAACAGTAAGTTGACGTAACAGACATTGGTTTGGCATAAGTAAAGGGAAGGGTGTAAGTTAACAGTCCATCTGTCCTAGACAAAAAAGTGACATGTACAGTTTCAATGGGTTCAATATCATCATCATTTGTTAGAAAAGTGTTAGAGGTTAGCGCCCAGGGACCTCCTTGCCACCTCCTCTCCACAGCGAACATAGCTGTCCCCCATGATCCACACAGTGGGAACTGCAAAAATAGAAAGGTAAACATTTCAATACAGTGTAGCAATGTAATGCAATACAACACGATAGTGCCAACTAACAACACTTGTAAATCACCAGTGGTCACGATTGTGATTTTAACAGTAAAAATACATAGTGCAAACCATTACTCTAAAATGCTATTTAGTTTAACTCATTGCATAATCCATAACAAAACATCCCTTGTATGTATATAATTAGGGCTGCAACTAACGATTATTTTCATAATCGATTAATCAGACCATTATTTTTTCGATTAATCGGATAAAATTTCAATTTGATTTTTTGTTTATTACAACTAAATAAAATCCTTAATCATGGTATTTATGTGTAAAAGTGTACAAAAGCCACACATTGAGTTTTACAAATATCAATATTTGCATTGTTTTTAATGATAATTGCTGATGGCAAGTTGACAACCATGAAAAACAAAAAAATCTAAATTATATACAACATTGTTTTAACATAATTTTTGTTAAAAACTAATTTACACAGACATGTTCAGATGTGAAGATAGAAACCAAAAACATGTAAAGTACATAATTCATTTAATTTTTATTTAAGATTCAATTAATTATAAGGATAAATTGCTAAAATAAATATAGAAAGACTGAAAAAAAAAGCGTGTGAACGTAGTAGAGCCGCAGTAGATCGCGTTTGTAAAACAATTAAAACTTAATAGAAGACAAATGCTATAAAAAGAGAACGGAATGGAGACGCAGCAAACAGGCTTGATTAAAAGGACAAGAAAATGATGCATTAGTGCACAAGCATTCGCTGAAAACCACTGACTACAGTGACTAAAAAACAATCTTTTACTGCTGCTGTTAATAACTGCCTTTATATTTAGTGCTTCACTTTCTAAACACCGTTTTAATTTAGCCTATTTCTGTGTAGCGCTATTTTAATCCATCACTTATGTTGCGAGCGAAATGATTGCACAACCTGATGCCCGAGACAAAATACAGACATCCCAAGTCTCCCGGAAGTTCCGGGAGTCTCCCGCATATTGATAGCGGCTCCCTGATGCCCGCAAATTAGTTCAAACTCCTGGAATCTAAAGCGTGCAAGCAAGAGAGCGCATGCGAGACAGAAGAGAGTGCTCCAAAGTCCAAACTGTGTAGCGCGCGCACGACAGAGCGGCACAGGGAGAGAGACCTTGCGTGTGTGTGCGTGTGTGCCGCATCATGATAGGCCTGTTTCAACCAATCACCAGTAAATGCTCCCCGTGACGTAAGCAGAGCAACTAATCGATAATGACATTCGTTAACAACGATTTTCATAATCGATTATTATCGATTAGTTGTTGCAGCCCTATATATAATATACTTCCCTCTTACGGAAATGGCGTCCATAACGAAAACTGCAGAAAAACAAAATGAATATTAACATTAAACAATTGGAAATGGTGACCAAGTATATCAAGATACTGCCGGCTCTTTAATTAAAGTTAGACTGCCACTGACCACTCGAGCAAAATAGCGACAGTGCTATTTGAAATGGGTCTTTATTTTTTATAGTCTATGGTCTTTAGTGACAAAGTATACCAACAGGCTAGATAAAATAAAATGTCACAACCCTGTCTCTTTTTGTGAGACCAAAGATCGCCCGTTAGATATACACAAGACGAATTATATCTCATGTTCGACCACTAGACTACATCAGAGCCAGCGGCAAACGTCAGAGGCACTAGCCGAGGTAAGCCTATTCCAGGCGGGGTACATGAGCGCTCAGCGTCCGGCGATAACCTCCGAAAACGTCAGATCAAATTTTTAAATAGGCGCGATCTTAATAAATAAACCACAGATTTGAGCTTTAAACAACTACATTGTCGACTGAAAAACTTTTAAAACTACATTTCGTGACATAATAACAGTAGTATTTTTAAATTTCGCGGCTTTTCAGTTAGCTGCTAACGTTAGCTTATTTTACCTAGAAGTTGCAAACACAACTTGTAGAACTAACTTGTCACATGAGTTTACCCGGATAGTACCTTGCAGGATACATAACTATAATAAGGTGTCTGAAAATGCCTTTAAGAGACATACATGAGCTTCACGTTACAACTTATTAGCAAATTCAGATGGGATGTAGGCTACACTTCAGCAGGTGAGGCTGCTTGGCTGAAGAGGCGGGTCCACTGGCCGGCTCAGTCTCACACAAAGCCCGCCCTTTTACCCATATATGGATTGGCCAGGCGATGGGCGGGGCTAGGATTTCCCAAGATGGCACCGCCCATACCCCCCATAAACGGCTTCAAAACCGTTCTTCAGAGTCTATGGGTGACGTCACAGACGCTTTGTCCATATTTTTTACAGTCTATGGAACCAACCAACAAATGACCCTCTCCCTTACCAAACTGGGCATGAACCTTTCACATCTTACCTAGTCAACCAGACCGTCCACTGCGCTCCTGTCACACCCACACTAGTATCCAGTTTTGTTCTCACCCAGACGGAAGAAAAGATTGATATCAGCAGAATCACACCTAATCTTCAGGAGACAATCTCAAGGCATCAGATGTCACACAAACTTCAATAACTCATGCAGAATTGCACAATGGCCTTCAGGGGGATCAATGATTTTGGGGTGGGAATATACAGTATAGGTCTTTATGCAGACATTTTATTTTTAAGCCTTTTTAGGGGACATTTTTTATAATTACCCTATTAAATCTACCTGAATCTTCGTGTCTGTGTTGTTCAAATCCATGAATTTAACCAGTTACTTTAATCAATCACAATTCTACAAACTGTTACAAATTAAAACATTTTCAAGCATTAACTAAAGCCATTTTTACACGGCAAAAGTGGAACAGAAGCTGCATCTGATATGGCATTTATGTGTATTTAAGAATAAAAAATACAAAGAAGGTGTACACATCCCAAACACCCTGTGCACCTGAGAACAGTTAGGGTGTTTGGGATGAATCTCTTGCATAAGGTAAATAGTCTATAAACATGAAGTCATTATAGGGGTGAAGCTGCAATATCATGACATTTTAATGATGATTAAGTTGACGTTTTCTTTGGTGGGGGAAAAGGACATCATATTCAGGCTACAGACAAAACAAGTTAAGAACTGTTAATTAATTTGTTTTTGTTTTTTTACGGATTAGAAAAAAGACTTAACATTGGTTCCCTTTCGAGGGAACTCGAACTGCGTCGGTGACGACACTAGGGGAACGCCCTTCAGCGTAGCGCGTCTGAATTTATGAATGAAACCGAATCCAATCCTATTGGCGTTGCGTGATGACGTAGCGTGTGACGGCATAAGCGGATGTATACAAAAGCACGCCGGCACACAGAAATGTCTTTTTGCTATTCAGCAAGCGCTCTGTGTATGTGTGAACAAGTCTGTCCTATTTGGTGTTGTATGTCCTGTTAAAGTATCTTGCAATAAGATTCTGTGGCTGGGATCTCGCGTTTGCCGAGGCAGCGCGTAGGTTTAAGGTTTGCCTTGCAGTTGCAATACAGAATCTAGTAGCTCGGATCTCGCGTTGGCCGAGGCAGCGCTTAGATTACGAGTGTATTTTGCAATAAGATTCTGTGGCTGGAATCTCGCGTTTGCCGAGGCAGCGCGTAGGTTTAAGGTTTGCCTTGCAGTTGCAATACAGAATCTAGTAGCTCGGATCTCGCGTTTGCCGAGGCAGCGCTTAGATTACGGGTGTATTTTGCAATAAGATTCTGTGGCTGGAATCTCGTGTTTGCCGAGGCAGCGCGTAGATTTAAGGTTGCCTTGCAGTTGCAATACAGAATCTAGTAGCTCGGATCTCGCGTTTGCCGAGGCAGCGCTTAGATTACGAGTGTATTTTGCAATAAGATTCTGTGGCTGGAATCTCGCGTTTGCCGAGGCAGCGCGTAGATTTAAGGTTGCCTTGCAGTTGCAATACAGAATCTAGTAGCTCGGATCTCGTGTTTGCCGAGGCAGCATGTAGGTTACGAGTCTACTTTGCAGTTTGCTGTGTGAGTACGAGGCATGAACAGTCAGCTCCTGAGGGTGCTGGCTGTGTTCATTGAGAAATAACTTGCCGCACACGTGCGTTTCGGGTATCTCAGCCTCGCGCCTGTTGACTTTCTTCTCGAGAGATGAAAGCCAAATATCTTGTGTACTACTCGAATCTCGCGTTTGTTAAGGCAACGCGTTACGGGTCTGCAATAAAAGGGACACACGCGATCTGATAAATAATACTGTTTAGGTGCGAGGCATTCACAGTCAGCTCCTGAGGGTGCTGGCTGTGTTCATTGAGAAATATCTTGACGCGTACAGCCGTGCGCTGTCAGGTGTTTCAGTCTCGCGCCTGTTGACTTTCTTCTCCAAGGATGAAAGCCAAATTATAATGGCTCGAATCTCACGTTTGCCGAGGCAGCGTGTAGGTTACGGGATCGTATAATTAAATATAAAACAGTATTCCAGTGTTATGGCTGCATTTAATTCCGAGGAGTTAAAGTAATTAAAAATTGTATCTGACTTAGAACTTGGTTAGATATTTTAATTCAGCCTACTATCTGAAGGAGAGTATCGCTTCTAGAGGTCCCCCTCAAAAAAAAAAAAAAAAAAAGCTGAGCTTGGGACTCTAGGCGGCGCTCTCGCCCAAAGCCTTTCAGGCCAGGAAGGCGAAAGGGAAGAGGTCCTAACTCCTGTGAGACCTCCAAGGGCCGCCCCCCCGGAGAGAGAGCGATCGAGGTCCCCTCTCTCCTCGGGCCCTCAGGATGCTGGCGTCGGTATCCCGCCGTCTCTGACGCTTCGGGTCACGCCAGCTTCCAGCGAGCACACGCTGCTTTTTCTGCCCCGAAGGCCTGCAGTCAAACAGCGTTTGGGTTCGCACACGGTGGGTCGTTGTCGGTTTTCCCCTGCCGGTCATCCGCTTCAGGGTGCCGTCAAGGACTCGCACAAAACACTGGACACCAGTCCCGAGGGGCTGGTTCCTTTGGTGAATTTCGTAGAGGCATGGCAAAACCTCACGAATATTTCTCCATGGGTCCTGCGCACTGTAGAAATTGGGTACAGACTGCAGTTCCGCGTCCGCCCACCAAAATTCAACGGGGTGGTTCGGACGGCAGTGCACCCAGAGCAGGGTCTGGTGTTGGAACAGGAAGTCAACTCGCTGCTGGGAAAAGGGGCCATAGAGCATGTTCCCCCACCAGTCAGGGAGTCCGGGTTCTACAGCCGGTACTTCATAGTTCCAAAAAAGGATGGAGGGTTGCGTCCAATTTTAGATCTGAGGCATCTGAATCGGTCTCTGAGGAGGTTCAGGTTCAAGATGCTCACTATTCCCACCATCGTGAGTCAGATCCAATCCGAGGATTGGTTTGTCACGATATATCTAAAAGACGCCTATTTTCACATCTCCATCCTTCCATCGCACAGGAAGTTCCTGAGGTTTGCTTTCGGGGGCGAAGCTTACCAATATCGGGTTCTTCCATTCGGCCTAGCACTCTCCCCTCGCACGTTCACCAAGTGTATGGATCAGCTCTGGCCCCACTGAGGCTCCAGGGCATCCGCGTGCTGAATTATATCGACGACTGGCTCATACTGGCCCAGTCTCGAGAGTTGGCAGTTCGGCATCGAGATGTCGTCCTTGGCCACATTCAGCGCTTGGGGTTGAGGCTCAACACAAAGAAGAGCGTGTTGACACCCGCCCAATGAACTACGTTCCTGGGGGTGGTATGGGACTCAATGACGATGCAGGCACACATGTCTCCCGCACGCATCGAGTCCATTCTAACCACACTAACCAGGGTGAACCTAGGCCATACCATCACAGTAAAACACTTCCAGAGGGTGTTAGGTCTCATGGCAGCAGCGTCCAGCGTCATACCTTCTGGCCTGCTACACATGAGAGCCCTGCAGTGGTGGTTGAAAGCCAAGGGGTTTTCCCCAAGGGGAAATCCGTTCCGCTTGATAAGGGTTACGCGCAGGTGCCTTCGTTCCCTTTCAATGTGGAAGAAACCTTGGTTCCTGTCCCAAGGTCCCAAGTTGGGAGCATTATGTCGCCGAGTATCCGTTTCGACAGATGCCTCCCTCACGGGCTGGGGCGCGGTCATGGACGGCCGCTTTATCTGAGGTCTCTGGCAGGACCATCATTCCTCTTGGCACATAAATTGCCTAGAAATGTTGGCGGTGTTCCGGGCTCTGAGGAGCTTTCTGCCAGACCTCCATGGTCGCCATGTCCTAGTAAGATCCGACAACATGTCGGTGGTATCTTACCTAAACCGTCAGGGGGGTCTGAGGTCGCGCCCTCTGTGCAGACTGGCACATCAGATCCTCCTGTGGTCCCAGCGGAGACTGTCGTCTCTCAGGGCGATGTATGTCCCGGGGGACCAGAACCAGGGAGCAGACATGCTGTCGAGGCAGGGGCTGAGGCCCGGGGAATGGAGACTCCACCCCGAGGTGGTGGAGTTAATATGCGAGAGGTTTGGCCCAGTGGAAGTGGACCTATTTGCGTCTCGAGAGACGACACACTGTCCACTGTGGTTTTCCCTTTCTCATCCAGCCCCGCTGGGGTTGGATGCTATCGTGCAGACGTGGCCGAGGCTGCGTCTGTACGCCTTTCCCCCAATCGCTCTGCTCCCAGCAGTTCTGGAAAGGGTCCGTCGGGACGGGGTCAGCCTACTATTAGTAGCCCCGTGTTGGCCGGCCCGAGTATGGTTTTCGGACATCATCCTGCTTCTGGCAGGCCCGCCATGGCAGATCCCTCTGAGGAGGGACCTGTTGTCTCAGGCAGAGGGCTCAGTTCTCCACCCTCGGCCCGAGCTGTGGAAACTGTGGGTCTGGCCCCTGAGGGGGCACAGTACCTAGAAGCCGGCCTGTCAGCAGAAGTGGTTGAAACTATACTCACTTCCAGAGCTCCCTCCACGAGGAAGTTATTCGGCCTTAAGTGGAATGTTTTTTCCATTTGGTGCAGAGAGCGTGTTTTGGACCCAGTTCACTGCCCAGTGGCTTCAGTGCTGGAGTTTCTCCAAGACCGCTTTTCTGCCGGGCTTACCCCGCCCACACTCAAGGTTTATGTGGCTGCCATTGCGGCTTTCCACGCTCCTCTGAGTGATGGTCCCCTGGGGAGGCATCACCTGGTCGTACGTTTCCTCCGTGGAGCCTGGAGGATGAGACCTGCGACTCGCACCAGGGTTCCCTCTTGGGACCTGGCGGTGGTTCTCGAAGGGCTGGCCGAGGCCCCCTTCGAACCATTGGAGTCGGCTGAGGCCAAGAACCTTTCGTTTAAGGTGGTCTTTTTGTTGGCCATTACTTCTCTGAGGAGGGTAGGAGATCTCCAGGCGCTCTCTATTTCCAATGGGTGCTTGGAGTTTGCTCCAGGCAACATTAAGGCCATCTTACATCCCAGGCCCGGCTATTTGCCCAAGGTGTCATCTAATGTGGCACCGCCTATGGTTCTGCAGGCATTTCATCCTCCACCTCATGTGACGGCGGATGAGGAGAGACTTCATCTGCTCTGCCCTGTCAGAGCACTTCGGTATTACATCCAGAAGTCCTCCTCATGGCGGAAGTTGGACCAGTTGCTGGTGTGTTTTGGATCGCCCAAGAAGGGGCTTCCCGCCTCTAAGCAGACCATCAGCAACTGGATCGTTCAGACTATTTCCCTGGCCTATCAGGTGCGCAATTTGCCTTCACCTATAGCCGTGAGGGCTCACTCCACCAGAGGCATGGCGCCTCTAGAGCCCTCCTTTCAGGGGTTCTATCCATGATATATGTGAGGCGGCTGGCTGGGCCACTCCACACACATTCATGAGGTTTTACAGTCTGGACCTTCCCTCTACACCCGGTGCACGAGTGCTTTCGTCCTAAGTTGTGCCTGAAGACAGCTTCACACTAGGATGAGCGGGGTTCGTTGTGGTATAGTGGGTATCTCGTTCCCCTAGTGTCGTCACCGACGCAGTTCGAGTTCCCTCGAAAGGGAACGTCTCGGGTTACGTATGTAACCCTTGTTCCCTGAGAAAGGGAACGAGACACTGCGTCGGTTCGCCACACCTCACCCCGCTTGGAGCACTTGCTTCATAGCAAAAGCTGACATTTCTGTGTGCCGGCGTGCTTTTGTATACATCCGCTTATGCCGTCACACGCTACGTCATCACGCAACGCCAATAGGATTGGATTCGGTTTCATTCATAAATTCAGACGCGCTACGCTGAAGGGCGTTCCCCTAGTGTCGTCACCGACGCAGTGTCTCGTTCCCTTTCTCAGGGAACAAGGGTTACATACGTAACCCGAGACGTTATTTCAGTATAGCATGAAAAACAAAACGGTTATTCAAACTGGGAATATAGCTATTACCCGCTTCGCATCAGGGTCCTCATCCCCCTGTCGGTTTATTTTGAGAGAACGGCTGGATGTACATTGTCCCTTACATAAAACATTGAATGCATGCATATGTTGTGAACTTTTTTTCCTCTAAAGTGTAGGCAACTCAGAAGCGTAGACCACGAGACTCGGGTTGTATCTTAAGAAGGTTTTTTTATTGAGAACACGAGCTGTGCGTCGCTAGTAGTCTTCCAAGCTTGTCTCGAGTCTGACTAAGGGAAACGTTCTCTTGCAATTTATATACATTTAGGGGCAGGGCATAACATTGTGATGAACAAAGCATGTAAATGATGTATACAGGTTTAGGAACCTGCCCTATACTGAGAGTGTTACCAATCCAATCAGAGTAGAGAACAGGAATGGCAGCAGGCCCGGTTCTAGAACCAAATCACTGAGGGTGCTTCTGAAAATAGTGAGGGTGCTTACATAAACATAGGAAATGGCTCCCAGTCATCAGTCTGAAAATAGTACCTCAAAATAGGGCTGAGCGATACCTATATTGTCTACGACAATATTGTAATTGCTGTTATGTTAAACGATATGCGATCTGGCATGATCGAGTAGCCTATGTAACTCACTTTACAGAAAACAAACAAAAACATGCCACGCATAGCCTAAGTTATAGATGTTACCCTATAGTATGGTTCAGACCATGGCGCGTGCATTTAGATTGTTATACTGCACGGTTTAAATGCAGCTAGAATGGCCAAAATTAAAAATATATGGGGGGGGGGGGGGGGCTGTATGAGTTTTTGTCCTTTAACGTTACATTTATAGCCTATCATATGATATAGTTAATGTTACACACAGAGTGCTTTTTCCCCAAATATCAGCAGTAATGCAAATGTGTGAATTATTGAAACTGATTTTATTCTGCAGTTGAATAAAGAAGTTATTATAAGTAACTTACATTTTAGGTCACTCGGCGGCGTCGGCGCCATCGGCCGCGGCACTTGCTGGGATTTATCGCCGGTGTTTGAATGGGTGTCATGCAGTGAGAGATGCCAATTTCGTATGTCCATGATTAAAAATGGACAATTAATATTTTTAGGCTACCTTAAGCTCCGTCTCAGAAAGTCAGCTAACGAATTTCCTGAGCGGGAAGCACACACTCAAGCAAAGTGGGCGATTAAAGAGACAGCTTAACCTATGCGTATCACGATCGCGAAAGGACACAACCAATCAAATGCATTAAACATGAAAGCATAATGAAATAATTACTGATTTGAAAAATCGTGTTAATGGATTTATTTTGTGTATTATATGTATGAGTGTGAAATCCGTCTGTGTTTCTATTGTCGGTAAAATCTCGTTTACATGTGTGCTAATAAAAAAATCATCTGAGGGTGCTTTCACTTTTGTTTGAGGGTGCTTAGCACCCTCAAGCACCCCCGTAGAACCGGGCCTGAATGGCAGGACTCTCCCGCTGAGACAAACGCTCCCAAGAGTTTCAGTAATCTGATTCATTTAACTTACAATAGAGAGAAACAGGAATGGCAGGCTCAATAGAGAGAAACAGGAATGCTAAATTCAGTCTATCTATCTTAATTTTTCATGTGATGTTATGTAAAGAAAAATAGGATAAGCAGATCTTAAATATATTCTTAAATTTGTAACCCTTCACATACATAGGTTACAGTATGTAATTAATCCTTAGGTGGGGTGGAACAGGCTTCTATTACAGGCACTCATATGCAATAGTTAGATGAGGTATTATAAGCCATTGGCTTACTTATGTTCTCCCTTGTCTGAATCGTTTGAGAGAGACACACACACCCTGACACAGACGCTGCCAGTTTCTTAAAACTGGCTCTAATTAACTACTATGAGGAACCTGTGCATGTGTCACACACACACACACAAATGCACGCAGCACACACTAGCAACACTTCAGCATACTTTAATTCACAAATAATTGTATATCATAATAAAGGATTTAAAAATGTAAAAATCTGTTGGAACTGTAATAAATATTGGAGAACAAATGAGTATGAAGTCTTCTGATAAATCTTCTTCTGAAAACTCCCCAGAAATTGTACAGGTCCTTCTAAAAAAATTAGCATATTGTGATAAAGTTAATTATTTTCCATAATGTAATGAGAAAAGTTAAACTTTCATATATTTTAGATTCATTGCACACCAACTGAAATATTTCAGGTCTTTTATTGTTTTAATACTGATGATTTTGGCATACAGCTCATGAAAACCCAAAATTCCTATCTAAAACAATTAGCATATCATGAAAAGTTTCTCTAAACGAGCTATTAACCTAATCATCTGAATCAAATAATTAACTCTAAACACCTGCAAAAAATTCCTGAGGCTTTTAAAAACTCCCAGCCTGTTTCATTACTCAAAACCGCAATCATGGGTAAGACTGCAGACCTGACTGCTGTCCAGAAGGCCATCATTGACACCCTCAAGCAAGAGGGTAAGACACAGAAAGAAATTGCGGCGTGGCATGGAGGTAATCAGCCTGTGGCACTGCTGAGGTGTTATGGAGGCCCAGGATGCTTCGATAGCGGCCTTAAGCTCATCCAGAGTGTTGGGTCTTGCCTCTCTCAACTTTCTCTTCACAATATCCCACAGATTCTCTATGGGGTTCAGGTCAGGAGAGTTGGCAGGCCAATTGAGCACAGTAATACCATGGTCAGTAAACCATTTACCAGTGGTTTTGGCACTGTGAGCAGGTGCCAGGTCGTGCTGAAAAATGAAATCTTCATCTCCATAAAGCTGTTCAGCAGATGGAAGCATGAAGTGCTCCAAAATCTCCTGATAGCTAGCTGCATTGACCCTGCCCTTGATAAAACACAGTGGACCAACACCAGCAGCTGACATGGCACCCCAGACCATCACTGACTGTGGATACTCCAGTGCTGCTTATCTGTAGCCCAGGTCAGGTGCTTCTGCCGCTGTTTCTGGTTCAAAAGTGGCTTGACCTGGGGAATGCGGCACCTGTAGCCCATTTCCTGCACACGCCTGTGCACGGTGGCTCTGGATGTTTCTACTCCAGACTCAGTCCACTGCTTCCGAAGGTCCCCCAAGGTCTGGAATCGGTCCTTCTCCACAATCTTCCTCAGGGTCCGGTCACCTCTTCTCGTTGTGCAGCGTTTTTTGCCACACTTTTTCCTTCCCACAGACTTCCCACTGAGGTGCCTTGATACAGCACTGTGGGAACAGCCTATTTGTTCAGAAATTTCTTTCTGTTTCTTACCCTCTTGCTTGAGGGTGTCAATGATGGCCTTCTGGACAGCAGTCAGGTCGGCAGTCTTACCCATGATTGCGGTTTTGAGTAATGAAACAGGCTGGGAGTTTTTAAAAGCCTGAGGAATCTTTTGCAGGTGTTTAGAGTTAATTAGTTGATTCAGATGATTAGGTTAATAGCTCGTTTAGAGAACCTTTTCATGATAAGCTAATTTTTTGAGACAGGAATTTTGGGTTTTCATGAGCTGTATGCCAAAATCATCAGTATTAAAACAATAAAAGACCTGAAATATTTCAGTTGGTGTGCAATGAATCTAAAATATATGAAAGTTTAATTTTTATCATTACATTATGGAAAATAATTAACTTTATCACAATATGCTATTTTTTTGAGAAGGACCTGTATATATTAAAAACTGGCTGAATGCATTAAATTTAACGGATGAGGATGACTCACAAATAAGAAATGTTAATGTCAGAGACAAGGTTGAGGTTTTTATGGACGATCTTATAGTTGAACACCTCCAGAGGGACAACGCAAAAAAAAAAACTTGCAAGACGAAGAAGGAGAGAAAGGCTCTGGCGAAGATCTTCCACTAAGGCTCAACTTCTTCGAAATGAACTGATTCATCGTGCACAGCAGTTAATAAAAATGATCAGACAAGCAGAACGATTAAATAAGAAGAAAATATGCATTGCTAACAGTATTATGGTTGAAAATGAAATAAACTGTTCAAATGAAGATGAATTGAATTTGCAAGGCAAGCTCAAATTACTTAAAGCCTAGTTTGAGCTTGGCAACCGACCCCAGGGTTGAACTGGTTAGAGGCACCACCGATGACCCTGGTTCGACATCTTACTTCTTTAATCTAAAGGTAAGGGCAATATTTGATTGCAGTGGATTATGAAAATGTTTTAGAAGGATCTAGAGGTTACAGCGGGATAGTTTGGAAGTGGTATGAAAAAACAGTGTCACAAATGCAACCCTGGACCACAAAACCAGTCGCATGGGTCATTTTTTTTTTAATTGAGATGTATACATCATATGTAAGCTCAATAAATAAGCTGTCCATTGATGTATGGTTTGTTAGGATGGGACAATATTTGGCAGAGATACAACTATTTGAAACTCTGGAATCTGACGGGGCAAAAAAATCGAAACATTGAGAAAATCGCCTTTAAAGTTGCAATCTATGTTTGCGATTGTGCTGCATTCACTCACAAAAATAAATGTTTTATATATTTACGGAAGGGAATTTACAATATGTATTCATTAAACTTGATCTTTACTTAATATCCTAATGATTTTTGGCATAAAAGAAAAATCGATAATTTTGACCATATAATTTTAATAGCCAATGTTGTTGGCTATTGCCACATATACCCGCGCAACTTGTGACTGGTTTTGTGATCCAGGGTAGTGTTGGGCGATATGCTGCATTTTCATATCGTCCTATCGTCAGCCTGTGAGATCGGCGATACACGATATTATCGTGAGGGGGCGGGGCTTACTTATTTGATTATTAACTTGATTATTTACTCATTAATTTGCTTGTTTTATTACTTCATTTTATACGAGAATATTTTTTTTATTTGCTAGCAAAGGTGGAGTGTTTATTACTAGGCTAAATCAGGTTATTTCCCGGTAGTATAGTGAGGTAAAAAAAAGATCCTAATCATTTTTGTATCTGACTCGAGTATTTCAACATGTCAGCGGGAAATTTACGGACACACATGATCCTCTCATGCCGTTACAGATGCAGCATTTTGACTGTACTTCTGCACGAGATGAAAACATGTTTTAATAATTTCTAAGGTCAAGAAAGAGTCAGAGTTTGCAATAAATGTCCTCCCACCAGTGCTCTCTCTGTCTGGATGCACTTCACATAGCCTACGCGCACTTCAATAAGCCCAAAGAACGCGGGTTCTTGTGTTTAAAATGCCGGGAGAAATAAGGTGCAGAAATCTAGCTGAGTCGATCGGAATACTTAAACTTATGACTTGACTCCGATAAAGGAAAACAGGTTAATGCGTTTACATGACCAAATGCATTGTCAGTTTATTCAGAATAATCGTGCTAGAACGTGCATGTAAACGCGCTCATTCTCTGAAAGTGAAAGTAGAAACGGACTGAGCTTTCAGCATCTGTTGCTGCATTAACGCCGCGTTCTCTCAGAGACGACGATGGATATAACGGTATAGCGACTATCTTAATTTATAGGCTTAATATTTCTCTTGTGGACCTATATGATGACAGTGAAAAAATTAGAAGAATATTTATTGTTAAACAAGTGTTTGAAGCTGCTTTTGATTTTTATAGATGGCAGAGTTGTGCTGTGTTCGTGAACTAAAGACTGGCCTATATAATTTTAGTGATATTATTATTATAAATATTTAATTGTATTGTTTTTAGTGTTATTAGTGTTATTAAACATTTTGTTAATGTGCTATGGAAACCAAATATTGATGAACAACGATGCCGTACTCTTGGATCTGTATAAGATCTAATGCGTCTGTTAAAACAAGCACTCTTGACAATTCGTGAATGGATCACCTTGCAATTCAATTTTGATGTGGGATGTAGGCTAGGCCTCGTTTTTTATTCTGTTTTAAAAACATTTTCTTAGAGGAGTCCTCATAAGCGCGTGTCGGTGTTGTCGCAAGTGTTAGCTATGCGGTGATGTCGTTATGAATTTAGGCAAGGCAGATTTATGGCCTATTGTAGTTCCTAATATTAATTTAATAACAATACTAGCTTTATAATAATACTACTAGGCCTACTAATAATAATTTAATACGTTCGTGGTAAAACGAGCCACTTATCGTGTTGATATCGTCAAAGGCATCTGCCATCGGCGAAATCTCAGACTATCGTCGATACACGATACTATCGTCTATCGGCACAACCCTAATCCAGGGTCACATGTACTTTGGGTTTACAGTAGAGGGTACAGCAGACAAACGGCATAAACAGACAGGTCAAAGACTCTACAACATCCTCAGATTATTTTTCTTTGGTTTTTACTGTATGTGTAAACGTGTAGTAAGCATTGTTTGCCAGTCATATAATGTTTAAATATCTGTTACATGCAGTACTCCTTATATTATTTCACCTTCTGTACACAAATGTAAGTAGTGAATGTGCCTGTCTGTGGGTGTGGTAATGTGGGCTGGTGTGGCAGTGCCAGGGTTTACTTACAAAAAGGAAAGCAAAAAGTATGCAAATCCAAAAATGACACCCTAAGGCAGTGGTTCTCAAACCTGTCTTAGGGGGCTTTCACACTGGCAGTTTAGTTCGGAACGGGGCACGGTTCGCATGAAAAATCGCTAATGTGAACGCTGTCATGGGACCCGGGTGCGCACTGGGGTACCGAACCCGAGACTACCTGGAGGAGGTGGTCTGAGTTCGGTTGCTCCCGAACCGTGCTGCGGTTCGCGTGTATGTGAAAGCAACAAGGACTCGGGTGCGCACTTGTTCAGGAAGTAAAGTATCCTGCGCATGCGTTTTAGACTATTATGATGTAGCCTATTTAGTTAGGTAAATAAAACACACGTAAGGGATGAAGATTTACCCTGGATACGAGCAAGAGTGAGTCTGCATTGTATTCGCGCATAGTGCGTGCAATCAGGGCAACAAATTAATGGAAATCCACTGTCTCCTCAAAAGAGTCAATTTGCAAGCAGCGGAAAGACAGCGTATGTGAAACACACACAGTTAAACCTGCGTTGTTTACTCAGCTATGAATAATAGCACCAAATTAATAAAAAAACACAATATATTGACCCGCGTCGTGTTTTATATCATGCGCCGTGCACGTTTACAATGACGTATGCACGCAAACGCACCAGAGTTCGATAGAATCAAGTTGAGTGTGAAACCAGACCAACACTGCGGGGGGCGCCGGGAACAATCGCGCACGGGCTCGGACCGCAGCAAACGAGCCCAGTGGAAAAGCCACCTTAGGGACCCCTCGCCACTGCACATTTTGCATGTCTCCCTCATCAGACACACCTGATTCAACTTATCAGCTCATTAGTACAGACTGCAAGACTTGAATTAGGTGTGTCTGATGAGGGAGACATACAAAATGTGCAGTGGTGAGGGGTCCCTATAGGACAGGTTTGAGAACCACTGCCCTATGACTGACTGAGGCAAGAAATGAAGGACCAGCCATAAAGGAGGGGGAAGAACAACCTCTGTGACGCACATTGAGGTAAAAAAAAAGTCCTCAAACAAGGATCATCTATTCAAAGCAATCAGATTTCTAACATGCTATTTAAAATATGTTATCAACAAATTAACAGGAACAAGGCGTCGGGATCCTGACACCAGGATATAGTCTAACATAACAGTTTGTTTTAAATTTAATCTCTGAGTTGGTGTGTAATTGTCTAGTTGCCACTACAAACAAAAGTAGGCTACTTAAAATCGTGCGGCTTATTGTGGAGAGGTGTGTTTTTATCTGTCGAAGCGATCAGAGACAATTGACACATTTTCTCTATTGTGGTACTTACTTCAACCCTTTCAAGATTATGTTGGCATTAAAAACCTAGTTACACTGAATGTAACACTGAAGCTACTTAGGCCTACTAAGAAAATGAAATGAAATACTGCACAAAACAAACTCCCGTTCTAAATGGCACCAGTCAGTCACAGTTCTATCCTGTTACTAACGGTAGTCCTGTGTCCACAGTAGCAGCTGTGATGCCTCCCTCTAGTGGCTCAATCTGGTAATGCTCTTAAAGTGACGACAGTTCATTGAGACCATCGTGCGGACAAAATTAACAGCGATTATGAATTTCTCCAGAGGAAGGACTATGGAGTTATTATTGTGCCATAATTAAACAAACAAATCCAGCATTTTGCAAACAAACTCGATCTGCTTTGCAAAGGAAAACTCGACTTATAAACAAACAGAAAGCAATGTGCAAGTGAAAAGGTCAATTTGAGCAAAAATGCAGTGGAGTAACACATATGTATTGTGTTTTGCAAATATAAATAAATAAGACAAGATCATTTCACAAATAAATACAAACCATACAAATTGCATGTAACCTTTGAACAAATACCAAATCTAGTGCAAATGCATATCTGTCTGTTATTGTGAGACACTTGGCTTTTTATGAGATCTCTTGGCTCGATTTTCTCACAAATGTGTCCAGGCAGATTTTCTCACAAGTGCAGTTGAGCATCTTCCTCTTCTAAAACAGTCGATGGCGCTAAGATAGGGGATTAATTTAGCGCTAGTCTCCCGAGAGAAGCACTGATTTGAAACGCGTGCTTGCCTTTGCCTACAGCTGAGGAAAATTAGCGGTGAACAGGAGAGTTTCTATCTTACTGTATCTATAATTAAACATTTTGCAAAAGAAAACCTCAAAAAGGTTATTACATATCTAGACAGAAATGCACATTAGCACTTAGCACTCCATTCTTTCTAGGATAGAGGAATCTATAAGCTGAAAGCTCTGCCATCATATGTTGCTTTTTACATTTTTCCTATCGGACACGTGCGAAATGACTAAATTAGTGATTATGTCTACACTGAACCAGTGGCGGAACTAGAGTTTTATACATGGGGTGGCCAGGGGGTGGCCACTGCTACTTTCGGGGTTACACAGTACACACACACACACACACACACACACAGTGGAAAAGCTTGTGGAAGGAATTGGGTCACTCTGTTTGTGTCTATAAGTGTTGAACATCCAAAATATTTGCAGAAAACAAAGCTGAAGCACCAAGTAGATAAGATACCCCATGTGTCTGTTATGAACTGCTGCATTTATTTACAAAAAAAAAAAATTATTTTATCTTTTATTAGATATAGCAGGCATCAAGCAGACATGTCCTTGAAAAAGTTAAACAATTTTATTGCCCATCAATATAAAATCTTATCCTGGGAAGATTAAATACAACATAATTATTTCTTTATAATAATTTATAATAATTCTAATTCTAATTATTTAATTTATAATTATTTTTTTTTTGTGTTCATTTTTGGGTGAACTATCCTTTTAATCTGGCAAAATCATCTCAACTTAAATTCCTAAATTTGGGTATGTGATTGACTGCCTGTGTCTGGTAGATGCTCTGACCTGTTGCTGGTTCTGAAGTCTGACCACACTGACTCTGACTAGCCAGTGGTGATGCAAGGGCTGGGGGGTCTGTTTGCACCTGATCTGCCTGTTAGTCCAGTCATTTTAAGCCAAAATGGGGGTCAACCTTGAACAAATTGCAACAAGCAAACTCAACTGATTTTGTTTCCTCAATATGTCCTGAGTAAGGAAAAAACAAGTCCCAAAGAATCCCATTAGGGAAAGTTTAGAAAAAAAAAACAAATATAGCCTATTCATTCTTTTTTCTTGCGAGAATAGGGTAAAAAGTTTAACCTTTAGATATCACCATGAAAATTACTGAGTTGATTACTTACATCAAGACAAACAAAATAATGTATTCCAAGTTTTTTAAAATTGTTTGTTAAGATGGACAAACGGTGCATAATCTAATTACGTATGTGCTAATGTGCATAAATACCTAAACATTGGGTCTAGCCAGGTGAAAATGTCTTGTTGAATCTTGTTGACACATAACAGTAAAATACTTAATGTTAAGGTCTGAATGGAACCCATTTAGGCTACCCATGAGCATTAATACATAGAGGCAGGAAGAAGTACTTTAGAAACCAGCCTTTTTTAATTATTAAGAGATGGGGTTTGGGGCTGGGTCTGTGCGACTGTTTCTGGGGGACGAGTCTAAGGGAAGAACAGGAGACAAGGGTAAGGAGAATGCAGAAGACAAAATGTAAGTAAAATAAAAAGTGAATCCCCAGAAACAGATTTCGAAACATTCCCCTAATGGGATTCTTAGGGACTTTGTTTCCTTACTCAGGACATAATGAGGATACAAAATTATTTGAGTTTGCTTCTGTTGCAATTTGCTCAACCTTTTTTTCATAAAATGACTGGACTATGTTTGTGCTTATTTTAAAATAACTCTGATATCTCTCCCTTTCTTTTCATGTTTAATTGACCCTGTTCAAAAATATGACAAATTTAAAATATCATTCCAATCATATTCATATTCTAATCATCATCCAATTACCAACATTTAACTCTTTCTCGCCAGTATAAAAAAAAATGTGGTTTTGGTAATTTTCACAATTTCATGGCACCCCAGAATATTTTGTTGTATGAATATCTGAACATACCAAAAGAAAGAACAAACCCTGTGCTTTTAAAAACAAAAAAAAATAATAATGTTAATCTAGCTTCGTGCGTCTTTTTTTTTAATCAACACTTGAATGTTGGCAAGTTTCATAAAAAGCAACATGAGCAAAAAGCTGAGAAAATCGCATTTTTATCAAAGACTACATCTACATAAGATTCATAATGAGGATCAAAACACAGTAGATCGAGTCCATCAACAACCTACACCCATAAAGCTTCATAGTCCTATAGTGATCGCATTATGATATCGCTTGTTTCTGCTCTTCTTTGCCAGCGTTTTGATCTCCTATCCTCACATTAGCTAGAACATTTGTACGTATACTGTAACGTACACACGGCAAGGTACTGTATATGCGTGTATTAGGCCTAATGTAGGCTATTGGGAGCAAACCACCCTGATGCTAAACCTTAAAAGCTTACTTCAAATACGATGTTTTCTTATTCGGTGAAGTTCGGTATCTTGCAACCATCTCTCGTCCTCTGCTCGTCCGTTTGAAAACTGCGCGCGCCGCGCTGCCGGCGAACGTAATTTTTTTTTAAAATCAGCATCAGCAACTGCCAGTAGCAAATAAAATTTTGGGGTGGCACCCGGGGTGGCCAATCGCATGTCAGGGGTGTCCAGTGCCACCCCGGACCCCCCTCTGGCTCCGCCACTGCACTGAACGAGTCTATTTCTTTCGTGCTCCATACATTAAAGCTCCAGTAGGTAGCTTTTGTAAACAAATATTTGTTAAAACTGTCATTATGTCCTCACAGTAGAATATGAGACAGATAATCTGTGGAAAAAATCGAGCTCCTCTGGCTCCTCCCTGTGGTCCTATTGCCATTTGCAGAAATACACCGCTCCCGGTCAGAAACAACCAATCAGAGCCAGGAGGAATGTCTTAGCAGTGTCAATCACGCTCGTGTACGCGCTGATCACCCCTCTCTTGCACAGCGCGAGCGCGTACCGTCGTTCGTGACTCTCCTGTTCGAACTCGTTCATCCAAATGAACGAATCTTTTTTCCGAGTCATTTCGTTCATTCAAGGAACGAAATGACTCGCAAAAAGATTCGTTCATTTCGAACGAGTCTTTTTCGGAGTAATTTCGTTCATTCAACGAACGAAATGATTCGAAAAAGATTTGTTCATTTTGATGAACGAGTTCAAACAGGAGAGTCACGAACGTGCATCACAGAACAGAGCAAGGCGAGCATTTGTGCTTATAAAACTTAAAGTTTTTTATTTATTTTTGAAATGACCGGTCGTTTCGCTAGATAAGACCCTTATTCATCGTCTGGTATCGTTTAAAGCCCTTTGAAGCTGCACTGAAACTGTCATTTGGTCCTTGAAACGTTTGTGTCCTATTGAAGTCCATTATATGGAGAAAAAGCCTGGAATGTTTTCATCAAAAACCTTAATTTCTTTTCGACTGAAGAAAGAAAGACATGTACATCTTGGATGACATGGGGGTGAGTAAATTATCAGCAAAAGTTTTTTTTAAAAGTGAACTAATCCTTTAACGTTATCTTACTAGCTATTTATAACTTATAGAAAGAGTGCAACGTTATAAAGTTACATGTATTGCAAAATACATAATGATTTGAGGACCAAGTTTGTAGTCAAAGTATGGGCAGGCCATAGTCAATGTAAAGCATATCGTTGATGTTTCGTCCCTATTAGTGAATGTTCCATAACTGTTTATAATCTGCCGTCATCGGTGGTCCTGTTTACTAGTCTGCGCGTTCACGGCAGGCTGCGCTGTGGGGGAGGAGCTGTGGAGGGAGGGCTGTAGCGCAGCAGAGAGCAAGGGGGTTGGACCTGGAAGTTGTGCTTGTTCAAATTTTCAGGCTAAGTCAACATTTTCTCAAAACTCCCTACTGCAACTTTAATGAGAAGATTTCATTTAATTGAAAGGAGGGTTTCATTTGTCTGTCCAAAATAATAATTTGGGCACTGCATATGTCGCTCGTTGGTGTTTTAAGCCCCCAACGGAGCCTTCAAGGCAGCGCGGCATGGAAGGCACTCCCCGCCTACTACCGCGTTTCAGCCAATCGCAACAATGGTGCTCGCATTTAACTTCGAGAACCAACGAGCGATCAATCTTGACTCCACTCAACTTGGTACAGTAAGTTGCATAGAGCAATATTCTGGTGCTGGGTCCCAATTCGCCTACTTATACTACGCCCTAAAAGTATGTACTCTTTTTGAGAAGAAAAAGTACTTACTTTTGAGTGTGTAGCAAAAGAGTAGGCAAGCTTTGGGACATATTACTTCGTCATCTTTAACGGACAGCTCAGTCGCGAGCATCTGTCACCGTAAACTGCCGCCCTGTCAATCATCTTGTCACAGTTAAAATCCTCCATTCAATCTAATTTAATTTCTTACCGTTTCGGAGAGAAATGTTGTCGCACGTTCATCTGCCAGTCGTGATTCTTTCATGTGGAGACTCTCCTCATGTGTTTGCAATTTGAATATAATGATGCATTTAAAAGTTAATGGCTAAACGCTTTACAAACGTTCACAATGCTGCTGCAGATGCAATATAATGTAGCCAACATTGAATAAATACATTTTCGTCAGGTTAGATACTGATAATTAATCACTCAAACCCCTTTATCTAAACCACTCTACATAACCGCCGGACTCGCGCGTCCTCCATGTCTGTAGTTTTTTTTTTTTTTTTTACACTTTTCACTCGTGTTTGTAGTTCTAACCGAATCCTCGTCCAACGCGCGATGGGTTGTGGGCAATATTAGCCGTTAGAGTGTGCATCGATCTGCACTTCGGATTCTGACTGGATATAGTAGACCATCCGGGTCTCTTTGGAACACTCATTTCAACATACTACGATTTGGGACGTACTAATTCGATTTTCGAATACTATTTAGGACGGATAGTATGCGAATTGGGACGCAGCTTAAGATCTGAATTCATAATGAAATGTTTTATTATTTAAAAAAATTACTATGCTTTGAAATATAGCCAACACTTGCTGCTAGGGATTTTCTTTGCCGCCGGTCGGACACCTCAGCTATCTAGCTAACTGTAAACAGATTGGCAATGGTAGATTTGCTGCGATTGGCTGAAACTGTAGGGGGCGGGGAGCACCTTCCATGCAGCGCTGCCTTGAAGGCTCCGTTGAGGGCTTAAAACACCAACGGGCGCATGTGTTAAGAAACAATTGTATATTGTTTGTTTTGTTCATTCATTATTTTATTACATTAACAGTTAAGCTGACTGAATTCCAACTAAATAAATTGGAATAAATAAATAAAGTAATAAGTGGGACCCTCCTTTCAATTAAATTAAATGTTCTCATTAAAGCAGAACTTGGTAACTTTTTTAACTTAATAAAGCTGTCTAGAAATGATTTGGATGGTTAAACAACTTGTTCGGGTGATATTGGTGACTTTCCCAGCTCCCCCCAGCGTTCCCAGGAGGAAAACCAACCTTGCAACATGGGGACTACCGTCCCGGCAAAATGAAAATAGGAAGTCTGGTGAGAAGCGAGACGAGAACGAGAACGAGAACGAGCGAGAAACACGAACTGCTTTACTGGTTGATAACCGAATACAAAATGTACATGTCAATGATCTATGATAATGTGTATGATGTATTTCCCACCTCGGTAGACATAGCTCCGCAAGTAAAGTTGGCCGGCTCCGATAATAACAAATGCACATGAGCAGCGGTTGAACAGGGGAGAAGGGTGCCGCAAGTGAGTTTTTTTTTTTTACGATAGTGTTGTGAAATACACAGCTGTAGGGGGAGCTCGTGGGGTAAACATGCGACAACAAACGTGAAAATCAGCGAAGAAGACTGGAAGTAGCCGAGTTCTGCTTTAATTTATGGAGAATGAAAGAAATAGACTCGTTCAGTAAATGTAACGTTTTTACAAAAATGTAAAAAAGCAACATATGATGGCAGATCTTTCAGCTTATAGATTCCCCTATCATAGAGAAAGTGAAGTGCTAATGTGGATTTCTGTCTAGATATGTAATAACATTTTGCAAAAGAAAACCTCAAAAAGGTAAATTATAGATACAGTAAGATAGAAACTCTCCTGTTCACCGCTCATGTTCCTCAGCTGTAGGCAAAGGCAAGCACGCGTTTCAAATCAGTGCTTCTCCCGGGAGACTAGCGCTAAATTAATCCCCTATCTTAGCGCCATCGACTGTTTTAGAAGAGGAAGATGCTCAACTGCATTTGTGAGAAAATCTGCCTGGACACATTTGTGAGAAAATCGAGCTGAGAGATCTCATAAAAAGACAAGTGTCTCACAAGAACAGACAGATATGCATTTGCACTAGATTTGGTATTTGTTCAAAGGTTACATGCAATTTGTAGGATGGTTTGTATTTATTTGTGAAATATTATTTAGGCTCATTTATTTGTATGTGCAAAACACAATGCATATGTGTTACTCCACTGCATTTTCGCTCAAATTGACCTTTTCACTTGCACATTGCTTTCTGTTTGTTTGCGAGTCGAGTTTTCCTTTGCAAAGCAGATCGAGTTTGTTTGCAAAATGCTGGATTTGTTTGTTTAATTATGGCACAATAATAACTCCATAAAGGACCAGTGTAATTTGGCTCAATTTGAATGAAAAGCCTAACCTCACTCTATGACATGTGTTGCCCTTAGGCAACAAACTACCTTTTTGGACCTCACACCGCCCCTTTAATTTTTTATATAGGCTATATATATATATTTTAAATATAACATATCACCTTACACCTTTCATGCAGCAAAGCCATTATTTAAGTTTGAATAACTCTATATAAAAAATATATGCATGTTCATCAGTATGTAAAAAAGTATGTTTGATTGTTTAAAGATTTATTTTGTTTTTATTTATATACTAAAACTGTGTTGTTGTTGTTTTTTTTTTTTTGTGCAGTTAGACCACTTTTGTTCAGGCAATATCAGGGTTACGACCATATGGTGCATTCAAGTTTTCCAGGGAAGTTTGTTTTTACACGTTCGAAAAACTCAAAGAATGCGCATTATATGCTTAATTTAGATTTCATTATTGTTGTTGTTGTTGTTGTTGTTATTATTATTATACTGCCACAGAGAATGATGGGAAATGTAGTTTGGTCACTCATGCCTATCAGCTCAAGAACTGGCTAAAGGGACACATGATGGATATATACAGGTCCTTCTCAAATTTATTTTCCATAATGTAATGATAAAAATGAAACTTTCATATATTTTAGATTCATTGCAAACCAACTGAAATATTTCAGGTCTTTTATTGTTTTAATACTGATGATTTTGGCATACAGCTCATGAAAATCCAAAATTCCTATCTCAAAAAATTAGCATATCATGAGAAGGTTCTCTAAACGAGCTATTAACCTAATCATCTGAATCAACTAATTAACTCTAAACACCTGCAAAAGATTCCTGAGGCCTTTAAAAACTCCCAGCCTGTTTCATTACTCAAAACCGCAATCATGGGTAAGACTGCCGACCTGACTGCTGTCCAGAAGGCCATCATTGACACCCTCAAGCAAGAGGGTAAGAAACAGAAAGAAATTTCTGAACAAATAGGCTGTTCCCAGAGTGCTGTATCAAGGCACCTCAGTGGGAAGTCTGTGGGAAGGAAAAAGTGTGGCAAAAAACGCTGCACAACGAGAAGAGGTGACCGGACCCTGAGGAAGATTGTGGAGAAGGACCGATTCCAGACCTTGGGGGACCTGCGGAAGCAGTGGACTGAGTCTGGAGTAGAAACATCCAGAGCCACCGTGCACAGGCGTGTGCAGGAAATGGGCTACAGGTGCCGCATTCCCCAGGTCAAGCCACTTTTGAACCAGAAACAGCGGCAGAAGCGCCTGACCTGGGCTACAGAGAAGCAGCACTGGACTGTTGCTCAGTTTTGCATGTCATTCGGAAATCAAGGTGCCAGAGTCTGGAGGAAGACTGGGGAGAAGGAAATGCCAAAATGCCTGAAGTCCAGTGTCAAGTACCCACAGTCAGTGATGGTCTGGGGTGCCATGTCAGCTGCTGGTGTTGGTCCACTGTGTTTTATCAAGGGCAGGGTCAATGCAGCTAGCTATTAGGAGATTTTGGAGCACTTCATGCTTCCATCTGATTTCATTTTTCAGCACGACCTGGCACCTGCTCACAGTGCCAAAACCACTGGTAAATGGTTTACTGACCATGGTATTACTGTGCTCAATTGGCCTGCCAACTCTCCTGACCTGAACCCCATAGAGAATCTGTGGGATATTGTGAAGAGAAAGTTGAGAGACGCAAGACCCAACACTCTGGATGAGCTTAAGGCCGCTATCGAAGCATCCTGGGCCTCCATAACACCTCAGCAGTGCCACAGGCTGATTGCCTCCATGCCACGCAGCATTGAAGCAGTCATTTCTGCAAAAGGATTCCCGACCAAGTATTGAGTGCATAACTGAACATAATTATTTGAAGGTTGACTTTTTTTGTATTAAAAACACTTCTTTTATTGGTCGGATGAAATATGCTAATTTTTTTAGATAGGAATTTTGGGTTTTTATGAGCTGTATGCCAAAATCATCAGTATTAAAACAATAAAAGACCTGAAATATTTCAGTTGGTGTGCAATGAATCTAAAATATATGAAAGTTTAATTTTTATCATTACATTATGGAAAATAATTAACTTTATCACAATATGCTAATTTGTTTAGAAGGACCTGTATATCAGGGACCCCCAAGCTCCCAAAAATGGGGTGAAAGATTCCCCCCAACCCGACATAATTTGGCTAGCTTTACATTATATAACCACAGTCTTATTTAAAAGCTTTTAAAACATTCAAGCACCACAAGTCAATCGAGAACACGCTGTCTGTCTGTGAATGTCCTGTCTGTGTGACACACACACAACTCTTTTTTTTTTTTCATACAGAAAGATGTGCGCAAGTATAGAGTTCTCTTTCACGCTTTAACAAACAATGACACAGAATTATGCCAAAATGCCAATTTTCTCAAGTACATTCAGTCTTAAATTAGTTAAATAATGTCTTAAATGACCTTAAAGAGTTATGAGAAAATAGGATGCGCATCAGATCCATGTCGTGTGCAGCAGTGGCAGACCATAAAGTGACAGCAGCCTAATAAACCAGTTGCTGTGATGTCTTTCATTAATGTTAATCAAAGATCAAAGGTAACGGAGAAAATGAACTGTAGCTTTCATAAGGATTAATCTTTATTTAATTTATAATTTATGCAGTTAAGACTGTAAAGTGTTTGATAAATTCACTCAGTTTCTGCATATTTTCCTGTTAGGTAGGCCACAGGTAAATATGACATTTCTTATCATGGGTTTATGTGAAGATTGTTTTATGTTCACTTTAATTAATATGTTATTTTTTAAAGCCTAATAAAAGTTGAAATTGATAGCTTTCAATTATACTGAAATGTTGAATGTCTATAATTAATGTTTAAAAAAAATCATATAGACATCAGTAGCTACCTGTAGCTATTAGTATTAGTGATACTGGCATTCATTCATAAAAAGATGCCATTTCAACAAATATTTAAAATATACTTTCTTTAAGTTGTGAAATTATTAAAATATTAAAAACTCCAATGTTTTTAATCGTGATTAATCATGATTTATTACAGGAAAATAGTATGGGCAACTTTGATAGTGACAAAGGCCAACATTTTTCTCCTTCATACCAATTAGGGGCCAAATTACTAATCCAGACTCACACCTGTCTTACTCAATTTACTTTTTAAGGGAATTCAATATTGTAATTTGTTTTAAAAGATTTTATTAACTATAAAACTTGTGAAATTATGCTAATACAAATGGGAAACTTTGTTGTCAGTTATAGCAATATAAGCCTAATACCCCAACAAGCAAATGTAAACATCTCAATTGCATTGTCTGTAAATTTGCAACAAACAAATAATGTACAGATGTCCTATTTTTGATTACAAGCCTAGAACATTCTCAACAGTTAAAAAGTGCTTATTCAAAAAATAGTATTGGTATTAAACTAATCCACATCCACATATTACCATGAATAAAAAATCTATTTTTTCGTAAAAAAAAATTCAGACAAGAATTTTGGACTAAAGGTCCTTGCACACTGTGTCCGAAATTCTTGTCCAAACTTTTTGCACGGTAAAAAATAAATACGTCAATCACGTTTACACACTGCTGCGAAACTTTCGTCCGTCATAAACAATTCGGATCAATTAGCATCAACTGCTGAGACAGGAGAGGATGGATGCTGGTAGTATGGATGATGAAGATGATTCTTCAATAATCGATAGTTGCATCAAACAAACGGAAAAATAGAGATTCTGAGTCAGATGACAACATAGAGGTAGGAGGAAATAATAGCATTTGGAACAGTTGAAAACATCAATAATCCAATGAGACTTAAAAAATAATCAAAAAAGCTATAGGAAATATTAAATCTGCAAGGTAGCCTACTTATCACACAATCGAGTCCTTCTTTTTTGTGTAGACAGAAAACAACAGAGACTGTGTTAAAGATCAAAGAGCTAGGTGGTGCAGCAGTCAAGTGTCTTGTTCCGGGGGAATTTGATCATCTTAAAGGAGTGATTATGGGATTATGTCTCCTTATCTGACGAGGTATTAAAGACACAGATAACGAATGAAATTGTGACAGAAGTGAAGAGGTTGCCTACCAGTAAAAATGGTAGTACTACTGTTGTATTAACTTTCAATTGCAAAAACGGAGCGCATCAAAATCAGATATGTGTGCCATTTGGTTCGTCCGTATGTGAGACCAGCAATGAGATGTTTTATTTGCTATAGATTGGGTCATGTCGCAGAAGTATGTAAAGGGAAAAGAAGATGGTGCAAATGTGGGAGAGATCATGATTATGGGCAATGTGGAGAAAGGGTTGAACCCAAATGTTGTAATTGTGGAGGGCCACACAGTGCAGCGTTTCTAGGTTGTAAAGCCCCAAAACAAGCCACAGAAGCAATGAAATACAGAACAGTACAAAATATTTCATACACTCAAGCAGTTAAGCAAGTACAAGCTGTAAATGGGAAATTTAATGAAAATGACACAACTCAATCTAAAGATGCATGCAATCATAAATGTCTCCTGGGTGAAAATATGCTTGTGGTAAACAAAATCAATTTTGTGTTATTTATAGCAGAAGTCATTACCTGTTCAGCTCAAACAGCCAAAAGAACTGAAAGACTGAAAATGTTAATATCCGCAGCTGCTTGATGCCTGGGTATTACTGAAATTTCAATAGAACAGATTCAGACATTACTTGGACAAACCGATGGAACTACAGTGATATGTGATCCTTCAGGAAGTCAAAGAAGTAAAACCATGAAATGAAAATACTACAATGGAACTACAGTGATATGTGATCCTTCAGGAAGTCAAAGAAGTAAAACCATGAAATGAAAATACTACAATGGAACTACAGTGATATGTGATCCTTCAGGAAGTCAAAGAAGTAAAACCATGAAATGAAAATACTACAATGGAATGCCCGAAGTTTGATTGCGAATGGTCAAGAATTTAAAAAATGTGTACATAAGTTAACAGTGTTACCAGACATTATTTGTATTCGGGAGACTTGGCTTCATCCGAAATTAAAATGTATCATTCTTGGTTACAAGTTGGTTAGAAAGGATAGAATTGGATAAAATGGAGGGGGATGTGGAACCTTTGTTAAAGATGGGGTAGCTTTTAGAGAAATAATATTAGATACAAAGAGTGAATGTGTTGTTGTAGAGGTGTGGACACATGGAGGAGGGTTAAAGGTGATCAACTTTTATAATCCATGTAATGGATCCATGTAACATTAGATTAATTGAATATAATAAGAACCAAGGCTGGGGATAATTTGATATGGTGTGGAGATTTGAATGCACATAATTCACTTTGGGGAAGTTTATGCACAGATAGTAATGGAAGGATTGTAGAAGAGTTTATGGAGGAACAAGCTTTAGTTTGTTTAAATGATGGTAAGTGAACCTGATTTAATATAAGGGATTCGTCTACATCTTGTCTAGATCTAACAATAGTTCCTGGAGCTATAGCTTTAGAATGCAAGTGGGAAGTTCTAGAGCACTCAACATTAGGAAGTGATCATTTTCCAATAATCTGTGAAGTCAGAATGGAAAATTATCAACAAAATAAAACAAAGCAAACTAGGTGGAGGTATGATAAAGCTGACTGGGATAAATTTAACAAGTTGTGCACTGATGGAATGGTGAATAATAGTACTGAAGATGATATAGATGTTTGTTCTGACAGATTAAATTCAATTATTATAAATGCAGCTGAAGAATCCATACCTAAATCAGAAGGTAGAGGTAGGATGAAAATTGTTCCTTGGTGGAATGAAGAATGCACTAAAGCAGTTAAAGATAGAAATAAGGCATTCAGGGAGCTAAGGAAAACATTCGCTAATACCTACAACTGTACTAATATATCACAGGAAACGGGCACAGGCAAGGAAAATAATTAAGCAAGCTAAAAAGAAGTATTGGCAAACATTTTGCTCCACAATAGGAAGGGAAACTCAGTTGGGAGAAGTATGGAGGGTCCTTAAAAAGATGGTTGGAGTTTATAGAACCAGTTTTAGTTGATGAAGGGAAAACAGCAGTGACTGAAGAAGAAAAAGCTGAGCTGTTAGCCTATACCCTTCAAAAAGCACACAGCACAGATAATCTAGAAGAAAATTATAAGAGAAGGAGGGAAGAAATTTTAAAGCAACATCGAGACATTTATTTTAAAAAACTAATAGTCAAGCAGCTTTAGATGACACCTTTAAAATGTGGAAATTAAAAAGAGTATTAATGAGAGTTAGAAGTACTGCCCCAGGAAAAGATAGAGTTTGCTATAATACGATTAAACATATGGATGAAGTAGAACTTAAAGCAATATTGGATCTTTTTAATAAAATATGGGTTGAAGGACAACTGCCTATATCTTGGAAACAAGCTGTCGTAATATCTATTCCCAAACCAGGGAAAGTTTCTTCAATAGCAGGAAACTATAGGCCAATTGCTCTAACGTCTATCCTCTGTAAAGTGATGGAAAAAATGAACGTTAAAAGTCTATATTATGTGTTAGAAAGCAGAGGATTAATAGCACCTTATCAGTGTGGCTTTCGACCTGGTAGATCCACTTTAGATGCATAAATAAGACTAGAAACTGATGTAAAGAAGGCATTAGCAATGAAAGAAGTGTTAGTGGCAGTATACTTCGACATTGAAAAGGCATACGATTTGATGTAGAGGGAAGGATTGTTATTAAAGTTGCAAAGAATTGGAATTGAAGGAAGTTTGGGTTTTAAGTTTCTTATTTGGGCGATCAATTCAAGTCAAGGTGGGTGTATTATCACAGATGGTGAATGTAGAAAATGGAGCACCTCAGGGGAGTGCTATAAGTCCTGTTTTATTTAACATAATGATCAATGATGTATATGAAGGAATTCATCCAGGAATTAAAATAGCATTATATGCAAATGATGGAGCAATGTGGAAAAGAGGAAGAAATGTTAAATATATTGTGCATAAATTTCAGGAAGAAATTGAGGTTGTAGAGAAATGGTCAGTGGAATGAGGATTCAGATTCTCTATATCTAAAACATATTGTCAGTTTTTTACAAAAAAAGAGAATTGCAGAAAATGTTAAACTTTATTTATATAAATAGCCACTAGAACGGGTAACAACATTTAAATATTTAGGTATATGGTATATTTATATAAATAATACAGTATTTTCATCAATAGTTACAATTTCTCCAATACCTTATTGGTTTTTCACTCAACCTGAAGTTGATTTACAAATTCTTGAGGATATTCAAAAAAGGACAGAATGACAGTAATATCAAGTGCTATACAATATATTTTTGAACCGGTTATTATTAATTTCTGCCAATATAATAACAATATAATAATATTCCTATACACAGATGGATCAAAAAACCCATTCTGATGGCACTCTGTTGGGTAGAAGAAGTGATTCCAAAAAGGTTGTGATTTGTTCAGATTCAATGGCATCACATCAGTCTTCAAACATTTCAGACCGTTAGATATGATATTTTAATAAGAATATTGAATGTATTGGATAGATTAAGATTAGCTGGAATAATAGTAAATTTTGTTTGGGTACCAGCACATGTTGATATACGAGGAAATGGAAAATCTGATAAGATGGCTAAAGAGTCACTTAAATTGAACATTCCTACTATAACAATTTCTTTAAGTAGGAAGGAAGGAAAAGCTATAATTAAAGAAGCTTGCAATCGGATATGGCAAGGAAATTTGAGTAACTGTAAAAACGGTAGACATTTTTAAAAAACATGGTAAGACAGAGTAAAATTATACAAAACTTAAGTAGAGAAGATCAGATCATTTTATTAAGACTAAGGATGGGCCAAACAAAACTTAATTCTACACTGAATATAATAGGAAAACACAGTACAGGATAATGTGAAATATGCCAAGTGAAGGAAACAGTTGATCATGTGTTGTTATTTTGTCCTAGGTATAAACAGGAAAGGAATGAACTACAAAGAGAACTACAGAACATAGGATGCAATGAATTTACAATCCGTAGCTTATTAAACACACAAAAAGGATCTGGTCAGATAATAAAGACAGTTTTAAAATTCATTAAAGGGTTAGTTCACCCAAAAATGAAAATTATGTCATTAATGACTCACCCTCATGTCGTCCCAAGCCCGTAAGACCTCCGTTCATCTTTGGAACACAGTTTAAGATATTTTAGATTTTGGCCGAGAGCTTTTTGTCCCTCCATTGAAAATGTACGTACGGCACACACTCTTTGTCCAGAATGGAAATAAAGACATCATCAAAGTAGTCCATGTGACATCAGTGGGTTAGTTAGAATGTTTGGAAGCATCGAAAATACATTTTGGTCCAAACATAACAAAAATGACGACTTTATTCAGCATTGTATTGTCTTCCGGTTCTGTTGTCAATCCGCGTTCATGAGTCCGCTGACGTAAGACGAGCTGACGTGTATCTGGTGCGCCCGAGCTTCGGTTACAGTCTGAGGGAGACGCACGCTGTAAACAAAACAATCTTCGCAAACATGTCTAAGGATTTCGACACAGGGGAAGACTTGCATTTTTTTTTAACCAGACATATTTATTTGAACCCGAATACACGGACGCACCAGATAACACGTCAGCAGCGTCTTACGTCAGCAGCGTCACTGGCCTCGTGAACGCGGATTGACAACAGAACCGGAAGAGAATACAATGCTGAATAAAGTCATCGTTTTTGTTATTTTTGGAACAAAATGTATTTTCGATGCTTCAAAAAATTCGAACTAACCCACTGAGGTCACGTGGACTACTTTGATGATGTCTTTATTTCCATTCTGGACAAAGAGTGTGTGCCGTACGTACATTTTCAATGGAGGGACAAAAAGCTCTCGGACTAAATCTAAAATATCTTAAACTGTGTTCCAAAGATGAACGGAGGTCTTACGGGCTTGGGACGACATGAGGGTGAGTCATTAATGACAAAATTTTCATTTTTGGGTGAACTAACCCTTTAAGAATAGTGGACTTAAGAATAAGATATAGATCTCATAATATACGCCTAGACTGAAATCTCTTCACACTCCAGTACAATGGGTGGCGGTATGCACCTTAAAAGTTGGTATGCAACCCGCCAATAAATTCACAGAAGAAGAAGAACGACAGAGCCAACGTATAAGCGAATGCCAAAATCCAGAACTGTTCAGGATCAATTGGTTCACGGAAATTGGTGGTCTTTTTAATGTGGCTCCAGTATTGCTAGCAAAGCATCAAACTGAGCCACTGACATCCTGAAGTAAACTTTAAATCGCTTGGGATGGACCAAATTATTTTTTTTCTCCCCTATTTTTATGAAGAGAGGACAACAAAATCATCCTCACTCCCTGAAGGCTCAATTTTGTATTGTTTTGTATTTTGTATTGTTGATTAATTGATAGGCATCGGACTCAGTGAGCAAGTTTCTGTGCGTGACGAATTTTTAGGATGACAAACACGAAAAACGCACACGAAAATTTCGGACTCAGTGTGCAAGGACCTTTAGTGGTTAGAAAAAATGTTTTGTGAATAAGGCCCCTTTAGTGTAAATTTATACAAAAATAAGTTGAAATTGCAACACATAATGACTTGAATTCACCACTTTAAATTGAGCATTTTTATAATTTGTAAATAATTTTTTTTAGGGGTTATCAAGACAAAATTGTCAGTGTTATATTTTTTGCAACACTTTGCCAGAACTCTATTATCTGCTTCGGTGACCTCGCAATTGTTGTAATGACCTTGGAAAGGTTGTGACTTTTAGAATCCTTCATAAAGGTCCGAAACTGAGAAGGATCTGGTGCGCGTGAGGGTTTAATGCCCAACTGTTTCAGACAAGTGCCCACATATGCGTCCTCTATGTTAAAGGGCTTCACGTCCTTGGAAACCTCAACTATTTTTTTGGGAAGGTCATTGGAGAAAACATATCCTACTCCTAGCACATATGTGGGGTATTTCGGTTCGGGGTACAGCTCCTCTGAGACGTAATATTTAGATTTTTTGTTTCTGATGACATGCTGGTTCCACATCAAAAAACCAGTGATGTAGTTCTGTCTGGGTGTGTTGGGTGCCAATAGGAGAGTCATCAGGTTTTCCAGGTTTAGGTACATGTCAGAATCGACCTTCATACTGAAATTGGCTTGAGGGCAACGAGTGGCCAACCAGTCCATGATCACCATCGTCTTTATGGTCAGGTTGAAGTACGAGTCCACAAAGTTGCTCTGCAGTAAGTCTCTGTGTTGTCGGCTCTCTTCCTCCAGCTGCTGTTGAGCTTTTTCAGAGTCGGATCCTCCAGTCAAACCCACCAAGAACAGAGTCAACACTGCTTTTCCCTGGACTGTGCTCTCATTCCCCCACGTGCTCCGGATGGCGTTACGAGCTTCTACCTGATGGGGCGCCACAGGGACCATCAAGACCAGGAACGGATCCCACTGACTACATATATCAGGTTCATCCAGAATAAAATGATAGTTGCTTGGATGAGCTATATGATAATGCACTGAAATGGGTTTGGTGCTAATGGATGCAGTGGTTTTGTTCAGTGCTGTAGGTGTTTGTATGATTTTCCTGTAAAAATGTTTGCCAGACAAGCCCTCAGTATATGACTGAGTCTGATATACAACATTAAACATTGTGTGATGATGTGTAACTTGCTTGAGAGAGAAATAGATATAAGCCATGGTAGACAATGATGATGTAATTGTGAGCATCAGAATGAATCTTGTTTTAATGTGACACATTGAAGCTCTACTATCCAGAGTCAAACCGCATCTGAAGAAGAAGGAGAAAGGGAAACATTAAAATATTAAATAATCTCCCTTGGATTATTATTTTCCACGATCATTCCTAATTATTTAGAAAGATTGAGTAGCACTTCACTTATTTTTCCATGCAGTGTTTTCGCTGAGTAAGTTTTAGTGCCAGACACACAGCCAGTGACAATAAACACTAATAAATAAATATTACTAATTAATAAATATTTCTAATAAAATATCAAATTGATCAAATTACCATTTGTCTGTAATGGTAGTTTTTGTATGTATTTGACATTCAAATATGTTATGAAGCTGATCCATCTCATGAATAAGCTGTACAAAAGTGACCGTGCTGGTTTTCCCTGTCTGACTTCCACTAAATCCTCTTTCACAATGTGTGCTGAAATATGTAATCCTAGTATTCGACATAAAACATACGTTTTTAAAACAAAGAAATATGCATTTTTAGGAAACATAGTTTATCTTTACCTTCATGCACTTTGGTCAGTAGTGTATAGTTGGTAGACTCAGGTATTGTTTCCACTTGTTATTGTTAACTATGACTAAAACTATTAAAAATCATTTTTGTGATTGAAAAGTTGAGATAAAGCTAAAATATAAAATGTTAGATTAATTATTTTTTAAACCCAAAAAACCGAAACTAATAAAAAAAATGACATAAACACACCATTAACTGAAGGGAATTTTAAATCTCATTCAAAATGTTAATAAATACTATAATAGTATATAAGATACTGATTTTTTTCAATACATTAAAGAGTTTTTAATAACTGTGAACATGTTCAGGTATAACAATGAAATATAAAAGCTATTATTTAGAGATCAGCAGAAGTATAAAGTATCAAAATATGACTAATTATAACCTCATATTTACTCATCATTGTTTTAGCTATTATGGGACTATAGTTACTGCTTGGTGTTCATAAAAATTGTTAATAATTTATAGCATGAATGAAAAGCACATAAACAGCAAATAAAAGCTAGGGCCATACCTCTTCCACATGCTTCCAAATGTCACGACTGCATATCCAAATGAACTCAACACACACAACAACACACTCAGGCATAACTACATCACCGTTTTTTTGTTTTTTTTTTGGTTTGTAACATGAATCAGTTTTATTATGCATAGTTCATCTTCTCATGTAGCTGGGTGGAGCTGTGCATCGAAACGACTGCATTTCTGAATCTCCTTCCGAGACTATTATAAGAAGAACTTTCCACAAATTCCATGTTTTTATGGTGACTATTTGCTATGTTTGATGAACTACTACTTAACATAAAACTGCAAAATTACTAGGCTCATACAGAATTGTTCTCACATATAAGTTTCATGGAAGACAATGGGGTTATTAAAATGTATGACTCATCACTAAGTTCTAGTTGAAAAACAAAAGACCTATAACTATTGATGGCTTATGTGGAAAAAAAGACAAAAATGTTGCTCTGCACCATTTCTCAACAAGTCTCTCCCTCACAGAGGTATGTGTGCTTCTAACTAAACAGCAAGAAAAAATTAATATATACGCACGTACATACATACATACATACAACCCTAAATCAATAAAAAGTTGGGACATTTTGTAAAGTGCAATAACATTAAGAATCTGTGATTTGTTTAATTCTCTTTCAAGTTTATTTATTTGACAGAAGTACAAAGAAAAGGATTCCAATGTTTTCACTGAACAGAAGAATTTTATTTTGTAAGTATAAACATATTTTGATTTGATGGCTGCTACACACTAGATTACCAGTTTACCACTGTCACATCACCTTTACTTTTAATTGCATTTTTTTTTCAGGGGGTTGAGGATAATTGTTTATGTTTCGCAAGTGGAATTTTTGCCCAATCTCGCCTGATACAAGACATTGTCTGATTCTCCTTTTCATGGTGGGTGATCATACATTTTCAATAAGACAGATCTGGACTGCAGGTTAGCAGTGAAGCACATTCCTTCTATGGTGTAGATTGTCTATGAAACCACTCAGTTGTAGCACATGCTGAATGAAGCCTATTGTCTTGCTTACAGGAAAGACATCATGATGCCAGTAAATGCCTCTGTATAATCCCAATACGCCTCCACGTCAATGGTACCTTCACACAAATGCAAGTCACCCATGCCGTTTGTACTGATGCACCTCCATAACATGGCAGATGTTTGCACCTGTCGCTGATGAAAGGCTGGATCGTCCTTTTCGTCTTTGGGACTGAGATCTCAGGTTCTGAAACATGGACTCATCTGACCATAGCACACATTTCCACTGTGTTTTGGACCATCTGTGATGAGCTCGGACCCAGAGAACTCGACAGGATCTCTGCATTGAACTGATATACATCTCCTATCGTAACAGAAATTCAAGTGGCATTCCTTGATGCAGCTGCAGCCTATGTTCAGTGACATGTTTTTCTATACTCTTGAGCACATGTGGCTGTATTTAACACAGTAGCATGATGGTTTCTCATGCAATGCCATCTGAGTGCTCAAAGGTCACACACATTCAACAGAGGTTTCCTGTCTTGCCCGACACAGACTGAGATTTCTCTGGCTTCGCTGAATCTTTTCACAATATTAGGTATGGTAGATGGTAAAAGACCTAAATTCTTTGCAATCTTGCATTGAGAAATGTGATTTTTGAATTTTGTGACAATTCTCTCATGATATCTGGCACAAAGAGATGACCCATGACCTGTCTCTGCTTGCTCGTTTTACACTCAATCACGACACACTCCTTTTACCAGTTCACCTTGTGTACTGTTTTAAAAGAGTTTAAAGGCCCACTGAAGGGCCTTGAAACCCGCAGCTTTGCATGATGCATTGACGTAATTTCCACTGAAACAGGAAGCTAAGGCAGTACATATTATTGACTCTCTCACTCAAAACTGAGATGGCAGTTCTAGTCACATTTATGTCTGTCCGCAACACAACCGTGTTCGTGTTCAGTAAATGGAGTAAGACCACATTCTTTAATACATTATAAATCAAACAAAATGTATGTTAAGGAAGATTAATTAGCATTTTGCGCATGATGAAATTATTATGAAAATTATTAGTTAAAAAAAACCCATTGTTTTATAGTTAGGCTAAACCATGGTAAACACAAATTAAACATTGTTTTGCTACACCAACCAGAGTGTAACCATTTGTAGTAAAACTGGTTATACAAATGGTAATCAATCCCAAAAAAAAAAAAAAAACATGGTTAGGGAATGGGGAAACGCCTCCTTAAGGAAAATGTGACATTACTGTGAAACAAAACATAAATGTGACTAGAACTGCCATCTCAGGTTTGAGTGACTATGGTAGGACTTATTCACCAGATATTAAAATTGCTCAGCCTTCATAATTAATTAGTATTTTGACAGAAAATATTTTTGCACGTTTTGCCCCAGCGGTAGGGAGAAAATGCCCCCTTTCTTACCAACCAGTTTGCTTCATCAACATCAAAATGAACAGACTATATAATCTCTAAAAGTAAAAGGCAAGTAATGTATCAACATGTATTAATATTTATTTCAGGAATGTCCAAAATTACGGTGGCCGAGAAGGGTCACAACACATATAAACGCCACAACAACTACATATTCAGAAAACACACAAACGCCACAACAACTACATATTCAGAAAACACCTCCAAATTCAGACAGACTTGTTGATGTGCCCCCTTACCGAAGTGGTTTTGTGTGTTTTCAACATATTATGTTATTGTCCCCATAACGTATTAGTCCACGGCACGCAGATAATTGTTAAACGTTCTGCCAACGTTGTTAGCTGGAAACTAACAACGCTTCAACGCTCACTAACAATGCTCGCTTCTGGTCACTAAATAGATGCATTATTGTAGCCATAGACAACAAAAGCGCACATTCAGATAGCGCGAAGACAACCGGATGGATGCGGGTCCGTCACTGATTATGCCTCCCCTGGAAACATTTCCGTTGTGTCTTTGCAGTTCGTTTCCCTATTTGCTCGTGCTGTGAATATTTGCAGCGTACGTGATGTGAAATCGACGAAGTTGTTTTCTGAATATGTAGTTGTTGTGGTGTTTGTATGTGTTTTCTGAATTTTGAGGTGTTTTCTGAATATGTAGCTGTTGTGGCGTTTGTATGTATTTTCTGAATTTGGAGATGTTTTCTGAATATGTAGTTGTGGCGGCGTTTGCATGTGTTTTCTGAATTTGGAGGTGTTTTCTGAATTTGTAGTTGTTGTGGCTTTTGTATGTGTTGTGACCCTTCTCGGCCACGTACAAAATAGCCAATTTTTTTACATTTATATTTATACATAACATAACTAAGCCATTCAAACAAATATGTTGTAATTAATACATAAAAAAACAAACAAACATTCATTCATTAGCCATTTACTGTTCATCCATGCAAATTTCACAGATGAATTCCCCTCGAATCTCATTGGAACAATCTACACGTTACCCACTTTTGGCACCCCTCACACCTTATCCAGTCCCCCCCACTAATTGAAAATAACTCCCCACAGTAGAAGCATTCTGTTACGTTAGGAACGAGGACACAAGATGCAAGTAAAAAGACTCTTTATTTTAGTGTAAATAATGGTGATGATGATGATGACAAGTCCAGGTGATGCAGGCGGTGGCGCAGGGACTTCGATGGTCAGACACAGTGTGATGGATGAAGTGCAGGGTGCTCTGAAGAGTGACGACGTAATCCAGACACGAAACGAAATCCAACAAGACGAAAACCGGAACACAGGAACTCGAGACAGGACACGAAGCACAGGAACAGGTAACACGAAGACTTCATGCAACGATCTGACAATGGGAATGAGAAAGTGGTAAGTTTTTATAGGAGATGAGATGAGCGGCAGCTGGTACTGGTGAGTGATCGCAGCTGGATACTGATCAACTGTGACGATCTGGACACACCCACTCACACACTCGCTCACATGTAAACAACAAAGCACGAGACTAGAGAGAGACACTCGATCCATATACCGTGACAGTACCCCTCCCCCTAGGAACGCCTCCTGGCGTTCCCAGGACTCCTTACCTGTCGATTGTAATCATCGATAAGGGAGTGATCCAGAATGTCTCTAGCAGGTACCCAACTTCTCTCCTCAGGACCGTAACCTTCCCAGTCCACCAAGTACTGGAATCCGCGCCCCCTCCGCCTTGAGTCCAGCACACGATTGACCGAATAAGTTGGTTCCCCATCAACGAGTTGCGGCGGGGGAGGAACCGGGGTAGGCGGATTAATGCGAGAATGAACTACGGGTTTAATTTTGGATACATGAAAGACGGGGTGAATTCTCCTGTACACCGGAGGAAGGTTGAGGCGGACTGCCACCGGACTAATGATCTTGGTGACAGTAAACGGGCCAATGAATTTGGGAGCAAGTTTATTAGACACGCTGCGAAGAGGAATGTTCTTGGTAGAAAGCCACACTTTTTGACCAACGACGTATATGGGAGGCCTAGACCGGTGGCGATCGGCTTTGGCCTTGGTGCGCAACCCCACGTGGAGAAGAGTCTCACGGGCTCTAGTCCAAGTGCGGTGACACCTCTGGACGAAGGCGTGAGCAGAGGGGACCGCGACCTCGGATTCCAGACTAGGAAAAATTGTTGGCTGGTAACCTACGCTACACTCAAACGGAGATAGGCCCGTGGATGACACTGGCAACGTGTTGTGGGCGTACTCCACCATAGAAAGTTGTTGACTCCATGAGGAAGGGTTCTTGGAAACCAAACATCGTAACGTTCTCTCCAAATCCTGGTTGGCTCTCTAAGTTTGGCCATTGCTCTGGGGGTGGAACCCTGAGGACACACTGACAGTCGCCCCCAGAAGCTTACAAAATTCTCGCCAAAATTTGGACACAAACTGGGGTCCCCTGTCAGAAACCACGTCTGTCGGGAGGCCATGTAACCGAAAGACGTGGTCAACGACAATCACCGCTGTCTCCTTGGCTGAGGGTAATTTGGGCAAGGGAATGAAATGAGCCGCCTTCGAGAACCGGTCCACTACGGTCAAAACTACCGTATGACCCTGGGAGGGTGGGAGGGCGGTAACAAAATCTAGAGCGATATGGGACCAGGGTCTCGAAGGGACTGGCAGCGGTTGGAGTAGCCCATCCTGGGGTCGATTGGAAGTCTTACCAGTGGCACAAACTGAGCAAGCCAAAACAAAACTGTGAATGTCACGAGCCATGAGAGGCCACCAGAACCGTTGTTTGACTAAAAACCTAGTGCGATTAACTCCTGGATAACAAGCCACATTGGAAGAATGCCCCCACTGAATGACGCTGGACCTCAAACCCTCAGGCACAAATAAACGATTCGGTGGGCAACCGACCGGGGACGTTACCCCTTCTAAGGCTTTCCTGACCTTCGACTCGACCTCCCATACGAGTGTGGAGATGAATAGAGTCTCTGGTAAAATGCACTCGGGAGTAGACGGGCGTTCGGAACGATCAGAAATGCGCGATAAAGAATCGGGTTTGATGTTCTTAGAACCCGGGTGGTACGAAAGAGTAAAATCAAAACGACCGAAAAAAAGTGCCCACCGAGCCTGCCTGGAGTTCAACCTTTTAGCAGTCCGAATGTATTCTAAGTTCTTGTGGTCGGTCCAAATGATAAAAGGTACCCCCAACCCTTCTAACCAGTGACGCCACTCCTCAAAAGCTAACTTGACTGCCAACAACTCTCTGTTCCCAATGTCATAATTGCGTTCGGCAGGGGATAGACGGTGAGACAAAAACGCGCAAGGATGCATCTTATCGTCTGAAAGAGAGCGCTGGGATAACACTGCTCCTACCCCCACCTCTGACGCGTCGACCTCCACCACGAACTGACGTAATGGATCAGGGGTTGTCAGAATGGGGGCTGAAACGAAGCAACCCTTCAGTTTGGCAAACGCAGCCTCAGCTGCGTCTGACCACCTGAACGTCGTTCTGGGGGAGGTCAAGGCGGTCAGAGGTGCGGCTAGTGGCTGAAGTTGCGAATAAAACGTCTGTAGAAATTGGCGAACCCCAGAAATCTCAGTAGGGCCTTACGAGACTCTGGACTTGGCCACTCTACCACAGCCTTGATCTTCTCAGGATCCATGCGCATTCCCTCAACCGACACGATGTATCCTAGGAATGGAACAGACTGTACATGAAAATCGCATTTCTCCGCCTTGACAAAAAGCCCATTCTCTAGCAACCTCTGAAGCACTCGTCGGACGTGCTGCACGTGTTCCTGGAGAGAAGAAGAAAAAATCAGTATGTCGTCCAGGTAGACATAAATGAACTGATCTATCATATCTCGCAGCACGTCATTGACGAGTGCCTGGAAGACCGCTGGACTGTTGGAAAGCCCGAAAGGCATAACCAAGTATTCAAAGTCTCTGAGGGCTAAAGCGATGAGTTCATTAAGAGACTGGGGCAGGTCCAAAGCGTAGATTTCACTTTGGACGCGGTCAGCCAGCCCATGCAGGAACATGTCCCACTGCGCCTCCTCGTTCCATTTGCTATCCGCTGCTAGGGTCCGGAACTCGACTGAAAAGTCCGACACAGATCTTTCTCCTTGACGTAACTCAGCCAGCATTCTTGCAGCTTCTCTTCCGCCAGCCGTCCGGTCGAAAACTCTTTTCATCTCAGCGGAGAGCTCCTGGAACGAGGTGAAGCATGGATCTTCATTTTCTCACACCGCCGTTCCCCATAACGCCGCTTTCCCTGTCAGTGAGCACAAAGGCGACCTTGGAGCGCTCAGTCCGGAAAGTCTGAGGCTGGAGCGAAAAATGCATGGAGCACCGGGTTAAAAAGGCTCTGCAAAATTTTGGATCACCTGAATAATGCTCTGGGGTTGGTAGGCGTGGCTCCGACTGGGATGGGCTCTCCGATGGTGTGGGGGGAACGGCCGGTGTGGGCGGCGCATTGGGAGCTCGTAGCTGTTGGATCTGCCGGGTGAGCTCGGACACCTGCGCCACTAACGCCTGAACAGCGCGACCAGTATCATTTAAATTCTTTTCTTGAATTTCCAGACGAGCCATACTGATACTCAAACAATCCTCCATGGTCGGAACTGGTGTACTTGCTGTATCCATTCTTGGTCAGATCATTCTGTTACGTTAGGAACGAGGACACAAGATGCAAGTAAATAGACTCTTTATTTTAGTGTAAATAATGGTGATGATGATGACAAGTCCAGGTGATGCAGGCGGTGGCGCAGGGACTTCGATGGTCAGACACAGTGTGATGGATGAAGTGCAGGGTGCTCTGAAGAGTGACGACGTAATCCAGACACGAAACGAAATCCAACAAGACGAAAACCGGAACACAGGAACTCGAGACGGGATACGAAGCACAGGAACAGGAACAGGTAACACGAAGACTTCATGCAACGATCTGACAATGGGAATGAGAAAGTGGTAAGTTTTTATAGGAGATGAGATGAGTGGCAGCTGGTACTGGTGAGTGATCGCAGCTGGATACTGATCAGCTGTGACGATCCGGACACACCCACTCACACACTCGCACACATGTAAACAACAAAGCACGAGTCTAGAGAGAGACACTGGATCCATATACCGTGACACATTCTGTATCATCTTCTTTGTTCTTATTCTTCGCTTCAGCTGCGCTATTGTGTTTAAGTGTTTTTTGTGTGCCTTTGTTTCGTGCAGCTATCTTGTCCTCCAACGGTTTTGTATATGGCGAGGAGGTCAGCATAGCTGAAGATTCACACGCCCTCTTTCGTGGCCTCTTGTTTTTTATTCTTGGCCTAGGGGACAGCTCTTCTAGAAGCGAGGAGGGTGACTGGCTCAATCCTTTAAAAAGGAATAAAAAATACTTTCTAACATCGGTTTCCAACAGGGGGGTCGTGGCCCACAAGGGGGCCTCAGCGAGCTCTTTTGGGGGTCGCGTCATATTTTGAAAAGTGTTGAACAGTGAGCATTAAAGCAGCAGTCCGTAACTTTTTTATGTTAAAAATTTACTAAATTTGTATAATGAGCGAGTACATCATGAATCCATTTTCCAAACCGTGTTTTTGTCTTATCCTGAGTCACTATGGTACACCTATAATAGGTGTTTATATTGGGACTATTTTTACACTGGTTCGGGTCGTTTACACTGGTGTAGCCCAGTGACTCGTCATAGACATAAACAGAGAGAAGTAGCTCCGGCTATAATGTTCTTCCGCAAGACGCATTATTCTGTTAATAAACGTATGTTTATTAATCGCTAGAGCGCCAAACGATCATATTACATTAGCAAATATTATTCACAATCCCCTGGCTGACCAAAAAATGGGTTTTCAACGAGGTCCCAGACACCAGTCATTTTGTTATAGCCTATAGGCCTATATTCATTATTTTTCCCCTACACACCAGTGTGAATACTGATATTTTTGTTATTGCATTTCAAATAGGGCCAATTAATAGGCTACTCCTAGGCTTACGTTTTTAAATTACAAATCGCCTACTGATGTTTTTGTTATAGTATTTTCAATATTATACGCTATTATTTGTGCATAAACATATCTGGTTAGTAATAAACTGTTTGTTTAAAAACAAAACATTTTGTCATCCTTGCAAGCTTACAAGAGCAACAATATCATTAAATGTGAAGCGGGGCCCTAAAATATTTTCTTGAGAAAAAGGGGGTCTCAGACAAAAAAATGTTGGGAACCACTGCTTTAGAATACAGAAACCCTCTGGGGCCTGTCAAAAAAACACACACACACATGTGTAAATATATATATATATATATATATATATATATAAAACCTTTAATAACCCATCTTCTCCTTTCCTTAATACATCTCCCATATCATGCTCCAAATAGTGGCGCAATTGTAGATATACCTATAATACCTATATTGGTTCTCTAGCCCATGATTTCCTTTAAGCATATGAAAGCTTTGAAGTTTCTCCTTATTCATAAATGTCCAATAGGCAGTTAAGCCTATAGTCGTCCATCTTTTAAACCTGTTATCCGTTTTGTTGGGAATGAACTCGGTATCATAGACACACCAGCACAGCAATACCTAATCTTTCAAATTACATAATTTCACTATTTTCTTCCAAATGTTTAAGGATACATTAACCAAGGATTATCTACAGTATAGTTAATAATACATTTATCAGTCCAATATCTCCCAATGTTGCCTGAACTGGGACATCCTGAGATGTGACACTTTCTATTTCCTTTCATCTAAATTGATATGCCGGATTACATAAACACACCAAAGGTTTAATCTGGGGAGTATAATAATAATAATCTTGCAAACAAGGTAGTGCCATCCCCCCTTTTCCCTGAAGTGTTTGAAATCTAATTCTGGGCTCCCCCCCTTTCCAGATAAATCTTGAAAATAATTGATCCCATTCTACGAACTGCTGCATTGGTGTGGGTGTGTTTTTAAAGCATTTTTTGTCTCCCTCTGGTGACTGAATACTGTGATTCTCCGATGAAGAATAATAGATTCTAGCCAGCAGGGCGGCGCTCTGACACAGTGAACGATGCTTTTATTTCATGCACGATTATATTACTAACACAACAATCAGACACATTACATACATTAATTATGTATTCATTTTTTGTATTTATAATTAAATATTTTACAGAGCAGTGCCATTTCTTGAATTAAAAAACATTTCTCTTGAACCAAACCTACTATACAAAAAGTGTACCCAAAACAATATTTAATATCAAAGCCAAACATATGTAGTATATGCCCTACCCTTTTAAAACAAAGGAACGGGGTCATAAAAATGTGCTAATTTTGAGGAAGCATATCCATTGTGGTACGCTGGTACTGTGTCAATGATTATCCAAGTTTGTTCATGATGCATTTCTGATTTTGTGAGCAAATTCTTCAGCCCAATGCAGGACCTCTGTAACATCTGCGACTTTGGTTGCATTTCCCACACCTTTAGCAACCTCGTTTGAGCCATCTGCATTTCCTTCCAAGCGTGCGCACACATGAAGAGCCCATTCGATCGCTGAACCACCAGCAGAGCCCTAGGAAGACAGTATGAAAGTAATCTCACTCCTGTGTGGTTATACTGTAGTTGTGTGATTTTTTTGTGTGCTGTACCTTAGGTACTTGGCAGGCAAAAAGCACCTTCCCTGACTGCTGCAGGTGAGCAAACAACATGACCAGGGAATCTGGGCTACTCTTGCTCAGCTTGAGCACAGTCTTCATCAGCACCTAAACACGACAACATGTATACCAATTGTATACAATTGATACAAATATAATCGTCGAAGATCATCACGAAACATACCGATATCGAGTCTGTCTGGATCAAGTCCACAAGCACAGTTTTATTAGAGTGTTTTTCCAGCAGCTCTTTGGCTTTCAAGGCAGCCTGAAGCAGAAGAAACAATAAGCCATAAGCCTAAACAACAGATAATATTAACAACTAGCAAGACAACCTATAGATGTTTCTACCTCTGCGATCTCCAATTTTCTGATGGAGGTGTTGCTGCTCTTCTGCATCGCTTTCAGGCGAGTCTGCAACTCTCGTCTCTGCCATTGTGGGATTGGTGTGTTATCAACCATCTAAAACACATAACACAATATAGACAAATGAAATTCATACATCATGAACTGACTTTCCAATGAAGACAAGAGGTTATGGAGTTACGTACATTCATTAGGAGGCCGATCTCTTTGGAGAGTTTCTGAGCTGCTGGTATAGACGGGACGCTTGCAACTTCTATCCGTGCCACCAAAGACTCCAACTCCTCTAGCATGGCTTGGCCCGCCTCACGAGCCTGGGTCACAGGAACAGTTAGCATCACAGAAACTGAACTGCTGCCCAATGGTAGATTTCGTTTTTCAAACCTTTTTGGCTTCATCTCCAGTAACAGCAATGATACGGCTAATGCCTTTCACCATCTGTCGCTCAGACACAATGACGAAGTCTCCAATTGCTCCCGTCCTCAATAAATGCCTGATAAAAGCAACAACATATTGGTGAGCTTGGCTTAGGGGAGGGTAATAAGGCAAAATATCATATCACAATTCTTTTCAGACTTTTTAGACACGATTTTGTTGGATTCTAAGACTATTTTTCAAGTTACTTAGCAATAGTCAAACTAATTTCCGCATTTAAAACATTTAGCCCAACAAGATGAAAGAATAAGATATATTACATAAAGGCCCAGTTTCAGAAACAGGGTTTAGATTAAGCCAGGATTAGACCCTAGTCCAATTATGACATTTAAGTAGCTTTAATAAATGCAGACCCGCCAACCTTGTAATTTTTTTTTTGAGTAGCATCAGCGGGGGGTGGGGGGGGGGGGGTTGTCATGTTTACTGTTGTCATTTTTTGAGACAATGCAAGACACACACAAACACATGCCTATCTTCATAATTCTAGTTTTGACTTCTAAAGTTTTAGCTAGCAATTTAGCTATTGCAGTGAAAGTCCAAAAATTCAATATACTGCTCAAAACCATTTTTTATTCATGATTAATATTGCATTGCAATATTGCATTGCATAAAAAAGCATGTAATGTGTGCTGGTCAACAACTAGTCTAAAATAAATTAAAAAAAACTAGAAAACAGTAAAAAAAAAAAAAGAAAAAAAAAAAGAATGTGTACATTTAAGATAGGCTACTTAATTTATTATTCCAATATCCAAATATGATACTAAATCACACAGAAAAAGGGACTTTTATTTATGACGTGCTGTCTTTGCATTTGAACATTGCACATTTTAAACAGGACACGCATTAGCTGAATAAACGTTAGCCAATACAAACATATTTATAGAAAATAGTTGACAATAGACAGGAGTCCTGTCACATGACCAATAATAGCAAAACGAATCACTTATTCTAAAAAGAATTATCAAGTAGAATATAAATTTAGATGAATCCGAAATATGGGGCTGTGTTAACAGTAAAACGTCTGTCTTTTAACGAATTTTAAAAACACGGATGGATAATACAAAATGCTTTCAGTCATTTTGACAGAAAAAAACACAACCAAAACAAAATTTAAACTTAGCCCGTCAATTTACAATTATCTTCTCTCGCTGTGTCTGTGTTTGTGAGAGAGAGCTCGCGCAGCACTGATACAACGGTACTTTTTAATCCATAAGTAACTAATACGCTAGTTTTCATACAAAATAATTATGTAACATAATTAGGTAGGCTACTTTAGTTATTATTAACACATAACATAACATGCAGACTACGTTTCTCAACACTGAGAATGAATAAATAAACGCCTGTTTCTCCAGGTTTATCAGTAATCCACAATTTATCACAGAACTTTCATAATCACTAAGCCACAGCGATTTTAATTTTATTTAGATTTATTGTTCATCAATACTTAAGCATTTTATAATTTGCATGGCTGAATGACGTTTTCCTCTAATCTGAGTGACCATGAATGACGGAGTATTTTATAATAATCCATGCGATCACTCCCGCGTGATCATTGAATCCAGATTAAGTTAACTAAAAACAATATTTCAACTTTCCACATCCACCCCAGCCCGTTTACCTTCAGGAGTCAGAAGTGCTGTGACTACTGTCCTCACTTATGAACTCAATCAGACGTTGGGCCGCGGGAGTGGAAGAGGATCGAGCGGGATTCTTTATTGCTGTCGATTTTTTTTTTTTCAGTCTCTTTTTAATTTGATAGGCTTTACGCATCTGTCAATCATCCCCGCTTGCTATTTGGGGAATGAACCCAGCGCTATGATTGGTCGAACTCCGCTTCTTTTGCTGTTGGTTGATTTGAGGACTGCGCGTGCACAGAAGCGTCACAAGGTTGAAGGTTTTTGCGTAGTTTAGAGTGACAAATCGTACCACCGTACTTTGAGGTCAAAATGCGTATCCGCTACGCAAAATACGTACAGGTTGGCAGGTCATGTGTCTTAGAAAAAAAACATTACTGGTGTGCATCTTGAGACTAAACAATGGCACCGATATATTTTAAGTAGTGCTGGGCAATGATTAAAATGTTTAATTGCGATTAATCGCATGGTTTTCTTGCGATTAATCGCGATTAATCACATTGTTATGCGCAAAATTGAATAATGACTTCTAAAGTAGTGTATTGCGCACTTTTGATTTAAATGTACTGCTATATACACAAAAGTGCAATAACTTTAAACAAATAAGGTGCTTTTATACCAGCAGTATTCCCTTTACACAGTAATCTCAAATCTCAACTTAAACATTAATGTAATCAAATCAAATATTTAAACATAGCTATTTTCCACTGCCAGGGCATTACCTTTTATCTAGTTTGTTAAAACAAGTCCAGTTTTCTTGTTTTTTTTCTTAACAGGTATCAACAGGTATATTTTATCAGGGAGCAGCAGAAACAGTCTATGTAGTAGTCAGAGGTCATGATCACTACTATATAAGTCGACCAACGTTACTTATAGTAGCTTAAGTTTGGTCATGCCATGGTTTAAGATTACATTAAACAGAGTAAAAAAAACAATTTATACTTTATACTCACGCTGTTGCTGTGTAGCGCGCGTACACTTTGGCGTACCCTGACGTGCACCTCTCCAAAAATGTAACGTCAATTCTACGCGTACCGCAAGCGCTGTTATTGCTACAACCGCTCCCCGGGTTTCACATGCTCCCTCTGCATGTGTAATTGCGCGTCAACGCGGACAACGACGCAGAGATATAAATGAAAACCAACGCGTAGTCTATAGCGTATAGTCTTCGGCGTAAGTCCGACTCAGAAGTATAAATCAGCCAAGAGTGAGGTGAAGTGGTCGAGCACAAGGTGCAGCGACAAGCGGGTGCGTTCCTGTGAAACTGTTGCGGTCATGCTCGCCTCACGCACGCGCCCGCTCGTTGCCGAAGTTGAATTGTCTATAACTTTTTATAAAGGACGCGCAGCACAAATCATTAGAAGAGAGACTGATCCTTGGCTCGCTGTTAGTGAGTTTCCAGGATCTAAATAGTTATTATCTATAGGTTTTATAGGTAGGCTACTATCCATAGAGCGCCTGTCATTCACTCGCGGAGCGCAACCCTTTAACTGTTCACCAGAGAGAACCTGCCTCTCTCCACTGCTTGTTTGGGTGGGTTATTTGCTGGCTGACCAACATCCCACCCCTCCTGTGATCATGGTTTGACTGTAGGCCTATGTGTATTCAGAGCCAGTGAGCAACGGACTTTCAAAATAATAATAATAAAAAAAACTGTGTTAACGTGCGATAAAAAAATTGTCGGCATTAATTAATAAATGCGTTAACGCGATAACGCGTTAACTTGCCCAGCCCTAATTTTAAGATGTGTCAGTGCAAGTTGCTTTTAGTTAAAACAGATTAAACATGCATTTTAGTCTGGGACTATCTTAAGCCTTGTCTTTGAAACCGGGGGAAAGTAAAATTATGCGCTGTGTGACCGGAAAACATATATCAGAAGTTCAAACTGGCAAGGCTTTAAAATGCATGCAAATAATAAACTTTTGGGATGACGAAGAACAGCAAGGTCACAATTAGAGTAATCGCGATAGAGGTGATAAATGAAAAAACTGAAACGCCAACTGATATAATGTGCACTGTAGCAAGATACTAACAATCTCTCTGTAAAGGGAGACTGTTGGAGACATTTTAATCAATTACGATCATTACGCACACCCCTACCTTGGCTGCAGCTTGGAAATGGTTAGATGTATAAGTGCGATAACCAATCCTGATCCTGGAGGGCTATCCTGCAGAGTTTAGCGCCAATCCTAGACATGGCACATCTGAACCAGCCAATAAAGGTGTTCAAGATTATTTGAAAATAACATGCAGGTGAAAAGTTGGAATTGAAATCTGCAGGAAGTAGCAGCCCTCCAGGAGCAGAGATGGCTAACCCCTGGTCCAAAGAGTTCCAGCAGTTTCAGAAGAACCTTACGTGCCACAGCAAAATTCCACTGAAGCTTGTCTAGCGGTGTTTGAGGTAAGCAGATCCAAAATAGGCATAGCCACGGACACCACTCGCACTGGATCCGGATACACCTGAAACAGACAGCATGGTCAACACCTTACATATACACCAGTTTCCACCAACAAGGTGTGGGGCCAAAGTTCTGGCCCTGTTACCCCCAAAGAATAGAAAGTCCTGCGGTGGAAATCCATAGTCCTTTTAACTTACATCTGGGCTGTCCAATCCTCCTCCTGGAGGACCATTATGCTTCAGCGTTTCTCTCCAATCCTACCTAAACACACCTGAACCCGCTAATAAAGCTCTTCAGAATCACTAAGAGCTTCCAGACAAGTGTGTTGAGGCAGGACGTTTGCTCTCCAGGAGCAGAATTGGACACCCCTGTCTTACACCTTTGAAATACATTTTCTACCTCTAGGGAAGCGCCAATCTGTTTATCTGTTTTTTGTCAGATCAGGTGTAGGTCAGATGGGACTGGTCAAAATTTGATACTGTGCGTTATGGTTATTACCGTAAAGCTCGAAAAAAGTATTATGAAGGCACCATAAACATTTTCATGCACTATATTCCAGGTGTTCTGAAGACATTTGATAGCTTTATTTGAGAAACAGACCGTATAATTAAGTTCACAGAAACTCTTTTCTCCACTGCAGCTGTCAAATGACATTTTCCATTCAGGGATGCACTTTTGTGTTGCTCTGCATTTGAGCAACAATAGTTTTACGCAATAAAAGATTTAATACTGGTATTGGACTGACATCTGTATTGGAAAAGTGGGAATCAAGCCATCCTTATTTACCTCATCTATAGTTCTCAGACCTGGAATCAGTTTAGCTCTGGACAGAGGGACCTCTTCTATGTGCACCTCTGCATTTTGATGGATGATGTCCTGGACCAACTCCTCAACTTGCTGTAGCTCAGATACACTAAGGGAGCCCTTTATACAAGCATATACATGTATTAGCCAGTTTGAAAATCATTAAATCCCTGAGGCAGCCACACAGCCATTGTACCTTCACACTGAAGTCGAACCGGAGGCGGCTGGCAGTGCAGTGTGACCCTCGCTGACTAACAGAGGGACCTAGCAGCTCTCGCAGGGTGAAGTTTAGCACGTGTGTGGCAGTGTGCTTCACCATGCAGCCCAGACGCCGAGCCTACAGTTGGAAATGCAACACTTACCAAAAGGTGTCTGCATGATGCGTTACCATGTCTGATGGTACTTTTACTCCTACTACTCCCACCTCATCCACATGAAGATGCACTTGGTCCCCAGTTCTCAAAGTCTCTGCTGCCGTGACTTGATGTACCACGTAACCCCCAGCCAGACGGACACAATTCACAGGGAACAGCACATCCTGAAAAACATAACCGCAAATGGTAATTTAATCTTGTCTGCTTATCAAATACATGAGATGGGATGTGATGTGATTAATAACCTGTAATCCATCCTTGGTGAAATAACCCTGGTCGTGCGCCTGTCCTCCCTGCTCTGCATAAAAGCTGGTCCGGTCCAGAATTACACCACAGCGATGACCCTCACGCACCTCTGAAACCAAAGACCCCTCACAGTAGAGTGCCAGGACTGACGCTCTGCAAGGCTCAAACACTGAGAGAGGAAAAGAGTCAGGATCATTGTTCAGTCATATATCGTGTCCCAACCTGGTGTGATGTAATAAAGCGACAGGCAATAAATTCTATTACTTCCATATTAACTAGAGTTTTTGTCCTAATCAACTCAAATACATTGAAATGTTAGCCCAGCCAACATTGAAATCTCACTGGTAGCTATGCAGAGTGTATTCTAGTATGTTGCTATGTGGTTGATAATGTGTTCTGAGTGTTTTTCGGTGTTCTGAGTGTTCTTTAGCATGTGACTTTTTTATTGTGTTGCTGTGCAGATACCAAGGTGCTCTTAGTGTTTTTTAACATGTAGCTATGCAGTTGCTCAGGTGTCAAGTGATGCTCAAGTGTTTTTAGAAAGTTGATATTCGGTTGTTAGTCTTCAGTATTCGAATGTGTGTGCTTTTTCGTGTGTTGCTGTGCTGTTACTGAGGTGTTCTGAGTGTTTTTAGAATGTTGCTATGCAGTTTCCCAGGTGTTCTGAGTGCTAAGGTCTTTTAAGTGTTTTTGGTGTGTTGCTCTGTGGTTATTGAGATGTTCTTAGAGTTCTTTAGACTGTGTTTTTTCCGTGTGTTGCTGTGCGGTTACTAAGGTGTTCTGAGTGTGTTTTAGAATGTTGCTATGCATTTACTGAGGTGTTCTGAGTGTTTTTAGAATGTTGATATTCGGTTTCTAAGGTCTTTTAACCAATTTTAGTGGATGCTGTGTGGTTATTGGGGTGTTTAACATGTTGTTTAACATGTTACTATGCAGTTCATAAGGTGTTTTGAGTGTTTTTGGTGTTCTGAGTGTTCTTTAGAATTTTGCTATGTGGTTGCTAAAGTATTCTGAGTAATTTTAGTGTGTTGCATTCTTCATGATATACATTTTTAGTGCCAAGTCTGGTCAGGACACAGTTTTAATGATTTAACTGCCTTACAAACTCCTGCACCAATGATCTTTTCACTCAAGTACCATATTGTCCATCAGACGCCAGACTGTAACAGTATTTCAGCGAGTCGTCCGTGTGAGGAATTCTTCGGCTTTGTAGTTCCGCCAGGCTATGGATATCCAACTGGTCCGCCCTATCTACATCATCCTCCTCTGACTGAAACCTCAACTGAGAAAAAAACCCAAGTTAATCCATATACCCACTATAACAGATAAATCAATAAATCAAATGCTGGATTAAAGAAAGCCACGTGCTTAATACCAGTACCTTCTCATATTCATCTTCAAGCACCTCCATTTCTTTTTTATCAACCATCTTGCCCCTCTCCTCCAGCATCAGGTCAATGAGATCGAGAGGAAAGCCTAAGTTACGATGTAGCGACCAGGCAACCGAGGCTGATTAATAGATACAACACAATGGACACAAGAGAGTAGAACAAATCACTGAAATGGGGTAGTGTGGTGTGGTAGTTAAAGATCAGGGCTGGTAACTGAAAGGTTGAGAGTTTAAATCCTACAAGAGACATTGCAATTATCATTATGCCCTTGAACAAGTTGCTTGGGATAAAAGTGTCAATGAAATGCACTTAATATTACAGAGCCTGCACAGATAATAAAGGGAATAAAGCGAATTACACCGCTTTGTGGGTTTACCAGGAAAAACAGCAGAGTCTTCGTACATATTTCTGAGAGTCCTGTCAATCACCCTCCTGCCCTGCTTCAGCGACGACAGGAACTGGGCTTCATTTTGATTAATGAGATCCATGATCTACAGAGGAAGAAAGCAAATGTTTTACAAATTTATCAAACATTCAGTTCCTGCACTTTGTTCACGGCAGGTTTTCTAAGTTGAAAAAATGCCACGGTACACTGATATATACATTAACTCAGAATTGCGGTTTCGCCAATATTCAAATTTAGGCTAATGCAGATAAACCCTTAACTATTTTCATATTGTGGCCGATAACTGATGATAGCTGATATTAATATTATTGTTTGAAATGCTTCAAGTGAATTCAAGGATCATTTTGAGATTTGCCTAATATTACATTTAACAGTGTTATTAAATTATTAGTGTTTTTAAAGATTCACTTGAATTGCTTTTTAGAACATGGTAATACACTACCGTTCGCCAAGGCTGCATTTATTTAATAAAAAATACAGCAAAAACAGTAATATTGTGAAATATTATTACAATTTAAAATAGACAAACTGTTTTTGATTTTAATATATTTTAGAATGTAATTTATTTTTGCGATGTAAAGCAACATTTTCAGCATTGTTCCAGTCTTCATTGTCACATGATCCTTCAGAAATCAGTCTAATATGCGGATTTGGAAACATTTCTTATTTACATTAATGTTGGAAACATTTTTTCAGGATAGAAAGCATCTTTCCTGTCACTTTTGAACAATTTAATTCATCCTTGCTAAATAAAAATAAAAAAGTATCACAGTAGTGTATCTTTTCGCAAGAAACGTAATACTAAGGTGTTTTGTAACATGCTTACCCTCTCAGACTCAGTGTTCAGCTCAGGATAGGCATCACCCTAAGAAAAGGGAAGAGAGCGGGAATATAAAACTTAAGACACAATGCAGTGATGACAGTAATAAACTGATGGGTATCTCACCAGTATATGAGCTACAGTGGGCACCAGGCTTGCCAGCGTACCCTCGGGGGCCTGCAGCACTTCTGTAGAAAACCTTACGGCACGTCTCAAGATACGTCTTAACACCAGCCTATCACAAAGATGGCATATTTCAGAAATTGTATGTGTTAAATTACTCTGCATACTTCGATAAAGTCAAACTCACTCAGCGCCTGTCATGCCTGGATAAACTCCGTCAGCGATACACACGCAGATTGTTCGAATGTGGTCCGCCACGACCCGATAGGCCATGTCCACCTGACCCGCATCGGTCTCTCCAGTCCTGCCCTGGTATGCAGGAGCCTTAGAGCCCTACATGCACAACCAATAGAGATAATGCGGGCTTAATTTATATTCAACCTGGAATATTAATCTTTTAAAAGGTTCAATTAGAGACCTGGTGGATGGCAGACAATAGAGGTGTGAAAAGATCTGTGTCATAGTTGGAGCGTTTTCCCTGCAGTACGGTCACCAGTCGCTCTAAGCCCATCCCAGTATCCACGCTGCACTGGGGCAGAGCTCGCAGGCTACCATTGCCCTCCCTGTAACATTAAGAGAGTCCGTTTTCAAATGTGTGTTACTAACACATTGTTCCACAAATAAATGGAGGCACCAGGAAGGAACCAATGTTATTATTGTTAACTAAATTGATTTAAATCATTTTTGATAATTAAAACAATAAAGCTGAAATAAATTATAAATATTAGATGAAAAAAAATCCATTTGGAAATGTTGCCTTGGCAACTAACTGAAATAAGTTGATGCTGAGGGAAGTACTAAAATTATTAACTGGAAATAAATCAAAACTAAAACTGAAATAAAAATAGACTAGACCAACATAGCATATATATTTTTAAGTCTTTTTACTATAATTTTGATCATATCTTGAGATTGAACCATCCCATCCCCACAGAACAAGCTTTCACTGCACATAAAAAAAATAATAAGAATAAAAAAAATAAAATAAAATAAAATATATATATATATATATATATATATATAAAATCTGAACATGATATTTCATTAAATTATAAAATATAAAAAAAACTTAAAATATATAAGTAAAAGCTAATTCAAAGTATTAATAAAAACTACAATTATATACAATATATACATATATATAAAAATGTAAAATAACACTGGAAGTGACTTTTCTAACCTGTTATACTGCATAAAAACTAGATTCCAGATTTCCACAACATCCGGACTGTCTGCATTGATCAGCGAGGTGGCGTTCCGATTCCCAACATGATCGTAGTGAATCTCCGTGCAGGGGCCACACGGACCCGTCTCGCCCATTTCCCAGAAATTATCCTTCATTCCAAACGGCAACACGTGATCCGCCTGCACTCTGCATGGGAATGTCACAACAATCCAGTGAATCTCCAACAGAAAACTAATCGATTTTGCTTTGCACTGCTTTGAACGTACCCCATGCTGAGCCAGATTTGCCGCGTTTCCTCATCGGCAGGGAGACCATTGGCCACGTCCCCAGAGAAGTACGAGACATACAAGCGCTCCGCAGGAATGCCGTACTCTTCCGTTAAAAGACGCCAGGCCATTGCACAGGCTTCCACCTGGATTGTGAATCATTCATTTATTCAAAAATACATGAAAATGCTACAGAGCTCCTAATTGGATATAGTGATGGGGAAAAAAAAGACACATGAGATGGGAGGAAAAAATATATTAAGTGAGGATAGGAGCAGGCTTCACTCAATGCATATATTTATAAACTTTAAGAGTGCTGGCCTGGATGATTAACATACAAAAAATAGGAGAGAGGCCACACTATGCATATATTCTTTTTATTTTTTAATTAGTTTTATTTAATTTAAATAAAGAAAAAGAATATATGCATAGTGTGGCCTTTCTCCTATTTTTTGTAGGAAAAAATATAGTTCAATGCGTTTGCGTTCACTCTCAAAACTCTTGCGTTCCCTGAGAAACTTTGCATTTGCTTGACGGTGTGAGGGAAAACAATATCATGCTTTTTCTTTTTCTCTGGGATTGTGATGCTTTTGAGAAAGAAACACAAAGATTCTCAGGGGAACGCAACATTTTAACGCAAGAACGCATTTTTCCCAGGTGACCATACTTTTGCAAGAAAATGCTAATTTTTTGAGAGAGAATGCTAAGTTTCTCTGGGACCTTAATACTTTTGTGAGACAATGCTATTTTTTTCCATCACTACGTTCCCTTAGGGGCTCTGTAAAATGCAATTCACATAACATATTGAATAAACCTTTTGCATAATGAACATATTCATGAAATATTAATTCCTGAATTTAATATTTTTTAGGGCCGTAAAGTGCCCTGGTGTCACAATAAAGAAAAAAAAAAAAGCCTCATTAAAAGATTAAAATAAATTTAAATTTTTCATTAAAAGAAATTATTGACCAAACCTTGAAGTAATCACCAAAGGACCAGTTTCCCAGCATCTCGAAGAAGGTGTGATGGTACATGTCTTTCCCCACATCCTCCAGGTCGTTGTGTTTGCCTCCGGCGCGGACACACTTCTGACTGTTCACCACCCGCCTGTATGATGCCATCTCACTGCGGGGGTCCGCACAGCCCAGGAGAATTGGCTTAAACTATGGGACAACAGTCACAGACCATGATAACCTAACATCAAAACTATCATTACAGAAGACAGTGGCCCCAAAAAACATCTAAATCACTTTTCTTTTTCTTCTTTTTTTAAAGTTACATCTAGATTTTTTTTTTTTTTTTTTACTTTTAATTAATTGTATTCACTGAGTCTTTTTAATATATAGGTAGCACATTGAATTCTAAATAATTATTTGATGTATAGTATAGGGTACAATAATTCGATGTGCTACTATTTTATTAACTAAAGAGGTAAATATTATAAATATATAATAAAATAAACTATATAACTTTAAAGTATATATTATTTTAAAAGCAATTTTTGCTTTTTATAGTTTAATTACATCTTTTTTTAAAGTGTGAACCCTTCCATCATTACCATGTTTCGTGTCCAAAAACATAGCAGTGCCATTGCGCTTTGACATGACTGTTCGGTGTTATATTTTTAACAACTTGCATGTATAATTATTAATTTTCAGTACCTGGTTCATTCCTGCATTGACGAACAGAAGACTCGGGTCTCCTCTCGGACGCACTGACGAGGACGGCACCACTCGGTGTTCATAACCTTCCTTGAAAAAGTCGATAAACTTCCGCCGTACTCTTTTAGATGTGAATTCTTCATGAGATCTTGAGTAGGACAGGGCCGAGCATGTTCTTATTCCCGTCAATAAAGTGCATAATTTTGCATTTAAAAGTGCACAGTGGAGCTGTTTCCCCAGCACTATGCGCGTAGCCATCTTGCCGAGTCACAGCGTCACACAGCAGCGTCCAATCAGCGATGAGAATGAAATGAAACTGAACATGACCATGAAGAAATACAGTTTAGTCAAGATATATTTATATATAAATATTATGTAAATATATTATTAATATAATGTGCAGAAAATATCTTTAAACAATTATATATACTAGCCTAATTCAGTGCATACCAGATATCAGGTGGGGAGAATTTTAAATCAGACAAATAATGTATTCATAAACTCAAATTACAAAGTGTTAAAGACCCCCTGTGGTGAAAATAAAGCTTTTAATGTTGTTTATATCATATGGCTATGTGGTGTTTTAAACATGCTTTAAAACAAACCATGTGCAAATTCAGGTCAAGACCATTTCTGAGTATTTTCTCCTTAAAACTCAAACCAACAACCAAACAGCTGTGCTGCTTAATACTTTTGTGAAAACCATGATATAGTTTTTTTTCAGGGTTATTTGATGAATAGATATCAAAAGAACAACAAAAGAACTGTTATTTGAAATAGAATTGATTTGTAATGTAAATGTCGTGACTGTCACTTTTGACCAATTTAATGCATTCTTGCTGAATAAAATCTAATTGACCCCAAACTTTTTAACAGAAGTCTACTTATATTTTTTTTTAAGTAAAGTAGACCAACACACAAGTCAAAGTACATACAGTATTTTATTATATAATCACATTTGTTAACAGCCAACTACAAAAGTGTAGTAGCTTGTACTGCATTGCTGCAACATGAAATGTTCCTTCCTATGACTCTCATGAGAACATGCAAACAAAAGATAAAAATAGCAATTGCACAAATCATCCTGTACTGTATCTTTCACGCAAGCACTTCTCCCTTTCAACACTGAGCGGTTTTTCAATAACTTTAGGAGGTGTTCAGTCGCCGAATAACAGCTCCAATAAAACATAAAAAATATATTATGCTTCCTCCCTTAACAATCCTCACTGGCTAATAACAGTCGGCACATTTGTCACAGTAGCAGAGAATACAAAAGTAAATAATGCATAAGAATAGTTTAGGCACAAGGTTGTTGGATTTTTTTTGTGTCAAACAGATGTTCCTTCTTTTGACTCTTCAGTTTCCTGTAGAGAAAATAAAATGAATTAGACATCACAAAATCAACGTCCATGTAGTCACCATGAGATCAAAATAGAAAATTCTTGTTTTTTATGGAATCTTGCGGTATTTATTATGAATGATTTATTCGTGCACATTATTTTTTTAAAATTCATGTACACTCATAATGTTTAACCACAATAACTTCCCCTCCCTCTTGCAGCATCATCTCTTCTCTGATGATGCGTTTACTGGCGTAAGGGCGGGGCAACCTGTCACTCACATGAGATCGACCAATAGCAAACTACAACCATCCAATCGAATCCTGATGGACAAAATCAAGTCCAGCCCTACATTTGTTCTTGTTCGACAAGCTGTTTCACTCGGATATACGTCACAATAGCGAAGAAAAGACTAATAGCAGCTTCGGTTTCATTCTGACTTTAAATCTTACTGATATATTACATACAATATATACGTTTAGCATAGATTGAAGGCCTTACATTTGGTGTGCTTTCCTCTTGTGAATGTATGGAGAGTGTTAATAATGTACCTTGCCCTGTAACTGTTCCTGCAGGTTCTTCATGCGCTCTCTCTCTTTGTCCAGCTCTTCCTGAGAGCTCTTCATGAGCTGCTGCAGTTCAGAGGCTGCCTGGCCGAGGTCTTGCGTCAGCCTCTTCTCTTTCTCCAGTCTCTCCTGACATAGACACACACACAAAACACACAGTCAGAGAGCGGAGATCTTCTATTTGCTGGTCTACACCTGAGATTTTGAAGAGGTGTTGTGGTAACCTTTAGCTCTTCAGTTGGTCCTTCTCCAGCAGCTTTCAGCTCTTCTAACTGAGCTTCGAGATCCGTGACGCACTTCTGAGCCTGAGTGGAAATATACATGTGTGAACACCCCAAGAATTTCAAATGCTATATAGCAGTTTAAATAATATTCTAATTAAAACGTATTTCAAAGAAATTTAATTAAATTATATTTAATGAAAAAAAATATATTACATTTATAAAAAATATAATATACAAAAAAGAAAAACAAACTAAAATTCAAATACTTGTAATTTAAAATAAAATGAATCCAAAATAAGTTGCATTGTGTAAATTAAATAAAAAAAAAATCTCAAAATAAAATGACAATAATTAATGTAAATTAAAATCAATTAAAGTTTAAATCAAAACAAATTGAAAAACAAACCCAAATAAAATTCAACCCAAATGAAATGTATATATGAAATATTAAAACAAAAGCAATTAAAACTCACATTAAACATCTAAATAAATTAAGTAAATATTAAATAATTTCAGTAAAAGTATAGTAAATTCAGTTAAACTAATTTTAAGTGTAAATGGAAATGGATTTCAAAAATCTCAAAATAAACTAAATAAAAAAAATTAAAACATTTGTATTTAAAATCAAATTAAATAAATTGACTACTCTATAACAATACCATTGTATTATTCATAAAATAAAAAAGTACATAATACTAATTGAAATGTAATAAATATAAACAAAAATAAAATACAAATATTACATTAAAATAAAATCACTTAATAAATCAAGATAAAGAAAAACTTTATTAAAATGTAAATTAAATGAAATCCCACCCAAAAAAAAACAAAATACTACAATAATTGTATTTTACAAATCAAATTACAAAATATAAATTAAAATAAACAAATAAAAAATATAGTTTTAAATATTAAAACAAAATGTATTAAATGTAATTCTCTAAATAACATCTACAACAATTATACATTTTAAATAAAAATATTAAAATGTAAATAAAAAGCAAATAAATAAGAAAAGAAAAGTTCATAATTCGACTAGCTTCTGTGTAAAGAATCTAAACAGCCCTCTTAATTGTCACCTGTTCATAGTTGTTTGCAACCTGCAGTCGAATGTCCTCTTCTGTCTGCAGTTTATTAGTTGCCTCCTCCAGCTGCGTTTTCACCTGTAAAATTAGACATTGAGGAGTAGAGATTCAAGTTTAGTCGCAGTTACAATACCCACACACAGCTTATGTATACATGCACACATGATGTGTATGTACTTGAACTGCTAAAGACAAAAAAAAGCATGCCAGAAAACGGTCTTCAAGCTATGCGGAACATAATACATAACAGACATGCTACGCCCTCCTTCACCAAGAAACATTTATCAATGAAAAAGAACACAGGATGCACAAAAAGCACAATTGGAGATGAAAAACACTGACATCCACTGCAGCAGATACAGTTAATACACATGAATACACACAAAGCAGTATTGACCTGTGCGCTCTTCTCGTTCTCTACCTGCCGACTCACTTCCTGTAGCTCCTGCTTGATCTGTAATGCACAGCACAGCTGTCACTCAAAGTAGAAAGCCACATGTGCAACAAACCGATGTTAAACTTACCAATGAAAGTTCTGCTCGCTGTTCCTGAGCCTCTGCTTTGGCTGATACCAGCTGGGCCTGAGTTTCTGATAACAATGCATTCAGCTGAGAAGAATATAAAGTAGAATATGACAACACATTCAAACATGTTAACATAAACGTCAGTGAGTCGTTTAGGGTACGATTACACGACAACGATGGACTAAAAACGTACAAATATTTCCTTTGCATTTTTCACGTACAGTCGACAATGTTATCAAAACTATCCCTGCAAAAATGACTAAAACACTGTATTATTCATGCCAGGCCAGTAGATGGCGGTGTCACTTTGTAAAGAAGCACTACGCGGCTATAGACTGAACACGAAATACGTGTTCACTTTCATGAATTCACGTTTTTGTAGTTACACAGTGACGATAACGGTATCGTTTTTTAAAACTTGGACTTTGAACCCAGTTTTCAATAGTTTGCATTTTCAGGTCCCCATAAAAGTTTTACGTTTTTAGTTGTCATGTAAACGGCCCCTTTGACATATCTTCTATTTTTAAATAAAACTCATTTAAACATAAATAAACATTAATATAATATAAACATTAAACTAAATTATTTACACTTCAGTTCATAACGGGAAAACTATACAGGAACCTCAGAATCAGCGAGTTGTTTCACCTGAGACATTTCTTCTGCATACGTCTGACTGATGGTTATGGATTCCAGTTGTTTCTCCAGCTGGGCTTCCAAAAGCATCACCTGCCCCTTCAGCTACAGAGAACAGAGGAACAGTACGTTTCTACAAGTGCAGCGTGAACATTCATCAAAGCTTCTCGTTTTGCATTTCACAGAAAGAAAACTCATACTGGTTTAGAGCAACGCGAGTCAGAAACCCAGTCCCCAAGTCCCCGAAACAATGGCAAATGTAAGCATGAACCTGATTGGTGTCCTGTCTTTCCACATTTATCGTCTCCTCCAGGATCTTCACCTGATCCAGAGCCTGTGGAAGATTCACACTTCAGCACAACTGAATTACTAAACAGTCACGCAAATCCAGGGTCAGTGAAGGATGTTCTTACCGTCTGTTTTTGCTGCTCAGCATCTGAAATCTTTGACTTCCACATGAGCTCGCCGTCCTCCACACTACTCTGCAGGACTTTCAGCGTGCTCTCCTGTACAAAACACACAAAGCTCAGACAAAAGCCTTTTTAAAGGTCTTTTTAGGTCAAGACTGAAATCCACAGACCATAATGTTTTTTTAGCAATAATAAATGTAACATTTACAGGCTTTGATATCATTATGGCTTCATTCTTCTTCCTAAAAATAAACATCACGACATTAATAATGTGAATAAAGTAATCAAATGTAAAATAACACTGGATAGTCTTCACTGTATAAATTAAACAGATTAATCCTTTAAATTTTACAAAAATGTTATTCAGTCAAGAGCAGTGAATGATTTTTTTCTTTGTCCTTTGTAGTTTGATTAACATTAAAAACAGACAGCAGCAGGAATATTAGGCTTCTGTCACTTTAAGACCTAATGCACAGATCCAATACACTGATACTGGTACACATCTGTCTCGATTGTTTATATTCACTAAGCCATAACCAACTATGCTTATTTACTAGGATACTGGTCGAGACAGGCATTTGAAAAAAAATTTTTTTGGTCAATTTGTCCGTTCAAGTGCAGGAAGACATGAAAGAGAGCTCAATTCTGTATTTGCGCACTGTCTGAGACGCAGATTTCTGGGCGTCGTTCACGTTTGTTTACGTTCATGTTCTCAAAAATATAACTGGCCAACTGGAGATTGACACCGTTTCAAATAATCACCAACGCTCATTTGGCGCTTGGTGGGTGTTAATTTTAGGCTCTGCTAACACCTACTGGCTTGGGTGTATGAAGGTTTTGTTTTTGATTTCAACATGGCAGCCATCATTGGGGGGGGGGGGGGGGTTGGGGTACTTTTAAATCTCATGCAAGTGTAAATCAGTTTAAACATATCTGTAAATTTCTTAGAAAAAAAAAAAAAAGTGTGGATCAATGTTTGCATGACAAATGTGTGCATGCCACCGTACCGTTTCACTGAGAGTTGATCTGTACTGCTCACACTCAGCCTGAAGTGACCTCTGTCTCTCTTCTGATTGGGCGAGTTTCTGCTGCAGATCCTGACACATAATCAGATAAACATGAGACATGAGAAGAGAACAACCGTGCATTGCAGGTGTGTGTCTATAGAGATGATCTCTCACCGTCACATCTGAGCTGGACATTATGTGCTGCTGTTCTGCTGGACTTTCTGTCTGATTTTCTGTCAGGTTCTTCTTCTGTGCTTCATGTGTGAATGCTTCCAGCCAGTTTGTCTACAACATGCATATGTTTATTGCAAAGCAAAAAACAAAAAGTATACAAAATATGATTTAATTTAATATTAAATTACTTGTGCTCTTAAATTATTCACATATTTAATACATTTATTCAGAGGTTAACTTTACATTAAAAAAGGAATTCGAACCTGTTGCATTTCTATGCTGATGTGAGGGAAGAGCGTCTGGAATGCGTTTCTGGTGTCTTTCTGGAAAGAGCTCAGCTGCTGCTCAACTTCACTCTACACACACATAAGCCTTTGATCACTAAATTAAATTATACCACACAAAATGTTTAATAGTTATAGCCAACTACAGCCTTTTGATGATAATGAACACCTCATTCATCATGGTTTGTGTGTATTGTGTAGATATACAAATAAATGCATGTTTATACTGTACGTGTTTATATCAGGGTTACCTGTGCGGCCTTGGCTTGGCTCAGTCTTTCTTCACTCAGACTCTCAGCAGCAGATAGGGCTTCCACTGCGGCATAGTTTTTATCTCGCAGTTCCTGAACACACACCACAATTAGATGTGGATGAATGGGTATTTAGAGATTGATAAATGGACAGTTAAGAGATGATGGAGTGAGCGATAGATAGACAGGTACTAAAATAGGAACTGAGAGGTAATCAATATGGATGGACGACCAGGTTCGATATGGACAAAAGGGGAAGGTAGATATACATGGATGTGGAAGTAGGCATGGATGAAGGAGTGGGTATATATGGACAGATGGGTTGAGTAGATAGTAGTAAGATAAGGATGGACAGATAAATTCAGGTGTACCAGTAGCTATATATGGACAGGTTAGGTAGAAGGACGTAAAGGTAGGCTAGGTATGGTAAGACGAAGTGTGGATATGGATGGACAAGTAGGTATATTTGAATGGTTTGGGTAGATATGGTCAGACAGGCTGGGTAGATATGGACAGATATGTTGGTAGGCATGGACAGACAGGTAGATATAGACAGACGAGTGAGTAGATATGGATGGATATGCTGGGTAGATATGAATGGACACATGTAGGTAGATATGGAGGGATGAGTAGGCATAAATAAATAGGTTGGGTAGATAGGGACACAGCTTGGGTTAGTTATGGTCAGACATGCTGGGTAGATATGGACGGACACATAGAAAGACCTGGACCAATGGGTTAGGTAGATATGAAAAGGTAGTTAAATATAGATGGAAAGATAGATATAGACAGATAGATACGAGTAGGGTAGATATCGACAGGTTTGGTAAATATGGTTGGACGGTAGGTATAAACGGACACATGGGTAGGTAGATATGGATGGACGAGTTGGTATATATGAACAAGTTGGGTAGATATGGACGCAGAGGTAAGGTAGATATGGTCAGACAGGCTGGGTAGATATGAAAGAACCAATAGGTAAGCGTGGACCAACAGTTTGGGTAGATATGAACAGAAAGGCAGTTAGATGTAAATAGACGGGTATGTAGGTACAGTGTGGACAGGTTGAATACATATGGATGGACGTGCAGGGTAGAGATGAACTCACATTGCTCTTGGCCTTCACTCGCTCCATCTCTTCTTTAAGCTGTTGAAGTTCCTCCTCCAGCGAGATCATGCGTGCGTCCTTCTCCAGACTGACAGACACAAAAACAAAAGTCAGTCATTATCAGAAGCATCCAGGAAAGAAAAAAAGATGACAAATATCTGGAGGAATTGACAAAATAAATCTCTTACTTCTCAAATGGCGGTTCAGCTTCAACAGTATCTGCCTGTGGATATAAAATTATATACCAATTCATATGTATTACACACATGCATATATTATCAAATTATAATATACTCAACTCACACTTTCCATCTTCTCCAGCTGAGCCTGTAAAGATGCCACAGAATCTTCCTTTTCTTTCAGACTGAGGGAAAGTGAGAAAGAAATGCATTTAATCCATATTGTCTACAAAAAATACTTGAAGAAAGCATCAGCTCTATTGTATACCTAGCTTTCAGTTGGTCGATCTCAGCAGTGTATTCCCTTCGTTCCGTGTCCGCCTCATTAACCCTGAAAAACGAGTCCATGTTTAGAGCAGACACCAGAGAGTGCCACATTCACTGAGGTCTTAGAAACAACTGGTGTCATTGAATCTATCTTAATTTGAAGACAAATTAAATTCATCAAGTTTAAATAACAAAGACAGTACCTATTCTGAGTCTCCTCAGACTGAGCTCTCTTTAATGTGTCAAGCTCCTCCCTCATCTGATTAAGCTCCGTCTCCATTGATGTCAGCTGGTCCTCCTTCTCTTTCAGACTACACACAATATATCAAAACATGGTGAATGTGATTTCAACATTCAACAACATTCCAACTAGCCAATCAGATTTGAGGGACAAGTTTACAGTTTATGTCAAGTTTAGTCTTACAACCAGGGTTAGGTGTTTCTACATCAGTGTTATTCACCTATCATTTCCCTCTGATTTTAGGGATAACTTATGGGTAGGGTTAGGGCAAAATGTTCGGGCAACAAAATGTATTGATCCAGGAACATGTCAATTAAAAATGAAACTGTAAATGTAGTGACTCAAATGAATTCTGAACAGTTCACAATACCTGCTCCTCAACTGTTCAACTTCCTCGCAGTTTATCTTCTATACAGAATCAAAATAGGGAAGAGAATAGTATTATTTGTTATTCCAAAAATTACATGCAGTACAGTACCTGATATTAAAATCTCAAGGATCATTTCAAAAACCTGGTTTAGCTGCATTGCATTGGGAACTAGATCACAGTGCCAAATATTTGTACCTGTATCTCAGCCTGTACTGTTGCTTCTGTTTCCACAGAAGGCTTTTCCTCAGTAACCTGTGGTGTCTGAGACAGCTGTGCTCTCAATATCTCCAGCTCTTCACATCTGTCTTTCAGCTCTATTTCTGTAACATGCATACGCTCCTGGAGTTCTGTAAACAGAAGTTATTTCCATCTTAAAAGGTACAAAAACATAAAATAGCTACAACTAGAATATGCCCCCTTTAAATGTTTTTTTTTTCAACTCATTGTTTCTATTTGGAAACTAAGCCAAGGGAATGCATAATAAGTGAAACAAGATGTGTTTGTTTGAGTGTACTGACCTGTAAGGGTCTTGGTTTGCTCTTTTGATGCATCTACTTGAGTCTGTAGGGTGGTGCTTCTGTGCTGAGCCTCATGGAGTTCTTTACAGACTCGATCCAACTTCTGCTGCAGAGCCTTCTCTGCCTCCACACGGGACGCCTAACACAGACACAGAGGATTGTCAAAGGAATAGTTCACCCCAAAACAGCACCCAATATAGCCATACAATACTTTGTGTAAGAAACCAAAATTGAAGTCAATTGCAAAGCGATTGTACAGATTCAGATTTGGAACCTGATAGCCCCTGTTCACCATCTACTTTCATTGTATATGCATGCAGGCCCTAATGATGACCTTTGGCAAACTGTCTCTTTAATATCAAAGAATGCATTATTGCTAAACATCCAACATGTGATTTTGAGCCAAGGAGGTTTACATTTCGTGCATAGCTAAGCTGGGGGAAAAAAAACTAAAATAAATACACACACGAACAGACAAAATGTCCTGAAAGAAATACAAGTCATCACAAAGACAGATAGGAATTGCTTTAAAGTTAATGTATATGGCGAAATTCCTACCTAGGGTAACAAATAAAAGGAAAAAGGTCAGGGGTTAGGGCTTACTTGTGTTTGCGCTAGCTGTTCTTCAGCAGTGGACATCTTGGTTTCAAGAGTCTTCCTGCGCTCTTCCTCAGCATGCTGGGCAGCCGTGCGCTCATTCAGCTCTCGGTTTAGACGCACACAATCCTGACGCAGCTTTGCCAACTCTGCATTCTGCCTGTGCATGTGAAAAAGGAAATGGTTAGATAATACATTTTATAGCTGGAGGCAGGTTTAGTGTTAGCTTGCGTTGTGTAGCTTTATTTTATGGCTTTGCCAGGAAATTACAAGGGGAGAAAGAGGGGGAATGGGATCAGTACATGACACAGTGCTCATTTTTGGAGATGCAGGTTCAAATCTAACCTAAGGATAATAAATGTGCTTTATGTCATTTCTGTCCCAATTAAATGAATTTGCACAATTCGATTTTTATATTTTCTGAAGAAAAACCTGTGATGCTTGCCTGGGCAAAATGAGGGGGCATGGTTTGCCAATGCATTGCTATGTGATTGCTAAGGTCTTCTGAATGTGTTTTAGCAATATGGTTGTTATAAGGTGATCTGGGCAATTGCTTACTGGCCCAAAACAAAACAAAAAATGCTAAAATCTCTGGTCTCTAGAAATGGATGACGTCCCTTCCACCCATTTTGGCGAAATTCCACCAGGCGAAATCCTAAGTATGGCTTAGGGCCCATTCACACCAAGGACGAGAACTATAAAGATAAAGCTTTAATAATAGTTCTTATTCTATGAAAATAGCCAAGTACACACCACAGCTATAAACGATAACGACACAGAGGAACTGTGACTCAGATATAATGACTCAATCAGAATTCTCTCTAAATTAAAGATCTCAAGATTTAAAGCGTCATAAGTCTGCACTTATAAATAAACAATGTTATCATCCATTGGTGTTGTGTTGGTATTCATGTCCGTAGAGAGGCGTAAAGAATTACCCCAAAATTTTGATACTTCATCAGTTTCACTGTAAGGGTTTATAAAGGGACTGTGTTCAATACCTGCTTTCAGCCTGGCTAGTGGCTTGATTGAGGGCATCTCTGAGAATAGAGTTCTCTTGCTGCAGACGGGCCAGCTGAGCAGTCGGTCCATTCTCTAACTGCTCTTGCAGGCTTTGGATCTGTGGAAACACACATAAACAACTCATTTAATAATCTAACAACACACTGTACACAGCATAGTGAGAGGGAAAAAAGTGTGAGAGGCTGTTGACTTGTGACCTTGCTGTTGAGCTGTTGTGTCTCGTTGATGTGCTCCTGGTAGGAAGTCTGCATGCGAGCCTGTAGAGCTGTGATCTCCTGGCCACGGGCACTCAGCTCAGAGCTCATACGGGTCTCTACGGATGTCATCTTGCCCTTTGCAGAACTCAGCTCCTATTGGCCAGAGCAATGAGAGTCAGAGATACAGTTAATGACCAAGACCCTCAGGGTTAATGTCATTTTGACAAATAGAACATGTTCCTGATCAACGTATTTATCAACCAATCAAATTTTTGAGATCGGGAAAAGGTTAGAATTAGGTGCTTAGGGTAGTGTGTTATCAACCAATCATATTTCTGATTTTAAGGTTTTAAGTAAATGGTTATGGTTTGGGCACAGGCAGGGATTTGGTTAAGACTAGTTTTCAACAGGAACATTGCTGCATCCATTCTCCAAATTGCTTGTTCTTTGTAGTTTTGCGGGGATGCTGGAGCGTATCCCAGCATCTCAGGCGTATTCAGGGAAATACCATTGTACCATTGATGGATGGCCAGTCCATCACTGAACATTGCTCCAGGACCAACACAATTATTTTCAACAGTCACTCATGACCTTGCAGTGAAGAAGCTTGATTGGGGTAGAAACTAGTTTGAACCACATTGGTTTGTCTATGTTGGCACAAATTACCTTGGTAAGCTCTCGGACACGGTTTTTGGCTGCAGCTACATTGCCCTGCTCAGCGGTCAACTGCTTTTCCTTCTCCTCCAGCTGCTTCTTCAACAGCGCCAAGGGGTCACCCTTCTGAGATGCCTGCCAATGAGAGAATGAAAGAGACATGAGTGCTAATAGAAGGAGACAAGTATTAGCAGTTTGAAGAAGGGTTTATTAGGTGTTGACTTAGTACCAGTTGGCAGGAGTCCTTTCCTGCCTTCTTGCTGATGATCTCAAAGAGTTTCTGGGTCTCGGATTCACTGAACGATGCACTATTCAGACTGGAGACCAGAGTTTTATATGGTGACGGCTGGGGGACATCAACCGTTTCCACAGAAACCACTTAAAAAAAATCTAAATTAGTATAGACTGATGCGAGCAGTGCAAGTTTGAACCCCTACTATTACATCCGTCCTAGATGGATATGACCAAGGAGACTCACCTGGCTCAGCCTTCTTCTTAGACTTCTTCTTGGTTGGAGCTTCAGTTTTGGGTTCTTCATCTTTAGGGGGAGCAGCAACCTCAGGAGCAACTGCTTCTTTCACCGCCACCTCTGCAACCACTGGTTCCACCTTAACTACAACTTCTGGGACCTCCACAGGCTTGACAGGGGCCGGTTCCACCTTGGCCACCTTCTTCTTTTTCTTCTCTTTTGGGGAAGAAGCAAGTGGGGCCACCACAGCACTTACAGTTGGAGGGGCAGCACACACAACAATCTTAGGAGCTGGTTCAGTTACAACTGGCTTGGGCTTAACTTCAGGTTCAGGCTTGGGAACAGGCACAGGTTCAGGTTCAGGTTGGGGTTCTGCTTCAACTTGGGGTAATGTGTTGGGTTCACTGTTTTCTACCACAGGTTCAGGGATGGACTCGGGCTCAGATTCTGGAAGGTTCCCATTTGGCTTGTCCTCCTTCTTCTTGGCCTTGTTTTTCTTTTCAGATGCCTTTTTCTTCTTGTCAGAGCGCTGGGGTTGGATCTTGCCTGAGTCTTGCCGTTGTTTGGCCAGGGCTTCTTCGTAAGAGGTCTCCTTCATGGAAAAAGTTGAAACGAGCGTGATGCCAATGGCGGAGAACACCATGAAGCCACCAAACACCACAATTCCCAGAGTTTGAGGGTCGTACACATCCATCTTTGCTCAGTCCTTTCCCTCCTAATCCTACAAAAGTACAAAAGCCATCAGCACCTTCTAAGAAAAAGGTGATGTTCTGTTGACACACTCAAATGTGCAAACAAGGACTAGCTATTTAACGTTAATGGACAACAACATCCTCTGAGCATTTCACACAAGAAGTCGTAGGACAGACAAAAGAACCACTGCTAAAGTATATCCTGTAAACATAGGTGGAAATCGCGGGGGGCTCGGGGGGGTCAGGACCCCCCCCCCCCCATCTGAGGGTTGTCCCCCCTAAAATATCATTAAAATATGTGTGTTGTAAATAAAATAATGATATATTCTTAAAATAATTGTTTAAGAAATAAAATAATACAAATGCAAACGGGGCAACAACAAAAAAACGTTTTAAACATTTTGAGTCCCCCCTCCCTTGCCTCACAGTGCTTTGGTCCACTGCCTCCGCCCCTCTTACCTCACCACCGACACACACACATTCCGGTGGCGGGAGAGATTAACTAAGTTTTTGAGTAGTTGTGGAGCTCCAGTAAGTCAATGTTTTATTCACTTTAAACATCGGATGAAGTGATTATTTTCTCTTTAATATAGATGATGCTGAGTCATTAATAAATCATGTCAAAAAACAAATATATGATTGTGCACAGTGTAACGTTACCAATGTACTTTTGTCACTGATGTAGTCTTCTATGTTAGCGATTATAACGTTTAACGTTAACTTACCCTTGTTTAATACAGTCTGCGTTTACCTAGCTTGTTTAATACAGTATATCCACCCACACCCATAGAGTTTACGCACTACGTGATGTAACGTTAACGTCAGTCTTGTAGATTAGACTAGTCCGGGTGCGCATTTAGATTTTACATGGACACTTATAATCGGATTGACGGCTCAATCGGACTAAAAAAACCTTCATGTAAACACCTTAATGGATCCGATTGAGCTCGATCCGATTGAAATTTAGATCCGATTGAAAGGGGTGGTTTACTCCTTTTGTAATCCGATCGAAAGAACATGTAAACACTTGATCGGATAGAAAAAAACGAAACTAAAAGGACTGCGCATGTGCAAAGACGTTGAAATAGCGTAATGACGTATGACGCACGGAACGAGCTGTTCTTCCTGTTGAATAAAGTGAATATAAAATGAGTGTTCCGTTATTAAAAAATTCTCATTTCACTCAGCGTCTGTGAAGTGAAGCAGGACAACGTCCCACCAGTGCTTGTTTAAGATTATCATCCATAGACGACTAGTTTTGGGCGCAGGGTTTTACTGCGTGATCAATATAAGCAGCACGGCAAAGCGGTTCATGCTCATCGTCTCCAAATCATGACCAGAGATGGATAAATATTAAGTCTGCTGTTTATAAAAAAATAAAGAACCAATAGAGGAGAATAGTTATGCAATAGAGGAGAATAGTTATGCGCGAACAGCGGCATATTCGTGCAGTGTGCGCATGTCAAAAAATAAATTCCGATTTGAATCTTGTGACATATAAACGCGCACATCAACCCGATTACTTTATTTATCGTTCATATAAACACCGTGTTCGGATTCATCAATCGGATTGATTTCATTCCGACTGAACCATGTAAACGCTGTGATTTAGTCGGTTTATATCATTTAATATTATAGTTGATAATATGATATGTTAATCTAATATAATATCACACTAAGAGTGCAGTTTTTCTCCAGATATCAGCATGATAACAAATGTGATTTTGATTTATACAAGTTTAATAAACAAGAAGTTAATATTAAGTGATGTACATTTTAGACACCATATTACCAACGAAAATAGTTGAAAACTAAGCCACAGCACTGAAGAAACACACCGAGGTGTTTCCTTACTGAATGAATCAGCTTTTTGAACAATCAGTTGAATGAATCTCAATGACTCACTCATTAACAGTGACTCACTGCCTCCTACTGGCGGTTTTAATTTCACATTTAAAGTATCTTTTCATGTTTTAAATCATTTCAAATATAAACATTTAACATTTTATTTTTAAAACGTCATAATATTATTTATGTCTGTGTAAAAACATCTAAGTGCTACTTTAACCCTCATTTATCTTTGGGGTCTACGACCCCAATCGACTTTTCGTAGTAAATAAAACATGGTTCCCGTCATCTCAGTTGCGTCAAATTGTGTCACTTTTTCTACATTATCTATACACAATATACACTATAGCCTACACTGGGCTTGATTCGGTTGTTCTAAAGGTATGTAAAAAAAAAATCCATTGGTGGCTTAATGAATGAAAAAGCTAAATAAATTGACCAAAACATTCTTCAAAACCATACATTTTTTGTAAATAAGTTGTTTACACAAAACAACTTATTTACAAAAAAAAATGTATGGTTTTGAAGAATTTTTTTGGTAAATTTAGTCAGCTTTTTCATTAAACCAGAAAGAAACTTTGAGAAGGATAATGGAACGGTCTCCATGCTACACTAATAATAGTAGTAAGGCTTTCCTCGGTGTACACGTATCCTTGCAAGTACAATTTTGCCTGTATTATTGGTGTCCCCTTCAAAAATTGCTCTTGAGAATTGTTATGTTTATTGTCCCCCCAAACATTTTGATGAAATTTTCACCCCTGCCTGTAAAGTATTATTTTTGAACATTTTCTCACAGATAAATGCCCCAATCAATAACTCCTGTCCAGTTGTAGATGTCTTTAATAAAAGTTTTGGAAGATGTTCTTTTTTTAGAATGTTTTCACTAAAGTTTTTTTAATGTTTCGTTGGCTAATATGACTGTGGTCTATGACTTTATACCTATATGCATTGATGCAGCATTGAGAAAAAGCAAAAGCTTTCGGTTAAAGTTTTGTTGGTTAATAGGACTGTGGTCTAGGACTTTATACTGCCACATATGGATGGATGCATGGATGCAGCATTGAGAAAAAGCAAAAGCTTTCAGTTACTGACAGTAATATCCTATTCACCAGCATTACTGTTACCTAGAAGTCATTTATACTGCTTGGTCATGTATTTGGCTCCCATGAGGGGGCAAAAAAGATAAATAAATAATAAAAAGACCCTTCACTGCAGAGTGCTGAGTGGATGTCAGATATTATTTATTTATTTTTTTTGCCTTGAGACAATGTGAAAAATCTCTCCCTCTTGCAAAGTTTGAAAAAAAGAAAAAAGTTATTTTCACTGAAAACAGCACCTCCATATCTTTTGCCCACTAGAGTTCATGTTATGCAACACCCCGCCGAGACCACACTCTTCAACATTCCCTCACACAAACAGAGAGGGGCATACATAAAGTTTCCAGCAGACAGGTCTGTGTGCAGCAGACCACAATAACCTTCCCCCAACCTCACGTTTTAACTAGCAGCCAGTGCAACTCTTGCGTGGAAATTCTAGAGAGGGGTCTCTAAATATCTGACTCAGGCACTCGGGTTAGGGGGAGAATACTGACTGGGCTTGAATGAAATAAGCTACTCTTAACAGCATATAACTTATACGCATTATAATCTATTTACTGCTTTACTTTTATTGAATAGCCTATAATGCAACCCATTACAAAAAAAAAAAGCAATGGGGCTGTAGTGATTCCACTCTACGTCTACGGAACAATTACCATGGCATTTATGTATGAGGAATTCATTGTATTATAATGGTGCATGTCCAAAATCATTGTAACTTCTGGTGATCATGAAGGCCTCAGATCTAGCTGTCATCAAAAACAAACAAATACTTTTTTTTACCATATTAAACCACATAGGTCTTGTTTTAATCACAAAAGCCTATTTCTTGCAATCATTTTCCTAAAATTATCGACGTGGGCATATGGCTATCCTAAAATGGATGTGACTCAGAAGAGAGAGGACTCAGCAAACACAGGAAATGCAGAGTTCCTACATGCAGGACACATACTCCTCATCTCAGTGAAAGGGGGCTGCTTTCATATGTCGGACATTAACCCTTTCAGCAACATTGCTGAGTCGCTGACGTTACATAATAATGGCTGAAAGAATTCGTTTTTTAAAAAGTAACCCCCCCAACAAATATAAATAAATATAAATAACCTCTTAATGATATTTCCTTGATTTGACAAAGTTTAGAATTTTTTTTTATTTTATTTTTTTACTTTTTAGCTCTTCTCCTCTTGAAAAATCATAGAATATTAAGCACATTTTCATGCTGATTACAAAAAAAGAGCTAATGTAAAGTTAGTAAAAAATTAAGTAAATAGAAATTTTGGATAATTATTAACATGATTTATTCATTAAATTTTTAGGAAGATACAATTAACTTTTGGCTAATTTTACAATTGTTAAAGCCTAAAAATTAACTTGCTCTTATGCTTGATGAAACACCTCCAAACTCGAATAGCATGTTAAATCAAATGTAAAAGACACAAAACACACAAAAAACAACAACAATACAGCTACTCAAAACTGTACAAAGCCAGTAAGCGCAGTAAGACATTACATAAAGAAAGACTAAAACTATAAAGTGACAAAGTCAGTGAAAGCATCAGTAAGGACACGTACGCTCGAGCAGAAGATGCTTTGAATTAGATTATCACAATACACAAGTTCAAACTATCTTAGAATACAAATTATTTTCAAATACAACCTAAACATCAATATCAGAACCATTTGTCAAACTGACAACCTTCACTGGTGGTGAAAAAACACATAAGGGTGATTTAGAAAAAGCGTGCGCTTACCTGCGTTCAAATTTACAGTGATAAAGAATCGCCGCTGACTTTTGGAGTCGTGGCACTTTTTGCGAGTTGGCGCAGCGCCCGCCTCTAAAGCTGATACGCGACCTGATACTGACATCTGATTGGATTAATGCATGTCAATCAACGCCCTTTAAACCAACCGCGTCACGCGTAGTATGCAAAAGCTTACGGTGGGAAGCGCAGAGGGCTGTGAGTATTCGGTGGGACGTCGAATGATAGCCTAAAAGTTTTTAAAATATAAAAATAAAACAGAGAATATACTTTAAAAGCATTACTTGTGCATTAAAGTAATCAATTTTATAATACCACCCTTACAAAAGTACTTTGGTATCATAGAACAGTTACTGCTGTGATATTGAGATATGTCAGGAAGACCACAGATGTCACACTTTAGACTCAAGTGAATATTTTCAGATATTCAGATATCCCACCCACCTACACCCACACAGGCTACTTAAAAAGTTAAGTGCCTAAGTTTAATAGTTAAGGTTAGAGGTTTGTTTAAGGCGAGACACTAGGTGAATAGGGTAAATTTTTTAAATAATATATATCACCATGAAACTTTCTCAGTTGATTACTTACACAAGTATATAAAAAAATTTTATTACAAGTTTTTGAAATTTGTATGTTTAATTATGCAAATTAGGCATTATCTCATTAAATATGCACAGTTTTGCATATATTTTCGGTAGATAGATCTGGCCATATGATAAAGCCAGGTGCAAAATTATTTTTTCATTTTGTTTACACACAAGATGATAAAAGAATTTCAGAGGGATTTAAGGATGTATGCTTTCATTACCTAGAAAACCAAAATATACTGTCCATAGCCTTTAAAAAATCAATTCTCGCCATATTTTTTTTTATTAAAATGTCACATAAATCAGGCCAGGAATGATTTATAAACAAATCCCTCTGAAAATATCTTCAGAATACTGCTAAGTGTATAACTGGAAAGTTTGGTGTACATAGGTGCTACACAGGCTGAGAAGTTTCTACTGGAGAATGACAAAAAACTCATTTTGAGAAAACAGCATTTAAAGATTTGTAATGTAAAAATTCATACTTTTTTTAGTGAAACAACTATTTACAGACACAATATCTTATCAAATCATTAGCAACAACAATACAAACCACCTAAATCACAATACAACTTATAACACAGCATTTATGGCCTTCAAATGAACAGAAAAACAGTCAAAAACACACATCTAAATGCCAGAGCACGTCACGTGATGCATCTGAACGAATCACGTTGTCAGAAATTGACATCAGCCAATGAGATTTCGGTTAAATGCCCATTGTACTTTCACGATTGGTTGCTGATTAAAAGGAAATGACCATATTTGGATTCGACAACAATGTAGAGGAGAGCGAGGTCTTTCCAATGGTGTGTGTGATGACAGGGTGCAGATCGCGATCGCAGAGCAGCAAAATTGACCAGTGAAAAAGAAAACGATGTTTTTGCCTGCCGTGTCTCGCCTTAAATGCTTGCCTTAAAAAATAACACTAATTTAGAGTTAAGGTGCAAAAAATAATATATATATATATATATATATATATATATATATATATATATATATATATATATATATATATATATATATATATATATATATATATATAGCTGTATTGTCAGTCTTGACTGAACAAGAAGGGGAGAAAAGTGTAAAAAGTGCTAGCTAGCAATTGCGAAACCCATTATCTTTTCCCTATCAGCTTGAATAAAGCTTAAATGACAGTATGCTCCTCTCAAACATGTGTAGGTGATGTAATTATTAGCTCTGGAAAGACTTCCAGTAATCTGAGATAACTAAAGTGTACACTGAAGTGCAAAGAAATGTCACAGAGTAACTGAACATCAATAGGCTATACTTAATATAATACTTTATACGAAGTCTTACGTTGTTGTGCTACTGTTTGTTAAGATGTAGGCTAGGTTGTGCTGAAAGGCCCTGATATTAAGATGAGAAATAATTGACTGAAACTCTTCCCAAAAAGCGTGTTTTACCCCAGTCATTCATTAAATAAACAAGCATAGGGCCCTTGGCTGCCGTCTGTTTGCTAAGGATTAAAGTCTTTGCTAACAAACTTCTACTGTAGTTGTAATGTTTGTATGATTATTATAAGTGGTGTTTTCTAATGTGCAACTATTATTCCACGTATACTTAAGGTTAAAAATCTGAACAATCCAGTAAGATTGAGTTTTAAATTTCAGTGCGCAGCTTATGCTAGTGTAAATGACACCAACATGTAGCTTGCTGATGAGACGTGCAATTACTTTTTAAGTGGTCAGACTTAAAAGGCAAGTTTGGAACAGGAAAGAAAGAAAATGTTGCTTCAGAAAATGTGAAAATCTACTTGCGTATTATTAGTTTGCGGAAGCTCGTTTTCGCCTTAGAGAGTTAAAGTGATACTGTGAGATATAAATGCAAATGCGAAATTTACGTTAAATAGTTGCAATTTTGGTAAACAACATCGAAATTAGGCGAAATAAAGTCATAATTTATGGGAAGTAAAAACGCAATTGTTTGAGATATATTTGTAATTGCAAGATATAAAGCCACATTAAAAGAAAAAAAGTCGCAATTGCAAGATATGAATTCTCATTGTGAGAAATAAACTTGCAATTATGAAAAATAAAGGCACAATTGTTTGAGATAAATTTGCCATCACAATATATGTCACACTGTGAGAAATAAAGTCACATTCACTGTAAAAAGTGATCAGTTGACTTAACTTTAAAAAAGTGATGAAACCTGTGGCCTTAAAATTATTAAATAAGAAAACAATTCGTAATTGAAAAAAATAAGTTATGTGGAATTGTCAAGTTCACATAACTTATTTTTTCCAATACATGAAGTTTATTTACTTAATAATTTTAAGCCAACGGGTTTCCTCACTTTTTGAAGTTAAGTCAAATGATCACTTTTTACAGTGAACGTGAGATATAAAGTCACAATTACAAGAAACAAAGATGCAAAGTCTCATTGTGAGATATAAAGTCGCAATTGTGAGAAACAGTAAAATTTCAAAATATAAATTCAGAGAGATATAAAGTCACATTGAGAGACGAAAGAAAAAAAAATCACAATTATATATAAAATTGCATTGACCTCAGGTGGAAACTGGCTTCTATTTTACTCATAGAAAATAGTGTAAGCATTGCTCCAAAGTTCATTGAATGTTCATTGAATCTAAAACACTGTTAACACATCCACCCACTCGCACTAACAAAGAATGTTTCTTTTTCTCAGAAACGGGTCAAAATGAGAAAAGGTAAACCATCGTAGCTCATCTGGAGGAAGGCGGTTCACATCATTTCCAGAGCTGATAAAGAAAAGGATAGTCTACAGATCAACAAACAGCCAGGGAATCTGTTTACTTAGTACCAAGACATCCATTCCCATGCTGAGTAGCACCGTGCTGATAAGTCTTCTTCACTTTAAAGGTGGTGTTGTTGTTGTTGTTGGCAGCACATCAAAACGGTATGAGACGGACCGAAAAAATGCTGAAAGATGGAGAGAGGAGTCACTTATAATCATGTTTCTGTGTGCCAATACTCACAACAACAGCATTTTCCGAGATGAAATTCCCTATGTTCAACACCAAACAATCTAAAAATTGAAAGTGTTGAGGCAACATTTTTGCTTAGGGTTCCCTATTTCCAAAATCTCTGTTTGAGCCCAAGCAGTTTAAGACCTTTGGGAACAACCAAAGCTCACAATTACAGAGCCGTGGAGGTGAGGGGGTGGAGTGGTGTTTGGGAAAGTGGTGTTTGCTTTAGCTGTCACTGACTAGGGGTGTCCCATCAAACAAACCTTTCTGACAGCCCCACAGCTGAGGAACTCTGAGCACCAGATGTGCATGTTCATCCTTCTGGCTCAGGCTTTGACTCGCACAAACGCATGCATATTTTCCACATGCAGTAAAACAATTACACTCTTAAAAAGAAAGGTTCTTTATTGGCATCTGTGGTTCCACGAAGAACCTTTGGCGTCCATGGAACATTTCAAATGCACAAAAGGTCCTTTATATTGAAAAATATTCTTCAAAGTAAGAAAATGATTCTTTGGGGAACCAAATATGGTTATTTTATGGCATTGCGGTTTCCATTTCTATGCATGTCTTCTAACCGGATAAAAAAAATGATCCGACTCAGTTGAGTGCAAACGTTTTTTATGTGCATTTTTAGAATTCATGCACACCTTTGCGTTTCCAAACAGCGTTTTTTTAATGCGATATCCCAAAATGTGCATAAAAATAGGTGGATGGAAACATAAGCGCTGCTGTGGTCGGGCATGTGAAATTCGAACCAATGACATGAAGAGGAATTTACTTAATTATTTTGCAACAAAACAACGAATTTCGAGTAATTATACCTATTTATTTCCAGCAAAATACATTGTATTCTCAAAGTATTACACACATTTCTATAAACTGAGTTTAATTAACAATACTGTTAATGTCAAAATACTAAAGTCATCAAACAGATTTTAATTACACATCAATATTTTTTTCAGAAAAAGATTTTAAAATTTAGTGTAAGTTAACATTTGAATATTGATTTTGAATACAAACTGACGTTTTGAAGTCAATTTTTAAGACATTTAAAGGGGTAAATTAAAGCAAGTTCTGTTTTTTACACCATGATTAGTTATATAAAATATATTATACATTAGTGCTGTCAAATCAATTAATCACATCTAACATACAATTTTGTATATATATATATATATACAGCATCATTTTATGCTAGATGCAATTAATCGATCTGACAGCACTTAGCTCACGTTGTGTATGATACACTGAAAAAAATAAAGGTTTAAAAATACCATGAAAGAACCATTTTAGGTTCCACAAAAAACCTTTTAGTGAACAGTTCTTAAAAGAACCATTTTTTTCTTAGTGTGTAGAACATTTTAATAATCTAAAGAACCTTTTTCCACTATAAAGAACCTTTCAATAGAAATGGTTTCATGGATGTTAAAGGTTCTTCATGCCAAGAGTGTAACATGTTCATGGATTCTCAACTCGGATTGGAATGGTCAAACAAAATCCCGGGATGGTGTGCAGAATACATTATGACTCTTAACATGTGGATTCCGACTTTGGACAAGAAAAAAAGAGAGGAAGTGAAGAATGAGTGGAGGAACCAAAGATGTTATTTCACAAAACAACTCTCTTGCATTTCTACATTAGCGAAGACCTTCAGTGTAACCCGCTGCCCTTTTATTGATTTTTGGTATCAATATATAATCAGTCTTAGTTTGCACCAGACATGGGGCTTTTGATAAAAACATGTTGGACTATAGATTGCAAGTAGTACTAAAGATAAACAGTTAAATGCAATCACTGGAATAAACAGTTTTGCTTGGAATATTTCTGCATATTATACATGCAGCATGTATAGTATACATATTAGGCAAATTTTATTTCATTTGGCAAAATGTGCAGTATACAACACTGACTAATTATGACATCTCAGTCATTATTTTATAAAATAATTACATAAAATATTTGGTTATGTTGGATTGGTATACACTGGAAATCAAAACTATTTCTTAATTCAATACTGTGCAAAATATCCTAACAATTTGGCAGTCCGATCAAATAATCAAACACGATATGTTAAAAAAATATGAGATTTATGTGAATACTGCTCATGCGCAGTGGGCGTATTGCCGCTCCTGGTCGGTAGGCGGCAGTAAAGAGCCTGATATCCTATTGAAACCAAACCACCACAAAGGATTCAGCTCCATTCTGTTATCAAAGTGCCCTAGCCATTTATTATCCTACTGTACTAGCTGTATTCACAGTAATGCTTCATAACTATGTCTACGGTCTCTAAACTTGTCTTGGGATTATCGGTAGTGCTCACTATCAGTACCGTTGCAGGCGTTCATCTCAAGCAGAACTGGGACAGACAGGTAAAAACACTCTTGTCCTACTAGCCAAATGAGCATCATGCCTTTATGATGCACTGTTATTGAAGTATCCATTCTATTTAACCATTAGGGTACAGTATGCGTGCAATCAAAACAAGTAGGCTACAGATGTGCAAGACAGTCGGTTTTTTACTGTTTTGTCGTATGCAAAACATACCATTTTACTATTGTAATGGTAACTATTCGGGTATCTTGGCTGACATGTTCTGTTCAGAGGGAATCGTTTTATTCTCTGGCAGTTGTTTCAGTTTATACGTGTGTTTAAGCTACTGCTTCATTTCAAATACATTTATATAGATATCTTACCATTTTAATGAGGAGCTATCTGTAGTTTTACCTGTGATTGTTATCAGGGGCTAACTTCAAATGTCGCATCTTAGTATAAAACATGCAGTGTTGTGTTTATATGTGAAATGATCATGTGTTCGCAGAGGCTGCACGACGGAGTGCTGCGCGACCTGGAGCGCGTGGAGCGGAAGCGCGAGAACCTGCGCGTGCTCGAGGAACAGATACAACTAACAAGAGAGCTCGTGGCCGCGCGAGACCGACAAGAGGCTGACACGCCGGGGACACACAGTTCATAAACCGACTGGTACAACATATTACTATTATTTATAATTAATTTACAGTTGTACAACTATTACTCATGTGTTTTTCTCACGAAATACCTCGGTTTCTACAATAGTAAATTGTGGTAACTAATCGTCATTGTCACATTTTACAGTCTATGATTGACACACACACACACACACACACACACACACACACACACACACACACACACACACAAAACTTAAAACATTAATTTGATAAATAATAATGGTAAAACTTTGTTTTAAGGCGTAGTCACACGTTAATAAATGTACTTCCTATAGTAATTACAGTAACTAATGCATAATTACAAGTAACTAACGTTAACCCTAACCGTAACTCTATAGTAAGTTCATGTTGTTAATTAATATTACTCAGTACTTATTTGAGTAAGTACACTGTAACTATGTCACCTTAAAATGAAGTGTAACTGTAATAATAAATGTTATTGTTTCGTTGTATTTGACCCATTGTAATCTTCTATTCTAATAAATATGTTTGTAATGACACCAACATTTTAGATCCCTTCTAGGTAATTTCTATACCACAGCGAAAACTACTTGCATAGCTTATAAGAAGTTCAAACATTACTTAAGACAAATAAACAGTCAAATGAACATATTAATGCAATAGAAAAAAGATACAAATGAAACAAGCAAGAAATAAATGCTTAGATCTAACAAAGTAGTATTCAGGTAAGAAATACTACAGAATATGAAAAATAATCAATTGTGAAATAACAACGCATAGTCTTCAGTGTATACATTAAATACAGATAAATCCTTATTAAAGCTGCAAAAGTTATTAAGTCAAGAGCAGATTTTCTTTTGATTAAAATTAACAACAGACAGCAGCGTATATATTAACTGTTTACATTCTCTTAAGACATAACCAACTGCGAGGATACTCGCCAAGATGTGCATTTTAAAAATTTTGTGTGTTTATCCATTCAAGCATATGCTGCAAAAGAGAACTCAGTTCGGTTCTTGGCTTCTTTCTTCTGGTGTTTGCGCAGAGAAAACCGTCAGTGCATGAGTACTGAATTGAGTTCTCTTTCGTGTCTTGAATGTTTAAATCGGCAAGACTTAATTAAGTGGAAATTCGAAACAATTCCGTCAACTGTCCTTTCATGCTAGTCCCGGTCCATCGGGCAGCCCTCATAGTCGAGCCCTGTATCTAATCACTTCCTCTTATCTGTTAGGTGGAAAAATGGACAGTGGGGACCAGAGGGGTCTCACGGCACAGGACGAGGAGACCATGTGCACGCCAGCGTCTGAGGGTCTGGAGGAAGGCGAGGTGGAGGGAGAAACTCTCCTCATTGTGGAATCGGAGGACCAGACGTCTGTGGATCTGTCTCATGACCAGAGCGGAGACTCTCTGAACAGCGACGTCGGTGAGGACGGAGAGGGGAGCTGGAATGAGGACATGTCGTTCTACTGCGACAAGTGCCACAAATGGATCCCGGCCGGTGAGAAGACCATTAACAAGGGACGACATGTCTGATACAACCATATGTGACCAGTTTAAGATGTGATGTTCAACTTGGGCTGCATTTGTTCACTCAATAAAGACTGATCTGAAAAAAATGTGTGCTTGGTCTCAGAGCTGTCTTTTCCTTGATTCCCCCCCCCCCCCCCCCCCCCTTGTTTGGTTCAGCTCAGCTACGTGGAGAGCAGCCCAGCTACCTGAAAGGAGACAACTTCTTCAAGTTCACCTGCTCGGATTGTGCGGAAGACGGGAAGGAGAGTTTTGAGAGGATGAGGCTGACCTGGCAGCAGGTACGCACTTGGGAGCAACTGAAATAAACAAAAAGCGTATTTAGTTAGCTTGACAAAAGTATCTGAAAACACATTTCAGGATTTGTCCTGAAAGTAAATCTGTTTTTATATACCTAAAATAGCAATAGATAAATGGAAAATCTCATAATTTTCAAATAAAGAATTTTATTCTGGTAAGAAACGGTCTCTGAATTGTTTGATTTTATGCTTATAGGTGGTTATGTTGGCCATGTATAACCTGTCTTTAGAGGGCACCGGACGACAAGGTTACTTCAGATGGAAGGAAGATATTTGTGCATTTATTAGTCGGCACTGGACGTTCCTACTTGGTTCCAGGTGAGACTGAGTATCAAAACTGTTATATTTAGTTTTAAAATCACCTGATTTTCAAAGGCGAGTACGTTTATATTTTATGATTACACATGCTCAGAAAGAAGACGTCCACGTGGTGGAGCACCGTGGCAGGGTGTCTGTCTGTCGGCAGCCCAACATTTTTCCGCTCCGGTGCGCAGGAATTCGGAGAACCCGGCTGGTGGAAGCTAGTCCAGAACCGGCCACCGACTCTGCGGCCCGAGGGGGAGAAAAGCTCTGCGGCCTCAATAAAGGCCAAAGGTATAAGTAGTTTGGTGAACGTGATTTTACCAAGTACAACATGTTGTTGGATCAACATCTTTGTTGATGCTGGAACAACATTTCAATCCATTTCCAATCCAAGCATTTCCCCCTAGCATTTTGAGCACGGTTGAACAGATTCTTAAACACCTCTGATTGGCTATTGTATTGGCACGCGCAACATATATGTCTGTGATTGGCTACAATTACATATTTGACGCTCTTCAGTGAGCGCTTGCATAGATACACAGGGGAGCATTTAAAAGCAGGCGTCTATCAACAGATCCCTAATATATCCGCTTATAGACGGATCAGCTGATGGACGCTGCTTTCAAGCGCTCTATGAAGAGCGTCAAAGACAACATGTTTTTGAAGCGTTGATCATTGTAGCTAATCACATACATATATGTTGAGCGTGTCAACACAATGGCCAATCAGAGACGTATATGTTGAGCACGTCAACACAATGGCCAATCAGAGGTGTTTAAGAATCCGTTTAACAGCGCTCAAAATACTAAAGGGAAATGCTGGTATCATCACATTTTTTAAATTTCAGTACCGATGAAAGTTGGTCCTTTTGACAACTCTAGTAATGCAGTATACTTTTCTTCATTTTAAATGTAAATGTAACATTTTGGGGTCTGTACGTTGTTATTCCAGCTGTGTCGAAGCCGTCCCTCGACCCCATAATCACTGTGGAGGGTTTGAGGAAGCGTGGAAGTCGGAACCCAGTGGAGAGCGCCATGCAACTGAAAGAAAAGCGTTCCCGAACACAGGAGGCAAAAGAGATCCGGCGTGCACAGAAGGAGGCGGCCGGGTTCCTTGACCGCAGTGCCTCGTCCACACCTGTAAAACTCGGCAACCGTGGGCGGCGCTCGGATCCGTATCTGGAGAAGGGTGAAGTCATTGACTTTTCCTCTCTCAGCTCATCGGACAGGACCCCGCTCACCTCTCCCTCCCCCTCCCCCTCGCCCGACTTCTCCGCCCCTGGAACGCCCGCCTCACACTCTGCTACGCCCAGTCTGCTGTCAGAGGCCGATCTCATCCCGGATGTCATGCCCCCTCAGGCTCTGTTCCACGGTGAGATGATGCTCATGCTTACTGACCAAACACCTAGTTACTTTTCTAAACAAACTTAGGCCGCGTGTCCAACAGTTGAAAACACTTAGCTGTGGGCGCTTGAGAGCGTTTTGGCAGCGCAGTGTTTTGTTCAGTTGATAAGGAATGTCACCAGAAGTGTTACTATTATCTCATTTCACATATAGTTTGTTTCTGTGTTGTTTTTTATATAAAAATGTCGATACATTGTAAAGTATTTGCTCTGGCTCTTGTTTTAAATTATATTGTTCCGCTATTATGCTTGTTGTTGTCATCTGTTGACGTTGTACAAGCAGAATGTGACGGTTGGTCGGTGTGGTATTTGTCCCGCCCCTCCTCCACTGTGATTGGACGGCTGGGTAAAAAGCTGAAAGTGACAGTGATGAGCGCTGCGTTTTACCCAAAGTTGAACATTCTTCAACTCTCGGCGACCAGTAAAAAACGCTGAGCGCTTCAGCGTGAAATAGACGCTCAGCGCCTCGTTACGCTCCTGCCGTTTTTAAAAATGCGGCGCTCCCATTGAAAACAATTGAAAAAATACGGTTTGGTGGACACAGGGCCTTACAGTTTCCACCTGATAAATGCTAAGATGTGCGAAAAGATGGCATAGACTTACCTTGATACCAGGTAGCACTCACATAGTAACATTCTAAGAACCACTCATAACACTCTTGCAACCACATGGCAAGAGTACCACCCTGAGTACCCTAGAAATGCCCTAGAGTCCAACTAGAACACCTTCGCAACACCCTAGTAATGTCCTACCAACCACTCCTTGTTTTATAGCTCATATATTGATATTTTAAACATATGTTTGGTAAAAACAGACTTAGCACCTTCATTCACTTCATCTCTAATCACTGTATGACTTTCCATCAGACGATGAAGAATTGGATGCTGAGGGTGTTATCGACCCCGGGATGGAGTATATACCCCCTCCCAGCATGCCTTTGGCCACTGGCACCATCATGGTCAGGAAAAAGCTACGTCCGGCCGAGCTGATCAAACAAGAACTGGAGAGTGAAGACGAGGAGCGGGGTAGAGATGGCGAGGAAGACGAGGGCCAGGATGAAGGCTTGTTGCCGACGGGACGGGGGTGCGGTTTAGAGCGGAGGAAGGTTCTTCAGGATAAGGGTGAGGGTTGCGTGTCTTTGCCCGCCCCTCGTTACACGTTCATCAGCCTTTACGAGGAGCGCATACTGCTCAACAAGCTAGAGGCCTGTCCGCAAGCGCTGGCCGTCACGCCACAGGCCAAAAGGCTGCATCGCAAGCTACTCGTGCGCCAGGCCAAAAGAGAGCGAGGGCTTCCCCTGCTGGATGTGGATCAGGCCGTGAGTGCTACACTCAGCCTGGTGGGGGGCGTGTACGGGGCACAAGGGGGTTTGGCCAGCCACAGGACGAGCAGAGAGGAGAAATACAGAACCACCAGCCAGGACCTTCGTATACTCGATCGCTTTCAGGTAAGCCATAAGAAAACCTGCATGGTATGTAATTTAACTTCAACTGAGAACCTTGTTTAGATGTCTTGTGTTTTGTTTTTTCAGTCAACAGTGTCCATAAGGAAAGGGTTCTATCAGCCCACAGTGTCCTTCTGGCACCGGCTAATGGGTTCTGATGCCTGCATGGATCAGACCATCAAGAGTCCCTACACATCCAGAGTGCTCAAGCCATACATCAGGTACACACATGGACTTACCTGAGCATTGACTCAATGTTAATTTCTTCTTCTTAGAGGCTATTTGAATTTTTTATATTTTCTTGCTCTTTTGAATGAGATAAAAGGACTATATGTCAAAAAAGTGGCAAATCCGTCTTGAAATTTAGCACATATTTTATACTTGAGGTTTGTGAAATAGTCTACCATTTATTTGAATTTTTTCTGTTCTTTTTTCCTATTGCATTCGGGTCCGTGTTGACCCAGAAGAAGTACATAACTTTTTTTTTAGTAGAGGAACTAAGTTTTTAGTACAGGATTTAAACTTTGGAAATGGCTTTCAATATACATATGACCCATTTATTTATTTTTTCCCTCAATTGTTTTTTTTTATTTATATTATGTTGTTGTTTTTATCTTTAAAGTTATTATTTATAAGTATACACAGTGAGATTTAAAAAAAAATGTTTTTGAAATGAGTCTCTTCTCACCAAGGCTGCATTTATGTGACCAAAAATACAGTAAAACAGTAATATTGTGAAATATTACTACAATTTAAAAGGACTGTTTTCTATTTTAAAATTTAAGATCCAATTTATTTCTATGATGTAAAGCTGAATTTGCAGCATCATTACCAGTCTTCAGTGTCACATGATCCTTCAGAAATCAGTCTAATATGCTGATTTGCTGCTCAAGAAACATTTATTATCAGTGTTGTTGTGCTGTTTCATATTCAAATTTTTGATAAATATAAGGTTCAAAAGAACCACATTTAGCTGAAATAGTGCAAATTAGTGCAACATTATAAATGTCTTTACTGTCACTTTTGATCAATTTAATGCATTTAAGGATTTATTTCTTTCGAAAAAATGTATTACAGACCCCAAACTTATGAATGGTAGTAAAATTTAGTATATTCCTAATGACCATGGTTTTTACAAATACACCCCTAGTTGATGTTCAGTCCACCCAAATAATTTATGGAAACTAAGCTGCAAAACTGACAGTTCACAGTTCACAACAAATGATACAAACTCACAGTTATGAGCCTTGAGGACATTAACATAAGACTCAACCATGTTACAGAATCCTGCTCAGTAGCTTTGTGTTTGTGTTTATGTGTAGGAGAGACTACGAGAGTCGGCCGCTGAAGATGCGTTTACTCTCAGAGATCCGTGCGTACCATCACAAGAAGGACCCGACTTGGGTAGCTGAACCTGACGCACCGATAGACTACTGCTACGTACGGCCCAATCACATCCCTTCTGTCAACTCCATGTGCCAAGAAATCTTCTGGCCTGGTAATCATCATTTCATCCTGTCAAATACAGATTTTTGGATAAATCTAGTTCCTGAAGGAATAAAAATCTTTTGCCCATCAGGTATCGACCTATCAGAGTGCCTCCAGTACCCAGACTTCAGCGTAGTGGTGCTTTACAAGAAAATTGTGATCGGTTTTGGTTTCATGGTGCCAGATGTGAAGTACAACGAGGCGTACATCTCCTTCCTGCTGGTGCATCCGGAATGGAGGCGAGCTGGTATCGCCACGTTCATGATTTACCATCTTATTCAGGTGAGGAACTGAAATTGTGATATGGTTTAGGATGTCATTTAATTAATTAAATAAATGCGCTGCACATTTCAGAGTGAAGCACGGCAATGTTCACACGTGAGCAGCTCATAATTTTTAGCGCATTTTAAATCTCACTTAGATTTTTCCCCCCAAATTGTGCAGCCCTAGTTCATATAGGGATCTCTTTCCTGTCTCGTCTCTGTAGACATGTATGGGAAAGGATGTGACCCTTCACGTATCGGCGAGCAACCCTGCCATGCTGCTCTACCAGAAGTTCGGCTTCAAGACAGAGGAGTACATCCTGGATTTCTATGATAAATATTACCCTGTGGACAGCAAAGAGTGCAGACACGCATTCTTCCTGCGCTTGCGCCGCTGAGGACGTCACATGATGCACAACACAAACTGGAAACAGTCTGAAATGTAAGTCAGGGAGTGTTTGTTGGTGTTTTCACAGTCATATTTGTTGCGTTACTCCCCGTTTGAGGCTTAGTTTGACATGCTATTTCATTTTTTATGTGGTTCGATGTTTAAAACAAAGCAAAGGATATTTTGTTTCTCTGTATACACACCGTGATGATAACTCTCTTCCTCCTTTAATGTGTCTTTTTTGTAGTTAAAAAAAATGTTTATTTTTAACACTCATGTTTTTGTATTCACACACAATTATAAAAATGTTGCCACCAGTTAATTAAATATTGAAATGTTCAATATTGTGTTTTTTTATTTTTCTTGTTAAAGCTACATTCAGTAATTTGGTGCTAATATTAAAAAGTTCTACACATTTTGAAATGAATTGCATTTTTGTGAAGAGTCATCTGAATGTTGTTCACTCACATGAGATGAAGACTACTCATAATAGATTTTTTTCTAGGAGTACAGTAAGTGTTTTAATTCTACAGTATATGGTGCAGGTCGGAGAAAATCCTCACGCTCATTGGCTGCCGCCTCTAGATATGCCATTAGCGCAGTGTAGTTTGCAAAGAGCGAAAATTAGACAACAGAACACAATTATCATCTTGCTTCATCAGCGGAAACAATGGGAGAATCAGTACCTGTACAGTCTCAAAAAAAGTATAAAGACAGACAAGACTAAAATACGTGTGTAATTAACGGTACGGCATACACACAATGAAACAGACAAAATCCTGACTAGGGATGTCCAAGTTGCTGCATTTTCTTGAACGGTTAAGGAAAGGAAATGAAACGCACTAGTTATAAGTGTTATTTAAATCAATTTCAGAGATTTTAATTCAGCGTTGTTCTGCGAGCTTTCACGGGCGAAATCCAATACTTTCAACAGGAGTCCATGTGATGGTGAAGACTGTATAGCAAGGACATCTTTGGAGAGATGCAACGCGTTCAAGTTGTTTATGCAAATTTGCCGCATTAAAGGGATAGTTAAACAAAATGTTTTCATTCTTTCATTAATTACTCACCCTCACGTTCCAAACCGTAAGACTTTCGTTCATCTTCGGAACACAAATAATGATCTTTTTGATGAAATCTAAGAGATTTCTATCCATCCATTGACCGCTACGCAAAAACTTCATAAAGAGATCGTAAAACTGTGAATTGTAAGATTTAGTCCAAATTTTCTGAAGAGTCACGATAATTTTATATGATGAACAGATTAAATTTAGGTTTTTATTCACATAAACATTCATCAACACATCAGTTGTGGTAAACGGAAGCGCAAGCAACTTTGCTTGACGTGCTAGAACCAATGAGGTTCATTCTCGTGTTACGCAGCATGTTTGAGCTTCCGCTAGAACCAAAGGTTTGTTTTCGTGCGCCAAGCAGGTTCGGTTGAGCTTTTGTTTATGTTCACTGATTATGTGAATAAAAGCATAAATTTGTTCATCCTATAAAGCGATCATGTTTCTTCAGAAAATTTGGACTAAACCGCTCAATTCATATGAATTAGTTTTACGATCTGTTTATGAACTTTTTGAAGTGTCTAGTTGAGTAGCTGTCAATGGAAAGCTCTCAGATTTCATTAAAGGGTAACTAAACACTAAAACAACTTTTTTTAGTTAATGATCTGTAAGAATGGAGCTTCATAAATGCTGTTCATTGATTCCAGTAAATTTTTTGACATTTGGGTTTAAAGTTTTTTAATTCTACAATATATGGTTTAAAAACGTCTGAGTGCTGCCCTCTTCAGGTTGAACGGTGGCTACTGCAGTTGAATGTTCCTATTGGTGGTTGCGGTGGTTCATGACGTAGCGGTTGTTGGTGACGTAGGCAGGTTCCATACAAAGAGATGCATCTCAGGTGCACGCCCCCCTCCGCTGAGCTCTGCCCTCTTTTCCAGCATTTTTCAAATATTGCCAGTGGGTGGAGTCAGGCTCTGACCAGGGGTTTAGTTACCCTTTAAAAAGATCTTTATTTGTGTTTGAATGAAAGTTTTACAGGTTTGGAACGACATGAGGGGTGAGTAATTCGAATTTTCATTTTTGGGTGAAATAACCCTTTACCCAACAGAAAGCTGTGTGTGAGCTGTGTGTGTTTCATATATTGCTACACTAATGCCAATAGACTTTTTTTTGCCTGCAAAATTTTGCTAATGTGACCCCAAACTAACACCGTTGTGGTATCGCTTGATGAAGAGGACAAATATTAATGCTAGAAGTTAGAACTACTGAATAATGCATCTATTTAATCACTATTTCTTGTGAACGGTGACAACCAGGAAATCACACTTTTACTCAAAATGATCAAATCAAATATTTTTAAAAATAAGAATTTTATAATGTTATATTATAAATGTTTGGTCCATATGGCTGTAATAAGCAATAATTTGTTTTGAACATGCCAGTTTTGCTGGTGAGATGTGTATCTTGACTTATTTTTTGTTCAGGTGGAAATTTTAAAAGGAGGACCTAAACAAATCTCCAAGTACTGTATTGCACTTATGAGATTTGGTTTGAGTGAGATGTGGATTGTCTCATGAGAACGTATCCAGTCCAGACACGCTCCTGGCCTTGGTGTGGCGCTGTAGCAGACCCTGTCCCATGTGAGCTGCCATCAGAGAGACCACAGAACTGCTTCCGGCGGCCACGGCAATATCATACGGCGTCTGGCCCCGATCATTCTGCTTTCTGATACTTGCGTTACACCTATACAAGACCAAGACATTTTTTTAAATCAAGCCTTTTTAACTTTAACACCATTTGTGTTTGTGAATCTCACCCCAGGAGTATCTCAACGCTCTTCCGACCTTCATTTCCCAGAGCTGCAGCCTCATGCAGGGCCGTGTTATTCAACCTGCGACCAACACAGATGATAAAAATAGTAGTTTAGCTCAGATTATTACTGGACATATCAAAATTAGCTTGAAGCTTGTTTTTGAACTCACGGTCCAGATGCTTGGTTAACGTCGGCTTCTCTCTGCACCAGCACAGGAATGACATCATGATGCCCGTTTAGCACTGCAGCAACCAGAGCAGGACGCCCATCACTTCCCAAACATGCTGGATCAGCGCCCTGCAGAGATGCATTTAAAACACACCTTTTACAAGTGTATACAGCCACACAATTAACCCTATGAAAGCTTGTTTCCATCAGGGATAAAAAAAGAAAAGGTAATTACTGACTTTTATGACTCGCAATTCTTGACTTTTTTTTTTCTCTTAGAATTGATAGATCTAGTCTAGATGAGTTATACAGTTAAAATTGCAAGATATAAACTCGCAATTGCAAGAAAAAAAGTAATCATTTTTTTGCAAATATTGGTAATTGCGACTTTTTATCTCACAATTTTGACTGTATAACTCACACACAATTGCAAGTTTACATCTCGTAATTCTGACTTTATTTCTCGCAATTGCAAGTTTATTTCGAGATTTCCCGATTCTTCACGATTTTGCCTACAAACCTTAAGTAATTTATGAATTTTGCTGATGTTTGAAGTGCTGTGATTGGTTCTTTAGCCTCACCTCATCCAATAGCTGCTGCACCACTGAGATCTGGCCCCGCCCCTCAGGCCCCACCTCCTTAAGGAGAACACTGGCTTTAGACTCCTGAGAAAGACATTAACATTCTATTCTTTGTCTTATAAATGAAAAGGGTTATTATGTCAGTGTTTGTGTGTGTGTGATGCTGACCGACTGCTTTTCTGTAGCGTCTGAGGTCCAGATCTTTTTCTGCTTCTTTTTTTTGGCTGACAGTCCTGCTGTATTAATGTTACTCTCTGAATAAACAACAAATGATACAAAAAAATAGTCATAATTAACTTTAATGAATAAATAATAAATAGATGTATCAAAAAGAGTAGTAAGAGAAACAAATTCACATAAAAATATGTATTATTTTAATAATTAAAATGGCATTAATAATGAAAACAATTAAATTCTAAAGTGACAGGGGTCAGTCAACTGTCCCACCGGGAAAATGTCTTAATAAACATATTAAAGTACTAAATATTACAAGGGCTAATATTTTATTACTAATGTAAATTATTCTATAGTTAAATTTTAATAATAATAATATTTTTTATATTTCTCTTGCATGATTAAGTTAATAAATGGGGCCAGTCAAAGGCACCTCCCCATGAAAATGGTTTAATAAGCATACTAAATAATACAATGGCTTAGTAAACATTTACACGACAATGATGAACAAAAAACTGAAAAGTTGTTCCTTAGTGGTTTTCGATTACAGACAACACTGTTGTCAAAGCGTTCCCCGTTCACGCGGACCCGCGAAAACAACTAAAACGCTGTATTATGCTGCCAGGCCAGTAGTTGGCGATGTCACTTTGTCAAGAAACACTATAATACACACCTATAGACTGAACATGTAATACGCATGCGCATGACGTCACCGTTTTCACAAATTCAAGTTTTCGTAGTTTACAGGAAGACGATATCAGTATCGCTTTTAAAAACGTGAACTTTAAATACCCGTTTGCATTTTCAGACCCCAGAAACGCCATTGTCATTTAAATGAATGGCCAAAACATAAAAAAATATTTCTGTTTTTAGTTGAAAACTGTGTTAAACATTTGTTTGATGCTTAGTAGGCAATAGAAAATATCATTAGTTCAGTATAACAGCAGTAGAAGTCAATGTAAAGGCCCCATCATGACAGAAAACCAATCATGTGTTTTTTACCCGGACTGGCAGAATTCCTGCCTTCTGTCACAGCACTGAGGTTCAGACTCTCTGATGCCACAGATCGGCTCTGCTGTCCTGCAGAAGACGACTGGAAAAAGACAACACATATATGATCACACACGCTGAAAAACATGCAGTGCTCAAGAGACTCTCTTCAGACTCAATATAAAAGCTCTCAGGAGTGTTTCTTGCCCTGGATCCCTCTGGTGAGGTACAGATGAAATTGATGTGCAGACTGACTTCATAGCTGTCCTCCTGAATAACAGCAGAGATCATCTGGGGAGCAGATTGACAAAACATGTTCAGGATATGCAAATACCCACTAATTATAATAATATTAATATAGGAATAAAACAAAAACATTAAAGTAGTATATAAAATTAATAACAGTAGTACAAGTAAATAAATAACATGAATAAAAAATGCATTTAAAAAAAGTATAATTTTTAGAGGTCCTACTCTGCCTAGCCGAGGTTCTCCAATCAGAGCTCTGAACTCATTATTATTCTGAGTGTAACTGCGCAGATGAGCGCAGATGTGGTCCACCTGCTTCCTCCAGAACCCTGAATTATACATACAATAAAAACAAATACAAAAAAGTCATGCATATTTACTTGTTTAAAAAAGAAATCGTATTGTACCCTACAGTAGCCTACCTCGGCCTGGACTAATGGCAGTGAGGAGGGGCTTCCTGTCACTCATCTGTTCCTGTCTGCTAAGCTCCGCCTCCCTCTGTTGGCTCTGTTTTTTCAGCTCAGTGCTGGATGGGAAAAACAGACCGACTGTCTGCGTCTGTGCATCTGCACACATGTGCAAACCCGCAGCTGGAGGCACTGTTGTAGATTCAGGTGCAGGAACTGCCTGCCAGGTGGCTGAGGGCTATATGAGAAAGAGTGAGAATTATATAACACACTGTGGGCCAAATTTTAACGATCTAAGCGCATGGTCTAATAAACTTTAAAGCACATGGCGCAAGTGCACTTAGGGCGTGTCCGAATCCACTTTTGCTAGTTTAACGACGGGAAAAATGGTTGGCGCACCCCGCACATAGTCTAAAAGGGTTGTCTCTATTCTCTTAATGAGTAATGAGTGTTTTTTGGGCTTTATGTGCAATAAACCAATCAGAGTCTCATCTCCCATTCCCTTTAAAAGCCAGTTGCGCTCACACCATGGCGGAATTTGCAAGCGGAAAGACTGAATGCTTCTTCAGAGAGGAAACGGATCTGCTCGTGCACGAGGTTAAAGCGTAAGCAGAACATCTACAGGACAAGCCGGATTCCACAATATCTTTATGTACACAATATTAATCTTTTACTTTGTAATCTATTTCAGTCTATTTCACTTGCCTCAAAATAGCAACGCGCCAACAATGCGCCTGAACACACCTCGTTTTCAGACCAGCACGCCCATCGGCGCACAAATGGGCGCAAATGCATTTGCTATTTAAACAACGCAGCGTAGGACGTGAAAATGATAACTGCGTCGGGCTGAAACTAGCAAAAAACATTTGCATCACGCCTGGCGCCGCATTGCGCCGGGTGTATGATAGGTCCCTGTAGGTTTTTTTGTGAGCAAAATACTCTGTGTACTGTACCTGATCAGGTTCCTGTGCGTCCTGTCCCTGGTTTACTTGTGAGGGCGTCCTGGGTGGGCCGTCCAGGAAGACACCACAGACACCACAGTGATTAGCATACGGGTGGCTGCTAGCTCCACACTGAGAACACGTCACAGCGCTGGCTCTGTGGCCCGGCTGCATGTATCACACAGCATTTTGATTATATAGTACAAACTTTATTAAATATACACAATGATATTTTGATTAAAAAATCTCCATATTATAATTAACAACCAATATCTAGTCTGGTGGGAAAAAAAAAGTTCCGTGAGAAAAGGACATAAAGGACCCATGAAACTACTTCATGATAAAGTTACATTCCAACGTTGATGTATTTCCTATTGAAACAGGAAGTTGAAGCGGCACATATCAAAAGGCTCTGTCGGTTCCTGATTAAAAATAATAGTAAATCTAATAATAAAAGTTAAATCCCTTTAACTGTTTTTGTAAATTTAAGCCAAGGACACACCAAGCCAACGGTCGGCCGTCGGGCAACGTCAGGGCGTTTTTGAGCGTCTGCCGACTTTGTTTTTCCGGTGTGTTTCGCACCATTGACTCTAGTCGGACGCCGTTGGGGTTTTTTGGGCCAATTCAACAGCATTCTGTTGGCCAACACAACAAATCCTTGTGACCAACCTGCGAAAATTGCGAAATCTGCATGGAAAATCTTCCTTCAAATGTCAAAAATTTGCCAAACAATGGTAAATGTGACCGCACCTCTAAAGTCCCCATGAAATCAAAATTTAATTTTTTTGTCACCTTTGCACCACACCAGTCGCAGAATCGAGCATCTGAGTGGTTGACTCTATTGCACTTGGAGCAGGAGACCATTTTGCCCTGTGAACTGGGTACAGGTGCAGCTCTCTGTCCACTTAAAATGGGCTGTGGAATGATAAAGCACCATTATAACCACTGCAGAGTCCTATCACAACGCTAGTAATAAACGCTAGTAGACTTCTGATTGGCCAAGGAGACTATGCTGAATTCAGGTAGGCGGGGCTCTTACTGTGGTTTGCTGAAGCAGCTGGGATTCACAAGTAACACAATGTGTGATGTGAGAGGGGTTTCCTGTCCCACACGAGCCACAGATTAACTTATCCTAGAATAATAGCGATATAATATACTTAATTTAATGAATACATTTAATTGACTCAGGAGTGATCCACTACAGATAGACATGTACCTGTAGTCTCAGACTAGCCTGCGGCTGCAGTTGTGGAGCCAATGGAGACTCGCACACCACACACGTGGCCGTATTGAGAGGCACCATGGTTTTACAGTGAACGCATAGACCCATCTGTGAAAAAGCACAGCAAATACTCATATTATTGGGAATTGATTACTGATGATCTGAATACCATGGTATTGTGTAGTAACAAAGTATTACCTGTCCTCCTTCAGTAGGGGGAAGTCTTTGACCAGGTATTGGAGGTACTGGTGATCCACAGTGCAGACAGAATCGGGCAAAAGGGTCTGAAGGGCGATGATTCAGGCACTTTGGACATCTTCAGAAAGATATATTGATATATATTGTACACACACACACAGACAGTTTTCAGCATCATTACTCCAGTCTTCAGTCACATGATCCTTCAGAAATCATTCTAACATGCTGATTTGCTGTTCAAGAAACATTTATTTATTATTATCAATGTTGAAAACAGCTGTGCTGCTTCATATTTTTGTGGAAACCGTGATACACTACCATTCAAAAGTTTTGGGGTAAGTAAGATTTAAAAATAAAATAAAAATGAATAGAAAAAAAAATATTTTATTTAGCAAAGACGCATTAAAGGTAGGGTAGGTAATTTCTGGAGCTATTAGCAATAGCGAGCTAGCTTTGAAAGCATAAGATCCCACCCTCTCTTCTGAGCGCGTACAGCAGGGAGCAAACAAAAGCGTCACGAGAGACGGCGTTAAAATACCTCATGTCTCAAAGCATATAACATACAATAATAATGAACATAAACAACTCAAAGAGAGCTGACCTGTACCACCTGACTGCAGATTGTTTGCAGTGCTCGGTGACTGATGTCTGTCTGACTCTGCATGGTACGAAACACGTTGTTGACGTGTGGCGTCTGCGCGAGCAGGTGCGCGGAGGTATAGAAATACATATGTTGACAGGCAGGTAGGACATTGTATCGTTGAATTCGGTTGAATTGATAATAATATGAATCAATATTAGTAATTAATAATAATAATATATAATAATAATATTTTCAAAAATTGAGCAGCAAATCAGCATACTAGAATGATTTCAGAAGGATCACGTGACACTGAAGAATAGAGTAATGATGCTGAAAATTCAGCTTTGCATCACAGGAATAGTTATTTTAAATTGTAATAATATTTCACAATATAATTTTTTACTGTATTTTTTTATCAAATAAATACAGCCTTGGACAGTTCAAAAACAAAAAAAAACTTAAGCAGGAGATGTTGTTATTTTGAGCATAAAATTATTTAATTGTTAATACATGTATGTACTATGTATGTAACTGAGGCCAGCTAGTAAAAGCTGTGCATGTAAACCTCACTCCCCTCAAGAGGCGCACTAGCGACTGACGCTACAGACTGTGGCCTTTAGTGTTCTTGTATGTCCGCCAACCTCCCATGCCGGAAACATCAGTTTGAATCCCGCTTGGAGCAGTACGAGTAGAACCGGAGGGGTTACATTGGTGCCGTGACCCGGATGGGAGTGAGGTTCAGGGAGTGAGTGTAAAAGAGGCCAGATAGTAAGAGCTGTGGATGTAAACCTCACTCGCCAGGCGCATTAGAGGCTGCAGACTAGCGTCTTTGTTAGTGGACCTGCATCCCATGCCTGAAACGCTGGTTCAAATCCCACTCGATGCAGTGCGAGTAGAAACAGAGGAGTTACATAATTATCAATTAAATAATTTCATGCTCAAAATAACATCTCTTCCTGTCGTTCACCTAAGGAAATCTGTCTCTCTCTGAATCCGTGATGTCTGAGTGCTTGTCAAGCTTCTTAAGTGACTTTCCACAACATCTGCACTCTGGTTCTGGTGGGATTGAGAATGTTGACGTTAAACAGGATGTGTTCTGTTTCAGTTTTCTGCTTGAGATGACACTGATCAGAGTGAGGGTTGTTGGAGAGTGTTTTGTGTATGTCGTAAACCTTTACTTGGTTTTCAACTGTCAGCCGCGCAGATGAACCGGGACCGAGACGCTGTGAGAGGAATCGAGGACCTTTCAGAGCTCTTCGAGATTCACTACTGGGAATATCTGACATAAAAGAATGCAAAAAAGGCACAAGAAAGTTAAAGGACATGTAACTTAGTATGAATTCTGAGATTAACAATTATTTTTAAATCATGGATTATAAATATTGTTTTTAAATCTCATGCAATGTTCAGGTCTTATTTCCCCCCAAAATCAAGAGAAAAGTAAATAATTTTTCACATAAAGAAAATATAGAAGTTTTTATTTTGTTTTGTTGCATTGTTTTCACGTCAATTCATGGCATGGCACATTAAAACTCCCTTGCCCAAATAGCCTACTGAAATGTGAATAACATTATTCTCATTACCGTAATGCAGGAAAAATTATTAGTATTTTTAAAATAATAATGGATAATAATTTGTGACAAATGCACACTGACTTAAACCAAATGATTTACCTAAAAAATTAATAGAGGAAATGCCAGTTCCATTTTCGCTCCCCTTCAAATTCTTTGATGAATCCTGTTCAACATAAAGTACTGTTTATAATACATATTCTTAAATCCATGCAATGTTATTAAGGGGAAAAAACCCATAATGAGTTTAAAACTGACATCCTTGCCAATGATCAGTCTGCCATTCTTCAAAGAGTCATCCTCACGGCCCGTAGTCTGATCCTCATCTGAAGCAGGATCCACTATGAAAACCTTGGTGACGACAGCACTCTGTCGGCCATCGCTGCATTACATTACAAAATGGTCTTTATTTGGGTCAATTTGAAGTCAAATTTGTTGCTGGGTGTTTCCCTCACCTGGGCATTTTTGACTTTTAGAAAATAAACTCTCTCACGCATCAAACGAGAATTCTGTGGTTTTTACTTAATTTTTTGGAATATTTCCACCCCATTTTAAATAATGTATTATGTTTAATAGCATTCTGTTACGGAAATGACAGTGACAAAAATGACATTTTACACATTTTTGGAAAGCCCTTTTGTCTGGCATGTCTCCATATAGAACAGAAACATGGTGAAGGAAAATAATCATGTCCCTAGGGGCTCCATACTGTATAGGGACATGAGGATAGCAAAAAAATTTGATGGGAAGATTTTTTTTTAATGCTTTTGCATTTCGCAGATAAACTTTGTGTTCGCTCGCAAAACTTTTGCGATGAGGTGGAAGGAAAAAACAAATTTCAGTGCCTTTGCAAGAGAACGCAAAGCTTCTCAGAGGGACGCAAATGTGTTGCAAGCGAACCAATTTTGCGACCAAATGCTTGTCAGGGAAAAGCAATACTTTTGCTAGAGAATGCAAAGTTTCTTTAGAGAACACAATACTTTTGTGAGGTAACGCAAACGTTTTGCAAGGGAACAACACTTTAGAAAGAGAACAAATTTTGGGAGCAAACACCAAGTTTGTCAGGGAAACAATACGTTTGCTAGAGAATGCAATACTTTTGTGAGGTAACGCAAACGTTTTGTAAGAGAACGCAAAATTTTCAGGGAAATTTCTTTACTTTTCTAGAAGCAAAGTTTCTCTAGATAACACAATAGTTTTGTGAAGTACAAAAACATTTAGCAAGCAAATGGAAAGTTTGTCAGGGATACGCAATCATTTTCTAGACGCAAAGTTTCGTTTAGATAACACAATATTTTTGTGAGGTAATGCAGTTTGTCAGGGGAACGCAATACTTTTGAAAGGGAACTCAAATATTTTGTGGGTGAACGCAAAGTTTGTCAGGGTAAACTAACACTTTTGAAAGAGAATTCAAATATTTTTGCAATCGAATGCAAAGTTTGCCAGGGGAACGCAATACTTTTCTAGAACCAAAGTTTTTCTAGATAACAATAGTTTTGTGAGGTAATGCAAAGTTTGTCGGGGGAATGCAATATTTTTGAAAGGGAACTCAAATATTTTCTGAGCGAACGCAAAGTTTGTCAGGGGGTTTCTCAGTTTCTCATACTTTTGTGAGAGAGTGCAAAAGTTTTGTGAGCGAATGCAAAAGCATTGAAATTGTTCCTCCCATATCATCTATTCTAACGCCATGTCATCTTAGGGGCTCTGTGGGGTTTAGGAATATAAGTACATGCATTAAAGGCAAAAGTAGTACAAATAAAAGTTTAATAAATGGTAGAAAGAAAAAAAGTTCCAAGACAGTTAATGTAATGCACAGAATATAACAAAAAGAAATCTCTTTGTTTTAATAAATAACAACCCCTGGCCCTGAGACATAATATTGTACCCATAGTTGAAGAAACACCCAGCAACGTTATAAACAACACACTATAAAATGTACCCACGTGGTGACAGCCATGGCTCTCACAGACACTTTCCCCACAGGTAAGCGAATAGGTTCAGTGAACTTCATAGTGCTGTTGCCACCAGAGCCCAATCTCTTCATCTCCTCAGGCTTACTGCCATCCAGCGTGTACAGCAGCACACTCACATCAGAGGATTCTGGGATACATATGCCATATCAATCACATGACGAGCGACAACAAGCGTGTGTTAAACCGCACTGACTCACCTGATTTGATCTCTACAGGAGTGCAGGAGTCAATCTCATGCTTGGCTTTACCTGGAGGAGGCATGCGAATGGGAATTATTTGAGGTGCTGCCACTGAACCTGCTGTCATGTTTGCACTCTTCAACCTGCAATATAGGAGGGAAAATACATTTGTACAGAACTAAGTTACAGATGCGTTTAATTCAGCACATGCATTAAAAGGTGAAGTACATTAGATTAGGCTATATAAAATATGAGCTACTATCCTGACTATTTGTGTGTTTCAAGTAGCTCGAACCTGTCAAAATTTGAACCATAAACGAAATGAACGTTGCGGAAATACTCGCAGTGCACCGCTGTATCCAACGACGCTGTAAAGATACACTAAACGCTGTTGAGTCGTCACGTATCCCATAGCAACTGAGTAGCCTGAGTACGCATGCGTCCCCCCCCCCCCCCAATTTAAAGGGATAAATAATAATAAAAAAAAAACTCTGACATAATGCGTTTTGGACAAAGCACATGAGATATTAGGTGATATGAAATATTAAACTTACACTGTATGCTTCTATCACTGTGTTGTTGCGTTGATTTAAACACTTCAATACAATTAAAAGATGTTTTGTAACTTGTGTTAGTTACAGTCCATTTACTGACTGTCGGATTCAAATTGCATAGAAAAATGTAAATGCTTGTCAAAATAATGAATTGCTCCTCAGCTATACTGACCGTCTTGAGTTGTGTCTGTGAAATAACCAGTGTTTTATATTTTTGGACAGAGAGAAATTCTGATCAGACAGTTTAGGCTACATACATTTCTTCAGTGTTTCATATGTCAAGAGAAGAGTTATTTTACTGGGAAGTGGAAGTGATAGGGGCCCTTAAACAGTGTAAAAATAAATAAATAAATAAATACATAAATAAATAATAAGATTAAAATAAAAGCATAACAAAAATATGAAAATAGACGCAAAATAGATTTGAAAAATACCAATTAAATATAAATAGGCTAAATATTAGATAAAAGTAAAATTGTAAAATTAATAAATAAAATAAATAATATAAAATAGATTAAAATAAACAAATAAATAATGCACAGTACAGTACTGTAGTGAGTAGAAAAAAGATCTTAATCTTAATATTACAGTCAAACTAAACCTAGATTAACCTTAATTCTCAATCATTGAATTCAGAGAAATTAACTTCAAAATCTTGTATAATAAGCTATACATCAATGTACTCAGGGGCGTCGCTAGGCCCTTTTTAGGGGGGCTTCAAACTTCTGCCTAGCCCCCCTAAAAATATGTGATTTAATGTAGGCTACACAAATTCGTGTTCGCTTCAGTCTTGTTATAATCAGATTCAGCGCGTTCATCTTCAATCCGCAGCGGCGCCGAGCAGAGAGCACGTCAGAAACAGAGGACAGTGTGTGTGTGTGTGTGTGTGTTCATCTGAGCCTCATTGGTCTGTCACTGCTCGTCAATGTCAGAATATTTCAGATGACCAATCAAATGAAAGTAGGCGGGCTTTATGTTCACAGACGCTGCTGAGCGCGAATTTTAACAGTGCGACTCGACGCGTACGGTCAAGTGCGAGATAAGATGTAAGTAGCTAAACTTAACATTTTATATTTTACATTTTTTTAGGTCATAAATGTTAAACGAATGACAAAAAATAATCAGGCAAACTAATATAGTTTTGTCTATTTTTGCCATTTTGAACTGAAAATACTAGGCCTATGTAACGTGTAATGTACGCTAATAATTAGTTTACTGTCATTGTGAGGGGAAAAGAAACATTAACAAAGCCGTTTTCATCATGTTAGGCACAAGATTAATAATGAATGTGTACATATTGAGAATATAATACAAACTGTAGCCTATAGTAAATTAAAAAAGCTCAAGCTTTAGGAGGGGAAGAGAAAGGGACGAAGAGACTGAGAAAAAAAGAAAGAGTGATGGAGATGAGGAGAGAGCAGGTATTGACAAATAATCTACTGCACGCTGACATGGTTTTAAAGCTATTTCTTATCCTTTTTTTTGGTCTTAAAAACGTCTTGAATTGCACATATCAGAGAAATTTTTTTTTAACCCCCTACCAACCTCAAATTTAGGACCTCTTTGATTATAAAGCCCTGTCTACGGCCCTGTATTAGGCATAAGATCAATAATGAATGTGTAGCCTACATATTGTGAATGCAACCTATCAGTTGACCCATGTTTACTTTCTTCACTGACAGACAAAAATGAAAAGCCTATATCAGTCAAAGCTCAGCTTTAGGAGGGGAAGAGACAGGGCAAGATAAAAACAAAGAGAAAAAGAGTGTGATGCTGATGAGGAGAGAAAATAATCAGCTGCCCACTGACATGGTTTTAAAGCTGTTATCCAATTTTTTTTGGCCTTCAAAACATCTTAAAATGCACATATGTAGATCAGAGAAATCAAAAATAGTGAGCATTAGATCCTAAACTAAAGTGTTAACTTTTTTTTATTATTTAAAAAAAAAAATCATACCCTCATTGGGGGCTTAGCCCCCCTTACATGAAAATCCTTGTGACGCCCCTGAATGTACTATATATATGCTGTCAAATCGAATTAATCGCATATAACAATATATATATATATATATATATATATATATATATATATATATATATATATATATATATATATATATATAAATATATATAATTACCAACATTTTATTAAAATCTTTCATAGGCAAATACTCAATTGCATGCGTATATAAAAGAATAATGACATCATCATGGCAACAGAGGAGTTACAAGCAGTGAGAAATGTGAGAGACTATATTTACATAAAGTGTACACATGAATTATTATTTATCATAAGTTCTACATAAAAAAAAAATACTACATAAATTGTCAAAATGTTTGTATTTTGTGTAAGCCAATGCTTCCCCCTACAGGCCAGTAATGCATTTCTCAATAATGTATATGAAACGATACATTATAATACAGAACACATTTTGTATACGCCCAATGAGATATGCCCGTCAATAGCAAAGTAAACACACTGATGATTCATTTAATTTTTTTCCACAAACTCAACCTTTATAACTGAAATGCCTGTGCTGGTTAATTGAATTATTCTTATAAAAGATGTGTCATTAGGAATCTGCTTAAAAAAATAAATAAAAAAAAATGAATGCAGCGCGTAGAGGTTAGAGATGCACAAACACACACAGTCCAATACAGACAATGTCAAATATGAAAAATATATATATATATATTGATATGGTTCAGGTATATTTCAAAATGCATATCAGTATTGGAGACGTATTAAGGATTACCAAACAAACTGGAAAGAAATATCAAACAACAACAGGGAAATCTTTCTATAATGCTGAATGTCATTGAACAAATTAATTAATAACGATATTTTATCTGAAGTCTTCTCGTACTCCAGCACAGTAGGTGGCAGTATGAAGCTTTTACTTGGTTCGCAATCTGCCTGTCTGTGTTGCCATGTCTTCTTTTTATTCGTGACTTTGCGTTTGTTTTGGTTATAAATATTGTAAATCGCGTTTGTGTGATTTATTGGCATACTTCCAGATTAAAGTCAGTGTTAACGACAAAAATAGCTTATTTTCACTTATTGAGAAGAAGAAAGTTGCTAATTTTTTCCAGTTTTTGATAACCTGTTTGCACGTTTATTTGGCGCGATCTGGCAACCCAGCCGCCTGTAAACTCTCCCCGCCTACCGCGAGACTTGATGAGTGCAGACTGACATTCTCCAGCGTTTCACTTAAACTTCAAATGGATATATGAATTTATTATTACTATTATTGTTGACATTTGACTTTCTCCTCAAGTAATTCCTTTCTCATTAACAATGACAGAAGTTAAAGTCAAAAAAGAGTCAACGGACCCTGTAGATATCGAGAATCGGTGAGTTCAGCGCAGTTTTAACATGCGAGTCTTGGCCTGTAAACACAGCATAACGCGTGAATGGATTTTAGAAGCAATTAAAGTTAACATCAAAACTATTTTGTAGACTTTGTGTATTGTAAGTACTTGATTTAATGGCAAAACGAACAAAACAAAGCTTAGATCCAGAAGATGAGGGTCGTGGTAATATGTGAATGTTTTCAATGTTGAGAAAGTTTAAAGGGATAACTTAGTGAAAATTCTGTCATCATTTACTCACCCTCATGTTGTTCCACCCCTGGATGAGTTTTTCCTTTCTGCTGAACACAAAATAAGTTATTTTGAAGATTATGGATAACCAAACAGCTGATGGACCACATTGACTTCCATAGTTTGGAGGAAAAAAAAATACTATTGAAGTCAATGTGGTTCATCAACTGTTTGATTCTTCAAAATATCTTCTTTTGTGTTCAGCTGAAGAAAGAAACTCATACAGGTTTGGAATAACTTGAGGGCGAGTGTATGATGACAGGGTGAACCATCACTTTAAGTATTTTTGTTCGTAATTAAATGTTAAATTTTGATCTTTCTCTTTGTACTAACTGAAAAAGGAAGATTTCTATCGACCTTTTATAGCGAAAAGGAATGTATTTTTGTCGTGCTGCGCAGAGAATTTGGGGAAATGTAGTTGATATTGCTCAAGGACCTTATTTTTTCCTCTATTAAAGGATAAAAGAGCTGTGTCGGCAGTTTCCACAAGGGATCACAGACCAGGTCATCCAGAATGACATGCCGCACGTTGAGGCGCAGCAGCGAGCCTCGGCCATCAACAGACTGCTGTCTGTGGTGAGATGTTCAGCTCCAGCTGACACAGTGCATGAAACATGTGTCTCTGCTCTTTATACTCATGTGTGGTTCTTCATTTCTGTTCTCAGGGTCAGTTAGACTTGCTCAAGAACAGCAATGGCCTTTTATACAGGCTTAAAGACGTTCAGTCTGCAAGGTTTGTCTCTTTAAATGCAAGCACATCATCTTAATTTGCTATATATAAGTGTGTATGTGTTTTATTTAGTTATATATATATATATATATATATGTATATACATACGCGTGTGTGTTTTATAAATGTGAACACAAGCTTAGTGAATTAAAATATATATATTTCACACAAATTTAGTGAATATGTTTGCAAATATGTGCACATAAATTTAAATGTAATTAAAAAAAGGCATTAAAATGAATTTAAAATGTGTATAATGTATCATTTATGCATTTTATTTTTTCACAGTAAAGTAAAAGGCTCTGATAACCAAGAAAAACTAGTTTACCAAATCATAGAGGATGCTGGGAATAAAGGTAAAATGCAATTTTTATTGTTTGCGTTTAGCAACTGATCTATAGTGATAAAGAGTTTATTTTTAATTGCTTTTTCTGTTTTCTAAAGGAATTTGGAGCAGAGAGATCAGATATAAGAGTAACCTTCCACTCACAGAAATCAATAAAATCCTCAAGAATCTTGAGAGTAAGAAACTCATCAAAGCGGTGAAGTCTGTTGCAGTGAGTTGATCTCCAAACATTTAGACATTTAAAATGTTTAATTTGCCTTAGACCTTTTGAAAAGTCTTGGATTTCTCCCGTCCAGGCCTCTAAAAAGAAGGTCTATATGCTGTACAACCTGCAGCCGGATCGATCTGTGACAGGAGGCGCCTGGTATAGCGATCAAGATTTCGAGTCAGAGTTTGTTGAGGTTCTCAACCAACAGTGCTTTAAGTTCCTGCAAAGTAAGGTTAGATTGTAATATTTCATATTCCTCTTAATCTTTGTGATCTTGAATTTTTCACACTTTGAATTCTGCTGTTTCCTCGTTAGCATTTAAAAAAAAGTTACCAGTCATCGCCAACATTTAATCATTTTCACAAAAATTTCATGGCCCCAGAATATTTTATTGTATGAATATCAGAACATACAATATATCAAAAGAAAGAACCGATCCTCTGCTTTTAAACAAAAACCCATTTTATGCTAGCTTCATGCTTTCTTTTTTTTTAAGCAACAATTGTTGGTAAGTTTCTTTTAAAAAAAGCAACATTTTGAACAAAAAAATGGAGAAAAGACTACATCCGGATCTGACAGAACAATGATCAAAAGATATTTCGAGTAGATCGAGTCCATCAACACCCCCAATGCTTCACAGTCCTATACATCTTCCTTGGCTCGACATTACATTCGGTAAAATTAGGCAGTTTTGATTTATATGATGATTAATGTTTGATGATCGCATTAGCTTACCTATGCGTAAGCAATGCGTTTATCGCATGTTACTTCTGCTTTGCCTGTGTTTTGATCTGGAGATTCCGTACTATTTCAAAAGAGGTGTAATAGCGCCCCCTACCGTATAACAGTGAAAACATGAATTGCTGGAAATTCGCGGTGAAGCGTTGTCATAAATGATTGACAATTTCTTCAATGGCGGGGAAGTGTTGTCGTAAATGTAAAAAAAAAAGATTAAATGGCGGTAAAGCGTTGTGTTGTAAATTATGGACAATTCCATCAGCGTTGTCGTAAATGAAGTAAAAAATCCGTCAGTGGTGGGGAAGCATTGTGTCCTAAACGATGGAAAGTTCCGTCAACGGCTGCGAAGCGTTGTGTTATGAATTAAGGAAAATTTCGCCAATAATTGGGGAGCAATGTGTCGTAAAAGATTGAAAATTCCATCAATGGCGGGGAAGCGTTGTGTCGTAAATGTTGGAAAATTCCATCAATGGCGGGGAAGCGTTGTGTCGTAAATGTTGGAAAATTCCATCAATGGCGGGGAAGCGTTGTGTCGTAAATGTTGGAAAATTCCATCAATGGCGGGGAAGCGTTGTGTCGTAAATGTTGGAAAATTCCATCAATGACCGGGAAAGAATTGATAGAAATGTGCTTGTTTTTAGGCTGAAGCAGCAAGGGACAGTAAGCAGAGCCCCATGGTGCAAAGAAACAGCTCATTTGCCACATCTCATGAAGTGTGGAAGTACATCTGTGAGCTCGGCATCAGCAAAGTGAGTGGGAATAATACCTTAACACTGCAGAGTTATTAAACGTGAACTGAATGGGTTTATTATATGGGGATGTTCCTGTGCGCAGGTTGATCTGTCCATGGAGGACATCGAGACCATCCTAAACACACTGATCTTTGATGGCAAGGTGGAGATGACCATAATCGCTGCTAAAGAGGGGACGGTGGGGAGTGTCGATGGACAGATGAAGCTCTACAGGGGAGTGAATCCCATAATTCAACCCACAGGCCTGGTCAAAACGCCATGTGGATTGTGTCCGGTAATGTTTATATATTTAGAATAAATAATCAAAAGTCCGAATTGGCTGTCGATTTAACACGTTAATTTAATTAATAAGTTATGGAAAATATAAGGTGTTAATATGCTTAACACATTTAATGCACCCTCCCCATCCCAGACCTTTGTAGTTCAGACCATCTTATATTTCATACAGTTGATTGGTGACAAACATGCAGGGCAACAATTCACTGCATAATGTAACCTATAGATCGCTGTTAGGTTGCTCCTAAAGTTCAATATATTGGGGAGTTTTTGTCTTACAAGGCTAATACATACTAACAGAATTTTCATTTTTGGGTGAACTATCCCTTTAACATTTTAAAACCCATTAATCTCATGGCATTATTTAATTGTAATTGCAGTGTAAATGCTTTCATGAGATAAAAATACCAATTCTGATGCAGCTTCTGAAAAAAATCAAGGCCATTGCTGCCTAAAAGTTTATGTAATAAATTCTTTCCTAAATCAAATAATTCAATCTTTTTGATGCTTTTCTCATTTAACACAATAATGACTTTAAAGGTGCTCTAAGCGATGTCGGGTGATGTCACTTCTTGTAGACGTTTAAAGTATTGTCAAACAAAACGGAGGCTAGCAAGACCCTCCCTCCTCCTCATCCGCGCACTAACCCCCCAAACCCCACCTCCAAATCCTTCTTGTCGGTTATTGGCTGGAACAGTGTGTTATGTTTCGTGGTGCGGGTTAGCCCAGTTTGTTTTTGTTGCCGTTTGTGGAGCCTGGGGTGTCTGCAGAGACCGTGTTTTTTAAAGTGTTTTCATGGGACAGGCAGCTAGCGGATAGTGAGGAGATGTTTGCTGTATGTGACAAAAAATGTTTTGGCCTAAAAAACGTGTGACATCGCTTAGAGCACCTTTAAATTATCTTTTGGGAGCAACTTGTTGGCCAAAGTTGATGTGCGATTTAAACGGCACATCATGTAATTAATTAGATCAAACCTTTTAATCAGTTGACAGCCCTAATAATAAATAGGATAAAACATATTTTAGTTGATTACATCATGTGGTTTAATGTGCTAAGTTAACTGTTTGTCTTCTAGGTGTTTGATGACTGTCATGAAGGGGGTGAAATCTCTCCATCTAACTGTGTTTACATGGTTGAGTGGCTGGACTTCTGACCAGCCAAGCGGATGTCTTTGTTTTTCTCTGTGGAGAAAGTATTTTTCATGCAGCGATTCGATGCAGCTGAAGATTTATTTTATTTATATCGAACATTAATGGCTTCAATGATACAAGCGGATAAGAAGCAGCTTACATTTGGAGTCCGAAAAAGACTGATGTATTTTTTGTTCTGTTTTGGGAATTGTTTATTCTTTTTTTCACCCATAGATATGTCTTTAAAGATATACCTCAACCATTTCAATAAATAAAGGTTTGATAATTTGTCGATAGGTAGTCTATATATTGGACTGTGTTTGTGCACCCCTATAATTTCAATGCACGGCATCCATACTTAGCAGATTGTTAATGACACTTATGTGTTTTTTTTTTTTAATAAGGCAAATTCAATAAATCAGCACTGACCTCAAGTAAAAAAAAAGACTTAAATTTGTGATTTACAAAAAATTGCTAAAGAAAAATATATTTAGAGACAACGCAACTGTGGAGACAAATGTTGTCATGATGGGGCATATTTTATATATTAAAAATATTTTATTTTATAATTTAGCATTTTGTGTCATTACATAATTTCACATTTTAGGTAATTTTAAACATTTTTCCGCAATATAATTGCATGGGTAACATGATGCTTCAAATGTTGTTCTTAAACTCCTTTAAAAAAAAAAAAATCTTAAAGGATATATATATACACATATATTATATACAGTATCTCACAAAAGTGAGTACACCCCTCACATTTTCACTTGTACTCACTTTTGTTTCCAGTGGTTTAGACATTAATGGCTGTGTGTTGAGTTATTTTGAGGGGACAGCAAATTTATACAAGCTGTACACTCACTACTTTACATTGTAGCAAAGTGTCATTCAGTGTTGTCCCATGAAAAGATATAATAAAATATTTACACAAATGTGAGGGGTATGCTCACTTTTGTGAGATACTGCATATATATATATATATATAAACAAACACACACACACAGTGTAATTTGCTTACTTGAACGTTTTTAACTTTCCAAGTTTTATTTTATTTTTGGGACTCTTTACTTATTCGGACGATTAAGTTTTCTTTACACGAATTTTTGCATTATGAAGGATTCAAAATATTGTGGTCTTTTTTTATGAGTTTTTTTTTTTCTTTTTCTTAAATGCTGCCTTTTTTCGAGTGAGTAATTTGCGCTTTGATTTTAAGTTGTATTTAGTGAATACAAAACGTAGTCACGACTCTAAGAGCAAGGAGCAACTTTACCCGCGTAAATTACGTCGTTTCGACAGTAGGTGGCGACGACTGACTGGTCTTTATGAGAGAGTCATCATTTATCCAGCAGATTCGATCAATAGAAATTCATTCAGGAATGAAAAAAGAAGCGGCGAGTTGAATCAACTATTCACCGTCTCAGAATAGGGATATGCTTTGTCTTTGTTTGGTACAATTGTTGTATAGAGTATATTTTAGACACAACATAGCCAATTATTTGGTCTATTTTCGCTCCATCAGCGACGTATCATATTTATATTATAAATACACACACATACACTGCTGTATTTTTGAAGAAAAAAAACCGCATACATTTATTCAGCAAGGATGCATTAAACTGATCAAGAGTGACTAAACATTTACATTGTGGAAATTACTTTTTTCAAATAAATGCTCTTTTGAACTTTCTATTAATCAAATAACCCTAAAAAATCACTGTTTGTATCACGGTTTCCACAACAACATCAATCAGCACAGCTGCTTTCAACATTAATAATAATCATCAGAAAAGTTTCTTGATTATAAAATCATCATAGAATGATTTCTGAAGGATCATGTGACACTGAAGACTGAGTAATTATGCTGAAAATGCAGCTTTGATCACAGGAATAAATCCCATTTTAAAATATATTCATATAAAATAAAATCGAAGATATTTATTTTAAATAGTAATAATATTTCACAATATTACTGTTTTTGCTGTATTTTTGATCACATAAATGCAGCCTTGGTGAGCATAAGTTACTTCTCTCAAAAACATTTAAAGATCTTACGATCCCAAACCATTAAATAGTGTATATTAGGTAAACTTAAAATAAATTGTGTCCTACAATCATGCTTGTGTTGAAAATGGAATCACTAAATTTTGGTATAACAACTCTATTCACTCATTATGTTCTAATAGGCTATGCATTTTCTTTTCAGCATCTCTGTCTGTTCGTTCTGCCAAAGCATTCATAGATGATGAAGAGACCAAAAGGTGTTTATTACATCTATGTGACACATCACGCATTTTTATCACAGTCTCGCGCGCAGTAGCCATAGTAACCGACCAGAGGGGCGCTTAGCAACACGAGAGGAGGAGGCGCAGCATCATCTACAGAGAACGAAGGAAAAACAACCGATGCATCGACCTTCATTTCATCCACACCTGCTTCTGATGGAGAAAACTGAATGTGATCTCGTTTACATTTTGTTTTGTAATTATTAAACACCCTTAAAGGTACATTCAGCGCATTTATTGTAAATCTCAATTGACGCGATGAAGTTCGTCGTGGTTTTGGTGTCCGCCGGCTTCCTGGCTTTTCTTGGCGCGGTCATCTGCATCATCGCCAGCGTGTATTCGCGATCATCGGCCGCCGCGCCCCAGGCGCTCTCCGACAACCGCTCGCTCTCACTGCTGGAGCCGCTGCCGGGATCCGTGGCGCGCGCCGGCCCTCTCGGAGCTCTCCATGGTGCTGAATCCTTTGAAGGAGGCGGATTGGACATCGGCCTGGAGATACCGTCGCTCAATGAATTGAGCACTGGAGACGTGACTGGGCCGAGTCCCAAACAGTTCACCCTCGATCGACTCATTTGTACCCCTGTTCCCATCAGTGATTGCAAATCAAGGGATTTGAGACAACAAGCCGACGACCCGTTTGCCGACGAGGAGGACTGGAGCCTCCGCACCACTGCTGAGGAGCTCAGACAGATCGTCATGCAACAAAACGACCAGATCCTCATGGACCAGAGGACCATCACGGAGCTAACCGGGAAGCTCACGGAGTGTGAGAACGGACTGGAGGAGAGGACTCTGCACGAGCGGAGTATGGGAGTGTGGGCGAGCAACCGGCGCCACATGGCCGGGGATGATGTGAGCAGCTCGGTTGCAGTACAGCTGCAGACGGCGCGGGCTGTGGAGGAACTGGAGAGAGCGATTCTTCAACTTAAAGATCGCATTGAGAAGTTAGAGGTTGGTAATAATAATAACCACTTTAAGACTTGAAAGTTTAATTCTCTGTCTAAAAGGGAATTTGGTGCCATACGGGCAGGGGAAACAGTTTTGTAAGGCAAAGATGCATCAAAATGCTTGGGGATTTTGGGGAGAAGTGTCCCTGTAGTGTGTGTCTTTCTCACCTTGACAGTGATTCCTTTCCCCTCCATCTTGTTCATCTCCTGAAAGGCATATACATAAATCATGAGGGAGGAGAGAAACAGGTTTTCAGCTACATATCAGCCCCAATTACACTTGATTTGTATGTGTTGTGATGTAGATTTATGGATCAAAGTTGTTATTAACTAAAACTAAAAAAATATTAAAAATCGTTTTTATTCATTGAAATAAAGCTGGAATAAAATAAAATATAAATGTTATATGGAAAAACTGGTCAACTAACTGAAAGTAAATAAGTTGAAGTAATAAAATTACTACAATTATAAATTAAGTTAAATATATTTAAAGCTAAATAGAAATATAAAAAAATAAAACTGTAAAAATGACAAAAGCACATAACAAATTACAAAAATGAAAATTTTAAATATAAGGTATTTTAAAATATTTTAAATAATAAAATACATAGCCTACTACTAAAATTACAATGTTACAGATTGGTATAATCAATAATGAAAATTCTGTCATCATTTAAAGAGGTTAAAGGAAATATCTTGATTTTATGCTAGATTTTCTGTTCATTAGGGCAAAATTTCACTAACAAGAAACATGCATTTTCTGCAAAGCTGCTTTGTATTGTGAAAAGTGCTATACAAATAAATGTGAATTGAATTTACTCAACCTTATGTCGTTCCAAAGCCTTATGACTCTCTATTCTGAGGAACAATACGTTTTGAAGAAGTTGTCGCTCTTTTCTATGCAATTAGTATCCAAGCTTCCAAAAGGATGTAAAAGCAACATAAAAGATTTAAAAAGTTAGTTTGTATAACTCATGCATCATATTCCAAGTCTTCTAAAAACATATAATAGGTGTTTGAGGATCAGAAATAATACTAACATCAGCTCTTGCTATCTTTGAATTCAACAGCACATAATTTTTTAAGTTATTGTAATGCAAATTAAGCTAATATAATCAGATAAACATGCTAAACAGGATCAATTAGGTTTTGCAATAATAACCTATTGCATAATTCTCTCTCAGTTGGAAATCGGCCCTGCAGCATTGAACCACACTGAGCACACTGTGAGCACATTGGGGAGCGTAGTGGTGGGCGAGCCTGGCAGGCCTGTGGAGGATCTGGAGGGAGAGCTGGAAAAGAAGATTAGACTGCTGGAAAAGGAGAGGAAGAACCTGCGCAAAGAGACCCAGAGCCACCACCAGCACATCGATCAGGGACTCAACACCCTGCAAGAGCGTATTGCAGAGCTGGAACAGAGTAAGGAGGAGGGTTGGGTCTAACATAGGGGAAAATTGTCTCTCGATTTTAAACTCATTCTCTTAATTTTTTCTCCTCAGGTCTTACAGATTACAGTTACCCCCAAGGGTATAAACTGTCCTTCCCCATGCGAACTAACTACATGTATGGGCTTGTCAGGCGGAATATTCCGGAGATGTACGCCTTCACGGCATGTCTGTGGCTCAACCCTGCCGAGAGTGGAATTGGGACACCATTTTCCTATGCTGTACCGGAACAACCCAATGAAATTGTCCTGTTGCAGGGAATTCATAATCCTGCAGAACTACTCATCAATGATAAGGTAAGACCCGCCATACCTTTCATCTGCAGCAACCTTGCAGAATACAGTTGATGGACTCAATCGTTCCCTCTATTTACAGGTGGCACAGCTGCCTCTATCTTTGCCGCAGGGCATCTGGCAGCACATATGTGTGAGTTGGACCCTACGGGATGGAGTTTGGAAAGCATATCAAAGCGGAAAGTTGAGAGGACGGGGTGAAGGGTTATCCGCATGGCACCCAATCAAATCCGGGGGCGTCTTGGTATTGGGACAGGAACAGGTGAGCAAGACAGGGAGTTCTGGAAGAGTGTGAATACACCCTCGAAAGTACACCTTCACTCTCAGAAAAAATTGCTAAAATTTGAACCTTTAGGAGTGCAACAGCTTGTCAATGGGGCAGTACCCTTCGCACCCCTAAAAGTTTCATAGAAGTACCCTAAATGGTACATTTTTCAGCTCTAAGCTACTAACATGCACCTTTTAGGGGTAGATAAGGTACAAAGTTGTCCTTTTACTGCACCAGTGACAAGCTGTTTTACCCCTTAGGTACAATTTTTGCAATTTTTTTTCCTGACACTGTTTGCGTCCTTCAGGAGTTGTGAAGGTACAAAGGTGTACCTTTGAGGGTACTACCCCTTTGACAAGGTGTTGTTCCTTGAAGGTACCATTTTTGCACATTATTTTTGATGCAACATTGTGTTTAACGATGTGTAATTCTTCGGCTCTCCTTGGCTTCACTGCAGGACACCCTTGGTGGGCGGTTTGACGCATCCCAGGCTCTTGTTGGGGAGCTTTCATTATTTAACCTTTGGGACCGGGTGTTGTCGCCAACAGAAGTGGCCGCTCTGGCGGCTTGCCCAGAATCACCACGGCTGGGGAACGTGGTGCCCTGGACGGACCGAGATGTGGACGTGTTTGGTGGGGCTGTCAAGGACCATGTGGACCCCTGTGTTCAGAGCTCCCATCCCCGGCAATGAACGGGACCATGGGTTCATTCCTTTCTTTTTTAAGGAGGTGGTAAATAAGAAAAAAAAGGCTTGAAATGTATGACAATTGTGCTGTGGTCCCGGTCTATGTAAAGAATGTATTTACCGTAGAGCTACACTCTCTCTGAGGAAGGAAAGGGATTTGTCTGTGTGTGTGATTGTGTTCGTTCGGATAGAGCTGCTGCTTATGGCTTTTAAAGGCCTGTTTGTGTCTCGTGTTGCTTGTGTTATTTCATACCCTTCTTCTTAAAGCATTACCGCACAATGGTCCCTTCAGATTTAGAGAATGTTTTTCTAATAAGATGGATGTGGCTCATTATCATAGCACTTGTCTTGCTCTTGTTTCATTATTTGTGTAAAGTGGAGCTTTCACTTCTTTCCCAAAGCAGCCTTTTGCTTTCTTGCTTTTATTACCAGTTCCTTAGGGTCACTTCCCTACACTGTTTTTTTCAGTCTGGCAGCACCTAAAGGTGTAAAACGTCTTATCTTTATCAGAACATGTCTTAAAATGTTGGTATTTTTGAATCTGGTGAAATTGGTCCTTACTCTGCAATGTATTTTCTCTCACATGCAGGTTCAGCGAGATCCAAAAATATTTGAACCAAAATGTGTTATTTGAAGCTTAGTATCTTAAACATCACACTAAATTTTGAAGATCTGATGTGCAGCCCACTCACTATGAAAATATGAATGTAAAACAGTATTTAGCATCTTGTCGTGTTACCTTTGCATTGTACCTATAGGCCTCCTTGCCCCATCACAGAGAAAAGCTTAGGAAAGTGCCTGTCTATTTATTTGACTCTTGCATTTGGTTGATGATCAGCTGTAATGTCAGTGTAGTGCTTATTCATATTTGCACCACCAAGGATCTACAATGATATTATGACACATGTGGATGAAAATATTAAAAAGGTGAAGAAAATAAACATGAGAGTGCATTGGCTTGTTTATTTAAATGTCATGAAACTTAACAGCAGAATTATATTTTTTCCTTTTATCTATCTATCTATCTATCTATCTATCTATCTATCTATCTATCTATCTATCTATCTATCTATCTATCTATCTATCTATCTATCTATCTATCTATCTATCTATCTATCTATCTATCTATCTATCTATCTATCTATCTATCTATCTATCTATCTATCTATTTGATCATGACTATTATAAGAGTTTAAATTGGATTTATTATTCACTACTCCTTAGACCAATCCAAAGCAAAACATAAAATATACATGAAGTAACACTGTACATGCACAATGAGATTATAATTGGCTCAATGTTTAGAATGAAAATCTATGCAAATCCAGGTTATTCTCATTCTTATCCTCTCATTCACTCTCTTCATGCTGCTGCTGAATTATAGATGTGTGTTAATCACCCCCTCCATCACACTCACCGGCCCCTGAATCTTCTCTCCCACCAGAAACCTTTTCTCTCTCTCTCTGTGCATTTCCTCTGCTCTGTAAAATCTGTATTTGCCATTTCAATTCATTTAACAATCATAAACAAGCAGCTGGGGAAGAACACACAATCACATAACAAATAATATCATAGCAAAGATGGTGTACAAAAGCTACCTTTATTCCCTGCAGCATCTGTTTGACACATTCATGTGATTGTTTTCTGGTTACGCCCTGTAAGTGTCACTGTGTTCAATGCGCAGCCAGACTCCCATCTGTTGCAAGCCTCCTCTCTTCTTCTCATAAGGTACCATTCTTAACCTCCTTTTATATTCTTGCTCACATTAGAGGTTAGATTATCCCCTCCCCCTGCTTTTATTTGTAAATCTAGTAACTGAAAATCCCCTATAATCCACAAATCAAAGCATGGTCTGTCTGGGAAACTCACGGAAAGCTTTTAGATGATCAAACGCTGTGCTGCAAAATCCGAATGCATTGTATATGTATATCCTAACCTACAAATGGCTAGCTTAACGCTGTCCCTGAATACTAAATTGGGATATGAGAAAGTATTTAAGATCACTCCCTTGAGCTTTATTGCACTGTTGTAAAGTTTATCTGCGGTTAACTTTTAACCGCAGAGCTATAATTCATGCCTTTTATTTGACTGAAATGGGGAACTAAAAAGGTTTTTATTAGGTGCAGTGATTATTTGACAAAAAATGACAGCACTGCAGTAGTGTAAATTATAATGTAATATAACATAACTATAAACTCTTGCTGACAGGTCTCAGATCACTGTGACAGTTATCTGGGCCAAACTCAGCAGCTGTGCACAGATGTATCTAGAGCTTAATGCAGGTCAGTAAAAAGTGAGAGAAAACAACAAAGATGAATATAGTGGGACAGATGCAGCATCTAGAGGGCAGTTTTCTGAAACAGATGCTGTCTGTGCTCATAAAATACTGAGCTTAAATGGATAGTTTACCAAAAAAATTCTGTTTTCATTTATAAATTATTACTTGTGTGGATAAAAGATGTGTTAAAATGCAGCGTAAAGTTTTGGAATGACATGATAAATGAGAACTGCTTATATTTATTTTGGGTGAATTATTTTAAAAGAGGACTTTTTGCAAGTAATAATGTTTATTATATATTTTGAAAGTCACTGTAAAAGTTGACACTTTTTTTTTTTATGGAATATTGCAGTATTTATTATAAATGATTTATCTGTGCACATCATTATGTTATTAAAATCCACATGTCCTTGTAATCCTAAATCAAAATAACTTCCTCTCCCTCTTGCAGTGACATCTCTTCTTTTCTTCGATGATGCGTTTACTTGCACGGGGCGGGGAAACCTTTCACTCACATGAGATCGACCAATAGCAAACCAGCCATCCAAACAATTCGCAATGAACAAAAACCAAGTCCCACCCTACATCTGTTCTTGTTTGAGAAGCAATTTCACTCGGATATACGTCACATTAGGGAATTAAAGACAATCATAACTTCTGATTAATGCTGACATAACAGAAGTGATCCGTTGAATGTTTAAAGTAACCTTTTACAGAATACACCAATGAAATGGCCATTATTTATTACTCAACACCAAAAAAAAAAAACAACTAAAAAAAAAAACAAGAGGTATTAGCCTACATTATTAACAGCATTAGCTGCCAGACAAAAAAGTTACTTAACATTCCAGTGCTTTTATAACATTACATGTTTTCATGGCTTTTGATTTGTTTTAAGTTTGTTCCAAAAGTCTATAAACTATTGTTACTTTTTTGCCAGTAAAGCACTTTGAACTGCATTGATTTGTTTAGAAAAGTGCTATATGAATAAAATTTGCATGCTTGCTTGCTATAAAATGTAAGAAATGTGGATTGCAAAGAGCCAACTTCTAGTGAATTCGGTATTTTCTTAATAATAAAAAAATGCATAATGTATAGGCTATTAATCTTTAAATTCCATATCATATACCCTAGTTTTCTTTCAAAATAATCCTTCCAAAATAATCTTGAGTAAATGCAATGATAATAAAACAAATTCAAAATTGTTTCTTTCCCCCAAAAACATTCGTAGCTGTATAAATTCTATGTAGTATTTTCAGATACGTCTTTAATGTGCATTTTCCATGCTTTGTCCCAATAGACATTACGAAATAAAGAAAATCTCGCCAAATGACAAAATACAGGTGCATGACGTGTTCTTGAACTCCTTGACCGACACGCCAAAGGACCAATCAAGATGAGCTTAATTTTGCGAGAGGCGGGGCTACGCTCTCAGCTGACGCGCAGGAGTGGTTGCTATGGTGGACATGTCTCCTTAGCGACGTCGGTTTAAGCTCATGTAACTTGAGTTTTCTTTCACTACGGTACGTAAATGTCTCTTCACACATTCCGCGTTCGTTTATATGCAACGTTAAATGCTTAGGTAGTGAAACGACTTGTGGAAATAAAAGCTAGAGACCGAGCCAATCAAGTGAGCTAACAATGCTAACAAGCTAGCAGGTTTCCTAATATTATACTGTTTGCTTTCCATAGCAAAGCTAGCTTCATAAACATGCAGAACTATTATTACCCACTTTAAAATATGCTTTTATATTATAAAAAAAAAAGTATTAACGTTGTTTGTACAATGGTAATATGTCATTAAACCCTTATAATAGTAATGTCATTGTATTATTTGAAATACGTTTGCTGTACTATGGTATCAAAATACCATGGTATTAATGATACCACAGTTTCCCATACCCATCTTAGATTTATTAAAGATTTATGATTGCTGGTATCTTACATCTGTTCATGTTTCCTCATCTAGAGCTAAACATCATGGCAGAGATAGTTGATGGCAAGAAGGACGAGGCAGACTATAAGAGACTACACAGCTTTCCTCTCATACGGGTAAAAACTGTTCCTGAATGGATTTGAATTTTCCTTGATGTCATTATAATTGGTTCAAATTCTGGGTATGATTTTTTTATGGTGCAGCTTGGCAAATACAATTCACCAAAAATCACACTTTGGAAACCAGCAAAAAATCTTGTAACATTAAAGGTGCTCTAAGTGACGCCAAAACATTTTTTGTCACATACAGCAAACATCTCCTCACTATCCGCTAGCTGCCTGTCCCCTGAACACACTGTATAAAAATGCGGTCTCTGCAGACACCCCAGGCTCCAAAAACAGCAACAAAAACAAACTGGGCTAACCCGCACCACGAAACATAACAAACTGTTCCAGTTTATGTTAGTTAATAAAAATACAGTCATTCATTGTTTGTTCATGTTAATTCTCACAGTGCATTAACTGATGTTAACAAATATACAACTTTTTTGATTTTTAACAGTGTATTAGTTAAAGTTGAAATTAAAATTAACTAAGATTAATAAATGCTGTAAAAGTATTATTAATTCTTAGTTTGTGTTAACGATAGTTAACTAATGAAACCTTATTGCAAAGTTTCCAAAAAAATAAATAAAACTAAAATAAACATGAGAACATTTGATGTATACAATTATCATACAAATGCATTTTTTTCACAAGTTATGAATATTATAAACTTTGGAATCTTCTCTCCGCCACAGAATTTTAAAAAAGGTTAAAAAAGAAGAAATTCTCACAATTTTAACCCCCCCCCCCCCCCCCTTAACACAGTGTGCGTTTCTTTGGATAAAAGCGTCTGTCAAATGCAAAAATGTTAATGTCAGTTAGAGCTGCACGATTAATCATTAAAAGATCACAATCTCGATCGAAACACACTTATTCCTTAATGACAATGATTCTCCTGTTGACAAAATCACAGCAGAACATTCAGATCTGTGTTTGTGCTGTCGCTGTCGCTGACCCAGAGAAAGCAGTTGCCAGGTACGAGACAGCTTCACAAACAGTCTTCTCAAAATCACAGTATCATTATTTCTGTTACAAATATTCATAATATCATAAAAGTACTGGGATAAAAGTTTATAGTTCAGATATAAACACTGATGTCTTCAGTAGTGATTAAAATATAGCAAATATTTACTCGTTAGATAACGATTGTATCGATTACATCGTTACACCAGTAGGTGGCGACAAGTGACTGTTAAACATTTATTTGTCATTGAATCATTCACTCAAGAGGTTCGTTCAAAAACGCTGATTCATCCAGTAATGAAACGAGTCATTTAATCATTCATTCAAACCCATTTAAAAAAAAAAAAAATCATTCAAATTAATAAAACATTTTAAAAAGACTGCAGTAGTTAGCATTTTGTTAGAACCTCTAGTAAATTACGTTATTGTGTTTAGTTGTCTGTTCACGATCATGGGAGAATCGCGATCTCTATTCGAAACAAAAAATCGTGATTTTCAGTTTGTCCAGAATCATGCAGCTCTACGGTCAATAGTACCATCAGATAGCCTAGTATGTGAGAAACTGCCATAACAAAAAAATGTTTTATTTTGTGTCTGTGCAGCTGCCTTTAACCATGAAATATGCGGGTCGAAACATCACAATTATAATATACATTTTGTACGCACATTCCACAATACGTCAGAGTGTCGCCACTTTGCAGGCATGTTAATGCCTTTATATATAAAAAAAATAAGAATCACAAAACTTCAAGAAAAACATCAAACGACCAAAAATCGTTGTGGGTGAAATTGAGCCGCTACATATATTTCCTCCACAGCACACAGATATGCCTGAGGAGATGCGGGTGGAAACCATGGAGCTCTGCGTTACGGCGTGCGAGAAGTTTGCCTCTAATAATGAGGTTAGCTCACATTCTCATCTAGGAGAAGTAGTTGAGATATTAATAAGATCTCCTTTGTGATTCCTAACGTTATTTCCTTCTTAACAGAGCGCCGCTAAAATGATTAAGGAGTCGATGGATAAGAAGTTTGGGAACTCTTGGCATGTGGTGATTGGCGAGGGCTTTGGTTTCGAAATTACACACGAAGTGAAGAATCTTCTTTACATGTTCTTCGGTGGAAGTTTGGCGGTGTGCGTATGGAAGTGTTCCTAACTCCAAACACTTTTCATGTGCTTTCTGACTTTATAATGGATGTGCCACAAGTATGTATATGTTTCTTTATTGTTTGATTATATATCCTGCACTGAACAGGATGCATCATTTTGTACATTTATTTTTGAATGTAGCATTTTATGTTTTCATCTTCATATTAACAGTTGGATAGCAGGTCATCTGTAGGTTTTATTGTCCATCTCTGCCACTCTTTTTCTCCATCTGTCTCCTTTCTGTCCATCCTGTTTATCATTTCTATTTTTTCTGAATGGATAAAGTATTTTTATAAGTCAAAATACTATTTTTTTAATTAATATGTGAATACGTTTGATCTGTTTTTAATACTTCCGATATTTTATAAGAGTTGTACATTTTGCACAGCTGCGATGTGTGTTTGTTTTTATTAATGACGATTATGTCATTGTCTTGTGTAATAAAACCCCAATAGAAGTGAAACTATTTTGTACCTTTTTATCTTACACTCTTAAAAACAAAAGTTACTTAAGGGAGGCTTTTTGCACCATATGCCAATAAAGAACTATTTTTGGTTCCACAAAAAACTTTTCAATGAACAGTTGAATTGAATTCTTTGAATGAAAAACATCTTAAAAATGTAAAGAACCTTTTGTAGAATAAAAACATTCCATGGATGTTGAAGGTTCTTCATGGAACCAATAAAGAATCTTTATTTTGAAGAGTGCACTTAACTTGAAATGACAGAAAAGTTAGCCATCCCTGGAAAAACAACAACAACTGTATTGAAATATTAGCAATTTCAACTTTTTTACCTAAATGTTATTTTTTTACTAGTACTTTTAATACTGTTTCTTGTACCTTTTACAAGTTCACTAATGTCACTTGCACAAAAGATTCAGTATTCCTCAATATGAATAAAAACAGTGAAATGCAAACTTGTAATATTACGCAAACCTGCAACGATTAAATCTGTTTAATAACACAAATATACTTTATTTAATCTCATTTTATTAACCAGCGTCTCAGCTGTTGACATTTGATGATCCAGTTCAACCCTACTAATAAGTAAAAATGACTTTAGAGGAGCAGCACGTCTGTGTTTGAGCTGCGCCCTCTGTATAGGTATGAATATGCATTTCCTTTATAGCATGTGGCTTATTCAGTTCACTTTTGCTGTGAAAGGGCCTTTAACATTTGACAGAAATATACCTTTTTTTCTTTTTATTAAGAAACGAACATGCAAGCCCAGGTGAGGAAAAAGTAATGCAAAAGTAACAGCATTACTATCCATAAAAAGTAACTAAGTGACTCAATTAGTTGCTTTTTTAGTGAGTAACGCAATATTGGTACTAGAGATGTCGTTGAAGCCTAAATCCGAATTCGGAAATGCACGGAAAATGAGTAATACATTCTACGCCCTAAAGGGATATGTTTAGTCTTGCTGCGGTAGTCGGTTTCATACAGTACATCAGATTTCACTTCTCACTTGAAGAAAAGCGATTTCAATACCACTCATATTGATCCCTGATACCCTCAAATTATATACAAAATAATTACCTATGTAATTGTGAGAGAACGCAAAAGCATTGAAATATATTTTTTCCTTTCATCTCGTACCCCCCCATCACCATGTCCCGTAGAATGTGCCATTACCTTTCCGAACATAGTATTCGTAGTATTCGTGCACATCCCTAATTGTAACATTAGCCTACTTTTAAAAGTAACTTTCCCCAACACTGCTTTGGTTGTCAGTGGAGAAAAATACCATGATCCTTTGGTCTAAACCACATACTGTGTCGGGCAGTTAATTTATTTTGTTTAGCCTATATGTATGTGTTGAGTGGATATAAGTGGTTTTAAAGAGCATGGGTTCAAATGTTGAGTAGTTGAGGTTCATTTTATTGACACATTATTGCACAAGGGAGTGTAGAAATCTGGCTCAGAGCATCTGTTTACTCACACACACACATACACACACACACACACACACACACACACACTGACCTGCTGTCAGGTTACTGTGCCCTCCTTCCCATATACACAGTAACCTTTCTTTGCTCACCTTTTTCATACCTACAGCAAAAGTACATCCACTTGTGCATCAGATATTGCACATTATGCTTAAGTAATAATTTACCAAATTTTGTCATCATTTACTAACGTCATGCTTCGCTGGAGCACAAAAAACAGATATTTAGCAGAATGTTCATGCTGCTCTTTTACTTTCAATGAAAGTGCATGGGCACAGGTGCTGTCAAGCTAAAAAAACAACAACAAAAAAAGCGAGTCTCGTAATAAAAGTTGTCCAGAAGCTGTGCACTATATTTCGAGCACCGAAATCTCCTCTGCTGCAGCTTTCAAATCTTATTTTGCATTCGTATAAATTCAAATATGAATGAAACTGCATCACCACACTGTAAAAGAGTAAAAATTCTACACTAAAACATGTTCATTTGTTAACTGTAACTGTGCAGTGAAAACTTAATTAATATTGCATATAATTTTACTGTATAATATGGCCAAATCTGTTGTTGTTTTTTGCTAGTAAAAGCTATAAATTACTGAATAATATATGATGAAAACAGTTAAAGGAAGTCCCTGCATGAAAGATTTTGATAGCCAAAGATTGGTATTTTAACATTATATCACTTAATGAAATATACGGTTATGATTTGTACAATTGCAGGCACCAATATCATCCTGTAATTACTGGAAAAAAACATAATTTGGGTGTGTTAGATTTTTCACTTCTGTGTGAGCTTGAAATGGTGAAATGCATCATCTGGTAATATGCCTGGCATATTATCAAACCACAGTCAATCTTTTGGTCTGCAGCACTTAATAAAAACAGCCTCCCACACTCTAAACGACTTTGCTTTAATTGTTTGGCCTTCTGGCGTCTCCCTTTTGATCAGCTTCATTTCAAAACTGTTACTTAGCAACCCAGAAAAAGACAAAATAGACCATCCACTTATACAGGGTGCTGAATGATAATTAATTCTATATGTGTACAGGCACTTCTGTGTGTTTCTATATCTATATATGTATCATCATTGGCTTAGAGTAACGCCATACACTTCGACTTCTGATTTCTGATTGCATGCCATGATGCAAGATTAGCAAACATGCAGATTTGATCACAAAAGCACCAGGCGGTGTGAGGTGTTCTGCGGGTTATTAATCTGCTGGGGCACGATTAGATGTGAATGTGGGCGCATGTGTGCTTGAGAGATGCACATGCCAATCTGTCTCCGAGTTACCATGGTGAGGTGGTCCCCCATCAGATATACAGGGTGAGATTATGAGACCCAAAAGAGCATTTGTGCACCTGTCTCACCTGATTCAGAATGGTCTTGTAGACTTTGGATTGTGAAAGCATATAACAGGGAATACTGGGGGAAATAAGACTTCAATAAAGGAGCAACAGTTCATCATTTGTTTGTTCAGTCCAACCAAGGATATTTTTTTGCCTGCTTTTTTATTATCAAGAATGTAAATTGTTTTATGTTTAAAACATTGGAAAAACAAATAGTTGAAAATAAAAAATATAGAATGATACTAAATAAAATATAAATATTTCATTACATGTTCAATGTTTTATTTTTATTTTAATATTAACATTTTGTTAAAATATTAATATTTTATTAATTTTATTTAGATTAAAATATTAATATTTTATTAATTTTATTTAGATTAATTATTTTCATTAATATTAGCATTGACAACAGTTTTTTAAATCAAATTTCTGTTTATTTCTATCATGAACACATTTTTTATGTTTATAAAAAAAAAATACTGAAAAAAAATTATTAAACATTTTTAGAAATATATTAATATATTATTAATATATTTTATAACATTTTTAAAGTTTTATTTTAATTTCAATATTAATATTTTGTTATAATTATGTTTTTTTTCATTTTATTTTAATAATTTTCGGTAATATTAATTCAATTATTTTCATCAATATAAATAGCGTTGTCTTGGCTGATTTGATATACTGTAGATAGAACTGGATAATTTGCTATTAAATTGTTTCTTGTATAATCTTGTCCTTGCCTTGCCTCCTTGCTTCTTGGCACACAGAAAAAAAAAATCCTTCTCACATCATTATATTTTTGCATTGTATGAATTACTGAGTGTATGAAACTTATGGCAAAAATCTATAAATAATGAATGAATAATATTAAATAAAGAAATAATAATAAATAATTCAGTATGAATATCAGCTATTTTTTTGTAAGTAAACTTTATATTTAAGTTTAAGTTTTCACAGCCAAAAACCCAACATTTGGTATCACTGTAAAGTCTCTGTAAGATACTCCTGGACTAAAAATGAGACACATATTGTCTTCATAAATTCCTTCATAAATGTGACAAAAAAAAAAAAAAAGTGAAAAAAAATGTGCTGGGTCACAGGAGGCTAGAGGAAAACTTTGGTAAAAAGTGGCACAGTTTGCCCCACTCTCACCTTATAGTCAATTCAGGTTCTTCTGAGTAGAGAATACACTACAACTCTGACGTGTGCTAGACGTTGCAGGGGGGAAAGCAAACACATCCATTCAGATCAGCCTAACCTGGCACCTCTCCTCTGTAATGTTTGAGGGAAACAGGGAGTGCAAGGGAGCAAACAGGGGAATGAAGGTCTAAAGGACAAACCGAGCTTCCTTTTAGTCCAGACGGACGGAGACGAAAACACCTTAATCTGGAAGCTGGGTATGTTTTGCTCTATATTCTTTAATACAGACGACTGTAGAGTTGAAATTAATTACCTTTGCCATCTCATTTCAGTACAATGCGAGTATGCACACGTCGACGTTCACAGACATTGCGTATGTGGCTATTACTTGTCTTCCTGGGTCTGCATTTGCTTGTGGTTTCACTTGTCCTGTCAACATACCACACTACTTGTGAGCCCCGCTCGCACCCTGACATCCAGACCTCCATCAGCTTCTTCATTCAGAATACATCTACTTCAACAAACACAATGGCTGCTGCAGGAAGTGACACCCTGGAGGAGGAAATAGAAAGCGCAGCAGATGACCTTGCCAAACTGGAGGCTCTGTACTCCCATCCGCTGTATCATATGCCGACCTCACCTGTGCCTGATGGGGATTGGTTGCTGAAAGTCCGAACGAAAAGAAAAGAGGAAGGGAGTAGCATACAGCAGCGGTGAGGACTTTATTACATCATTTATTTTTATTATTTTTGTCTACATGTGGATTTTCTTGTTCTTCTAATCCAGGGTATATAGTAAAACCTATTGTAAATCATAGTGATAATTCATTTGTGAGTGGATTTTGAGTGAGATTTTTCAATGGCACTATTTACACCTGGTATTAAAATCTAATGGACGAAATAAGCTAGAGCAATTTACACATGAACGCAAAAGGAGACTACAGAAAAACATACGGGGAGCAGCATCTTTCGTTTCTGCTCTGATAGCCGCAAGTGTGTGTTAGAAATCAGGGAATGGTGAGAGAACATTGTGCTTGGTACGTTTTTCATCTTGAAACCAAATTTGGGTTTTCAGCCAGTAAAGTTTAAATCCTGCCTGGCTAGCGCATAATGTTTACGCATTAGGTCAGTAGGGGAGAGTAAACTGTCTTTTGTGGCTGTTAGAACACATTCAACCACATGAGCGTTTACACCACGGAAGCAATCCAATCGGATGCGTTTTCAACTATTTAGCGTTGTCCACTAATCCGATCGACCAAACTGCTTCTTAATACCAGCTATAAACAGTGATTCATGCCAATAATTCAGTATAACTTGTTCACAAATCTGTCTGTATCAAGATAATCACGACTGAAAACATTACATTTTGTGTGATGCAGCATCCTGTCCTCTAGATGTCAGTATAAAGTTCTTTGTGCATAATTACTTGGTGCACCTTAAATTATGACTGCTGTACAGTCAAAAACACACAAGTGATTCCCATTCTTAGGCTAAGTGCTAATGAGGACGGTTATGATCCTATCCTCTGGAACGCCAGTGCTGAGACACATCCACCTTGGCTCCGGTTTCACCTTGGTATATCTCGCTGGCAGATGTATCAGCACAAAGATCCCAACCTGTCAGCGCTGACTCAGCAACTGGCCTCCCACCGCATCGTCAGTGCAGGTAGGTGACCTTAAATTTTGCAAGGCAAGGCCTTTATATGAGAAAGAAGGAGGGAGGAGGATTAGAGGTGTATAGACGTTTCCACCTTCCAGTAATGTAATAAGTAAATTGTGAGACAAAGTTTAAGGTAAAATCTCATTGTGAGATTTAAAAAGCAGTTCAACCATGCAACTCTCAAAATAGATTTAACAGCATTTTGTGTAGGTAGAATTGATCTAGGAGGACTCGATCTGCTACACTGCTGCTGGACATGAGCACATGATGTTTTCTGAGATTATGTTTTCTGATGAAACATTCAAAAAATTACAGGGATTAGGAAGGTAGGAAAAAGCTTTGTAGAAGATCTTGACAGGTGTTGCTGGGGAGGAAGAGGGCAAATAAAATTATCTTGGCTCAGGACTGAACTGGACCAGGTTGAGAGGAAAATGAATAAGATTGTGTAAAGATAGGAAAGAGAGATGAATTGGTTGAACTTTGCATTTATGAAAAATTAAGTCAAAATTATGAGGTCAACTGTGAGACTTGAAATTATGAGAAATAAACATATGCAATAGTGAGATATAAAATTAATATTACATTTGAGAAATAAAGATGCAAATATGAAAAAATAAAGTTGAAATTGTGAGATATGAAGTCTCATGTACAGGTTTTTATGGTACTTTTCAGTGCAAAAATCAGGTGGGACACAGCTGAAGTTGGTGATGTCATTTCGTAATTATGGACAGGCACTCTTCAAACCCATGAAGTAAGACCCAAGCATGTGCCTCTTAGTATAACAAGTCAGTGTATTTGTCTATTTGTGTATGTATGTATGAGTATAGTTTAAGTGACTGTTTGATAGAGACAATTTATATTTACATATTAATAATTTAAAGCATTCAGTGCTGTAATGAGCGAGACATTCTGATTTAAACCACAGACTTTTAGACTTTTAAAAACGTAGGGGCTGGTTATACATAATGCGTTTTTGCATTGCACTACACAGCTTTTCTTTTGTTTTTTAACATAAACATGTGCTAGACAGACATTGTGCTTGTGTCTTTTGCAGCATATCCGCATGACAGGTGATTTAAAAATGTAGTGCTCAGATTAAAATAAATTTGCACTTTTTCAATTTGACTGCCCTGTGTCTCACATTTTTAAATGCAAAAATGGGTTCTGTGTGAACCGGCCCCAAGCAGGAGTTTAAAAACATGAAACACAGGGAATGAAAAAAAAAAAGCCATAAGGTATAGAGACAATAAAAAAACAAAACTATTATAACTTGAACGCCACTTTTTTCGAATGTTGTGTCAAATGCAACAGTCAAACACTGCAAAATGCAATGAAAAACAATGGCAATGCAGTGCAGTGGAATGTAAAATTGTCCAATTGTTATTCTATTGAACTATTGAACGACCCCTAAGACATTGTAAGAAAACAGTAAAGTAGCACAGATAATGTAATTCAAGATCATTCTCGTTCAACTGAAGACAGGAACGGCAGGAGGAGACCAATGTGAATCTGTATTATTTCTCTGACTTTGAGAGGCACAATGCTGAGATTGCAGCCTTCCACCTGGACAGGTAAGAGCGACTGTATATTACATGTGTATAGCCATATAATTAATTTGTAAGTGAATTGTTTTTATGAGTCAGTTCTTTTCAGTGAATCAGTCAAACTGGTTCACAAGTCACTCTGAATGAATAATTAGCTAATCACTCTGAATCAAAATGATAAAAAATTATTTAAAAATAATTATCTAAAATTGATTATGTAATATGCAGTGTTTGGGAAAGGTTTTTTTTTTAGAATCAATGCGTATAAAAGTAACTATTGCATTACTTAGTTCCCTATCAGTCAATCATGTTCAACATTACGTCAGAAGTGAACTGACGAATTGGGGTCTAGCCTGAGAGGACGAATTGGATTCTGCTCTGCAATCATCTGTATGAGTTTTCTGCAAACCCGGAAGAAGCTCTCCAGAGAGTGTTGGTGTGACGGCACGTCAGTGGTGGTCGCCATTTAAAGTGACATTTCCTCTGCATTCATTGGAGTCTAAAAAAGTACTTTCTCTGCATTCATTGCAGTTGAAAACGTCTCGGTTATGTATGGTAACCCTCATTCCCCGAGGAGGGAACGAAGGCGTACGTCAGAGATGCTGACGAATTGGGGATCTCGCTTGAGAGACCAATTCACTTCGAGTGAAAACTAAACGAGCCAATGCACAATGGCATGCGATAATTGCACCAGCTGCTGCTGTGCATCGCGGCGTGAGCATATAATGAGCAGCAGGTGCATCACATCTTTGTTTTTCCGCTGAGGAGCCGGACTTGTGACTCGGCCGTACAGCGGAAGCTCAGCAACTGTGGCGACGGGACGTACGTCTCTGTTACCTCTGTAACGACTGAGACAAATCAGACACAATTATTTGTTATATTTAACTGATCTATAAATGAACATGCACCTCAGGACACTGTGAATGATTTACTGTTTTGTGTACTATTATGTCTTTGATACTACAGTATGTATTTGATGGTACAACCAACGTTCAAAGTAACCCCACCTGTATCGTGTCACCTATCTAATTAATCCTTATGTAATGACTCACATTTTAGTGTACATCACCTTCTCTTAGAATGCAATGTGTGTGTCACGGGTGGCAAAAACGCGTAGTGAGCGGAACCCTCTTGATGAGTCACGAGTTTCTCGAGGGAACGATTTGTGTGCGACACATCCCACTCCGGTTCCGGGTGTGGCAGAAACATTGCCCGGCCTGATTAGCGCTAATGCACTGCAGGTGCGAGAGAGAGAGGAGCGGCGTTCACACAGGCTTCCGGCTTTACAAGCCAAAGATAAAAGGGCTATTCAGAGAGGTTTCGAGGTGGATGGGGATGTGGATGTGGATGGGGAATGTGAATGGGGAATGTCGAGGTGGATGTGGTCTGTTTTGTTTTTGGAGCAGTTTGGGGCTCAAGCTTACTCGGGGAAGTTGTCTGGATGTGGAAGCCGCCCATTGAAGTCTGCTGGATCAGAGTTCGTCTGTGGGAGTCTGCTGGGCTGATTTATCGATGGAATCTGCGCTGTGAAGGGAGAGAGAAAGATAAGTGAATTGATTTCATCTTACGAACATACGAAAAGCTCGAAGAGGATGCAGTGAATGTAAATCTGACTGTTGGGGAAGCTATGTGTTTCAGAGTGTGTTGAGGAACTGAGGATTAAATATCCCCCACGGGAGTGTAACAAATGGATTGAGGCCTCTGATCAGCCCTATCGTGTGAGTGAATTGCAGTGCTTTTGCCTTATTTATATACATTGATTCATGGCTGTGGATTTGAAGTGAACACGAGTGTGGTGTGCTTTTGCTGAGAAGCGGCCCCAACCCCTGCTTACACGTTTGTGAAAAGTTATTATATCTGCTCTCCATCAGAAGCCCAGAGTGATACAGCTGAGTCTGGAAGTATGCAGTATCGCTGGTGAAGTAAGCTTTTAAATCACTGTCTCACTACTGTGCACTGACGAAAAGTATCCTATGTTGAGAAGAATCCTTACCTTCCTACTTACTGTCTGAGTCTGGAAGTATGCAGCATCGCTGGTGAAGTATGCTTTTAAACCACTGTCCCACTGCTGTGCACTGACGAATGTATTCTATACTGAGAAGAATTCTTACCTTCCTACTTACCGTCTGAGTCTAGAAGTATGCAGCATTGCTGGTGAAGTAAGCTTTTAAACCACTGTCTCACTACTGTGCACTGACGAAAGTATCCTGTACTAAGAAGAATTCTTACCTTCCTACTTACCGTCCGAGTCCTGAATTGAGCCGTATCATTGGTGAAGTCGCCGTCAGGGCGAAACTGTGACGTTCGATCAGTACCTACTCGTAGCCGAAGAAGACCTAGAGCAGTGGTTCCCAACCCTGCTCCTGGAGTACCCCCAACACTGCACGTTTTCTTTGTCTCCCTAATCAAACACACCTGATTCAACTCATCAGCTCATTAGCACATGGGCTAATGAGCTGATGAGTTGAATCAGGTGTGTTTGATTAGGGAGACAAAGAAAACGTGCAGTGTTGCGGGTACTCCAGGAGCAGGGTTGGGAACCACTGACCTAGAGGACACTGAAGTCTATCAAGTTTGTGCTCGTTGATATATTGTGTTCAATAAAGATTGTTATTCCTTTGAACTTATCTCTGGTCTGTGTCGTCCATTTGTTGCGGGCCCGTGGTGTCGGCTCCTCACGGTGGTGTCTAGGTCAGTGGCGGCTGGTCATCCAAGTCCGCCCCGGCCCGCACCGGTGACATGTGTCTGTTATATCTATCTGAGTATAAATGAACACAAACGGCAAGGCCTATGTCTAACCACACTTGAGATAGAGTCATAAATCCTCCCAGAGGAATTTCCCACTTGGAAATTCCCCCTTTCTTATTGGTTGAGCCAACTCTGAAAGGTGGGACCTTTCCCAGGCTTTAAATGGTCTCTACACAAGCCCTTCCTTCTCTTGGCCTTCTCGGTACGTTCAGGGTGCTGTGCTGTCCTGCATGGCCTCAGCAGGCCCCAGGGCAGCAGGCCTTGACTTACAACCAGCCATGTGCTTATGGAGAGAGAGAGAACTTTTAAACAGAACAGAGTCGAACTAACCATGCAAGTTCATCATATCTTCTTCATCCAACAAAGAAGAAAAAGATTGCAACTTCAATGCTTGACACTCACCGAACCATCAAAACCCTTTTCAGGAACTTCACAAAATGCTTTCACTGCAAATGCCATGCAAGTATACATTTAATGAGGTGCTCTGAAAATAATAAGCTGATGGCTCTTTTCATGTTCAATGAATCTTTTCTGTAGCTTCATTTCATTTCCGGTTTCATTCTGTCACTTATCATCTACCCATGTATGTGTAATTGTAGTGTTGGGTCCGAGTCCACCTTTGTCGAGTCCGAGTTGAGTCCAAGTCCTTTCCAATCAAGTCCGAGTCCAGGTCCGTGTCCAAAGGGGGCCGAGTCGGATTTAAGTCCGAGTCCTTAACATCCGAGTCCGAATCGAGTCCACAAAGATTTAAATTATTTGAAATTGACCTTTCACAAAGACTCTTAGTTACAGTTGCTACGTCCTCTTAGTTACAGTTGCTACGTCCGATAAGCCATTCCGCTCTCACTCCAGTCCACACATCATGTTATCACACAGTGAAAAATATATAGCAGAGCAAAGAGGACACTGACATTGCACCAACAGAAAAGACAAGAGCAGGTTACTTTGGTATGAAATAAAGTCTCAGCCGGTGGCAGAGGCATCCTTAAAGACCACAGCATGCCTGGACACTTGTTCTAGGGGAACACCTGCTCGTAGAAACGAAGGGTCCGAACACGGGCTGAACGTCCAGCTGCAGAGCGGGGTGCCGGGCACCCGGTACATGCCGTTCTGCCACGGCCAACTCGGGACTAGGCCGTGAAGCCAGTGCTGAAGCGGTCTCATATGAAGCAACCCGAGCGACGTTACTGCAGCTGCGGATGCCATATGCCCCAGGAGCCTCTGAAAAAGTTTCAGTGGGACCACTGTCGTGCTTTTGATCGTACTCAAGCAGTTCAACACTGACCGGACACGCTCCTCTGTGAGTCGCACTGTCTGGTTGACCGAGTCCAACTCCATACTGAGAAAAGAGATCCTCTGCACCGGGGAGAGTTTGCTCTTGTCCCAGTTGACCCGAAGTCCCAACAGGCTGAGGTGACTGAGAGCACCATGTTCTTGTGTTCACACAACTGATCCGGAGACTGAGCCAGAATCAGCCAGTCATCGAGATAGTTGAAAATGCGAACGCCGCGTTCTCTGAGTGGAACAATGGCTGCCTCAGCGACCTTCGCAAAGACACGCAGCGACAGGGACAGCCCGAAGGGTAGGACTTTGTACTGATACGCCCGTCCCTCAAAACCGAAAGCGCAGGAACGGTCTGTGTCGAGGGAGAATCGAGACATGAAAGTCTGCGTCCTTCAGCTCGATCGCTGCAAACCAATCTTGGGGACGCATGCATTCGAAAATGCGTTTCTGCGTTAACATCTTGAACGGGAGCTTGTGCAGGGCCCGACTCAAGTTTTGCAAGTCCAGGATTGGCCATAAGCCACAGCCTTTCTTGGGTACAATGAAGTAGGGGCTGTAGAACCCTGTCTTCAAATTGACTGGAGGGGCCGGCTCAATCACGTTCTTCGCCAGTAGGACAGATCTCGGCCCGCAAGACAGGGATATCGCTGCTCCACACAAAGGTGAAGTGGATGCCCCTGAACTTGGGGAGGGCGCTGGGCGAACTGAATCACATAGCCGAGTCTGATGGTATGGATGAGCCTTCGAGACCGGCTGGGGGCGTTAGCCAGGCTCCCAGCAAGTGGGACCAACGGGACCACGGATGTACCTGGGGTGGAGCAGCAAGATGAAACACAGGGACTCTACTCGGGAGGCACTGAGGCGGCCTGAAGTGGGGTTTGAGTATGCTGTACAACACTACCTGGTTCCAGGGTTCGGGCAGTCCCCGAAACGCACATTGCTGCTCCTGGCAATAGAGGTGGACAGGACTGGCAAGGGATGGAAGCGTCACTCACTACCATCCGTGCCCTCTTGAGAGCCAGAGATAGGAAAGCTGCTCTTACTGAGAATATGTGTACTGCTGACTGAGACGCCAGCGGCGGAACAGAATTTGATTAAACACAAGATTCTCTGCCCGGCCCTCCACCAGGAAAGAGCAGCTGACTATTGACTCTCAGTTAGTAAATAAGAAAACAACTTGATACTTATTTGAAAAAGGATTGGAAAAAGATATTTTGTTGTTAATGCGTTACTTTACTAGTTAGATAATTTTAGCAAGTTACATAATCACATTCGTAGTTAAATTAATCTGATTATGATTATGTAACTTTCATTACTTGTAATGTGATACCCCCACACTGAAAATAAGATCACGTAACAATAAAATTACAACTATTTAAAACTGTTTACCTTTGAATATTTTCTGCTATTTAACATAAAACAGGTTTATAGTAGACATTATACTGCACATTCTGTATTCAATTCTGAACATAACTCTTTTTCTTTCACATTAAGGATACTGGGTTTCAGGAGGATTCCTCCAGTGGTTGGGAGGCTTATTAATGTAATAAAAGAGATCAAAGATATCACCACTGACCATAGACTGGTCACAACATTTTTCACGTCCCCAGGTTCGTCCCACTTGACTCTTCTCCATCACTTCCTCTGAAGCATGGTGTATTTTTAAGTCACCATCTGTCTTTCTTTTTCTGCAGTGGGGAATGTGTGTTTTTACGGCCAGTGTTCCTATTACTGCTCCACGGAGCATGCTATCTGTGGGCGTCCCATCATGATTGAGGGGTCTTTGGCTGCTATGCTGCCAGACCCGTCATTGGCACAGCGCCGCTCGTGGAAGAGCCCCTGGAAACGGTCCTACAGCCGAAGCAATCTGGCTCTGTGGGTGGAGTGTGTGTTCGTGTTATTTAAAGGGATGATTCACCCAAAAATAAAAACTTTGTTATCATTTACTCACCCTCAGGACATTCGTCTTTGTTGTGTTTTGGTAAATATTTAGTGTGATTCGCAATTGAGGAACCACAGTAGCTAAAAAATGATTATTTCTGTAACAGGTGGGAGACAGATACCAACTACTGTGACTCAGTAAAAAAGTCTCCTCCCTACGACCGAGGCACTCGATTGGTGGATCTGATTGACATGAGCATTCTCGACTTTCTCATGAGTGAGTAATGGATCTGTTAAGATAACTCAAGGGTGAACACTTACAAAAAAGTACTATAGTTTTCTATGTATATCACAGAAATACCATGTTTTTGGACTCGAACCATGAAATTCTTTGAAATACCTTAATTTCATTGAGCTGATGTAAGCCATCATACTATTCTCTTTTTTAACATCTTCATGTTTTCCTGATACATCTACCATCTTCAGGTAACATGGATAGGCACCACTATGAAACATTTGAGAAGTTTGGCAATGACACATTTCTCATACACTTAGACAATGGAAGAGCGTGAGTATTCAAAATCAAGAGTCCAAGAGATTTTCTGACAAAGTTTTGTTTGGCTCAGTTTGAATGGGCGTGATGCTTCGGTGTGCAACTTATGTGTGTGTTGTAGGTTTGGACGTCACTCCAAAGATGAGCCTTCTATTTTGGCTCCTCTTGTGCAGTGCTGCAGGTAGAGTGAACATACTGTAAGTAACAATTTAAAGGGGGGTTGTGTTTTTTATCAGCTTCTTATTTCCTCGTTCTTTCCCTCAGGATCCGTCGTTCCACGTTGCTTCGTTTACGTCTGCTCTCTCTCCCGACATATCGGTTGAGTGATGTCATGCGTGCATCTTTGTCTCAGGATCCCCTTGCAGCAGTGGCACCCCTCCTTACTGAGCCACATCTTTTGGCTCTTGACCGTCGCCTGGCAACAGTCAGTCAAACCATCCAGGACTGTCTGGATCAACATCAACATCACAGTGATGTCATATATGATGACATCACTGATTACCCTGGGGCTTGATGTGATATTTATATCTATGTTGTGTTGTATAACAAATCAACGACACATTATAGGGTTGTGAATTAATATTAAATAAAGTGGATTATTACCATTTGTGACCAGTTGCTTGTTGCATGATTTGAGACAAAATTGAAAACAAAATGTTTGCAAGTAACATATAAATCGTAAATATTATAAAAGTACCAAACTCTCAGAGTCAGCAAAGCCATCTCAGTTGGCATAACAGGTAAGCCTATTTAAATATATAAATACATTATCCAACTGTCATTCTTATATCTTCATATTATTGTCAGTCTAAATGTTAGATCATTCAGAATTTATTTACAAGCAAAGCACGAATCCTAGCTTACTTACTAGATTCAATGTGAAAGTATTACAATATAAAAATATATTTAAAGATTTAATGTTAATTACAGAAAAAGTGCGATGAATAGTTCAAATTTTTTAAATCGATTGACAGCACTAAATACAAAATCTTTAATAGTTCTTGAGTTACAGGCATACAAACTTTGGAGAGAAAACATGTAAATTGCTTTTTCCCATTTTTGAACTGACACCGTTGGCGTATAATGCAACAAGGCTTGCTAAAATCAACAGTTTTTAGTAAAAGACTTGCTAATCTCTAAATATCAGAAATTTTTATCTGTTTTAGGAAGATTATTTTAGTTTGTAAAATGTTGTGTGGTGCGACTCCTCCAAAACTGAATGTTTATGAATTAATAGTTTCATCACATGACGTTTCATTAAATCATTCAATTAACTTTTGAGAATGATGTAAAGGTTTTCAAAACCATATGAAATAAAAAAAACTCTTTTCTGTAAATTTGAAACATGTTTTAAACAAGATTTGTCATTGACTCAACTGTTTGGGAAATGTAAAGCCTAAAAGTGAACTTGAAGCTATAAAACATGAAGATGCTCATGTAGTGGATATTTAACTGTCGCTGCCCAAAAACAAGTGGGTAAAGAGGTTTTTTCAGCTTCAGAAAAAGGAAGGAAATGATATCATCTGTTTGCCTGGTCAACTTCAGACGTTGACAGCACTTTTGCAACAGCACACAACTTCTTCATAGCTGGAGAAATCTGCAACATGTAAGTATGTGAATCAATCATTTAATTTTTTTTTAAGAAAATTGTTAAATTGACATTTCCTTAACCATGTTCTAACTTTAAACAAATACAAATCATGTAGGAGTTATTGAGATAAATGATTTGAAAATAATGTGTGCCCCTCTCTCCACATTTTATTATTATTTTTTTTTCATTCTGGACAAGTGAATTATTTTCAAAGTTTAAGCATGGACTTCAGACTCATATCACCGATCCTACTTATACACATCTCGGGTAAGATTATTGTGTTAATGGATTGTAGTGTATCAATGTCTTATCAAAATTAATTTCAATATACTTTAGACAGTGGTTCCCAAACTTTTTTTGTCTGAGACCCCCTTTATCCCAAGAAAATATTTTAGGGCCCCCTTCACATTTAATGATATTGTCGCTCTTGTAAGCTTGCAGCAAGGATGACAAAATGTTTTGTTTTTAAACAAACAGTATGTTTGTTACTATAACCAGATATGTTTATGCACAAATAATAGCATATAATATTGAAAATACTATAACAAAAACATCAGTAGGCCATTTGTAATTTAAAAACGTAAGCCTAGGAGTAATTGGCCCTATTTGAAATGCAATAACAAAAATATCAGTATTTACACTGGTGTGTAGGGAAAACATAATTAATATAGGCTATTACAAAATGACTGGTGTCTGGGACTTCGTTGAAAACCCATTTTTTGGTCAGCCAGGGGATAAAATTAGCTAATGTAATATGATCGTTTTGCGCTCTAGCGATTAATAAACATGCGTTTATTAACAGAATAATGCGTCTTGCGGAAGAACATTGTTGCCGGAGCTACTTCTCTCTGTTTATGTCTATGACGAGTCACGCAGGCAATGGGCTACACCAGCGGTACGAGTGTAAAAACCAGTGTAAAATAGTCCCAATATAAACACTTATTATAGGTGTACCATAGTGACTCAGGATAAGACAAAACACGGTCTGGAAATGGATTCATGATGTACTCGCTCATTATACAAATTTAGTAAATTTTCAACACAAAAAAAGTTAAGGACTGCTTCTTTAATGCTCACTGTTCAACACTTTTCAAATTATGACGCGACCCCCCAAAGAGCTCGCTGAGGCCCCCTTGTGGGCCGCGACCCCCCTGTTGGGAACCAATGCTTTAGACATTTTAGACATGAAGGAGAGTTGCCTCACTGCTATCATGTGGTTTGTCATAAGAAGGTCTTTCCTTCATCAATGCAAACTTTTTGGTATAAGTGTTAACTTTTTTTATCAGGTTCTCTAACATTGGACTGCCTCTCGGTGACCCGTAAAGATGTTTGTGCTCTGAGCGAAAGCCCTGTGCAGCTGAGATGTTCTTATTCCAACATCAACATCAAAACTGTGTTCTGGTTTAGTCAGAAACAGAGTACAAACTGGAGAAAGAATGATGAACCTGAAGATTTGACTTTAGACTCGGACTACTCAGGACGGGTGAAGCAGGAGGTCTTATACAACAGTTTAACACTCACAATATCAGACCTGAGAGAGAGAGACTCTGGAGAATATCAGCTCATGTTCATCATGAAGGATGGAGTTAAACATCTCAGCTCAGCCACCTTCAATCTAACAGTCACAGGTGAAACTGAGTCTCATTTGAGTTTTCATTTGTAATGGATTAATAAATGATTTTTGTAATACTTTATTTTAATTCAGACCTACAATTGAGGAAGAATCCTGCATCTACAGGCCTGAAAAATGAGACAGTAAATTTGACCTGTGATTCTTCCTGTGATTTGACGTCCAGACCGCAGCATTACTTCTGGAAAAAAAATGGACAATATATAATAAATATTAATTCCAGAAGCATTACTGTTCCACCCAACAAAGCTGATGGCAGTTACTCCTGTTTTCTTACTGCAGATCTTAAGAATTCCTCCTCTCCTGTGTGTGAGTGTGACACTTGATATGTTTATTAATAAGCACTCATATAATATTAGTGTTCATACGTCCTTATATGTGGACACGTTTACAGGTTTTTTCATATCAAGATGAATGTTCATTATGAAAATTCTTTGCGATTTTCTCATGCAATTTGTCTGTTCAAAAAAGTGTGCATTTGAGACATGGGGTCTGTCCCAATATCTTTTTTTTTAATTTGTGACAAACATTCATCTTGGTGTGATCAAGCCTTAATAAGGCCTTAATTGTGACTTTCACAGCAGGATTCTGTGACTCTTTCAGGTATTTCTAAGAGTGGCTGCTGGGATGTGTCTTACTCCTCTAGAAGAGTCTGTGCTTTGATGGGCTCAACAGTAGATATTTCCAGCACATACTCACATCCCTCTGGTTATACTGTAAGTGAAACATTCTGGCATTACGTTCAGCCTGGTGACTTTAATGATCTGCGTGAGGAGCATCAGTTTGCTGGTCGTGTGGAGTATGAGGGAAACACACTGAGAATCAAAGAGCTCAAGATGAGCGACTCTGGAGAATATAAATTCAGGATCATCACTAACACAACAGAAGGAAAATACTCTGGATCACCTGGAGTCATTCTTACTGTTACAGGTAACTGCTTATTCAAAATTGAGTTAAAAATGTTTCCTATTCAATATCTAATAGGCTTTTGTGTGTGTGTGTGTGTGTGTGTGTGTGTGTGTGTGTGTGTGTGTGTGTGTGTGTGTGTGTGTGTGTTTGTTTTCTTCAGATACGACGGTAATAAGCAGCCCAAACATTATATCAGAGGGACAGGAAGTGATATTAATCTGTTCAACTAAATGCACCCTGAACAACAATCATATTTACATCTGGTACAAGAACGGACGGCAGGTAACGGATGGATTCACTAAAGCCAACAAGCTGTACCTGGACTCAGTCAGCAATGAAGATCTTCAAGAGTATTCCTGTGCTGTAGAAGGTGACACTTCTCTCATGATACATGTGCTTTAGTGTGAAATGATTGCTGCATTAAGATAATGTACTTGATATGTAATTAGAGCTTTGATGTTATAAGTGTATTTTTAATTTTTGTGTATCTGTAACTTGTGTCTTATGCTAGAAAGTCCAGAGACGAACACAGCTTTACGGAACGCCATAATCATACTCTCCGTGTTTCTGATTTTTGCACTCATAGGAGTCCTGTGGTATAGGTAACAATGTGTTTCTATTATGTATTCTATTTTTTCCTGAGGTCCATTTGTAATGTCTGTCAAGGGATAAAGTTGCATTACCATTTCCACCTTCTCTCTGACTCTGAAATAAACAACCATTTTTTGCCACTGTGCCTTCAAGGCTTCTGTTCAAACATCCTCTTTGCATATGAAATGAGCAACCACGCTTTCCCATGGGACTGTGCGAAGACTGCCCTCTCTAGTTGTTACAGTCAGACTGAAATAATCAGGGACCACTTTAACTTTTTCCAACTCTTGAGATCCTTCAGAACGATTTGTAGAGCGGTGGGTGCTACACAGCAGGAGCAACACAAACGTTTTCCTATTCATCGTTATGTCTTAACTAACATATCTTAATTATCTGTCTCACTTCAACCTTATTGCTTTACCATGAATTTTTGGGCCAAGTTGCTGAGCTTCAGAAAGTCATCACTGTTGTATACATGCGTCTGGTGATGGTTAATGTGTCGTGTTTTGAAACAAGCTATTATCGCAGCTTAGTTTCAGTAGGTCTGTTTGGATTGGGAGGAAGTTTTCAATTTTAAAATGTATAGGTTGTTTTCATAGTACATTGAACTCATTCAATCTTAAGATCCATTAAAAAATATTTTTATTTTGACATGATGCAGTTTAAACAGGAGGAGAAGGAATAATTCATCCCAACAGCATGAGGACACAAAGGATGTTGTACAGGTGAGAGCATCTGACCAAACAGGTTATTTGACACACTATGCTAAATATATTTTGTGTTGTCACTGATATTTTTGTATTCTGCTCTCTTTTCTCCCTTAAATCTCAGTCGGGTTCTGCTACACTGTATGATAATGCTGAACCCTTGTCTACGGTCTGCACACAGCAAGTTCACATGAAGGATCAGGATGTTCATTATTCAACTATTAATTTCAAGCAGTCTCACATGAAGAACACATCTTTTGCACCTACTGCTGTACATTCAACCTCAGATGATGTTCATTATGAATCTGTGAAGTTCGGCAGACCCTCAGTTTAAACTACTGACCAACTCAACTACAGAAATATTGTGAACAAGCTTTTTCTCTTGTCAAATGTCTATGGATGTTCTGTATATTCGTGTAGTTTAAAACAGAATTTTACTTTAATGATCCAAAATATGGACAATTTTGCAATGAGTGACTCAGTAGGTGTACATGGATGTGTTTCTCCATAATTTTTAAACATTTTTTTTCAAATACGTTTAAACATTGTCTGCTGTCTTTAGATGAAATAAATAAATTACCTCAGATCTCAATTTTTTTTTTATTTCAAATAAATGCTGTTCTTCAACATTTTTTCATCAAAAGAGACCATGACGGTTTTTACTGTATTTTTCTTCAAATTAACGCAGCTTTGGTACACACAATCTTTTAAAAAACTTAAAATCTTTATGGAGCCAAACCTTTGAATAGTAGTGCATGATGCAAGTCTGCAAGTTGTTTTTGAGTTGTGATTTTTATTTCTATAAACCGTAAAAGGGAAGGAAATGAAATCGCTAAACATATTCCAATTGCAAAATTGTAATGGGCATGTAGCCTGTAGTTTTTTCTAACTATATTATACATTTACATTATGCAACCAGGTAATTAACAAGCAGCAAATTGAAAAAAAAAAAAAAAAAACGGGGCAAATTAAAAAACGTTAAAATAATTAGTAATGTACAAAAAGAGGAATGCTGGTCCTCATAATGTTTCCTGGATTATCTTGAGTCTTACCTTGTCTACTAGTAAGATACGTGCTAGTCAAATGCACTGGTTTGTAATATCCCTAAATATAAAATGTGATTTAACAACCTAAAAATCGTCTCGGTTACGTATGTAACCCTCGTTCCCTGAGTAGGGAACGGAGACGTTACGTCGGATGACGACGAAATGGGGTTTCGCTTAGAAAGCCTATCAACTTCGAGTATTACAAAACGAGCCAATGGCAAAGAAATGCCATGGGTCTGCGGAATTTGCATGACGTAACTCCGCCCCACCTCGTGGGTATAAAAGGAGGAAGTCTGCAACAGCAGTTTATGTTTCTTCGCTGAGGAGCCAAGACTGAGCTCAGGCGATCCCCGCGGAACAGCGGAAAGTGGCAGGAAGACGTAACGTCTCCGTTCCCTACTCAGGGAACGAGGGTTACATACGTAACCGAGACGTTCCCTTTCGTTGTCACTCCGAGTTACGTCGGATGACGACGAAATGGGGTTACCAGTCTAATCACGCCACCTTCTCAGCTGTCTTCCAGTGCCCTGCGTAAATCTGAGATCCCTGTCGTGAGACTAGCACGGACGAAGGACTCCTATTTAGCACAGGAATACCAAGGTACACTGGGGAGCATATCCCACAATTTTAGAGGAATATGCAATTATTGCCAACCCAGAGGGGGGGACTTAGAGAATACACATATGACCCGAAGGATGCATATGGAGAACACTGGGGTGTCCAGCCGCAGGTGGAATATTTCAACCCCAGGGGTGGCAAAGTGGCTTGCCAAGGGAAAGACACATGCTCAGAGAGGCTTACAGTGGAAATACACATGTGGGGGTCGCTCAGGGGAGGGACCATGCACACGGGAGGCACCTAGCCGGCGCGCAGGCAATAGACACTGGCGGCGACGTCAGAAGTGCTGGAGGAACTCAGGGCTTTTGGAGAAGCTCACCTGAGGGGAATATCGCACGTATCCAGTCCGTGGAGTGGAATGGCGAGCAAGCGAAGACACCTGAGCGGGTCCAGTACTAGCTAGTTGAAGCGAGTACATGAGAGGACACAGGCTCCACTCGGAGATTGTAGAATCTGGCGAATGTGTTCGGTGTCGCCCAGCCTGCAGCTCTGCAGATGTCTGTTAGCGAGGCGCCATGCGCTAGAGCCCAAGAGGACGCCACACTCCGGGTGGAGTGGGCAGTCACACCAAGGGGGCATGGACGACCTTGCTGCTGGTATGCCAAAGCAATGGCGTCCACTATCCAGTGAGACAACCTTTGCTTGGAGAGAGCCTTTCCCTTCAGCTTCCCACCATAACAGACAAAGAGCTGGTCTGAGGTCCTGAAACACCGCGTCCTGTCTACATAGGCGCGAAGAGCGCGTACTGGACAGAGCAGTGCCAAGGCTGGGTCTGCCTCCTCCGGGGGCAGCGCTTGCAGGTTCACCACCTGGTCCCGAAAGGGAGTGGTAGGAACCTTGGGCACATATCCAGGCCGGGGTCTCAGGATCACGTGAGAGTAAGCCGGCCCGAATTCCAGGCACGCTTCGTCAACGGAGAATGTGTGCAGGTCCCCTACCCTCTTGATGGAGGCCAGAGCAACCAGGAGCGCTGTCTTCATTGACAGGAACTTAAGCTCCACTGACTGCAAAGGCTCAAAGGGAGCACTCCGCAGGGCAGTTAGCACCACTGCGAGATCCCAAGAGGGAACGAGAGGAGGGCGAGGAGGATTCAGTCTCCTCGCTCCTCTCAGGAACCTGACGATCAGGTCGTGCTTCCCCAAAGACTTACCTTCAACAAGGTCATGCTGTGCGGCAATGGCGGCGACATAGACCTTTAGGGTGGAGGGAGACAGCCTTCGCTCCAACCCATCTTGTAGGAAGGAAAGCACGACACCAATCGAACATCTCCGGGGGTCTTCTCGGTGAGAAGAGCACCAGCTGACGAAGAGGTTCCACTTCAACGCATAGAGATGTCTCGTGGACGAAGCTCTAGCGGAAGTGATGGTAGCCACCACCGGTGGTGGTAGGGTACTCAAACCTGCCTCGTCCCGTCCAGGAGCCACACGTGGAGTTTCCAAAGATCGGGCCGAGGGTGCCAAAGGGTGCCCCGTCCCTGAGAAAGTAGGTCCTTCCTCAGAGGGATCGGCCAGGGAGGTGCTGTCGCGAGGAGAACCAGTTCGGAGAACCAGGTCCTGGTGGGCCAGTACGGCGCAACCAGCATGACCTGCTCCTCGTCCTCCCTGACCTTGCGCAAGGTCCGCGCAAGAAGGCTCACTGGGGGAAACGCATACTTGCGGCCCTGCGGCCAGCTGTGCGCCAGAGCATCCGTGCCGAGCGTGCCCTCGGTCAGGGAATAATACTGGGCGCAATGGGTCGAGTCGTGGGAGGCAAACAGATCTATCTGTGCGTCCCCGAACTGGTCCCAAATCAGCTGAACCGACCGGGGATGGAGCCGCCATTCTCCCGGGAGGAGTTGAAACCGTGAGAGCTCGTCGGCTACACAGTTCAGAGCTCCGGGGATAAAAATGGCACGAAGCGACCTCAGATGCTTCTGGCTCCATAAGAGGAGGTGGCGGGCGAGTTGCGACATACGGCGGGAGCGCAGACCACCTTGACGGTTGATGTACGCTACAGTGGCGGTATTGTCTGATCGGACTAGTACGTGCTGGCCCTTGAGCACGGCCCGGAAGCGGCGCAGAGCAAGACGTACAGCCAGCAACTCGAGGCAATTGATGTGCCATAGGCGCTGGGGTCCTATCCAGGAGCCCGCGGCAGCACGTCCATTGCACATGGCGCCCCAGCCCGTGGAAGAGGCATCTGTCGATACAACAACATGCCGCGAAGCTCGTTCCAGGGGCACTCCGGCCCGTAGAAAGCTGAGGTCCGCCCACGGGGTGAAGGTCTGACGGCAGGTCGGAGTAACTGGTACTCGGAGGGTGCCGTGTTGCCATGCCCACCTCGGGACTCGGTCGCGAAGCCAAAGCTGAAGCGGTCTCATATGAAGCAATCCGAGCGGCGTTGCCGCGGCTGCCGATGCCATATGCCCCAGGAGCCTCTGAAAAAGTTTCAGTGGAACCGCACTCTTGCCCTCGAACTGTCTCAGGCAAGTCAGCAGTGACTGCGCGCGCTCGCTCGTAAGCTGCGCGGACATGGCGACCGAGTCGATTTCCATACCGAGAAAAGAGATCCTCTGCACGGGGCAAAGTTTGCTCTTCTCCCAGTTGACCCGAAGGCCCAGACGGGCTAGGTGCCGGAGCACCAGGTCCCTGTGTTCGCAAACCTGATCCCGAGAGTGAGCTAGAATCAGCCAGTCGTCGAGATAGTTCAGGATGCGAACCCCGTGTTCCCGAAGAGGAACAAGGGCTGCCTCGACGACCTTCGTGAAGACGCGAGGAGACAGGGCTAACCCGAATGGGAGAACCGCGTACTGATATGCCTGCCCCTCGAAAGCAAACCGTAGAAACGGCCTGTGTCGAGGGAGAATGGAGACATGAAAGTAGGCGTCCTTCAGGTCGATCGCTGCAAACCAATCCTGGGGCCGTACACATTCGAAAATGCGCTTGGCAGTGAGCATCTTGAACGGCAGCCTGTGAAGGGAGCGGTTCAGCACGCGCAGGTCCAGGATTGGCCGTAACCCACCGGATTTCTTCGGGACAATGAAGTACGGGCTGTAGAAGCCGGACCTCATTTCGGCTGGAGGGACAGTCTCGATCGCACCCTTCGCCAGCAGGGTAGCAACCTCCGCTCTCATGATGGGGGCATTGCCACCGACCATAGTGGAGCGAACTCCCCTGAATCGGGGAGGAGACCGCGCGAACTGAATCGCGTAGCCGAGCCTGATCGTTCGGGCGACCCAGCGGGACAGGTGGGGAAGCTCTAACCAGGCTCCCAAGAACTGTACCAGCGGGGTCATGCGAACCACAGACTTCCCGTCGGTGGGGCAGCGAGGCGGAATGACTGTCCCGGACGTGGATGGCATAGCGGCCCAGTGTCGGGGCATAGTCATTGACCGCGTCCTGACAGAGGAGACCAGGGAAGGACGAACGTTCCACGGGGGTCTGCTCTGCCAGGGGGCTGGCGACAGAGGGGGATGAGAGCTGCACGGTCCGGGGACGGCGCGTGCTGTCATCCGGCTCTGGGACAGAGGGGGACGAGGGGTGCACGGCTCGGAGGCGGCGCACCGTGTCGTCCGAGAACTCTGTGTGCTCAGGGATGAACATGTCACTTCTTTCTTTAACCACATTAGGGTGCTGCCCACCCGTGGGTGAGCAGCGGGGAGTGGAGAACAAAAGATTCTCCCCCGGCCCTCCACCGGGGGAAGGAGTGGTCCTGCTACCATCTCCTGAGAAGTGAGAGTCATCCCTGAGCAGCCCGTCTCAGGAGCGCCGCTTAGCCCGGCGTTTAGCGGGGGGCGGGGCAGGAGAGGGCTGGGGCGCCTTCTTGCGGCTTCCTCCGCGACCGGGCCCGGGTGGAGGCTGCTGCTTGGGCCGGGCGGGAGGGGGGGGAACCGCAGGAGGGCGCCCTCGGCGGCGAACAGGCTGAGGATTCTGCCCGGTCGGCTGGGTGGAGGCAGCAGCGGGCCGTCGGGGCAGAATGTGCTTAATCGCCTCAGTCTGTTTCTGAGCAGTCGAGAACTGTTGGGCGAAATCCTCGACTGCACCGCCGAAAAGGCCGGCCTGTGATATGGGGGTGTCGAGCAGACGGGACCGCTCGGCATCCCGCATATCAGCGAGGTTCAGCCAGAGGTGTCTCTCCTGGACCACGGCTGTGGACATCACCAAACCCAGGGAGCGTGCGGTCACCTTCGTCGCCCGGAGAGCGAGGTCGGTGGCGGCACGCAGCTCATTGAAGAGCCCTGGGTCCGCCCTCCCCTCGTGCATGTCCCTGAGCATCTGGGCCTGGTAGACCTGCAGAATGGCCATGGCATGCAGAGAGGTGGCTGCCTGTCCCGCCGCTCTGTAGGACTTCGCCACTAATGTAGACGAGTACCTACAGGCCTTGGATGGGTGCTTAGGCTCACCACGAGAAGAAGCGCTCTGAGGACACAGCTGCATCGCAACAGAGCGTTTAACCGGGGGGAGCCCAGTGTACCCACGGGCAGCCGCCTCCTCGAGGGGAGGAAAGGCGGATGAAACCAACGAGCGGTCACGGGAAGACATGGGAGTCTTCCAGGACTTCGAGATCTCATCATGCACATCCGGGAAGAAAGGTATTGGGGTTTGCCTTACCCAAGTACCAATCATCCAACCGCGAGCGCTCAGGACAGGGTGGAGGGGACCACTCTAGTCCGATGCTCGCGGCGGCCCGGGCAAGCATGGCCGTCATCTCCGGATCAGACTCGGACGCAACCGTATGCACACCGGAAGGTGGCAGCTGTGCCGAGTCTTCACTTCCAAAAGAATCAGACCCACCTTGTGATGCTGCGATAGACATGGCGTCCTCCTCTGGAGCGCCAAAGGAAATCCGCGGGGCATCAGGAGATGGACCCGCGGAAATCCCCTGAACACTCGCGGGTTGCAACACTGGAGAGGGTGCGGCTGGGCACGGACGTGTAGTCGGCGCTTTGTTCCAAACCGTCACCCTCAGATCACCCTGGCCACCAGCCGAAGTAGGGCCTCTCGAGGAGACACTAGATCGGGGTGTGGATGAGGGGACCCTCACTCTTGCGAGATCATGGAGCCTCGATCGTAGTGTTGCGATGGTCATGTTCCCGCAGTGAGAACATGACTCATCCACGAGCGCTGCTCTAGCGTGATCAAAGCCCAAACACACTATGCAGCGCTCGTGCCCATCAGAGTCGGCAACCAGTCTACCGCAACCAGAAGTGCACGGGCGGTGCATCTTTAAAAAGACGTGCCCGTGCAAGCTCTTTTTGTGAGAGAAAAGAAACTCTGAGAGTGTTGAAGCGCCCGGGGAGAAACACACTCGCTGGCAAACCACAGCACAGATAAGCAGGAAGTGCGCTCTCGCCGGGAGATCGCCGTCACACCAACACCAGAGAATCTCGCTCGTCTGTAAAAGCTGACAGTTCAGAGATGGCTTGTGGAACGAAGGATTAACTTGGCTCCGAAGCGAAAACATAAACTGCTGTTGCAGACTTCCTCCTTTTATACCCACGAGGTGGGGCGGAGTTACGTCATGCAAATTCCGCAGACCCATGGCATTTCTTTGCCATTGGCTCGTTTTGTAATACTCGAAGTTGATAGGCTTTCTAAGCGAAACCCCATTTCGTCGTCATCCGACGTAACTCGGAGTGACAACGAAAGGGAACTATGGATTACTAATTACCAATGAGTCGACACCAAGGGAGGAGTGTAGTGGAATGTTTTTAAGAGTTTTACTCTGGAAATTATGAGCTGCTGTTGCTCAACAATAAGAGTATAAAAAGGGAAGAGTTATTTTTACATCAGCTATCATTCTAAATCATCTTATCATCTATAATCTTACTGTCACAGATTCCAGGTTCTAATATATTACAAAAATCTAATATATATTGTCTGACACTCATCTTGTTCTGTCTCTTTGGCAGCAAGTATAGCTGAATGTGGTTCAGTGTGTAAAGCTCCTGGTCATCAAAGGTTTGTTTTAAACCACAGTCTTCGATTCTATTCTCTTTTGACTTTCGAGATCTTGTGCTGCTAAAATATAAGACATTCTTATCAAAGTTTAGCTTTTTATATTTACTGTAGGCCAGAGACAAACATCATCATGTAACTTTATGTCTTTCTAAGATTCATGCTGATGGTTATTGAATGCATCATAAATGCATCTTTGTATGATTTCCCATAATCCTGTGCCTATAAAAAACGGCATATGATGATTGAAATGAATATATAAATGTGTGTGTTTCATTAAACTTATGATTCACAGAGTTAATTCAGGAAAAATTATCAAATAATATTTGCCTTTAATTTATACCGTTCTGGAATACTTATAAATATATATTTGTTGTCTATTTAGATTTTTATTTAATGTTTCTTAAAAACAGGAAATGACAAAAAGGTTTCATTAATTTAAACTGATAATTAAGATGTAACATAATGGCTAAAACTGATTTGCTGAGCTGAGTTTGACTAATTTTCTGAAGCGTAAGCATCTCCTTTCTCTTTTTAAATGTGTGTGTTAGTAAGAAAAGGGAAGGAAATAAGATCAGCGGAAAGTCTGCACTGTAAAAAAAAAAACGGTAATTTTCTGGCAGCAGGGGCGCCAGAAAATGTCTGTTAAAAAACGGAAAAATACTGTCAGGAAAAAAACTGTAAAAAACTGTAAAAACATGGTAATTTCTTATTCTATAATTATGGTTTATTACTGTTATTCTACACAAAAATATCTTTCATTATCTGATATAATGTTAATTTACTGACCTATTGAAGTATTAATATCTGTTTTGTACCATTGTAACACTGACAACCACAGTGGTGATGAGAGTCACATGATCATTCAAAGCTCATTACAAGCAGCTGTTCCACAAGAGAGCTAATACTAATATATAGAAACTGCACAGTGTCATTCGCAGAAACATTAAACACCATCATGGAAACACATGAAATTTTAAAAATGCAATAAACATAAGTTTAACAACATTAAAAGTAACATAAAACCCTAATATACATAACTGATTCGAAAAAAAATAAGAAAACTAAGAAACATAGTTATTTCAACAAAAACACATCAAATGTGAAGTGTCACGCAGGGAATTGTGGGAATGTCAATTTACGGTTTTTCACTGTAAATTATACAATGAGTTGTTCTTTTTCACTTTCAAAAACTGTAAATTTAATGGTATTTAGTACGGAAATACTATTATTTAACCTTAAAACTCACTTTACTTAATGATACTTAATGATCTTCAAGGAAAACATGTTAAATGACTGCTGATTTCTGCAGTTATACCTTCTTTTCTTTGTTTTCTAATTTAACAGAAAAAATCGTTAAAATATTACGGATTATTTTATGTAAAATTACACACAACCCTGTAAAAATACAGACAATTTCCTTTAAAAAAACGTAAAATTGATGTAAAACCAAAATACAAGCAATTACCTGTAAATTCAATAGTGGACCTTTAAATTACAGCAAATATTTGTAAAATAACAGGCATTCACTGTATAATGACAAAACGGCAAAATTCTGTAAAAAATACAGACCATAACCTGTAAATTTACATTTTTTTTTTACATTCTAAAACAGACAGAAACTACAACATCAGAGAACAACAGCAACATTTAATGTAGGTAAATCTAATCTTTTATTGCATTTTCTCTAACTTTACATTTAAATGTATAATTAAAAGCATGATTTCCTGAAGTGTTACTTTATTCATGATTCTGACTGTAAAGACCCTTCAAGACCCTGAGTGTGTCTCAGTCGAACTCAATGAGTGTCTTTTTTTTCTCAGGACGAGCAGCTCTGTGTCTTTCATTGAACACATGAATTTGCAGAAAGTTAAGAACATGAACTCCAGACTCTTACCTCTGATCCTGCTCCTGCACAATACAGGTTTGAGAAGTGTTGTGTCTTATTCTCATCTGTCATGTTTTAATTTAAATGTTTAATTTAATTATCTTTCATATTTTCAAAAAGTGAGTGTTTTGATTTGATTTTAACTTAACCCTAATGATCTCCTCGTTTCCTGTTTACACTTGTGGTGTTTGGGGGTCGATATGACCCCAAACATTTGTAGAGCGATTGTATGAATAAAATACATTTTAATAATACAAATTATATATAATTTTTTTCCGTTTACTTTTCATCTGTACATTTATGCTGTTTTCGAGGATATTATTTTTCTTACCTATTTCCTGCAAAATTCCTCAACTACACCATTTGCATGCTTATAAAATATTAAATTTTTATGAAAAAAAAAAAAAACCTTTAATGATGATCAAAATGAAATATGAGTTGTTCCTGGATAATTATCTAGGTGTTAGAGGCAGAATTCTGCCTTCTGTTGGTTAGAGAAAAATCTGTAGAAAATACAGTTTAAAAAAAAAAAAGTGTAATTACCACATACATCCAGCAGAGGCCCATAGAGATCAATTCATTTTTCTGGATGTGGCTAACTGCTCTTTTAATCGCTTTTCTGATGAATATTTTGTGAATATATATATATATATATATATATATATATATATATATATATATATATATATATATATATATATATATATATATATATATATATATATAAACATTATAAAATAAATCAGCATTCTTGTCAAATGTTAGACATTTTTGTTTTTGTTTGAGGTCTTTTGAAGTGTCATGTTATTGGAATAATGCCACATACATTTGCAATAAAATCAAATAAATTTGCAATAATGTCAACTAACTTTAATTTTTTTTAAAGTAGGCCTAAATAAAAGCAACAAAAAATAGCAATAAGCAGATATGAAGACTGAACACACACCTCTGTTTGTTTGTTTGTTTGTTTGTTTGTTTGTTTGTGTGTGTGTGTGTGTGTGTGTGTGTGTGTGTGTGTGTGTGTGTGTGTGTGTGTGTGTGTGTGTGTGTGTGTGTGTGTGTGTGTGTGTGTGTGTGTGATCATGTTCGTTCCACATTGCAGCTGCGCTCTAGTACCAGGCCTTCGTTTATGTCTGGACATTTTCAGATTGATGCTGGAATTATTGATTTGATTTGCCAATTTCTATAAAAATGTTCTCTATTGGACTCACACCTTTGTCATGTTGTAATGTAAATGTGGCTCTAATTACAGTATCTTTCACATGTTACAAAGGTGATTGTTTTGATTTTGATTTTAACTTAATGTCCAGTAGGTCTGAATGTTGGTATAGTTTAACTTCCTTCACTGTTTTACAATGTCATTGTGTGGATACATGTAAAAAAAAAAAAAAAAAAAAAAAAAAAAAAAACTTTTTTTGACAATATTTAAATTTGAACTAAATTGATCATCATGGTTGGGTGTGTGTGAGCAGCAGATTAGTGAGTCTGTATTGTAACAATTGAGGATCTCTCCTCTGTCTGTATGTAAACTTCATCTCTATATAGTAGTTTATATAATAATAGTTTTATGATATAATAGTTTTCTTGTTCAGGCTTCGTAACATTGGACCGCCTCTCTGTGTCCTGTCAAGAGAATATTTGTGCAGTGAAGGAGCTTCAGGAGACACTGACGTGCTTTTACTCAAAAATCAACATCAAAACTATGTTCTGGTTCAGCCAGAAACAGAGTACAAACTGGAGAAAGAATGATGAACCTGAAGATTTGACTTTAGACTCGGACTACTCAGGACGGGTGAAGCAGGAGGTCTTATACAACAGTTTAACACTCACAATATCAGACCTGAGAGAGAGAGACTCTGGAGAATATCAGCTCATGTTCATCATGAAGGATGGAGTTAAACATCTCAGCTCAGCCACCTTCAATCTAACAGTCACAGGTGAAACTGAGTCAAGATTCTGGTCAGTTAAGCTGTTTTCTTTTGTCATTTGATGAAGTATTTCTTATTTTTGTTCTTTAATTCAGACCTGCAAGTGAGAATAAATCCTGCAACAACAGACCCGAGAGATCAGAGAATAAAACTGACCTGTGACTCTTCCTGCACCTCTGGAGTTGGGTATTACTGGATGAAGGATGGACATTATTTAAAATATACAAGGTCTAACAACATGCTTGTGTCACCCACCACAGAGGCTGTCAAATATTCTTGTGCTCTTGATAGTTACTTTAAACATTGCTCCTCTACTGTGTGTGAGTGTCAAATAAAACATACAATGATGGTACTGTTTGTTCATCCATGTGTATATTTAAACATGTTTTAAAGTAAGTGTGAGTTTAACATGTTAATCTGTGACTCTTTCAGGTATTTCTAAGAGTGGCTGCTGGGATGTGTCTTACTCCTCTAGAAGAGTCTGTGCTTTGATGGGCTCAACAGTAGATATTTCCAGCACATACTCACATCCCTCTGGTTATACTGTAAGTGAAACATTCTGGCATTACGTTCAGCCTGGTGACTTTAATGATCTGCGTGAGGAGCATCAGTTTGCTGGTCGTGTGGAGTATGAGGGAAACACACTGAGAATCAAAGAGCTCAAGATGAGCGACTCTGGAGAATATAAATTCAGGATCATCACTAACACAACAGAAGGAAAATACTCTGGATCACCTGGAGTCATTCTTACTGTTACAGGTAACTGCTTATTCAAAATTGAGTTAAAAATGTTTCCTATTCAATATCTAATAGGCTTTTGTGTGTGTGTGTGTGTGTGTGTGTGTGTGTGTGTGTGTGTGTGTGTGTGTGTGTGTGTTTGTTTTCTTCAGATACGACGGTAATAAGCAGCCCAAACATTATATCAGAGGGACAGGAAGTGATATTAATCTGTTCAACTAAATGCACCCTGAACAACAATCATATTTACATCTGGTACAAGAACGGACGGCAGGTAACGGATGGATTCACTAAAGCCAACAAGCTGTACCTGGACTCAGTCAGCAATGAAGATCTTCAAGAGTATTCCTGTGCTGTAGAAGGTGACACTTCTCTCATGATACATGTGCTTTAGTGTGAAATGATTGCTGCATTAAGATAATGTACTTGATATGTAATTAGAGCTTTGATGTTATAAGTGTATTTTTAATTTTTGTGTATCTGTAACTTGTGTCTTATGCTAGAAAGTCCAGAGACGAACACAGCTTTACGGAACGCCATAATCATACTCTCCGTGTTTCTGATTTTTGCACTCATAGGAGTCCTGTGGTATAGGTAACAATGTGTTTCTATTATGTATTCTATTTTTTCCTGAGGTCCATTTGTAATGTCTGTCAAGGGATAAAGTTGCATTACCATTTCCACCTTCTCTCTGACTCTGAAATAAACAACCATTTTTTGCCACTGTGCCTTCAAGGCTTCTGTTCAAACATCCTCTTTGCATATGAAATGAGCAACCACGCTTTCCCATGGGACTGTGCGAAGACTGCCCTCTCTAGTTGTTACAGTCAGACTGAAATAATCAGGGACCACTTTAACTTTTTCCAACTCTTGAGATCCTTCAGAACGATTTGTAGAACGGTGGGTGCTACACAGCAGGAGCAACACAAACGTTTTCCTATTCATCGTTATGTCTTAACTAACATATCTTAATTATCTGTCTCACTTCAACCTTATTGCTTTACCATGAATTTTTGGGCCAAGTTGCTGAGCTTCAGAAAGTCATCACTGTTGTATACATGCGTCTGGTGATGGTTAATGTGTCGTGTTTTGAAACAAGCTATTATCGCAGCTTAGTTTCAGTAGGTCTGTTTGGATTGGGAGGAAGTTTTCAATTTTAAAATGTATAGGTTGTTTTCATAGTACATTGAACTCATTCAATCTTAAGATCCATTAAAAAATATTTTTATTTTGACATGATGCAGTTTAAACAGGAGGAGAAGGAATAATTCATCCCAACAGCATGAGGACACAAAGGATGTTGTACAGGTGAGAGCATCTGACCAAACAGGTTATTTGACACACTATGCTAAATATATTTTGTGTTGTCACTGATATTTTTGTATTCTGCTCTCTTTTCTCCCTTAAATCTCAGTCGGGTTCTGCTACACTGTATGATAATGCTGAACCCTTGTCTACGGTCTGCACACAGCAAGTTCACATGAAGGATCAGGATGTTCATTATTCAACTATTAATTTCAAGCAGTCTCACATGAAGAACACATCTTTTGCACCTACTGCTGTACATTCAACCTCAGATGATGTTCATTATGAATCTGTGAAGTTCGGCAGACCCTCAGTTTAAACTACTGACCAACTCAACTACAGAAATATTGTGAACAAGCTTTTTCTCTTGTCAAATGTCTATGGATGTTCTGTATATTCGTGTAGTTTAAAACAGAATTTTACTTTAATGATCCAAAATATGGACAATTTTGCAATGAGTGACTCAGTAGGTGTACATGGATGTGTTTCTCCATAATTTTTAAACATTTTTTTTCAAATACGTTTAAACATTGTCTGCTGTCTTTAGATGAAATAAATAAATTACCTCAGATCTCAATTTTTTTTTTATTTCAAATAAATGCTGTTCTTCAACATTTGTTCATCAAAAGAGACCATGACGGTTTTTACTGTATTTTTCTTCAAATTAACGCAGCTTTGGTACACACAATCTTTTAAAAAACTTAAAATCTTTATGGAGCCAAACCTTTGAATAGTAGTGCATGATGCAAGTCTGCAAGTTGTTTTTGAGTTGTGATTTTTATTTCTATAAACCGTAAAAGGGAAGGAAATGAAATCGCTAAACATATTCCAATTGCAAAATTGTAATGGGCATGTAGCCTGTAGTTTTTTCTAACTATATTATACATTTACATTATGCAACCAGGTAATTAACAAGCAGCAAATTGAAAAAAAAAAAAAAAAAACGGGGCAAATTAAAAAACGTTAAAATAATTAGTAATGTACAAAAAGAGGAATGCTGGTCCTCATAATGTTTCCTGGATTATCTTGAGTCTTACCTTGTCTACTAGTAAGATACGTGCTAGTCAAATGCACTGGTTTGTAATATCCCTAAATATAAAATGTGATTTAACAACCTAAAAATCGTCTCGGTTACGTATGTAACCCTCGTTCCCTGAGTAGGGAACGGAGACGTTACGTCGGATGACGACGAAATGGGGTTTCGCTTAGAAAGCCTATCAACTTCGAGTATTACAAAACGAGCCAATGGCAAAGAAATGCCATGGGTCTGCGGAATTTGCATGACGTAACTCCGCCCCACCTCGTGGGTATAAAAGGAGGAAGTCTGCAACAGCAGTTTATGTTTCTTCGCTGAGGAGCCAAGACTGAGCTCAGGCGATCCCCGCGGAACAGCGGAAAGTGGCAGGAAGACGTAACGTCTCCGTTCCCTACTCAGGGAACGAGGGTTACATACGTAACCGAGACGTTCCCTTTCGTTGTCACTCCGAGTTACGTCGGATGACGACGAAATGGGGTTACCAGTCTAATCACGCCACCTTCTCAGCTGTCTTCCAGTGCCCTGCGTAAATCTGAGATCCCTGTCGTGAGACTAGCACGGACGAAGGACTCCTATTTAGCACAGGAATACCAAGGTACACTGGGGAGCATATCCCACAATTTTAGAGGAATATGCAATTATTGCCAACCCAGAGGGGGGGACTTAGAGAATACACATATGACCCGAAGGATGCATATGGAGAACACTGGGGTGTCCAGCCGCAGGTGGAATATTTCAACCCCAGGGGTGGCAAAGTGGCTTGCCAAGGGAAAGACACATGCTCAGAGAGGCTTACAGTGGAAATACACATGTGGGGGTCGCTCAGGGGAGGGACCATGCACACGGGAGGCACCTAGCCGGCGCGCAGGCAATAGACACTGGCGGCGACGTCAGAAGTGCTGGAGGAACTCAGGGCTTTCGGAGAAGCTCACCTGAGGGGAATATCGCACGTATCCAGTCCGTGGAGTGGAATGGCGAGCAAGCGAAGACACCTGAGCGGGTCCAGTACTAGCTAGTTGAAGCGAGTACATGAGAGGACACAGGCTCCACTCGGAGATTGTAGAATCTGGCGAATGTGTTCGGTGTCGCCCAGCCTGCAGCTCTGCAGATGTCTGTTAGCGAGGCGCCATGCGCTAGAGCCCAAGAGGACGCCACACTCCGGGTGGAGTGGGCAGTCACACCAAGGGGGCATGGACGACCTTGCTGCTGGTATGCCAAAGCAATGGCGTCCACTATCCAGTGAGACAACCTTTGCTTGGAGAGAGCCTTTCCCTTCAGCTTCCCACCATAACAGACAAAGAGCTGGTCTGAGGTCCTGAAACACCGCGTCCTGTCTACATAGGCGCGAAGAGCGCGTACTGGACAGAGCAGTGCCAAGGCTGGGTCTGCCTCCTCCGGGGGCAGCGCTTGCAGGTTCACCACCTGGTCCCGAAAGGGAGTGGTAGGAACCTTGGGCACATATCCAGGCCGGGGTCTCAGGATCACGTGAGAGTAAGCCGGCCCGAATTCCAGGCACGCTTCGTCAACGGAGAATGCGTGCAGGTCCCCTACCCTCTTGATGGAGGCCAGAGCAACCAGGAGCGCTGTCTTCATTGACAGGAACTTAAGCTCCACTGACTGCAAAGGCTCAAAGGGAGCACTCCGCAGGGCAGTTAGCACCACTGCGAGATCCCAAGAGGGAACGAGAGGAGGGCGAGGAGGATTCAGTCTCCTCGCTCCTCTCAGGAACCTGACGATCAGGTCGTGCTTCCCCAAAGACTTACCTTCAACAAGGTCATGCTGTGCGGCAATGGCGGCGACATAGACCTTTAGGGTGGAGGGAGACAGCCTTCGCTCCAACCCATCTTGTAGGAAGGAAAGCACGACACCAATCGAACATCTCCGGGGGTCTTCTCGGTGAGAAGAGCACCAGCTGACGAAGAGGTTCCACTTCAATGCATAGAGATGTCTCGTGGACGAAGCTCTAGCGGAAGTGATGGTAGCCACCACCGGTGGTGGTAGGGTACTCAAACCTGCCTCGTCCCGTCCAGGAGCCACACGTGGAGTTTCCAAAGATCGGGCCGAGGGTGCCAAAGGGTGCCCCGTCCCTGAGAAAGTAGGTCCTTCCTCAGAGGGATCGGCCAGGGAGGTGCTGTCGCGAGGAGAACCAGTTCGGAGAACCAGGTCCTGGTGGGCCAGTACGGCGCAACCAGCATGACCTGCTCCTCGTCCTCCCTGACCTTGCGCAAGGTCCGCGCAAGAAGGCTCACTGGGGGAAACGCATACTTGCGGCCCTGCGGCCAGCTGTGCGCCAGAGCATCCGTGCCGAGCGTGCCCTCGGTCAGGGAATAATACTGGGCGCAATGGGTCGAGTCGTGGGAGGCAAACAGATCTATCTGTGCGTCCCCGAACTGGTCCCAAATCAGCTGAACCGACCGGGGATGGAGCCGCCATTCTCCCGGGAGGAGTTGAAACCGTGAGAGCTCGTCGGCTACACAGTTCAGAGCTCCGGGGATAAAAATGGCACGAAGCGACCTCAGATGCTTCTGGCTCCATAAGAGGAGGTGGCGGGCGAGTTGCGACATACGGCGGGAGCGCAGACCACCTTGACGGTTGATGTACGCTACAGTGGCGGTATTGTCTGATCGGACTAGTACGTGCTGGCCCTTGAGCACGGCCCGGAAGCGGCGCAGAGCAAGACGTACAGCCAGCAACTCGAGGCAATTGATGTGCCATAGGCGCTGGGGTCCTATCCAGGAGCCCGCGGCAGCACGTCCATTGCACATGGCGCCCCAGCCCGTGGAAGAGGCATCTGTCGATACAACAACATGCCGCGAAGCTCGTTCCAGGGGCACTCCGGCCCGTAGAAAGCTGAGGTCCGCCCACGGGGTGAAGGTCTGACGGCAGGTCGGAGTAACTGGTACTCGGAGGGTGCCGTGTTGCCATGCCCACCTCGGGACTCGGTCGCGAAGCCAAAGCTGAAGCGGTCTCATATGAAGCAATCCGAGCGGCGTTGCCGCGGCTGCCGATGCCATATGCCCCAGGAGCCTCTGAAAAAGTTTCAGTGGAACCGCACTCTTGCCCTCGAACTGTCTCAGGCAAGTCAGCAGTGACTGCGCGCGCTCGCTCGTAAGCTGCGCGGACATGGCGACCGAGTCGATTTCCATACCGAGAAAAGAGATCCTCTGCACGGGGCAAAGTTTGCTCTTCTCCCAGTTGACCCGAAGGCCCAGACGGGCTAGGTGCCGGAGCACCAGGTCCCTGTGTTCGCAAACCTGATCCCGAGAGTGAGCTAGAATCAGCCAGTCGTCGAGATAGTTCAGGATGCGAACCCCGTGTTCCCGAAGAGGAACAAGGGCTGCCTCGACGACCTTCGTGAAGACGCGAGGAGACAGGGCTAACCCGAATGGGAGAACCGCGTACTGATATGCCTGCCCCTCGAAAGCAAACCGTAGAAACGGCCTGTGTCGAGGGAGAATGGAGACATGAAAGTAGGCGTCCTTCAGGTCGATCGCTGCAAACCAATCCTGGGGCCGTACACATTCGAAAATGCGCTTGGCAGTGAGCATCTTGAACGGCAGCCTGTGAAGGGAGCGGTTCAGCACGCGCAGGTCCAGGATTGGCCGTAACCCACCGGATTTCTTCGGGACAATGAAGTACGGGCTGTAGAAGCCGGACCTCATTTCGGCTGGAGGGACAGTCTCGATCGCACCCTTCGCCAGCAGGGTAGCAACCTCCGCTCTCATGATGGGGGCATTGCCACCGACCATAGTGGAGCGAACTCCCCTGAATCGGGGAGGAGACCGCGCGAACTGAATCGCGTAGCCGAGCCTGATCGTTCGGGCGACCCAGCGGGACAGGTGGGGAAGCTCTAACCAGGCTCCCAAGAACTGTACCAGCGGGGTCATGCGAACCACAGACTTCCCGTCGGTGGGGCAGCGAGGCGGAATGACTGTCCCGGACGTGGATGGCATAGCGGCCCAGTGTCGGGGCATAGTCATTGACCGCGTCCTGACAGAGGAGACCAGGGAAGGACGAACATTCCACGGGGGTCTGCTCTGCCAGGGGGCTGGCGACAGAGGGGGATGAGAGCTGCACGGTCCGGGGACGGCGCGTGCTGTCATCCGGCTCTGGGACAGAGGGGGACGAGGGGTGCACGGCTCGGAGGCGGCGCACCGTGTCGTCCGAGAACTCTGTGTGCTCAGGGATGAACATGTCACTTCTTTCTTTAACCACATTAGGGTGCTGCCCACCCGTGGGTGAGCAGCGGGGAGTGGAGAACAAAAGATTCTCCCCCGGCCCTCCACCGGGGGAAGGAGTGGTCCTGCTACCATCTCCTGAGAAGTGAGAGTCATCCCTGAGCAGCCCGTCTCAGGAGCGCCGCTTAGCCCGGCGTTTAGCGGGGGGCGGGGCAGGAGAGGGCTGGGGCGCCTTCTTGCGGCTTCCTCCGCGACCGGGCCCGGGTGGAGGCTGCTGCTTGGGCCGGGCGGGAGGGGGGGGAACCGCAGGAGGGCGCCCTCGGCGGCGAACAGGCTGAGGATTCTGCCCGGTCGGCTGGGTGGAGGCAGCAGCGGGCCGTCGGGGCAGAATGTGCTTAATCGCCTCAGTCTGTTTCTGAGCAGTCGAGAACTGTTGGGCGAAATCCTCGACTGCACCGCCGAAAAGGCCGGCCTGTGATATGGGGGTGTCGAGCAGACGGGACCGCTCGGCATCCCGCATATCAGCGAGGTTCAGCCAGAGGTGTCTCTCCTGGACCACGGCTGTGGACATCACCAAACCCAGGGAGCGTGCGGTCACCTTCGTCGCCCGGAGAGCGAGGTCGGTGGCGGCACGCAGCTCATTGAAGAGCCCTGGGTCCGCCCTCCCCTCGTGCATGTCCCTGAGCATCTGGGCCTGGTAGACCTGCAGAATGGCCATGGCATGCAGAGAGGTGGCTGCCTGTCCCGCCGCTCTGTAGGACTTCGCCACTAATGTAGACGAGTACCTACAGGCCTTGGATGGGTGCTTAGGCTCACCACGAGAAGAAGCGCTCTGAGGACACAGCTGCATCGCAACAGAGCGTTCAACCGGGGGGAGCCCAGTGTACCCACGGGCAGCCGCCTCCTCGAGGGGAGGAAAGGCGGATGAAACCAACGAGCGGTCACGGGAAGACATGGGAGTCTTCCAGGACTTCGAGATCTCATCATGCACATCCGGGAAGAAAGGTATTGGGGTTTGCCGCGGACAGGGGTCCGCGGCCTTACCCAAGTACCAATCATCCAACCGCGAGCGCTCAGGACAGGGTGGAGGGGACCACTCTAGTCCGATGCTCGCGGCGGCCCGGGCAAGCATGGCCGTCATCTCCGGATCAGACTCGGACGCAACCGTATGCACACCGGAAGGTGGCAGCTGTGCCGAGTCTTCACTTCCAAAAGAATCAGACCCACCTTGTGATGCTGCGATAGACATGGCGTCCTCCTCTGGAGCGCCAAAGGAAATCCGCGGGGCATCAGGAGATGGACCCGCGGAAATCCCCTGAACACTCGCGGGTTGCAACACTGGAGAGGGTGCGGCTGGGCACGGACGTGTAGTCGGCGCTTTGTTCCAAACCGTCACCCTCAGATCACCCTGGCCACCAGCCGAAGTAGGGCCTCTCGAGGAGACACTAGATCGGGGTGTGGATGAGGGGACCCTCACTCTTGCGAGATCATGGAGCCTCGATCGTAGTGTTGCGATGGTCATGTTCCCGCAGTGAGAACATGACTCATCCACGAGCGCTGCTCTAGCGTGATCAAAGCCCAAACACACTATGCAGCGCTCGTGCCCATCAGAGTCGGCAACCAGTCTACCGCAACCAGAAGTGCACGGGCGGTGCATCTTTAAAAAGACGTGCCCGTGCAAGCTCTTTTTGTGAGAGAAAAGAAACTCTGAGAGTGTTGAAGCGCCCGGGGAGAAACACACTCGCTGGCAAACCACAGCACAGATAAGCAGGAAGTGCGCTCTCGCCGGGAGATCGCCGTCACACCAACACCAGAGAATCTCGCTCGTCTGTAAAAGCTGACAGTTCAGAGATGGCTTGTGGAACGAAGGATTAACTTGGCTCCGAAGCGAAAACATAAACTGCTGTTGCAGACTTCCTCCTTTTATACCCACGAGGTGGGGCGGAGTTACGTCATGCAAATTCCGCAGACCCATGGCATTTCTTTGCCATTGGCTCGTTTTGTAATACTCGAAGTTGATAGGCTTTCTAAGCGAAACCCCATTTCGTCGTCATCCGACGTAACTCGGAGTGACAACGAAAGGGAACTATGGATTACTAATTACCAATGAGTCGACACCAAGGGAGGAGTGTAGTGGAATGTTTTTAAGAGTTTTACTCTGGAAATTATGAGCTGCTGTTGCTCAACAATAAGAGTATAAAAAGGGAAGAGTTATTTTTACATCAGCTATCATTCTAAATCATCTTATCATCTATAATCTTACTGTCACAGATTCCAGGTTCTAATATATTACAAAAATCTAATATATATTGTCTGACACTCATCTTGTTCTGTCTCTTTGGCAGCAAGTATAGCTGAATGTGGTTCAGTGTGTAAAGCTCCTGGTCATCAAAGGTTTGTTTTAAACCACAGTCTTCGATTCTATTCTCTTTTGACTTTCGAGATCTTGTGCTGCTAAAATATAAGACATTCTTATCAAAGTTTAGCTTTTTATATTTACTGTAGGCCAGAGACAAACATCATCATGTAACTTTATGTCTTTCTAAGATTCATGCTGATGGTTATTGAATGCATCATAAATGCATCTTTGTATGATTTCCCATAATCCTGTGCCTATAAAAAACGGCATATGATGATTGAAATGAATATATAAATGTGTGTGTTTCATTAAACTTATGATTCACAGAGTTAATTCAGGAAAAATTATCAAATAATATTTGCCTTTAATTTATACCGTTCTGGAATACTTATAAATATATATTTGTTGTCTATTTAGATTTTTATTTAATGTTTCTTAAAAACAGGAAATGACAAAAAGGTTTCATTAATTTAAACTGATAATTAAGATGTAACATAATGGCTAAAACTGATTTGCTGAGCTGAGTTTGACTAATTTTCTGAAGCGTAAGCATCTCCTTTCTCTTTTTAAATGTGTGTGTTAGTAAGAAAAGGGAAGGAAATAAGATCAGCGGAAAGTCTGCACTGTAAAAAAAAAAACGGTAATTTTCTGGCAGCAGGGGCGCCAGAAAATGTCTGTTAAAAAACGGAAAAATACTGTCAGGAAAAAAACTGTAAAAAACTGTAAAAACATGGTAATTTCTTATTCTATAATTATGGTTTATTACTGTTATTCTACACAAAAATATCTTTCATTATCTGATATAATGTTAATTTACTGACCTATTGAAGTATTAATATCTGTTTTGTACCATTGTAACACTGACAACCACAGTGGTGATGAGAGTCACATGATCATTCAAAGCTCATTACAAGCAGCTGTTCCACAAGAGAGCTAATACTAATATATAGAAACTGCACAGTGTCATTCGCAGAAACATTAAACACCATCATGGAAACACATGAAATTTTAAAAATGCAATAAACATAAGTTTAACAACATTAAAAGTAACATAAAACCCTAATATACATAACTGATTCGAAAAAAAATAAGAAAACTAAGAAACATAGTTATTTCAACAAAAACACATCAAATGTGAAGTGTCACGCAGGGAATTGTGGGAATGTCAATTTACGGTTTTTCACTGTAAATTATACAATGAGTTGTTCTTTTTCACTTTCAAAAACTGTAAATTTAATGGTATTTAGTACGGAAATACTATTATTTAACCTTAAAACTCACTTTACTTAATGATACTTAATGATCTTCAAGGAAAACATGTTAAATGACTGCTGATTTCTTCAGTTATACCTTCTTTTCTTTGTTTTCTAATTTAACAGAAAAAATCTGTAAAATATTACGGAATATTTTATGTAAAATTACACACAACCCTGTAAAAATACAGACAATTTCCTTTAAAAAAACGTAAAATTGATGTAAAACCAAAATACAAGCAATTACCTGTAAATTCAATAGTGGACCTTTAAATTACAGCAAATATTTGTAAAATAACAGGCATTCACTGTATAATGACAAAACGGCAAAATTCTGTAAAAAATACAGACCATAACCTGTAAATTTACATTTTTTTTTTACATTCTAAAACAGACAGAAACTACAACATCAGAGAACAACAGCAACATTTAATGTAGGTAAATCTAATCTTTTATTGCATTTTCTCTAACTTTACATTTAAATGTATAATTAAAAGCATGATTTCCTGAAGTGTTACTTTATTCATGATTCTGACTGTAAAGACCCTTCAAGACCCTGAGTGTGTCTCAGTCGAACTCAATGAGTGTCTTTTTTTTCTCAGGACGAGCAGCTCTGTGTCTTTCATTGAACACATGAATTTGCAGAAAGTTAAGAACATGAACTCCAGACTCTTACCTCTGATCCTGCTCCTGCACAATACAGGTTTGAGAAGTGTTGTGTCTTATTCTCATCTGTCATGTTTTAATTTAAATGTTTAATTTAATTATCTTTCATATTTTCAAAAAGTGAGTGTTTTGATTTGATTTTAACTTAACCCTAATGATCTCCTCGTTTCCTGTTTACACTTGTGGTGTTTGGGGGTCGATATGACCCCAAACATTTGTAGAGCGATTGTATGAATAAAATACATTTTAATAATACAAATTATATATAATTTTTTTCCGTTTACTTTTCATCTGTACATTTATGCTGTTTTCGAGGATATTATTTTTCTTACCTATTTCCTGCAAAATTCCTCAACTACACCATTTGCATGCTTATAAAATATTAAATTTTTATGAAAAAAAAAAAAAACCTTTAATGATGATCAAAATGAAATATGAGTTGTTCCTGGATAATTATCTAGGTGTTAGAGGCAGAATTCTGCCTTCTGTTGGTTAGAGAAAAATCTGTAGAAAATACAGTTTAAAAAAAAAAAAGTGTAATTACCACATACATCCAGCAGAGGCCCATAGAGATCAATTCATTTTTCTGGATGTGGCTAACTGCTCTTTTAATCGCTTTTCTGATGAATATTTTGTGAATATATATATATATATATATATATATATATATATATATATATATATATATATATATATATATATATATATATATATATATAAACATTATAAAATAAATCAGCATTCTTGTCAAATGTTAGACATTTTTGTTTTTGTTTGAGGTCTTTTGAAGTGTCATGTTATTGGAATAATGCCACATACATTTGCAATAAAATCAAATAAATTTGCAATAATGTCAACTAACTTTAATTTTTTTTAAAGTAGGCCTAAATAAAAGCAACAAAAAATAGCAATAAGCAGATATGAAGACTGAACACACACCTCTGTTTGTTTGTTTGTTTGTTTGTTTGTTTGTTTGTTTGTTTGTGTGTGTGTGTGTGTGTGTGTGTGTGTGTGTGTGTGTGTGTGTGTGTGTGTGTGTGTGTGTGTGTGTGTGTGTGTGTGTGTGTGTGTGTGTGTGTGTGTGTGTGTGTGTGTGTGTGTGTGTGTGTGTGTGTGTGTGTGTGTGTGATCATGTTCGTTCCACATTGCAGCTGCGCTCTAGTACCAGGCCTTCGTTTATGTCTGGACATTTTCAGATTGATGCTGGAATTATTGATTTGATTTGCCAATTTCTATAAAAATGTTCTCTATTGGACTCACACCTTTGTCATGTTGTAATGTAAATGTGGCTCTAATTACAGTATCTTTCACATGTTACAAAGGTGATTGTTTTGATTTTGATTTTAACTTAATGTCCAGTAGGTCTGAATGTTGGTATAGTTTAACTTCCTTCACTGTTTTACAATGTCATTGTGTGGATACATGTAAAAAAAAAAAAAAAAAAAAAAAAAACTTTTTTTGACAATATTTAAATTTGAACTAAATTGATCATCATGGTTGGGTGTGTGTGAGCAGCAGATTAGTGAGTCTGTATTGTAACAATTGAGGATCTCTCCTCTGTCTGTATGTAAACTTCATCTCTATATAGTAGTTTATATAATAATAGTTTTATGATATAATAGTTTTCTTGTTCAGGCTTCGTAACATTGGACCGCCTCTCTGTGTCCTGTCAAGAGAATATTTGTGCAGTGAAGGAGCTTCAGGAGACACTGACGTGCTTTTACTCAAAAATCAACATCAAAACTATGTTCTGGTTCAGCCAGAAACAGAGTACAAACTGGAGAAAGAATGATGAACCTGAAGATTTGACTTTAGACTCGGACTACTCAGGACGGGTGAAGCAGGAGGTCTTATACAACAGTTTAACACTCACAATATCAGACCTGAGAGAGAGAGACTCTGGAGAATATCAGCTCATGTTCATCATGAAGGATGGAGTTAAACATCTCAGCTCAGCCACCTTCAATCTAACAGTCACAGGTGAAACTGAGTCAAGATTCTGGTCAGTTAAGCTGTTTTCTTTTGTCATTTGATGAAGTATTTCTTATTTTTGTTCTTTAATTCAGACCTGCAAGTGAGAATAAATCCTGCAACAACAGACCCGAGAGATCAGAGAATAAAACTGACCTGTGACTCTTCCTGCACCTCTGGAGTTGGGTATTACTGGATGAAGGATGGACATTATTTAAAATATACAAGGTCTAACAACATGCTTGTGTCACCCACCACAGAGGCTGTCAAATATTCTTGTGCTCTTGATAGTTACTTTAAACATTGCTCCTCTACTGTGTGTGAGTGTCAAATAAAACATACAATGATGGTACTGTTTGTTCATCCATGTGTATATTTAAACATGTTTTAAAGTAAGTGTGAGTTTAACATGTTAATCTGTGACTCTTTCAGGTATTTCTAAGAGTGGCTGCTGGGATGTGTCTTACTCCTCTAGAAGAGTCTGTGCTTTGATGGGCTCAACAGTAGATATTTCCAGCACATACTCACATCCCTCTGGTTATACTGTAAGTGAAACATTCTGGCATTACGTTCAGCCTGGTGACTTTAATGATCTGCGTGAGGAGCATCAGTTTGCTGGTCGTGTGGAGTATGAGGGAAACACACTGAGAATCAAAGAGCTCAAGATGAGCGACTCTGGAGAATATAAATTCAGGATCATCACTAACACAACAGAAGGAAAATACTCTGGATCACCTGGAGTCATTCTTACTGTTACAGGTAACTGATCATGATGGATTTGATAAGATTTTAATGAGAAGATTCACAGACAATTTACTGCCATCAAGAATGCTACTCCATTTTATAGAGGTTTTGTTCTCCATGTCAAAATCAATATTAAGCCCACAGCTTGAAGTACTTTAATTCTGTTTTTCAGATACACAGGTGATAAGCAGCCCAAACATTATATCAGAGGGACAGGAAGTGATATTAATCTGTTCAACTAAATGCACCCTGAACAACAATCATATTTACATCTGGTACAAGAACGGACGGCACGTAACGGATGGATTCACTAAAGCCAACAAGCTGTACCTGGACTCAGTCAGCAATGAAGATCTTCAAGAGTATTCCTGTGCTGTAGAAGGTGACACTTCTCTCATGATACATGTGCTTTAGTGTGAAATGATTGCTGCATTAAGATAATGTACTTGATATGTAATTAGAGCTTTGATGTTATAAGTGTATTTTTAATTTTTGTGTATCTGTAACTTGTGTCTTATGCTAGAAAGTCCAGAGACGAACACAGCTTTACGGAACGCCATAATCATACTCTCCGTGTTTCTGATTTTTGCACTCATAGGAGTCCTGTGGTATAGGTAACAATGTGTTTCTATTATGTATTCTATTTTTTCCTGAGGTCCATTTGTAATGTCTGTCAAGGGATAAAGTTGCATTACCATTTCCACCTTCTCTCTGACTCTGAAATAAACAACCATTTTTTGCCACTGTGCCTTTAAGGCTTCTGTTCAAACATCCTCTTTGCATATGAAATGAGCAACCACGCTTTCCCATGGGACTGTGCGAAGACTGCCCTCTCTAGTTGTTACAGTCAGACTGAAATAATCAGGGACCACTTTAACTTTTTCCAACTCTTGAGATCCTTCAGAACGATTTGTAGAGCGGTGGGTGCTACACAGCAGGAGCAACACAAACGTTTTCCTATTCATCGTTATGTCTTAACTAACATATCTTAATTATCTGTCTCACTTCAACCTTATTGCTTTACCATGAATTTTTGGGCCAAGTTGCTGAGCTTCAGAAAGTCATCACTGTTGTATACATGCGTCTGGTGATGGTTAATGTGTCGTGTTTTGAAACAAGCTATTATCGCAGCTTAGTTTCAGTAGGTCTGTTTGGATTGGGAGGAAGTTTTCAATTTTAAAATGTATAGGTTGTTTTCATAGTACATTGAACTCATTCAATCTTAAGATCCATTAAAAAATATTTTTATTTTGACATGATGCAGTTTAAACAGGAGGAGAAGGAATAATTCATCCCAACAGCATGAGGACACAAAGGATGTTGTACAGGTGAGAGCATCTGACCAAACAGGTTATTTGACACACTATGCTAAATATATTTTGTGTTGTCACTGATATTTTTGTATTCTGCTCTCTTTTCTCCCTTAAATCTCAGTCGGGTTCTGCTACACTGTATGATAATGCTGAACCCTTGTCTACGGTCTGCACACAGCAAGTTCACATGAAGGATCAGGATGTTCATTATTCAACTATTAATTTCAAGCAGTCTCACATGAAGAACACATCTTTTGCACCTACTGCTGTACATTCAACCTCAGATGATGTTCATTATGAATCTGTGAAGTTCGGCAGACCCTCAGTTTAAACTACTGACCAACTCAACTACAGAAATATTGTGAACAAGCTTTTTCTCTTGTCAAATGTCTATGGATGTTCTGTATATTCGTGTAGTTTAAAACAGAATTTTACTTTAATGATCCAAAATATGGACAATTTTGCAATGAGTGACTCAGTAGGTGTACATGGATGTGTTTCTCCATAATTTTTAAACATTTTTTTTCAAATACGTTTAAACATTGTCTGCTGTCTTTAGATGAAATAAATAAATTACCTCAGATCTCAATTTTTTTTTTATTTCAAATAAATGCTGTTCTTCAACATTTGTTCATCAAAAGAGACCATGACGGTTTTTACTGTATTTTTCTTCAAATTAACGCAGCTTTGGTACACACAATCTTTTAAAAAACTTAAAATCTTTATGGAGCCAAACCTTTGAATAGTAGTGCATGATGCAAGTCTGCAAGTTGTTTTTGAGTTGTGATTTTTATTTCTATAAACCGTAAAAGGGAAGGAAATGAAATCGCTAAACATATTCCAATTGCAAAATTGTAATGGGCATGTAGCCTGTAGTTTTTTCTAACTATATTATACATTTACATTATGCAACCAGGTAATTAACAAGCAGCAAATTGAAAAAAAAAAAAAAAAAACGGGGCAAATTAAAAAACGTTAAAATAATTAGTAATGTACAAAAAGAGGAATGCTGGTCCTCATAATGTTTCCTGGATTATCTTGAGTCTTACCTTGTCTACTAGTAAGATACATGCTAGTCAAATGCACTGGTTTGTAATATCCCTAAATATAAAATGTGATTTAACAACCTAAAAATCGTCTCGGTTACGTATGTAACCCTCGTTCCCTGAGTAGGGAACGGAGACGTTACGTCGGATGACGACGAAATGGGGTTTCGCTTAGAAAGCCTATCAACTTCGAGTATTACAAAACGAGCCAATGGCAAAGAAATGCCATGGGTCTGCGGAATTTGCATGACGTAACTCCGCCCCACCTCGTGGGTATAAAAGGAGGAAGTCTGCAACAGCAGTTTATGTTTCTTCGCTGAGGAGCCAAGACTGAGCTCAGGCGATCCCCGCGGAACAGCGGAAAGTGGCAGGAAGACGTAACGTCTCCGTTCCCTACTCAGGGAACGAGGGTTACATACGTAACCGAGACGTTCCCTTTCGTTGTCACTCCGAGTTACGTCGGATGACGACGAAATGGGGTTACCAGTCTAATCACGCCACCTTCTCAGCTGTCTTCCAGTGCCCTGCGTAAATCTGAGATCCCTGTCGTGAGACTAGCACGGACGAAGGACTCCTATTTAGCACAGGAATACCAAGGTACACTGGGGAGCATATCCCACAATTTTAGAGGAATATGCAATTATTGCCAACCCAGAGGGGGGGACTTAGAGAATACACATATGACCCGAAGGATGCATATGGAGAACACTGGGGTGTCCAGCCGCAGGTGGAATATTTCAACCCCAGGGGTGGCAAAGTGGCTTGCCAAGGGAAAGACACATGCTCAGAGAGGCTTACAGTGGAAATACACATGTGGGGGTCGCTCAGGGGAGGGACCATGCACACGGGAGGCACCTAGCCGGCGCGCAGGCAATAGACACTGGCGGCGACGTCAGAAGTGCTGGAGGAACTCAGGGCTTTCGGAGAAGCTCACCTGAGGGGAATATCGCACGTATCCAGTCCGTGGAGTGGAATGGCGAGCAAGCGAAGACACCTGAGCGGGTCCAGTACTAGCTAGTTGAAGCGAGTACATGAGAGGACACAGGCTCCACTCGGAGATTGTAGAATCTGGCGAATGTGTTCGGTGTCGCCCAGCCTGCAGCTCTGCAGATGTCTGTTAGCGAGGCGCCATGCGCTAGAGCCCAAGAGGACGCCACACTCCGGGTGGAGTGGGCAGTCACACCAAGGGGGCATGGACGACCTTGCTGCTGGTATGCCAAAGCAATGGCGTCCACTATCCAGTGAGACAACCTTTGCTTGGAGAGAGCCTTTCCCTTCAGCTTCCCACCATAACAGACAAAGAGCTGGTCTGAGGTCCTGAAACACCGCGTCCTGTCTACATAGGCGCGAAGAGCGCGTACTGGACAGAGCAGTGCCAAGGCTGGGTCTGCCTCCTCCGGGGGCAGCGCTTGCAGGTTCACCACCTGGTCCCGAAAGGGAGTGGTAGGAACCTTGGGCACATATCCAGGCCGGGGTCTCAGGATCACGTGAGAGTAAGCCGGCCCGAATTCCAGGCACGCTTCGTCAACGGAGAATGCGTGCAGGTCCCCTACCCTCTTGATGGAGGCCAGAGCAACCAGGAGCGCTGTCTTCATTGACAGGAACTTAAGCTCCACTGATTGCAAAGGCTCAAAGGGAGCACTCCGCAGGGCAGTTAGCACCACTGCGAGATCCCAAGAGGGAACGAGAGGAGGGCGAGGAGGATTCAGTCTCCTCGCTCCTCTCAGGAACCTGACGATCAGGTCGTGCTTCCCCAAAGACTTACCTTCAACAAGGTCATGCTGTGCGGCAATGGCGGCGACATAGACCTTTAGGGTGGAGGGAGACAGCCTTCGCTCCAACCCATCTTGTAGGAAGGAAAGCACGACACCAATCGAACATCTCCGGGGGTCTTCTCGGTGAGAAGAGCACCAGCTGACGAAGAGGTTCCACTTCAATGCATAGAGATGTCTCGTGGACGAAGCTCTAGCGGAAGTGATGGTAGCCACCACCGGTGGTGGTAGGGTACTCAAACCTGCCTCGTCCCGTCCAGGAGCCACACGTGGAGTTTCCAAAGATCGGGCCGAGGGTGCCAAAGGGTGCCCCGTCCCTGAGAAAGTAGGTCCTTCCTCAGAGGGATCGGCCAGGGAGGTGCTGTCGCGAGGAGAACCAGTTCGGAGAACCAGGTCCTGGTGGGCCAGTACGGCGCAACCAGCATGACCTGCTCCTCGTCCTCCCTGACCTTGCGCAAGGTCCGCGCAAGAAGGCTCACTGGGGGAAACGCATACTTGCGGCCCTGCGGCCAGCTGTGCGCCAGAGCATCCGTGCCGAGCGTGCCCTCGGTCAGGGAATAATACTGGGCGCAATGGGTCGAGTCGTGGGAGGCAAACAGATCTATCTGTGCGTCCCCGAACTGGTCCCAAATCAGCTGAACCGACCGGGGATGGAGCCGCCATTCTCCCGGGAGGAGTTGAAACCGTGAGAGCTCGTCGGCTACACAGTTCAGAGCTCCGGGGATAAAAATGGCACGAAGCGACCTCAGATGCTTCTGGCTCCATAAGAGGAGGTGGCGGGCGAGTTGCGACATACGGCGGGAGCGCAGACCACCTTGACGGTTGATGTACGCTACAGTGGCGGTATTGTCTGATCGGACTAGTACGTGCTGGCCCTTGAGCACGGCCCGGAAGCGGCGCAGAGCAAGACGTACAGCCAGCAACTCGAGGCAATTGATGTGCCATAGGCGCTGGGGTCCTATCCAGGAGCCCGCGGCAGCACGTCCATTGCACATGGCGCCCCAGCCCGTGGAAGAGGCATCTGTCGATACAACAACATGCCGCGAAGCTCGTTCCAGGGGCACTCCGGCCCGTAGAAAGCTGAGGTCCGCCCACGGGGTGAAGGTCTGACGGCAGGTCGGAGTAACTGGTACTCGGAGGGTGCCGTGTTGCCATGCCCACCTCGGGACTCGGTCGCGAAGCCAAAGCTGAAGCGGTCTCATATGAAGCAATCCGAGCGGCGTTGCCGCGGCTGCCGATGCCATATGCCCCAGGAGCCTCTGAAAAAGTTTCAGTGGAACCGCACTCTTGCCCTCGAACTGTCTCAGGCAAGTCAGCAGTGACTGCGCGCGCTCGCTCGTAAGCTGCGCGGACATGGCGACCGAGTCGATTTCCATACCGAGAAAAGAGATCCTCTGCACGGGGCAAAGTTTGCTCTTCTCCCAGTTGACCCGAAGGCCCAGACGGGCTAGGTGCCGGAGCACCAGGTCCCTGTGTTCGCAAACCTGATCCCGAGAGTGAGCTAGAATCAGCCAGTCGTCGAGATAGTTCAGGATGCGAACCCCGTGTTCCCGAAGAGGAACAAGGGCTGCCTCGACGACCTTCGTGAAGACGCGAGGAGACAGGGCTAACCCGAATGGGAGAACCGCGTACTGATATGCCTGCCCCTCGAAAGCAAACCGTAGAAACGGCCTGTGTCGAGGGAGAATGGAGACATGAAAGTAGGCGTCCTTCAGGTCGATCGCTGCAAACCAATCCTGGGGCCGTACACATTCGAAAATGCGCTTGGCAGTGAGCATCTTGAACGGCAGCCTGTGAAGGGAGCGGTTCAGCACGCGCAGGTCCAGGATTGGCCGTAACCCACCGGATTTCTTCGGGACAATGAAGTACGGGCTGTAGAAGCCGGACCTCATTTCGGCTGGAGGGACAGTCTCGATCGCACCCTTCGCCAGCAGGGTAGCAACCTCCGCTCTCATGATGGGGGCATTGCCACCGACCATAGTGGAGCGAACTCCCCTGAATCGGGGAGGAGACCGCGCGAACTGAATCGCGTAGCCGAGCCTGATCGTTCGGGCGACCCAGCGGGACAGGTGGGGAAGCTCTAACCAGGCTCCCAAGAACTGTACCAGCGGGGTCATGCGAACCACAGACTTCCCGTCGGTGGGGCAGCGAGGCGGAATGACTGTCCCGGACGTGGATGGCATAGCGGCCCAGTGTCGGGGCATAGTCATTGACCGCGTCCTGACAGAGGAGACCAGGGAAGGACGAACATTCCACGGGGGTCTGCTCTGCCAGGGGGCTGGCGACAGAGGGGGATGAGAGCTGCACGGTCCGGGGACGGCGCGTGCTGTCATCCGGCTCTGGGACAGAGGGGGACGAGGGGTGCACGGCTCGGAGGCGGCGCACCGTGTCGTCCGAGAACTCTGTGTGCTCAGGGATGAACATGTCACTTCTTTCTTTAACCACATTAGGGTGCTGCCCACCCGTGGGTGAGCAGCGGGGAGTGGAGAACAAAAGATTCTCCCCCGGCCCTCCACCGGGGGAAGGAGTGGTCCTGCTACCATCTCCTGAGAAGTGAGAGTCATCCCTGAGCAGCCCGTCTCAGGAGCGCCGCTTAGCCCGGCGTTTAGCGGGGGGCGGGGCAGGAGAGGGCTGGGGCGCCTTCTTGCGGCTTCCTCCGCGACCGGGCCCGGGTGGAGGCTGCTGCTTGGGCCGGGCGGGAGGGGGGGGAACCGCAGGAGGGCGCCCTCGGCGGCGAACAGGCTGAGGATTCTGCCCGGTCGGCTGGGTGGAGGCAGCAGCGGGCCGTCGGGGCAGAATGTGCTTAATCGCCTCAGTCTGTTTCTGAGCAGTCGAGAACTGTTGGGCGAAATCCTCGACTGCACCGCCGAAAAGGCCGGCCTGTGATATGGGGGTGTCGAGCAGACGGGACCGCTCGGCATCCCGCATATCAGCGAGGTTCAGCCAGAGGTGTCTCTCCTGGACCACGGCTGTGGACATCACCAAACCCAGGGAGCGTGCGGTCACCTTCGTCGCCCGGAGAGCGAGGTCGGTGGCGGCACGCAGCTCATTGAAGAGCCCTGGGTCCGCCCTCCCCTCGTGCATGTCCCTGAGCATCTGGGCCTGGTAGACCTGCAGAATGGCCATGGCATGCAGAGAGGTGGCTGCCTGTCCCGCCGCTCTGTAGGACTTCGCCACTAATGTAGACGAGTACCTACAGGCCTTGGATGGGTGCTTAGGCTCACCACGAGAAGAAGCGCTCTGAGGACACAGCTGCATCGCAACAGAGCGTTCAACCGGGGGGAGCCCAGTGTACCCACGGGCAGCCGCCTCCTCGAGGGGAGGAAAGGCGGATGAAACCAACGAGCGGTCACGGGAAGACATGGGAGTCTTCCAGGACTTCGAGATCTCATCATGCACATCCGGGAAGAAAGGTATTGGGGTTTGCCGCGGACAGGGGTCCGCGGCCTTACCCAAGTACCAATCATCCAACCGCGAGCGCTCAGGACAGGGTGGAGGGGACCACTCTAGTCCGATGCTCGCGGCGGCCCGGGCAAGCATGGCCGTCATCTCCGGATCAGACTCGGACGCAACCGTATGCACACCGGAAGGTGGCAGCTGTGCCGAGTCTTCACTTCCAAAAGAATCAGACCCACCTTGTGATGCTGCGATAGACATGGCGTCCTCCTCTGGAGCGCCAAAGGAAATCCGCGGGGCATCAGGAGATGGACCCGCGGAAATCCCCTGAACACTCGCGGGTTGCAACACTGGAGAGGGTGCGGCTGGGCACGGACGTGTAGTCGGCGCTTTGTTCCAAACCGTCACCCTCAGATCACCCTGGCCACCAGCCGAAGTAGGGCCTCTCGAGGAGACACTAGATCGGGGTGTGGATGAGGGGACCCTCACTCTTGCGAGATCATGGAGCCTCGATCGTAGTGTTGCGATGGTCATGTTCCCGCAGTGAGAACATGACTCATCCACGAGCGCTGCTCTAGCGTGATCAAAGCCCAAACACACTATGCAGCGCTCGTGCCCATCAGAGTCGGCAACCAGTCTACCGCAACCAGAAGTGCACGGGCGGTGCATCTTTAAAAAGACGTGCCCGTGCAAGCTCTTTTTGTGAGAGAAAAGAAACTCTGAGAGTGTTGAAGCGCCCGGGGAGAAACACACTCGCTGGCAAACCACAGCACAGATAAGCAGGAAGTGCGCTCTCGCCGGGAGATCGCCGTCACACCAACACCAGAGAATCTCGCTCGTCTGTAAAAGCTGACAGTTCAGAGATGGCTTGTGGAACGAAGGATTAACTTGGCTCCGAAGCGAAAACATAAACTGCTGTTGCAGACTTCCTCCTTTTATACCCACGAGGTGGGGCGGAGTTACGTCATGCAAATTCCGCAGACCCATGGCATTTCTTTGCCATTGGCTCGTTTTGTAATACTCGAAGTTGATAGGCTTTCTAAGCGAAACCCCATTTCGTCGTCATCCGACGTAACTCGGAGTGACAACGAAAGGGAACTATGGATTACTAATTACCAATGAGTCGACACCAAGGGAGGAGTGTAGTGGAATGTTTTTAAGAGTTTTACTCTGGAAATTATGAGCTGCTGTTGCTCAACAATAAGAGTATAAAAAGGGAAGAGTTATTTTTACATCAGCTATCATTCTAAATCATCTTATCATCTATAATCTTACTGTCACAGATTCCAGGTTCTAATATATTACAAAAATCTAATATATATTGTCTGACACTCATCTTGTTCTGTCTCTTTGGCAGCAAGTATAGCTGAATGTGGTTCAGGGTGTAAAGCTCCTGGTCATCAAAGGTTTGTTTTAAACCACAGTCTTCGATTCTATTCTCTTTTGACTTTCGAGATCTTGTGCTGCTAAAATATAAGACATTCTTATCAAAGTTTAGCTTTTTATATTTACTGTAGGCCAGAGACAAACATCATCATGTAACTTTATGTCTTTCTAAGATTCATGCTGATGGTTATTGAATGCATCATAAATGCATCTTTGTATGATTTCCCATAATCCTGTGCCTATAAAAAACGGCATATGATGATTGAAATGAATATATAAATGTGTGTGTTTCATTAAACTTATGATTCACAGAGTTAATTCAGGAAAAATTATCAAATAATATTTGCCTTTAATTTATACCGTTCTGGAATACTTATAAATATATATTTGTTGTCTATTTAGATTTTTATTTAATGTTTCTTAAAAACAGGAAATGACAAAAAGGTTTCATTAATTTAAACTGATAATTAAGATGTAACATAATGGCTAAAACTGATTTGCTGAGCTGAGTTTGACTAATTTTCTGAAGCGTAAGCATCTCCTTTCTCTTTTTAAATGTGTGTGTTAGTAAGAAAAGGGAAGGAAATAAGATCAGCGGAAAGTCTGCACTGTAAAAAAAAAAACGGTAATTTTCTGGCAGCAGGGGCGCCAGAAAATGTCTGTTAAAAAACGGAAAAATACTGTCAGGAAAAAAACTGTAAAAAACTGTAAAAACATGGTAATTTCTTATTCTATAATTATGGTTTATTACTGTTATTCTACACAAAAATATCTTTCATTATCTGATATAATGTTAATTTACTGACCTATTGAAGTATTAATATCTGTTTTGTACCATTGTAACACTGACAACCACAGTGGTGATGAGAGTCACATGATCATTCAAAGCTCATTACAAGCAGCTGTTCCACAAGAGAGCTAATACTAATATATAGAAACTGCACAGTGTCATTCGCAGAAACATTAAACACCATCATGGAAACACATGAAATTTTAAAAATGCAATAAACATAAGTTTAACAACATTAAAAGTAACATAAAACCCTAATATACATAACTGATTCGAAAAAAAATAAGAAAACTAAGAAACATAGTTATTTCAACAAAAACACATCAAATGTGAAGTGTCACGCAGGGAATTGTGGGAATGTCAATTTACGGTTTTTCACTGTAAATTATACAATGAGTTGTTCTTTTTCACTTTCAAAAACTGTAAATTTAATGGTATTTAGTACGGAAATACTATTATTTAACCTTAAAACTCACTTTACTTAATGATACTTAATGATCTTCAAGGAAAACATGTTAAATGACTGCTGATTTCTTCAGTTATACCTTCTTTTCTTTGTTTTCTAATTTAACAGAAAAAATCTGTAAAATATTACGGAATATTTTATGTAAAATTACACACAACCCTGTAAAAATACAGACAATTTCCTTTAAAAAAACGTAAAATTGATGTAAAACCAAAATACAAGCAATTACCTGTAAATTCAATAGTGGACCTTTAAATTACAGCAAATATTTGTAAAATAACAGGCATTCACTGTATAATGACAAAACGGCAAAATTCTGTAAAAAATACAGACCATAACCTGTAAATTTACATTTTTTTTTTACATTCTAAAACAGACAGAAACTACAACATCAGAGAACAACAGCAACATTTAATGTAGGTAAATCTAATCTTTTATTGCATTTTCTCTAACTTTACATTTAAATGTATAATTAAAAGCATGATTTCCTGAAGTGTTACTTTATTCATGATTCTGACTGTAAAGACCCTTCAAGACCCTGAGTGTGTCTCAGTCGAACTCAATGAGTGTCTTTTTTTTCTCAGGACGAGCAGCTCTGTGTCTTTCATTGAACACATGAATTTGCAGAAAGTTAAGAACATGAACTCCAGACTCTTACCTCTGATCCTGCTCCTGCACAATACAGGTTTGAGAAGTGTTGTGTCTTATTCTCATCTGTCATGTTTTAATTTAAATGTTTAATTTAATTATCTTTCATATTTTCAAAAAGTGAGTGTTTTGATTTGATTTTAACTTAACCCTAATGATCTCCTCGTTTCCTGTTTACACTTGTGGTGTTTGGGGGTCGATATGACCCCAAACATTTGTAGAGCGATTGTATGAATAAAATACATTTTAATAATACAAATTATATATAATTTTTTTCCGTTTACTTTTCATCTGTACATTTATGCTGTTTTCGAGGATATTATTTTTCTTACCTATTTCCTGCAAAATTCCTCAACTACACCATTTGCATGCTTATAAAATATTAAATTTTTATGAAAAAAAAAAAAAACCTTTAATGATGATCAAAATGAAATATGAGTTGTTCCTGGATAATTATCTAGGTGTTAGAGGCAGAATTCTGCCTTCTGTTGGTTAGAGAAAAATCTGTAGAAAATACAGTTTAAAAAAAAAAAAGTGTAATTACCACATACATCCAGCAGAGGCCCATAGAGATCAATTCATTTTTCTGGATGTGGCTAACTGCTCTTTTAATCGCTTTTCTGATGAATATTTTGTGAATATATATATATATATATATATATATATATATATATATATATATATATATATATATATATATATATATATATATAAACATTATAAAATAAATCAGCATTCTTGTCAAATGTTAGACATTTTTGTTTTTGTTTGAGGTCTTTTGAAGTGTCATGTTATTGGAATAATGCCACATACATTTGCAATAAAATCAAATAAATTTGCAATAATGTCAACTAACTTTAATTTTTTTTAAAGTAGGCCTAAATAAAAGCAACAAAAAATAGCAATAAGCAGATATGAAGACTGAACACACACCTCTGTTTGTTTGTTTGTTTGTTTGTTTGTTTGTTTGTTTGTTTGTGTGTGTGTGTGTGTGTGTGTGTGTGTGTGTGTGTGTGTGTGTGTGTGTGTGTGTGTGTGTGTGTGTGTGTGTGTGTGTGTGTGTGTGTGTGTGATCATGTTCGTTCCACATTGCAGCTGCGCTCTAGTACCAGGCCTTCGTTTATGTCTGGACATTTTCAGATTGATGCTGGAATTATTGATTTGATTTGCCAATTTCTATAAAAATGTTCTCTATTGGACTCACACCTTTGTCATGTTGTAATGTAAATGTGGCTCTAATTACAGTATCTTTCACATGTTACAAAGGTGATTGTTTTGATTTTGATTTTAACTTAATGTCCAGTAGGTCTGAATGTTGGTATAGTTTAACTTCCTTCACTGTTTTACAATGTCATTGTGTGGATACATGTAAAAAAAAAAAAAAAAAAAAAACTTTTTTTGACAATATTTAAATTTGAACTAAATTGATCATCATGGTTGGGTGTGTGTGAGCAGCAGATTAGTGAGTCTGTATTGTAACAATTGAGGATCTCTCTTCTGTCTGTATGTAAACTTCATCTCTATATAGTAGTTTATATAATAATAGTTTTATGATATAATAGTTTTCTTGT